>JARQOC010000003.1:503589979-504834358 GCA_033576535.1 Allobates femoralis
GCATGTTAATCCAACCGGAGGATAGGATTAACATAAATTAACATAAAACTGAGCGGAAAACGCCGACGGAAAACGTCCAAAAGCAGCCCACAAAACGACTGATGTGCACTTACCCTAAGAACAGGGAAGAGTCAGCATATACTTCCATAGTAAAGGTTAGATTGAAGTCATTAGTATGGAAGAAATCCAAGAGGGAGTGAAGAGTAGGTTGACACATCAGATGACCGAGTCGGCTGATGGTGACGGTGATAGGAGGGCCATGTCCTCATATGGACCTGCTGCTTCGACGTCTGCCTGTCACGTGGCGCCGCCGTATTTCTCCTGTGGGTGATGTAGGTTGCAGAAGAGAGGATCCTGCTGAGGCATCAGATAGGCGCAGCCTTCGTTCTTCTGTCAGAAGTGGGGTGGTTGATGCCAGTCGTTCATCACCGTCTGGCCTGGTTCTAGGGGCGATCTGGATGAGTTCATCAGGCTGTTAGCTCCAGCCAATTGGGAGGTGACCGCGCCCTTCAAATACTTTGCAGCCTGTCTTGCAGGCCGCCAGATATAGTCTTGGTTCCCCAGTGATCTAGTGTGTGTTTGGATTTGACTGATCTTTGCCTGGATTTGTGACCCTGCTTCAGCCTGATGATTTGGTACCTTAGCTGCCCTCCTGGTTTGACTCGGACTCCTGACTATGTTTTCGGATCCTGGTTTTTATTCCCCTCCTGGCGACCTTCCTGCTCCGGCCCGCTGCTCATCTTAGGCAACTACCTCCTGGTCTCCGCTGTAATTCCAGATCCCTGTATAGGGGTAAAGGGTCTTGGGGTTTCTCGGGGTGCTGCCTTGCCAGCAGCTCGGCCTTACAGTAGGTGGTCGGCACATTACATCTGGCCATACCATTTTTATATATATCAAAGATATATATAAAAGTATTTCCTTACCTTTTCTTTCCTCTCTCCCACTTTTTCCCTGTTTTTTTTTTTCCTCTGAACTGGGTCTGTTGCTAATTGCTTCCCTTAAGCACCTGTGTTCTGCTTCTCAGTCCTGGGGAGGAGTACTCCCATCATCCCATCCTAAGCATGCTGCACATGCCACAGTCTGGAGTCCTCTGGAAGAACGCTGAGAATCAGAAGTCTTCATTCCTTGGACGTCAGCACCTGGGTGGCACTGGCTCTGCCTGCCCGGGTGCCTAGGTATTGCCCGCTGATGCGGCCAAAGTTTTTTTTGCCTATTTCTTTGTCTTACCGAGGCGTATGTAGACAGTGGCTCAGAGGGGAATTTCATAGATCTCCAGGGAGCACGAAATCTTGGCGTACCACTACTAAGGCTTAATGACCCCATTAAAACCACTGCAGTTAATGGCACACCCCTCGTCCAGGGCGAAGTGGAATTTGTCACTAAGGAAGTGTCAATGCTTCCTCAAAGGCACCAAGTATAAGATTACCATAATTACTGACCACAAAAACCTGACCTACTTGGAGTCAGCGAAAAGACTGAATCCTAGACAGGCTAGGTGGGCTTTGTTCTTCCCCAGGTTTGATTTCGTTATCACTTTCTGACCTGGTACTAAAGATGTAAGGGCTGATGCCCTGTCTCAAAGATTCTACCCCTTACAGGTTGAGGACATGGAACCGACTCCCATTTTAGCCAGTGGGATTATTAATTCGGCTGTTTCTTTGGATCTTCTGGAAGAGATTCGTGGATCTCCAGTACAGGCCCCTGACACGACTCCTTCTCAAAAACTATTTGTCCCGGCCAAATTACGCCTCCAAGTCCTTAAGGAATCACGTGATTCTGTCCTTGCAGGGCATCCTGGTATCAATAAAACCATCAGACTTGCAACCAGGAATTTGTGGTGAACAATTATAGTAAAGGACTGTAAGGAATATGTACTGGCTTGTGAAAACTGTGCTCGCGCTAAGTCTACCCGTAATCGCCCTGCCGGGTTGTGCGATTGCATGGTGTTCCTGTGAATATTCTGACAGGGGTACCCAGTTCGTTTCAAAATTTTGGAGGGCATTCTGTAAACGGATTGGAATTGACTATTCATTTTCTTCCGCCCATCACCCTGAAACCAATGGTCAAACCGATGCCACTAATCAAGCTCTCAAGCAGTATCTACGTTATGTCTCTGAGCATCGATCCAATTGGGTTGAACACCTGCCACTAGCAGAATTTGCAATGAATAACCAGCACCAGGAGTCCATCAAGACTACTCCTTTCTACTGTAATCATGGGCTACATCTGTGCTTTGGTTCATTTTATTCTAGGCTTTCCGATGTCCCTGGGGCAGAAAGGTCTGTAGATCAGTTAAAGACTATCTGATCTGAAGTGAACAAAATCTTGGAGGGGGCTCAGACTAGGCAGTCGTCTTCCGCTAATAAACGGCGCTCCAAGGGCCTTGACCTGGGAGTTGGGGACAAAGTTTGGCTTTCTACAAAAAATATTAAGCTCAAAGTGCCGTCTTCCAAACTGGGTTCCAGGTTTATCGGTCTGTATGAAATTATTGAGGTGATTAACCTGGTAGCCTTTCGTCTGAAGCTCCCTCAATCGTTCAAACTGCCCCATGTATTCCATAAGTCCCTTCTCAAATTGTACCGATCTCCGGTTCGTTCTGTCTGGTCCCCTCCTACTCGGTCTTGGTCGGGGTTGCTGTAGAATACGAAGTCCAACAGATCCTTGATTCCCACTTAGTGAGAGGTTCTGTGCATATCTAGTTCATTGGAAGGGCTACAGTCCGGAGGAAAGGTCCTGGGTGCCTGCCAGTAACGTTCATGCCAAGGATTTGATCAGGAAGTTTCATCGTCCTCATACCAATAAACTGGCTTTTGTGGGTTCGGAGGCCCCTCTTAGAGGATGGGGTACTGTCACGTCGCCGTTGGACTCGGTGGCTGGTGTTCCTGTCTTGGCCACTGGGAGACGCCGGATTCCTTCAGCTGATGATGCCGTTGATATGAGGGCCATGTCCTCATATGGACCTGCTGCTTCGACGTCTGCCTCTGTCAATGGGTGCTGCCGTATATCTCCTGTCGGTGACGCTGGTTGCAGAAGAGAGGGTCCTGCAGAGACGTCTGAAAGGCGCAGCCTTCGTTCTTCTGTCACAAGTAGGATGGTTGATGTCAGTCATGCATCACCGTTTGGCCTGGTTCTAGGGGCGGTCCGGATGAGATCATCAGGCTGTGAGCTCCAGCCTATGGGAAGTGACTGCACCCTTCAAATACCTTGGAGCCTGTCTTGCAGGCCGACAGATATAGTCTTGGTTCCCCAGTGATCTAGTGTGTGCTTGGTTTTGACTGATCTTTGCCTGGATTTTTGACCCTGCTTCAGTCTGATGATTTGGTACCTTAGCTGCCCTCCTGATTTGACTCAGACTCCTAACTATGCTTTCGGATCCTGGTTTTTATTCCCTTCCTGGCGACCGCTGCTCATCTTAGGCAACTACCTACTGGCCTCCGCTGTAATTCCAGATCCCTGTATAGGAGTAAAGGGTCTCAGGGGTGCTACCTTGCCAGCACCTCGGCCTCACAGTAGGTGGTCGTCACAGACTGCACCAAAGTAAAGGAGGTACTGCTAAAGAGATTGCTTACAGCCTATTGCAAATACAACTAAAGTGACACAAATATCAGCTCACTGCTCACAAGTCAAATTTTTGTGCTGAAAATGGATGCAAAATGTTTGTAGTAAGGGCTAAGGGGCCAAAAATGGAAACAAAATGGGGGTAAAAGCAGGACAATTATACATTCCGTGTTTCCCCGAAGATAAGAGAGCAGTCAGACTTTTTTCTGGTACACTCATTAAACCAGATGAATATTCCATGCTTCTCCCACCCACCTTCTGTGTCAGAATCTATGATTGGTTGCAATCAGACCAGTTTTTATGCCGCTAAACACCCACCTTCTGTGTCGGCAACTGTAATTCGTAACAGTCAGTCAGTTGTATCAGTGTAAAAAGAAATAATTTAAAGAAACAGTGTGGGCTTTGCCTCATTTTTTACAACAAGCTAATGTAAAGCAGACAGCTGATGTGGCACCCCAGGGGTTAATGTGCCACAGTAACATCACACGGGTTCCCTCCCCACAACACACTGACCTACACTAGCACCTCTGGGCCAGGAGGGGGAGCGCAACCTGCTCTCTTATATACTCTAGCTCACGATGAAGTTGTCAGTCTAGTTTAGAGTTTCAGTTCCTGGGAGAACTGAGAGAGGCTGTAGTGTCAAATAAGCTGTGCCAAGCTTCTCTACAGTCTGCCCACGATTCCAGGCCTAGCTAGGGTCTAAGGAGAGGAGAACTAGAAAGACAGAGGAACATGTCTGGGAGCTTGAGTGCCACCACCACTCGCCCCAGAAGAGCGCACAGAACGGACACCGGATCCGACACTGTGACTGACACACACAGCACAGTGAATCCAGGAGTGGTGGAGTCTCTAGACCACCACAGTACCAGAGCAAAGCAACACGGCGGGGTCAGCACCACACAGAAGACTCAAGTTGCCTAGCCGAGTGGTAACAGCCGAGAGAAAGAGAGAGTGAGACAGTGCCAGCAGCTCAGCTAGAAGCGGCATCAAGGACACACACAGCGCAGCACGAGGAAGCTGATGACCTGGACAGGGTGGGAGTAGTGATGGGCGAATCCTAAATTACTCGGAATCGCTTGACTCTAGCGAGTCCGAGCCCGGGACTCGCTACTCGTTGCGAGTCTAGTGAGTCCAATGTTAATGAATGGGGAAGCGAGTAATAGCGAGTAGTGTGAGATTTACAAATCACAGATGTGTCTCGGAAGCTTCAGCCTGAAGCAATCCTAGTTTTGCCATTTATTTGCATTGGACTCGTTTACTTTGCAACTGTAATCGCTGGGAAACTCGCACAGATAAGAGTCCTGTCTGC
Source organism: Allobates femoralis (assembly GCA_033576535.1). Taxonomy (NCBI): domain Eukaryota; kingdom Metazoa; phylum Chordata; class Amphibia; order Anura; family Aromobatidae; genus Allobates; species Allobates femoralis. The sequence continues at coordinate 503,594,847 of JARQOC010000003.1, forward strand.
TTTGTGTGCTGGCTGCCGCAGCTCCAGGGTCCTAGAGCCTGCCTGCTGCCTGATGTAGCAGTGCTGAGATTGTTCTCAGTCTGCTCATTCCCTGTGCATAGACATCTATATCTATGAACAGGGATGAGCAGAGAGGACATCGCGTTTTGGACTGTGTCGGACGGAAGAGGATTTTTTTAATTAAAGATGGAGTCCCTAATGGCTTTTTTTTTTTTATTTCTAATAAAAAATTTTCTCTGTGTTGTGTTTTTTTTTAAAACAATTTAATAGAAATTCATGGCGGTCATGTCTAATATTGGCATGACCGCCATAAATTTCGGGCTTAGGGCCAGCTGATAATACAAAGCTGGCCCTAACCTCTTTATTACCCAGCGTGCCACCGCCACCAGGGCCGCTGGAAGAGCGTGGTTCAGCGCCAGAGGATGGTGCCCAGAAAGCTTGGGCATCCCTGCGCTGTGGATTCCAGCCCCCAGCTGCTTAGCTGTACCTGGCTAGACATAGAAATTGCGCGGAGCCCCACGCATTTTTTTTAAATTATTTCATGAAATTCTGAGATTCTGACTCTGAGACTCTGAGATTCTGACTCTGACTCTGACTCTCTGAGATTCTGACTCTGACTCTGACTCTCTGAGATTCTGACTCTGACTCTCTGAGACTCTGAGACTCTGAGATTCTGAGACTCTGAGATTCTGAGATTCTGACTCTGACTCTCTGAGACTCTGAGACTCTGAGATTCTGAGACTCTGAGATTCTGAGATTCTGACTCTGAGACTCTGAGATTCTGACTCTGACTCTCTGAGATTCTGACTCTGACTCTCTGAGACTCTGAGATTCTGAGATTCTGAGACTCTGAGATTCTGACTCTGACTCTGACTCTCTGAGACTCTGAGACTCTGAGATTCTGAGACTCTGAGATTCTGAAATTCTGAGATTCTGACTCTGAGATTCTGACTCTGACTCTCTGAGATTCTGACTCTCTGAGATTCTGACTCTGACTCTCTGAGATTCTGACTCTGACTCTGACTCTCTGAGATTCTGACTCTGACTCTCTGAGATTTTGACTCTGACTCTGACTCTCTGAGATTCTGACTCTGACTCTCTGAGATTCTGACTCTGACTCTGACTCTCTGAGACTCTGAGACTGAGATTCTGAGACTCTGAGATTCTGAGATTCTGAGATTCTGACTCTCTGAGATTCTGACTATGACTCTGAGATTCTGACTCTGACTCTCTGAGATTCTGACTCTCTGAGATTCTGACTCTGACTCTCTGAGATTCTGACTCTGACTCTGACTCTCTGAGATTCTGACTCTGACTCTCTGAGATTCTGACTCTGACTCTCTGAGACTCTGAGATTCTGAGACTCTGAGATTCTGAGATTCTGACTCTGACTCTCTGAGATTCTGACTCTCTGAGATTCTGACTCTGAGACTGAGATTCTGACTCTGACTCTCTGAGATTCTGACTCTGACTCTCTGAGACTCTGAGACTCTGAGATTCTGAGACTCTGAGATTCTGAGACTCTGAGATTCTGACTCTGACTCTGACTCTCTGAGACTCTGAGACTCTGAGATTCTGAGACTCTGAGATTCTGAGATTCTGAGATTCTGACTCTCTGAGATGCTGACTCTGACTCTGAGATCCTGACTCTGACTCTCTGAGATTCTGACTCTCTGCGATTCTGACTCTGACTCTGACTCTCTGAGATTCTGACTCTGACTCTCTGAGATTCTGACTCTGACTCTCTGAGATTCTGACTCTGACTCTGAGATTCTGACTCTAACTCTGACTCTCTGAGACTCTGAGATTCTGAGACTCTGAGATTCTGAGATTCTGACTCTGACTCTCTGAGATTCTGACTCTGACTCTCTGAGATTCTGACTCTGACTCTGTGAGATTCTGACTCTGAATCTCTGAGATTCTGACTCTGACTCTGAGACTCTGAGATTCTGAGACTCTGAGATTCTGAGATTCTGACTCTGACTCTCTGAGACTCTGAGATTCTGACTCTGACTCTGACTCTCTGAGACTCTGACTCTGACTCTCTGAGATTCTGACTCTGACTTTCTGAGATTCTGACTCTGACTCTCTGAGACTCTGAGATTCTGAGACTCTGAGATTCTGAAATTCTGAGATTCTGACTCTGAGATTCTGACTCTGACTCTCTGAGATTCTGACTCTCTGAGATTCTGACTCTGACTCTCTGAGATTCTGACTCTGACTCTGACTCTCTGAGATTCTGACTCTGACTCTCTGAGATTTTGACTCTGACTCTGACTCTCTGAGATTCTGACTCTGACTCTCTGAGATTCTGACTCTGACTCTGACTCTCTGAGACTCTGAGATTCTGAGACTCTGAGATTCTGAGATTCTGACTCTGACTCTCTGAGATTCTGACTCTCTGAGATTCTGACTCTGAGACTCTGAGATTCTGACTCTGACTCTCTGAGATTCTGACTCTGACTCTCTGAGACTCTGAGATTCTGAGACTCTGAGATTCTGAGACTCTGAGATTCTGACTCTGACTATGACTCTCTGAGACTCTGAGATTCTGAGACTCTGAGATTCTGACTCTGAGACTCTGAGATTCTGACTCTGACTCTCTGAGATTCTGACTCTGACTCTCTGAGACTCTGAGATTCTGAGACTCTGAGATTCTGAGACTCTGAGATTCTGACTCTGACTATGACTCTCTGAGACTCTGAGATTCTGAGACTCTGAGATTCTGACTCTGAGACTCTGAGATTCTGACTCTGAGACTCTGAGATTCTGACTCTGACTCTCTTAGATTCTGACTCTGACTCTCTGAGACTCTGAGACTCTGAGATTCTGAGATTCTGAGACTCTGAGATTCTGACTCTGACTCTCTGAGACTCTGAGACTGAGATTCTGAGACTCTGAGATTCTGAGATTCTGAGATTCTGACTCTCTGAGATTCTGACTATGACTCTGAGATTCTGACTCTGACTCTCTGAGATTCTGACTCTCTGAGATTCTGACTCTGACTCTCTGAGATTCTGACTCTGACTCTGACTCTCTGAGATTCTGACTCTGACTCTCTGAGATTCTGACTCTGACTCTCTGAGACTCTGAGATTCTGAGACTCTGAGATTCTGAGATTCTGACTCTGACTCTCTGAGATTCTGACTCTCTGAGATTCTGACTCTGAGACTGAGATTCTGACTCTGACTCTCTGAGATTCTGACTCTGACTCTCTGAGACTCTGAGACTCTGAGATTCTGAGACTCTGAGATTCTGAGACTCTGAGATTCTGACTCTGACTCTGACTCTCTGAGACTCTGAGACTCTGAGATTCTGAGACTCTGAGATTCTGAGATTCTGAGATTCTGACTCTCTGAGATGCTGACTCTGACTCTGAGATTCTGACTCTGACTCTCTGAGATTCTGACTCTCTGCGATTCTGACTCTGACTCTGACTCTCTGAGATTCTGACTCTGACTCTCTGAGATTCTGACTCTGACTCTCTGAGATTCTGACTCTGACTCTGAGATTCTGACTCTAACTCTGACTCTCTGAGACTCTGAGATTCTGAGACTCTGAGATTCTGAGATTCTGACTCTGACTCTCTGAGATTCTGACTCTGACTCTCTGAGATTCTGACTCTGACTCTGTGAGATTCTGACTCTGAATCTCTGAGATTCTGACTCTGACTCTGAGACTCTGAGATTCTGAGACTCTGAGATTCTGAGATTCTGACTCTGACTCTCTGAGACTCTGAGATTCTGACTCTGACTCTGACTCTCTGAGACTCTGACTCTGACTCTCTGAGATTCTGACTCTGACTTTCTGAGATTCTGACTCTGACTCTCTGAGACTCTGAGATTCTGAGACTCTGAGATTCTGAGATTCTGACTCTGACTCTCTGAGATTTTGACTCTGACTCTCTAAGATTCTGACTCTGACTCTCTGAGATTCTGACTCTGACTCTGAGACTCTGAGATTCTGAGACTCTGAGATTCTGAGATTCTGACTCTGACTCTCTGAGACTCTGAGATTCTGACTCTGACTCTCTGAGACTCTGAGACTCTGAGATTCTGAGACTCTGAGATTCTGAGACTCTGAGATTCTTACTCTGACTCTCTGAGATTCTGACTCTGACTCTCTGAGATTCTGACTCTGACTCTCTGAGATTCTGACTCTGACTCTCTGAGACTCTGACTCTGACTCTCTGAGATTCTGACTCTGACTCTCTGAGATTCTGACTCTGACTCTGAGACTCTGAGACTCTGAGATTTTGAGATTCTGACTCTGACTCTCTGAGATTCTGACTCTGACTCTCTGAGATTCTGACTCTGAGACTCTGAGATTCTGACTCTGAGACTCTGACATTCTGACTCTGACTCTCTGAGATTCGACTCTGACTCTCTGAGATTCTGACTCTGACTCTGACTCTCTGAGACTCTGAGACTCTGAGATCTGACTCTGACTCTCTGAGACTCTGAGATTCTGAGACTTCTGACGATTCTGAAGACTCTGACTCTCTGAGATTCTGACTCTGACTCTCTGAGATCGATTCTGACTCTGACTCTCTGAGATTCTGACTCTGACTCTCTGAGAACCTGAATCTCTGACTCCCGAGACTCTGAACTCTGAGATTCTGACTCTGACTCTGGACTCTTCTGACGACTCTGAGATTCTGACTCGCTGGACTCTCTGAGATTCTGACTCTGACTCTGACTCTGAGATTCTGACTCTGACTCTCTAGACTCTGAGATCTCTGACTCTGACTCTGAGATTCTGACTTCTGACTCTGACTCTCTGAGATTCTGACTCTGACTCTGATCTCTGAGATTCTGATCTCTGACTCTGAGACTCTGAGATTCTGACTCTGACTCTTGAGATTCTGACTCTGACTCTGAGATCTCTCTGAATTCTGAGATCTGACTCTGACTCTCTGAGATTCTGACTCTGACTCTGAATTCTGACTCTGACTCTGAGACTCTGAATTCTGAAAGAATAATCTGGACTCCTGACGTCTGAGATTCTCGACCTGACACTCTGAGACTGGCTGACTCTCGAACTCTGGATCTCAATGCTTTCTGGCACCCCTGAATCTGACGACTCGCCCAGAATTATGACTCATTGAAGCGCGATCCTGACTCTGACCCCCTCTCCAGGACCGTCTGGCACGCTGGGACTGGAATCCAGTATACAAGCTGGATGCCCGGAATTCTTAATGTCAGCCACGTTCCCTGCACTTCAGAACTCCGAAAGGGAACCAAGAAATTTTCTGAGTCAAAAAGCAGCCCATCTTTAATTGAAGAAATCCTTTCTGACCGCTCTTCCAGCGGCCCTGGTACATGCCCGCTGGTAATAAAGGTTTATACCAGCTTTGTATACAGACTGGTATTAACCGAGATTCTTAATGATCTAGGCACGTTTGACCGAGCCTAAGAAACTCCAATAGGGTTAAAACACAGAGAAAAATTTTTGATAAAAAAAAGCCATTGGGCTCTCTTAATTATCCTCTCTTCCGTCCGACGTAGTCCAAAAGCGATGTCCTCTGGACATCCTGTGCAGTGACTATGATTCTATGCCAGAATGAGCACTGAGAACATCTACTCTGAATCTCTCGTGACGAGTCGGCTCTGGACCCTAGTACTGCACGAGAAGACAGCTGGACTCGGCTCCATAAAAGCAGTATTTGTGAGTTTCTCTGCTATCACTGGCACAGTAGCCGAGTCTAATGCAAACAATGGCAATCCTAGTTTTGTCAGCGTTTGCCAATGATTTGCATTGGACTCGTGCGAGTAAACGCTGGGAAACTCGCAGAGTACCGAGTCCTGCGAGTCCCTTACTACTCGCCGAGTAACGAGTCCTAGCGAGTAGATTCGCCCATCCCTAGGTGGGAGCAACCCGGCCCCAGTACAGACTCCGTGGACAATCTGCAATAACATCGCAGTAAAGCTTTGGAAATTACAAAACGTGAGTGTGTGTTCCTTAACCCGTCTCCACTATCATCCCCTAGTATTATATCCTCCATAAACTATACCAACCTCTGCCCCGGGGACCTTGCTTCTACCTACGGAGAGCAGTACCATCTAAGCTGCCTAACATCACCCCGGAGGTTCTGCAGCAGCGGTGGTCCCCCATACTGACCACACACCGTGGGTGGCATCACGATAAACTCTATCCCCTGTACATATACCCTTATTATTGCCAGGGCCCGGGATACGGTCCGGTACCGAGTATCCCTGTCCCAGTGGGCTCGACAAACCTGGCGTCACGAACAGGATCTACCTTGCCCGGTAAAACGGGTATTGTGTGCCGTGATTAACGTAAAAACTGTTTTTGAACTGCACCATATGAACTGTATTTTTGAGAATCTGCCATTTTACAGTGCGCGGCGTGCGGGAAAAAAAGGGAGCGGTACCCTGCAGTGGCGCGAATTCAGCCTTCTCCCTTGGTGCTGACAACATCCGGGGGGGAAGAAGATCCCTGGTGCACCGCGGAACCTCCCATAGACATCCGGACGAAAGCGGAAGATGGAGGGCGAACGTTAACTAAGGGGGCACAAGATGTCGCAGCCCAAGACGGCGACGGACTAGCCGATGGAGCTGCAGTGCCGGTTCCAGCGATAGCACCCGGCGGTGCAGCGGCGCAAGGAACAGCACCTATCATGCCATTCCTGATGCCGTATACTCCAGGGGCAATGTGGCTGCCCCAGTACTCCGGTGAGCTTAACACACTTAGCGACTTTATGCTAAAGATAAAAGAATATTACGTGATGTACCCCCTCACTGAAGCCCAGCGTGTAGGAATGATAATGGAACAATTAACGGGCAAAGGACGGTGGGAGGTTGCGTCCTGGCTTGACACAGATAAGGACACTGTAGAGCATCTAGTAGCTGGACTACAAGCAACTTTTTAATCTATTGCTGATACCCGGGCTAAGATGAGGTTCTTTGCATGCCACCAGAAGCCTAAACAGAGTGCCAGAGACTTTGCCTTGAATCTGCAGGAAGCACTCAAAGCCCTAAAACTGGCAGAACCATAGAGGGCCTCCTTTCCCCTTCCCACCGAGGACAGGTGAGCATGATACTTCTGCAGAACCCTGACATGACATTTGCTTAGTTGAAAGATAGAGCTATTCATCTGCAGCAGCTAGAAGAGAACCGGGAATTAACATCTGTACCGGACACTGCAGCAGCACCTCAGCAACCAGCAGCGCCAGCGACATCTGCCATGTCAGCCACTGCTGCTGAAATCGGGGAATCAATTTCTAATGCAGCCCTCAATCAAAAGCTAGATGCCTTGACAGACAACGTGATCTCCATGGCTAAAGTAATCAAAGAGCCGCGAGAGTCCAAGCCTGCACCCAAGATCCAGTTGGCGACCAGCAGAGAGGATGTCCCGTGGATGAGGCCCAGAAGATACCCAGCAGCAAGAGGACGACCCAGCGATCGCTACCAACCGGATGGACAGCCCATTTGCCACTGTTGCCAGAAACCAGGTCACCTTGCCCGAGAGTGTCCTTTAAACAACGATTCCCTGGGCAGGCGGGTCGCTCCCCAGGAATAAACTCTCAAGGTCCTTCAGCCTGGTTTGACAGATTCGTGGGAGTACAGCCGGTGATCCCTATCGTGTTGGATGGCATCCCCTTTAGTGCCTTTCTTGATACCGGGTCCCAGATAACATCAATCCCACATGTTCTATATAAAAGGTACTGGACTGATTCAGACATTACTAGTGCTCCAACTGACATTAACATGGACATATGGGCTAGTAATAGACAGTTAATACCACAGGTTGGGTTTAGAGAAATGAGCATTCAGATTGGGAAGGTAGAATTGCAGAACCAGGGTATCATAGATGTGAACCGGCGATACTGTGAACCAGTGATGCTGCTAGGAATGAATGTAATTGAGAAATGTTTTTCCGAAGTGTTGAGTGTTTTGCAGCAAATCGCCGAGACTGCTGGAACCGGACAACAGAGGCTTCTGCACAAAGAGATCAAAGCCCGGATGTTGAAGCAACAGGTAGAAATCTCCGGAGGTGAGATCGGCAGTGTACGAGTAAGTGATCCAATACCCATTGTAATACCTCCCAAAACTGAAATGTTGGTCTGGTGTAGACCCGCAATAGGCATCAAAGGGCGAGATTATCAAGCCCTGGTAGAACCCGTGTACTCAGACAGTAGACCCACCATACTCACAGCTAGAGGAGTGGTTGAGGTACACCGGGGAAGAGTGCTATTACGCCTATTAAATTGCGGAGAGGATGAGATCACATTACCAAAGTATGCTACCATGGCTAAGTTGTACACAGTTGATAACAATAACATCACAGCCGTCGAGCCCTTGGACCCGTCAAGTCAGGCGGATGACAATGGTTCAGGAGAGAAGTTGGAGGATTGGTGCCAAAAGTTACATGTAGGTACCAGTTCTACACCTCCCCGTCACAAGCATGGAGTATACCGGGTAGTGAAGGAATATGAGCAAATATTCAGTAAACACCCGTTAGACTTTGGGCAAATTAAAGGGGTAGAGCACACTATACCCACAGGTATCCATCAGCCTATAAAAGAGAGGTATAGACCATTACCACCCACTCACTACCAAACCACCAAAGACTTGCTCAGAGAAATTAAATCTGCAGGGGTAATAAGAGACAGTTGTAGCCCCTGGGCAGCACCTCTAGTGTTAGTTAAATAGAAGGATGGGACCATGAGAATGTGCGTAGATTACCGGCAGATAAATCGCATCACACATAAGGACGCATACCCATTACCTAGGATTGAGGAGTCATTAGCTGCATTAAAATCTGCTAACTACTTTTCCACCATTGATCTGACTAGTGGGTACTGGCAGGTTCCTGTGGCCGAGGCCGACAAGGAGAAGACAGCGTTTACTACCCCGATGGGCCTCTGTGAGTTCAATTGTATGCTGTTCGGACTCTGCAACGCACCCGGGACCTTCCAACGCCTGATGGAGAGCTGCCTAGGACACAAGAACTTTGAAACTGTCCTCCTGTACCTAGATGACGTCATAGTCTACTCCAAGACGTATGAGCAACATCTACCTGGCAGAAGTGTTCGAAGCCTTATCCAAAAACGGCATGAAAATCAAGCCATCCAAACATCCAAATGTCACCTTCTCAAACCAAAGGTACAGTACCTGGCACATGTCGTGAGTTCAGAGGGAGTAGCACCAGATCCTGATAAAGTCACAGTGATAAGGGATTGGCCAAGACCTACGAACGTGAAAGAAGTGAGGCAATTCCTGGGCCTGGTAGGCTATTATAGAAGATTTATCAGAGGATTCACAAAGCTCGCAGTCGCAGCTCCCCTGCAAGACATCCTGGTAGGACAGTCAAGAAAGTCTGCAACCCATAATCCTCCTTTCCAGTGGCGTGAAGAGAAGGAAGACTCCTTCAACAAGCTGAAATGTGCACTGACGGGAGACGAGATCCTGGCATATCCAGATTACCATCAACCATTCATTCTATACACGGATGCCAGCAACGTGGGACTGGGAGCAGTATTGTCACAGAAGCAAGGAGGCAAAGAGAGAGTTATTGCCTTTGCAAGTAGGAAGCTCCGGCCTACAGAGAGAAATCCGGAAAACTACAGCTCCTTCAAGTTAGAACTACTGGCAGTAGTTTGGGCTGTAACTGAACATTTCAAGCACTACTTGGCAGCTGATGAATTCACCATCAACACGGATAACAACCCGTTGACTCACCTGGATACAGCAAAATTAGGAGCTCTGGAACAGCGATGGATAGCCCGGCTATCTAATTACAACTTTGTCATCAAATATAGGGCAGACCATAAGAACGGGAACGCAGATGCCTTATCACGGATTCCACACCTGAAAGACGTGGACTGCCGGCTTTTCATCATTCAAAGGAAGAGAAGTATGAACCCGGCATCTATCAAAGGGAACAAAAAGTGAATCTTAACCCGTTAAGACACCATGGATGGGCTGATACACAAGATTCTGATCCAGCTGTGAAGCTAGTGAAAGAACTGCTTACACAATCAGGTGCATACCCTAACCAGAATGCCCCAGCTGAGACTATATAACTCTGGAAGGAAAGATGCAAGTTGTTCCTGTATCAAGGGAAGCTCTGCAGAAGGCATACCAATCCCAAAACACATGAACTGGTCTGGCAGATAATTGTACCCAAGCGAGACATCAGAATGGTCTTACAAGCCTACCACGATGGTGCAGGTCATTTCGGATGGAAGAAACTGGAAGCAATTCTGAGAGAGAGATTCTATTGGGTTGGCATGAGAAGATCCATTGAACTTTGGTGTAGAAGATGTGCCGCATGCAACCTCAGAAGGAAAGATCCACAGAAAGCTCCACTCCAGTCCATAATAACCGAGCAGCCACTTGAGCTAGTCATGTTAGACCACGTCAAGTTGTCACCAAGACGGTCAGGCTATGTCTATGCCTTAACCATCGTGGACCATTACTCATGCTTCTTAGTGATGGTACCCGTTAAAGACTTGACAGCGAAGACGGCAGCAAAAGCATTCCAGAAGCATTTCTGTAGACCGCATGGTGATCCAGAACAAGTTCTTGCAGACCAAGGTCCAGCTTTTGAATCAGAATTATTAAAGGAATTCTGCAATATGTACGGTTGTAAGAAGATCCACACAACAACGTACCATCCCCAAACAAATGGCTTATGCAAGAAGATGAACCATATTGTAATTGAACTGTTGAAGACCTTACCAGAGTCTGAAACAAATCAATGGCCAGATAAAACCATGTTCCAGTGAGTTCTACAAACTGCACTCCAGCCTACCTTATGCGTGCAAGACCAGGTAAGCTACCAATTGATTTAGAAATGGGAATCGTAAAATCAGATACTGAAGTAGAAGAATCAGATTGGGATACCTTACGTCAACAACAGTATCGAAAGGTACAAGAATGTGTAGAAAGAAACCCTACAGCAAGCTAGAGCAAGACAAGAAAAGACTTTTAACAAACATGCTCAAGCAACGCCATTACAACAATGTTAAAACCTGTTTAGTAAGTAAAGATGAAGGAAGAACTTCAGCAATTGTATCCCGAGATCAGCTCAAATTGTGTCATGAAACCCTGAAGACACCTGAAGTGACAGAACTTGTACAGGTCCAACCTATCCAAGAGAAGGAAAAAGAAGAAGTATTCCACACGGTACTAGGAGATTTCCCTAAAACATGGCCAAATTACTACAGAGCAGTTGTAGTACCAATGATTGCATTCCCTCCAATGGTGGAACCAACACCAGAACCCGTGTTACCAGAACCCGTGTTACCAGAAGAAGACACAAGACATGAACTGGAAGTAGAATCCGAGGAGGAAGAACAAATTCCTGGTCCTAGTAAACTTGCCAGTCGTGCAGTGAGATCCTCATCTGCCATAATATCAAACAACCCAAATAGGTACACGTCCACTCACACTATCAGACTAAGTCCACCAACATTGCGCAGATCAGAGTGTAGTACCCAAGGTCAGTTACCAACTAGGTACAAAGATTAGAATGTCATTATCTGTGAAATGTAAATATGTTTGTTTGAATATAAATTGAACCAGGTGGACAAATGTACATAGTTAATGCAACGTTAAAAAGCCCAGGCCCTACAGAGACTATCCCGTATGAACTTTGAACTTTTCTTATTCACTTATGGACCATATATACCACGGACTGGTTGTGGTAAGAACTCTTTTGTATATATTCATCAGCTCGGAGGTAATAGACTAAACCCCCGGAAAGACTGCTTTTTGACTTTTTGGACTCTTTTTGAAACTTTAGTGATTTTTGTACTTTTTATCTTTTAAGTCTATGTAAATATTAACTGTGTTAACTGTTTGTTTACTTGTTTTTCCACAGTCCCGGAGTACTGTATTTAACTAAGGGGGAATGTGGCACCCCAGGGGTTAATGTGCCACAGTAACATCATACGGGTTCCCTCCCCACAACACACTGACCTACACTAGCACATCTGGGCCAGGAGGGGGAGCACAACCTGCTCTCTTATATACTCCAACTCACGAGGAAGTAGTCAGTCTAGTTTAGAGTTTCAGTTCCTGGGAGAACTGAGAGAGGCTGTAGTGTCAAAGAAGCTGTGCCAAGCTTCTCTACAGTCTGCTCACGATTCCAGGCCTAGCTAGGGTCTGAGGAGAGGAGAACTAGAAAGACAGAGGAACACATCTGGGAGCTTGAGTGCCACCGCCACTCACCCCAGAAGAGCGCACAGAACGGACACCGGATCCTACACTGTGACTGACACACACAGCACAGTGAATCCAGGAGTAGTGGAGTCTCTAGACCACCACAGTACCAGAGCAAAGCAACACGGCGGGGTCAGCACCACACAGAAGACTCAAGTTACCTAGCCGAGTGGTACCAGCCGAGAGAAAGAGAGAGTGAGACAGTGCCAGCAGCTCAGCTAGAAGCGGCAGCAAGGAAACACACACAGCGCAGCACGAGGAAGCTGAGGACCTGGACAGGGTGGGAGCAACTCGGCCCCAGTACAGACTCCGTGGACAATCTGCAATAACATCGCAGTAAAGCTTTGGAAACTACAAAACGTGAGTGTGTGTTCCTTAACCCGTCTCCACTATCATCCCCTACTATTATATCCACCATAGACTATACCAACCACTGCCCCAGGGACCCTACTTCTACCTACGGAGAGCAGTACCATCTAAGCTGCCTAACATCATTCTGCAGTAGCGGTGGTACCCCATACTGACCACACACCGTGGGTGGCATCATGATAAACTCTATCCCCAGTACATATACCCTTATTATTGCCAGGGCCCGGGACACGGTCCAGATCAGGACCTCCATGACATCCCCCGCAGCAACGCGGTCCGGTACCGAGTACCCCTGTCCCAGTGGGCTCGACACTGGCAGCTGATATTATCAGGGTGGAAAGGGTCATGGTTATTTGTCCCTTCAAAGCCTAATTATCCCAGTCCACAACTGCCCAGAAATGTCACATGTACTAAATGCTCCAATTCTGGCTCTTTGCCCAGCTCTTTCCTGTTGCCCTGGTGCAGTGGCAATTGGGTTAATAGTTAATGGGGTTTATGTCAGCTGAAATCAAGCCCAGAGGTTAGTAATGGATAGTTGTCAGACACCCCTCATTAATGTACTTTTACTGCTATCACAGTGGCCAGAGATGCATTTGAAGATTGTGGATTATGTAGGAGCCTCATTTTAACTTTTTTTTTTTACTAAATTTGTGAATAAAGAAAAGAAAAATGTGAGGGAGTCTTTATTCAAATAAAGTTTTTTTTCCTGTTTGTGTTTTTAACCATTCTCTTGATAAATTATATATTAATGGGGGGTGTCTGATAGATGCCATCTGACAATTCACCACTGAGATGAACCCAATTAACTATTATCCCAATTGCCACCACACCTGGGCAATCAGGAAATGCCCTTTTAATGGATGCACCTTTTCTGTGGTGGCCACAGGTTGCTATGTTTTGGTTGGGAAAAGCCAAATAACCATGTCCCTTCCCACCTTGATAATACCAGCCCTCAGCTTTCTGCTTTATCTTGGCTGGTTATCAAAAATGAGGAGGACCACAAACCATTTTTTAAAATAATTTATTTAAATAATTTTTAAAGAGTTGAAAGATCCACTCTATTTTGGATAACCAACCAATGCGTAGCCCATCACTGGCGGTTGCAGCCCGCAGGTGTCTCTATTACCAGCACTTATTATCAAAAATAGGCTGGAGCCGCGTCATATTTTTTTATGGTTTACTTTTTTTTCAAGTGGTACACCGACCAATAAAAGCCGTGCCAATATTTGACATGGCTGTGATGGGGCCAGAAGTGTTCACACTGGTAAAGCTTGCTTATTGACTGCTCTGCAGTTTTTCAATAAACTTTATTCAGATTACAGTTGACCCATCCCATAGCCTTGGGGTACCCAGTCCTGGGAGTTGTTTCATGGGGGATATCACGGGGCCTTTGCCCGGTCTCGTGGCCCTAGTGGTCGCTGAAAATGGGGACAGTGAATAAAAATAATAAAAATAGTGTTTTGTGACGCCACCTACGGTTCCGGTAATGTTACCGGTGCTGTGGGACAGACCTCCGAGGTGATGGTGGAACAGCAGGATGGTTACGCTTCCCGTAGTTGAAGCGGGATCCCCGGGCCAGAAGTGGATGTTGGGAGTTGTGGGACAGTCTTTGATTTACACAGGGACACAGCTACACCAGGCCATGTCACTTGTTCTTCTCATGCTGCGGTCAGCAGCTCCTCAGGCGCAAGCAAATAAAGCACAACACACAGTCTTTATCTCTGGATGGGTTTACTGGCAGTTTTTCAAAAACACAGTCTGCCTGTCCTGGGTAGTTTCTGGAAATTAGGATGCCGCACTTGGGACCCTCAGTGGAATGCCTGCCGTTCCTGTCCGGTCCTTTCCTGCGCTCTCTCCTGTCTCCCTCAGAGCTCTCGTGTGCTCCAACGGATCCTTTCTCTCTGAGCGACTCCTCTCAGAGTCCTCGGGACCCTATACGGTGCCTTTTCCTGGGTGCGCCGGGTGTTGGCAACGACTTCCTAAAGACGCTCAGTCCTCCGGTTCGGCAGCTCAGGGGTTGACACCCGTACAGCTCTTAGAGCCCGTCCTCTGTTCCGTGACTGAACACCTCCGGTCGGTAGTCTTCTACTCCTCGCTCTCCATCAGAGCTCTCCCACTCACTGACTAATGCTTCTCCCACCCACACACTTTTCTACCCTGTCACCCCTCCAAGGGAATGGGTCATACCTATAGCGAGTCGACCCATGGTCCCGAACCTAGGGGATGCGTGTCATGAGGGTCCTTTATGCAGCATCCCAATTCCTTAGCCACAGAAATACTGCACACTCTTTTATGGGTGCAGTACCCCTTTGTGGCGTCCCGACCAGTGGGGCGTCACACAATCCTGAACAGGAACCAGAAGTACAGTTAGAAGTTCATGTTCAGGACTCAGCACTGAACATTACGTGTTCGGTACGAACTCCAAACTTTGCAGTTTGGGTTCGCTGATCCCCGTTTTACATCAATTGTCTAACTCCGTTCAAACATGATTCTTCTTAAAGTGACTTTGTAACCATCAAGCTTGTTGCTCTTCAGTGATTAAAATATTCTAGAAGTGCAATTGGTTAATTTCTGCATACTGCCCCCCATTACTGAGGGGGAAAACCACTCTGTCCATCAAAAGCTAGTGCATGCATTTAATTTAAAGGATCATACAACACCACCCGTGCATACTCTTTACATTGAACTTACCTTGCAGATTCATCTTTGCTCCTTACCCTTCTTTGCTACTGTTATTTGTACTCTCCATCTTCGATAACAGCAGTGCATGATGATATACTCTCCACAGTGCCTGATCACAGTAGTTAAGTATTCTAGGCAGCTGTAACATGGCGTTTGACACTGTTCACACTACAGATTCTGACACTTCACTCTGTGGTTTCTCTGGTGCTTCTGAGCTCCACAGGCATGCTCTGGTGTTGATCAGCTGCGTTCTCATTAGTGATCCGGCTAGCAGAACTTAATTTCTGTATGACTCATGATTATCTATTGGATAACATGTTTGGGGAAACTTATCACAGTGGCTCCTGGCCTTTTTGGATGGTGCACTCTGTCTTCTCATGTCAACTATAACTTTTGCAATACAGGTCCATGTGCTGTGGTGATCCAATTGCTGGTGATCTATTGAAGTGTTATTTGGTATGTCTTATTTTCTCCCTGCTCTTTAACCCCTTCAGGACCCAGCCTATTTTGACCCTAAAGACCTTGGCCTTTTTTGCAATTCTGACCAGTGTCCCTTTATGAGGTTATAACTCGGGAACGCTTCAACCGATCCTAGCGATTCTGAGATTGTTTTTTCGTGACATATTGGGCTTCATGCTAGTATTAAATTTAAGTCGATAATTTTTGCATTTATTTGTGAAAAAATCAAAAATATGGCAAAAATTGTGAAAATTTCACAATTTTCACATTTTTAATTTTTTTTTCTGATAAACAAGAGAGATATGTGACAGAAAAAAGTTATTAAATAATATTTCCCACATGTCTACTTCACATCAGCACAATTTTGAAAAAAAAAAATTTTTTGTTAGGATGTTATAAGGGTTCAAAGTTCATGAGCAATTTTTCATTTTTCAACCAAAATTTACAAAACCATTTTTTTTAGTGACCACATCACATTTGAAGTCCTTTTGAGGGGTGTACATGACAGAAAACACCCAAAAGTGGCACCATTCCAAAAACTGCACCCCTTAAGCTACTCAAAACTACATTCAAGAAGATTATTAACCCTTCAGGTGCTTCACAGGAACTAAAGCAAAGTGGAAACAAAAAATGGATATTTTAATTTTTTTTATCAAAAATGTTCTTTTAGCCTCAATTCTTTCATTTTCACATGGGCAACAGGATAAAATGGATCTTAAAATGTGTTGTGCAAATTCTCCCGAGTACATCGATACCTCATATGTGGTCATAAACCATTGTTTGGGCGCACGGCAGGGCTCAGAAGTGAAGGAGCTCAATTTGACTTTTGGAGCTAATTTTACATTCAAAAAGTGAAATTGCGCTCCTTCCCTTCTGACCCCTGCCGTGTGCCCAAACAGTGGTTTATGACCACATATGAGGTATCGGTGTACTCAGGAGAAATTGCCCAACAAATTTTAGGATGAATTTTATGCTGTTGCCATGTGAAAATGAAACAATTTAGGCTAAAAGAATATTTTTGTGAAAAAAAAAGTACTATTTCATTTTCACAGATCAATTTGTAAAGCACCTGGGGCTTCAATATGCTCACTACCCATCTAGATATGTTCCCTGGGGGTCTAGTTTCCAAAATGGGGTCACTTGTGGGGGAGCTCCAATGTTTAGGCACACAGGGGCTCTGCAAATGCGACATGGTGTCCGCTAACAATTTGAATAAAAATCAGCTCAAATTGTTAGCTGTAACCATGTTGTGTTTAGTGAGCCCCTGTGTGCCTAAACATTGGGGCTCCCCCACAAGTGACCCCATTTTGGAAACTAGACCCCCAAGGAATGTATCTAGATGCATAGTCAGCACTTTGAACCCACAGGTGCTTCACAGATTCATCCATAAAAATGAAAAAGCACTTTTTTTTCCACAAAAATTTTCTTTTTTCATTATTATGGATCAATTTGTGAAGCACCTGGGAGTTGAAAGTGCTCACTATGCATCTAGATACGTTCCTTTGGGGGTCTAGTTTCCAAAATGGGGTCACTTGTGGGGGAGCTCCAATGTGGAGACGCACAGGGGCTCTCCAAACGCGACATGGTGTCCGCTAACAATTTGAATGCAAAATGAGCTCAAATTGTAAGCGGACACCATGTTGCGTTTGGAGAGCCCCTGTGCGTCTCCACATTGAAGCCCCCCACAAGTGACCCCATTTTGGAAACTAGACCCCCAAGGGAACGTATCTAGATGCATAGTGAGAACTTTCAACCCCCAGATACTTCACAAATTAATCTGTAAAAATGAAAAAGTACTTTTTTTTCCGCAAAAATCTTTTTTTTTCATTAATTTGTGAAGCACCTGGGGGTTCAATATGCTCACTACCCATCTAGATATGTTCCCTGGGGGTCTAGTTTCCAAAATGGGGTCACTTGTGGGGGAGCTCCAATGTTTAGGTACACAGGGGCTCTCCAAACGCGACATGGTGTCCGCTCACAATTTGAATAAAAATCAGCTCAAATTGTTAGCTGTCACCATGTTGCGTTTGGAGAGCCCCTGTGTGCCTAAACATTGGAGCTCCCCCACAAGTGACCCCATTTTGGAAACTAGACCCCCAAGGGAACATATCTAGATGCATAGTGAGAACTTTCAACCCCCAGGTACTTCACAAATTAATCTGTAAAAATGAAAAAGTACTTTTTTTTCCGCAAAAATCTTTTTTTTTCATTAATTTGTGAAGCACCTGGGGGTTCAATATGCTCACTACCCATCTAGATAAGTTCCCTGGGGGGTCTAGTTTCCAAAATGGGGTCACTTGTAGGGGAGCTCCAATTTTTAGGCACACAGGGGCTCTCCAAACATGACATGGTGTTCGCTAACAATTTGAGCTGATTTTCCATTCAAATTGTTAGCGGACACCATGTTACGTTTAGAGAGCCCCTGTGTGCCTAAACATTGGAGCTCCCCCACAAGTGACCACATTTTGGAAACTAGACCCCCCAAGGAACTTATTTAGATGCATAGTGAGCACTTTGAACCCCCAGGTGCTTCACAAATTCATCCGTAACAATGAAAAAGTACTTCTATTTCCACTAAAATTTTCTTTTTCCATTTTTACAGATTAATTTGTGAAGCACTGGGATGTTCAAAATGCTCACCACCCATCTAGGTAAGTTCCCTGGGGGGTCTAGTTTCCAAAATGGGGTCACTTGTAGGGGAGCTCCAATGTTTAGGCACATAGGGGCTCTCCAAACGTGACATGATGTCCGCTAACAATTTGAGTTGATTTTCCATTCAAATTGTTAGCGGACACCATGTCACGTTTAGAGAGCCCCTGTGTGCCTAAACATTGGAGCTCCCCCACAAGTGACCCCATTTTGGAAACTAGACACCCCAAGGAATTTATCTAGATGCATAGTGAGCACTTTGAACCCCCAGGTGCTTCACAAATTGATCCGTAAAAATGAAAAAATAATTTTTTTGTGGAAAAAAAAAGTACTTTTTTAATTTTATGGATCAATTTGTGAACCACTTGGGGGTTCAAGTGCTCACTATGCATCTAGATACGTTACTTGAGGGGTGTAGTTTCCAAAATGGGGTCACTTGTGGGTTAGCTCCAATGTTTAGGCACACAGGGGCTCTCCATACGCGACATAGTGTCCGCTAATAATTGGAGCTAATTTTCCATTCAACTTGTTAGCGAACACCATGTCACGTATGGAGTGCTCCTGTGTGCCACCAGCACAAGGGCAACTGGAAGAGTTGGGGTACAGCACCAGAAAATGGCACCTCTAATGTGCTATTTTCTGAGGTGGCTGTGAGTTGCAGTTTGCAGCGTGGGGGGCCACAACATTTGGGTCTCTCCACGATGAGGATTGCAGCCCCCCAACTGCCAAGTTGTACCTGGCAGGCATCCAAAAATAAGGCAAAGCTCCTTGTCATTTTATTGGTAGATGTAAAAAAAAAAAATGGCGTGGGGCTCCGCCATATTTTTGGTCCAGCCAGGTACAACTTGACAGCTACGGACTGCCAGCAACCCCCAGCTGCCTCGTTGTACCTGGCTGGTACCCAAAAATACAGCAAAGCCCTTTTTTTTTTCTTTCTAGAACTAATTCTAGAAAAAAAAATGACATAGGGCTCCGCCATATTTTTGGTCCAGCCAGGTACAACTAGGCAGCTGGGGGCTGGATTCCACAGCATGGAGAGGCCCAAGCGTTCTGGGCCCCCCATGCTGCGAATTGCAGCCCGCAGCCGCCCCAAAAAATGGCGCATTCATTGAAGCGCCATTTTCTGGCGCTGTACCCAGACTCTTCCAGTTGCCCTGGTGCCGGTGGCAAACTGGGTAATAAAGGGGTTAATGCCAGCTTGTTATTGGCAGCTGGCACTAAGCCCCGAGATTCATAATTTAGGGCCAATGTTAGACCCGCCATTAGGAATCTCTGGTAAATAGTCAGAAAATACACACAGAGAAAAATCTTTTTATTTGAAAAAAAAACAAACAAAATTTGGACTCCATCTTTATTATAAAGATCCGACGTAGTCCACAACGAAGGTCCCACGGCACTCGACCGCCTCCGACGTAGTCCACAACGAAGGTCCCACGACGCTCGATCGCCTCTGCTCAATCCAGAGATTGCAGCAAGGGATCAAGTGTCCTCTTCCTACAGCCTATGGGGTCATAGTTATGGTGCACTGTATGACAATGATCTGTCATACAGTGCACCATGACTATGATCCCAGAGACTACAACAAGAGGATACTTGATCCCTTGTTGCACCCATCAATTCACCTATGCACCCATCATCCATGCACACACACATCCACGCCCGCTCGCTGACATCCACGCCCGCTCGCTGACATCCACGCACGCTGACATCAACGCACGCAGTCATCCACACACGCAGACAGCCACGCACGCAGTCATCCACGCACGCAGACATCCACGCACGTAGACATCCACGCACGCAGTCATCCACGCACGCAGACAGCCACGCACGCAGACAGCCACGCACGCAGACAGCGACGCACGCAGACAGCGACGCACGCAGTCAGCCACGCACGCAGACAGCGATGCACGCAGTCATCCACGCAGTCATCCACGCACGCAGACAGCCACGCACGCAGACATCCACGCACGCAGTCATCCACGCACACAGACATCCATTCATTCATTGATGCATACAAACATACATGCATACTACATACATACATACATACTACATACATACATACATACATTCATTCATACATACATACTACATACATAGATACATTCATTCATTCATACACACATACTACATACATACATACATACTACATACATACTACATACATACATTCATTCATTCACACATACTTACCTGATGCAGGAGGAGGAGCCCGGAAGAGGAGGAGCCCACACCGGAGCTGGACCGCGGCTGCACCGGCGGGCCCGCCAGTAGGTGAGAGAGGGATGGGGGGGGGATACGGGGCATGGGGGTGTTAGCTTCATCAGCCCCCTCCGTGATCGCACGGAGGGGGCTGTGGAAGCTGACAGACGGCGGCGGTGATAGTCATTTACCGCCGGCGGGCATACCGCCGGCGTGATGACTGTTACCGCCGCCTTGGGGGTGGTAGGATGGCGATCGGGGGGCCAGGAGGGCGATCGGGGGGCCCTGGAGTGAGGGGGGGCTAGGAGGGAGACGGCACATGCCATCCCGCCTCTCCAGATCTGATTGGGAGAGCTCCAATCGGATCTGGAGGGGATTACTAGCACTGATTGGCAGTCTGAATTTCAACTGCCACTCAGAGGGGCCCTGGGCACGGGGGGGTTAATCCACCCCCCTGTGGGGTGTACTACAGGTTGTCACTGTGCATTATGTACAGTGACACCTGAGTTACCCCCCTCACACGCGCCGCAGGAGCGCGATCATTTCATGGCCCACCGTTTGGGCCAAGGATTGGGAACAAACTTGTTTTCATGGCCCAAACGGTGGGCCAAGGGTCGGGAAGGGGTTAATTCTTCCTGTGTACATATTGTTTTATACATCTGTGTGTATTAGTGTGAGTTAATATCTTTGGTTTCACCGTTGTTCTATTTTTGTGGGGTTTTACCACTCCTGTCCTGGCCTCACCTGGGGTATTAGACCAGGCCTGGCTAGGAGCAGGGCAAGGTTGGTGGTTCAGACATCCTCACCATCCAAGATAACTCTGGGATAGGGGAAAGTTAAGTCCCCCTTAGGCTGAGGATCAGTCTATGAGACCTGGTCCCCCTGTCATTCCTTATTATCCTGTGACAGCAGCAAAGTGTGTAGTGGTCAACATGCTAGTTCCATCACTAGATTTCTTCTAATTAGCAGGCAGATAAAACAAACTAGTACAGAATGTGCAGAAGGGGCTACATTCCTAATTTATATTAGTAAAATGCTACAATATTTCATGTTACTTGTTCTGCAAATTATTAAAATGTTGTGGTACATTTTTTTTTAAATCCCCATGCATTGTGTGGAAAGCACAGGGAGGTGAAACTGTTTGTGATTGAGGCTTAGGGAAACTTTCTAATATGGTTAAACATTTCCTAACCTTCACTGACTGCACTATTTAACTATTGTTGATTTTTGTTCCCTACTTCCTGTCTGTTGACACTTTAATTGAGAATCCCAGTGCATGCTAGGACACTCAAACAAAGCATTATCAGAACAGGGTACAGAGGCTGCTGTCACTGTCACAGCATTTTCCCCCTCCCAGTAAAGAAGCATCTTCAGTGACGCTCATTTCAGGGACTGGTCTGCCTGTTCTGTGTCCCTGCTCTATCCCTCACTTCTTGCTGTGCACTAGCTGGCCCAGATCAACAGAGCTGACAATACAGAGTAGACCGCACCGTGAGTGTGCTCAAAGAATCAAGCTGTGTTCAGCTGACAATTTACACTGACATCAACCCTATTGTATACATTGTGTATACATGACTCTTTCCAATTATATAAAGCATTGCAAATAACTCTTATTTCCTGCTATTTATCCTTCCCCACTAAAGGATCCCTTCCCCTCCCTTGCCTTCCCACCTTCCACTCACAAGAATATATTTAAAAATAAGATATTATAAATTATTCACCCAATACTTTGAAAATTATAAAAATTATTGGAAAAGAGACATCAGCACTGCCCCTGCAAATGATGTCTGGTTTGAACACAACAGGATTTGTTTCAGGGAGGAGGCAGAGGCTGTGACAATGACAGCAGGTACTACCCTCTGCTTTGATGACGCTTTGTTTTAATATCCCAGCATGCCTAGGAATCTAAAATGATCAATCATAAGACAGGAAATAGGAAAAAAAAATCAAAAGTAGTTAATGTACAGGGTGGGCCATTTATATAGATACACCTAAATAAAATGGGAATGGTTGGTGATATCAACGTCCTGTTTGAGGCACATTAGTATATGGGAGGGGGAAAACTTTTCCAGATGGGTGGTGACCATGGCGGCCATTTTAAAGTTGGCTACTTTGGATTCAACTTTATTTTTTTCAATGGAAAGAGGGTCATGTGACACATCAAACTAATTGAGAATTTCATAAGAAAAACAATGGTGTGCTTGGTTCTTAAATAACTTTATTACATTCTTGACACACTTATAGCAACACCACAGAAGAAATGCTAGCACAGGCTTCCAGTATCTGTTGTTTCATATGCTGCACATCTCGTATCTTCACAGCATAGACAACTGCCTTCAGATGAGTGATGAGGCAAAATTTTGCCACTGGATATCTGAAATTGCTATATGATTCAGATATCCAGTGACATTGAGGTTTCCATTGATGAAGAATGGCCCCACTATCTTTGTACCCCATACACCACACCATACCATCAATTTTTGTGTTCCAACAGTCTTGGAGGGATCTCTCCACTGTTGGTTAGTGTCAGACCAATAGCGGTGGTTTTGTTTATTAACTTCACCATTCATAAAAAAGTTTGCCTAATCACTCATCTTAAGGCAATTGTCTATGCCTTGAAGATACGAGATGTGCAGCATCTGAAACAACAGATACTGGAAGCCTGTGCTAGCATTTCTTCTGTGGTGTTGCTATCAGTGTGTCAAGAGTAGGAGAAGAGGGTTGCATTGACAATCCAACACAATGGGCAGCACTTTGAACACATTTTATTAGTGTTCATACACTAGGAAATAACTAATGAAAGAATAAAGTTACATTAAAACTAAGCACACCATTGTTTTTCTTATGAAATTCTCAATGAGTTTGATACTATTATTATTATTATGTGTCATATGACCCTCTTCCCATTGAAAAAAAATAAAATTGGATTCAAAATGGCCGACTTTCAAAATGGCCACAATAGTCACCACCCATCTGGAAAAGTTTTCCCCCTCCCATATACTAATGTGCCACAAACAGGAAGTTGATATCACCAACCATTCCCATTTTATCTAGGTGCATCCATATAAATGGCCCACCCTGTTGTAAGGGAAGGGTAGGAAAGGCCTATTAGACCCAGACTTAGATGCTGAATGACAGTTTGCTTTTTCTGTGGCGTTGTGCAGTTTGGGTTTTGACGGTGCTCCTACCTGGTTCCTGGCGCTCCAGGCCCATTTACAGGGTACATCTGGATGAGGTAGGTAGTTAGGAAAAAGGCAGAACAGACCTTGGTATGAACAGTTAAAACTGGTTATTTGATAACACATAAATCATTTACATATTCTTAAGCATTTAGCCACACCACTCGATTTCCTTATAGGTTTCGGTTAGATGGCAGCTGTACTGGTACTCTTATATAGTACACTAGATGGTGGCCCGATTCTAAAGCATCGGGTGTTCTAGAATATGTATATATGACTGAAGAACAGCACACTATGCCTTATAGACAGGAGTGAACTTTGTCACACTGACTAACAGCCTTATAGACAGGAGTGAAGGACGTCTCACACTGACTGACATACCTTGTAGACAGGAGTGAAGTTCGTCACTCTGACTGACAGCCTTGTAGACAGGATTGAACTGCGTCACAGTAACCGACAGCCTTGTAAACAGGAGTGAACTGCGTCACACTATGACGCGGAATTCAAACCACGCACAAAGACGCCCTACTTCTCTGATTGGTCGCGACCAATCAGCGAAGTGGCGTGACTTGGCAGAAAATATGAATCCCGCGCTGCTGAATCGTCGCTGCTGAGAGTGGCAACCAATCAGCGGCACGGGATTCATATTTCCCGCCAAGCTGCGCCTCTTCACTGATTGGTCACCACGGCAACAGTGACCAATCAGAGAATTAGCGTAGCTTGTCGCGTGGTTTTAATTCTGCATCTTTCATTGGCTGCTACGGCGACCAATGAAAGACGCGGCGCGTGGATTGGCGCGCGGTTTGAATGCCGCATATCTGATTGGTCAGCGCTGAACGCGCCGACCAATCAGAGAAGTGGGGTGCACCTTGGCAGATGAGCAGCACTCAGTGTATTTTAAATCTGGTGCCAAGGCGCGCGCTGCTTCTCTGATTGGTCAGCGTGTTCAGCGCTGACCAATCAGATTGAACCCTGTCACGTGAGATGCCTGTGTCAGTACTTACTGTCACTCTTGCATTCTATTCATGAAACAGGAGACTCAGGATTGGCTCAAGCAATGAGCCCTGGCCATCCTGAGCCTTCTGTTTCATGAATAGAATGCAAGAGTGACAGTGAGGACTGACACAGGCAACCCACGCTGCAGCGCTCAATCTGATTGGTCATCGCGTTCAGTGCCGACCAATCAGAGAAGCGGCGCGCGCCTTGGCGCCATATTTAAAATACACTGAGCGGCGCACAATGTATTTTGAATATGGCGCCAAGGTGCGCGCCACTTCTAAGCGCCAACCAATCAAATTGAGCTTGGCTCGCGGTTTGAATGTCGCGTCTCTCATTGGTCGCCGTGGCACGCGTGATTGGAATGTGTGGTTTGGCGTGCGATCTGAATGCCGCTGATTGGTCGCATTCAAAACCACGTGCCAAGCCGAGTCCCCTCGCTTATTTGTCGCCGCGGCCGTGGGACCAATCAGGGACGTAGCGCGGCTTGGCAGGGGATTTGAATCCCGCTCGGGATACTACTGCAGTGAGCAGCCGGGAGATGACCGGCGTTAGCCGGTCATCTCCCAGCTGGCTCGCCGTGGACCTCTGTGCGGCAGGTAGCCGTAGCTCAGCTACTGCTGCACAGAGGTCAGCGGCTCGCCAGCCGGGAGATGACCGGCTGACGCCGGTCATCTCCCGGCTGGCTCACCGCAGACCTGCACTCATTGAACTTCCTAATAACTGGTCCTGGCCAGCTGGAGTCACTGGCAACATGTAGTCTGCAAAGGCTTAACACCTCCTTCGCACTAGTGGATATACCTAGCCAGGACCCCCTCTTTTATGTAGCATGTAACAGATCAGCAGATGACTACTTTGTCCACCACTACCACCCAAAGTTAAGTGGAGAAAGGATTATTAAAGGTTTATTAAAACCTATCCCGTCTCCTTTATCTAAGTTTTTTTCTTCCCTTAGGTATACTTGATTAATATTGTTTCAGCTTTTTATGTACACTAAACGTTTTGGAAAAAGGTACATGTGTAGAGTCTCTTTGAACAATTTGATAATGATATGTATGTGAGTATGATGTGTTGGGGTATCTCCAGAGTATAGAATTGATGGGAGGGCAAGACAAGAAGAGATCTAAGAGGAAGATCTTTAGGGTACCAGGGTATGCAAGTGGAAAGAATATTTTAGGAGATTAGGGCAAATATATGTAAATGTATAAAATAATAGAGTGCATTATCAAATACATTTCCTTAATATTTTTATGTATAATAGGTATCCCCAAACCTCAAGTAAAATCACACTAGTACACTCCAGCAAGAGAATTCATCTGTGGAATGAAAAACTGCAAAACAAAAAATAATGAGAATGCAGTAAAAATAAATAAAAAGAAAAAAGCGTAAAAAAATGTGGACATGTGTTGGGCAAGGAACATTTTGGAGTTAAGCATTAATATCCTATTGAATACAATATTTACTGCTACAGTAGTCAAGTACACACTTAAGTAGTAAAGAATAATTTTAAATGTCTTATGATAGTTTCCCTTTAAGTCATTATGCTTGAAATAAAAACACCTTAGCAAGCATATATATATTTGAACAGTACATCTAGTGCACTTTGTAAGCTCTTTGGAAAGAAAACTTTAGGTGCGGAATAACTAAAGAGCATTACCATGCTTAGCATTGCATAAAATATGCTACATTAAAAGCTTGGGTACATTTTTTCACGCTTGCTATGTAAAATTGGATGCAAATGAGTTCAATATGGAACAAATCATATTCCTTTGTGGTTCTTACAGCAGTGTTGCAGTTCACATTTACTAAACAGTATTTAAATCAAATCTTAATTTACACATATAGAGGTTAATTTTTTAAGTATACTAAATATTATAGAGGAATGTTCAGATTGTTTTTAAAAAGAAATCCCTTTAACAAGCAATTTACTTTTGCAAAACTCCTAACACAACTGTATATGTTTACAAAAAAACTTATAAAACTAACACTATACAGACTCCAATGTTATATTCACAAAATGTATTTTTCTCTTTTTCTTGCCGGTGTGCTTTAAAATCAAATTAAAAAAGCACACAGAAAGCACTCAAGAGTATGAACATATATATATACCTATATATATATATATAAAATATAATATGACATCAAAAAGGAATGCAGCACTCCAAGTAAAGTGTCCAAATTCTGCCTTTATTAGGCCATCAAGTGCAGTGTGCAACGTTTCAGGCCCAGTCGCCTTTCTTCTAGCAACTAGTCATAGCTAGGCTGGTCCTTATAAACATAGTCATTTGCATAATTAATCCATATGTCATTATCTCAGATCATACTTACATCCATTTACATTGTGCTTATACATTATACAATTGCCAAGTATTATATACAATATCTCTTAACCTTCTGTTTTTGCTGTAAAATAATCTTTACCATTATTCCATTATCTATAATACACCTTGCTGGAGTTAGTTAGTGCAGGTGCAGACATTACAATATCTATTATTGGCATCAGTTATATTATATGTACCTTTAATCATTGCAACCACCATTATCCATGTGTAAATGCCGGGTTTTTGCTCACACATGTGCAGTAGCGAGCTTCTAAGGCCGTTGTCATGTGTACCAGGAAGTTTACCCGGCGCCATATTGCCGCTCTCCGCGCATGCGCAGTAGGCTTCCTGAAGTCCGCGGCAATCTTGGAGCTCACATTACCGACGATATCACTGTATATATTCTAAAGTGCATCTAAATAGTTTCCTTATATATATTAAAGTGCTATTAATGCAGTTATCTCTATTATTCACTTCTAGGTGGATGTAATCAAATAGTAATGGGTTTTGTTAACTACTGCAAGACATTATATTAACCCTTAAGATGGATATAAAATATGGATATAAAATACTATATAAGTATAAATGGTGGCTTCATTCATTCCTGTAGGGATTTACATTAGAACAGATCCACATATAGCTTTGCCATTGCATTCATTAGCCATTTAGCTACCGTATATACTCGTGTATAAGCCGAGTTTTTCAGCACAAAAAATGTGCTGAAAAGTCCCCCCTCGGCTTATACACGGGTATATACGGTAGCCCCAGCTGTATACAGCCCCCCCCCCCCCCGTGGTATCCAGGGCCCCCTTTGCTGCACCTGTAAAGGAACATGTCAGTATACTTATCGCTGCCGCCGCCGCTCCGCTGCTCGGTCACCGCGCTGCTCCAGGTCTTCATGCTTCCTGTTCCTTCTCCGGCACTCAGGAAATTACGTCATTGTTCGAGCGCCGGAGAAGGAACAGGAAGCATGAAGACCCGGAGCAGCGCGGTGACCGAGCAGCGGAGCGGCGGCAGCAGCGATAAGTATACTGACATCTTCCTTTACAGGTGCAGCAAGGGGGGCCCTGGATACCACGGAGGGGCTGTATACAGCTGGGGCTGCTGTATACAGCTGGGGCCCCTGTATACTACTTATGGGGGGTCTGTATACCTCTGGGGCTGCTGCTGTATATACCCCCTGGGGCTGCTGCTGTATATACCCCCTGGGGCTGCTGCTGTATACTACCACTGGGGCTGCTGTATACTACTACTGGGGCTGCTGTATACTACCACTGGGGCTTCTGTATACTACTACTGGGGCTGCTGCTGTATATACCACTGAGGCTGCTGTATACTACTACTGGGGCTGCTGTATACTACCACTGGGGCTTCTGTATACTACTACTGGGGCTGCTGCTGTATATACCACTGAGGCTGCTGTATACTACTACTGGGGCTGCTGTATACTACCTCTGGGGCTTCTGTATATACCTCTGGGGCTGCTGTATACTACCACTGGGGCTGCTGTATATATCTCTGGGGCTGCTGTATACTACCACTGGGGCTGCTGCTGTATATACCACTGGGGAGGCTGCTGTATATACCTCTGGGGCTGCTGTATACTACCACTGGGGCTGCTGTATATATCTCTGGGGCTGCTGTATACTACAACTGGGGCTGCTGCTGTATATACCACTGGGGAGGCTGCTGTAACACTGCTGGGGCCTGTATGTACCACTGGGGAGGCTGCTGTATACCACACTTCTGGGGGCTGTATACTACCACTGGGGAGGCCTGTATACCACTGCGGGGGCCTGTATACCACACTGCTGGGGGCTGTATACCTGTGCTGGGGTCCACCCTCGGCTTATACATGGGTTGGCTTATACACGAGTATATACGGTACTTCACATTTCATAGTGTTAATGTGCAGCAGAATAATCCTTTCTTGACTTGATATCATTTTTCTAGCTAGCGCTTTTCACATAGGAGGTGTCACTGATCTTATTGTAATGTTAATGGCTATAGGTTTTCTGACTGTGCACCCTCCCCCACCCTGTAGCCATGTTGAAAATGTCCATCTTATTGTAGCCTAGGTCCCAGACACACCCTTACATGCTGGTTTTTAATTGCACTTAGTGGCATAGACACCCATACACGCAATTTATACCACAGGCAGAGGCACAAAGGTAGGACCCAGTAAGATGAGATACATTGACTTTGGTTACCGGGCTCAGATGCTTTGGACATCGCCTTTGCTAAGTTTTCATTTTTTATCAGTATCTTTGTGCAGTTTTCTGCAATGCCTTTATGCCCTATTCACAATAGAACAGCTCCACATAGAGATTCGCCATTGCATTCATTAGCCATTTAGCTACTTCACATTTCATAGTGTTAATGTGCAGCAGAATAATCCTCTCTTGACTTGATATAATTTTTCTAGGTAGCACTTTTCACATAGGAGGTGTCACAAGTCATATTCTAATGTTAATATCCAGGACACGGGCTACAACTGTTGCATTTCTTATGTTAAGCCATTCATGACCAATAGACAATGCAAGAAGCGTCTTACCTGGGCCAAGGAGAAAAAGAACTGGGCTGTTGCTCAGTGGTCCAAGGTTTTTCAGATAATAGTAAATGTTTGCATTTTATTTGGAAATCAAGGTCCCAGAGCCTGGAGGGAGTGAGGAGAGGCACACAGTCCAAGCTGCTTGAGGTCTAGTGTGAATTTTCTACAGTCAGTGATGGTTTGGGAGCCATGTCATCTGCTGGTGAAGGTCCACTTTGCTTTATCAAGAAAAAAGTCAACGCTGCCGTCAACCAGGAAATGTTAGAGCACTTCATGTTTCCCTGTGCCGACAAGCTTTTGGTGATGGAAATTTCATTTTCCAGCAGGACTTAGGACTTGTCCACACTGCCAAAAGTACCAATACCTTGCTTAATAACCACAGTATCACTGTGCTTCATTGACCAGCAAACTCACCTGACCTAAACCCCATAAAAAATCTATGGAGTATTGTCAAGATGAATATGAGAGATACAATACCCAACAATGCAGACAAGCAAGAAGGCTGCTATCAAAGCAATCTGGGCTTCCAGAACACCTCAGCAGTGCCACAGGCTGATTGCAATAATTCATGCAAAAGGAGCCCCGACCAAGTATTGAGTGCATTTACTATACATATTATTCATAGGCCAACGTTTATGAGTTAAAAATCATTATTTTAGTTGGTCTTAGGGCCCTTTCACATCAGCGTTTTTTTTCAAATCGCGGCAGATGCGGTGAAAAAACCGCATCTGCCGCGATTACCGCATACCGGCTGCACTTGCGGCGCGGTTGCGGTTTTTTCCATGCAAAGTATAGGCGGACTTGCGGCAGGTGCGGCAAGTGCGGTTTTGCACTTGCGGCAGGTGCGGCCGCGAAAAAAACCGCGGCTGACCGCGGTTTTTTTTCGCGGCCGCACCTGCCGCAAGTGCAAAACCGCACTTGCCGCACCTGCCGCAAGTCCGCCTATACTTTGCATGGAAAAAACCGCAACCGCGCCGCAAGTGCAGCCGGTATGCGGTAATCGCGGCAGATGCGGTTTTTTCACCGCATCTGCCGTGATTTGAAAAAAACGCTGATGTGAAAGGGCCCTTATACAGTCATATGAAAACGTTTGGGCACCCCTCTTAATCTTACTAATTTTTTTTTGTTTAAAATTGTGTGATATATGTAATAACTGATGGACACAGTAATATTTCAGGTTTGAAATGAGGTTTATTGCACTAACCAAAAATGTGAAATATGCATTATTTCAAAAATTGACAGGTGCAAAAGTATGGGCACCTCAACAGAAAAGTGACATTAATATTTAGTAGTTCCCCCTTTTGCAAAAATAACAGCCTCTAGTCGCTTCCTGTAGCTGTTAATGAGTTCCTGGATCCTGGATGAAGGTATTTTTGACCATTCCTCTTTACAAAACAATTCCAGTTCAGTTAAGTTTGATGGTCTCCGAGCATGGACAGCCCGCTTCAAAACATCCCACAGATGTTCAATGATATTCAGGTCTGGGGACTGCGATGGCCATTCCAGAACATTGTAATTGTTCCTCGGCATGAATGCCTGAGTAGATTTGGAGCGGTGTTTCGGATCATTGTCTTGCTGAAAGATCCATCCCCGACATAACTTCAACTTTGACACTGATTCTTGAACATTATTCTCAAGAATCTGCTGATACTGAGTGGAATCCATGCGACCCTCAACTTTAACAAGATTCCCGATACCGTCATTGGCTACACAGCCCCAAAGCATGATGGACCCTCCCCCAAATTTGACCGTGGGTAGCAAGTGTTTTTCTTGGGATGCTGTGTTTTTGTGGCGCCATGCATAACACCTTGTTGTATGACCAAACAACTCAATCTTTGTTTCATCAGTCCACAGGACCTTCTTCCAAAATGAAACTGGCTTGTCCAAATGTGCTTTTGCATACCTCAGGCGACTCTGTTTGTGGCGTGCATGCAGAAACGGCTTCTTTCGCATCACTCTCCCATACAGCTTCTCCTTGTGCAGTGTGCGCTGTATTGTTGACCGATGCACAGTGACACCATCTGTAGCAAGATGATGCTGCAGGTCTTTGGAGGTGGTCTGTTAATTGTTCTTGACTGCTCTCACCATTCTTCTTCTCTGCCTTTCTGATATTTTTGTTGGCCTGCCACTTCTGGCCTTTACAAGAACTGTCCCTGTGGTCTTCCATTTTCTTACTATGTTCCTCACAGTGGAAACTGACAGGTTAAATCTCTGAGACAACTTTTTGTATCCTTCCCCTGAACAACTATGTTGAACTATCTTTTTTTTAAGATCATTTGAGAGCTGTTTTGAGGAGCCCATGATGCCACTCCTCAGAGAAGATGCAAATAGGAAAACAACTTGCAAGTGGACACCTGAAATAGCTTTTCTCATGTTTGGATACACCGAGCTATGAAGTACAAAGTTCAATGAGGTTACCAAACCAATTTAGTGCTTCAGTAAGTCAGTAAAAAGTAGTTAGGAGTATTCAAATCATGAAAATCAGAAGGGTACCCATACTTTTGCACCTGTCAAATTTTGAAATAATGCATATTTCACATTTTTGGTTAGTGCAATAAACTTCATTTCAATCCTGAAGCATTACTGTGTCCATCAGTTATTACATATATCACACTGAAATAGCTGTTGCAAAAACCCAATTTTAAACCCCCAAAAATGAGTAAGATTAAGAGGGGTGCCCAAACTTTTTCATATGACTGTATAATATTCTAATTTTCTGAGATAAGGACCTATGGGTTTTCATTCGCTGCAAGCCATAATCATCAACATTTACAGAAATGAACAGTCAAAATAGTTCACTCTGTAATGACTCTATAGAATATATGCATTTCATTTTATGTATTTAATTAATAACATAAATTATCTCTTGTTCCATATGCTGTTTATTGATCCAGTTTAGGATACATCCATTGGGGAGGGTGTGCAGGGAGGGAGTGTGCAAGCAACGGTGACCGTTTCGAGGATGATTCCTCTTCTACGGGCTCCGTAGAGAGCCCGTAGAAGAGGAATCATCCTCGAAACGGTCACCGTTGCTTGCACACTCCCTCCCTGCACACCCTCCCCGATGGATGTATCCTAAACTGGATCAATAAACAGCATATGGAACAAAAGATCCACGAGTGCCGCTTTCATCTGTTACCTGAATCCACATGCTTATATCTATAAGCTGAGCACCGGGATTCCAACCACCATCATCCGGACAAAGGAAAAGACACCAGCAGCTACTACAGGTCAGTGCCCTTTCAATCTAGTCCATAACATAAATTATCTGTTTGTTGATATTCTAATTTATTGAGAAGCACTTATCAAATACTTTTTATTGGGTATTTTCAACACATACATCAGTCATAGAACATGCAGTTACCATGTATCAACAAGTGTCAATTTACAAAATAATCACCCCTCAATAGCAGTCCCTACCCTCCCAACTGATCCTATCGCCCCGCCCCCCAAAGTTCAGCCTTAAAATACTCCCAATGTAATCTCTCTTGTAGAATCACCTGACAATACTGGATCTCCCCTGGCTCAATTGGCGATAATAGCGTCTAAGTCATCTAAATCTGTTACTCATATTGTCAAAGTCGTTCCCATACATAAAGCGTCACCTATGGGTGTCAGTCCATCAGGGGTTGAGATTCAGTCCCCCAAGAGATCCTTTCAGATCCTCCATACAGTACCAGCTAGAGTATCTAAACGGTGAAACCACTTGTCTGATATCCTCCCCTGACAGTTGTGTGTTTATGAACCCCTTCCACTTAGCAAAGAACTTTGCCGTTTCCTTTTCCTTGTCATTTTCTGCTAACACCTTTTCTAATAGCATCGCTCCTCTAACCTCCGCTGAGAAGCACTTATATACTGTATGCAATCCGAAAACAAAAATGGCCTTGATTTTAAATAGGTGTGATTATGTGGAACACAAACAAATCTACAAACCACTCAGGTAGAGAACAGACTTTATAACTCCTAAAGTTCTAACACACAAAAACGAATTTGTGTCACATTGTCAGTAGATGTTAGAACTGTATACCTCTCTGACCCTCTCTGATGAAGCCATGTGAAACGTGCATTAGGAGTCACTTCTCTTACTGGTAACACGGCTTTGAAGTATAGTTGCATCTACTGACCATGTGACTTTGCTTTCTATTCTTTACATATGGATTTTATACACTGATTCTGCAGCATTGACATTCTCATCTTTGGTATGTCTAATGATATCTACTATTATGACCCTGCTCCCCTTCTAAAAGCTGTCCTTATATAAAAAAAAATGCTTATTGACATATCTGCATTTGCTTGACACTTTGTTCAGATTATGAGATAGATATACCGTATTTTTTAGACCATAAGATATACTTTTTCCCCCCCAAATAATGGGAGAAAGTGGAGGGGGGGCGTCTTATGGTACGGATATACGGACCTATGCTGCCTGTGGGTCTGTGCTGGGGGAGCAGTGGCTCTGGAGGGTGCTGGAAAAAGTTGGCGCTTGCTGCAGAGGCAGCTTGTAGTTAAGTGGGCCCACTCATTAAGCTCATGAAATATGCAGTACTGAGAGGTAAACGGGGGGACAACACATATTATATAAGCCTGTGTATACACACCCCCATCCTGCATATGGCCCCCCGTCCTAGTGCAAACACAAAATTATTAAATGATGTAACTCACCTAAACATCGTTCCTCTCAATTTCTCCCTCTAACTTCACATCCTGAGTCCTGTGTGCGGCGTCCTCCTGAGTGTCGGCATCCAATCATGTGACTGGCACAGCACAGTGATGTCTTCACTGTGCTGTGCCGATCACATGATCAGACATCCAAGACACAGGAGGATGCTGCACACAGTACTTAGGATGTGAAGTGTTGCATGCAGGGAGTGATGGAGAGGAACGAGGGATAGGTGAGTTACGTTGTTTATTATTTTTGTGTGTACTCTAGGATGGGGGTAATGTACCAGGATAGGGGGTGCTATATCCCAGTATGGGGGGGCTATATTCAGGATAAAAGGCTATATACCAGAATGGGGGCCATATGCAGGATGGGGGTAATATAACAGGATGAGGGGCTATATCCAGTATAATTGGCTATACACCAGGATGGGGGTGATATCCAAGATGGCGTGGCCTCTATCCAGGATGGGGGACATATATTACTTGGAAGGGGCCAAGATGGGGACATGACACCCATAAGTGTCAGCAGCAGATTCCTCCCCCAATAACAGTGCATTATAACCACATTTTTTGCTTAATTTTTTCCCCTTATTTTCTGCCTCTAAAACCTAGGTGTGTGTTATGGTCCGAAAAATACAGTAATTTGTTTATAAATTCTATATACAAGGGACTTATCATTTTTTTGGAGTTTATTCCGCTCTATTATCTATGCATCTATTCCATTCAATATATATTATTATATAGTACATGTGTTTGTAAAAGAGATTTTTCCGTGTCTACTTTTCTTCTTTATGTTTCATATGGTGATAAATTCTGTATCTAATTATTTTATATTGTTAATTAATAAAATATTATTTTATATACCAATTCATTTTTTGAGTGTTAGAACTTTTTAAGTTATGGGGTCTGTTCTCACTATATGGGTGATGCAGTCACTGATTATTCCCCCCATATACTGGGACTATTTCATTATTTATTTGGATTTCATTATTTTTGGGTTTTCTTGACATGCCCCGTGGGGATCGTGGGGTATTTGGAGCCGGGTCTGACGAGGTCGTCCTGGGGGAGGGGATGTCACGGTGGCGCGACCTGGTCCATGGCCCCGGAACAGTCAATAAAAGGGGAATTGGGAGAGGAAGTGTTCATGCACTAGGGGATTTATAGGGGATTAGGGGTGGTTGTCGTGACACCACACGTGATGTTTGGCTGTTGATGGCCTACGCTGCAGTCCGGGACCTCTGGGGATGATGGAATAGCAACTGTGATGGTTTCGCTCTCCTTGGATGGAGCGGGTCCCCAGGGCATCTGGTGTAGAGGTCTTGGTGATGGAGGGCCAGCGGGGGAAAAACCCATGCGTTTTGGATGCATTTGTAGCAGTAAAAACGCATAGCAACAAAATTAAGCAAAACGCAAACCTGCATTAGATGTGAAATAGGCCTTACAAAGTATGTCCTGTACAGATTTACATCCATGATTACAGAGTGTATACAGGTAGAAACAAATGTAAAGCAGGTTACACAGGATTAAAATGATACATAGGCCATACACTTAATTCCCCTAGGGGACATCAAAAGGTTCAAAATGAAGGAAGAAGGCGGCACTCACTATTCGTTGAATCTTGTGCTTTATTACATCAGGGTGGGAGGGGGCACAGGAGGCGGACGACGATGTGATCATAGTATGTGATCATAGTAACTTGATCCCGCTGAAAAGCAACAGAGCCTGTGAACACCAAATAAAAAACAACCCAAAATAACAACCATTAAAAAGTAGGTGAACCTACCTATATCATAAAAGGGTACTAGGTCAACGGGAAGATGGGTGACGGCGACTAGAGGAAGGAGGCAAAACTCAGATGTTTCATTAAGACCACGCGGTGTCATAGTGTCAAGTGACACTATCCACCGCGTCTTACACTGCGCAAGCACTTTTCTCACATTTCTCCTCGTATACTACTGTGGATGATGTCAATCCCTCTCACTTTGAGTGATGAGGGTTCCAATCATGGTGTAGGTAAAAGTGTAGCGGCAGTGTCTTCAGGGTGGTTCTGTCCTTCAACTCAGGCGGTGCCAGAATGTCCCTCACATGCTCCCTCACCCTCTTCTTAGCTCCCTGCACGTCATACTAATATATATCCTGGGGCAAGCACATGTGGCGTAATAAACCACATTGCTTGACCCACAGGATACATATTGCCTGATGCTGTAAGTGCGCTGGCCATCAAAGGAGGCGAAGATAACAATGAGCTGGGCACTTGGAAAGGTCACGCAGTGACCGTAGGGAAAACACCCCATCACCGTGCAAACCATGTGTTGGGTGCTTTTGTGGGTGTCTGGACTTACCATCCCGTTTACTGAGAACAGGAATACCAAACCCATGGAATGGGTACAGTACCCCTCGTGGCAACCAGACCGCAGGGGCATCACATTTTTTTTTCAAATAAATTTACATCCTTTATTGGGGGGTTGGTTGGAATGGGAGATTTGAAACAATTGAAAAAGATGAAAGAGGAATGTTTTGGGGTTATTTTTCAAATAAAATATTTATTGGTGGGGTTATTTGTTTCCTTACTGACTTGGTTAGTAATATTGGGTATCTTATTGATGTCTTGACATTACTAACCTCTGGCCTTGCTGCCAGCTGACATTAACTCCAATTATCATTAGCCTGTTTGCCAACTCACCTGGGTATTGAGAGAGCAGGGCCGAAGCACCAGGAGTGGCACATTTTATTGGGGCGCCAATCTTGGGGCGGCTGTAGATTGCTAATTATTTTCAAGATATAAAAATCTTTTAAGATTTTAAAGATTGCTCAACTTTTCAGATGTTCAAGTGGGTGGATGAATGGATAGGTAGATTAATGTAAACTACTGATTGAGTTATAGATAGATGGAAAAAATAGATAGATTTACAGATAGATAGATAGCAAACAGCTATACAGTATATTTTCTTTGCCAGTTAGGGTACTGCAGACAGCTGCAGCTTGCAGACCACAGGTGGTGGCTATATCATGCCTGTTATCAAAATTGTTTATTTTTACCGTAATCTGACGTCAGTTTGGTTGCCATACTGGCAACGCATCACAGACATCGGCAAAGAGAGTGGGTGTGGCTAAGTCTGTCTTAAACCAATTGGGGGAGGAAGCAGTTAATAGGTCTGGTATTCATGAGCGGGCCCAGAAGCATGGTGAAAGCGGCGGAGAAGGTTTCTATGTAATAGTCTAGGAAGATCGTGTCTGTGCCAAAACAGCGAGGCTCCACTGTAAAACAGTTTCAGCTGTGCTTGGCAGCTTTTAGGTCTCTTTGAAAGTGTTTTCTGTGCCCCTAATTTTGCTTCCTATTTATTGAATTGGGTTTAGAAGTTCGGCGAACATATGCGTGTTCGATGAACTAAACTGACCCAAACTTTAGAAGGTTCGCTCATGGAGATCTATGGGTAATATCATAATGTCTTGGGGCTGTGTTGACCATTGTACTACATGAAGGGCAATGGTAACCATCAAACTGCAATGGTGTATCGACCATCATCCTGCTTGGGGGGGCTGTTGGAATATCATATTGGATGGAGGGCTGTGTTGACCATCGTATTTCATGGGTGGCAGTGGTGGCCATCATACTGTATGTACTGTATGGGGGCTGTGGTGATCATCATAATGCATGAAGGGTTGTGGTATCCATGATATTGCATGGGGCATGTGGTCCCAACTTACTGATGGAGGACTGTGTGCTATCATATTTATAGTGGTACTGAGTACACACTAATGGAGGTGTGGACAATAAAGTGTGTAGAAAACTGTGCTATGTACTATATGGGGTTATACGGGGGCCATCATTCTGTACTATTTGGAAGTATGAGGATGCATTAGTATATGTGGGCCATCTTAGGCTACTTTCACATTACGGTTTTTAAGGGAGCCGATGC
This sequence comes from Allobates femoralis, assembly GCA_033576535.1. Lineage (NCBI taxonomy): Eukaryota > Metazoa > Chordata > Amphibia > Anura > Aromobatidae > Allobates > Allobates femoralis. Next base: position 503,633,028 of record JARQOC010000003.1, read on the forward strand.
TGTCCGATAAAATTGGACGGCATCGGCTCCCTTCTGATGCCTATTTGGCATCCGATTCCGACACAAAATCTCTCCCTCCGGGCTGTTTAAAAAAACAAAACAATGTATGCTCACCTGTCCCCGAGGCCCCCGCCGTCTCCCGCATGGTCCCGCAAGCTCCCGGTGTCCTCGTGGTGTCCTCCCGGTGTCTCCCTAGGTCTTCTTCTTCTGAACAGGACCTGCCGTGATATCACAATCACGTGATCGCCTGTTAACATGGTGTAACCGACGGTTACGTGACTGTGACGTCACGGCAGATCCTGTTCAGAAGAAGAAGACCTCGGGAGCATGCTCAGTACGGTAAAATCGGGTCCGAGGACACATCAGATGTTTCCTTGGACCCTGCTCCATAGGGCCCCATGTTAAAAACATCGGACCGAATCGGATGTGCACTAAATGGCATCCGATTTGGTCCGATCCGATTTTGCTCCGATTTTTGCACCGATAAAAAAATCGGACATAATCGGATCGGACCAAATCGGATGCCATTTAGTGCACATCCGATTCGGTCCGATGCCCATAGGGCTGCATGGGGGCCAAAATCGATCCGATGCTGTCCGATTTTTATAGGACATCATCGGATTTCACTAAATCGTAGTGTGAAACCAGCCATACTCTGTGATGGGAATTTTCGAGGGCATAAAATGCTATGGGGCCCATGGAAGGAAAATCATGGTAGATGAAAACACTGAAGTATTTAAATAAGGAAAAAATTACTGTTAATGATGCAATAAATATTCCTGTCTTTAACCCCTTCATGACCTGAGTTTTTTCCTTTTTTATTTTTTTTATTTTAATTTCTTTATTTTTTTCGTTTTTACCTCCTCTTCTTCCAGGAGCAATAACCTTTTTTCTCCTGTCCACATAGTCATATAAGATTTTGTTTTCTGCAGGACAAGTTGTACTTTTAAATGACATTGTTCATCCTACCACATAGTGTACTAGAAAATGGGGAAAATATCGAAGTGCATTGAAATTCTAAAAAACTTACAATTGCACATACCGTATGTTTTTTTTTTTTATTCAACATATTTTTCATATAGTAAAAATTACCTGACAATATGATTCTGCAGGTCAATACATATATGTAGATACATAACATTTATAGATTTTTTTTTTTTTTTTAATGTGAAAAAAAAATTGGAAATTTGTAAAAAAAAAATTTTTGCTTGTGTGTCCATTTTCTGAGACCCGTAACATAACGTAAATTTTCAGGATATGGGGCTGTGTTGAGGTTTGACGATGTTATTCATACTATTTTGGGATGGACACAATGTTTAAACAATGTTGCTGCAGCCAAAAAAACATCATTCTAGCATTTCGTTTTTTTTTCTTGTTATTATGTTTAGTGATCGAAGGATTTTTATTTTAGATTTTGGGTACTTGAAGCTGCGATCATCCTATCGCTTGTGCTATACACAGCAGTGCATGAGCACTGCTATGAAAAGCTAAAATTACTTAACGTTGCAAGACCGCATCAAAGGCAGGGACACGACAAATGACATAAGTATGATGTTATGCAATACAGTATGACATGAAGGGGTAAAATGTTATGAGGAAGGAGCTTCTGTGACCTTGACTATGGGCTGTGATAAGACTTTTGCTATAGGCCACATTATTTGTATGTTCACTCCTGCTCAGGTGCTTCATTACAATAAAAGAGACAGTGAGGGTTATTATTGTAAAAGGTAGATGTTGAGGAGACATTATTGTAAGGAGCTGCACAGGAGACATTATTATAATAAATCACAGGGGAGGTGTTTCTATTATTATTATATGAAGGTATAAAGACATTACTATTATTAGGAAGTAAGGGGTTAATAATTAAAGGAAGCACATGGGGAGATTATATCTATAGGATGCTACAGTCATGGCCAAAAGTATTGGCACCCCTGCAATTCTGTCATATAATACTCAGTTTCTTCCTGAAAATGATTGCAATCACAAATTCTTTGGTATTATTATCTTCATTTAATTTGTCTTCAATGAAAAAACACAAAAGAGAATGAATCAAAATGCAAAACATTGATCATTTCACACAAAACTCCAAAAATGGGCCAGACAAAAGTATTGGCACCGTCAGCCTAATACTTGGTTGTACAACCTTTAGCCAAAACCTCCACCATGTTTGACTGTAGGGACCGTGTTCTTTTCTTTGAATGCCTCTTTTTTTCTCCTGTAAACTCTATGTTGATGCCTTTGCCCAAAAAGCTCTACTTTTGTCTCATCTGACCAGAGAACATTCTTCCAAAACGTTTTAGGCTTTCTCAGGTAAGTTTTGGCAAACTCCAGCCTGGCTTTTTTATTTCTCGGGGTCTTTATTTCTTGGGGTCTTCCTGGGTCTCCTACCATATAGTCAAGAGAATGTCACTGGTGAGAATCTGCAAAGTATACACATATATTATCTGCAGAGCACTAGTGTAAAATTGGTAATACCATTATATGGTTACTGTGTGATGGTAATTTCAGACCTAGTATAGCAGTTTTGCCTAATGATTAGTATGGTAGTATTAACAAAACTGTATATGCTGGTGGTATTTGCTTATGGTCTGCAAGTATTTTTCTGCTATACTGCAATACTATTATTGATAATTATTATTAAGTTGTAGACACTAATCTGGGAAAGAAGGACCTGTCCTTTCAATTCCTTGGGCTGAATTTCGGTTCCAGTCCATTTCCTGGCCACCGGCTAACGCCTAATTCTTACTTTATACTCACCTGTTACAGGTCCTACTGTTTCATTCACCCATGCAAATCTGATACATCTGACCAGGGCTGACTCTTGTGCAGGGATAATGGCAGCAAACACTGACAAGACTCTGTGCAAGAACAATATATGGGCCCTTTGTAGTGCAAAAGTCCTGTCTGGGAGTAGCTGCACGCTGATTTGTGGTCCATGTGCAACTGCACAGATGGCACCAATGATATGTCCGACCTTGATCTTCACATCAACAAATCTGTCTAGTGTATCTTAGGCTATGATCACACTGTGCATTTTTGATTTTTTTTTATCCATTTTTGCAGTGAAAATGCAGTGAACGCATCACTTAAATGGAATCTCAGCAACGTCAGTGTGCTTTTTGGTTTTGTTGTTCAAACAGGGAATTTAAGCTCTGCTGCTTTTTTTCACTTGAAAAGTGATCCTCAAAAAGAATGAGTTTCTATGGCATTTTTCTGATCTGCTTTTAAACCATTGCATATGGGCGGAAATAAAAAAAAAACGCAACACCAAAAGGGGATCAGAAACGGATGACCTGTTTGCTGATGCGTTTTTTTTTAAAAGCTGATCCATTTTGCAGTTGAAAAAGTTAGAGAAACGCAAAAAAAAAAAAACGGATCAAAAACGCACAGTGAATATTGCCTAAGAAGTGTGCTAAACTGAGGCTTCTCTTGTACCCAACCCGTGCTGGATAATACTATAGTATCATTGTGCTAAGGACAATAATACAGCTGAGTACAGATAGCACTTGTCCTGGTTTACTTCTTCATGGTTACCTGAACAGACTGTTATAATAACAAATGGTTTGGAAGAAATGGAGGAAATCAAATGGATCCCCATTCCTGAGCAGCGTAAATGGTAAATGGTGCGTTAAGGTTTATGCTATGTATTTTTGCGTTGTAGTTTTAAGTTCTCTCTCTGACCATCGTAGCCTTTATTTTCAATGCTATTCAATGTTTAATTTTATTTCCACCTGCCAATAAATGATTTGCTTCACAAATAAAACAATTTGTGGAACATCGTGCCGTCTGATTTCTCAGGGTATACCTTCTACAATGATTGCTTTATAAGTCCCCAGTTCTTCACTTTTACTTCTTTCATTTATTCCTTGAAGGTGCCTTTTCTATTATTCCGAATTGTCGCCGTTCTTCCTGCTCATACATTAAAAACATTATTTTAGAAGCTGCAGACATGTTTCCTTGTTAATGAAGTGAGAGATGACAGCTGGCTCACAATACCTTTCATTTTACTGTCACTCTGCCTCATCTCTCAATGCCTATTTTGTAACTAGTTAGGAGCTGTGTCACAATTCATTTCAAGTGCTAATTAGCAACATTGCAGCCTACTTGTACAGAAGCTTCTATTTTTGAAATCTGAGCAAGGATACAAGAAATCATGAACTTAACCAAATTGGAGGTTATGTTAATAACATTTTATATTCCTGGAAATATGTATATAGATATTCCATCTATCAACAATAATTGTATGAATGAAACAATAACAGTGCACTTAAAAGCTCAGTCCTTGCACACTGATCTGTATCTCCAGCATCACTCATCTCCATAAATTACATGTGCTGCACCAATGCACACTATTGCCCTGTCACTCAGATATTAAATTCATATAGAATTTATATATACGGTATACATCCATTCTGATATTGCTCTTGGCTCATTAAATTCAAAGCTGATTGTAGCGAGATGACCAATTTAAAAAAAATGGATGACAAGATATTCTGTAACAAAACATCTATGCTATATGTATCTCTAAATGGCTATTTGTAATGGGAATAGTTGTTGTTAGATAGTGCCTCCCTTAAAATATATTTTAGGATACGATAGCCATTGGTATTTGGGTGGTTTTTCTACTTAGAATAGGGTCACATTTGGTATTGCAATTGCGGTTACCGCATCCAGATTTGAATGTGGTAACCTCAATTGCCATCACACACATTTTGCTTGCAAAATTTGTGTGGTAAACCGCAATGCAGTTACCGGATTGCTCCGCATGTGTAACCCGGAGCAATGCGGTTACCGTACAGTTTGCTCATCCCTGCTGCTGCAGGGATTAGCAAACTGTTGAATCTGTAAAAAAAGATTAAATATTAATAATAATTGTGGGCAACATGTCTCTAGTAGGTGCCCACCCCCCTAGAGACATGCTGCCCATTCAGGACGGCATGTCATGGGTTAATAACCCCTGTACTGTAAGCCGGCTATTGTCGGCTCTGTAGAATTATCTCAATGAAGCCACGGCTCCCGTCAGTTGCGCACATACTATACGTAATGCATGTATAGTATGTGCCACTGTCCAAGGTCCTGTAGGCATTTACATTAGATCTATGGTGGTGCGCTGCCCATAGATCTACTGTAAATGCCTACAGGACCTCGGACAGCGGCACATACTATACGTACATTACGTATAGTATGTGCGCAGCTGACAGGAGAGCCGTGGCTTCATTGAGAGAATTCTACAGAACCGACAATAGTAGATCTATGGGCAGCGCACAACCATAGATCTAATGTAAATGCCTACAGGACCTATGAGGTTCTACAAAACTTTGTGGAATTAACCAAGATGGTGAGTGATGTACATCCATAATCAGTGTAACCAATTTCAAGTGCAGACAGGACAGATAGTAAAACCAGAACAAGTTGGGGTTCAGGTGCAGACAGGACAGGTGGATTCAGTCAGGATAGGTTCGGGTTCAAGTAAGATAGGTTCAAGATCCGGCATTAGCAGGTTTAAAACACACTAGATACGGAAGTTACTAAGGTATCTCCCTACAGGGAAGGCTGCTTTATATAGGTAGTGCCATCCAGTCATAGGCTAGGGCACTTTTGGAATGCATGCAATTCCTCTTCAACCCCTTTCTGACCCATGTTGTACAATGTCATGGACCGGTTACCGGGGTTTGATGTGAGCTGCGGTGTGGAGCTCACATCATTTCCCCGACATTTCAGCTGATCTCAGAAGCTGAGATGTCAGGCTTACAGCACCGATCGGATCCGGGATTCAATCGGTGCTGTTAACCCTTTGGATTCTGCCATCAATTAGTGACAGCGGAATCCAAAGGTGCTGCGGCAGGGAACACTCTGCTCCCCACCTGCATCGGAGATCCCACGATAAGATTGCAGGATCTCCGGCACGTTAAAGCCCGGGGTTCCTGGCTTGAGCCCAGAAGCTGTCATGGAGCACTTCCTGTGAGTGCTTGGCAAGCGCTGCCAACCACTCACCATGCGCAATTCTGACAGATACCGATGTGCTGCAGCTCATAGGTATCTTTCAGAAGCGATCAGCCACTGCAGTACTGTGGTGCCCTATGGGGCTATGTAAAAACAAGAATTAATTGATAAATATATGTTTTTTTTTCTCATATTTTTAAAAACTTTAAGTTCAAATCACCCCCCTTTTCCCCCATTCAAAATAAAAGTATCAAAAAAATTAAAAAATACACATATTTGGTATGGCTGCATTCAGAAACGCCCAATCTGTCAATACATAGAATCAATTAATGATTCTAAAATGCGTAACAGAAAAAAAGGCCTAAATGCCAAAATTACGTTTTTTGGTTGCTGTAACATTGATATAAAATGCAATAGCGGGCAATCAAAATAGCGCGTCCACCCAAAAATGGTATCATTAGAAATGTCAGCTCAAGACGCAAAAAATAAGCTATCACACAGCCCCAGATTACGAGAAATGAGGACACTACGGGTAACAGAACATTGCGCAAAAAGTGTGAATTTTTTTTTTCAAATTTCAAAAAAAATTTTCACTACTTAGATACCAGTAAAAGTATACATTTTTGGTATCTACGAACTTGTACCGACCTGAGGCATCACACTGTTGGTTTTACCATATAGTGAACATGCCGACTAAAAATACCCAAAAAATAAACGTGTAATTGCACTTATTTTGCAATTTCATTGCATTTGGAATTTTTTTGCCATTTCCCTGTACACTATATGGTAAAATAAATGATTGTATCTGAAAGTAAAACTTGTCCGGCAAAAAACGAGCCATCATATGTCTATATTGACGGAAAAATAAAAAAGTTATGGCTTTTGGAAGCAGGGGAGCAAAAAAACAAAAAACGAAAAATTCCCGGGTCATGAAGGTGTTATGAAGTGGGGAGTGCACAAGCTCATTCCCTAAGGGAAGGATGGCAGACCTGTGCAACATGCCCAGGCCATGGGAGCTGGAAGACAATGCGGTGAATGGAACAGGAGCTTAAGGAAAATATGGGGGCCGTGGTGGTGAGAACATAGGCATCCCTGCCAGGAAGGTGCACTGCAGGGATGCTAGTGTTACAATATCAACATGGTCATCATGGAGCCCTCGCTCCATAAGGCTGACCTTCCTTCAAATTTTTAAACAGGCAGCACACGCTCCAAATTATTGGAGGGTCATCAGACAACCCTCACTACAAATGCTAAGAGGGTAAGCAGGCTGCTCTTGCTCCAAATTTTAAGTAGATAGTCAGGTGGCCCTCACTGTAAAATTTTAAAGGTTAAACTGGCATCCCTCACTCTCAATGTTTAGAGGGTCATCTGGCTTCCCTTTCAGCAAAGTTTAATAGGGTCATCGGGCTGCACTTGCTCCACATTTTAAGAGGGTAAACATGCGGCCCTTGTAAAAAGGTGGCCCTCGCTCAAAATTTTTAAGGGGACATTAGGTCACCCTTGTTCAAAATTTTAAGATGGTAATCAAGTGGCCCTCACTCAAAATATTTAGAAAATCACCCCCCTCGCTCCAAATTTTAGAAGGTAAACAAGACCCAGCGCACCTAGCAGCAGGCTGCCAGCTCCTCTGGGAGGCTGGGCCCTCTGGGGGCGTCTGTCATTTGTGAGGCATATAATCAGTACAGAGCAGCCCGCCTGATCTATTAGCAGGGCGTGACCAATAGGCTGCTCTGACACTATGCTTCACATGTACCTGAGTGACCCTCCTCAGACGAAGCTAACGCGACACGCGCGTTAGGGGGACAGCACAGGCAGGTAATACATCTTTACCCCCTTGGTTTGTTCTTGGCACTTGTCAGTCTATGATAGCTCAGTAGAGGTTCATTGTGGGGCTTTTTATATTGGTGTATTAGGCTCTATGCATGATGCATGTAACAGAAGGACAAACTCTTTGTGTAAATACATGAATTATGATGTACCAAGTGAGGTAATCCTGCCTTGTGTGTTTGTATATCTCCAATTTTAACCAGTGTTTGATATATTGAATCAATAAAATTTTAGTTTTGATCATATTGGCCTGACTCCTGGGTTGTGAATTTTGGAATTGTGTAATATTTGGAGGGCCGTATATTTGGATTGAGGGTTCCCCCTTTTTGAATTGACATGTACCTGAGTGGCAGAGCCTTATGGTAACCTTGCGTCTGTAAATGCCACCAGTCGCCTCCTTGACAGCATGGTCGGACGCTGGTGCTACAACCGGCCCCATCTGTGGGTTGTAGGTGACTGCGCACCGGTATGCGGACATCTGTGTTACCTCTCAGAGGAACTGGCAGCCTGCTGCTAGGTGCAATGGGTATTTACCAGGCAATTTTTTGGTGAGTATTTTTTCTCAAAATTTTAAATGAGTAAAAAGGTGGCCCTTGCTCAATATTTTTAAGGGGTTATAAGGCCGATCTTATTCAAAATTTTAAGATGGTAATCAAGTGACCCTCGCACAAAATATTAAGAGGATAATCAGGCCACCCTTACTCAAAATTTTAAGAGAGTACTTATGTGGCCCTCGCTCCAAATTTTAGAGCGTAAACAAGGCCATCTCTCCAAATTTTTAGAAGGTCATCAGGCTGCCTTCCTCCGAATTTTAAAAGGGTAACTTGCAAATGTGGCGCCCCTGCGACCAGGGTGGCCATAGGTAGTAACTGCAGCCAGGAAGGAGGGTAGATAGTTTGTTTATCCAACACCTCGAAACACATATCCACTGACATGTGGGACCTAACCCAGAGCCTGGGACCGTATGCAGGCAAGGGGTAGTAGGGTTAGATATGAGTGGGTGAGCGTAGTCATGGTAACGGATGAGTATATAAGGGAGAAACAGGAAGCGGTTAGCCAGTAGGCCGGAGTAGACTGAGAGGAACAGATGAAGGAGTAGGAGTAGGCGGGTGCCGAGCAGCCAAGACCGGACCAGTTCCATCAGGTCCAGGGAAGACGTGAGGGCCAACAGTTAACTGACAGAGGAGCCTCCCCTAATATACTGGGAAGTTACATGGGAAGAGAAGGACCCGGCGATCCCTTATGAATCAGGGATACTTGAGGTTAGGCTAAAACCAGAGAGTCAGCTCTGAGGGGGACTGAAGTTCAAAACCAGCTCTCCAGACAAACTGACGGGGGACACAGATTCCAGATATTTGTTCCCACCACAGGGTTGGGGGCACAGCAGCAACTGAGAGGACCCGGCATATTGGGGACCGAGCTGCCGCTCCGCAATTCACTTAAAAGGGAAAGATAGAGAATAAGCCTGAAAGGACACATAGAAGGACCGAGGAGTCTAGGAGAGATAACCTCGCTGCGGTGGGTTCAAGTGTACCGGAGTCAACTGAGTGAAACTGTAAAGAACTGTATTGTACCGTGCACTGTTTGACAGGAGAATTGGAGAAGTAAACCCGGGTGAACCCTGCTACGGTGTCTGTGTCTGATTTCAGGTATGAAGAACTGTTAGTCCTCCAGTCTTCCATTTGACCCTGTCAGGAGCCATCTCCCCATCATCCCCTTTCCCTGCAACATCTATAACAACCATCACAGACTTTAATTACCACTGCCCCGGGGAACCAGGCTCTACATGCGGGGAGCCGTTCCATCTACAGCTGCCAAACATCATCCCCGGAGGTTCTGCAGCAGCGGTGGTCACTCTGACCACAACCCGTGGGTGGAGTCACGACAAACCTAATCCCTTGTAAATACACCCCATTTACTTGTGCGAACCCAGGACACGGTCTGGACCAGGACCGCCGTGACATCCCCCAGCAGTACCCCGGTCCAGTACCGAGTACCCAGTCCCAGTGGGCTTCACAACCTGGCGTCACGAAAAGGATTGATGGCTGGCTCCCCTGGAGTTAAGGGGAGCCAGGGTGGACCCTTCCTTTCCTTTGGACCGGATCCATCTTGGATTCTGCAGCGCGAAAGGGACTCTCTCTTTCCACCCGATGACATCACATGAGCGGTGAGCGGTTTTTCTTCCCGCGCGTTGCGCGCTCTGCAATGGCGGATTTTGAAATTTACAGTCTCTGTGGCGCAGTTAAAATTCAGCTTGCCGCGCGCGCCCAGCAATGGCGGCTGATTCAAAACTGTCACTAATCACGGCACACAATGCCTGGTACCGGGCACAGTAGATCCTGTTCGTGACGCCAGGTTGTGGAGCCCACTGGGACGGGGTACTCGGTACTGGACCGGAGTACTGCTGGGGGATGTCACGGCGGTCCTGGTCAGGACCGTGTCCCGGGTTCGCACAAGTAAATGGAGTGTATTTACAAGGGATTAGGTTTGTTGTGACGCCACCCACGGATTGTGGTCAGGGTTACCACCGCTGCTCCACACAACCCAATCTTAAGTGAGGGTTGTGTGGCGCCCACTGGAACATGGGACACGGTCCGGACCAGGACCGCCGTGACATCCTCCAGCAGTACCCCGGTCCGGTACCGAGTACCCCGTCCCAGTGGGCTCCACAACCCTCACTTAAGATTTTTAGAGGGTCATCAGGCTGTCCTTGTTTCAAATTTTAAAAGGATATTCTGGCAGAACCCACTCAAAAAATTTAGAGGGTAATCTGGCCACCCTTGCTCCAAATTTTAAGAGGGTAAACAGGTGATCCTTGCTCAAAAATGTTAAGATGGTAAACAGTCAGCCCTTGCTCCAAATTTTTAGGGGTCATCAAGAACCCTTGGCTCCAAATTTTAAGAGCGTATACAGGCGACCCTTGCTCAAAATTTTTAAAGGGTCATCATGCGACCTTTGCTCTTAATTTTTCCAGGGTGTGAATTATGCCCTACAATTCTCTGACATTTATAGATGAATTTCACCAGCGGTAAATTATGTTTTTCAGTCCTTGCACTTAGTACACAGGCTTTACTAGTCAAGGAGTCCCACCCTATAAAAATGGGAGGAAAAAAATCTGAGAACCTCCTCTACATTTCTTCCAGGGTGTATTACTGCCCCTTCTAATTCTTAACAGCCTTTGCACTGAGTGTTTAGGCTTTATGTGTCTAAGGCTGGGGTCACAGTTGCATTTTTTACAAGCGTTTTTGGAGACCTGCGTTTTTAAAAACGCATGTAAAAACGCACCCATAGGCCCTCATGTTAAAAAACGCATGCCCTAATAGCAAAAACGCATGTGGGACAGTACCATGCGTTTTTGGTGCATTTCCAAAAACGTATGCGTTTTTTAATATGGGGCCCTATGGGAAACGCATGCAAAAACACATGTACAATTAGTACCATCCAAAAACGCATGCACTTTCCATAGGAGCCCATGTTAAAAAAACGCATGCGTTTTTCAAAACGCACCAAAAAATAGTACATGCACTATTTTTTGGTGCGGATTTAAAAACGCAGCCAAAAACGCAGGGAGCCATCACACATCTTAAAAAACTCATGATGACATGAAAAACGCATGTAAAAACGCATGCGTTTTTAAAAGGCACTACAAAAACGCATGCCAACTGTGACCCCAGCCTAAGGCTATATATACAGAGAAAAAAAGTGATCTGTTTGTGCTCAGGAAAATTCTGCATGAAAATCTTATTACGCTTACAAAAGAAAAGCAGCACAAATTGAACACTTTTGCAGCTGCATTTGTGCTGCCTTTGTGCGTACACAAACACAGCACAAATAAAGGGACACACAGACAGACATACAGATATATGGACAGACAGGTAGACAGGCACAGACACTTTTTCATCCTCCGGCAATCCCACGGTGACCGGTGATTTCTTACTTCCAAGTTTGGTACTGCAAGATCCTGTACACCACGTGACAGCCTGAGGCTAGGGTCACATCAGCGTTTTTAATTTAGAATCCTGATCCGGTTTTGAACTTTAAAAAAGCTCAAAACCGGACCAGGAAACGCTCCTCATAGGAGCCTATGCAAAACACCGGATGGCTTCACAAGCCATCCGGTGGCCGGATCCGGCACTGCTGCCTGCGTTTAAAATCATGCAGGCAGCAGTTTTCGCAGCGTTTGCCGTGACCGCACTGCGGTCACCGGATGGCTCAGGATGTGTAATCCTGAGCCATCCGGTAACTGCAGAGTTTGCGGTTCCCGGCTCTGCAAACCTAGGAAAGAGTTAAATTGATTAGTACAGTACTGTTTGAGGTCTGTAGGGGGGCTTAGACCCCCCTACAGACCGGCCGCCCACTTCGGTGGGCTCCTAATACAATATTCCCGATGCCACGGGCTCCTCCGAGCCCGTGCAAGACCCCACACACCCAGCCCCCCGAATTACTATACAGGGGTGCGTGCCTGCACCCCTCTGGTATCCTTAATCCTGTATGGGGGGAAAATGATATATTAAAGACATGGTTAAAGGACATATTTACGTGTCTTCTCCTCCAATGTTGTGACGAATCCATGGGCGGGGCTGTATGCGGCAGCCTCCGCCCCCTCAGTTGTTATGGCCGCCCCCTCTGTGCCTCAGCCATTGATAAGAGGCCGGCCGCGTCATGAAGGGGCGGGGCGCACGGTGTGGACGTGTTCGCCCCGCCCCTTCATGACGCGGCCGGCCTCTTATCAATGGCTGAGGCACAGAGGGGGCGGCCATAACAACTGAGGGGGCGGAGGCTGCCGCATACAGCCCCGCCCATGGATTCGTCACAACATTGGAGGAGAAGACACGTAAATATGTCCTTTAACCATGTCTTTAATATATCATTTTCCCCCCATACAGGATTAAGGATACCAGAGGGGTGCAGGCACGCACCCCTGTATAGTAATTCGGGGGGCTGGGTGTGTGGGGTCTTGCACGGGCTCGGAGGAGCCCGTGGCATCGGGAATATTGTATTAGGAGCCCACCGAAGTGGGCGGCCGGTCTGTAGGGGGGTCTAAGCCCCCCTACAGACCTCAAACAGTACTGTACTAATCAATTTAACTCTTTCCTAGGTTTGCAGAGCCGGGAACCGCAAACTCTGCAGTTACCGGATGGCTCAGGATTACACATCCTGAGCCATCCGGTGACCGCAGTGCGGTATTCTGCACACAGTTTTGACAAAAACTGTGTGTGCCCGGCATTGCGTTCACCGCATCCGGATCCGGATGCGGTGAATGCAATTTAGCTTGCCAATGTGACCCTACCCTGAGTCACTAAACACAGCACCTGTGGTGCCTGGAAGAAAGAAATCACTGGAGCTTGTCATGGGACCGCCGGGAACTGTGAGTATTGCTGCATTTTTGCTGCAAATTCGGATCAATTAGTGAACATGCTACCTCTTTTCCTTATCAGGCTTTTGCAGCAAAACCTGATCAGGAAAAAATGTAGCCGCCGGCACCTCATTTCAGAAGTCTCAGACTTTGCTCGCCTGACAAAAATTGGTCTGTTTCTGTGCAAAAATGTGTGCACATAGCCTAAGGGTACCTTTACACGCCGCTACGGCAGGATGGATGCATCCCGCTACTTCACGTGCACGAGCACGCTCAAACGGTTACAAACGCTCAACGCATCACCTTTACACGCCGCCATAAGGTGCGCTACGCTACGTGACATCTGTAACTAGCTGCATCGCCGGGTGTTTCAAGTAGCCATCTGTAGCTCATCGTACCTCATTTACACACCGCTACAACAAGCTAATATGGGCGGACCTGGTGCAGCAGGGACAGCACATAGGCGTGCCACAATTGTGGATTACGAGACGTCCGTACGCTGATAGGACAACGCAAGAACATCATGATTGGGCAGGCATCGCAGGAGGCTGATTAATACATGACGCTCGAGCGATTGTGTAGTGTGACTGGTCAGCTCCTTAAATATGCCACCCTATGCAGCGACTACCAATAGTAACGCAGCATCTTCCACCAATGATCGCAGATGGGGCGCGGTAACACGGAGCCTGGGTCACGCCTTAGCTACATTGCAGCTACATCGCAGGGTGTCCAGAGTTCCCTTCCGTAACTTCTTTACACGCCGATGCATCTTGCTACCATCGGCTTTGTAGCTCTCTGTTTTCGAGCAGAGGTCGTAAACAGATGTATCTGTTGCCGGCTGTATCGTCACGTCTTCAGACGCCGCTACAACGGGCTATATTGGCGCTACAAGCTACATTTGTAGCCTGTAGCGGGATGCATCCATCCTGCCGTAGCGGCGTGTAAAGGTACCCTAAGAGTCCCACTACCTAACAATTTCAACAGAGTGTGTATGACGCCTAATAAATGATGTATTAGAGTCCTTCTTCCTACTAATTTTTGGCAGTTCTTGCATTGTTCCTATGTTTTGTTCGTAGGCTTTGTGAGTGTTAGGGCCACTTTACACACACCAACTTATCTGACCAACTTCTGAACAGATCTCTGGTTGCAGTGAAATCATGGACACATTGCTCCATTTTGTGGCTGTGTACAAATGTAACAATGTGTCCATGATTTCACTGCAACCAGTAATGGTGGGTTTACACGTCCCAATATCGGCGACCAAAAGTCACGTGATTCGTGCGTTGGACCCGATATCGTTCGTGCGTTGTATGGTGTGAACGTCTAATATGATGCACGAACGATGTCAAACCGATATCGGGGATCTAATTATGGTGGGTTTACACGTTGCGATATCATTCCGATATCGTATCCAACGGCGCGGGAGCGCGCATTTTGTGCCTGGTTTTCCAAGAATCGGATCGGCGGTTTACACAGCGCGATATCGGGATACAACGTCCCTACGATGTGTATGCCCCCCGACCCAGGAACGACCATTTAACATGGGAATCAATGAAGGACGTTGTACTACACATCGGAGTTGGGCTGTCATACAGCATGATCCGGCTCCAACCGGCATCCGATATCGGGCCGTTGAATAGCACGCTCATTCGACCCCCGATATCGGTTTGCCATCGTTCCTGCATCGCATTGGACGTTCACACCGTACAACGCACGAACGATATTGGGTCCAACGCACGAACCACGTGACTTTTGGTCGGAGTTGGACGCCGATATCGCAACGTGTAAACCCACCATTAGCCTGCTCTCCAACGGCACGATATCGGATGCCGGTTGGAGCCGGATCGTGCTGTGTGACAGCCCAACTCCGATGTGCAGTACAACGTCCCCCATTCACTCCCATGTTAAATGGTCGTTCCTGGGTCGGGGGGCGTAGACATCGTAGGGACGTTGTATCCTGATATCGCGCTGTATAAACCGCCGATGCGATTATTGAAAAACCGGGCACAAAAAGCGCGCTCCCACGCCGTCGGATCCAATATCGGACCGACGTTGGAACGTGTAAACCCACCATCAGTTGTTCAGAAGTTGGACAGATAAGTTGATGTGTGTAAAGTGGCCATTAGAGCCTCTCCTAACAAATTAAACAGGTTGTGTCTCACTTTGTCACACTGGTGAACTACTTGTGGGTGTAGTTTTATTTTCCCTCTGCTATGTCATCTACAGTAGTCATAGGTGAAAAAAAACAAGGGTCCAAGAATCCTAATGAACATTATGAGTCTCAGGGGCTAACTGGGGGGCAGTCACAAAGCACTGGCCCTCATGTTGTTGCGGCCCATCTTACGTTTGCTTATCTCTGGCCGCTACATTAAAGCAGCAAAGGTAAAAGGTTTTAAAAGTAACGTTGGCTGGGACATAGATACAGGAGCACTATTTATTTGCAGCTGTAGGTTTAATCTGCAAGTAAATAGCGTTTAAAACCTGGTTACCCGATTTACTGGAAAAGCCTTGGCTACAGGGAGAAAATTAAGGTTTAATTCCCCTGCGATTGGTAGTCGCTGCATAGGGAGGCATATTTAAGGAGCTGACCAGTCACACTACACAATTGCTCGAGCGTCATGTATTAAACAGCCTCCTGCGATGCCTGCCCAATCATGGGTTTCTTGCTTTGTCCTATCAGCGTACGGACGTCTCGTAATCCACAATTGTGGCACGCCTATGTGCTGTCCCTGCTGCACCAGGTCCGCCCATATTAGCTTGTTGTAGCGGTGTGTAAATGAGGTAAGATGAGCTACAGATGGCTACTTGAGACACCCGGCGATGTATCTAGCTATAGATGTAGCGTAGCGTAGCGCACCTTGTGGCGGCGTGTACAGGTGGTGCGTTTCCCGTGTGTAACGGTTTGGGCGTGCTCGTGCACGTGAAGTAGCGGGTTGTATCCATCCTGTTGTAGCAGCGTGTAAAGGTACCTTAAGGGCCACGTCACACACACAGATATCTGTGCAGATATTGTTTGCAGATCTCTGGTTGCAGTGAAATCATGGACACATTTATCCATTTTGTGGCCATATACAAATGTAGCATTGTGTCCATGATTTCACTGCAACCAGAGATCTGTGAACAATATCTGAACAAATATCTGTGTGTGTGACGTGGCCCTTAGACGTATGAACTAGCACTTATAGCTTTAGTAAATGTGCTCCAAACAAATGAATATTTTCACACACCACAATACACTATTGCATACACCAGAGGCAGCTCTAGGTTTTCTGGCACTCAAGGTTTGAGTAGTCATCATTTGAGTATTTATATGTGATTTTCAAACTTTAAGGGTACCTTTACACGCCGCTACTGGCGGGTGGATACAACCAGCTACTTGCGAGAAATGTATCTTGCATCGGCAATATACCCCGTAGTAGCGGCGTGTGAAGACGGTAGTAGCCACCCGGCAGTAGCGGCACCTGTTTCCGAGCACTGCCCTGAAACAGGTGGCTACACAGCCGATTGTAGCGACCTGTATCGGCGTGTAAAGAAGGAACAGAAGGGTTGTTTCTACACCATGCTATGTACTTGGTATGTAGCTGGGGCATGACACAGGCTCCGGGTTACCGCGCCCCATCAGCGATCATTGGAGGAAGCTCCTGCATGACGATTGGTAGTCGCTGCATAGGGAGGCATATTTAAGGAGCTGCCCAGTCACACTACACAATTGCTCGGGCGTCCATGTATTAATCAGCCTCCTGCGATGCCTGCCCAATCATGATGTTCTGGCTTTGTCCTATCAGCGTACGGACGTCTCGTAATCCACAATTGTGGCACGCCTATGTGTTGTCCCTGCTGCACCAGGTCCGCCCATATTAGCTTGTTGTAGCGGTGTGTAAATGAGGTAAGGTGAGCTACAGAAGGTAACTTGAGACACCCGGCGGTGTATCTAGAGATAGATGTAACCTACTGTAGTGCACCTTGTGGCGGCGTGTAAAGGTGGTGCGATTACCGTTTGTAACCGTTTGTGCGTGCTCGTGCGCGTGAAGGAGCTGGTTGTATCCACCCGCCAGTAGCGGCGTGTAAAGGTACCCTAAAGGTACCTTTACACGCCGCTACAACAGGATGGATACAACCCGCTACAGGCTAAAAATGTAGCTTGTAGCGGCAATATAGCCCGTAGTAGCGGCGTGTGAAGACGGGACGTGACAGCCGGCTACAGATAAATCTGTTTCCGAGCACTGCTCGAAAACAGATGGCTACAAAGCCGATTGTAGCGAGCTGTATCGGCGTGTAAAGAACCCACAGAAGGGAACACTGGACACCCGGCGATGTAGCTGCAATGTAGCTAAGGCGTGACCCAGGCTCCGTGTTACCACGCCCCATCTGCGATCATTGGTGGAAGATGCTGCGTTACGATTGGCCCTTGCCTCACAGCCCTCCATCTTGGATGAGCTGTCCCTTCAGCACTACACATACGCGCCGTGTGCACGATCATATAGTAGTACAATTACGCGGACACAGACTTGAAAGAAAATTCGCAAATGCCTCATGATCTACATACAGTGTGCACATCCTCTCAACACATGATAACGAATAATGCTGTACACAGCGCACAAGTGTGTGTTACGTACCGCTCTGGCTTATTGTACAGCAGCTGCCGTAGAAGTGTTCCTTGTGTGGCACAGCGCGCAGCGCGCACACAGATGCACACAAAGCCATACCACATCGAAAGTTAGTACTCAGCACACACATCATAGGCGTGTTGTACGCACTGCACTGTGGGTGTCCTGTAGTAGGTGCCGCATAAGTGTGTCGGCCGTGTCACTGCGCGTTGGGCTACTTCAAAAGGTGCGTGACCCCGACAGCGGCCGTAATGACGTCATGACGTTGGTTTCATTTTCACTCTGCCTGCAAGGTGCCAGCCCCGCCTCTGCACACACCATAGCAGTCATGGCAGCCGTTCACCGCGCTGCAACGTGGGGGATGGCGGAGCTGATCATCCTCATTGATCAGTGTGACCGTCATGACTATTGGGGCCACCATCACCACCGGCACCCCAGGTTGCGCAATCGGCGCACCGTTCGGCGGATCCAGCGGTCCCTGATCCGCCAACTGGGGGTAGAGAGGACAGTCAAAGCGATCCAGAAAAAGATCGCTGACTTAAAACAAAAGTGCCCGGGTCGCATACTGGACATCCGTGCCAAGATTGCCAGGCTGCGTGGTGAGTAATAGTTGGCCCAAAACACACACCGCCACATGTGCATGTCCCACAATACCCAAAAATGGATGGCAACACATGACAAGGGACAGTGTGGCCTACACAATCAAACACATCTTCACAGTGTTGTGGTCCTCGAGTCAGCGCAAAAAAATTTACACACGCACAGTACATGCATACAACATGAGTGTATGCATCCAGCATCACCTGGTTGATGCTAAGTTTCCGGCAAATACATAGCCACACAAGCTATATGTAGGAGAACAATGTGTTGGTACGATTTGATAACATGTTTTTTTTTTTAAATTAAAAATAGATGCCGATTCGTGATCTGAAGAAGGGCACCATGCCCCACCCCCACGTGGCCCATCCACAACACCGCCACATCAGGCTGAAGTGCCACCCTTGGCCCCAAGCTCCACACCTTCCCCAGGGCCTCAGGAGCCAGACCTGCCCTCACCTACTGGGACAGAGGACCTGGAGGAGCTGTCACCACCTGCAAGGCTGCTGGAGTGTGACGACCTGTCCTCATCTGCTTGGCTGGAGGAGGACGACATCACCTCCCCACAGGAGGCCGAGGAGCTGGAAGCACCTGCCGGGCCAAAGGAGGGTTTTCCCCGTAGCCCAGGACCCCTTTTGCCCCTAAACCACGTAATGTGGCCATGGAGCCCCAGCCCGGGAGTAACACCACCTCCCACTGTCTCCAGCTCAGTGGCGAGTCCTGGGGTGACCATGTCCCCACAGTGACTATGGTGGTAAGTGTGTTATGTTGCCACATACACCCTGCACACTGTTCCTTACATTTTATCTTGCCCAACAAGATTCCTCTAAACAAAGTTAAGAATGTTGTGTAACCATTTCTGCAGATGGTGAACGTGCGGGTGCATCAGGATGGAGCTTGACCCCATCTCTCTCCCCGTCTGATGGTGATGTGGATTTGGAGGAACAGGGTAAGGGGATGGTTGTGGCCAGTCCTGACTAGCCATCACCAGCGACTGCTGTGTAATAAAGTGTGTGTTTACTCCCAATACAGGTGCCCCTACCATGGAGGCATTCATCCTTGCCCATCAGGCGTTTGTCGGCCGCATGACCAGGGCTTTACAGCGTGGCCTGCAGGACCTTGCCCGGCTGGGTCAAATGCTGGAGGACCTACGGCCAGAACATGGATCACAGCCATGAAGTTGATGGCTGCAATTCATTCTGGCCAAACATGGCCCCAAAAAATGTTGTCCTAGTTGGACCCTAAAATTTACACACGTTGCCTTGTTGGCTTGAAAATGTGATAATGTTTATTTTTGTTTTTGCCCCCGTTGGGCTCTTTTCTTATAGTGTCCCACATTGGGACCATCACGAGTGTGGACTGCCTAGCCCTTTGCCTTCTTTACCTATACTGTCCCACATTGGGACCATCACGAGTGTGGACTGCCTAGCCCTATCTGGCCTAAGCATTCTGTGTATTGTGCCAAATGGCTGTGACACATGTATGTTTTCAATACAATGCTGGTGTAAGTGTTTTGTACGCTCCTTCATGTGACCTTACTAATATTTGGTGCCTAAACCTCACCATGAGGTAACTATGTTAGCCACATCACCACATCCCTTTGTGAAAGTGCAAACACATTCCAAAGGAACCGATGGTGGTCCTGCTCTGAGGGCATTGGGCCATATTGTGTGGCTTTGGTAAACCTATATTGGGCACACTACCATTCACCCACGCTCACCCCCACAATCCTTAATCCTAAATAAATACACAATTGTGTTCCAAAAAAATTTTTATTCCAGCTGGAACAAAAAACAAACATACAAAAATAATCTGCTGTAATCCAGCCAACGTAATTTTTAAAATGTCCAAAAGGCCAAAAAGAACAAATATAGCAACTAGGAGATTGCTCAAAATGATAAAGTCCAGACTGCCAATTCTGTGCATTGGCTACTAGTGTCCAACTGCTTCATCCTCTGTCGGCTCTGACAATGCCGGCTCCCCCTCCTCTCATGGCAGCCCCGACCTGCCCGAGAGCGTCTTGTTGTACGACGACGTCTTGGGGGGGGATTGGGTGTCTGTGGCGGGGCCGGTCTTCTCACGGGCCGGGATGGGGCGGCTGGGGAAAGGGGCCACAAGTTGTGTGGCATAGGGGGGGGGATGTGGCATCCCCATTGAAGGGCCCCAACCTCGGCAGCATCAGCGGCAGTGCTGAAGACCCGCTGAAGGATCTGCTTTTGGAGCGGCTCCATCCTTCGCAACCTGTCGCTCATGTAGAGGGCGTAGCTGTCGATGTGGGTCCGCTGTTCGCTCAACAGCACGCGTCGGGCCCAGGTGCCCAGCTCCGTCTCAGGTGGTGCAGGACGTCGGCGGCGACGGATCCCGGAGCTGGGCCCTGGGTCCGGACCCACATCACTCGCCGCGCCCTCCTGCTCAGCCCCAGATGCCCAGATGTCATTGGCTGAGCATCATCAGCGACAGATTGCTCCGCAATGGAGCCGTCCTCTTCAGGGGCCTGTGGGGGGAGAAAAATAAGACCTCATTAGTGAAGGCAATATCCACTCAATACATTGTCCAGAGGACTCAATATACCACTCCCACACACACAAAGCCAACAAACCAAGATTGGAAATTATGAAAAACCCAGTAAACCACCAAAGGTTAAATACCACAAGACCAGTACTTCTCCTGTACACTCACCTCGACCATTCCAGGTACTCAGCTCAATACAGAATTAGGTGTTAGTCACAGAGCCGTAACCCAATTAGTACATGTCACCACAACACCTTGATACTGGGGGCTGTCCTGCCTAAAGACAGATATTGGCCACCTTGCCGTTTGGACTACTATGATGATGAAAATCCAACCCACAATCAACTACCTATAACCCACTGGGACCAGAGCCAACACACATGTGTGGCAGCACCATTTACTACATGGTACTATGTGGCTGTTTAAATTTAAACCACCATCAATTCAGAAACCCTTACATAAGTAACGTCAACATAAAAATGTGTTGTGGAAGATGCAACCTTGGAATACGGCTCTGAGCATAGAATTTACAGCCTACAAACTCCTGGAAGGAGGGAAGATTGCTTGACCCACAAAGGTGTCCCACAACAAGGAGGAAAATATGACAAAATGGTTGGTGTAAAGGATTTAGACAAGCACACATGTGTAGGAAACATTGTGGGCCACCACTGTAACACAATTACCCACCTCCTGTGGCGCAGATGGTGATGCAGCCGGGCCTACATGGGACGCAGCAACGGGGCAGTTGGTCGTCCTTCGACGCGGGCGAGCCTCGCCCAGGATGAAGGTGAAGAGGGGATAGTACCATAGGGTAGGTGATGGTACCTCCTCAGCTCCAGCCCCTGAGCGACGGCGCTGGTACTCAGTGTGAGCCCGCATGAAGGACGCCCGCATGTTCTTTATTCCTGTCCCACCTCTTGCCTACCCTTGGCTCCAACCGATTTACTAGAGCCACAAGAGTCCTGTAGGCCGCGGCCCTCGCTGCCTGATTTTTATATTCAGGCAGCGAGGTGCGCCACAAACACTCGTGCCGCTGATTCTCCGTGAGAAGCTGGGACTCCAACTCCACAGTACCCCTCGGCATCTGCCAATCACAAAACACAACAAAAAAAAACTGTCACAACACAAGCCATACCGAACTTTACAAACTTTGGAAAAGGAGAAACATGCTCATAAAGTTGGCACAAGGATAATATATGCTGCTATTTGCTTGAGTTCAAGTTTGCGTGTGTGGGCCATTTTCACAATCTCACACCGCTCCAAAGTCAAACACATGTGTCCTTAATAATATAAATCTCCGCATATCGGTGTCCACCTACACATGTGTCATACATGATTTAAGTCCCCAATGTACCTATTTAAACACACCTTTACACGGTGTGTGCGTACATACCTGTAGGCCAACATGTGAGCAAACACATTGTGTGCAAGCTAGTACCTGTGCACTGTCCAAAATGCTTAAGGTAAAATATATGAGAAACGAGGGCTGGGTGTGTGCCAACACTGCACATACTACATCTAATGTGCACCCACATGATCATGTTGGTGTTCCTCCATCCATGGGCCTACAATTTTAACACATGTACCAAACATCCCTGGAATCAACGGGGACATTCTTCCAGCCATCAAATGGTGATGTGAAGTACCGGCACAAAAAAAATCCTTTATCTGTTGGCATCGAAAAGAACCTCAAGGTGCTATGTATACTGACACAATACAAGTAGAGGCACTACCTGGCTATTGGCCAACAGAGAATAACGTTGCCATATGTATTATTACAGGGCAAAAATTACATGCCGTATGAAACATGCCCATACACACATCGCCTAAGCGGCCTGTGCCAGAAGTATCTGCGTTCATTACAATTTCTTGGAAACCGCTAAAGAGGCTTACCGTCAGAGCAACAGAAGTCAAACAGGACACTAGTAGCTCAATGCACATCGACGTCTGGACAAGGTGCAGTGGCCATTGGCCTGGCTTTATAGTCCGCTAAACCAATCACAGCGGACACAATTACGGACATCGTGATGGGACACCTGGGTGCGGATTAGACTTCAGCTAATTGGTGGAGATCGCTGAATCGTGATAGGTTTGCGGCCCTTTAAAAGCTGCGCATTCCGGCAAACATTACGCTTGCTGGCCAGACCCATTAAGTAAGTATTTGTGGACACACATGGAATTTGCGCAGGGTGGGGTGCATATGTTGATGTTATTGGAGACCGCCGAAGACTGCTTTAGCGGACTATATAGGGGTTTGTATTGTTGGGGACGATATAGTGTACGCTGTGGTTTTTGAGTAGGCATTTTGGCTGGGCCTTCACACTTTTGTTGAGATACATTGCTGTGTTTGTTTCCAGACAACATAGAGGAGAATGGATGCATGACTGTAGACAGAACTGTGTAACTCATGTCGACTGGATCGATTTCGGCATACTGGTTGTGGCCAATGGAGACTGGGTCCAACGGGAATAGGATCACACATGGCTTGGAGGTGTGGCGCTCAAGACATAGCATAGATGTGTATTAAAAATGACACCTGGAAAAACATATGTAACCATGTTTAACCATCCGCAGTCATGTGCAATGTTGTTTGGTTCATGTAGGCTTAGGCTGGGGTTCCACATAAGCCCTCAGTCCGTTTTTGGCTTCAGTTTTCTCATTTTTTTTTTCTAAGTCCAAAAACTGACAGAAAAACAGATTGGGTGTAATAAACACCCTGTCCGTTTTTCTATGGAGCTCCAAACATTGCCCTGTCCGTTTTTGAGTCAAAAACGTTGCATGCAACGTTTTTGGCATCAGTTAAAAAACGCATGCGTTTTCATGCGTTTTTTTTAACATGGGGCCCTATGGGAAACGCATGCGCGAACGCATGCAAACGCGCACTTGCGTTTGCGCATGCGTTTTTTTAATGAAAAGTCCAAAAACGTTCAGGAGTGCAGGAGGCTCAAAAAGCACCCAGAAAAAAAACGGATTGGTGATGAAAATCACTTCCAAAAACGGATTTCTATGTGGAACCACAGCCTTACTCAACCTGGCATATCGGGGTACGTAAGATTTGTTTTTCTTCTCATTTGTAATGTAACCAATTTAAATTATGGTCTGTGTAATGGATTCTGGGACCTGGTTGTGCGACATTATTGGTGTCACATGTCCCTTTCTAACTCACCTAGGTGCAGATGTGTGACTTTGACACCCTCCGAATGAAGTTGATGTATATGAGGCCACTATCATTGGCCGTGTTCCATTTTGGTGGGGGTGACTACTGGGTGTTTGCCTTCCCTAGCTTCAGGGATGTGTTTTGTGCCCACACGAGAGATCCCATGCACTTGGCTATAGTGTGTCATCGAAAAGAGGTGTGGCTTGCTTAACCTGCTCACATGGCCACATATGTTTCTATGTACTCATGTTGTGTATTGTCATCTACAGGTGCTGATATTGAGGATGCAGAATATCCATGACCGCAATGTTATCGTGGCTCTTGCGTTGGTGGCAGAGCAAATGTGGCTTCAGGATCGGTATGAAAGGTTGATGAGGCGCAGACAGCGGCGTTTGTGGACCCGCGATTGGCTTCGCAGGCGGGAAACCCGGGGACACATGCAGCTGTTGCGGGAGCTGGAGCTTAACTGTCCTGATGATTACCGAAACTATCTCCGTATGTCCGAGGACTGTTTCACCTTCCTATTGGAGCGTGTTGGGCCAATGATAGCGCGTCAGGACACTATAATGCGCCCATCAGTATCAGCTGCTGAGCGGTTGGCTATCACTTTGCAGTTCCTGGCTACAGGGCAGTCCATGACATCCCTCACATACTTGTCACGTGTCTCCCTGCCCCTGCTGAGCCGCCTGATCCCTGAAACGTGTTTGGCCATCTGGAGAGCTCTGCAGCCAGCCTACATGAAAATGCCTCTAACCGCCGCAGAATGGCTGGAAGTAGCCCGAGGCTTTGAAACCCGGTGGAACTTCCCCAACTGTGGCGGGGCATTGAATGGTAAGCACGTGAGGATTACCAAACCTGCCAACTCTGGCTCTTTGTTTTTCAATTACAAAGGGTATTGTAGTATAATCCTCATGGCTGTAGTGGATGCGCACTATGAGTTCCTCTACGTGGATGTTGGAATGCCCGGTCGCAACTCAGATGTGGGGGTGTTTGCCCAAAGCTCCCTGGCAACACTACTAGGGAATGGTGGGCTAAACTTACCCTCAAATGAGGACACGACCGAACATCTCAACTTTGCGTTTGTGGCGGATGAAGCATTCCCACTTCAGGAGCACCTACTGCGGCCATATCCCCAGAGGGCCCTTACTTCTGAGAGACGCATTTTCAACTACCGGCTATCCCGGGCCCGCCGTGTAGTTGAAAATGCGTTTGGGATAATGGCAAATAGATTCCGGATTTTTCATATGCCTATACATATGAAACCGGAGTCTATTGATGCGGTAGTGGTGGCCTGCTGTGTGCTGCATAACTTCCTGCGTCGTAGGGATCGAGCATCATACACGCCAGGAGGTTATGTAGATAATGCAGACTCTACAACAGGGGAGCTCCGTCCAGGGTCTTGGCGTGATGAGGGCCATGTGATTGGGCCACTCCAGCCGCAGAGCCATGGCCGCACGCGGCAGGAGGCCAGGTGTAGTAGAGAAGCTTACTGCTCCTACTTCAATGGGTCTGGTGCAGTTAGCTGGCAGGACCAGGCCATGTAGTGTGGCTGGCTCTGGGAGTTGTTTTTGAGTTTGCAATGGAGGTGACAGCAGGATAGCTGCGCCCCTTTTCTTTTTGGTTGACCATTTTCAGGATCTTTGGTTTCATGTGCATAAGGTTTCATTAGTTAGTTAGTTAGATTAGGTATATTTGTTTTTGTTTTTTTGGCTGCACAGGTTTCAATGTGTGCAAAATTTATTATCCCTTTAATGTGGGTCAAGAATGTGACATGCACTTTAATTGTACATTGTTTTTACTTTCTGTTTCTTTTTAAATTACAATCCAAGGTCAAGATTAATGCATTTTAATAAAAATTATTATGTTGGATCCAAAATCATCTGTGTGAGCCTGATTACTTGGTGGAGGAGGGCAATGTGATGAAGGTTTTTTGTGGGGGCCAGGGATGTCATAGCCACCTATTGGCTGGGATTGTGCAGACAATATGTGTGGGTTGCCATGTTTTTTACAAGTCTTTTGCCCAACAGTGTTTGTGGCCATTGTGCGTACATGAGCCTTTATTTTGTTGTCGGCAGAGGGTCCCCTGCACACAGCACATTGATGCAGCACATATTCTTCTCAGGTGTTTTCAAATACAGTGTCACACAGATCTTTGACATGTTGCCTTGGGACCTGTTCCACTACATTCACATCTGTGAGCAGATATATTAACACCATTCAGCCTGTATTCACACATAGTTCGCCAGAGTTGACACAGATACAATTTCTACAGAAAACGCACATACTGTGTGTTGCACAAACGCACCTTCAGTGCAATCACCAGACGCCGCTGTCACAAGCGCTGATCGTGCGTGACCAGCCAAACACTTCTACTACGCACACATAACTCAGGACCGCTACTTTGATACACACGGGGTATGTGACTGGCCACCGCTTCAGCGTGACGCTTTACCATCGATTTCGATGCATTCGCCATGCTCCGCCATGTCACAACCGCTTATTCCGTGCTTCACTCCGATCACTAGTACGGCACGTCTCGGCCATCCGCCCTTTCCGTCGTGCCCAATCACAACTCAGTACTGTTGGCCAATGGTTGTGGTTTGGGCGCGGCGTACAGGACTGTGGCACGCCTATTTGTTTTACGTCCTGCCTTTGTTCCTCCGAGATCACTCTATGGTGGCGGCGTGTGAAGCTGGTACGCTGAGCTACAGATGGCTACTTGAGACACCCGGCGATGTAGCTAGTTACAGATGTAGCGTAGCGTAGCGCACCTTGTGGCGGCGTGTAAAGGAGGTGCGTTTACCGTTTGTAACCGTTTGGGCGTGCTCGTGCACGTGAAGTAGCGGTTGGTATCCATCCTGTTGTAGCGGCGTGTAAAGGTACCTTAATGGTACCTTTACACGCAGCCACTGCAGGATGGATACAACCCGCTACAGGCTACAAATGTAGCTTGTCGCGCCAATATCGCCCATAGTAGCGGCGTCTGAAGACGGGACGACACAGCCGGCTACAGATACATCTGTATCCGTGCACTGCCCATAAACAGATGGCAACAAAGCCGATTGTAGCGAGCTGTATCGGCGTGTAAAGAAGGAACAGAAGGATTGTTCCTACACCATGCTATGCAGCTGGGGCGTGACGCAGGCTCCGGGTTTCCGCGCCCCCTTCAGCGATCATTGGAGGAAGCTCCTGCGTTGCGATTGGTTGTCGCCGCACAGGGCGGCATATTTAAGGAGCTGATGAATCACACTACACAATTGCTCGAGCGTCAAGTATTAATCAGCCTCCTGCGATGCCTGGCCAATCATGGTATTATTGCTTTGTCCTATCAGCGTACGGACGTCTCGTAATCCTCAATTGTAGCACGCCTATGTGCTGTCCCTGCTGCACCAGGTACGCCCATAGTAGCTGTTTGTAGCGGTGTGTAAATGAGCTACAGATGGCTACTTGAAACACCCGGCGATGTAGCTAGCTGTAGATGTAGCGTAGCATAGCGCACCTTGTGGCGGCGTGTAAAGAGGGTGCGTTTCCCGTTTGTAACCGTTTGGGCGTGCTCGTGCACGTGAAGTAGCAGTTGGTATCCATCCTGCAGTGGCGGCGTGTAAAGGTACCATAAGTGTCACATGTCAAGGTGCTCTTCTTAATTCTCTCAATATTCAGTGAAATACTACAGCCCCTGCTTCAGAGAGAGAAGCAAGAAGAAAGTAAGTTGCCACATGACTAAGTATGAAAATTACATATTTACAAATTACACGAGTAGTCGTGTGATGATCGCTGAAACCAGCAAGTAGAGCCAAGTTCTGTCAGTAAGTCTATTACACACTGTTTGGATTGGGCTTGCTATGGTGCCTATATATATTTAAAATTGTTGTCCAGGTTTGTAAAGTGAGTTCTCACAGAGTGTGTAAGGGTACCTTTACACGCGGCTACATTTCTAGGGTGGCTACAGGTAACTTACTGGTTGCAGTGAAATCATGGAGAGATTATTCCATTTGTACACAGCAACAAGATAGAACCTTGTCTCCATGATTTCACTGCAACCAGTAAGTTACCTGTAGCCACCCAAGAAATGTAGCCGCGTGTAAAGGTACCCTTACTGTACACTATCAGGACTCTCCCGTGTTGTCGACAAAAACTAATTAAGCGATTGGCATACTTCTGGAAACATCCTGACAAGACATAGCCTCACTCGCAAGACAGCACATGTCTAGTCAGCATGCGTGACCTTCCGCTTGCACTGCAGCCAGCAGAGAATCATGACCTGCTGTAACGCTGACCGCTAATGTCGGGTGCTTCTTGTGAATGCTGCACCATAGAAACTCGCTGTTTACTATGGTTACAGCTTCACAGGAAGCCCCAGGCAGTGCGCTTATCCAGGACGCACAGGAAAAAAGTGCTGACAACGTTTTCCTGTGCGTCCTGGATAAGCGCACTGCCTGGGGCTTCCTGTGAAGCTTGAACCAGCAGGTTTCTATGGTGCAGCATTCACAGGAAGCACCCAACGTTAGCGGTCAGCATTACAGCAGGCTGGGCTCTGCTGTAACATGATCCGGCTAACGTGGGTGCACTGTCAAGCGTAGCCCTAGCCTAAGGCTATGTTCACACACGGTGTATTTGCCATGTATTTATGCAGTGGTGCTTCTTTGCGTGCATTTTGTGCAAATAAGCGCGACTACATTAATCTACCGTGCTTTTTCCTGCACACTTTTCCAGAGCCCATTTTATAATGTGGCCCAAGGGAAAAGCGCGCTGAGAAAGGCACAAAGAATTGACATGGTCAAAAGAAGCGAATAAGCACAACCATAGCTTTTGCTGGAATGCGTTTCCAGACTTACGTTTCAGTGCATTTATGCTAGGGCTCAAAAGCACAGTGTAAATGCGGGAATACGTGGCAAATATGCCGTGTGTGAACGCAGCCTTATTGTTAGTCTGTAAAAGTGGAGAAAGGCCTAGTTCACATCTAATGCAGGTCTGCGTTTTGCTGCATTTGTGTTTCTATGCATATTTACCGCTAAAAACACATCCAAACGCATGCGTTTTTGGCCCCATTCATTTAAATGGAAAACACATAGAAAATGCATGCAAAAATGTATGTGCGTTGCAAAAACGCAAATTGCATACGTTCGTGAGACCGTGGCTGCTCAAATATTTGGGCATCGGTACATACAATCTCTTCATGACCCACTTCAAGTGGAGCTGGCGAGAGGCCAGAATCTAAGAATGGATAAGTTAACAGCTCTTCAGAGTGTCCAAGTGTGGGATCAGTTATGTTCGGGGCGGGGCATTCGACATAGTGGGAGGAAGGAGGATCAGGGTGTGGAATGTGCGGTCCAGTTTCACGGCTACTGACACTTGCCCGCATGAAAGACAGGGTGTTTGTGGTGGTGCCAAACTGACTGGAAGCATTATCCGCTATCCAACTACAACCTGTTGACACTGGTCTTGGTTTAATAGTGGTGCACTGCTGCGGTCCCCTACAAATTGGGACAGGAAGGTCGAGCGAGATGATGTGGGCATTTGTTGTGGCGCAATTCGAGCTTGCACACGACCTCGGCCTCTGCCTGCACCACCATCACGCCAAGTTCCTTGTCCCTTGCCACCGGCCTTGCGCAGTTTCAATGGTGTGCTGCCTGTATACAGCTAAATGAAGGCGTCCAAAAGATGGTTTTTAGCTGGACACTGAGATGATAGATTAGAGATTAAATTACAGCAGGTATATCGGTCAGTCACAAACACTGAGATGGGTATACTGAGTGTTTTGGCGTATACAAATAGGAGCTACAACCCCCTCCTGCCTCAAAAAATGGTAAATGAAGGCGGACAGGCTGACTCTGATCAAGATGAACAAGGGTTGGATTGGGCCTGACTTCACCACACCACCACCAAATCATAGCGTAATCTAAAGTCATAGGCATTGTATTTTTTGTGCCGGTAAATGCCATGCCCCTACTCACACCCACACATGGGTACACACTTCATGACTTTGGCTACTTGCTGTACTGTTCCTCCTTCTCCTCATCCACCACCATCATATGATCAGTGCGACCGTGGTTCATGATGCCACGAAAACATTATTGTTTTAAATCATATTTATGATGATGATGACCCTAACCGTTCAAACGTTAGGCAGTAGTTTCATGTATACCCCCCAGGGGTAAATGTTTCCATCCATGCTCATAGAATGGGCATTACAAGTACAGGAGACCCGCTCCTTTGTAATGGGAACAATATTTAGAGGCTCTCCTCCATGTTTCTTTCCAGGGGCATTGAAGTGCCTCACAATTTTTGGCAGCCTTGCCTAGGGCAATACTACAAAAGACCCACTTCCTTATAATGGGCACATTATTTAAAGAGGCCCTCATGCACGTCTCTATCCAGGGGCATTGGGGTGCCTCCCAATGTTTAGCAGCCCTGCCTAGGGCAATACTACAAAAGACAAAGTTCCTTAACATAGGCACAATATTTAAAGAGGCCCTCATGCACGTCTCTATCCAGGGGCATTGGGCTGCCTCCCAATGCTTAGCAGCTCTGCCTAGGGCAATACTACAAAAGACTCACTTTTTTAAAATGGGCACATTATTTAAACAGGCCCTCATGCACGCCTCTATCTAGGGGCATTGGGGTGCCTCCCAATGTTTAGCAGCTCTGCCTAGGGGGCAATACTACAAAAGACTCACTTCCTTATAATGGACACAATATTTAAAGATGCCCTCATGCACGTCTCTTTCCAGGGGCATTGGGGTGGCGCCCAATTTTTGGCTGCCCTGCCAAAGGGCAATACTACAAAAGACCCACTTTCTTAAAATGGGCACATTATATAAAGAGGCCTTCATGTACGTCTTTTCCAGGGGCATGGGAGTGACACACAATTAAAAAAAAAAAAATCTTTCATGTAATCCAAAAAACTAACATTCACCAACTCCGTCTCACAAGTGGGTGAGCCCTTAATATTTTCTCCATGAAAATCCACTCTGACAACATTGTTCACAGCAGTGACCTTGGAGTCTGAAATGCTTACAGGGGTCTTCCCCACGCTGTTCCCATGTCATTTGAGCACTGTTCTGATACTTTTGTGACATTTTTAGAGTTTATCCATGCTGCCGGGGGTCATGCCAGAAATATACTCCCATAGGATAACATTGGGTTCGGTGCACGAGTACTTTGGGATGCTCGGCCCGAGCTTCGAGCACCCGAGCATTTTAGTACTCGCTCATCTCTAGTCACTGCATATGATATCATTCTCAATTTCTCATACTATATAAGCATTGCTTTCGATTGCTATATTGGATACCTTTCATCAATATTTTGTGGCACAATCATGCTGTTGCCTGTTATCTATTTATTCATAATATAAAATAGGTGATACTCCCCTTTCCTTTCACTTGACTCTTTTTTCACCTTTTATAACTTACTCTCTTTATTATATGAGTTAACATTGTATGACACTTCTAATATATACTTACCTAAAATTGTCCGTCATCCACTTCAGTCCGGACGTCCTCGAATCCCAAAATCCACCGCGCCACACCGGAAGTACGCGAACTGCCATATTGGAATACCCAAGTACCCAAGTAATGGGTATTCCAATATAACACCCGCTGGTGGTACCAGGCTCTTGCGCAGTGCCACCAGTGGAACACTTCCTGAACACCCATGCCAGGACACTCCACTGGACCTCCCCACCACCACCGCTCTACCCCTGCCAGGATCTGCCGCAGGACCCGCCGCCAGACCCCCGCCAAGACCGGATCACCATCAGATCGCCGTCGCAACTCCGTTATGACCCGCCGTTGCCGCCGGATCCTGCCCACCCACCTCCGTGCATTCACAGCCACCAGGAAAGACCACGGCCAGACACCCTCTGGTGGCGCCGCACACCCATCTCCAGCACAAACCGCAAACCACGTCTTTCCTACAGCCTGTGACTGCACAGAGGTGGGTGGGCGGACACCGGTGGGACACATCACACACACACACTACAGTCATGCATGTACACACACACACACATACATTCGGCTTGAACTAGATGGACTTAAGACCTTCCTTCAATTTTAAATAGTATGTTTCTATGTTACTATACATGTACTCACATATATACACACATAGACATGCATAGACATGCATACATATGCACACACTGTATAATGTCTTCACACGCACTTACACATGCATGCACTTGCACACAAACACACGCATACACAGACACATACACAGAGAATAATGTCCCCACATACATACACACATGCATATATATATACATGCAGATACACACATACGCACACACACAAACACGCATACACACAGTGTAATGTACCCACACACATTCACATGCACGCACATACTCACATGCAAGCACGCACATACACACAAACACATTCGCACAAATGCATACACACACAGTATAAAAAATTAGAAGGAATCCAGGATCTGACCTGGAGAAGCACGCAGCAATAGTATGGATGAGGTGGTGTCTGGTTCAAGTGTTGCTCAGCTGCAGGATGAAGTAATAGATGAATGAGCAAGGACAGAGCGGCACTCACAGGAATCCAATTGCAGTTTTTCACGGCTTTATTCAGCAATATGCATGGTTACAATGCAGGGAGGGGGGTCAGCAGGACGATGGTCACCATATCGTGCTATATAGCACTTCCTCGGGTCCTGAATACACTATTCAGGACCTGTGGAAGCGCTGAATAGCGCTAAACGGTGACCGTTGTCCTGCCGACCCCCCTAACTGCATTGTAACCATGCATATTGCTGAATAAAGCCATGAAAAACTCCAATTGGAATCCTATGAGTGCCGCTCTTTCCTTGCTCATGCATACACACACAGTATAATAG
Organism: Allobates femoralis; assembly: GCA_033576535.1. NCBI lineage: Eukaryota > Metazoa > Chordata > Amphibia > Anura > Aromobatidae > Allobates > Allobates femoralis. Next base: position 503,665,867 of record JARQOC010000003.1, read on the forward strand.
CCCCACACATTCCCGTGCATACACACATGCAGATATACACATCTAGATACACACATACACACACACAAACACACATGCACACACAGTATCATGTTCTGACATGGACATACACATGCACAAACGCACACATACACAAACACGCAATCACGCAAATACACAAGCACATACATGCCCGTACATACACACATGCAAGCATGCACATACACACAAACACGCATACACACAGTATAATGTCCCCACACACATACTCATACACACACGCACATATACACACATGCAATCATGCACATACACATACAGTACATGCCCATGCATACACACGCAGATACATATACACATGCAAGCATATACATACACACATAAACACACACACATACAAACACACATGCACACACAGTATCATGTTCCCACACATACATGCACATACACACATGCAAGCCTGCACACACACACAAACACACATACAGTATAATGTCCCCATACACACATACTCATACACACATGCACATACATACACACACATGCAATCACACACATACACACGCAAGCACAAACATACACACACAAAGACATACACACCCGTTCATGCACACATGCAGATACACACATACACATGCAAGCACATACATACATACACACATACACAAAATTATGCATACACACATGCATGCACACAGTATAATATCCTCATACACACAAACACAAACGCCCGTACGAACACACACGCAGATACACATGCACTCACAAGCACACATATGCACGCATATACACACAGTGTAATGTCCGCACATGCACACACACATGCAAGCATGAACATACAAACACATACACACAGTATAATGTCCCCACACACACGCAGATAAACAGATGCACATAAACATGCAAGCATGCACATACACGGATGCGCATGCACATTCACAGACACATACATACTCACAGTACAATGTCAGCACTCACATATGCACATACACACAAACATGCAGATACACACATGCATGCACACATACATACACACACACAAACACGCATATACACATGCAAGCATGCACATATCCACACATATGCAAGCACGCACATACACACAAATATACACCCAAACATGCACACATACCCACACATACACACACAAACACTGATACGCACGAGTATACACATGCACACAAACATTCACATACACACAAACACACACACATGCAAACACACGAAGAGGTACGTACACACATGCATACACAAACACGCATTCACACAAACAAGCATGTACTCATGCATGCGCATACACACATGCACATGCACACCCACATACATACACATACATTCACACATTCACATGCACATACACAAATACGCACAACAATACAGACACATTCATGCACACACATGCACACATATCACACATATGTATACATACATATTCGCATACATACATCCGCACACATGCGCATACACACATATGTGGCAAGCATACATGCACACATATGCATACACATGCGGATGCCATCTTTGGAAACTTAGGTATACATATATATGCATGAAACATCACACTGCCCCACTGCAAGATAACAGGATTACTTTGGAGGGGAACTTGGTGGGAGCTAAAAAAAGTGGATAACGAGGTGTCTGTCTATTTTGTATGTAATAAAACATTTCTCTGTGTGTGTTTTTTTTCCCCTGTACTAAAAGTATTGCTAATGGCCGGCTGTCATACTGATGGCTGACATTAGCAATACGGCTTGATATCAGGTGCCAAAAAAAGCTGACATCAACCCCTTTATTACCCAGTCTGCCACCACTACACGGCAGCTGGAAGAGTGGGGTAACCGTCAGTTTTGGCATCTCTCATAGAGGTGCCAATTCTGGGGTGGCTGCTTGCTGCAATTTTCAGCGTGGGGGCCCAGAACGCTTGGGCCTCATCACATTGAGAATTCCAGCCCACAGTTGTATGGGTTACCTTTGCTGGCAATAAAAAATATAGCTAATTCAAAGGGAAGGGAAAGGGTAATTGCTTCCCAAGAATACTCACTGGACCCCTGCACCAATAAGATGGTTGGCTGCCATCCATATAATATAGAAAGAAAGTATATCGATACAAGTCTTCTTTCCAGATCCTATATTTTATAATAAGGGGATTTCCTCAAAACGCGTCCAGCGTGCCCTCTATGCGTTTGATGGTTTTATTCAACTAAAGGATCTGGAAAGAAGACTTGCATCGATATCCTTTCTTTCTAAAAAGAAAATATGGCAGAGAACACGCCAATTTTTTTTTAGTTATTTATTTAAATAACTAAAAAAAATAAGGATTCCCTGTATTTTTCATTGACTGCTGTCAGCCCCTGTGCCACAGAACTGCCTCCATCGTGATGTCACTGCCCTCCCGATGCGATCGCATCGGGCCCACATCTAGTTTTATATAGTCATTCTGTATCTGGTAAAGTTACTACTTGTTATTGTAACTTGGCCTGCTCTAATCCAAGCTCTCCATTCTAGATCAGTGCTCTCTAATCTGAAGTGTGATGAGCATTGTGGTCCAGGATCTTTTATGAGACCTAATGATGCAATGCAGTCATCAAATCACAGTTATGCCAGTAGTCAACAAGGCTATGGAATTACCATGTTGCCAAAGAGATGGTAGTGGATGAGGGAATGAGCAGCAAGATGATAGCAAAATGGCAAGGGCACTTGAGAAACAGCGTATCCACCCAAAATTAGAATCATTAGAAACATCAGATCAAGTTGCAAAAAATAAGCCATCACACAGCCCCAGATCACGAAAAATGAGAACGCTACGGGTCGCAGAAAATGGCGCAAAAAGTGTGATTCTTTTTTTTCAAACTTCTGAATTTTTTTTCACCCCCTAGATACCAGTAAAAGTATACATGTTTGGTGTCTATGAACTCGTACTGACCTGAGGCATCACACCGTCATGTCAGTTTTACCATATAGTGATCATGGTGAATAAAAAAACTAAAAAACAAACGTATAATTTCACTTTTTTGCAATCTCGCAGCATTTGGAATTTTTTTTCCCATTTTCCTGTACATTATAAGCTGAAATAAATGATTGCATCAGAAAGTACATCTCGTTCTGCAAAAAACAAGCCCTATTATGTCTATATTGATAGAAAAATAAAAAAGTTATGGCTCTTTGAAGCAGGGGAGCAAAAAATGTAAAATTCCTGGATGGTGAAGGGGTTAAAGCTTGCCACCATGACAAGGTAGACTCAGTTCTCTTTTTTTTTTTTACACCATGATCAGAGTGCACATTACCACATAGTGACTGAATAATACCACATACAAGGAGAAATACCACCACACCATAATCAGAGCACACATTACCACCACATAGTGACAGAATAATATCATATACAAGGCGAAATATTGACACACCATGATCAGAGAGCATATTACCACCACATAGCTCTCTAATCTGAAGTGTGACAAGCATTGTGGTCCAGGATCTTTTATGAGACCTAATGATGCAATGCAGTCGGCAAATCACAGTAATGCCAGTAGTCAATAAGGCTACGGCATTACCATGTTGTCACGGAGATGGTAGTGGATGAGGGAATGAGCAGCAAGATGATAGTAAAATGGCAAGGGCGCCTGAGAAACTAGTCTGGCCCTATACTTGGGGTCCCTGACTAGCCCTGATGCTGAAGGTACCTCTGATGGTGAGGAGGTTCTGGCTTGCCACTCTCATTCTCAACTCCTCAACCAGCCTTATGCTACTCCTTTTCACCTCATACAAAGGACCGGGTACAGCAGCCACTAAAGCAAAAGGTAAACTTCCAGACACAGCATCAAAAGCACTGATGTCTATACACATACTTGGTCATAAGTAAAGGGAAAACTCTAACTGCGATGCCACTTGGTGGAGGAAGAATCTATTTAAGGCTAGGGAAGGAGATTCCAGGTGTCTCACACAAGCTTTACATCATTCAGCACCTGGACAACTAGCAAAGCATACTGCAACAAAATTGACATTAATTCATGCAGTTCCTGAAGAAATTCACACACATTTAATCACAATAGCATTCAACATAGACTGCAGATAGCGCAAATCAGCGCATGATACATCTATTCTTGGAAATCCCCACACTTTGATTGGCTGTTTAACAGCCAGGAAATATGTGGAGCGGGGACTCAAGCATGGTGATATTTGATTAAGTAATGAGCAAGTCTGAGCAGTCTGATGCTCGACCAATTATCAGGCTATCTCGCTCATCACTAATCACTATGCATCTTATCTGCCACTCCCTGGTATGTAGTGTTGTGTTCAGAATTCTATCATTTCCTAGAGACTCTCATAGTCTATTAAAGGGGGTCTGTGAGAGATTGTGCCCCCTCTGTTCTGCTATTTACAGTAAAGATGTAAACAGTATACAATGTGGAACAGCACTGCATTATCTCACTATTTAGTGAGAGTTGATGGGAAGAGATGACAGAATTTTCCATAAATGTTTGCCAATTTCAAATTTGGCGCGAACATTGATGATTCGGTTTTTGATTGGAAACCTGAGCAATTCACTTAAAAAAGGCAATCGTGGCTTTGTTTGGGAAAAAAGTTAAAAATTGAAAATGTCCCTAAAACTTTCCTTGATTGTTTAGGGCCAAAGTGCTCACCCAAAGACCTGCTGGATGGGAACAACACTCTAACATATGGTTAGGAGTGTTCCCATCCATCAAGTTTACCATTTTCTTTCAACCTGTTGAATTTTTACAAATGTTTCGACACCTGCAAGGTGTGAATTTTCAAAACAGTGCATGATGTTGCAGCAGCTGGGAGGTCCAGGAACCTTTATTATTGCAAGGGGTCCGCAAGGCCATCTCTTCTTTACTTATTTGATAGCAATTCATATAAAAATAGCATATGCCCATTGTATGCTTCATATGCATGTTTTTTTACTGTAGGTCTGTTCACACTCATGAAACATCATACTGTTGATATTGCTTCATGAAAATGTGCAATCACTTTATTTCATTTCAAAAAAGCACTGGTCATAGATGCTACATCAGCCAATCCACCCTGCTGCATGACCACCTTCACAAAATACTTTGCACACTCTATGTTGGACAGGGGTCACCTTCATGAAGATGAAGGGCAGCAAGGGGAGGTTTGCAGTTGGCTTATGTCGGGTTGACACAGTTTTAAAAACTGGCAGCAGAAGGCTGACCTGGCGAGAATGTTGCATCGGATGGAGGTTAGGCCTCTTTTGGTTAGCCATCCAGTTGAAAACAAACCCACAGGGGCCATCAATCCTCAAGTGCCTGTACGTGTTGCATAAATTCCTCATGTCTCTCCTAGAGGGGGTGATCATCTCCTAATTCATCCATCCTCTTCTCCAGCAATGGGGTGTGCTGGGGGCAGGAGGTGGCAGAGAATTCACCTGGAGGAGTAGCCCCTACAACCTCCTGAGACGGTCCGTCAGCGGGGTACCATGTGCAACCTCCAACGCGGGCAGCAGTTTGAAAGCTGCTAAACAGTTTTTCCTCCAATTAAAGAGGACTTACAAAGAAAGGAATGTTGTTGGGGCGCTTAGGCCATGTCCACACACCTCCGCTGTAAGTGTTTAGCGGTTCTCCGCTAAATACTTAGGTTTTTCAGAGAAGCGGAAGTACGTGTGTGCCGCTGCTTTTTGCGGACACAGCGCATGGTTACCCGATGTGTATCGCGAAAACCATTTCACACAGCAGGCTGCCTAGTGTCCGCTTAAGCCGAGCGCACAGGGAAACGCTGCTACTAGCGTTTCCCTGCCCGCTCTGGGAAAGCGGACACTAGGCAGCTTTGTCTGTGAAATAGTTACCACGAGACACAGAGGAGGTGTGTGGACATGGCCTTACCCATACTTTTGTTGCCGTTTTGTCTGGAGAAGGACTTTTTTCTGTTGTTTCCCAGATGGTGAAAGGGTTAAAGTCTGCCACCATGACAAGGTAGACTCTGCTCTCTTTTTTTTTTTACACCATGATCAGAGTGCATATTACCACATAGTGACCGAATAATAACTCATACAAGGAGAAATACCACATCATGATCAGAGCACACATTACCACTACATAGTGACAGAATAATATCATATACAAGGACAAATACTGCCACACCATGATCAGAGAGCATATTACCATCACATAGTGACAGAATAATTCCACATACAAGAAGAAATACCGTCACACCATGAACAGATCAAGTCTGAGAGCCTCGTTCTGTCCTCGTTCAGGCTCTCAGACTTTCATTGAGGTCTTGTAAGGGCAGCTTCTGACTTCCCCCTGTGCACTTTGTCTCCCCTATATGTGCCCGTCTCTCCCCTTTGTGATGTCTCTCCCTCCTGTGTGCTGTATCTCTCCCCCTGTGTGCTGTGTTTCTTCCCAGTGTGTGCTGTGTCTCTCCCCTGTGCATTGTGTCTCTCTCCTGTGTATGCCATCTACTCCCCCTTTGCGCCGTCTTCTCCGCCTGTGCGCCATCTTCTCCACTGTGTGCCGTCAACCCCCTTGAGTAGTCTTCTCATCCTGTGCGCTGTCTCTCCCCTGAGCACTGTGTCTCGTGCCCTCATTGACCTTTCTTCTACTGTGTGCTGTGCTTCCTGCACCCCCAAGCTGTCTTCTCCTCCTGTGTGCTTTTTCCACCTGGGTGATGTGCCTCTTGCACCCCCCCGAGCTGTCTTGTCCTCCTGTGTGCTATCTCTCCACTGCGTACTGTGTTTCTTGCCCCCGTTGAGTTGTCTTCTCCTGTGCGCTGTGTCTCCTGCCCCCTTTGAGCTGCTTTCTCCTTCTATGCACTTTCTCCTTCTGTATGCTGTGTCTCTTGCCCCCCCCCCCGAGATGTCTTCTCCTCCTGTGTGTTTTATCCTCCTGTGTGCTTTGTCTCTTTCCCTCCTTGAGCTGTTTTCTCCTACTGTGTGCTGTCTCCCCCTTGTGAGCAGTGTCTCTTGCCCCCTTGAGCTGTCTCCTCCTGTGTGCTGTGTCTCTTGTTCCCCCTTGAGTTGTCTTTCATGTGTGCTGTCTCTCCCCTGTGTTCTGTGTCTATTGCCCCCCTTGAGCTGTCATCTCCTCCTGTACATTGTCTCTTGCCTCCCCAAGTTGGCTTCTCCTCCTGTGCACTTTGTCTTTTGCCCCTGTTGTGCTATCTTCTCCCCACATGAGCGGTGCTGCGATGAGAGCAGCCGCCGACTGCTGGCAGCTTATGAATAACTAGCTGTGAGCCCGATGCAAATGCATCGGGATTCTAGAACGTGCATTAATTTGATTATAGTAGTGTGTAGGGGGTGTGTAGGGGGTGTGAGGACTTTTTGGGGGGGTGTGAGGACTTTTTGGGGGGTGTGAGGACTTTTTGGGGAGGAGTGAGGACATTTTTTGGGGGGGTGAGGACTTTTTGGGGGTGTGTGAGGACTTTTTTGGGGTGTGTGAGGACTTTTTGGGGGGTGTGAGGACATTTTGGGGGTGTGGAGGACATTTTGGGGTGTGAGGACTTTTTGGGGGGGTGTGGAGGACTTTTTGGGGGAGCGTGAGGACTTTTTTGGGGGTGAGGACTTTTGGGGGGTGAGCGTGAGGTGAGGACTTTTTGGGGGTGGGGGGGTGAGGACTTTTTGGGGTGGTGTGAGGACTTTTTGGGGGGTGTGAGGACTTTTTGGGGGGTGTGAGGACATTTTGGGGGGTGTGAGGACTTTTTGGGGGGTGTGAGGACATTTTTGGGGGGTGTGTGAGGACTTTTTTGGGGGGGAGGTGTGAGGACTTTTTGGGGGGTGTGAGGACTTTTGGGGTGTGGGGTGTGAGGACTTTTTGGGGGGGTGGAGGACATTTTTGGGGGTGGTGAGGACATTTTGGGGGGTGTGAGGACATTTTGGGGGGGTGTAGGACTTTTTTGGGGGGGTGTGAGGACTTTTTGGGTGGGTGTGAGGACTTTTTGGGGGGGTGGAGGACTTTTTGGTGAGGGGGTGTGAGGACTTTTTGGGGGGTGAGGCTTGTTTGGGTTTGGGGGATGTGAGGACTTTTTGGGGGGGTGTGAGGACTTTTTGGGGGGTGTGTTTTGGAGGACATTTTTGGGGGGTGTGGAATTGGGGGGTGTGAGGACTTTTTGGGGGGGTGTGATGACTTTTTGGGGGGGTGTGAGGACATTTTGGGGGTTGTGTGAGGACATTTTGGGGTGTGTGAGGACTTTTTGGGGGGGTGTGAGGACTTTTTGGGGGGGGTGTGAGGATTTTTTGGGGGGGTGTGAGGACTTTTTGGGGGGTGTGAGGACATTCTATTAGCATTAATAGCATTATTATTAGCAGTAATAGCATTATTATTAGCATTAATAGAATATTTTTTAATTTTTTTACATTTTTTTTAAGATTTTCGCGGCCGCACTTGCCGCAAGTGCAAAACCGCACTTGCCGCACCTGCCGCAAGTCCCCCTATACTTTCTATGGGGATTACCGCAACCGCGCCGCAAGTGTAACCGCATCTGCCGCGTATGCGGCAAACGCGGCAGATGCGGTTACACTTGCGGCGCGGTTGCGGTAATCCCCATAGAAAGTATAGGGGGACTTGCGGCAGGTGCGGCAAATGCGGTTTTGCACTTGCGGCAGGTGCGGCCGCGAAAAAAAAAACGCGGCTGACTGCGGTTTTTTTCGCGACCGCACTTGCCGCAAGTGCAAAACCGCACTTGCCGCACCTGCCGCAAGTCCCCCTATACTTTCTATGGGGATTACCGCAACCGCGCCGCAAGTGTAACCGCATCTGCCGCGTTTGCCGCATAACCGTTACACTTGCGGCGCGGTTGCGGTAATCCCCATAGAAAGTATAGGGGGACTTGCGGCAGGTGCGGCGGTTCAGGCAGCGACTCGCAATGGCCTCGCGGCCATTGCTCGCGCTTGGCCAGCGACTCGCAATGGATCCCCATAGAAAGTATAGGGGGACTTGCGGCAGGTGCGGCGGTTCAGGCAGCGACTCGCAATGGCCTCGCGGCCATTGCTCGCGCTTGGCCAGCGACTCGCAATGGATCCCCATAGAAAGTATAGGGGGACTTGCGGCAGGTGAGGCGGCTCAGGCAGCGACTCGCAATGGCCTCGCGGCCATTGCTCGCGCTACATGAGCGGTAAATCGCTAATTTTGTGGCCGAGCCTCTGGTTCGATTATCGGCTAGCGACTCGCAATGGCCGCTTCGCGGCCATTGCTCGCGCGTTAGTGAGCCGGCAGCAGATCTGGCTTACTATTGGACAGTCTAACGCTCTTCTTATCACAGTGCAGCACACGTAGGGAGAAGGTAGCAAATTGGGGGGGCAAAAGACACTGCGCACAGCGGGGGAAAAGAGACATGAAGGGCTGGGGACACCATCGGCAAGCAGCATGGACAGTGTTCCTGAGAACGAGTGGGCCCACCCAGTCATCCAGGACCATGACACTTGCCCAGGTGCTGACACACGCACAGATACATAGACAAACAAACATATACACAGACATGTACACAGATATATAAACAATAACGTGCAACAGACATGATTATAACCAAACACAGACACACACATATACATACTCACATATACATATACACACACACATACATACTGTGTACACACACACACACATATATATCCAAATGTAGATAGAAAGGGAAGCGGCACTCACCATTAGCTGATAATGTCCTTTATTTCATCTTATTTCGTCTTTTAGCATCAATAAGGATGAACACAGCGGGGAGAGGGAGTGGGGGTCGGCAGACTGATCCAAAAAAGTCCGCCGACCCCCACTCCCTCTCCCGCTGTATTCATCCTTATTGATGCAAATAGACGAAATAAGATGAAATAAAGGACATCATCAGCTAATGGTGAGTGCCGCTTCCCTTTCTATCTACACTTGGATATCATTGAATGCTTTTGAAGTGTGCAACACCTGCTGAGTTGAAGGTGATTATAGGCACATTACACAGCAATCACATTAACCTGTTGGTGCCCAGTTTTCTACTTTTCTTTGGACATATATATATATATATATATATATATATATATATATATATATACACAGAGACACATATGCACACATACATACATTCATATACACACATACACATGCATACACACATATATTTACAGACACACGCATACAGTATATATACACATATACACTGTACACACAAGCACATATATATACACATTGTACACACACACACCCACACATATATACACAGACACATATACACATATAAACACTGTACACACACACATATATTTACAGACATTATATACACAGACACACGCATATGCACATATACACACATAGGAGTGTTTTGTTTGTCATTTACCAGCCTCCAGCTTTTCACATGTCCAGCGATGATCCTCTCTGGAGGGAAGCATGCAGGGCGTGCTGTGTGACGTCACAGTGTGTCCTTACTGTGATGTGGCTGGGCACACTCAATGGAAAGCAGTGCTAGCCAGAGCAGCCAATTCCCCCTCTCACCCATTCACTCTAGCCCCTCCTCCCTCAGCACAGAAAGGATATGAGCAATACGCTTCATCATGGAGCGCACTGCATGCTAATCAGCCATGTGGTGGTTTTCCTGCAGCAGATGGGAGACACGGCTCCCTCCGCTGCAGCAGAGATAAGGGCCCGGGCCAGGGATTAATAAAGCCAAGTAATTACCCCATTGCACGGGCCCCCTGATTAACCAAGCCCCTTACATCAGGCAGAGCAGTAATGCCTTAATGGCGGCCCTGCCCATAATCTGTGAGAGCATGCACAGGTGAAAGTGTGACAAGAGGTGCCAGCACAAACATTACTACATATCAGACTTGGTGAGATATACAGTACCCACTGCTTCTTGTGTGCAATATGGCGGCTCTCACAACACTCAGGGGGGTGCACCAAGCCCCTCTGCCGCCTGAGCCGCGGCACCGATTACGGGGGGGGGGGGGTGCTGGTGGAGCCCAGCACTGCCGCCCCCTCTGCCGCCTGAGCCGCCTGAGCCGCGGCACCGGCAGTCATTGCCGGCCGCGGCCGTGAGTACCGGGGGGGGAAAGAGGTTTGCTGTTGAGCCGTGGGCAGCGCTGCCGCCCCTTCTGTGCCTCTCCCCGGGTCGCGCCGCTTACCTGCGGTGCCATGACAGGGGGAGGCTGCGTGCATGAGGCGCCGCCCCCTTCTGCACTGCCGCTTCCCCTGCCGGCTGCCGCCTGAATGACAGGGCTCACCTTGTCCAATGGACGGTGCGGCCCTGACAACACTGCTAGTATTACAAGCGCTTATGCCACTGAGGTTATCTCAGGTCACACAGTGGAATTTCCTGCAGCGTGATACCTGTTGTGTAACCTGAGACAACCTCAGGGAAGTCAGCTTTCACTCTGCCGGAACGGTGTAGTGCCTGGAGTCCCACTATATAGGGGGTGCAGTCACTAATTTTTCCACCACACACTGGCACTATTTCAGCATTTATTTGGGTTTCAATATTTTGGGGTTTTTTTCTTATTAATTATTACATCCTATTTTCAAGGGGGCTGGTTGGAATAGGAGACTGCAAACAACTGGATTTAAATAAAAAAAAGGTGAAGAGGAATGTGTTGGGGTTATTTTTCAAATAAGTTTTTATTGGTGTGGTTATTTGTGTCCTTACTGACTTGGTTAGTAATTCCGGGTATCTGATTGAAGCATCAACATTACTAACCTCTGGCCTAGCTGCCAGCTGACATTACCCAGCTGGCATTAACTCCAAATACCATAACCTTGTTTACTAACGCACCATGGCAGCAAGACAGCCTAGGCTAAGAGCCAGTAGTAGCACATCTAATGGGGCACCACTACTGGGGCAGCTGAGGCCTGCTAATTTTTTTCAACATTTTAAAATCTTTAAAGATTACTCAACGTTTCAGCTGTTCAAGTGGGTATTTATTTAGAAATAATTAATATAGCGCTATTAATTCCATAGCACTTTACATACATAAGTAATGCTGTCTCTCTTGGAGCTCACAATCTAAACATCCTATCAGTATGTCTCTACAATGTGGGAGGAAACTGGAGTGCCTGGAGGAAACCCACGCAAGCACAGGGAGAACATACAAACTCCTTGCAGATGTTGTCCTTAGTGTACTTGGTAGGAATTGAACTCAGGACTTCAGGACCCCAGTGCTGCAAAGGCTGCAGTGCTAACCACTTGAGCCACCGTGCGATAGATAGATAGATAGACAGACAGACAGACAGACAGACAGACAGACAGACAGACAGACAGACAGACAGACAGACAGACAGACGTCAAGCAGCTATAAAATGTTCCATCCCCTATATATTGTAAGCTTGCACCCTTTAGTGCCTTTCACTTTGCACTAAAGGCACTCTTAGCCTTGTATCTAGCTTTAAAAAAACTAATTAATAAAAAAAAGACGTGGGGTACACCCTATTTTTCTTTGCCAGCTAGGGTACAGCAGACAGCTGCAGCCTGCAGACCACAGCTGGTGGCTTTATCTTGGCTGTTATCAAAATTAGGGGGGAAAATCCACGTCAGTTTGTTTGCCAGTCTTGCAACCAATCACGACCACCAACAAATAGGATGGGTGGGGCTAAGTTTGTCTTTAACCAATCAGAGGGGGAAGCAGTAAATATGCCTAATGTTCTGCAGCGCTGTAGATTAGTACATAATAGTGTAGTAAGATAAAGTCTATGCCAAAACAGCGGGGCTGGTTTGAAGGTTTTTTCTAGGCTCTTGATTTTGCCTCCCATTGATTTGAATGAGGTTTGGAAGTTTGGCAAACTGTTCGCCGATCTATTTGGCAAATATATTTGAAAGAGGTTACTATATAGTGTTATTGGATCCAAAATGATGCATATCTACACAAGTGGTTACGTTTACACATTTGTTCATTTCATAAAAGCTAAAAAATGCACAAAACCTTAATACTTGGAATCAGGGGTGTAATTACAACAGGTGCAGGGGTTGAAATCGCCCTGGAGACTAGGGGCCCCAAAAGTCCCTTTGGCCTTTAGAAAAAATACTAATGCTATTAAAGATTTGCAATATTTGGGGGCCCTGTTGGAGCTTTAACATCAGGGCCCATATGCTTCAAGTTACTCCACTACTTAAAATTTAAATATTTAAAACATTAGAAATTTGGCAATAATTTGTAAATTTGTAATTTGTATTTGATAAATTCCTATAGAATAAATTGACCACCAGAGACAACAAGCTTATATTGTACTTTGCATTTGTTCAACATGCCATGATAGCATCAACTAAATTGTGATAAATGGAAATGTTGCTTTAATATAACATTATTGTACAAAATGCCTTATTTAGGCAAGTATCTTTAATACTGAATTGTAATACTAGAGTACATGAGAAATGCACTTGGTTAAATTCATTAAATTAATAATGTTCTGTATATTGGTAATTTAATGAAATTCACAGAGCTTATTATTCATCCACTTCAATGTTTCTTTGTGACTTTTAGCCATTTTCCAAGCTTTCAAGGTTAAAAAGTAAAGCTAGTAAAACTCTTTTCAAGAGTATTTCATAGCCTTTTGAGTCACCAGTTAAAGGTCAAGACATTCACAAAATTGTCTATTTTGAACATGTTGTCTGTTGCTTGTTTTGGATTAGAGACAAGAGATTGAACCTGACTTCTGTTGATTTGAGATAGTTCCTTTTGATCACTGTTGCTTAAATTGCAGTGGCATTTTCTGAGACTCCAGCTCTGAAAACACTAAGCTTCTTTCAGTAAGCAGTGACAGGTTTGTTTCTCACTCTGAAGCCCATTGAAAGTTAGACAAGATAATGCAACATACAAGTAATGGAACTTGTGTGTCCTGATTGCTTTTTACAGCATTAATAAACACCTGTTTACAAGACAATCATAGATACATTGCATTTGTCTCCATGTTGTAGCCTGGGGATGGGTCAATGACTTTATTAAAGAATAAATAAAGATATTTCTCTTTTTTTGCTATGTGTTAGTACTTGTTAGTTAATATCCATTCTGCAAAATCAGAGGTGTAGAATGGGGTTTGGTTGGAGGGTGGCGTGGCAATAATACTGAGTTCTTCCCTAACCAGGTAACTCAGATTACAACTATGGTAGCATACCTGTCACAGGGTGGAAGTGATGGACTAGGTTAACTGGGTAACTTAGTCTGACTCTCAGACTAGGCAGCCCTAGCTGACCCTATTCCTAGAAGTACCTCTAAGGCCAGAGACAAATTGAGAGAGATTCTCGCATGGGTCTTGCATGACTCACCCGGAATTGCTGTTGGCTCTCTGTACAGGAGTGTGTCAGCTGCATAGAAACACAAGCAGCTGACATGCTTCCGTCCAGAGAGGTGGCAGCCATTCTGAGTGAGTCATGTGAGACTCATGCAAGTATCTCGCATGCATCTCACTAAGTGTGTTTCCAGCCTTAGAGGTAAGTCTGGGAATAAAGTCAGCTAGGGCTCCTTAGTCTGAGAGTCAGGCTAAGGTACCCAGTTACCATAGTACATCACTACCACCCTGTGACAGATATGCCTCGCTCAGTGTGTCTCTGGCCTAATGGTGAGGATGTCTGGGCTGCTACCCTTGCCCTGCTCCTCGCCAACCCTCCACTGTGTGCAGAATTATTAGGCAAGTTGTATTTTAGAGGATTATTTTTACTATTGATCAACAACTATGTTCTCAATCAACCCAAAAGACTCATAAATATCAAAGCTTAATATTTTTGGAAGTTGGAGTGGTTTTTTTTTTTAGATATGGCTATCTTATGGGCCTTTCACATCACGATTTCTGTCAGATTTTGTGACAAATCTGCACTCAAAGACACATAAAAAAGTGATAAAAATGCAATGTGTGCAAACACCCTTAGGTGTCATGAAACCATCTATGTGTTGAGCTGATTTTCTTGTCAGCGTGGCCTGACTGAAAATTTTGCATAAGAACTCTATAATGAATAAATAATGGGATCTAAACGTTCTCCAAGAGCCACTTCGAACAAATGATCTGTATATATTTTGGTGATGAACTATGCATTTCCAGCATAATGGAGCACCATGTCAAAAATACAGTGTAAATATTGAGTCTTTGCATAAACTTGATTTATTTGTCAATATAAGTGATAAAAAAAAGTGTGAAATACTTTAATATAGCAAAGAAACATCTGATTAAAATATCTAAAAACAATCAAGCAGCAAACTTTGTGCCAATGAAAAATGTGTCTCAAAAAGTTTGGATATGACTGTGGTTTGAAGAGCTGGCTGTGGACTACAGGAGTAAATGAGACTAGTCTAGTGTCGTCCCCAGCTGGCTTCTTCCAGCACCACTCCAGTTGATTGGCAGGTCTCACCCTACGTATACCTATGGCAGAAACCTGTCAATTAACTTGAGTGGTGCAGGGAGAAGCCTGCTGAGGTGACTTCAGGATAGTCTCATCAATCCTTATATTTCTCAGCCAGCTCTTCTAATTTTATTACTTTCCACATTTTTTACTTTCTGAAATGTTGCAGCGTTTCAGAGAAAAAATAATCATATAGCCATGCTCTGACTCATGCTTGGTCCAGGTAGCAAGAATCAAGGCTCCCTTTAACACTAGAAGTCCCATAAATTTCGAGCTTCCCCTGAAGTCCCGAAAGAGGGTCAAATGACCCTTAGTCCAAACTGACAACTCTGATGGCTCCAATTAGCATCCTTTCATTTGTAAATGTGGCCTAAAATCCTTCAGGTCATTCGACCCGTCTCTGGGTTCCAAAGGTGGAAATATTACATGACCACTCTCTGGGAATTCTAGTGTTAAGGTAGCAGCCCATGCTCTCCAAATCTACAAAAAGGTAAAAACACCACAATAAATGTTACATGCAACGTTTGTCACTAATGTGACGCTAGTACTACATGGATAAATCATTAGATAACGTAGTCAAGTATAACTTATCAGATAGCAGGACAGCACATCACAGATTAAGGGATAGACAGAGGTGTAGTCATGTCACAGGGTGGAGTAAGAATACCCAGAAAGTCGCTGGTCAGAGCAAAAGGCTAGCCAAAGGAAGGTCAGATCATGTCAAAGATCTGGCCACATAAGGTGAGAAGACCAAGCACAGATTAGCAGGCCAACAAGAATTACTGGGTAAAATGCTAAAACTATCAGTGTTCTGACATAAAATGATCAACTGATCATAGAAACCAATCACTTTCCAGTATAGCATTGGACAGTATGGACAGCTCAGCATGCCCAGCTTCAGGTTGCTTTATCACTGAGCTGAGGAATAGTGACAGTACAACCACTTTTAGAGTGGGCCACCAGATCACCAGTTTTCTCAAGAATTCTCCAATTGTAGGCCCTGATCAAGTGGGAGACCTTCACAGAATGAGAAAAGAACACAAGATTTCTCTTTAGGTCCATATCCCTTCCAATGTACCAGATGCTGGAAGGAATTCCAGACCTTTTGAGAATCCACAATCCTCTGAACCTTGTACCCTAAACCCCTATCAACAGAAGTATGTGGAGGTGAGGAAGAGGGAGGCAACACTGAAGGAACAAATTATTTTAAAGGCCCCGTTACACAGCACAACATCATTAACGATATCACTCAAACGTCACAGTTTGAGCGACGTTGAAACAACATCATACGGCCGTCGTTGCGTGTAACAGCATGATACGACAACGATAAATTGTTGGATCGTCGATCGCAGATTTGAGAACATGTTCTCAAATCACACGATCAACGATCAGCCACCCTGCTATATCGTTGTGTGGACACCGCGATAACGATGTTGTTTCCGACTTCGCCTATTCACAGCAATGAGCAGGTATCCTTCGCTGGGTTCTGCAAATGATAGCTACTCACTACATCGTTGGGGAGTCGTCCACGATATTAGACATGTGACATGTCACCAACAATGTCAAAACGATGTCGGAAATGACCACGCTCCCGCAAAATCGTTGCCGACATCGTTTCTACGTCGTGCCGTGTATTGGTACCTTGACAAGGATTTGCAAAAAATATTAGTGACATGAAGAGACTGAGGGAGTTTCAATCCAGATTGATTAGCTCCAGAATTTCATATAGACCAATAAATTTAGGACCTAATTTCATTGGTGGCATCTTCAGCTTAATAATTTTGGAAGATAACCAAACCATTTCTCCAACTTGAAAACAGGGTCTGCGGAATGCTTCTTATCTGTAGTCCATTTTTGAGTTGGCCACCCAAATATTCTTTTGAACCTCTCTCCAGACATAGCTAAGTTTCTGTACATCTACCTCAGCTCCAGGACACCCAAAATTCATCCTAGTAAATTCACCATAATAAGGATTAAAACCATAATTACAAAAGAAAGGCAGGGTCTCAGTGGAGTGATTGACTGTTAAAAGTGAACTTCACAAAAGGTAAAAATAAGGGCAGACAGAGAGATCTTAGCTGAATCCCCAATATCATGATACCCATTGGTGCTTTGTTATCACATCACTGGAACGCAATAAGAGTGGAACTCAGGTGTCCCCCCCCCCCCAAGGGTCCCATCTCTGTGCTGAACACTCTCGGCTCTGCTTCATCAAGACCAAGTGGACAAACAGAGCTTCTAATCTCTTGGTCCCTGAAGGAGAGCCCGGAGTGCTGCTGCATCATAAGGGGGGTAACTCAGTCTCCCGAGGATAGCTCAGATCATGCCACCTGAGCTGTCCTCGGGTGACCCCAGTGTCACTCTTAGAGAGATCTGTTATAATTTCTGTTAACCTCTTGTCTGCTGACTCCTCACTCAGCTCAGGATCTCTCTTGCCCTTTCTCTGCTACTACTTCATATTGCACTGCTCCCTATCAGCTTCTGGCCACTCCCATGGACCATAAAATGCTGTTTTTAAAATAGCAAAGAAAAATGTGAGAAAATGAGTAATATGGCAGAAAAAAAACATTGTTTAGCTGCTATGTGACCCATCATTAATAAACAGTGCAGTATTTTTTTTTTCAATGAAATGACATTTACATTTTAAGTTTACACCTTGGTCAGCTCTTTTGTTTGAATTGGCTTAGCTCTCCCTTTGAGAGACTCCCATTCTTTTACATTATTCACCATTTTACACCATTATTCACACACATCCTGTCTACTTTCTTTTTGTCTTTACTCATACATATTTACCTACAGTATTTACCATATGTATCCGAGTGTTGTAGCCCTTGAGGACTGGAGTTGGGGAGCACTGTTCTATAGCATTCATTAAGAATATGTAAAAATCATTAATGTACTCTTTGTAGTTCTTTTGCTTTTATCACCTGCACACCTTGCAGGTAGCTGTAAAAGTAATTGACTCATGATTCACAGTACATAAATGTTATTTAAATATCCATGCCTATACTGCTCTGAGCTGAAGTTAGACTGTATTTCAGGCTTCTGCTGGGGAGAGGGTTGCCTGTGCTGCCTATTCGGGATTTCTGTTTATATAAACATTTGTTCTCCTGCTCACAGTGATGTGTGTATTTGCTGAGCAAATGATCAAATGTTTCATATAAACACAAAGAAGTATCTCAGAGCAGATATTGTCAGACTTGCTCTGCTAAAATCAGATCTCCTAAAACACACCTCCTCCCTCCTTTTTCCTCTGTCTGCAAAGAGTCCCTTGCACCTAGAGACCAATCACATACAGCATACAGATCAAAGGTGACCAGGGTAGTGCAGTGATGTATGAATATTCATTCCTTGGGGAGTGGGCAGTGGACAAGCAAGTGATCACTCACTGTAATTGACAGATGGATTTCATCTTAATTTTGAAAATTACACAGGACAGGAGAGAAGTATAAATAAAAGAAATTCATGAGTAAGAAGATCTTAGCGAGAGGAATTAGAAAATTAAATTAATTTCATATGGATTTCATATGGATTTTTGAACTGACAGATTCTCTTTAAGAAAAATAAAATTAAAACTTTGGCGTGCACTAGTCAAATCCTGATCCAATTGAGATGCTGTTTCATGAAGTTAAAAAGGCGGTTCATGTTGGAGAAACCCTCCAATGTGGCTGAATTACAGCAATACTGCAAAGATGAGTGTGACATAATTCCTCCAGAGCATTGTAAAAGACTCATTGCCACTTATCTCAAATGCTTGATTGCAGCTTGTGCTGCAAAATGTGACCCAACCAGTTTTTAGGGGCAATCACTTTTCACACAGGGCCCTGTAGCTTTTGACTTATTTTTCCCTTAACAGTAAAGACCTTTTATAATCTGCATTTCGATTTTGGGTCCACTCATGTTATCTTTCTCTAATATTTAATTTATTAAATTTGTTTGGTGATCTGAAACATTTAAGTGTGACAAACACAAACATAGAATCAGAAACGCAAACATTTTACAACGATTTTAATTAATACTAAATGTAAAAAATGTTTATGGCCTTTAATATGGCCATGGAAATTGATTAATGTTTGGATGGAATTGCTTTCTATAACTTCCAATTTAATTACGTAAAGAGTTTTTTATGGTGCGCTGGTATATTGTTACAGGTCATTTCATCAGTTGTTAGTCTGTGCTCTTGTAATAATTATCTATGCCTTCAAAACAAATAAAGTCACTGAAGTAAATATGTACATCATCAGCGACATTTGCCAAGTTATTTCAATGACAGTGCAGGGTAGTTCAAACATATCATATTTGGTTTCATATCTTGGCAGGAAGCTCTAATTCGCCTTTCTCCAGTTGGTATTCTAAAAGATGCATTCCGAGCAGTTTTTCTATGTAAACTATCATCAGGAAAATGTTTGGCTACAGGCAAAAGACATCATTTTAAATTTCTGCATTTGAAAACAACATGTAAACTAACACATCCACAAGACATTTAAAGTCTTCACACTTTCATCTTGTCTCATTCGAGCTTGTTGAATATTTATCATCAACTGGGAGCAAAATGAAATTAAAATCTTCTTAGTCGCAGTAAAGAGAACCATTTTTTTCTTGTTAAATCTTAATAACTAGCTGTGATCTACTCTAAAAGCGTGCTGCGTTCCTAATGTCTAACCTCCTTATTTGTACATTTTTACTTCTCACATTAGTATACTGTTGTCATATACCTTCCAAGCATTAGCACTGACTGTTTGCTGAGATGTGGGCTCATCAGTGCTGTTTTACATGAATAGGAGTAAAGTGTTCCAATAACGTAAAATATGATGTTCAGTGTCTATCTGAGTTCATATTCTGTACTGACAGTATTTTGGAACTCAATGTACCTGTACAACATACTAACAAGGGACAAACAAGATTTCAGAAGGTCACTATCAGCATCAATTATCTATTATTTTTAGAGGCTTCTTGGTGTTATATAGTTTAAAAGAGGTTTCCTACAAGTACATGTGCATTATTGATTCATACCGTGAATCCCCACCTGAGGAAGACAGCAATCCGCTGCCGAAACGTGCTGTGGTCTTTATTTATAAAAGTTAAGTATATATATTGCAACCTCCAGTGGCCTCTGTTCATAGCACTCTAAAGGTACCTTTACACGCTGCAACTATCACCGGCAATCAGAGGCAACCGAACGTGCACGTTTTTGATGGTTGCTACCGAACGCCGATACCGCATGTACACGTCGCAATTGTGCCCTCAACTTAAGAGAACGTGGCTCCCCGGAAGTTGTCACAGAACCTGCGGGAAACATCCGGTTGCCTCCCAACGCCGCTTCACACGCCGCAATCCACAAAGGAATGTGGGCGTACATGTTCAGTGCCGCAAGAACATAGGCGTGACAGAATTGTGTATTCCGCGCCCCAAACACGCTGATTAGACAACGCAATAGCATCATGATTGGCCTGCGCAGGAAGGCTGGCTAATACATGACGCCATTGCAATTGTGTAGTGTGTATGGACAGCTCTTTAAATATGGCGCCCTGTGAAGGGACAGCCAATGGAAACACAGTAGCCCCCACCAATCATCGCTGATGGGGCGTGGTATCCAGCACGCTGTGGCATGCCTCTGGGAAATCACTAGGCGACACAAATTCCATCCCTATCGCCCGTTCACACACCAAAACCAGGGCAATTCAGGGTTTTTGAAAAATGCTCTGAAACCGCAACCGAGAGCAACTTCGAAAATCACCATCACTTTCCCCAATTACATGCCGCAATTTCGTGGCAATTTCAAGGCAACGGTGACGGAAATCACGATTGCCTCTCAGTTGCTACACCATAGTTGCGGCGTGTAAAGGTACCTTAAGGCACCGTTTGATATATTTATTACAATATGTTATGATCACATTTATCACCGTGTCTGTGGAATGTCAAAATGAAAATAAAGTTAAACATATGAATTACAGAAGATAAAATCCAAAGGGCCATCTGTTAGCAAAAAGTATGAATAATGAATATTTAGGATTTCTGTGTAGAGACAAAGTCTCTCACATATTATTTATTAAGCAGTAGAAATGAAAGATCCTAGATTGGCTCTAGCTTTCTCAAATAACAATAGAAAACACCCAATTGATGTATAACAATGGTGACATTGTATGGAAAGGGTATATGGTTACTTGTACCTGTTCTTAAGATAAATGATAATAAGCCTTAGGCTGGAAATACACTGGCAAGTGGAAAAACAGTCGGATTAACAGACAGGCGGGAGCGCACACGCTTTTGGCGCCCCGCCAGCGTTGCCGCCCCCGTTTACACGGGGAGACATTTCTGGCGATGGGTCGGCGAGCTGAGAGGCGGCATCGCCGCTGGGGTGTCTCAAAACCCCAGCGGTGATGCAGGACAATGGGAGTCTATGGCTCCCATCGCCTGTCAGCTCACCGGTGGTGGTTTAGATGGGGCGATGTGAATGCTCCAGATCGACCGCCTGGTTTCACATCACTGAGTGAAACCAGGCGATCTCTCGGAGGCGCTGGCATCGCCCCTTTACATTAGGCGATGTAGGGGTGATGTCGCTGCCGATAGGCCATGCCCCTACGTCACCTATATCAGTGTTTCCCAACTCCAGTCCTCAAGGCACACCAACAGGTCATGTTTTCAGGATTTCCTTATCATTAGACAGATGATGGAATTATCCCCTGTGCAAGTGATTAAATTATCACCTATGCGATCCTAAGGAAATCCTGAAAACATGACCTGTGGGTGTGCCTTGAGGACTGGAGTTGGGAAACACTGACCTATATAATCGGCGGGGATGTCGCCATGTGTAACGGGCCTGAAGTGATTTTGCTTGGTTGCCCTACACATTAGTGTAGGGCAACCAACCTGGCGTTATAGGCTGTGAAATAAATAAATAGTAAAAAAAAATGCGTGGGGCTTCGCAGCCATTTAAAGTCTAGCCCATGAAAGCGGGGTGAGGGCCCATTGTTATAGGGCCCCCCACGCTAAAGAACAACAGCCCACAGCTGCCCCTGAAAATGGAATATTAATAAGCCCTACAGGAGCCGCAGGAGTGAAGGCTCTGCTGCTCGGCGTTGCTTACCAATACCAGCAGTGTCGGCAAGCAGGGAGTTAACTCTGCTCTCATCGCTCCTCCTCTATGTGCCACTCATACTGAAGCAGGGGTGAGAGCAGAGTTAACTCCCTGCTTGCCAGCGCTGCTGTTACCGGTAAGCAGCGCCAGTCAGCAGGACCTTCACTTCTGCGGCTCCTGTATGAGCCACTCATTCAGGAGTCGCTGTTCTCTCACTGGCCATCATTGCCATAGTAACCGCTTATTAGGCGCCGCTGACTCTGCTCATTCAGACATCATAGAGCAGGGGGTGGAAGCGTTCTTCCTCCTGCTTTGTGATGTATCAGGGCTAAACATTTGGAGAAGAAAGAAGACAGACAGAAGAAAGAAGACAGAAGAAAAAAGACCAGGATCCTGGAGGGCTGTAAAGGGGAGTAATAAAGATTGAGTCACTAATGGTGTCTGTGTTTTTATTTCTAATAAATACTCTTTTCTCTGTGTGGTGTTTTTTTAACCCTTTATTGGAGATTCTTAATGGCCGGGTCAAACTTGGCCTGACATTAAGAATCTCGGGCTTAATATCAGCTTGTATAACAAAGCTGGCATTAACCCCTTTATTACCCAGCGTGCCACCACCACCAGGGCCACTGGAAGAGCCCGGTAAGGTGCCTGGAAATGGGCTTTCAGGGGCAGCTGTGGGCTGTTGTTCTTTAGCGTATAATTATGGGCCCTCACCCAACTGGTAATGCCAGCTCTCAGCTGCCTAGTTTTACCTTGGCTGGCATTGAAAAATAGGGCAGAGCACATGTATTTTTTTGCCAGCCAAGGGATAATTAGGCAGCTGAGGGTGGCAGCTCACAGTTGTCTGCCTTCATCGGGCTAGACTCAAAATTGCTGCGAATCCCCACGCATTTTTTTTAAAATATTTATTAATTTCACATCCTATAACACCAGGTTAGTTGCCCTACACTAATGGTCAACCAAGCAGAATCACTGTCCAGATTGAGGAAAATCACTCTGACTACAACAGCCAATCACAGAATGCTCTCAAACAGTGTGAACTTCTCTGATTGGCTGCTTGTCTGACAGTGCAGTGAATATGTAATTAGCCTAATGGGTGACCCCAGAAGTAGCATCGGGAGACAGGTGAATCCTATTTAGCTATTCTATCCTATCTATCCTGTCTATTCTTATCTCTGTGAAAAGCACCATGTTAAAATTGCTCTCCCTACGCTGTCCCTGTGCTGTCTGTGTGTGCGGTCCGTGATTTTTTCGGACCCGTAGTCTTGCATTGGCAAGTCTCGTCCGACGCTCACATGAAATCGCAGCATGTTGCGACTGATTGCTCATCTGAGTGTCGGACGAGGAAAAAATGTCCGACTCTCGGAAATGTGCTCTCGGACATTGACTAACATTGGTACGACTGCAATGCGATTTTCACTCACATTGCAGTCGTCTGAGTTTCACGCCAGTGTGTCCGAGCCCTTATAGAGAAGGCTGTAACTCTCAATATGGTTGCTGTAACAACAAAAGAAAACATGTGCTGACCTCTAGATTTGTAGGTCTAGCCATACAGTTTACCCACTAGTGTGTAAATAAGAATACCTTATCTGAATTTGGCTATATTAAGCCTGTGACAACCTCCTTGTATATATCACACGGGTATCCCGCTTGTACTAAGGATAAAAAGAATTCTTAAAGGGAACTGTGGCGCCCCTGCGTCCAGGAGGCCAAAAAGGGAACTGCAGCCAGGCAGGTAGGACATTGTTGTACAACAACACCCTCACAGCCCACACAACCCACGTGTCAGAAGGAGGTTTACATCCAGCCCTGAGGTTAGAACTCTATGAGATCGAGGGGTGGTGTATTCAGAGGAGTGGGTTGGGCACACCAGTGGTCAGGTGACTGACAGTATATAGTGAGGGGGAGGAGTGAAGGAAGTTAGTAGGCCATGGTGTTGAGAAGCAAAGAGGAGAAGCTGAGCTAAGCTGAGACAGAAAGACAATCACACGTCCTGCGAGTGCAAGGCTAGGAGCGCAGAATCCGTACTGAGCCAGTGTGAGCCAGAGGGAGGAGGAAGCCCCTGAGGAAGCAATCAGGGAAACGCGTTGGGGCGTCCCTAGAGGTCATCCAAGCACACAGGCACTTTGCATGGGTAAGCATGAAACTAAATATTGTGTGATGTTAATCTGGACAATGGAGGTCTTGAGATAGCAATTGATTAGTTATTGGTATAATGAGAAGGGACTATAAACTGGAACTTCTATATACCCTGGGTTAGAGCCCTTAAACCTAATTTATGCATGTCTCTGTATCACAGAATCTTTGTTTGAAAAGACTACCATGTTTGGTCCTGTTGTGTTTGGAGTAGGACTTTAACCCCTCAATGTCCTCTCATCCAGTTCCATGTAAATCTAAGAATTTTTATTATGTCTGTGAGCACTTTATATCTGCAATTTTAACCTTTGATGGAAAATAAAAGCATCTATAAGAAAAGCAGTTTATTGGTGCAATTGTATTTGTGGATAGAAACTCTCCAAAACCGATGAAATATGAGTAACAATAGATGTGGGAGAGCCCCAATATATGATTGATAATTATTCATGTGTGACCAAGATTTATAAAACAGAAATCACTTAATTACAATATTCTGCCAGGCACTATAGTATATTGGCATACCTTGTAAGCGCTAATGGAAAAACCAGAAACCTAATATTTGGGAAACAAACATTCTAATTCTCTCATCTGTGAATAGCTCAATTGTGGAGCTATCATGTGCCCAAATACTCACTGTATAGAGGAATGTGCAGGAATGGCTGGAGATGTGTGCACATGTACAGGATACCGTCTTTTATGCAGTGGGAAGAGTGACACCTCCTGGTTTCAGTATTTGTAAGGCAGGAAGTGTTGCTCGTGGAACACAAGCCGCGCATGCGCGATGATGGCACCGGTTTGTTCATTGATTCATTCGGGAGTGTTCCCGGATGGGTGAAAGAGGCTGAAAGGGATGTAAGGCTGTGCTCTCATGTTCTGATGTTGTATACCTTAATCAGTATATCTAAAAGAGAAAAGAATAACCTTATTAAAGTAAAGAATCTATTAAAGAATAAGTGTATTTGGAGCAAATAAAGTATGAGTGGCCCTGTTAAGATGAAAAAGAAACTTTTAAAAGAATAACAGTGTACACTTGTGTTATAATCCTTCTGTCTTCAAAGGAAAAAAGGGGAGTTTTTTTTAGAAAAAACATATCCCCATAAGAATTATTTACAGAGTGTATAAGTCCCCTATTGTCATAGTACTTTAGAATCAAAATAGTGAGCCAAGCACACAGTGAACAAGTCTTATAAGACTGTTCACACCACCTAGAAACTACTAGAAAATACTCTGCTGTATTAAATAAAGTTGGAAGCAAGTGCTGATAAAAAAAGGTAAAAAAGCCTGATATTTGGTTGATAGGTTTTTTGCAAAAAAATAGTACTTTGTCACAAATTTTATTAAGCCATTTAACATCACAAATAGAGAACAATAACAAGCAATTGATAACATACAGCTAGAATCAACAAAGAACATCATACTCTTGATTTAGGCCCCACGGCTCCAGAGTTTGTAGTTGGTGGATCCAAATATCCTCTCATTCCTTAAGTCTGCGTATTCGATGTCCACCTCGCCGTGCTAGACGGACCTGTTCTATCACCTGAAAACGTAACTGTGAAACACTATGTCCCCTTAATAGAAAGTGATGAGGGATGGATAATAGAGTGTTATGACATTGAATGGTCGATTTATGCTTTCTAATGTGGTTCCGGATATGCTGGGTAGTCTCCCCAATTTACCCAAGACCACATGGGCATTTTATCAAATATATAACAAATGAGAAATTACATGTAAAATAATCATGAATGTGGAACACTCGCCTGTCCTTCGATGGGTGAATCTATTACCCTTCACCATATGGGAGCTTTGCATACAACCTAGGCATGGAAAATTGCCATACCTAGGTGTACCCAAGAATCTCTGGTTCATTGCGGGTTTAGAACTCCCTACATTTGCATGTATTAGCTTATCTCTTAAGTTGTGTGCTCTCTTATGGCAAAAAAGAGGAGGACTTTCAAATTCCTTAATCTTGGGATACGACTTGGTAAGAATCGTCCAGTGTTCCTTTAATATTTTTTGAACCATGAATTGAAAGGGTTGGTACGTGCTAACAAAGCATATTTGAGGTAAGAGACTCGTATCCCTTATGATTTGTGATGCTCTTGGTTCTGCAAGCACACAAGGATAACCTCTATCAAAAACTTTTTGTGTCATTTCTGTATGGCGTAACAGCCTAGTATCGAGGTCTGAGACTATCCTTTCACATCTGTTGAGAATGGGGAAGTGACCAATTGATGTTCTCTGAGTGACAGCTTTTATAATGTAAAATGCTATTCTTATCCGTAGATTTGGTATACAAATCCACTGAAATGCTACCATGATCATTCACTTCTATCAATGTACCTAAGAAACTGATTTGTTTCTCGTTGTGGTGGATAATGAACGTTAGATCTGGAATCAAGGTGTTCAATCTGTGTCTTTTGCCTGTGAGCCAGTGTAAACCATAAATATGTCATCAATAAAACATCTCCATATCAGAGACTTTAACATCAACATGCGATCATTGACAACAAATTTGTGTTCAAAATGAGCAATAAAGATATTAGCATAGGGGGTACTGATAGAAATAATCTCTTCAGTTTCTTCGTTCGATAAACTCCATAGACTGCGTCTTCAGAACCAAAAGTGGGTTTTATTCGGGTAGGAAAAAATACAGAGATTTACAGCAAAAGCAGTATGACTGGCTGGTTACCAGAATGACAGGCGCGGGAGCCACAGGTGTCACACTCAAGATGGATTCAGAATAATGGCTCCCCGTCTCTTGGACGGGGCGTGTCTTTATACCAATTTTCTTCATAGAGAATCATTGTACCAATGACTCTCTATGGAACAAGGATTACATCACCTGTCATAAGTGATCCCTTCATATTACTTACAACATATATTGACATGAAAAAGCACATTAATTTCATTACTAACTACATACAAATTATCTCATAATAGCCTTTTTGGGACCAAGCACAAAGCATAACTTATTGACATTAATCAGCTCTGTTCTTGATTATAAGAAACGTCATATTAGCCTTGAGGGATAGAATACACCGTAAAAAATAAGACAAATTCAGAACTGGCTTATGAACTGATTATAAATTTTGCTAAATGATCAGACCAAATCTAATTAACGAGTATCTGTTTTCTTATACAGGTTAGGTCATTGCTTATAGCTAGAAGACATGACATTTATATTTCTACTAACAGAGAAAGTTTAAAGTTACTTTTTTTTCAAACAGACAATATGGCCGACAGAGGCCTTGGTACCCATGGCCTCCGTCTAACAAATCCCTCTGTTGTACTTATGGTAATTTGGTAATTTACCCTGAAGTACAAATTGGCATATGAGTCTAGTCCTAATTCTCATATATGGTATTGAGGGAATACATAATTTCGTACACTCCCTGGTCAGTAGGAGTGTTGGGAGGGACTGAAGGTACCCTTGTAAAAAGGGCCCTAACAATAGGTGTACAACCTACAAGTGAGCGTGGTCTGGTAATAGGTACCCTACCCGCGCCAGGTCTCCGGTATGGTCTGATAAAAGTGGTACTATGTGTTATTACACGGGCCTGAAAGTTATTTAGTTCCTCAACATGAGCCAGATTCTTTTTTGAAAAACTTTTAAACTTTAGGTTACTACCTATTAAACACATATAGGAAAAAAACAAACAAAGTAGCAAAAAATCTACAGTAAATATCACCAACGTAAGAGTTCCTAAGTATTAATGAGTCCCATTACAATCTTTCAAAAAAAAGAAAAAATTCAAAAATTTTCTTTGTTCCGTGGCTCCTAAGGTCCTATTCACAGTTCAGGTGTGGGCAAATAGTCCTAAAAAGAAGCAAAAAACACAACAAAACAAAAAAATCATCACAGAAGTGAAAAAACATAAAGTGTCCGAGTCCCAAGTCCCATAACAGTCTCTGAGTCCTTTGATCCGTGGCTCTCGATCTTGTTCTGTTCCCTCGGAGGTTCCACTGTCTTCCCCCTCGATCTCACTGTCCGGGTCCCACTGGATGGTGTGAGATGTCATCTCCAGGGAAACAGGCGGATTCATGGATCCCGATCCAATAGGGGACCTGAAAAATAAAATAAAAGCGCAGTATCAGTTCTCACCAGCATCACTAGAATTCTCAACTGGCAGTATAACAAGCTTACATTGATCAATATGAACAATTTTAACACCTTTGTCTCTTGGCTTGCTAATCCTTAGCACTCCCAAAACAGTTGGGCCTATCACCTGTGTGATAACAAATGGGCCTTTGTAATTGGAATCCCACGGTCCTTTTTTTCCCCTAAAATTCTTAACCATGAACTAAGCTCCCACAACAAATTTGGACTCATATAAATTCCTGTTGACTCTGAGGCTACAGCTCTTATTGCCAGGCAAGTGGGACATGATTTGTCTCACTAAGTGAGGTCCATTGTCACTTTCAATTAATTTTGGGAAGCCCCAGTGTGAAAACACATCTTTCCACAAGAGGAGGCCGTTGTTTGTGGCAGGCAGGGCCTCAACCCATTTTGAGAAAACATCAACAATGACCAAGGTATACCTGAATCCTCCCTCTGCTGGAGGGAATGGACCAATGAAGTCAATTTGAATTGATTACCATGGACCATCAGCCACTCTGGGGATGGCACATTTTTCCTTTGTACTAGCTGTAAGAGCGCTTCTGGTTCTGGCTGAACAAAGACTGAATGATTAAATTAAATCAGAGACTTAATCATTATAGTTGGGATATATGGTAACAATTTGTCATCAACCTTTTTGTAATACAGACATTCTCCTTTATCAATGGGTTCACGGGAGTTAAATAAAGATGCATCTCCTTGCTCTCTCTGTGCCTTTAAGAGGTTGTGGAACTGAGATGCAGAAGGGAGGGGCTCCTCCCGGGGTCTTCGCGTGACAGCAGAGATAGTAGCCTGTGGATATCTGTCAACGCCCATCAGGGTGGCTTCTTTGGCTGCGGAATCTACATATGCATTGCCACGATGTGGGGGTCAGATGTGATCTTTTGATGTCCTTTGATTTTACAGAAGGACCATAAATTTGGAAATTCTTTGCCTCTCTGCACAATTTGCTTGAGAATATCTGCGTGCTGAAGCGGCTTGTTCTGGGAGTCTACCATCTTCCTCTGTGCCCATACATTGAGATACAATGTCAGAGAAGAGACAACGTAAGCACTGTCGCTGAAAATATCATGGGATCAATACACAAAAGAATGACTTGCAAAGCTGCCTCTAATTCAGCCCGCTGGGCGGAAAAATGTCCAGGAAGCTTATATTGCAATAAATTCTCGTTGTCAGAGAACCACAAAGCGTAACCTGTGACGTATTTGCCATCATGCCAATATCGGGCCCCATCTATGTATACACAGGGGACATTGGTTTGAAAGTCTGCACGGAAGGGGGTGGGGGCGACATGAGTCTGTTCAATTTGGCAATCATGAGACTGACCTGCATATTGCAGCAATTGTGCTAAGTGATATTTATCTCCCACTTCTACCTGCAAATCCCTAGTCTAAAAGTCAACAATCCATTGGGCCATTCTCTGAAAATTCACACCCAAGCATTGCCTGTAAGCAGTGTTTTTAAGGTTACATGGGGGGTCTGCAGAATCAAGGTGAAAAGCCAATTAAAGTGCATGTTTTACATTTTCAAAAGCCTGCAGGGTGTCTCCCTCTATTGTGATTGTGGTAAACTCATTTTCAATACCTTTTAGGAGATGTACAAAGGTTTAGCAAGACAAGCAAAATCCTTAATAAATTCTCTAGAAAAATTCACAAGATCTAGAAACGTTCTGAGTTCTGTGATATTGATTTGGCACAGGTACAGCTTGAATGAATGTCCCCTCTTTTGAAACTGACACATTCAAACATTTAACCTCTGGTTGCATTCGGCTGTACTCTGTCAGACTCACATTTAATATTGAGTTGCACAATGCATCACAAATATTGAACTAAATCTCTTTGTGTTCAGTTTCATCAACAATTTGAGTCCATACATTTTAAATCAAGAAATCATTGACATATTGCAAGACTTTGTCTCCGTACCCCTGGGGTTCCAATACCTGTGCCAACACCTGGTGGAAATAAATTGGACTAGAACAGGTACTGGACATTTTCTAAGGTAAATGCAAAATGCAGAGCTGACTCAGGTGTAATAGGTACACAGAAAAAGCCATTTGCAATATTCAAACAAGACAAAAAAAAACTGACATTCACTCCTCAGCAGTGACATCACTTCAGGGACCGAGATGTGTTGCTGAGGGGTGTATTTGTTTACAAGTCTTAAATTTATGACCATGCGATAGCTACCATCCTCTTTTTTTTTTTTTTTTTACAGGCAGGATTGGGCTATTGCACGGGGAGTTGCCTCGTACAATCACGCCCTGTTGTTCCAATTCACTGACAGCAATCCTTATGTAAGGAATTGCTTCCTCAGGAATACGGTATTGGCGCTGAAAGGGTGGTAGACGGTCGCTGTCAATCTTAATTAAAATTTGCATCAGTCCGCAATCTGTACATTTTGAAACCCATAAATGAGGAAAAAGTTGCACCAATTCATGTTTCAAAGCCGTGTCTGCAAAATTTATCTCAGGCATGTCATCATCATTATCAACTGAGCACAAACTAGCAACGGTTAATTTATGACTGTGACATTTTCAACTCTGCAGCATCCATAATAACTGAACAAACAGTAGTTCCTTTGTCACGCCATAAGACCTTATTACACAAATCAACAATGATACCCAAATCAACAATGATACCCATGGCTGACAACACATTTGACCCATTAATAAAAAACTTTAATTGCGGACTGATCCAAAGTTCACACCGAATGCTCGCCTGTATACAGGAGCCCTCAAATCCCACTAAAGTTGTGGTGTCTGGCAGCCCGGGGGGAGCTGCAATTTGTGTTCTGTTACTGAAACAGAGGCTCCTGTTATCAATTAAAAAAAATCTTCCCAATTTTTGGTACCCTCTATCCTCCCCTCTGACATAAGGTCAGTCCATCTTGGCCTAGGGATAATTTTGCCAAGAGGCTCAGGAGAACAGGGGGGTTCAAAGCATCAATCAGTACCGGCAGTAGGAAGCCCAAAAAAAAATTCACCAACCTCTCCAGAGGCAATTCTACAGCCCACTGCTGTCACCTCCGAGCCGGACAGATCGCTTGAAAGAGCCATTTCCTCGTCCCCCCCAGCTCCTGAATCAGTGGAGCATAAGGGTGGGAGGAATCCCTCCCGGAGGAGGGTGAGGTCTCCTCACAGCATGGATCCATCTGCTGGAATGGACAAGGGTCGCATAATTGGGTGACGGGGCAAAAGGCTCCCGAAGAACAGGGTTAACTATCTGAGGACCATTGTACTGCTGGCACGGTTTGGGGCCGTTAACCGCTGGCTGTCCAGGGTTCTTAATAGCAGGATATGGAGCACTGGCTCCCTCATACGGATCTCGGGACATTGTAGAGGTAGGCTGCTGCTGCACCCGTGAATCATCCCTGGGAGCTAAATGGGAACACTGACGTCTAAGATACCCTGATTGCCCACAAGGATAACATACAAGAGAACCCATGGAGTTCCGAGGGGCTTCTGCCGACTGGGACCAGCCCGCTTTCGGCAGTTGATCATAACCCCAGGAAGTCCTGGTCTCCTGTCCACAGCAGATGCCATTCAGGCAGGGCGATATGCAAAAACATTTGTATCATCGCCCTTAGTCTAGGATGGCATTTTCCCTAACAATGGTTACCAATGCCCTAATTTTGTCCTCCACAAATTTAGCATTATGTAAAATCCCTAACTTGCAAAACCTTTCCAAGTATTTTCTACAATCTATTCCATCAGATCATAATCATCTTTCTGATCTATTCTATCAAAAAATACTTATCAAACGTTACACACCAGGCAGCCCCTCTTCTAATTCTAAGATAATTTCTTTTCCTGATTCTAAAGGATTCTAACCATGGATGGATGTCTCTTCCTCCTTTCTGTCTGCCTGCAGCCGCTGTATCTCATACCCCTCCCTTTGTGATACTACTACTCCCATCATTGTATAAGTAGCTGGTGTGTTCTCTCCATACACTGCTCCGCTGCCCCTCCCTGTGTAACTACATTAACGTACTGTCTTTGAAGCTATCACTATCCTGATCTGAGCTATAACTAACTTACACAAAGCCGCTATTCGGCTGCCCTTTCTGCTAATAATTTTTTTCTTGTCAAGATGTCTACTTTCTTCTGTGAACCACTGCATACAATTTAACCAAGTGGTTCAGCATTAACCCCTTCTAGCTATGGGGCTTCAGCGTGCCTGCCAGTCTGTTTCCTTAGCCACTCCATAGCGGTGGAAACACAAGGACGACTTTATAAACTGCTTTTAGTATCAACTTAATGCAATTTACAGGCAAAAGTTAGATACTCACACCTCTGTAATGGAAGACACGTGCCGGCTTTGGTCAACCACAAGAGGTCCAGCCGTATGATCAGCCTCACTCGTTACGTTGCCACACGTCTCCTTCTCCGTACCCTCGGCGTTAATCACGTCCTTGTCTAACTCACGTAGAGGCACTGTAGTCTTAGTTACTTCAGGGTAGATAGGAGCGCAAACGAGAGATTCTCAGCGGCTGATTTCCTTAATGCGATTTCACGTGATGCATCACGCCTTTTTAGCAATAAAGGCAAAAAAAAAAGAGAAAGCAAAGTCCATTCCTCACCCTCTCACCCCTTTGGTTCACAGCTTTACTTGCAGGAATCTTCTAGGTTCTTCAGAAAGGATGTGGGATCGTCTCCCCCTTTCGACCGGGCTGTAGCTCGCCATTTGATAGAAATAGTCTCTTCAGTTTCTTCGTTCGATAAACTCCATAGACTGCGTCTTCAGAACCAAAAGTGGGTTTTATTCGGTAGGAAAAAATACAGAGATTTACAGCAAAAGCAGTATGAATGGATGGTTACCAGAATGACAGGCGCGGGAGCCACAGGTGTCACACTCAAGATGGATTCAGAATAATGGCTCCCCGTCTCTTGGACAGGGCGTGTCTTTATACCAATTTTCTCCATAGAGAATCATTGTACCAATGACTCTCTATGGAACAAGGATTACATCACCTGTCATAAGTGATCCCTTCATATTACTTACAACATATATTGACATGAAAAAGCACTTTCATTTCATTACTAACTACATACAAATTATCTCATAATAGCCTTTTTGGGACCAAGCACAAATCATAACTTATTGACATTAATCAGCTCTGTTCTTGATTGTAAGAAACGTCATATTAGCCTTGAGGATAGAATACACCGTAAAAAATAAGACAAATTCAGAACTGGCTTATGAACTGATTATAAATTTTGCTAAATGATCAGACCAAATCTAATTAACGAGTATCTGTTTTCTTATACAGGTTAGGTCATTGCTTATAGCTAGAAGACATGACATTTATATTTCTACTAACAGAGAAAGTTTAAAGTTACTTTTTTTTCAAACAGACAATATGGCCGATAGAGGCCTTGGTACCCATGGCCTCCGTCTAACAGGTACTACAATGGATTCCATGGCGGACCCCCTATTCTGCATGAAACATTCATCGTGAAATAGGAAAAAAATATTTTCTAAAAAAATAATTTTAGAAGATCTATGCTAAATAGTTTTTTGAAAACACTAAATGTTGTGTACGTATCCATGAACCATGTAACAGCTTCCAGGCCTCGTTGGTGCCCTATAGAAGTATACATGCTGTTAACATCTAAGCTGACCAGAATGCTACCTGGGGGTACAATACCCAACTGATGAACAACAGTAAGGAAATGGAAAGTATCTTTAATGTATGAAGGTATATTAGGAATAAGGGGTGTTAACATCTTATCAAGAGTAATAGCCAATGGGGACAATAGAGAGTCCATAGACGCTACTATAGGACATCGCAGTGGTTTTGACAAGTTTTTGTGTACCTTAGGGAAAGTATAAAAGATGGGTGTAATCGAATTCTGGACCTCCAAGTATTCGGCCAATTTCTTATCTATTACGCCTTCCATAAATAATTATCTACTTTTTCTTTAATCAAAAGTTTAATAGGATCTCTTGGTGTGGAAGTATATGTTGCAGAATCCTTTAATTGTTGGAGGAGCTCCTTCACATAGTACTTGCGGTCCATAATCACGATTGCACCCCTTTTATCAGCCGATTTAATAATATTTTTTTTTTCCTGAAGGTGTTTGATGGCTTGTATTTCACTTGCTGTAAGATTATTACAAGAATGTATCTCACCCCTTTCAATACTATGTAACAATTTCTGTATATCAGAAGAAACTAAATGCACCTTAGCTTCAACTGGATGTTGATTCCTAGGTGGATTGAAAGTACTAGGGACATGTATTTGTAGACCTTTTAAGGATAATTCTACATTAGTAGAGGAGGAGGGAGGAGGTTCTGGCATGCCCTGATCCTTACCCTTGTGAAAATGAGTTTTTAACCTTAGAACCCTGTAAAAATGTCAAGAGCTCTTGGTCAAGAAGAAAGGAATTAAATTTAGGGGTAGGTCAAGAAGAGAGTTCTTTCTGCAACAACTATAAATTTGAAGGAGAAATGATTTGTGATGAGATATTATAAAGTAAACCGGGACTCCTCCTTGGAATCGCAGCTGTATCGGATATATGCCGATCCCTCGACCTCTTCCCCCTCCTCGTCCTCCACTGTATCCACGTCTGACCCCTTAAAAACGTGGCTGGTAAATAGGGTATGGAGGATATCCCGTCCCTTGCTCTCAAGGCTGCTGCCAGAGCCAAAGTAGTTGTAGCGGGGCAATGGCCAGTTCCCTGGATCGGTACTGTGCCATCGGTAGATGCGTCCCTGGACATAATCTTCTTGGTCTCTTAAGAATTTTTTCTTTTTGCGATCCTGTACCATTTTCTTGGACTCTGCAATATTGTTCTTTGTCTTGTTTTTTATAATGGTGAATTTGTAGAAGAAAATGTCTCCTTAAGTAGATCCTCTGTCTCCTTCACCTTGTCTGTTAGGGTCACCATGACAGTCAAAAGAACACTGCACACTCCTAATGTAGTTCAAGTGAAGGTGGTAATTTATGTATCTGTGTCTTACACTATTGTCTTTGTATTTACCCACAGCGACACTTTGATAAAGATCACAGAGTAGTGGTCGAAACGTCAGCTCCACTGTCGCACCTGTCTGTTTTGCAGAAAGAATCAAAATAAATTACCACCTTCACTTGAACTACATTAGGAGTGTACAGGGTTCTTTTGACTGTCATATGTATCGGGTCATAGAACCCCTACACTTGCACCTCGGACTACATCCTTTTGGTATGCACTCCACTTACCTACATTTGTTAGGGTCACCAATTCAATCTGTAAATACTCTCTATTGTTAAGGTGATCAGGTCAAAAGAACATTTCTTAAGAATACTTTCAAAACAATCACAAAATTCAGTGTTGTCAGCAAATAAAGTGGACCTGAGGTTCACTCTGAGGTCTCTAGGAATTCTTTTGTGTTTTAAATAGTCATCCAGAGTAGTTAAGTGCAAATCCAATGCGGTTTGTCTTCTTAATTCCTTCTCATAGTCCTTATGTTGGGTTCCTCTGTGTTGTTGTAAGGAACTGGTTGGAAGATGTGACACGTCCTACTATGGTGGATTATTCATCCTCTGCATACGAGAAAGTTGAAGTTGACATTTGTCAGTATCTTAAATGTTATTAATCCGGGGCTCAATCAAAACATTTTTCGTAGTTTATCTATAAAGAGGATTGGCTCACGGATCAGTGGGTGCCCCGAAATAAAGTCTGATGTGTAGAAAAATGTATCTGGCACAACGGATGAGAAAAGGAGAAGTAGGATCCAATCAGGTTTGCATTTATTTATGGAAACAGATAAGGCAAAACAACTGTTCATATGTCATGACGTTTCGACCAATAGAAAACACCCAATTGATGTATAACAATGGTGACAGTATATGGAAAGGATATAGGGTTACTTGTATCTGTTCATAAGATAAATGATAATAAGCCTTATGGAGACGGCTGCAACTCTCAGTATGGTTGCTGTAGCAAGAAAAGAAAATGTGTGACGACCTCTAGATTTGTAGGTCTACCCATACAGTTTACCCACCTGTATGTAAATAGGAGTACTTTATCTGAATTTGGCTATATTAAGCCTGTGACAACCTCCTTGTATATATCACACGGGTAACCCGCTTGTACTAAGGATAAAAAGAATTCTTAAGCTCAGAGAGAGTTCAGATCATTACAATGTTCTACCAGGCACAATAGTATATTGGCATACCTTGTAAGCGCTAATGGAAAAACCAGAAACCTAATATTTGGAAAAAGAAAACATTCTAATTCTCTGATCTTTAAATAGCTCAATTGTGGAACTATCTGGTGCCCAAATACTCAGTGGTATAAAGGAATGTGCAGGAATGGCCAGAGGTGTGCTTACGTGTACAGGATGCCATCTTTTATGCAGTGGGAAGAGCAACACGTCCTGGTACTTAGACCGCAGGAAGTGTGGTGCACCGGCTTGTTCATTGACGCATGCGTGAGTGTTCCCGGACTGGTGAAGGAGGCTGAAAGAGATTGTGAGGCAGTGAGGGGAATCATATGCGAAGGACAATATGTATCCCCCAGAATGCCCACTGAAGCATATTGAACCACTGGAGTGCATTGCAATCACAGGCAAGGCTGTGGGTGCAGAACATGGGGACAGTCCACTTCCTCAAGCCCGGGTATTGCATGTGGCTCATGGCCACAGATTCCATTTAAAAACCCTCAGCAAAGGTTTGGGTGTGTCAGTG
Source organism: Allobates femoralis (assembly GCA_033576535.1). Classification (NCBI taxonomy): domain Eukaryota; kingdom Metazoa; phylum Chordata; class Amphibia; order Anura; family Aromobatidae; genus Allobates; species Allobates femoralis. The sequence continues at coordinate 503,703,120 of JARQOC010000003.1, forward strand.
GTTTGTTTGCAAGCTGCAGAGCAGGAAGCTCTGTGCAGGGCAAGTGTGTGTGAAGTCACAACACAGGCCTGTGAAGTAGAAGTAACTGGCGCACCACAGTGTGAAACGGTGCGGCCGTCTCCCAAAGCAACAGGGTACACGGACTGTGTGGATCACCCAGCTGCAACCCAGAGGACATCTTTGGCATTTGAGTTGTTAGTTGTACCCAGTGCTTTTTTTGTAAAAAAATATTTCCTGGAACTCATCCCCGAGGTGAGAGCGGGGGGAAGGCGGGGGTGGTGCTGTCATGCGCCGGCCATGCTTGAGAAGCGGGGGAGGGGTGTAGCCCTGCATCTCGTAATTCAATTCTGTGGCCTATATGCCAATTTCAATCCAAAGCTATGTAATTCACATTTTCAATGGTGTAATACACAAAAGCTACTGTACAAACAAAATGATGGTTTTCGACTTACCTAGGCTGTATTCTATAAGAGGCGCCAGATTTCAACCAAATTTCTTCGACCACGACATCTCGTGATAGTTCTTTACTGTTGCTGGCAATGGCTGATCGCCGACCTCGACGTATCCAAGAGTCAACATACTTTGTTGGATAAAACAGCTTCAAAGGTGGCCCAACTAGCCGGACAAAAAGCAGCGAAGAAATAGTCTTTGTCAGCAACGATGCACGGGATGGTGTTGCGATCAAGTTCATTTGCGAAAATCTCCGTTCGCATTCGCTGGAGGAAATAGGAATGGTACAGAGTGCATGTTGCAGGGGCACCATTTTCTCAGAGCACTTTTTCTCAATCAGGTATTCACGAAATCCACGAATGACGTCTCTTTCTGCAAGCTGAAATTTTCTACCCAAGTTTCTAACTTCCTGCTCGCCGAACGTTAAATGTTCCTGGACATCATCTGGCCACTGTGTCTGGTCAAGCACACGTGCCCATTGTGCCAAATTAGCATCCTCGCAATCAAGCAGACGATTTTCCATCGATTCGTGAAGCTTCGTGTAAAACACTGACGGATTAATTGGAGGATCAGTTGCACACCCTTTCTGGTGGAGGACAGCGTTCCCAAACCGCAAATTTTCAACAGCTTTCTTGGCCATTTCATAATATGAACCTGGTCTCGTTTGCCTTTCTTTAAACACCTGAACAGATGTTTTTATTTTTTGGTGGGCAGTGTACAAGTCCAGCTTACGATCTTGAAGATCCAGACTTAATTCTGATAGTTCCTGCAGGGCATCGCACATCATAGCAAGATCCAGAACGAATTCTGTGGAGGTTATCTTTCGCCACAAACCCTCATAAGTGCATTTTTCTTTTTTGTCCCTCGACGGACACAGTTTCGCTTGTTGAAAATGTTCAACCAACGCATCGAAATTTTCCCATACTGCGGAAACGGAACGGAAACTCGATGCCACCCATCTGGTGCTGAGTATTCGACCAATCTTAAGCAGCTGAACATCTAATAATTTGGCACACTGTTGGAGCTCTCTGCTATTCTTCGGTGACGCGTGATACAAAACATATAACTTATGGAGGAAAGCCTTAAATCTGTTGATTCCGGATACTTCTTTGATGGTGTCACCAACAGCTAGCTCAAGTCGGTGGTTTGTGCAGTGCCAAAAAATTACAGACGGAAACCTGTCTGACAGTAGCTTCTTCAATCCGCTGTTGCACCCTATCATGACAGCAGCACCATCACATGCAACACAAAGAAGTTTACTCCTCAAATATTCATCTGTCATGCCGTGTGAATGAAGACAACCCAACAAAGAATCAAGCATTCCTGTTGCTTTCACTGACGGAAGTTCAATTAAGTCTAAAAACAAGTTAACTGCAGAGTTCATTGCAATGTCGTCAGTGGCACATGTACGAACATAAACAATCAATGCAGAAATATTGCTTGTAGTAGTGGACTCGTCAATTATTAATGACAGCTTACGATTTGAATGTACGATTTCCTTAACCAAATTTTTTCTCATTTCGTCGCTGATATGATTCACAATGTTGATGCACACGTTAGTTGAGTGAAGAATGCGACCCATATCAATACCATTAAGTTCTTGCAAATCAATTTCAGTTTCAAAATTATGAAAACTTTGAATTTCTTTTGCTACTTTATACGCTGTACGGAAAACTTTAGCTGTTGTTTCTTTTTCTTGAGTTTGCGCATGCAAAATCACTGTCTGGAGTGATTCTCTGTCCGCCTCTGCAAGCAGCCTAACTGCGGCTTTGTGGCTGGCGGTGTCTTTGTGATCAAATATTTTCTTGCAGCGGTTTTTTTTCGCGGCCGCACCTGCCGCAAGTGCCGAAACCACACTTGCCGCACCTGCCGCACCCTTACCGCAAGCCCCATAGACATTGCATGGGGCTTGTCGCAAGTGTGCCGCAAGTGTAGCGGTTATGCGTTAATTGCGGCAGATGCGGTTTTTTTCACCGCATCTGCCGCGATTTGAAAATACCGCTGATGTGAAAGGGCCCTAAGACAAATTTGACAAAACAAAACTCAATGAACTTGTACAAAGCTTCATAAAATGTCAAACAGTAATATAAACGTCGATTTAAACGACTGTACTGAAATCGTAGAAAAACAGTATGAATGCTGATCCCGTCGTGTCATGCATTGATTTGTCACTTTCTTCTGAACTTTATTATGGCCAGGGTCAGACAGCACCGTTCCCTGGGTGTCCGCTAAAATCAGATGTTTCTGAGGAAGCAGACACCGTTAACCTGATTCTCTACCAGAGATGTAGCTGAGCTAAAGAACAACCCTGGATTGGCCTACGTCGGACGGAAGAAGGATTTATAATAAAGATGGAGTCTAATTGTTGTTTTTTTTTCTTTTCTAATAAACATTTTTATCTCTGTGTTGTGATTTTTTTAAAACAAATCACTAGAAATTCATGGGGGTCATGTGTAATATTGGCGTGACCCCATGAATTTTGGGGTTAGGGCCAGCTGATAATACAAAGCTGGCCCCAACAACTTTATTACCCAGTGAGCCACCGTACCAGGGCCCTGGATGAGCTAGATACAGCGCCAGGGGGTGGCGCTTCTATGAACGCGCCATCTTATGGGGTGGCTGCGGGCTGCAATTCGAAGCGGGGGGTGCCCAGAAAGCTTGGGCCTCCCTGCGCTGCGGATTACAGCCCCTAGCTGCCTAGCTGTAGCTGGCAAAAATACAGCGAAGCCTTCATCACATTTTTTAGGAAAAAAATCATAAAAAAACTACATTTAGGGACTGCATCTTTATTAACCCCTCAAGGCCGGAGCGCTGTGGCATTGTACATGGGGGTTAACTCAGGACACCGAGGATAGTTCAGGACATGCCACCTCAGCTGTCCTCAGGAGACTTGAGTTAACCCCCCTTACAATGCCGCTGTGCTCCAGCCTTGAGGGGTTAATAAAGATGCAGTCCCTAAATGTAGTTTTTTAAATTTTTTATGATTTTTTCCTAAAAAATTTGACGTGGGCTTCGCCATATTTTTATGTCCAGCCGGGTACAGCAGGCAGGAACGGGCTGCCCCCAACCCCCAGGTGCCTATTTGTACCTGCCTGGAAACAGAAATAGAAGGAAGCCCTTTTTTTTTTATTATTTCATGAAATAATAAAAAAAAAAATGTGTGGGGCTTTGTGCTATTTCTATGTCCAGCCAGGTACAGCTAGGCAGCTAGGGGCTGGAATCCGCAGCGCAGGGAGGCCTAAGCTTTCTGGGCACCCCCTGCTGCAAATTGCAGCCCGCAGCCACCCCAGAAGATGGCGCATTCATAGAAGCGCCATCCCCTGGCGCTGTATCTAGCTCATCCAGGGCCCTGGTGTGGTGGCTCACTGGGTAATAAAGGGGTTGGGGCCAGCTTTGTATTATCAGCTGGCCCTAAGCCCAAAATTCATGGGGTCACGCTAATATTAGACATGACCCCCATGAATTTCTATTGATTTGTTTTAAAAAAAAAGGCAACACGGAGAAAAAAATGTTTATTAGAAAAGAAAAAAAAACAACAATTAGACTCCATCTTTATTATAAATCCTTCTTCCGTCCGACGTAGTCCAATCCAGGGTTGTTCTTTAGCTCAGCTACATCTCTGGTAGAGAACCTCTACCAGAGATGTAGCTGAGCTGTGCACCCGGGCGTGGGGAAAGTTCATGTGAGTTCATGCAGGCAAGCATGAACTCACATGAACCCTGACAGCACTGTGCTACTTCAAATGAAATTGAACAGCTGGTCAGAATCAGCTGTTCATTTGAAACTACTGGCGGGAAAGCTGGCAGTGAGAAGAAGGCTTCACCGCTGTCTTTCTCCTTCGGTTCTGTGTTCCCCGCAGCATGAGAATACGATCCTCTGCTCCCCCCGCCGCCTCCCCACCTGATCCTAAATTAGGACTGGGCAGTGAGTGCAGCTCCAGGAAGCAGGAAGAGGCAGGAGGGAGCGGGGAGTGCAGAACAGAAGGAGAAAGCCGCCGGTGAACACTTTTCACCGCCGGCTTCCTCGCCTGGGTCCTTCGCTTCCCACTGCTAGCTCCTGCACACCTCCTCTGCACTCCTCCCTCCACGTCCTCTGCACACCCCCCTCCACGTCCCCTGCACACCCCCCTCCACGTCCTCTGCACACACCCTTCCACGTCCTCTGCACATCCCCTCCGTCCTCTGCACACCCCTCGTCCTCTGCACACCCCCACGTCCTCTGCACACCCCCCTCGTCCTCTGCAGACCCCCACGTCCTCTGCACACCCCCCTCGTCCTCTGCACACCCCTCCATGTCCTCTGCACACCCTCCTCGTCCTCTGCACCCCCCCTCGTCCTCTGCACCCCCACTCGTCCTCTGCACACCTCTCTCGTCCTCTGCACACCCCCACGTCCTCTGCACACCCCCACGTCCTCTGCACACCCCCCTCGTCCTCTGCACACCCCCCACTTCCTCTGCACACCCCCCTCGTCCTCTGCACACCCCCCTCGTCCTCTGCACACCCCCACATCCTCTGCACACCCCCCTCGTCCTCTGCACACACCCCTCGTCCTCTGCACACCCCCACGTCCTCTGCACATCCCCCTCGTCCTCTGCACACCCCTCCATGTCCTCTGCACACCCCCCTCATCCTCTGCACACCCCACTCATCCTCTGCACACCCCCCTCGTCCTCTGCACACACACCCTCATCATCTACACACCCCCCTCGTCCTCTGCACACACCCCTCGTCCTCTGCACACCCCCCACGTCTTCTGCACACCCCCACATCCTCTGCACACCCCCCTCATCCTCTGCACACCCCTACGTCCTCTGCACACACCCCTCGTCCTCTGCACACCCTTCCATGTCCTCTGCACACCCCCTCATCCTCTGCACACCCCCCTCATCCTCTGCACATCCCTCCTCGTCCTCTGCACACACCCCTAGTCCTCTGCACACCCCCACGTCTCTGCACACCCCATCGTCCTCTGCACACCTCCAACGTCCTCTGCACACCCCCCTCGTCCTCTGCACACACACCCTCATCCTCTGCACACACCCTCGTCCTCTGCACACCCCCACGCCCTCTGCACACCCCCCACGCCCTCTGCACACCCCCCTCGTCCTCTGCACACACACCCTCGTCCTCTGCACACACACCCTCGTCTTCTGCACACCCCCCCTCATCCTCTGCACACCCCTCCACGTCCCCTGCACACCCCCCTCCACGTCCTCTGCACACACCCTTCCACGTCCTCTGCACATCCCCTCCGTCCTCTGCACACCCCTCGTCCTCTGCACACCCCCACGTCCTCTGCACACCCCCACGTCCTCTGCACACCCCCCTCATCCTCTGCACACCCCCCACTTCCTCTGCACACCCCCCTCGTCCTCTGCACACCCCCCTCGTCCTCTGCACACCCCCACGTCCTCTGCACACCCCCCTCGTCCTCTGCACACACCCCTCGTCCTCTGCACACCCCCACGTCCTCTGCACATCCCCCTCGTCCTCTGCACACCCCTCCATGTCCTCTGCACACCCCCCTCATCCTCTGCACATCCCACTCATCCTCTGCACACCCCCCTCGTCCTCTGCACACACACCCTCATCATCTACAACACCCCCCTCGTCCTCTGCACACACCCCTCGTCCTCTGCACACCCCCCACGTCTTCTGCACACCCCCACATCCTCTGCACACCCCCCTCGTCCTCTGCACACCCCTACGTCCTCTGCACACACCCCTCGTCCTCTGCACACCCTTCCATGTCCTCTGCACACCCCCCTCATCCTCTGCACACCCCCCTCATCCTCTGCACATCCCTCCTCGTCCTCTGCACACACCCCTAGTCCTCTGCACACCCCCACGTCTCTGCACACCCCATCGTCCTCTGCACACCTCCAACGTCCTCTGCACACCCCCCTCGTCCTCTGCACACACACCCTCATCCTCTGCACACACCCTCGTCCTCTGCACACCCCCACGCCCTCTGCACACCCCCCACGCCCTCTGCACACCCCCCTCGTCCTCTGCACACACACCCCTCGTCCTCTGCACACACACCCTCGTCTTCTGCACACCCCCCCTCATCCTCTGCACACCCCCCACGTCCTCTGCACACACCCCTCGTCCTCTGCACACACCCCTCGTCCTCTGCACACATCCCCATGGGCCATGTACCTTGTAAAGTCAGTCCCTGTTCCTCCTTATGCAGCAATCCATCCTTCCCGGGCAAAATGTAGCTCCGCCCACCTGAGTCACATGTGCGTGACGTCATGGCAGGTCCTGTTCCACCCGCATCTATCCTCGCCGGTGCTATAATCTTGCCGCAGCCGCTCATCGACCTCAACCAGCGACGCGTCATGCACCAGCAGTGCAGCACCACTGGTGAGGTGAGGCGGGGGGGGCAGCAGGCCGCAGATATTTCGGTACGCCGTACCGGATCGCACCAGCAGCAGCAGGGATGAACAAAGCAGGTGGTAACCAGATTGCTCCGGATTACACATCCTGAGCAATCCGGTTACCCATTGCGGTTTGCCAGACACGATTTGTGTCAAAATTATGTGTGATGGCAATTGCTGTTCCCACATTCAAATCCGGAACCGTCAATTACCTTAACAAGTCTGACCCTAGCCTTACTATGTTTTCTTTTTCCAAATATTAGGCTTGTGTTTTTCCATTAGCGCTTACATGGTATGCCAATATACTATAGTGCCTGGTAGAATATTGTAATGATGTGAGCTCTGTCTGAGCTTAAGAATTCTTTTATCCTTAGGACAAGCGGGTTACTCTGTGATATATACAAGGAGGTTGTCACAGGCTTATTATAGCCGATTTCAGATAAAGTACTCCTATTTACATAATAGTGGGTAAACTGTATGGGTAGACCTACAAATCTAGAGGTCAGCACACATTTTCTTTTCTTGCTACAGCAACCATACTGAGAGTTGCAGCCGTCTCCATAAGGCTTATTATCATTTATTTTATGAACAGTTACAAGTGACCCTATATCCTTTCCATATACTTTCACCATTGTTATGCATCAATTGGGTGTTTTCTATTGTTATTTGAGAATTCTATAGCCAATCTAGGAACTTTCATTTCTTCTGCTTAATAAATAATATGTGAGAGACTTTATCTCCCCACAGAAATCCTAAATATTCTTTATTCATACTTTTTGCTAACAGATGGACCTTTGGGTTTTATATTCTGTAATACATATCTTTAACTTTATTTTCATTATGACATTACTCAGACACGGCGATATATGTGATCATAACATATTATAGACTGAGTGTTGCAAGGATTACTTAAAAGGTATTAATAATATCCACTAAGGCCGGGGTCTCAAACTCCAGGCCTCGAGGGCCGCACACAGTCCAGGTTTTCAGGATTTCCATAGCATTTGACAGTTGGTAATCAAATGACCAACTGTCAAATTCTAAGGAAATCCTGAAAATCTGCACTGTGTGCGGCCCTCGAGGCCTGGAGTTTGAGACCCCTGCAGTAAGGGGACCTCATCCCATATGTATACTATTGTCATTATACTGTATCATTTTGTTCATTATATTTATAACTTAATTTAATATGTAAAGTGTAAGGTTGACATTTATGTTTGAATGGAAGGGTATTATTTTCTTTTTTTGTATCTATGAGTGTGGACTTATGTATATTTTTTGATTCCTTTATCAGTTTTCTTTGCTTTCACCTTAACATTAGGTAATGCCATTTTCCTCATAATATTTTTTTGGACTGTGCACCCTTCCCCTGCCCTGTAGCTTCGCCATTCCCTCCATTTTGCCGTAGCCCTGGTCCTGAGACAAACCATCCCAGCTGGTTTTAATTGCATTCACAGGCTTATAAACCTATTCAAGCAGTAGTACACAGCATAGAGTGTCAGCATAGGACCCGGTAAGATGAGAGCACTTTGACGTAGTTACCGGGCTCTCACAGTGGCGTCAGTGTAGAAGATAAGTCTCTCATTCCTTTTTCTAGTGCAGTATTTACTGTGATCCTATTTCATATACACCTTTAGCTGTACACATTGCCCTGTGTTTCACTTTTTTTCCATTACTCATTAGCCATTAGCTTTTCCATATTCATGTCATGTTTAAGTGTTGCAGCAATTCTCTTTTTTATTAATATATTGCTTTTTTTTTGCTTGCACCTTAACATTAGGTGATGCCAGTCCTTACATAATATATGCAAATAAAGTCTGTGGAGCATATTCGTATTTCCCAGGGGGCAATGTGCCTAGGAATTCACTGTGTTTGAGCGCTTTAGCCAGCTGCCCGCAGTGTTTTCTTGGACTGGTCTCCCTGAGATCAGTGAATACTTTGCAATCTTATATTATATATGACTTTTTTTTGACTGTGCACACTTCCCCCGCCCTGTAGCTTCGCCTGTCCCTCCATTTTGCTATAGCCCTGGTCCTGAGACACACCATCCCAGCTGGTTTTAATTGCATTCACAGGCTCATAAACCTATTCAAGCAGTAGTATACAGCACAGAGTGTTAGACTTAGGACCCGGCAAGATGAGAGCAATTTGATGCAGTTACGGGCTCTTCATAGTGGTGCCAGTGTCGAAGCTAAGTCTCTCATTCCTTTTTCCAGTACAGTATTTACTGTGATCCTATTTCATATACACCATTAGCTATACACATTGCCCTGTGTTTCATTGTTATCCATTAGTCATTAGCTTTTCCACATTCATGTTATGTTTAGTGTTGCTGAAATTCTCTTTTTTCTTAATATATTGTAACATCAGAAGAAGACCTTATGGTCAAAACGTCAAGACTTATGAACAGTTGTTTTGCCTTGTCTGTTTCCATAAATAAATGCAAACCTGATTGGATCCTACTTCTCCTTTTTTCATCTGGTGTGCCAGGTCTGTTTATTTTATACATCAGACTTAAAAAAAAGTCTGTTCAGAACCAGACTTTAACCAAACCTGAGCCTGGACCCAAAACCCTATATAAGTCTAAGGGGACCCAAACTTCTCTTCTATAAAATTGTGACCCATAGATGCTATACTGTGATCTAGAATCAGCTAGCAACTACAGGGATTAATAATGTGAAAAGGAAATAATGTGAGAAGTAGTTGCGAGCCCCAGGGAGTGCTGGGAAAGGAGAGAAGTGTCCATGACAACCAGGTGAGAAAGTCTGTGAGGGAGACATGGTGAACAGACAAGCTGTATAGACCAGTTTTTCCTGAGAAATGATTGCTGTAAATAAGAAAGCTCAGGACAAACAAGACTCTATTACCTCAAGATAGCATAAGAGGGACATCCCAATTCATTCCTTCCCACAAGCCTCCATTGTATGAGGCAAGTGTAGTCTGCATAGCTCTAGACACAGCGTGAAGAGAATTGATCTGTGAGGAGAAATGCTTTGTATAGAGACTGTTATAATGTTGATGAGATATTGTATGAAGAGAAGTGATTTCATGTATTGGAAAGAAGTTGAATAAAACCCCAATAATCACCCCCACTTCTGAACTGTGTGATAACTGTGCCTGAATATCCTGCCTCGCCTTTACTGTACAGAAGGATCATGGTCGCCCTGTGTAAGATTTCCCTGGGATTCCAGAAGAACTAAAGTTAAGTGTAAGCCTTCACATACTGAGGGTCATACATACAACAACATGGTGGCTAGGGGGCTGCAACAGGGAGCAAAATGGCAATTAAAGCCAGACAATTATACTTATCAAGTTTTCATGCTGCTGTATCACTGCTTCCGGGTCAGCTCATTAAACCTTATGAACATTCACTTGTTCCCCCACCCACCCTCTGTGACAGCATCTGTGAATGGTTGCAGCGAAACTGTGCCCCCTTCCATGTCCGTGCCAGCATCTGTGATTGGTTGCCCTAAACACTAGTATAAAAATAAATAAATAATTGGAAAAATGGTGGAGTCCCCTCTATTTTTATCACAAGAGCAGGTGAAGCTGACAGTTGTAGCCTGCAGCCTTAGCCATGTGCTTTATTATGCCTGAATTTTAAAATACAAGGGACCCCACATAGTTTTTTTTTTAATTATTTAAATAAATAATGTAAAAAATAGCATGGGGTCCCCTGTAATTTTAATGCCAAGCCAAGTTAAAGCCTACAGTTGGGGGGTTGGTACTTTCAGCCTTTGGAGACCCATAGTTATTAGGCCTTCCTCAGTCAAAAAATAGCAGTCCGCAGCCACCACAGATTTGGCACAACTATTAGATGCGACAAATCCTTGCACTTTACCCAGCTCATCCTCATTGCCCAAATGCAGTGGCAATAAGTGTCATAAGTTGTTCATGACAGCTGTAATTTGTTAAAAATCACAGCTGTCATCAAGCCCTAAATTAGTGATGTGTAGGGGTCTATGAGACCACGCATTATTAACCAGTAAGTCAACAGAAATAAACACAAAAGGCAGAGAAAAATCCTCTTTGAAATAAAAATCACACATTCTCTCTTTCACCCCTTTACTAACTCCCAAAACACACCTGTAGGTCTAAAGTAATGCAGTGATGAAAAACACAACCATTCACTGCAGCTTCTGGGACACACTGACAGCCACTAGGGAGCCTTCAGCTTGAAAAGCATTGATATTACTGAGTTCACTGGACTTTATAGCCGAGGGCTTCCCCACTGACAGCAAAGCACTCTGAGCACTCTGAGGTTTTGGGCACATGCTGCTTCACATTTTTGGTGTGTGTTTTTCTGCCAGGATATTTAGATTTGTTGCAGAATTAACATGCTGCAGATTTATTTCTCCATCAAATCTGCAAGGGGAAAGAAAGCAACAAGTGCATAAATACATAGCACTCTCTCTTGTTATTTATATAAAATTAAACAAATGCTGGTGGAATATGGTAAAGCTTATATTATTAGGAGGAGGCTAATAGACTGGTCTTCTGGTCAGATTCTGCTCCATCAGCAGCCATTTTATTGCAAACAAGAGAGGACTATGAAAGTTTAAAGCCCATGGCACTGTGGCTAACCTCCCTAGATGTGGACGGAAAAGAAAAATTGACGAGAGATTTCAACGCAAGATTGTGCGGATGGTGGATAAAGAACCTCGACTAACATCCAAACAAGTTCAAGCTGCCCTGCAGTCCGAGGGTACAACAGTATCAACCCGTACTATCTGTCAGCGTCTGAATGAAAAGGGACTGTATGGTAGGAGACCCAGGAAGACCCACTTCTTACCCCGTACATAAAAAAGCCAGGCTGGAGTTTGCCAAAACTTACCTGAGACAGCCTAAAACGTTTTGGAAGAATGTTCTCTGGTCAGATAGACAAAAATAGAGCTTTTTGGGCAAAGGCATCAACATAGAGTTTACAGGAGAAAAAAAGAGGCATTCAAAGAAAAGAACACGGTCCCTACAGTCAAACATGGCGGAGGTTCCCTGATGTTTTGGGGTTGCTTTACTGCCTCTGGCCCTGGACTGCTTGACTGTGTGCATTGCATTATGAAGTCTGAAGACTACCAACAAATTTTGCAGCATAATGTAGGGCCCAATGTGAGAAAGCTGGGTCTCCCTCAGAGGTCATGGGTCTTCCAGCAGGACAATGACCCAAAACACACTTCAAAAATAACTGGAAAATGGTTTGAGAGAAAGCACTGGAGACTTCTAAGGTGGCCAGCAATGAGTCCATACCTGAATTCCATAAAACATCTGTGGAGAGATCTAAAAATGGCAGTTTGGAGAAGGCACCAGTTTGCCAAAGAAGAATGGTCTAAAATTCCAGCAGAGCATTGTAAGAAACTCATTGATGGTTAACGGAAAGGTTGATCGCAGTTATTTTGGCTGAAGGTTGTGCAACCAAGTATTGGGCTGAGGGTGCCAATACTTTTGTCTGGTCCATTTTTGGAGTTTTGTGTGAAATGATCAATGTTTTGCTTTTTGCTTCATACTCTCTTGTGTTTTTCATTTAAGACAAATGAAATGAAGATAATAATACCAAAGAATTTGTGATTGCAATCATTTTCAGGAAGAAACTGAGTATTATCTTCAGGGGTGTCAATACTTTTGGCCACAACTGTATATAGCAGGGGATGGCACCATACATAACTAGAAAGAATGCTAATAAGGGACTCTTATACTAAATAAAAGAGGAAACTAGGCAATGAAGGAGTGTGCTTTAAATTGTGAGTTCACTAAATACTAATGGACTGTGTTATACATAACAAGGTTACATTCCAATATACTGTATATGTATCTATATTTTTTATTATTTTTATTTATTAATATATTTATTTATATTGCAGAGGGTCAGGAGCATGCAAGGCAACCTATTCTACAATTATGTGATAGCAAATCATATAAAAATAGCATATGGCCATTATATGCTTAACATACATGGTCTTATAGGTCTGCTAACACTCATGAAACACCATTCTATGAATATTGCTTCTTGAAAATGTGCAATCAATATTTAATTTAATTCCATACATTTCAAATACACATTTTTGTCATGTGCACAAGTGTGTTAGGCTGCTTTCACATCAGCGGTTTTCACTGATCGCGGCAGTTGCGGTGAAAAAACCGCAACAGCCGCGATTACCGCATAACGGGCGCACTTGCGGTTCACTTGCGGCAAGCCCCATACAATGTCTATGGGGCTTGCGGTAAGTGTGCGGCAGGTGCAGCAAGTGCGGTTTCGGCACTTGCGGCAGGTGCGGCCGCGAAAAAAACACGGTATGCCGTTTCCTGTGCACTGAGGAAAAGCGCACCTCCTGCCACTCTGTGTGCGGCTGCTACTAAGGTAAGCAATAGGTTGCTATAGGCCTCCGTTTCCAGGCAGTGCATGCCGTTAATGCTGTTTGGTATTTGTGCTGTCTGGAAACATGGGTCCATAACCTAGTGTGACCCTAGCCTATTAAATAAAGGAGACGCTTAGCAAATGCATTGGCCAATGTAAATGTGGATGATAGATAAAAAGTGCTTAGGCCGGCTTCACACTACGGTTGGGATCCAGTCCATGGCTGTTCGCTTGAGGCATACAGCCCCGGACCGGATCAGCACACAGAACTGGAGGGCTAATTTGCCTTCGGGTTCGGTGTGCAGCCAGCCGATAACTCAGGATCGTGGCTTGCAAGGAGTGAGCCGCGTTCCTGAAGCTCAGCACCGGCCCCTCCTGACAGTCCAGGACCCCGGCTAGCTCCTCGCGAGCTGCCATCCTGACCCATCAGCGGCGGCAGCTGCGTGCGACTGCACACCGGACCGGAGGGCAAATTAGTCCTCCAGTTCTGGGTGCCAATCCGGTCCGCGGCTGTTTGCCTCAAGTGGACATCCACGGATCGGATCCAGCCGTAGTGTGAAGCCGGCCTTAGGGACCTTTCACATCAGCGTTTTTTTAAATTCGCGGCAGATGCGGTGAAAAAAACCGCATCTGCCGCGATTACCGCATTATCGGCTGCACTTGCGGCGCGGTTGCGGTAAACGCCATGCAAAGTATAGGCGTACTTGCGGCAGGTGCGGCAAGTGCGGTTTTGCACTTGCGGCAGGTGCGGCCGCGAAAAAAACCGCGGTCAGCCGCGGTTTTTTCGTGGCCGCACCTGCCGCAAGTGCAGCCGGTATGCGGTAATCGCGGCAGATGCGTTTTTTTCACCGCATCTGCCGCGAATTTCAAAAAACGCTGATGTGAAAGGGCCCTTAGAGATGTTTATTAGAACACTAGCCACTTTTTTATTTATCATCCAGATTTAGCCCCCATTAGGGCATTTTAAATAGCTTATTATAACAGATATTATGATTCAGCCAAATTTGGTTGTAATTGCAGCTTTTTAACATCTCTAGTATGTTATATATAGATATGGAGAGTACTTATATAAATGGTGTTTAAAGGGTATTTTTTTCATTCTAAAATAATAAATTAAAAAAAGGTGTGGTCAGTTTTGACCAAGTCAGTGTATAAACATACAACAGGATGTATTGGAATTTTAAACATACCATTTTAATACATTAGTTCGATTAATAAAGTGTATTTTACAGTTTCTAGTTTTAGATTTATGTTTTCTTATTGGGATATTGTAACATGTTGTCAGGTTCATGTGGATTAGTGAACTTATTTCACATGCATTGCATACCAACCCTAGGTTTTTTACTAACATAACAATCTATTTACATAATGTCAATACAAATGTACATCAGTTTATCTCTTCCTGTGTCATTTTTTCATCCCCTAAACAGGCTCTCCAAGCACTGTGTTCTCTGTGAATCGTTTCGATTTTTGTCCAAGAGGAGGCCTGAGTTAGAATCTATTGAGTAATATGCTGTGCTTTATTTTTCGGAAAGAAACCAATCACTGACGATCTCCCTTCATATAACATCTGCTGCTACTGGGCTTGGGTAACACTCTGAGCAAGAAAGCGCATATCTGCTTTCGAAATGCGTCTGTAACCTTTTTGACCTGTATAGACCACTGTAGTTTTCACTATGGATGGCTCCTAGTGGTGATGTCACTAGCTCAGCAGCGTGCGTTGCCCAGCAACTTCTGGCCGGAGCGCTCTGCTTCCCAGCACGCCTTTTTCGGCAGCATTCATCACCTGCAGCCAGTGCACATTACAGGATAGCGGTCCATGGTCCCAGCAAACTGCCCCAAAATATTAAGGTGCCGTACTATACAAAAGATATTGTGGCGAGTCCCATATTGATTAAAATCTTCATCTTTATTAAACAAGATTAAAATATTATAGTGGTTGAATTATTGTCTCAACATGTTTCAGGCAAAAGCCCTTAGTCACTGAGTCTCTTTATGTACCGTACTATACCCTGCTGGTATTGATCGGAGCCCCCCACCCTTGTGAAAACATAATTTTAAAGCATTGTATTTCAATAAATCCCCTTGTTGTCAATGGAGCAGTATTGATTAAGCACGTCACAGCATTCCCCCTGCACATTTCCTGCTGCATGTTTTCCTGTGGTCATCTGTGCACAAAATGAGATATCTGGGTACATGATTGGTACTACATGAAGGATACCATTCAATGCAAGGTTTTCATCTTAATGATCTAGTGACCCATACTAGGTCAGTGATTAATGACAGGTACGATTTTATTTGTACCTACTGCCTGACAGCAGGATCCTCCGCTCCCCTCGCAGCGTCCCCACCCGATCCTAAGTTAGGATAGGGTGGGGAGGCGGTGGGGGGAGCGGAGGATCCCACTGTCAGGCGGCAGGGAAGCTGTCAGCGTCTGTCAGCATTGTTTTAAAGTTGGCGGCTTTTTACCGCTGGCTTTTAAACAATGAAGTGGGGAATTGCAGATTTTCCCTCTGCTGCCAGACCTCTTTATAGGGTCCAGCAGCAGAGGAATTGCATTTCCCATTGATTTACATTGGACTCGTTACTCTGCGAGTAATCGCAAGGATACTCGCAGAGTAACGAGTAGCCCGAGTACCGCTACTATTCGGCGAGTACCGAATAGTAGCGAGTATACTCGCTCATCCCTATCTATGACATATCAGAAGTGATGTGCCCACATTTCTTTTTTTTTTCCTTGCATATGTGGGTCAGATTTCTTTTTTCTGCCCCAAAATCTGCACCAAAACTGCAAGGAAAAAAACTCTTGTTCTTCTAAGCTCCCATAGACTATGCTAGCTTCAGAATAGACATGCATATTTTTGTAAAATTGTAAAAATCTGCTTCAAAAGAAGCATCGAACAATATACCATGGGCACGGGTCTTGCAACAGTAGGGTGGGGTAACGTTCACAGAAACCTTCCCCCCATATGGTGTGAGAGCAGGCTAATTCAGTGCAGGGCACCTGGAAACAGATGAAGGACAGTTTTATGCTACTTGCGCTTCAACTTCAATACTGGATTAGTTGAAGCGCAAGTAGCGTGAAACGGTACATTGTATGTTTCCATGTGCCCTGAACTGAATTCACTTCTTCTGCCTAGCTGTGACTCTGCTTGCTGGAACCACAGTTTTAATGAATGTAGAATGAAGCTTGCGTTTTATGGAAACATGTGGCGCAATTTCCTTTTCTGGATACAGTATCTTTCCTTTTATAATGTCTTCTCCATTGCCTTCTTTCTACTTTTTTCTCTCCTCTGTGAGGCTACTTTAACTGCTATAAAAAGTAGATCTAGCCTGTACCCTGTGTACTTAGCGTCATTTAGTCACTTGGATTATATATACAGTATATCCTTAGTGAGCACAATACATGACCCAATTCAATGTATTTGCCTCGTGTTCTATTTATACCAACATTCTTTCAGCAACCAGTTTTTAAAAAAAGAAATAGAAATGACACCTATTATGTTTTCTATAAAAATGTTGAAAAAACATACTTTTCCAAAACCACTATAAAAATGGATTCTTATTTATCTATAAATGTAAGGTGCTGTACATCATATTATAAAAGGAGTGATGTATCTCAGACTGCATTGACAAAAGTGCAAAGTCTAATTTGTTATTCCAAGGGCAGTAAACATCCATGATTCAGAAAAAATGATATTTAGTCAGTGCTGGAAAAGAGAAAAATATACTATTGTGTGTAAATATTAAAATGCTTTTATTGTACTCAGAGAAAATACATCCACATTTGTGTCAATAGTAGAGATAGAATAATGTATGACATGGTCTTTTGCACGAGAACCATGACCAATCTTCTGAATTCTCCACAGGTGCTAAACTAGGAGAGGTTCGAATGTAAACATGAAAATTTAATAACCAAGTGCAGGACCAATCTGTGTGCAAGGTGCTTTTCCTAACTGTAAAATACCTCAGGAATAAAAGAAAATAAGAATGATGAGTTGAATGAGGAAATATAAACATCATTATCAAAACTGTAAAAATAACCAAACACCAGGGGCACATTTCTAAATATTCTGGTTTTCACAAAGTTTGCAGCTGTAGTGTTGTTAGATCGTTTAGTCAGATATCTTTGTTTATTGAAGTACAATAATAAGCATTTCTTAAGGCCACGTTACACACACAGATATCTGTGCAGATATTGTTCGCAGATTTCTGGTTGCAGTGAAATCATGGACACATTGTTCTATTTTGTGGCCGTGTACAATGGAACATTGTATCCATGATTTCACTGCAACCAGAGATCTGTGACCAATATCTGAACAGATATCTGTGTGTGTGACGTGGCCTATAGGTTTACAAACTTTTATTGAAAAATGTATGAACTTTATGTTGACCCTTTTATTAAGACTTCTGCAATTCACAATGACCTGCTATATATCAGTTTATGGCCAAATTTTGACTGATGTCAAACCATTCTTGAGTAATTATTGCTTGGGGTTTATCAAAAATTCTGCGTTGAATGGTTCCAAGATGGCTGCGGAGCAGAGCAGATGCATCTGACAGAGCTCTGCCATCCATTCCCCATCTGTGACATTCAGGCCTAAGGAGTGCCCTTTTATTCACCATCACTGCGCCATTTATATCCCTGTCCACCCTAGAACCTCCTGGGTCCGTATTACAGCCCGGCTGAAGCCTCTCTGGTTGTCGGCTGCCATGGAGCATCATCCCCTGGACGCCATCTACCCGCGGAAGCGGCACCTCTGAAGACAGGCTCCGGAGGTGACAAGTGGGTCCTGGGCTGCACTCCTATCTCAGGTGCGGGATCCACCTCCCCCGCAGTACCCGGCGATAGTCTTACCTGCGGGAGGCGTCAGGGATGCCTGGGAGATAAGCTGACACCAGGCGGGGCCTTCACTTCTGCCCAAGCCGCGGCCTCAATTACAGCGTGGTTCCCGCCCGCTGCTTCTACAGATGGTACCTCGGCACCCTGCATGCACAGCATAATATAGGAGGAACTGAGGTTGTAGGGGCACAATCACTCTACTAGTGCCCCTGAATAATCAGCAAGAGACTTTAACGTTGTGCCAGAGCCCAAGCTGCAAGACTACTACCCCCATAGCACCAAGCATATCTTAGTGCCCTGCGCTGTGACACAACTGTTTTCCACCATATTTCTTTCTTCATGACAACATTGGGCTAATCTGTTTCAGGATTATATCAGGCCTGATACTTCTCAGTTAACAACTGTTAATAAAGAAACAGGCAGGCAGCCGACAACAACGGATCAATTCATGCATGGCTGCAGTTTCTCCAACCTGTCTACCATCATTTAATTTGTCTCTGCAGCTGCCATTGGTTAAATATAATCTATTTTTGATATGACTTTCCCTATACCACTCCGGATACCACTGCTGAGTAGCACTCAGTGCTCTTTTTAATACTTAGACGCCTCTCTTGAGGGCTCGTCCTTTAAACTGCTGTGGATATCGACCCAACTAGGGACCTTTTTCAGCCTGCTCAACTTTATGATCTTCTAAGTGCTCCGTATTCCACAAACCATCATCTCCTTAAGACCAATTCCCTATGATGTTCTATCTATAAACTAGTTTATGTAGGTTTCTGGCACTTAACTCTCGACTGAGACGTCTCCTCTCTCCTTACCAGTGCAATTTTATTCATTTTCTATTCCTCTCCATCAACATGGAAAAATGTGGAAATCACAGTGGCCCCAAAGCTACTAAAACTAGGGCCACGAAATCTTCTCCTCAATCACCAGATTCTAACTCTGTCATGTCTAAAGAAGCCTTACAGGTCATTGCTGAGACTATCACAAAGCAACTTATGCCAAAAATAGATGCAAAACTTCTCTCCTTTCAATCCTCATTAGACTCAATCACATCTCAGTTGTCCGACCATTCCACCAAAATTTTGGCAGTGGATTAGTGATTTGGAAGATACGGTACAGTCCTATGCTGCTCAACGTAAAGAAAAACACCATGTGATAGAGTAGTTCCAGGACAAATTCGATGATCTGGAGAACCAGAGACGCCAGAATAATCTGCGTGTCATCGGTGTTCCCGAGTCGTTAAAAAATCTACACTACTATACCTCCTCCTGCCTTTCACGAGCACGCTTACTCCCTAAGCACGGTCTCTCTTTTTTGTGTTTTTCTGAGCGCTAGGGTTTTCTTGCTGGGACAGACCTTTGCCAGTTGTTTCTTCTCTGATATTGCTCTTTCATGGCCTCGATGTGGCATAAGTTAAAATGGCCGACACTAATACTGTAGCTCCTCACTTTATTATGGGCTCTCTCAAATTATTATCTTGGAACGTTGCTGGGCTCAATGCTCCGGTGAAAAGCAGGAAAGTTTTAGACCATGTTACCCGTATACACCCACACATTGCATTGTGTTTTTACAGGAAACCCGCTGGAGTCGTGGAAAACATCCTCCCCTCAGTAACAAGCATTACACAGATTGCATAGAGACTTCTTTTTCAAGGAAGAAATGTGGGGTTGTCGTCCTGTTCCATAAAAACCTTGAAAACTCCATTCAAGATGTGATAACAGACAAGGCGGGATGTTATTTGTTGATTAGGATCCTTGCTGAAAAGAGAGCATACTGCCTTCCTAATGTCTACGCACCTAATGCGGCTAGTCCTTCCTTTTTCTATAAGCTTGTAGAAGTCATCCATAACTGGCATCCCACTAACATTCTACTAGGAAGATATTTAAATGCTCTTCATGATACCTTGTTAGATAGGTCTACCCCACTGCCCGCATCCCTCTCCTCGATTGGTATGCTCCCAATCTTATTAGACAGGCTTGACTTAGGCTGGCTTCACACCACGGCGCAGTCCGGTCCAGGGCTGTCAGGCATGAACCTGACAGCCCCAGACCGGATCAGCACACAGAACTGGAGGGCCAAATGTGCCCTCGGGTCCTGTGTGCACCCGGACGCAGCTGCAGCTGCTAATGAGTCAGGACCGCGGCTCGCAGTGAGCTTGCCACCGTTCTGAAATCACAGCGGCGTGCAGCCGCCGGTGTCCAGTTCCCAGATCCTCCCGGCCGGGGCAATGCGGCCCCATAGGCTCCCATGTTAGGGAGTGCCGAATTGCCAAGGATCCGAGAGAATCTGGGCGAATCCAGTATACAGGTTTTTGGGGAGATTTTTCTCCACGGACACAAAAATGTTGCAAGCAACGTTTTCGTGTCCGGTGAGAATAACCCGAATTCTCCCAGATTCATCCGGAGAGATGGAAACCGGATGGCAGCTCTCTGTCATCCGGCTCCATCCGGCCCCATAGGCTACTATGGGGCCAAAAAACGGTCCAGGGCTGTCTGGTTTACACCGTACAGCCCCGGACCGGTCTGCGCCGTGGTGTGAAGCCAGCCTTAATGGATTCCTAGAGATGTTGCTATCACACGGAAAAAAAATATACCTTTTATTCTAGGGCCCACGACGTACACATTCGTATTGATTACTGGCTAACGTCTACCCTTCTTTTTTTCATCCTTAAAATCGGTTGAGATTTTATCAATGGTTATTTCAGATCACTCTCCTGTCCTACTTACCCTGGACCTTCTCACAAAGAAAAATCTTTCCTTTTGTTGGTGTTTTTCCTCATATATTTTTACGTTCAATGATTTAAAAAAATGTTTGACTGGCTGGTGGGAGACATATATGGAGCATAATCTGGAACATTTGGAAGATATCAGTTTATTCTGGGTCACCACTAAAACAGTGCTCAGAGGACACATTATATCTTATGTGTCTCAGAAAAAGAAGGGTGTTTTCACATCTATGCGCGCCATGCGCTAGGCTGCCCTGCCTGCCTGCGCCAGCGCAAATGCAAGAGCAGGGGCATTTAGGGCCTTGGGCAGCCTAGCACATGGAGCGCATACATGCCCTCATTAACGCTCAGCTGCGCTCGGTGCCCCCATTATCTCCTATGGCCGAGCACAGCTGAGCGCGCGCTCTGGCTAGTGAGAAGCGCAAGCGAAAGAGGCAGAGCGCACGGCGAATGCGCCTGCTATGACGCTCCCTGAAACGCCCCAATAGGGCGTTTCCACGTGCGTCAGAGCAGGCGCATGCGCCGTGCACTCTGCCAATTTCACTTGCGCTTCTGAGTATACAGAGCGCGCGCTCAGCTGTGTTCGGCCATAGGCTATAATGGGGGCACTGAACGCAGCTGAGCGCTACTGCAGGGCATGTATGCGCTCACTGCGCTAGGCTGCCCCAGGCCTAAATGGCCCTGCGCTTTCTTTTGCGCTGGCGCAGAGCAGCCAGAACAGCCTAGCGCAGTGAGCGCATAGATGTGAAAACACCTGAAGAAATTATTGTCCTTCTTGTGGCCTCTTCTTGACCAGCTCACTCAAACATAAAGAATTTTCCGGCTACACAACACCTCCTTATCCAAAGAAGCTTACCTCACTGCTAAACATAATATAGACACCTTGCTGCATGAACAAGTGCATAAGCAAGTTGCCTACCAACGTAATTGCTTCTTTAGTTGGGACAATAAACCCTTTTGGCATCACTAACCAAACCCTTCAAAATGGCTACTAAAATCACTAGCATCAAAAATTCTAATGGTTCCATTATCTGTAACCCAGTTCAAATATCTGCGGTTTTTAGAGATTTTTATGCAGATCTCTATGGCCCATCCAAAAGACTCTCAAGAAGAAAGCTATAATTTTCTTCACAAGGTTGATCCACCAAAACTCTCCATCTCACAAAGAGAGATTTTAAATGAATGAATCTCTCCTGGGGAGGTTGGATTGGCCCTATCCAGTCTCTTAAATTGCTTAAAGCCCCTGGACCGGACAGATACTCGTCGGAATTCTATAAAATATTGTGACCATTGCTTTTACCCCACCTTACTTATTATCTTTCACGGGTAAAGCTCACCTTATCAAAATGGTCTCCTTTCCTAAAATACTTTTCCCTTTACAAACGTTACCTATTCTATTATCAAAAGCTGAAGATCGACTCCTAACTAAGACTTTTCGATAATTTAGATGGGGCTCGAGGGGGAGATCTAGGATCAGTATTTTTAAATTGCAACAAGCTAAATCTTTGGGAGGCTTCAACATTATGTTGATTGGAGTTGGGCCCATACTAAATTTACCAACACATCATTAGATGAAGTAATGTCCGGACCAATCAGTCTCCCTGCCTTACTTCATCTACAACAAAATAGAGTTCCCGCTGTGATCAGGGATAATCCTCTGCTAGGGTCCGTGATATTGGCATGGTGTCACGCTAGAAAGATCAGTGGACTAGACCCTTATACCTCAGTTTTTCCTCCTTTTCAAGGTAATCCTTTCTTTTTACAAGGCAAATCACCTCCAATTTACCGGGTGCTGGGGGAAAGAGGGTGCAGACTGGTATTAGATTTTCTAACAACTACTCAATGTCCTCTTTCTTTGGAGGGGATTTTTTTTCCAAATTTTCAATCTTAATAGATAATATTTTTATCACTACCCAGATTAAGCATTACGTTGATTCGGTCTTCCCAGGCATGCCAGACAGTGCCAGACCCTGCCCTCTCCATATGGTCTCCTTTGACGCTTGTGCAGGAATTTATTCACTGAGTCTTATCTACAAATCAATAAAACTTTTTATTTCATGGCCGGACTCTTCACCGGGCCCGGGCAGATGGGTATCACAATTATCTAATTATAGACTGACTGATTTGTTGAAAGCCACTCTACGTTTAAACTTTTTATTGCCATATGATAGCTACTCTACTATGGCCCTTATGATTTAACATAGGGCTCATAATTCCCTGGAGGTCAAATCTAAGATGTCCCAATCGGCTAATTCCTCTTGTCCCAAATGTTTTTGCTCTCCAGCTGATATCTTTTGTTGTCTTTGGGATTGTCCTAAGATACAGGAGATATGTAATATGCTAATAAGTAATATGTAATAAGCCATCTCACCAACACCTTCAATGTCCACTGTACATTATCTCCGGAATATACGTCATTTAATATTCTCCCACGGGATCAGCTACTTGGCCTCTCTGTTCAGCAAAGATGTGTTTTAACTATTTAAGCAGCAGCTACTCGCAAGTGTATTCTGCATTTGTGGGCACAGGATGCAACCCCTTCACTAAATCTAATTTCTTCAAAGGTAGCATACCTGTTCAAAATGGATTGGATTGAATCTATACTTCATAAAGAAAGACATACGGAACGTTTTTTTCTCACATGATCCTCCTTTATTGTCGGTGCATCAAGCATTACATTGTTGTTTTCAATTCACCGATTGGTATATGAGAGAGCTTGTATCTGGTAACACACCTATTAGGCTTACTTGGTTAAATCTGTAGAACTTCGGACGTGCCTGGGTGGGCAGTTAGAGTTGGGACTGTTAAATTAAATAGCCCTGTCTTCTACTGAACTTTTCAAACTACATTTTTTAGACTTTAAAAGGGTGGACGGTGTATACGAACCTGCGCTGCAAGGATTTTTATCTCTATGAAATAAAAATTATAATGATGAACACCATCTGATCCGTTGGTCCTTGCAGCGCAGGTCCGTATACACCGTCCACCCTTTTGCTTTCCTGACTACGTTGATCGTTGTAGTGTGGATCTTTGCAGCAGCTACTACCTTTTGCTTTGACGCTGGTTGTGTGCTACACACCCCCTTAGGTGAGTGACTAATTACCTTTAGTCCACATTTCTATCAATGATAAGACCCTATTGCGCTTTTCTCTCCCTTTTTCCAGTTTTTGATTTTTTAGACATTGTTATATTATACTTCATGTATACATGTATTTTACTGATTCTTATTCTGTCTGCAGACGGTTATAGAAAAATATAAAAAAAAAATTCTCTGTTTTTGCTTGTTCATCCACTTATTATGGATTATCCACAGACTTTCAGTAGGAATGCAATCAGGAGTTTCCTGTCCATGAACTCAAAATTTCAATGTTTTGTTAACTGACCCATTTTGTTATTACTAGAGATGATCGAACACCTGAGTGCTCAGATTCGGTTAGGTTCACCAAATGCCAAAGTGTTCACCAAATTGTTTGCCGAACCCCCTGAACACTGAAATCAATGGCAGGCAACATGAAACACATAGAAAACAAGGTGTCCAAAAGCTGCCAGACAAGGTGTCCAAAAGCTGCATAATGTTGCCAATTGATATCTCTCTGATAGAGGCAGACTTGATACTTGACCGAGTAAGGCCATTTTAGGGTCTGATACTAATTGACATTGGTATACCTTTATAATTAAATCTGCCCAGAATCTGCGCAAACGAGGGCAGTTCCAATTCAAGTGAATCAGGTCCGCTATAGGTATACCACACTTCCAGCAATTAGCATCACTAGCATATCCCATTCTCAACAAACGTACAGGGGTTCTATGTATGCGGTGGAGCAGAAACAAATGTGACACCCTCTGCGCCTCACTGACTGACATTCTCGTGACCTCTTGTAATATGTCCTCCCATTTATCTGCAGTGAAGTCTCCCACATCAGCCTGCAATTTGGTCATCAAAGTTCCCAAATCTGTGATCCTTCTATCCGACATCTCTGCATAAACCATGGATATAATGCCTCTTGATTCTCCTCCCATCACTATCCTATCCAGTAGTGGTGTTTTAGCGCACCTAGTAAGAGAAATAAGTCAATGTTGTGTTTCACAGGCATGTCGTAGCTGCAGATATTGGAAAAATCTAGCATTGGGAATGGAAAATGTCTGTTTGAAATCCTCAAAGAATGGAACACACCTTCCGAGCAAAGTTGTGATATCAATTTAAGACCTTTCCTCTCCCACAGTTAAAATCCCTCCAGTTTATTGATCTCAGTGCAGGACGGGTTTCTCCAAATCAAGGCATGTCTCGTGACTCCTTGTGTACCAAGCAGCCTTTTGGCTTTGTTCCATACCCTATCCATACATTCCATTGTTGGGAAATAGAGTGTTAGACCACTGCGAAACCTACCCGAATCCAAAGGTTGTACCAGCAAATCAGATCCCACAACACATGTAAGCATATGAACCGAAGAGCCTTGTAATGTGATATCTTTCTACCGCCCATACTCGAAAATGTTGCAACTGTGCAATATATAGATATAATGAAGAAATGGGTCAAGGACTGCCAACCCCCCTCCCCTTTCTTTTGACCTGCGCAATATCTCTAAACGTATCCTGGGGACATCCCTCTTCCATATAAGCTCTCTAAATATCCTATTGATTTGGTAAAAAAGTCTGTTAGGGATCCATACGGGTGCATTATGGAGGACATATATGGCTTGAGGCATAAGAAACATTTTTTAAGTCTGCTCTGCCCACAATGCTCAATGGTAATCTGCACCAAACCTTTACCTTTTGGTGAAATTTAGCAAGTAGCAGGTTAATATTTAGTCGTTCATACTCTTGAATATTTTGTCTTAGGACGCCATCTTTATTACTCCCACGCATCCCTCTAGGATCCTGGTCTTCTGTCTTCTCTTTTCTGTCTGTGATTGGCTGTTGCAATCAGACTGCATTTCCTCAATCTGGATGGTGTCTGTGCTTGGTTGCCATACACATTAGCAAGCCGGCATCATAGTGTGTAAAAAAAATAAATAATGGAAAAAAATTACATAGGGATCCACTGTATTTTTCAATCTCACCTCAGATAAAGCAGACAGCTGCGAGCTGCCACACTTGGCTGCCTAGTTTTACCTTGGCTGGCAAAAAAATGCATAGGGCTTCACCTTATTTTTAATTGCCAGCCAAGGTAAAACTCGGCAGCTGAGGGCTGGTATTCTAAGCGGGTGAGGGCCCATTATTATTGTTCCCCCCACAATAGAATAGCAGCCTACAACCACCCCAGAAATTAGAGCATTCATAAGAAACACAAATTCCTGGTGCTTAACTTCCAGTTGCCATGTAGCGCTGGCAAACTGGAAATTCAGGGGTCAATGCCAGCTTTGTATTGCCAGCTGGCATTAAGCCCAAAATTCTTAATTTGGGGCCAATGTGAGACTCATCCATTAAGAATTTCAAGTAAATAATAAAGACACAGCACAGAGAGAAAACATTTTATCATAAATAAAACCACAAACATGAATCTGGACTCCATCTTTATTACTCACTCATATCCATTCTCGATTCTCTGCAACAGCATCCCATCACCACAGCCTCCAAACATTGAATGAATAAGCCAACAGCACTGGTTCAGTAAGTTGTGACTCCTGAGATCACCCGAGGACAGCTCAGGTAACCATGGTACCCTCTATGGTTAGCGGCCACTATTGTAACCTGAACGGTGACCTCAATTGACCTCAGGTCACCGCTTACTGGACCGGAGCTGTCAACTAATTTATTCAATGTTTGGCGGCTGAAGTGACAGGATGCTGTGTTGTTCACTGCAGCCTCCTATCGCAAAGATGTCACAGAGGATTGAGCATGGGAATGAGGGAGTAAGAAAGATAGAGTGTTTGTGGTTTTATTTCTAATAAAATGTTTTCCCTCTGTGTTGTGTGTTCTCTACTATTTACTTAAAATTCTTAATGGCTAGGTCTAACATTGACTCAACATTAAGAATTTTGGGCTTAATGCCAGCTGGCAATACAAAGCTAGCAGTAACCCCTTAGTGCCAAGTTTGCCACTGCTACAGAGCAACTGGAAGAGCTGGGTAATGCACCATGAACTGGAGCGTCTTATGAATGCGCTAATTTCTGGGGTGGCTATAGGCTGCTATTCTATTGTGTGGGTGGGCCCAATAAAGATGGACCCTCACCATGCTGAGCAAACAAGCCCCCAGCTGCCTAGTTTTACCATGGCTGGCAATCAAAAATAGGGCAGAGCCCAACACTTCTCTCCATTGTTATTTTATGTCTTGGTTCATAGCCGGTATCACACAGCAGGGAATCCCACTGTGGCCCCGCCATGTTGTTTGATGCTTTTTTGAAGCAGATTTTGAGAATCTGCATGTCTATCCAGAAGCCAGCAAAGTCTATGTAAGTTCTGAAGTGCTGTGCCAATGTGTTTTTTTATTGCAGATATGATGCAGACTTTGGGGTAAAAAACAGAAATCTGAACAACATGTGCAAGGAAACAAAAAAGCAACGTCGGCACTGTATTTCTGCTGCCTCAGGATAGACATGCAGATTTGATGCAGAGTCTCAATCTGCATAAAAAAAAAAAAAATGCATCATGGGCACAGGGCCTAAGAAGAAAGTCCAGGAAGAGCCACCGTTGCGATGAAAGGTCTCAAGGATTCCTTCCACCTAGCTCCTTCAACAGAGACTCCTAAGGCAGGGGTTGCTATCTACAGTCCTCAAGGTCTGAAAACAGTGCAAGCTTTTTTTTTTTTTTTTTTTTTTTTTTTTTATCATAAATGTTGTTTATTGAACAGGTTTTATAATAATACAATAACAAGGACAATGGCGTGGACTTAGACAGTTGTCCACTGGAGCATAGACCGTTACATATGTCTCTTATGTCATCTTACAGAATTTCAAGTTGTACGGACTGTAGTCATATACCATTATCCTAACAGGTGAAGTGAAAGAAGAAAAAAATAATATATATAGATAGAATAGATATATACAGTAGTAATGGGAGTGGGTGGAAGGGGGGGGGGGGAGTGAAAGGGAGAGGGGGGGGGAGGGTGAGGGGGGGAGTGTTCGGAGTGACGGGCGGGAGACAACAATGGGGTAAGTTCCGGAGAGGTAAGGGTATTGTGAAGGCTTTAAGCGATCCGAGATGCCTACGAGGGGAGAGGGACCGCCATGGGGTGCTGAGCCCAGCACTCCCATGCCTCCCCCACATAGCGCTTATGTCCTGCCTCCTGGGCTAGGTAATATTCGTACGTGAAGATCGTGTTCAGTCTGTCTGCCAAGTCGCGTAACGTAGGAGAAGAGGGGGATTTCCAACGTGCTGATACGCATTGTCTCGCCGCTATGAGAACAAAGGTAGTCATGAAGCGTGGGATCGGAGGCAAGGCCTCTACGTCCATATGCAGTAAAGCCATCCGGGGGTGAGAGGTACAAACGTATCAACTATGGATCTCATCAGACTCTCGACTGTGGACCAGAATTGCGAGACTCCGGGGCACAACCACCACACATGGGCCATCGTGCCTCTCTGACCACAACCTCTCCAACATAGAGCCGAAGCTTCACCCCCAAACAAAGCCACCCTGTCAGGGGTCAAGTACCAACGTAAGTGCAATTTTTTAAGTTGCTCAAGGTGGTTAATGCATTTTGTTGCGTTTGTCACACATCTTACTGCTCCCTCCCAATCTTCCACGTCTGTTGTGAAATTTAGTTCTTTTTCCCATTTGGATCTATATGGGAACGTGAAGTGCTTGTCAGCATCTAGTAATCCCGCATAGAGAGTTGCCATACCTTTCGGCCCCCCAGGGGCTAAGCCCAGGACGGCTCCCATGGGGACGGGTACCTGGAGGACCAGCATCTCCTGGTCCCACCTGTTGTCAGGAAATGTGCCACCTGACACAATTGAAAATATGAGCCTCCCAAATTTGGATGTTGCCTTGTAAAGTCCTCAATTGAGACGCCTCCCGAGGGCCCCAGGAGGCCCGCCAGAGAGGTTAGACCATTCTTAGTCCACTGGGATAGCCGTAAAGACGGGATATGGACCTGAAGGGCTCCAAGCAAGACCTCTGCTGGAGAGAATGTCCTCCATTCACTTGGCGTACGCCTCCAAGCCCTCAGGGTGGCGTCTATCGTCGCTAAAGGGCGCCAGAGTCTGACGGGTTTTAAAGCATCTGCCGTCAAAAAACACCTCAAGGAGCCTCCAGGTACCTGTGTTGCTTCAATCTGAGCCCACCCAAGGTCAACTCTGTCCGCCCACCATGCTCCCAAGGGTTCCAGAAGGGCCGCCCTGTAATAAGCTGTCATGTCTGGAACTCCCATGCCTCCACCTCTCCATTTCTTGAACATCACTTTACGTTGAATCCTCGGTCTCCTGCCCACCCATATGAATCTGTCTACCGCCCGCTGCATACGCGTCAATAGTCGCGTGGGAAAGACCAGGGGAACACATCTGAAAATGTATAGAAAACGGGGTAGCCAAGACATCCGGAATGCCTGGATCCTGGCCACCCACGATAGGGACTGCAGAGTCTGGGGGTTTGAGGCTCCCGTCAATGATGTCAGAATATTATCTATGTTTCTTTTAACCATTTCCTCAGACGGGCACAATGTAATGCCAAGGTATGGGATACCCTTGGGCGACCACTGAAAGGGAAGAGAGGCCGAAAGGCCCGCCACCACCTCTAGAGATATATGGATCGGGTACACCAGTGATTTGGAGGCATTTAGTTTGTAGTACGAAATATTTCCGTATGATTCCAATAAAGAGAGGACTCTCGGGAGGGATACTTCCGGTGAGGTACACGAGACGATAACATCGTCCGCGTACAGGCCCACAGTGTGTTGCCTGTCCCCTACCTGTATCCCCTTTATAACACTGTCGGACCGGATAGCTGCGGCCAGAGGCTCGATCGCCAGGACATAGATCAAGGGAGACAGCGGGCAACCCTGTCTCGTCCCATTAGTTATATCAAACGGGTCTGACAGATAGCCCGAGGAGAAGACTCTTGCCGAGGGGTTTGAATATAAGCCCAAAATGGCCGTCAGGAATGGGCCATCTAGCCCAAACTTGCGTAGGGTTTTATCAAGGTATCCCCAGTGCACCCTGTCAAACGCCTTCTCCGCATCTAAGGACAGGAATGCACTGGGGGCCTGCCCCCTCTCAGCAAGCTCAATGAGAGACAGCATTCTCCTCGTGCCATCTCTGGCCTGGCGGCGAGCCACAAACCCCACCTGATCCGGACCTATCAACTTTGGAGTCATCTCAGCCAGCCTCATCGCAAGAAGTTTTGAGTAGATCTTGAGGTCAGTGTTCAATAGTGAGATCGGTCTGTAACTCCCAGGTAGCTCGGGACTTTTCCCAGATTTAGGAATGGTGATTATAGTTGCTTCTAATGCCTCCTTCAGGATGACACCAGATGACCTCCAGCTATTGAACAGTCTGAGCAGAAAAGGGGCCAAGATGAGGCCAAATGACTTATAGTACTCGTTAATGAAACCATCGGGACCTGGGGCAGAGCCCGATTTCAAAGTGCCGATGACCTTGAGTACCTCCTCCCCTGTAAATGGCGCATTAAGGGCGTCCAGATCTACCCGTGACAAGGTAGGTAGCTGTACCTTGTCTAGGAATTTGTTAATAGAGGCTTCTGTAGGTTGTACAGTCTCACAGTCTAGTCTTAAATTATATAGTCGTGCGTAGTATGCTGAGAAGGCTTCTACTATCTGTCGGGGGTCTCTCACCAGGTTTCCAGCTTGATCTTGTAGGGTCGTTATTGCAGACTGTACAGCCCGCTTTTTCAGTCTTCTAGCTAGTAATCTACTTGCTCTGTCTCCCTGTTCGTAATGTCGTGTTTTTAATTTTCGGAGACCTGTCTCGTACTGTCGCAATAATAGAGCACGCAGTTGGGTACGGAGAGTCGTGATCTGAGCCTCTAATCTTCGGTCGGGGTGAGTCTTGTTTTAAAGTTTCAAGGGACTGTATCTGGTCTTCCCACTCCCTCCTCTGGCTATCTCTAGCCCTTTTCCGTTGTGAGGCTTTCTGCAGGAGTAGTCCCCTCATCACTGCCTTGTGGGAAGCCCACAAGGTCTCATCCGAGGTGTCTCCGGTGTCGTTGAACTCAAAAAATGATTCAATATTGGTGCCCATTTCCCCCCTCACGGAATGATCCAAGAGGAGGTCCGGGCCCAAGCGCCAACGACGAGGGCGGCCCCCCCCTCCTCCCAGGTCCACCTCCATCGACACCGGCGCATGGTCCGACCAGGTGATCACACCCACTTCAGGCCTCCGGCACCGTTCCATGGCCCCATCATCTACCAGGAAGAAATCTATCCTGGAGTAGGAGCCATGGGGGCCGGAGTGGAAGGTGTAGTCCCTTTCGTCGGCATGAAGGTAGCGCCATATGTCGTGGAGGCGGAACTCACGGGCCAGAGGGAGAAGGCCACACCTCGACACAACAGAAGGGGCCGAGGAATCCAAACGCGGCTCCATGACCGCATTGAAGTCTCCGCAGATTATTAAGTGACCTTCAGATTCTAGTTGTAGTTTTGTGAGGAGTGCCCGTAAAAAACCCCTCTGTCCCACATTCGGGGCATACACGGAAACCAGTGAGAAAACGACCCCGGAGACCTCGCAAATCAAGATCAAGTATCTGCCCATCTCATCTGATACAACCTTCCTGCACACAAATTGAACGGAAGCACTCACCAATATGCAGACTCCTGCTGTTTTACGGTCACAGTTGGAGAAGAAGGTGTGTGGGTACCTGGGATGTTTCAACCGAATATTATCCCTCTCTAGTAAATGGGATTCCTGCACACAGACCAGATCCGCTTTTTTCCGTTGGACCTCTCTCCACAGGAACGACCTCTTGGCCGGGGAATTAAGGCCCCGTACGTTCATGGACACGATTTTCAGACTCATCTTTACTAAGTAAGAGTCGAGCCTACCTCTCCAAGGAAAACAAACAAAGGGTCAGTGGAAAGGGAAAGAAGGGGGGGAGGGAGAGGACGGGAAGGAGAATGAACCAAGGAAATAAACTGGAAGAGATCCTAGGGGGGGGGGTGGATAGGGGGCAGGAGGGGGGGAGGGCTAGTGAGGATTGGAGAAAGGATAGGTGAGCAGGGGGAGGGCGGGAAACAAAGAGACTTAGGGTTATAATAGACAACTAGAAACAGGAGAAAAGAAAACCAGACAACTGTATATGCTCACAAAGTCCTGAGCGTGGGGGCAGAGACTGGAGGGAGGGGAAGGGAGGACCACAGTCTGGAACTCCTTTATCTCCTCTGGTTAAATCCCTCCAGGTTGTCATCTGAGACCTCCCCTTAGAGTCAAGAAACAGGGGAAGGGAAGGTGTCAGGTTATCCCTATTCGGGACAAGTAAAGGACCATCAGGCAGGAACCTATCATTCTGGTGACTTCGTCATCACTTGTTTCTTGTAACGTCTGTTGGGCTCTTGCGATCTCTGCGATCTTTGGGGCTGGTAGTTGTTGAATTTGAGCCAGAAGCTGCGGTGGGCATCATGCGCCAGTCCCTCAAGGTCGCACGGAGCCTAGAAGGGGAAGAGAAGTAGTGACGTGTGCCTTTGTACCTGAAGGACACGCTCACCGGCGATCCCCAGGCATACTGTATAGCGCGGTCCCGTAAAATGGCACAGTATGGGGCAAATTCCCTGCGTCTTGCCAAGGTTCCCGGGCAAAGGTCCGGAAACAGGGACCATGTGTTGTATGGGCTGGCTGTGAGAGGACAGTTGCGCAGTGATTGCATCAAAGGGTCTCTCACTCTAGGGGTTCTCAGGTGAACCATCACGTCCCTCGGTACTTCACGTCCAATGCGGGGTGATCTGGGGAGACGAAATATCCTCTCTATAGCCAGGTCGTCTGTCTTGGCCTCTGGGAGCACTAGAGACAAAAATGGCTGCACTGTCTGGAACAAGTCCTCCTCTCCCTCCATTTCAGCTATGCCCCTTATTTTGATGTTTCCCCTTCTCAGTCTGTCCTTCAGGTCGTACGAGGTGGCCTTCACCGCTCTCAGTTCCACATTGACGTCATGGTACAGGTCTGCTAGTTCATTATGTGCCACCGCCAGCTCTCCCACCTTCCCCTCTATATGGTCCGTGCGTTCCCCCAGGGCCGAGACGTCGGCACGAATATCACCTACTATGCGGCGAGTGTCGTCTTCAATGGCCCTGCGCAGCTCGTCCAGAAGGCCCCGTATGGAATGACGAGTGAGCGGGTCATGCTCCTCGTCTCTGTCGCTCCGATCATGGGGTTGGCTGCTTTCCCGCGTGTCGCGAGGCTGTTGGCGCGCACGCTGTGAGGAGCTTGGGGAAGGTGAGGCTGTAAGCGCCATCTTGGGATCCTGGGCGCGCTCGGTATTAAAGAAGTCTGTGAGCTTCTGTGCGGTGCTGCGGCTGCGGGTGTTAGATCGCGGCATGCCCAGTCGCTTAGGAAACAGACTCCTGCCGGTTGTGGGTCAAGATGAGTCGTTAGGCGCCGTTAGTCACCCAGAATTCGGTCGCTGCGGACGGAGCTCTCTTACAGTGCGACCTGCATGTCTCAGCGCAGGCCACGCCCCCCAGTGCAAGCTTTTTTAGATTTCCTTAGCATTGTACAGGTGTTAATTTCATCACATGCAGAGAAGGTGGATGATTCCAACACCTTTTTCAATGCTAGTGAAATCATGAAAACTTGCAGTCTTTGAGGCCCTTAAGAACTGCACTCAGCCTGCCCTGTTCTACTGGAGTGGGTGTAGTGTCTTGCAATTTCATGTTTCAGACCAAAAGGCCAGAGGCCTGCGCCTTGTTCATCAGTATCTGTAGGGCGGTATCAAAGCACCTGTTTGCAGAAACAGTCCAATACACAAGGAGTGCACTCAAAAAACTTTACTATGACACACAAAGACTGTAAGTCTGAAACAAAAAAACATAAAATATGCATAGTAGAGGAATATAATGAAAGTCCCACAGGGATAATCAGCAGCACACAGACTGTTAAAGTGGAGTAGCAATGAAGGGCAGAGTTCATTATGGTCTTTCAGTTGGACTGCAAAGGTTGCATGAATGCCCAGTAGGAGGAAGCACAAACAGTTAAAAATATTTGAAGGTTTAACTCAAACTTTAACAAAAATAAATGTCTTTATCAAGGACAACAAAAAACCTTTATAGAATAGTCATTCTCTGGCCAAAATGCCAATTAAGTGACGTGTCACTGTCTCACAGACCCACCAACATGCCTTTAGTAAGGTCCAGTGACATTGTCTCTTACCATTTTCAGCCAAGCCCTGGATGGTTGTTACATTTTATAATATTCTCACTCTATAGTACTCTGCTGCCAGATGGTCTTGGTGGTCGCAAGGGGTTACTTCTCTTGGTGCAGTCTCTGTCACCACCTGCCCCCAGCAGACTCCATCATGGCCACTGCTGAGTAACATGACAGAGGAACAAGGGATGACCATGCCCTCTAGGACAGACAGGACCAGGACTATCTTGGGGAACATAAACATGCCCTGAGCGTTTGAGTGCATATAGCTGGCCAACCAACAGACACATTGGCTGCACATGACGCCAAATTCCCTGCAGATCAGCATCCTTCTTCTACTTCTCAAACTGGGTAGTGGTGCCAACCCAACATATGCCAACCGCAAGCCATCCCTTCATGCCCCATACCTTCATGAAAGTGGCCTCATCCCCGACAAAGATGGTATGTAGCCTTTGGAGAAGATTGTCATACTGCACAGCAGAGCGGTTGATGTAGCTCCATTGTTTAGTATCATGTTCCACCAGGAACCCATACCCCTTGTCCTGCAGGAATACCATCACCTTGCCTTGAGTGCATTCTTCGAGGAAGTCATTAGCCTTTGGCCCATGCAGCCAGTGCAGGGTGATGGCATCTGCATGGTGAATCTCCTCAACAAATGACACAAGAGGCTCTCAGCACTGCAGCAAGCCGAGAGGGGGTGTGCATAATTACAAAGCGGGCGAAGGGAGCAGAAGACAGTCCCGCCTTTTGAGACTTTTTCAGAAACAGAGAACTCACACAGGACGAGGTAAATAAAACCTCTTTTCTCTACTTTACAAAATCGTTTTTTTCTGCAAAAGGGATGGCTAGAAATGATAAGAGGGGTGCAGGGACATGTATAAAGATGCAGGGAGGTCAGTTTGTGGGGTCAGGTTCCGTTTAGCAATAGTATGCGCGCCGCTCTGAGGAGCCCGGCGCTTTCATTCATAAAACTGTACAACAGCTGACAGGAGTCAGCTGTTGTACATAACACATTATAGCAGTATAAGCCCACCTGAGTGGGTGGCAGGTCTCTAGGGGGACTGGGCACCCCCTAGAGACATTGTACAAGCATTTATTTATTAAATAAACACTTTCACTATACACAGAGCACTTTGCTTATCCCGGCGGCAGCCGGGATAAGCAAAGTATATGCGGGAACCGGATTGCTCAGGATTACACATCCTGTGCAATCCGGTTCCCGCATTACAGATACCAGAACCGATCCAAAAACTGCAGCCTGCATGATTTTTAACGCAGGCTGCAGAGCTGGAGACGGAAACCGGATTGCTTGTTAAGCAATCCAGTTTTTAGCATTGGCTCCTATGAGGAGCGTTACTTGATCCGGTTTTGAGCTTTTTGAAAGCTCAAAACCGGATCAGGTTTTAAAAAAAAAAACACAGATGTGACCCTAGCCACTGTGTGTTTTTGATCCGTTTTGTTCTGTATTTTTTTTTGCTCCATTTAAAATAGTTCCCTATGGGAAAAGTTGAGGAGTTAAACACCACACTAAGGGCCTTTTCACATTAGGTTTTTGCTATGTTTTGGACGCATTGCATTTTACCAGCAACGTTTCCTATGCGCTGGCTAAGAACACATGCGTTTAAAACGCACCTGAGTTTTCAATGCGTTTTTACCACGTTTGCATGCATTTTTACAATGCAAGTCTTTGAGTGAAAAAACGCATGCGGTTTTACCACGTTTTCAGTAAAAATGTAGGAAAAACACAATGCATCCAAAATGCAAAACCCAGCTCAGCTGTGTACTGGGCCTTACATGCTATTTTCTTTGACGGATCTCTTTTCTAGGAAAAACGGATCACATCACAAATTCCCAGTTTGAATGGCAAAAAGCTAAAACCCATTGACTTTGCTTGGCTTCCATTAAAGTACCTTTACACGCCACCACTGAAAGGTAGCAACTGCCTGGCATTGGGGATATTTATGCCTGTTGCTATGAAATTGCTACGAAATGGCGGCGTGTAAATAAGGAAATTCCTTCCTGTGTCCTGACACAGGAAGGAATTTCCCTATTTACACGCAGCCATTTCGTAGCAATTTCATGGCAACAGGCATAAATATCCCCAATGCCAGGCAGTTGCTACCTTTCAATGGTGGCGTGTAAAGGTACCTTTAGAGTGAATCATTTTCTGCAGTGCACTGCAAAAAATGGATGCTAAAAAATGGATCAAAAATGGTGTGTGTGAATGTAGCCTTAAAGTGTAAATGTAATTTCATTGAAAAAAAAAAAAACAATACTGCACTGGATGTTAATGATGGGTCACATAGCAGCCTAGATAATGCTTTTTGTGCCATGTGACTTACTTTCTCACATTTTTATGTGCTCTTTTAAAAGTTGCATTTTATGGCTGTGTGGCCAGCATCCCTCATTGTCAGCCAGCACTGTGTGGCCTGTTTCACATCTAAGGATGGTGTGCGTTTTGCTTAATTAGTGTTTTTAGGCGTTTTTGCTGCTAAAAATGCTTAAAAACGCTAGCGGTTTTAGTTCCATTGATTTTAATGGAAACACATGTAAAAACGCATGCAAAAACGCATTAGCGCTTTCAAAAACGCAAAACGCATGCGTTTTTACCAACGCTGCCGAAGATGTCGGGAAATGCGTCTAGCGCGGCATTTGCAAAAACGCATGCATTTTGCGTTTTTGAAAACGCATGCGTTTTTACCAACGCTGCCCAAAATGTCGGGAAATGCGTCTAGCGCGGCATTTGCAAAAACGCATGCATTTTGCGTTTTTGAAAACGCATGCGTTTTTACCAACGCTGCCCAAGATGTCGGGAAATGCATCTAGCGCGGCATTTGCAAAAACGCATGCATTTTGCGTTTTTGAAAACGCATGCGTTTTTACCAACGCTGCCCAAAATGTCGGGAAATGCGTCTAGCGCGGCATTTGCAAAAACGCATGCGTTTTGCGTTTTTGCATGTGTTTTTACATGCGTTTCCATTAAAATCAATGGGACTAACGCTAATGTTTCATGCGTTTTTAGCGGTAAAAACGCCTAAAAACGCAAGTTAAGCAAAACGCAGACTATTCTTAGGTGTGAAAACACCCTGTGTGTAGTTTCCACAGTATCTGAGAGGAAGCAGATAGTGAGCAGTGTGACAGCAAAGAACGGGTTAACAGAGATTATGATTGAGCTGTGTGGAGCCATATGACAGATCAGAAGAAGCTTGTAAAGAGGAGTTAGCTCTATGCTGTAATCTGATACATTGTTTCCTCCCGAATTGCAGTCAGCAGTGTAGGCCATCATGCCCCCTTTACCCATATATGGTTACATGCCTCGTATTCACTGATCTGACTGATTCACAGATCTGACTGATAATGAACATATGTCTGCTTCACACACAGCGTAGTGGAGACACCTTGTGGAAGATTTATGAATGGTTTTCAACCAGAATATTCTAATTAAGTAAATTTGAAAGTTTATTAAAATCACTTGCTCTACATTATCTACTATATAATCTCCTAATGGTGTCTGTCTGCCGCCGAAATCGCGCGCCAGCGCTCATTGGCTGCCCCTAGCCGCGGCAACCAATGAGCGCCGCGTATGCAAAAAGCCACGCGTATTCAAAATTAGAAGATTATATAGTAGCATAGGCTATCGCCAGGTTACATGCGTACGGCGCGGCAACCCCCGACACCAGTACCCACCTTCCGCACCGCACTTCGCATTCCGTACCTTGCCTCCTCACCTCGCCTCCCGCACCGCACCTCGCTGCCCCCACTTCACCTCCCACACCTCGCCTCTCGCAACTCGCCTCCCACACCGCACCTTGCTGCCCCCACTTCGCCTCTCGCATCGTACCTCGCCTCCTGCACCACACCTCACCTCCCGGACCTCGCCTCCTCCCGTTCTCACCTGTCTTCTCCCTGTGTACATTGGTTATGTGACAGGGTGGGCTGATGTGACATCACACAGCCCGCCCTGTCACATGACCGCAGTACACAGCTGCAGAAGACGGGTGAGAACAGAGGAGGGCAAGGGGATCCTCCCCCAGCTCCATCCTGCCCCCCCCGGCTCCATCCTGCCCCCCTCCTCCGGCTCTATCCTGCCCCCCTCCCCCGGCTCCATTCTGCCCCCCGGCTCCATCCTGCCGCCCCGGCTCCATCCTGGTCCCCCCGGCTCCATCCTGTTCCCCGCAACCATCCTGCCCCCCCCCCGGCTCCATCTTGCCACCCCCGCATCCATCCTGCCCCCCGGCTCCATCCTGCCCCCCCGGGTCCATCCTGCCCCCCTGGCTCCATCCTGTTCCCCGCAACCATCTTGCCCCACCTGGCTCCATCCTGCCACCCCCACATCCATCCTGCCCCCCTGACTCCATCCTGCTCCCCCCTGCTCCAACCTGCTCCCCCCGGCTCCATCCTGCCCCCCCAGCTCTATCCTGCCCCACCACCTCGATCCTGCCATCCTGCTTCCATCCTGCCATCCAGCCCCCCCTCGTCACCATCCTACCCTGCTGGCTTAATTCTGCCCCCCATCACCATCCGGCTCCCTAGCTCCATCCTGCCCCCCTGGCTTCATACCCTGCCAGCTCCATCCTGCCTCCCCGCCTCCATCCTGCTGCCCCGGTTTCCCAGGCAATGATAGGTCCTAAAGGCCTGTAGGACCTAGAAGACAGAAGTGGAGCGAGCCAGCGGACAGGTGAGTATCCTCACTGAGGATTTTTTTTATTTTTACTTTTACTGTGGAGGAGCAGGGGGCTGCGGGGAGAAGAGTATCGCCATATACCATAGTGCTGCTATACATGTACTGTAATGTACCGCCAAATACTATAACACTGCTATACATGTACTATAATGTACTGCCATATATTATAGTGCTGCTATACATGTACTGTAATGTACTGCCATATACCATAGCGCTGCTGTACATGTACTGTAATATACTGCCATATACCATAGTGCTGCTATACATGTACTGTAATGTACTGCCATATACTATAGTGCTGCTATACATGTGCTGTAATGTACCCCCATATACCATAGCGATGCTATACATGTATTGTAATGTACAGCCATATACTATAGCGCTGCTATACATGTACTGTAATGTACCGCCATATACTATAGTGCTGCTTTACATGTACTGTAATGTACCAGCATATACCATAGCGCTGCTATACATGTACTGTAATGTATCGCCATACGATGCGTTAGAATCAGGCCACCATCTAGTTATGAAATAAAAATGTAAAAGGCGGTTACGCTTAAAGTTTTAGTCTGTCTGATGGTCGGTGTGAACATGCTCTTACAGGCATGTTCACCAACGTCTGCTCTGACTCATTTTTTTGTGTATATCAGTAAAATGAGTAATGATAACCATAATTACATAAGACAAGAAGCATTGGAAATTCATAATGAACAATAGATGCACAAAGGATATTTTGAAATGCATTTATAAGGCTGGTTTCACATTGCGTTTTTTTCCCTGTCTGTGGGGATCCTATTTTTTGCAAGACCCCATGGACAGGAAAGGACCGGATCAAATGTTGCCTCTAGATGCCATTTCTGCGTCCGGGTCCGTGATTTTCATGGATCCGGACACAAAAAGCCCAAGCCTGCAAAGCGCAGGTAAGTGAGCACTTTCACTCCCGCAATGTATATACATACATTGCGGGAGTGAAGCAAGGGTTAAAAAAGAAAAAAAAAATATCCTCACCTCTCCGACATGTGACCCACGATGTGCGCTATCTAGATCTGAGGGTTTAAGGACCTGGCGGGGCAGAGTTAACCAATCAGCTGATTGGTCACATGACCACATCAGCTGAGCGGTTTAAATCTCCCACCCACCAATCGGTTTTGGTGGGCAGGAGATTTAAACCGCTCAGCTGATTTGGTCATGTGATCAATCAGCTGTTCAGGTAGCCCTGCCCTGCCAGGTCTTTAAGCTTGGAGCTACTGTAGATGGCACGCATCGCGGGACACACACCGGAGAGGCGAGGATATATTTTATTTATTTTTAACACTTGCTTTAGTTAATTTCACTTCCGCAATGTGTGTATATACATTGCGGAAGTGAAATTACACGGTAAAGAGCAGTTTTAGTGTACTGAGCATGCTCAGTAATAATATATATCTCTCCAGCCTGGGTGAGTCATTATATGTGCCCTTGTTGCCGGATTCACTGCCAAGAGGTGAATAGGGTTATGATAGTGATGGGCGAGTCCTAAATTACTTGGAATCGCTTGACTCTAGCGAGTCCGAGCCTGGGACTCGCTACTCGTTGTGAGTCTAGCGAGTCCAATGTTAATGAATGGGGAAGCGAGTAATAGCGAGTAATGTGCGATTTACAAATCGCAGATGTGTCTCGAAAGCTTCAGGCTCTATCTGCTACAATAGCTAAATCATGTTTAATAGGCTCCCGCTGTCACATCACAGTTAACTCTCTGCTTACCGGAGATGCAGTGATCGGTAAGCAGGGAGTTAAATCCAGCAGCTTATGAATGAGTCGGCTGCGAAGCCCACGTCATTTTTTTTCTAAAAAATCAATAAAACAATCCTAAAAAAGGGACTGCATCTTTATTAACCCCTCGCCCATGGTCCAGGGGTTAATAAAGATGCAGTCCCTTTTATTTATATTGTTTTATGGATTTGTCAGAAAAAAATTTCATGTGGGCTTCGCCGTATTTCTGGAACCAGCCGGATCCAGCAGGCAGCGACGGGCTGCCCCCAACCCCCGGTGCCTATTTGTACCTGGCCGGACACAAGAATATAGGGGAGCCCTTTTTTTTATTATTTCATGAATTTCATGAAATAATAAAAAAAAAATGCGTGGGGCTCCGCGCAATTTCTATGTCTAGCCAGGTACAGCTAAGCAGCTGGGGGCTGGAATCCGCAGTGCAGGGAGGCCCAAGCTTTCTGGGCACCCCCCGCTGCAAATTGCAGCCCGCAGCCGCCCCAGAAGATGGCACGTTCATTGAAGCGCCATCCTCTGGCGCTGAACCCCGCTCTTCCAGCGGCCCTGGTGGCGGTGGCACGCTGGGTAATAAAGGGGTTAATACCAGCTTTGTTATACAAGCTGGTATTAAGCCCGAAATTCTTAATGTCAGGCCACGTTTGACCCGGCCACTAAGAATCTCCAATAAAGGTTTAAAAAAACACCACACAGAGAAAATTTTTTATTAGAAATAAAAAAAAAAGCCATTAGGGACTCCATCTTTAATTAAAAAAATCCTCTTCCGTCCGACGTAGTCCAAAACGCGATGTCCTCTCTGCTACATCCCTGTGCATAAATATAGATGTCTATGCACAGGGAATGAGCAGACTGAGAACAATCTCAGCTCTGCTACATCATCTCTGTGCACAGACATTCAAGTCTGTACACAGGGAGAGCAGGCGGGCTTTAGGACCCTGAAGCTGCGGCAGCCTGCAGGACCCGAGCCCGGCACAGAGCAGACAGCCGGACTCGTTACTGTGCGAGTTTCCCTGCGATTACTTGCACAGTAATGAGTCCAATGCAAGTCAATGGCAATCCTAGTTTTGTCAGAGTCTCTGACAAAACTAGGATTGCCATTGATTTGCATTGGACTCGTTACTGTGCGAGTAATCGCTGGGAAACTCGCAGAGTACCGAGTCCTGCGAGTGCCTTACTACTCGCAGAAGTAACGAGTCCTAGCGAGTAGACTCACCCATCCCTAGGTTATGAGTTTGGGCAGCAGTGAATATTCATTTTTTTTTAATAGCAGGCACACTGTTAGTCCCATTGCTGGCTTCTGCCTCCAGTGACTTTGCTCTTGCTTCCTATGATCCAGTCCTCTGCCACTGCCACCACAGCAACAGCCAGGTACATCTGGAGTATATGACGCCCCCCACTTTCCTCCTACATTTTTGTGAAAAAAAAGTTTGTCTCATAGACTAAAAAATATGATACTTTTGACATTCATATGACATGTCAACCTAAAAGATTAGAAGGGTTTACTGAGCAAGCTGTGACAAAAAGAGGCTGCCAGATTAACTACAGTTGATTATCAAAAATAGCATAAATTATAGCACAAATCTACTCTAGATTAAGCATGAAAAATATTTCAGACTGTAGAGCATGGACAGCATAAAGATAGGAATAGAAAACTTCAAGCATAACCATTGTTTTAAATTTTATTTAATAAATCAATAGACAATAGACACATTTCCTTCTTTCTCTGCCAGACATGATATTTTCACCTCCAAAATTGTCTGAGATCAGCCACCCGGAGAGCTGCTGCAACATTCAGTTTGCATATCCAAAACATTTCTGCACAAAATGACAGAAACCATCTCGGAGGCTCATCTGCATGCTCTTCGTCCTCATTGGGGTCTGCACCTGACTGCAGTGCATCGTCGTAAATGTCTTGCGTGGGCAAATGCTCACATTTGAAGGCATCTGACATGGAGAAGTGTTCTGTCACGCCACGCACTAGGGTGCCTCTAGATACACTGCATTACAGTGGCACCGAGAACAAAGGTGTCTGGTGCACAACACGAAATACAAACAATCAGAGCACTGGGGGGACAAATACAATGCAGTCGGCAATGTTCCTAGGAGACAGGTGAAAGGGAAACCTCCTGCACTCACTTGAGATTGTGCCCTGATCTCCTTACCATCCCTATATGGGTTCTTTTACCCCATCTCTAAGCAGGTCCCTCGCTGGCCCTGATGTTAACCCTCACTAGGGAGATGGCTGGTGGGAGGATTAGTCCCAACTGCAGCACTAAAACCAACAATAGGGAAGGAAGACAGACAGGGGAAACACCAACATGACTTTACAGCTTCTGCCACTCTCCTAGGCAGCAAACAGCGTGTCATAAATAAAAGGCGAACATTATTTGAATACCTGAAGGAAAAAAATATATGAGCCATTAAAAGCACATGTGTGATAAAGCCAAATATTCTGTCTTGTTGGGAATGATGAGAAATGGGCAGGTTATAACAACCTCCAGCCATGTGACATAAAGTCTTCTTGTACTCACCAGTCGAAATCCCTTTTTATCAAAGAAAAAGAGACGCATGACTGTAATCCAATGAAAAAGAGCACATTACTAGATAGGAAAAACCAACCGGATCAGAAGACATCAAAGTTTGAAATAGTTTAACTAGTAAAACAACCTGACAGGATACCAGGAATAAGACACTGAGAAACTACACCACATAACATAAGATGCCCTGGAGCTCTTCAGTTATTTTACTCATTTGATGTCTTTTCAGGTTTATTGGGAGTGACTAGATTTTCTATTGATTTTTCTTTTTGCTATTTATATTACATTATCAAATAAAATGAGCTTTTCTTGGAATTACCATTGATGTTACTATTTACACAACCATTACAATCTTCTGT
This sequence comes from Allobates femoralis, assembly GCA_033576535.1. Lineage (NCBI taxonomy): Eukaryota > Metazoa > Chordata > Amphibia > Anura > Aromobatidae > Allobates > Allobates femoralis. The sequence continues at coordinate 503,746,466 of JARQOC010000003.1, forward strand.
TACTACAAATGTCTTAATTTAAAGCATATGCTAACATCAAATATTTTTTTTACATTTTCTTTATTGTTAGTATATAAAAGCTTATCATTCCCATTTGAAGTAAATACTTGTTGTTTTGCGTATGATATTATAGAACAACTATAGTCTCGCATATACAGTGGTGAGAAAAAGTGTTTGCCCCTTTCTTGATTTTTTATTCTTATTCATGTTTGTTACACTTAAATGTTTCAAATCACCAAACCAAAATATTAGACAAAGATAACCAAGCAAACACAAGACACGGTTTATAAGTTAAGGTCATTATTTTTATTAAGGGGAAAAAAATCCAAACCTACAGGGCCCTGTGTGAAAAAGTGATCACCCCCTTAAAATATAAGTTGACTGTGGTTTATCAAATCTTTTGTAAGCGGAGTTTAAGTTCCCTAGCCACACCCAGGTGTAATTACTGCCACATCTGTGCTCAATCAAGAGATCGCTTAAATAGGATCTGCTTGACAAAGTGAAGTAGACCAAAATATTCTCAAAAGATAGAAATCATGCTGTGATCCAAAGTAATTTGGGAACAAATGAGAAACAAAGTAATTGAGATCTATCAGTCTGGAAAAGGTTATAAAGCCATTTCTAAAACTTTTGGATTCAAGCGAACCACAGTGAGAGCCATTATCCACAAATGGCAAAAATATAGAACAGGTAACATTTCCAGGAGTTGGCAGCCGACCAAAATTACCCTAAGAGCGTAGCAATGACTCATCAAAGAGGTCACAAAATACCCCACAACAACATCCAAAGATCTCAGGCCTCACTTGTCTTAGATAAGGTCAGTGTTCATGAGTCAACCATGAAGCTGGAATAACAAGAGTGGATAAAATTCTGATGGCTTTTCATCCAGGAGAGTAGCATGAGTAAAATCTGCATGGTCTTCTGTGTGTTATGCGAGTCCTATGCGAGTGTGTGCTTTTTTTCTCGCCTAGCATTCATGTGACATTCATGTATCCTTTGTGTGTCATCTGTATGCAATACATTTTTTCTCAGCAACTATTATTATACAATCATTTACAGAACCATATACAGTGTTCTATGCTATAGAATAATAATGTATCCATAAAAAACAGACAGAGCACGGATGTTTCTGGCACCCATTGACTTTTATTGGCGAGTTGCACACAATTAATGTATCTACATACAACATGTTGCAACATTTCTCTCATCCAGGAACTGGATGAGAAAAAATGTTCACTACATCTCATATCTGCCTAAGGATAGGGTCACCCTTGGGAGCATGCATTCATTTACTGGATGCATGAATGGATCCAGTTTTTTAAATTGCCATTTTCATGTTATTCTTGCCTCAGTTAACGCTAGCGTTAATGCATGCGTTAACGTTAACGCATGCGTTTCCCATTGGGGTCCATGTTAAAAAAACACAAGCGTTTTTGACAAAGCTCCCAAAAACGTTGTAGACCTTGTTTTTATCACTAGTAGCAAAAACGCAATGCGCTGAACGCAATGCCATTTTGCGTTGCGTTTTTTGCTTTGGAGTCTATGGGTGCACTAATGGATGTAGAAAAAGGTGTAGAATCCGGTGCCACAAAATTCCTTTTTATTTTCAAAAGTTTTAAAAATCACACATGCTCCAGAGGAGCTCCTGGACGCGTTTCGTGGGTCTAGCCCACTTAATCGTCAGTACAATGGCAATACAGACAAAAAGAATATATACAATTTAAAAGCAAAAAACAGCCCCCTCTCGCATGTGTGACAAATATACATCAATTATTTCTAACCAATCACATACCTGCAGGTTCTAAAAGAGTTAAAGGGAAAAAATATGTAGGGAAGAAGAGGGGGAGGGGAGGAAAAGAGAAAGAGAGGAAAAAGAGCTGATAACAGAAAGTAAAAGAGAAAAAAAAAAAAAAATTATAATAGAGAAGGAATGAAGGGGAGGGAAAGAGAGGAAAAAAGCTGATAACAGAAAGTAAAAGAGAAAAAAAAAAAAAAAAAATTATAATAGAGAAGGAATGAAGGGGAGGGAAAGAGAGGAAAAGAGCTGATAACAGAAAGTAAAAGAGAGAAAAAAAAAAAAAATTATAATAGAGAAGGAATGAAGGGGAGGGAAAGAGAGGAAAAGAGCTGATAACAGAAAGTAAAAGAGAAAAAAAAAAAAAAAAGAGAGAGGGGGGGGGAGAAGAACAGAGCAAAGAACTGATATATTAGCAATGCAATTACATGGTAAACATTACAGGTGTAGAAATCTAAAGATAACCACAACAAAGATCTTTCTTTCTTATTGTAAGTCACCAACTACAAGGCTATTACATTTTAGAAATAGTATATTCCAAGAGAAAAGGTATAATCCTCCAACCACATAACAGTAGGGGGATCCCACTAAGATTTCATTCACAGAATACATAAATATATACCTCCTTTCCCAATGGATTATTCATACATTATGTACAGCCATCGTATTGCAAGTGCACTCAATATGTATTATACAAAGGAGCAAATACCATAAAAGAGACATAGGGTGCAGGATCAATAAAAGTATAACAAATCTGATCTATAGTTCAGATCCTGTGGAATCCGTGCATCAAGCCGTAGGATCCATAATTTTTCCTGGTTATGTAGTGCTTTCTCCCAATTACCCCCCCTATATGGACGGGGTATCCTCTCTATGCCTCTGATCTTTAAAGTTTTAAGGTCCCCTGCATGGAAATCCCTAAAATGGCGCGATAAACCTGACAAGCCCGTTCTATAGGCCTTTGAATTGGGATTTGCCCCTGTAATGTGCTCCGACATTCTTACCTTAAGGGATCTGATAGTGCAACCTATGTAATATTTGTTACAGCTACTACACGTAGCCATATATACTACGTGGGATGTGTTACAATTGATATAGGTAGATATTCTATATTGCTTCCCAGTTCGATTATTGCAAAAGGTTTCACCCATATCCACGTATTTACACATGGTGCACCTATTTTCACCACATTTAAACATCCCCCTATAGTTCAACCAAGTCTTCCTTTGGGTTCTTTTTTCCAGATAAATACTAGGAGACAAGTAATTCCCCAAATCTTTCCCTTTCCTAGGGACCACCCTACATCCTGAATCTAAAATAGCTGATAATTTACTATCCTGATATTATATGGGGAGATTCTTTAAAAAGATGCGTTTGATGTCGTAGTACTGGTTGCTAAAGGGTGTTGAGAAGGTCGGTATTATTGGTCCCGGAGGGGCTTCTCGTTCTTTCTGTGCCAGGAGGGATTCCCTACTCCTTGATTCGGCAATATTCACTGCTCTATCTAACATCCATTTTTTGTATCCTCTTGATCGTAACCTTTTAGTCATAACATCAGCTTCATTCATGAAATCCACATGTGTGGTGCAGTTGCGTCTTGCTCTTATTAATTCCCCTACCGGCAGATTCTTAATCACATGCTTAGGGTGGTTACTTTCTGCTCTAAGGACCGAGTTCCCACTAATGGGTTTGCGATACAATCTAGATGTAATTTTTCCTGTTCTTACATTACCCACTAAATACACATCCAGAAACGGAGTTTCAGTTCCGTGCACCTGGATATAATTCCTTTATCAGGTTAGCGAAGTCTGACCATGGACTCCACGAAAGATTATTTATCTATCTGTCGGAACCTGCGAGCAAAGAAACTGGAAGCTATTTTCTCCGGGGAAGACGTTTTGTGTAGCGACACTCCTGACATTAATAAGGCTTTCCATGCCTTGGAAAAAGTCTTAATTCAACACCTGAAAGTATGGTGGGACCATGCATCTTTGGAGAAATATCTATCCAAAAAGATGATCCCTAGAGGTCTCCGTATCAAGAAAATGGCCACCACCACTTTCAACGAGGAATTTACTTGTAAGTGGAATAATATCCTCACAGAATGTTCACTGAGATTGATTACCTTGATTATTTCTGAGGAGGAGGCAAAATTGGAATCCTTAGAAGTATCGGTACAAACCTTACAAGATGAAGCAGATAAATTTATATCATTGGACACATATGAGGTCTTATATAATAAGATGCATAAGAAAATAGATGAACTAGAAAAGACCATTATTGAAATGAAGAAATCAATGTTCAAACGGGATCTGAATGACTATGAAAATGATACGGTTTATGCTTGGAAGCAGTTTACACCTAAAAAACCACGTTCACCGCATTCGCCGTACACCCCGAGACCTCCAAAAACACCCAAGACTCCAGCCCCTAAACCTATTCTGAGGAATCCTCCACAGCAATCAGGTAAGAGGAATGTGAGCTTCTCCTCCCCCGTTTCATCTGGGAGCTCTGAGAGCTCTTTGGACATGGGCCAGGATCATAGCCCGGAGGAAATCCATGCGGGCTATAATACCAGATATGCTTCAGCTCCAAAAAACGGGGGAAAAAGAAAAGGAGGCGGTCAAAGAGAAAATGGGGGGTACAGGAAGAAACAGAAAAAGTAAGTGACTTTAACAATTTTGCGGTGATGAATTTATCTGCCAATATATTATCAGAGCCGCAGATATGTCTTTTGGAAAAAGGACTGAACTTTGTACCAAATAAGGATGCTGATTTCTTTCAGACCCTTAAGGATGTTAATCATTTCACCAGAAATTTGACAGTGAGAAGACATTTCTTGGACACTAGTGTGAACAGTGATGTAAATGTGTCTGCTGCTAGTGAGATTACAAATAGTAATAATGTGGTGGATTGCTTTCCTTTACAATTGAATCTGAGGGAAATTCTGTCAACAAGGGAATTATATCATTTGAATAAGAATGTGGAGGTGGAGGATTGTAGAAGGGTTAAAAATAAAATTGAGGCATCTAAATTTACAGTGTCTAACCCCATGTACTATCCTATCGCATCACGAGCGTCTGCCATGGAGATTTTCCAGGTCACTATGGAAAGAGACCTGAACAGTCTCCTGGAGAATAAAACTTCTACAAGGAGCAATTTATCTAGGGATGAACAACAAGCCCTTTTCTCCCTCAAATCTAATGACAATATTGTAGTGAGGCCATCTGATAAGGGGGGTACGGTGGTAGTAATGGATTCTGGCTTATATAAAAAACAGATAGAAGAAATCCTTTTTGACAAAACCACCTACCGGCCCCTTTTGTCAGATCCTACTAAGGATTTATCAATGGATTTGGATAGATTGTTGGGGGAGGGTTGGCACTTGGTGCAATAGATCAGAAAACTAGGGATTTCTTATATGTGGACAAACCAGTTGTTCCAGTCTTCCATGCCCTCCCCAAGACCCACAAGGCTGTGTTCCCCCCACCTTTGAGGCCGATCGTGGCAGGGATTGGATCCCTTCATGAGAGACTTTCGGGGTGGGTGGACTCAAAATTGAGGGTCTTGGTGGAGGGCACTCCAGGCTTAATAAAGGATACCAAACACTTGATGCAGGCTGTAGATGGAATGACATGGCAGGAGGATTTTAACTGGTTAACTTGCGATGTAGTGCAGCTGTACTCTACTATCCCCCATGGAAAAGCTATATGGGTATTACAAGAAACCCTGAAAGAGACGGATGTATTTACTGACAACCAAAAAGAGTTCCTTCTCATGTCTGTAGAATTTCTCTTGAGAAGTAACTACTTTACATTTAATGAAAGCTTTTATTTACAGCTGTGTGGTTGCCCTATGGGCTCAAAATTTTCCCCTTCACTAGCAATATTATATATGCGGAAATGGGAGGAGAGCTTTATCTATTCTGAGGACTGTCCCTTTAAGGATTGCATACGGTGGTGTGGAAGGTACCTGGACGACCTGATCTTTATTTGGGGGGTACCGTCCTGGATATCTCCCTCACCATCGCCCGCCCAAATGTTGGAATATTTTCATACAAATGATTTCAATCTACGATTTACAATGGAGGTGCACGGAACTGAAACTCCGTTTCTGGATGTGTATTTAGTGGGTAATGTAAGAACAGGAAAAATTACATCTAGATTGTATCGCAAACCCATTAGTGGGAACTCGGTCCTTAGAGCAGAAAGTAACCACCCTAAGCATGTGATTAAGAATCTGCCGGTAGGGGAATTAATAAGAGCAAGACGCAACTGCACCACACATGTGGATTTCATGAATGAAGCTGATGTTATGACTAAAAGGTTACGATCAAGAGGATACAAAAAATGGATGTTAGATAGAGCAGTGAATATTGCCGAATCAAGGAGTAGGGAATCCCTCCTGGCACAGAAAGAACGAGAAGCCCCTCCGGGACCAATAATACCGACCTTCTCAACACCCTTTAGCAACCAGTACTACGACATCAAACGCATCTTTTTAAAGAATCTCCCCATATAATATCAGGATAGTAAATTATCAGCTATTTTAGATTCAGGATGTAGGGTGGTCCCTAGGAAAGGGAAAGATTTGGGGAATTACTTGTCTCCTAGTATTTATCTGGAAAAAAGAACCCAAAGGAAGACTTGGTTGAACTATAGGGGGATGTTTAAATGTGGTGAAAATAGGTGCACCATGTGTAAATACGTGGATATGGGTGAAACCTTTTGCAATAATCGAACTGGGAAGCAATATAGAATATCTACCTATATCAATTGTAACACATCCCACGTAGTATATATGGCTACGTGTAGTAGCTGTAACAAATATTACATAGGTTGCACTATCAGATCCCTTAAGGTAAGGATGTCGGAGCACATTACAGGGGCAAATCCCAATTCAAAGGCCTATAGAACGGGCTTGTCAGGTTTATCGCGCCATTTTAGGGATTTCCATGCAGGGGACCTTAAAACTTTAAAGATCAGAGGCATAGAGAGGATACCCCGTCCATATAGGGGGGTAATTGGGAGAAAGCACTACATAACCAGGAAAAATTATGGATCCTACGGCTTGATGCACGGATTCCACAGGGTCTGAACTATAGATCAGATTTGTTATACTTTTATTGATCCTGCACCCTATGTCTCTTTTATGGTATTTGCTCCTTTGTATAATACATATTGAGTGCACTTGCAATACGATGGCTGTACATAATGTATGAATAATCCATTGGGAAAGGAGGTATATATTTATGTATTCTGTGAATGAAATCTTAGTGGGATCCCCCTACTGTTATGTGGTTGGAGGATTATACCTTTTCTCTTGGAATATACTATTTCTAAAATGTAATAGCCTTGTAGTTGGTGACTTACAATAAGAAAGAAAGATCTTTGTTGTGGTTATCTTTAGATTTCTACACCTGTAATGTTTACCATGTAATTGCATTGCTAATATATCAGTTCTTTGCTCTGTTCTTTCCCCCCCCCCTCTCTCTTTTTTTTTTTTTTTTTTTTTCTCTTTTACTTTCTGTTATCAGCTCTTTTCCTCTCTTTCCCTCCCCTTCATTCCTTCTCTATTATAAGTTTTTTTTTTTTTTTCTCTCTTTTACTTTCTGTTATCAGCTCTTTTCCTCTCTTTCCCTCCCCTTCATTCCTTCTCTATTATAATTTTTTTTTTTTCTCTTTTACTTTCTGTTATCAGCTTTTTTCCTCTCTTTCCCTCCCCTTCATTCCTTCTCTATTATATATATTTTTTTTTTTTCTCTCTCTTTTACTTTCTGTTATCAGCTCTTTTTCCTCTCTTTCTCTTTTCCTCCCCTCCCCCTCTTCTTCCCTACATATTTTTTCCCTTTAACTCTTTTAGAACCTGCAGGTATGTGATTGGTTAGAAATAATTGATGTATATTTGTCACACATGCGAGAGGGGGCTGTTTTTTGCTTTTAAATTGTATATATTCTTTTTGTCTGTATTGCCATTGTACTGACGATTAAGTGGGCTAGACCCACGAAACGCGTCCAGGAGCTCCTCTGGAGCATGTGTGATTTTTAAAACTTTTGAAAATAAAAAGGAATTTTGTGGCACCGGATTCTACACCTTTTTCTATTGCTACTGGTGGTTGCCAAGCCACTTTCCGGTTTGCCTGGGAGTCCTGGGAATATTAGGTGGTTGGAGCTAGTCCTTTTTTTGATTCACTAATGGATGTGTTTTTACACATTTCCACATGTCAAAAATGGATCCAGTTAGCGGCTGCATGACGCAAGTGTGGCCCTGGCCTAACTCATTTAGTAACATTGCTGCAATTAGGAGATTTTTTTTTATTGCACTGGTCCGATTGATACGCTCATTTGAGCAAGGCCTAAGAAAAAGACTGGGCAAAAATGGCCTGCATGGCAGAATTCCAACACAAAAACCAATGCTGAGCAAAAAGAACATAAAGACTCATCTCAGTTTTTCCAGAAAACATCTTAATGATCCCAAAAACCTTTGGGAGAATACTCTGTGGACTTACGAGACAGAGATGAACTTTGCCTAGGGCAGTGATGGCGAACCTTTCTGAGGCCGAGTGCCCAAACTGCCCCTCTTGTCACCATCCTGCCCCTTGTCACTCTCATGCCCCTCTTGCCACCATCCTGCCCCTTGTCACCATCCTTCCCTTTGTCTCCATCCTGCCCCTTGTCACACTCATGTCCCTTTTGTCACCATCCTGCCCCTCTTGTCACCCTCATGTCCCTGTTGTCACCATCCTGCCCCTTGTCACCCTCATGCCCCTTATCACCATCCTGGCCCTTGTCACTCTCATGCCCCTCTTGCCACCATCCTGCCCTTGTCACCATCCTTCCCTTTGTCTCCATCCTGCCCCTTGTCACACTCATGTCCCTCTTGTCTCTATCCTGCCCCCTGTCACACACATGTCCCTCTTGTCTCCATCCTGCCCCCTGTCACACACATGTCCCTCTTGTCTCCATCCTGCCCCCTGTCACATCCCTGGCACTCGTGCCATAGGTTCGCCATCACTGGCCTAGGGTCACACATAAGCCCTGGATCTATTATTTGTATCAGTTTTTCAACTTAAAGGGATCCTGTCACCCCCAAATCGCCTCATAAGCTATCTAAACATGTCCCTGCAGCATAGGATCACTAATCCCACACTCCTTTTGGCGCAGAAAAGCATCCTGTGAAAGTGTAGAAAAATGTTTTATAACTTACTCATTAGTGATGATAATGAGCAGTGGCTATATTCTTTAGTCACCAAAGCTGGCCATCTTCGTCCTAATATCACACCCTAATAGGTGTGATCTTCTATGCATATTGTAATCAGCGCCTCCCTGCTCTCCTCGCCGCTGTGAAGGCTGTAATGGCGCTGTAATGCCGCAAATCGCGTCATTTCCGGCATTGGGTGACGTCAGTACACCCACGTCGCATGTGCAGTGCGGGGCTTGAAGACTGCAGAGCGGCGCGGGTGTACTGACGTCACCCTATGCCGGAAATGATGTGATTTGTGTCATTACAGCCCCATTGCAGCCCAGGCAGCGCCGAGGAGAGCAGGGAGGTGTTGATTACAATATGCATAGAAGATCACGCCTATTAGGGTGTGATATTAGGATGAAGATGGCCAGCCTTGGTGACTAAAGAATATAGCCACTGCTCATTATCATCACTAATGAGTAAGTTATAAAATATTTTTCTACACTTTCACAGGATGCTTTTCTGCACCAAAAGGAGTGTGGGAGTAGTGATGGGAGGCTGCAGGGACATGTTTGGATAGCTTAGGAGGCGATTTGGGGGTGACTGGATACCTTTTAGAATTCTAAGTCCAAAAACTGATGCTGTTAACGGATCCTGGACTCAAGTGTCACTGCTCTGCTATGTGTTTTTTAGCAAGCAGCATTTTTTGGGTGCAGTAGAAAAACTGATCCATTTTTTGGGTGCAGTAAAAAAATTGATCCTTTTTTTAACTTGGGGTGCTATGGGAAACGGATGAATTAAAAAAGGCACAATCCATTAACGGATCAATTTTTGCTAGCATTATTTGGCAAAAAATGGCAAAGTCCAAAAAATGCATAGCTGCACAGGAGGCTCAAAAAACTGCCTAAGGCTGGGGTTACACATAGAAATCCGTTTTTGGAAGTCCTTTTCATCACCAATCCGTTTTTTATAGGGTGCTTTTTGTGTCTCCTGCACTCCTGTACGTTTTTGGACTTAGTCATTTTTTTCTGAAAAAACGCATGTGCGCAAACGCATGCGCAAACGCAAGTGGCTATATATGCCATGCGTTTGCGCATGCGTTTCCCATAGGGCCCCATGTTAAAAAAAACGCATACAAACGCATGCGTTTTTTAACTGATGCCAAAAACGCTGTTTACTGCGTTTTTGGCTCAAAAACGGACAGGGCAATGTTTTGAGCTCCAGAGAAAAACGCACAGGGTGTTTATTACACCCAATGCGTTTTTCTGTCAGTTTTTGGACTTAGAAAAAAAAAATGACAAAACTGAAGCCAAAAACTGACTGAGGGCTTATGTGTAACCCCAGCCTAACCCCAGCCTAAAAAATGGATTTGTTATTGGATCCATTAAAAAAACTGATTGGCATGTGTAACCCTAGTCTTTTTGTAAGGTGTATGTCTCATTACATCTGGCGTAGAAGTAACAGCATTTAAGAAAATGAACATCAAACCAATGATAAAATATGGTGGTGGTAGAAGCCTGGAGTTGTTTTACTGCTTCAGGACCTGGAAGACTTGTTCTGGTAAATGGAACCATGAATTCTGCTGTCTTCCAAAAAATGTTGAAGGAGAATGTCTGACCATCTGTTCATGACCTCGAGCTGAAGCACACTTGGGTTATGTAGCAAGACAATGATTCAAAATACATCAGCAAGTCCATCTCTGAATGGTTTAAGAAAAATAAATTAAGACAATGTAGTGGCCTAGTCAAACTCCTGACCTTAATCTGACTATGATGCTGCGGCATGACTTTAAAAAGGTGGTTCATGCTCGGAAACTCTCCAATATGGCTGCATTACAACAATTCTGCAAAGATGAGTGGGCCAAAATTCCTCCAGAGCAATGTAAAAGCCTTATTGCCAGTTATCACAAACGCTTAATTGTAGTTGTTGCTGGTAAGGGTGATCCAACCAGTTATTAGGTTTAGGGAGCAATCACTTTTTCATACAGGGCTCTGTAGGTTTGAATTTATTTTCCCTTAATAATAGACCTTAATTTATAAACTGCATTGTGTAATTACTTGTGTTATCTTTGTCTAATATTTAAATTTGTTTGGTGATCTGAAACATTTAAGTGTGACAAACATGCAAAAGAATAAGAAATCAGGAAGGGGCAAACACTTTTCCACAGCACTGTATGTGATTAAACCATTGCGCATGTTATGTCTAAAATGACAGCAACCAAAACACTTTGGGAAAATAATGTGTAAAACAGTCGAGGCACCAGTTGAGCTCTGCAGCCATCAGCAACTCATGCTGTATATTGTAGATGTTATCCTCAGCATTGCTCAGTCCATAAAACATGTAGTAAATACTATAATCAGAGAAAGACGGCACTCACCGGGATTTTCTTTGCAGTGCAGCTGTTTCTTATGTTTTCGGGGTTACATAGTGCAGGGAGGGTTCTGCAGCCGGGACTACAGTCACCGTTTCACGCTACATGCGCTTCTACGGGTCCACAAAAGATGGCAGCATGAGTTCCGGTTCCTTAGTAGGAGGAACTCTGCAACGTCATACTACTGCCAACGGAAATATATTAAAGGGTTGGTTCCCTTACAGAACCTCTCTCAAAGCATTTAGATTGTTTTACATCCTTTTTGGAGACAATTCCTTCGCTGGTGCGTGATACTTATGATTTTGTGAATATAGTTGACCATATTGGATGGCATGAGGAGTAAAAGCTAGCTTCTATCGATATCGATAGTTTGTACACAAGAATACCACAGCAATTGGCCGTAGATACCATCAGAAAAATTCTGTTGTCAAACAGTATCGATAAGCTGGTAATAGATTTTGTTTGTGATTCTCTGAAATTTATACTCCAACACAATGCGTTTAGCTTTTTAGAGAAATGGTTTGTACAACAAGAAGGAACCGCGATGGGCACGCCAGTCACGTGTACATTAGCAAATCTGTTCTTAGCAGCTTTTGAGGAGGATTACGTCAACTCACAAAAAAAATATTTTTTCTAAAAAACATTAAACACTACACAAGTTATGTAGATGACATACTGATAGTTTGGGAAGGTAACAAAGAGAGCTTTGAGGCATTTGTGAGCTGCCTAAATATAAATCCCTACAACAAGTTTTACCTCTAATTTTGGGGGAGCAGAATTGGAATTCTTGGACGTAAAGTTGGAGGTGGCAGATGGCTGCTTAAAGAGATCAGTGTTTAAAAAAGACACAGCCACTAACTCCTTGCTTCATTTTGCGAGTGCACACCCTTTGCACACAAAAATAGGTCTGCCTTTTAGTCAGTTTCTACGCATTGGGCATATTAAGAATACACCAGCATGTTTTGAACAACAAGCAGATGAGCTAGAGAATGACCTTATACATAGAGGGTGACCTTATACATAGCAGTGCTAAAGAAAGCACAAGAAAGAGTGTGCAGTCAAATTTCAGTAAAAAAAACAATTTAACATTATCCCTACATAATACCAGCAATAAGAAGTTATTTTTTAATTTCAGATATGGTCCGATGTTTGAAACTATATCGTCCGCAATCAAAAAACACTGGCATGTCATAGAAGCAGATAGGGACTTCAATAAATTTGCTTCTTAGTAGGTAGGTCGTGACTTATCGTCGCAGTAAGAATCTCGGCGATATTTTAGTACAAAAAAGGTTGAGAAACCCGGATAGATCTGACGCCTGGTTGGGTGCTAGGCTACTGAAGGGCAACTCCAAATGTACGCATTGCAATTGGTGTAGGTCATTAAATTAGGCACATGTCTAAATATTGAAAGTTGTTTGCATAAAATACAGTCCCATATTAATTGTAGTAGTAAATGGTTGGTCTATATTCTCTTTTGCCCTTGTAACCGGTTCTATATAGGGAAGACTGTACAGCCATTATTTAACAGGTTTAGAGAGCATTTTAATTCTGTCCTCTCTGGAAAAGGTACTCCTAGATTAATTCAGCATGTGAGAGATCATCACAACAGAGATCCCAAAGTTCTTACATTTGCTGGTATTGAACGGGTGTTCTCTTCTAGAAGAGGTGGTGATAACCATGAAAGATTACTTCAAATAGAAGCACAGTGGATACTTTGGGGCTAAATGACAAACTAGGTATGTCCGTTTTTCTTTAGAACATTTTCCCTTTTGTTTTTGCTCACTACTTTTAAGGGATCGCTCATATTACAATAACGTTACATCAGTGTGCCCCTCCGGGCGCTTGTCTCTTCCCTGTCTATATTCTCCCTTGCTTCCTTCTGTTCTGCCTTAATTCTACATTTTTATTCTCTAGGTTCATGGGATATTATTAAGATTTACTGTTCACTACCGTTCATCAATACAGAGTTAAAACCCGTTGTGGATACGGGTCCTAGGTTGCTGCATAGGTTCAGTGGTGGTAGGGCACTGCCGTGGTCCTGACACTTGCGTAGATTGGGATTTATGTTCGTAGATTGTGGTGGTCGGGGGACCCCGCATACTACTTAGGATACTTGTGCACTTGGTTGCAGACTTTGAGATGCACCGCACGCCGACTACCATTTGTTGGTTCATGGCAATCGTGCTTGAAGAGAGCGACACCGGGGTGAATTGTAGGTGATATGAATGAGCAATGACAGCACATTATTGATTAGTGAGTTGTATGCACCTTGCCAGTAGCAAATTGGCTTTATGCGGCTATTTATGTCTTAAACTTGCCACATTGATGGTTGATGAGCAGATTTAGTGATTATCCACTTTGTGTGTCTCCCCCATTGTGCTATTTCCACTGGCATATAACTATATGTTTATATTCTTTGTGTGGATACAGCTGATCATACACCTTTACTTGCTGGGGTAACTTTGCAACAGTGCACAACGAGTGTCTTGTAAATCTCTAGCTCTGCATGTTGCGGTCCGGACGACCAAAGGCGTAGCCCTAGCATCTCTGGTCACTAAGCAATCAATAGTGCATCCTTTTGCTAAAGAGCAAATGCCTTTGTTTTGAAAACGGCACCTTATAAGCCCGGAATAAGCTTAATATTCTGTTTCTTCAACGATGAAGTTTGTGTAACTATTAGATGTCTTTTGCTTTGTATAGTCTGTGTTGGATAATTGTACGTTTTTAATCTTCATTTGCTTTTAATATATTTTCGGTGGCAGTAGTATGACATTGCAGAGTTCCTCCCACTTAGGAACCGTAACTCATGCTGCCATCCTTTGTGGACCCGTAGAAGCGCATGTGTTGAGCCCACTGGGACGGGGTCCTCGGTGCCAGAACGGGGTACTGCTGGGGATGTCACAGCGGTCTGGGTCCGGACCGTGTCCCGGATTCCGCAATAAATGGGGGGATATTTACAGGGGAGTTTGTCGTGACCCCACCCACGGGTTGTGGTCAATGAAGTGGACCACCACTGCAGTGTACTTCTGTCAGGAGGATGGATGGATGCTGCAGCAGGTGGATGAGCCCGCCGCGGGTCGGGACAGCTCCTGACAGGGTAAAATGGTGGCATAACAGTTCTGTATACCTGGAATCAGACACGGACACTGAAGCAGGGTTCACCGGGTTTACTTGTCAGCTCTTCAGACAATTTACAGCAGTTCTCAGTACAGTTCAGCTCTTAGCAGTTTGCAGTGCAGTTAACCCCGGGAACACTTGAACCCTCTGCAGCCAGGTTGTCTCTCTAAGACTCCTCACTCTTTCTATATGTCCTTTCAGACTGATTCTCTCTCTCTTCTTCTGGATGGATTGCGGAGCGGCAGCTCGGTCCCTCAATATGGCTTCCCCCTAAGTGTATGGGCGGTAAGCCGGGTCCTCCTAGTTGCTGCTATGCCCCCAACCCTGTAGTGGGAACACGGATCTGGAATCTGTGTTCCCCGTAGTTTGTCTGGGGAGCCGGTGTGAATCTTCAGTCCCCCTCAGAGTTGACACTCTGGTTCAGCCTACCTTGGATGTCCCTGTCTTGCAAGGGATCACCGGGCTCTTTCCTACCCATGTAACTTCCCAGGTATGTCAAGAGAGTCTTTCCTGTCAGTAATCTATCAGCGCTACCGTCTACCTCGGACCTGGTGGCACGGTCCGGTTTCTGTTGTTCCTGTCTTTTCCAGTCACTCTGTCAGCACTCGCCCACTCCTCTTGGTCTTTTCTGTTCTGCTCGGCACCCACTGGCCTACTGGCTATCTACTGTATTTTTTGGACCATAAGACACACTTTTTTCCTCCAAATTCTGGAGGAAAGTGCGGGGTGCGTCTTATAGTCCGAATGTACTGTGGTTGGCTGTGGGGAAGGGACAGCAGTGGAGTGAGAGCACGGGGGAGGAAGGAGAATGTCCCCGCTGCTGGATCCACGTGGGGAAACCACGTGGTGCCGATACTTAGAGTGGAGGAATGTTCATTAGCCGCATCCCCTCCCACCTGTCAGCATTGAGCGGGGAGCAGCAAAAGACTATTCCTTCACTCGGATGAACCATGTGGTTTCCCCAACGCTGGATTCAGTAGTGCTGGGGAGATCGGGAGTCCACTGTGCTGGGGAGAGCAGGCAGAGCTGGGATCACTACAGAGGTGACAGCATACCTCTGGCACACAGCATGTGCTCTAACTGCTCCTGTCAATGTCATCTTGCAGCCAATCTCTTACACTTCTCTCTCAAACTGCAGGACCTGTGATGAGGTAATGAAGTGGGCAGAGTGAAACATCACATGTAATGAAGGAGTGCTGTTATGTGATGCTCCAGCCCATCCTCTTCATTACCTCCTCACAGGTCCTGCAATTTGAGATAGAAGAGTTATAGATCGGCTGCAGGATGACAGTGATAGCAGTTAATGTAAGTGTAAATGCTAAGAATGAATTGTAATTGTTAATAAAGAACTGTACATACAGGCTTTCTACCACTCCTGTAGTGAACTATAACTCCCAGCAAGAAAAAGGATCTACAGAACATGCTGGGAGTTATAGTTCTCCCTTGATATGAATTGCACCTATGAAATCTCAAAGCAGCACTCCAGTGTTTTCTCTTCACCACTGGAGTAGTGCTTTAAATGTAAGTATAAGAACCGGGGGAGGGGGCTTACATTTAAAGCACCACTCTAATGCTGAAGAAAAAAACATTGGAGTGCTGCTTTAAGATCTCATAGGTGCAATTCATATCAAGGGAGAACTAACTCCCAGCATGTCCTGCAGATCCTTTGCCATGCTGGGGGTTATAGTTCTCCCTTGATATGAATTGCACCTATGAGATCTTAAAGCACCACTCCAGTATTTTTGCTTCAGCACTGGAGTGGCGCTTTAAATATAAGCCCCCTCCCCTGGTTCCTATATTCACCTTCTGGCATTTTTTTATACTGTACTTTATCCACACCGCTCAGTCCCGTGGCGCCATCTTCCCCTTTTACCACATTTTTTGCTTAAAATCTTTTTTTCCCTATTTTTTACTTCTAAAACCTTGGTGCGTCTAGTGCGTCTTATAGTCCGAAAAAATACAGTAAGAGATTCATGGGACTACCATCCAGCTGACAGGTACCACTGAACGGGCACTGGACAAAAGTCCCATGAATCGATGTACTCATATCTGGTCCCAACTAATGTTTAGCGGACCCATGGAAGTTCGGGTTCTGGAGTTTCAGATTAACTTTATATACAGTTCTGTTCTGGACCCAAAATTGACCTGTACCTCATTGGAAGTCACTGATTGGGCAGTTTGGCTCCCCGTCTACATCCAGCCAACCATAAAAAGGGAGGGCAGGGTTTTGTAATATTTTTTGGTACACACTACATCCCATAACTCTAATTTTTACCCTCAGTGCGAGCCATTCAAACACTGTAAACACCTTGCACTTGACTGAGCACCAAGTGTACCCAAGTACAGTGATGTTCACTCCAGTGTGTTTGCATACATAAAGCACCTGAACTCTGAAACTGAACTCTGAACACTGAAATGTTTAGTAAAGTCTGTGTTTAGCATGAACACCGAACTTTAAAGTTTGATTCTCTCATCCCTATTCTGATCTATCCTAGAATCAACAGAACAGAACCAGATTTGGGTCTACCTTGTAGTCTTTGGTATCTACTGAATTTTGGGAGGTATGTATTCAGTATATACAAACATAAGACAAGTTGGCCTCTACTTAGAGTTCATTATACTTATTCTTTTTCTGTGAATGTGGTAAGACTTCATTTGACTATTTTGGTGATATGCCAGGAAATGATAAGCTACATTATTCCATTCAATTCTGTCTTCCTGTTCACATGTTTATTTCTAATAAGATAGCAAAGAGTAACTTATAACATTTTTACATTAATATTTTCAAAATTGCATTATTTCGTAGCCAAAAGTAAAGACTGAATTCTCGATGTCATGTGACTATTGTACCTCTTTTTAGTGCTGCATTTCTAGTATATAACTATGGATATTTCTAAAGCAAGGAGAGTGGTCTCTAGCAACCGAGGCAGGGAACAAAAAAAGAAATATGGCAACTACTTCCACAATGGATTCCCTAAGGAAGCAGGATGTTTATACATCAGCATTTCTGTACAAAGAACGACTGCTCTTGTCAGTCAAATTAAAAAAAAGGTGAATGTCAGTGCTAACCTTTGGATTTTGAAATCAGCAACTTATTTTTCCATCTCAGGATCTACTGCACATAGAGGTTGTGCTTATTGACACTTACAGATTGGATATATTGCTTGAGAAACACAATACATTGGAGGGAGAATACTAGCAGAACACTATCCGCATCCTGATTTATGTTTAAAAAGATTATCTCTACCCTGGACTATATTTGTGTATAAAAAACTAGATATTCTTAAACTTAGACCTTAAGAAGAAGCAAAATTATTTTTGATGTAGAAGAAGACTACTGTGTTATTCATGGCCTGCAAATCATCCAGCAAGGGACTGGCATACATTTCTGACATAATTTGCACCATATTTCTAGCATAAAATTAAATATCCAATAGGTTTTGTTACATGCCATCCCACCCCAGAGCAAACCATTTTGACAGAGCTGGCCAAGAATATCGTACAATTTCAAAAGTCACAAAATATTTAAAGTGAATACGTCAAATCAAAAAATCCATATGTAACTGATATCATTTTCTAATTCCTTTTGCTAAGCTCACTTTATTTATGCATATCTATTATTTTTTTCTTCACTCCTATCCTCTGTAGACTTCAAAATAATAGATTAATTCCATCTGCAATCACATTGAGCTCTCTGCTGCCCACTGCCAAGGAATGAATATTCATGCATCATTACACTGTCCTGCCTTTCTCTGATCTGTTATGCTGTGTGTGTATCTCACTGCAGAGCAGAAAGGAGGGGGGAGGATGTGTGTGATGTCAGAGATCTTCATTGTGTGTATCCGAGGCATATGTGTAGTGTGTACAGTCTGAGATATTTCTATGTGATTATAAGAACATTTGATAATTTTCTCAGTAGATACACACATTACATGTCTGCAGGAAACTAACCTTATATAATAGTGCACACAGTGCAGGACAAAACACCTCCAAAACTCCCAGCACAGATCACAGGGGGGAAGGACAGAACACCAGCTTGGGTGGGTGTGGATATTTAAATAACACTTATACCGCAGCCGGACTATTCAGCTGTGAATATAATGGAGGGGACTAATGTACCAGCTCCCTGCAGAGTGTGAAAATGCTTATGGAAAGGAAACTACAAATAGTGCAATAATTATTTTACATTTTTTTAAAAGGTCTGTACATGAACTATTCAAGCGTAATATTAGTATCATACTGAAAAATGACTTGACAGAGTCCCTTTAAGCGTATTCTAACTGAGCCAAAATTGCAATGATTAAAACCGTTTTATTCCAAAAAGGTACAGTTGGAGACTTCATCTTTTTGGGATAGTAGGCTGAAAGGGCAAAAATCTCTGAAAATATTAGTCAGCTGAAACATCAAAAGGTTCAGTGTTCCCTCTAGGTCTACTTTTACATGTTAATATACTATGCTATAACTCTAACTATCCTTAAAAAGCAGTATGTAGCTAACAAAAACAAAAGGATGATTGCAACTACAACAATTAAAAGTAGTGTTTGATCATTGCAGAATACAAAGGGTCTGCAAAAATCAATCAATAAGAAGAAAAAGTCACTGAATTGGTAAAAATGTTAACCTCTTTATGACCTATGACATACTTCATATGTTATGGTTTCCAAGGTGTTTCTGGCCTATGACATACAGGGTATGTCATGGCGATTTCAGCTTATGTGACAGCTGAGACCCAGGTCTTACAGCCAGGAGTGTTGCCTGCACTGCCCCAACTGTTTAAACTTCTACATGCTGTGATTAATAGCAATCACAGCATATAGAGACTGGGAATGGATGTGCTAAAGGAGAGAGACAGTGCAAGCCTAGCACCAAACCAGCTAAGGTGCTGCCACTGATGCACTTCGCGCAAGCTAGTCAGCTAGGCAAGCCCTTAAGGGTGTGGATGATCTTCCCCCTGCTCCTAGTAATGGGAGGGGAACTCGAGCAGAACCTTTCTTGTGCCCATGTTGCCGGGCAGCTGGAGTATGGTGGCACAGCCAGTGCCTAGTCGAGAACAAAGTAAGTGTTTCTCAGAAAAGAACCGGGAGCATAGTAAACCAAAAAAGGAGGGGACAAATGGGAAACAGATAACCAAAATGACCAAAGTGAAACTGAGAGAGCCAAACACTGCTAGCGCCACTTACCACCACTACCACACAGGATCTCCATTAACAGCATTGATTTGGCCTGGGAAATTGGTTAACATAGCATTCTTGATGCTGGAGAAAATGATCAGATGTTGAATACCTCCCAATTACTCCCAGTAAGCCACTCCTTGCTAATGTGCACAGCAGAACAGACACAATCCAACCTCTGCCTAGTACCAGACCAAGGAACACAGCATCCCATGTTCCCTGTGTAATTAAACCTGTGGTAGACATAGGTGAACAGCGTACATATAGTAATAAAAACAATTCTTCAACTGTGGTTAATTTGTTTATTCTGCCGTGCCAAAGAAGACAGTAAAGGCCACGTCACACCAGGTGACGGCGCCGGAGATGTCAGCGGCGACAGGCAAGAGTGCACACATTCTTGGCGCCCCGCCAGCATTGCCGTCGCATGTTTACATGCGGCGACACCTCCGGCGACGCACCGGCGATCTGACAGGCGGCGGCGCCGCACCATGGATACCTGTGGCTCCCATCGCCTGGCAGATTGCCGTTCCCCATTTACATGGGGCGATGTGTACGCATCGCCCAGAGTGGTTGTCTGGTTCAGACCATTCAAATGCATCGCCCTCGCCCATTCACGCTAGGCGATGCATTGGCGATGTCGGCGGCTATAGGCCACGCCTCAGCATCGCCTAAAAAATCACCACCGACATCGCCAGTGTGACAGTACCCTATGGTGGTTACACACACCAATTTATCTGTTCAATATCTGAACCAATCTCTGGTTGCAGTGAAATCATGGATACATTGCTCCATTTGTGGCTGTATACAACATGGAGCATGTATCCATGATTTCACTGCAACCAGAGATGGTTCAGATATTGAACAGATAAATTGGTGTGTGTAAACCACCATAAGACTCACCTCTCATTTATCCTACTCTGTACACTGAGCGCTTACATCAGGGATTACGTGTAAATCTCTGAAACACATGATTCAGAAAATATTCCCAACAACAGTTTTCTGCCCCTTTGAAAAAAAGGTCATTGCAGAACAGAGGCTGAACAGAATCTGTAGTATCTCTGCTTTCTCACTAGTGAATAGATCCATTGGAAGTTTCAGCTGTATCTCATATTTCAGAAATCAAAATGTAAGTGCACTACATAGAACACAGGATAAATGTGAACTGATCTAAAATGTCCTGTATTCAACTCAACCCATAAAAGCCCAAAAAATTCCCCACTCAGCTCAACTCCCAATTCAACAGTAAGGTTCAATTCACATTTATCCTGCACTCTACATTAAGCGCTCACATCAGGGATTATGTGCAAATCTCTGAAAAAATGAGTTTTAATCTAATTTCCCAATTGAAAATTCACTGTGATCAGCATATAGATTAACTGAATTTTTGTCTGTCCTGAGGTCCAGTGGAGTTAATCTTTTTAAATGTACTTTTAGACATGCAGAAAATTGTAGTAAACCACAGTTTTGCGCAGCTTTGAAAAGAACGACACTGATGAACAGAAACCAAATGGAATCTAGGGCAACTGAGCTGCCTCATTATAGTGAATAAATCTGTAGGGAGTTTCACCTGAATGTCAATTTTCGTAGTTAAACATCCTAATGTAAGTGCACAACATACAGCACAGGATAAATTTGAACTGATCTAAACTGTTCTGTACCCAAATTGCTACCAAATAGTATTTAACTCAACCCACAAAAAACAAGACCCTCGTCACGTCTGTCATCTGCTATCAGAAATATAGGAGGCTTTCATGATATCGATAGCACCAAGGCTCTGAAAAGCGCTTTGGCTCATCGTCCCACAAAAAGAAAACCAGCAAAACCTGCAATTCCAAATCCAAATATCTCCCTCCCTTCTGAGCACCCCATTGTGTCTAAATCACAGGTAACATACACATTTTTAGCATTGTTCTATTTAGGAAGCCTGCTTAATTTAAGGGGTGTGTCCAGAAGCACAAGCTGCACACAATATACAAGCACCACAATGTCACTACAAAGGCTTATTTGAATGTGAAATTCAGCAACATGCAATGTGTTTTAATCCATGGGTGTTTTCCAGAGACAAAATCATCACTAAATCCATAGATGAATTCTCAGTGGGGTGTCATTTCTAAAATGTGATCACTTAAGAGGCTTTCTGCTATTGTGGCACCTAGTGGACTCTGCAAATTGAGTCCGCAAACTTTTTTAGGAAAATCTTTGCTCCAAAAAGCAAATGGCGCTCCTCCCTTTCCGAGTCCTGTCGTGTTACCAAACTTTACTGTACAGTCGCATGTGGCATATTGTCATATTCAGGAGAAATTGGGTAACACATGAGGCCCTTTTTTACCAATTTCCCTTGTGAGAATTGGAAATATGGGGTTAAACAATATTTTAATATATGATATGATAACCTCGGCACACCAAAAAGAGAAACCAGGTTTTTGTGAAAAACAATGCTTTTTCTTTTTATTGGACAATCCAGCTTAATTCCAACGTTTCGGCCTTTTTACCTCTGAGCACCCACTAAAGGTTGAGCTTCAAGACATCATCCATTATTAGTTAAACAATATTTTAAAACATTGGTAAAAATGTAATTATTTTTAATTCCCTGCCCAATAGTATAACATTTTGTGACACACCTGTGGTGTCAATAGGCTCACTACACCCCCTAGGTGAGTTCATTGAGAGCTTCAGTTTATAAAGTCAGAACATTTATAGGGTATATCTGCTGTTCTGGCACCTCAGGGGCTTTGCAAATATTACATGGCACCTGCAAACCATTCCAGTAAATTCTGAAGACCGATATGGTGCTCCTTTCCTCATGAACGTTGCACGTGTGGTTTTTCACCACATATTGGGTATTATTATTATTAGATGGAGCCCTAAAGCTATCACATCATGAGGATAGTAACATCATGATGGGGGCAGGCTCTGTAGCACTACAAGCGGCGGCTGTCTCTCCTCCGTTGTGCAATCTCCCCCCTGTCCTCTCTCTGACCCTGTGTGCTGTTTATCTCACCCCATACTCTTCTCCCCTGTGTGCTATGATGTCATAACATCCCACTAAGGTGTCATAATACCCCCATTGTGGTGCCATAATTCCCCATTGTGATATCATAATACCCCCACAATGATGTCATAATACCCATTGTGATGTCATAAATCCCCACTGTGATGTCATAATACCCATTATGATGTCATAACACCTCATTGTGATAAGTGAACAACTGGACAGAGGAGGTGATAACAGATACCACAAGGCAATTGTAGATTTATTTGTAGCGCACCATTGATTCCATTATGCTGTTCAAGAGAAAGGGTTACATACAAAATAGGTGAAAAATACTGTTATAAAACACACAAACAAAGAAAAATCCTTCATTTGAAATAAAAACACTCCAATGCCCTCTTTTACACATTTATTAACCCCAAACATACCCAGCTCTGATGTTAAACAACAACATAACATCCCGTGAAGCTGGAGCCACAGCTATGAGAGCAGTGATGTCAGAGAGTTCATCTGAAGTCACAGCTGTTTCGTGGGAATTGCGCCAGCTGTGACCTCAGATGAACTCTCCGACATCACTGCTTAGAGCTGCGGCTCTGTCAGTGTGAGTGCAGTCCTTGCGGTAGGCAGTAATTTTTCTGTACATTCCCATTAACCGAGATGTAGCAGAGCCAGCGATCATGGTACATATATGTACAATGTGTTAACACTAGCGTTAACTGAGGCAAAAATATCAAGAAAATGGCAATTTAAAAAACTGGATCCATTAATGCATCCAGTAAACGGATGCATGCTCCCAAGTGTGACCCTAGCCTAACAGACATTTTTCTCATATTGATATGCTATTTTCCAGCTATGAACACTCCTTCAACTCTAAAAGGACTCTGTCGGAAAGGAATGACGGCTCAAACCAAGTACGGGCACTTAGGTCATTATGACATGGGCAAACATTTCAGTGCACCTTACCACCTGCTTGTTCTCCTTCTATAACCCCTCTTGGATTGACAGCTCAGGCTTCATAAAGCCAGAAAAAGACAGAGATGAAAAACAAGCAGGTGGGAAGGTAGATTGAAATCTTTGCCTACAAAAAGTTATATCAAGTGCCAGTACATGTTTTGAACAATCAATCTGTGGTGACATAGTTCCTTTAGGACCATGCCATTTTTGTCCATAACCACTTAAAGCAAATATGATATTCATTTATCATTTCCTGCATGTATTTGCCACCAATTCACATACTGTATATGTAACATCACTGTGATTGCATAAGTACAATATATAAGTGGTTTGTCTCTTCTCAAATAAGCCTTTTTTGCTTCAAGTAAATAATTGCCAAATCTGTGTCTGTTGTTAAATAGGCTTCTTTTGGCTCAAACAAGTCATTGCCAAATCTGTATCTGTTCATAAATAGGCTTTTTGGCCTCAAGCAAGTCTTTGCCAAATCTGTGTGCATTAAACATCAGTGAAACGTCCTAAAGTTGTTGTAGAAAGGGGAATAGGCATGGTATAAGTGAGCTTGGTGTTTAAGGTGTATGTGGGGTAGTTGCTAATATTACTCAAAGCTCTACTAAACAAACACCATCTCGTCCCATCCAAACACAACTGACAACTACTGTTGCTCCAGTCTCTTTCTTTGGCAGCTGCAGATTAGCATGATTTGTAGCAACAGCACAAACCCCTTTAAAAGACCACATTTTAGGAATTAAACTCTTACCTCTTGGAATTCATCCATGGGTGTAGAGACAATTTTATCTTTGGAAAATATTCATAGAGTCAAACACAGTGAATGTTGCAGAATTAAAAATGGCTAATAAGCCCATGGAATGCCTGTATATTGTGCCCAGCTCAAGCTTCTGGAGACACACACCCCATAAATGATGTGGGTTTCCTCATTACAATGCCAAACATGTGGACATTAACTGTGGTTTAAGCACTTTATGGGGCACAGAAGGGAGTGGGAGCATTTAAATTTGGGAGCACAGGTTTTGCTGGATTTTCTTCAGGGGGAGATCCATAGCCTTTTCTGGAGCCTTTGAGCTACTAGTAACATCAAAACCCCTATATTTTAATTAACAGACGACAAGTCTGAGTGGGGACTTACTTTATTTGTGGGTTGAGTTGAATGCTATTGGTGGCAATTTGGGGTAGAGAACAATTTGAATGAGTTCACATTTATCTTGTACTTTATCATGAGCACTTACAATAGGGTTTCTATCTACATCTCTAAAATACGTGATTCAGGTGAAACCCTCGATAGACCCATTCACTCTAAAAACATAGCAGAGTTAGGCTGTGGTCACAGTTGACATGCGTTTTTTTATTGCCTTTTAAAAACGCATGCTTTTTTACATGCGTTTTTCATGTCATCATGAGTTTTTTAAGGTGTCTGATGGCTCCCTGCGTTTTTGGCTGCGTTTTGAAATCTGCACCCAAAAATAGTGCATGTACTATTTTTTGGTGCATTTTGAAAAATGCATGCGTTTTGAAGAAAACGCATGCATTTTTATAACATGGGCCCCTATGGAAAACGCATGCAAAAACGCATGTACAATTAGTACCTTTTAGTGCCATTCAAAAACGCATGCGTTTCCCATAGGAGCCCATGTTAAAAAAACGCATGCGTTTTCTAAAACGCATGCGTTTTTTTAACATGGGCTCCTATGGGAAACGCATGCGTTTTTGAATGGTACTAATTGTACATGCGTTTTTGCATGCGTTTCCCATAAGGCCCCATATTAAAAAACACATGCGTTTTTGGAAAAGCACCAAAAACGCATGGGACTGTCACACATGCTTTTTTGCTATTAGGGCATGCGTTTTTTAACATGGGGGCCTATGGATGCGTTTTTTACATGCGTTTTTGAAAACGCAGGTCTCCAAAAACGCATGTGAAAAATGCTACTGTGACCCCAGCCTTACTCTGAATTTCGTTTGGCCTCTGTTCAGCAGTGTACTTCTTTTTGAAGGTGCACAAAACATTTGTGCCTTTTGTATACACCTAAAAAGACACTTAAAAAGATGGACACGGCTGGTCAACAGACCAGACGGGAGTTCAAAGTGACTCCATCTGTCTCATTACAGTTAATTTTTCATTGGGAATTCTGAATCCCATTTTCTAGACATTTACTCAAATCCCAGATATAAGCTTTTAATGTAATAATAGTATGTATTCATTTACACAGTGCTATTACTTACACATTGCTTTACATACATCAGCAATAATGACCCCATTGGTGTTCACAATCTAAACATCCTTTCACTATGTCTTTGGAGTGTGCAGGGAAACTGGAATATCCATAGGAAACACACATAAACACAGGGAAAACATACAAAGCTCTTGCAAATATTGTCTTTGGTGGGACTTGACCCTAGCACACCAGTGCTGCAACACTGTAGTGCTAACCACTGAGCCACCGTGCCAACCATTGTAGAGTTCAGGATAAATGTGAACTGTGCCTAAGTGCACCTTTCAAGAGCCAGAATGAACAAATCAACAGCAGTTGAAGAATTGGCTCTATTAATTAATTTTTTATGGAGTTCACTTTACGGTTTAAGTGATAGGGCAGTTTCATTTCTCAGGTGCGTATGATTAGAGTGATACCATTCTATATAGTTTTATTTAGGTTTGGCTAATTTCACATAAAAAATCTATATTTATTTTTCTGCCAAGCAAGGGGTTGTTTTTGCGAAATGAGGTAGAGTTTTTATTAGCAACATTTTGGGTGACATAGTGGTTTTGGATTGCTTCCTCTTTATGTAAGGCAGATTCAAGAAGAAACAGAAATTCAGGAATTATTTTTTTCCATTGTTTGTCTGCACTGTTCATCATGTTGTAAAAGGGATAAGACAGCTTTATTCTTCAGGGTAATACAATTACAATACCACATTTATATTTTTTATGCTTATTTTTTACACTTTGTTACTTAGTCCCTTTATGGATAATAACTTTTATTACACTAAGCTCAGGTACAATCCATCGAAATACACCTTTTACACAGAGTCCTTAGGCTGGGTTCATATTTGCGGACCCCTCCATAGCGTTCTGCGGAGGGGATCCGCAATGTGACCGCAGCGGCTGCGAGCTTTATAATGAGAGCGGACGGGACGCGACATGTTGCATTCCTGGTGTGGACGAGCCTGTGTGATTTGTGCGCAGGCATCCGCCTGCGCACATATCACATATGGGAGTGAATGGGTGTGCACGGTCATGCGCTGTCAAGCACAGCACCGTGCGCTCCCATTATAAAGATAGGAGCTCGCGGCCGCTGCGGTCACATTGCGGATCCCCTCCGCAGAACGCTGCGGAGGGGTCCGCAAATGTGAACCTACCCTTAATGTGTCTAAGAGGCTTGCTGTAGTTGTGTGATCTGGCGGTCGTCGTGGCAATCGATCCACCATGATCACGACACATGGGTCCTGATCGCTCCCCTCCCAGTCTCAGTGCGATTACTACGGTATTGATTATAGTATTTAGGGGGTTAAACAGCAAGGGGCAGCATGGAGACTGCTCCTGGCTGTTAGAGCTGGGGTTCAACTGTCACATAAACCAAACTCCCAGTGGCAATCGCACTGGCACAGTTCCTGTGCCCGCATGGTTGCCATGATGTAGCCATGCATCATAGGTCGGGAACTCCTTGCCAACCATGAGGTATAGATATGTCTAAGGTCATTAAGGGGGTTAATCCTATTGAATGTCGTAGATTTTTGTGTAATTCAATTATTATTAGGAAATAGACTTGTATCCATACACATATAGTGTTCATGTAAAATCACACTTGCATGTTTTAAAGCTGATAAAAAGCTGGATGGCAATAAGCTTTTCTAAAGATACATCATTTCTTCTTTCTTCATTAAATGCACCATCAAGTGAAACATTTATAGAAGATTTATCTGAGCAGAACTGATTGTAGCTAATGAAAAAGTGATAATTTGTAAAGGGTCTCAAAACCTATTTTAAAAATGTTAAATATTTAAAAATATATAATTTTTTAAATAAAAAAGTATCTTGTGAACTTTTGCTAAATGTGACTGTATTAACATAGCAACATGACAATTAATTTGAAGGGTGAGGAAAGTGTTCTAGAGTTGACAGTTTAAAATAGGAAATGTCTGAGAATTTGCCATTATGTAAAGTGGTATAAGGTGAGGTAAACACTTCTCAGAAGTAATTTACAGGGAATTATTTAATCGCAGCACCAGAGGCCTCAAATATATCTAAAATATTTGAAGCATCACATCCCCATATGCCAAGACCTATAAAATCTATTTTATTCTTGTAACACCCCTTTAATCCACTGCTGTGTGTAGGGTGTTTGGTCGTTCTCACCTTGATATGGCGCAGTGCATCCACCTGAATCTTGCTAGGAGCTCTGAAGGAATGCAGAGGGCCTTTATCTTCTGCTAGGGTCAACTTGAGAAACCCTTATACTTTCTTCGTACACACTCATAAAAAATGAGGTTAGAAATCTTAACAGATTTATTTACTGGAGGATGGGAAGTGGCATTTGCAGGGGGAATAGCAAGTTATAGTAAACAGGTAATGTTGTGCAATGTTGCACAGGAGCACAAGGGGGCGTTTTGCAATAGACCTGTATTAAGTGATGCTTCCCTTTTAACTTATGACACACACTCCAAGCTAACTACAATTCACCTACAAATGGCTGCAGCCTGGCAAATGACACAGTCCCAAGTTTGGGTTTCAGTTGACAAGGATATCAGCGCACTTGTTGTACGGTGGTGCACGTAAGGAAAGCAATATTCTCTCCAGGGCTGGTCCTATATAAACTCCTAGTTAATGCAATCAAAAGTCTCTTTGGCATTGCTTTGTAATTAGCTTCAGCATACTTCTAAAATGGTAGAACTACAAGTCCCAGGCACAATGTCTAATAGACAGCTTCAGCACACTTTTCCAGCAGCAGAACTACAAGTCCCAGGCATACTCTCTCATTAACAACTTCAGTACACTTCTCCAGCAGTAAAGCTACAGTTCACAGCAGTGCTACTCACTCCTTTTTTTGCAGATCTTTGTTGTCCCAGAGTTCCAGACTGCAACATCAGGGATAAGTTGTTTGGAAAGGAGGGGAACAGCAGGCAAAATCCTCCTTGTAAGTGGAAAACCTGGAGGAGGGCAGCTTATATCTGCAGCTTGTTTTGTAGATGCAGAAATCAGTCTCTCCTTTCACAGAGCAGCACCTTCAGATATCAGCACAGTCTTATCCCCCTCGAACATGGCTGAATCCCCTCACCCAACTCAGTGTCATCCTCCCTTCTTCTCCAACCCATTCAGCCCATCCTTCCAATTGTTGGCTCCTGCTCTTACTCCTCCCCCAGATTGATGACAGGAGCAAGGTGCCTTGGGACTTGTAGTTTTCGGCAGTTCATCATAAGAATCAGCAGATGCTGCATTATTTTTTATTCCATATTGTAAATTTACCAGATAGCAGCTTTTGTGAGTTTATAACCTGTTGAACTGTACTTTGTGCAGTAGAAAACTGACAAAGTACAAACTCCATATGAATATAGATAATTTGATATGTAATATGCAATTCAATTACATGATTGCAGTGTTGAGTGAGGGTTGTAGTTTGCAGCAGCGATGTACATCAAGTGGGAGTTTGTAGTAGCTTTAAGCAAGATAACGCCATGAACATTAAGACCCTGTGTCTATGCTCAAAAAGTGATGTAGAATTTTCTGCACCAAATCTGAATCCACTTTGACAGGATTAACGCAGCAAAAACATATTAATCTTTGTACGTAATGCTTTGTATGTAATCTTTGTGTGTAATGCTTCTTTGTTGGAGCAGAAACTTCTGCATATGTTCTAGATGATCCCCACTAACCTTCCTATAGCTGCCAAAGAGTAGACACTGAAGTGCAACAGCTGCAAGGGCCTGAGGTACACGGTGGCCGGGCCGTCAATCTTACAGGGAGGTCATGGGGGCTGTGGCCAGACTCCATGGCCCTGACTATTTAGGAATGGGGGTTATTATTTACAGGGCATTATGAGTCTTTATGTGATGCCACTGTGGTACCTGGTCATGAATCACCAGCCCGAAGGTGCAGAAAAATCAGACAGACACAGTTGATATAGTTCAGTTACCTTTTAATGAAGCTTGTGCAAAAGCAACCCAGCCACGTACTGTGTCCTCCAGGTAAGCAGTCCAGCCAACTCCCAGGAAACCCAGGTCCACTCCATTGAGACACCCATTTATGTGCTGTGGGGTACTCAGAACCAGGCTAGTTTGGTCTCTTTGGGAACACACGTGGGCTGAGACCCAGCTCCGTGGCCCTGTGGAGTTGCTAAAAATGCGTCGGAAATGATTTAGGGATAAAGGATCATAACGCCACCCATGGTATTCGGCTATTTGGGCCGACGCAGCCAGATAGGACCACTGGGATTGATGGATGGACAGCTATGGTGGTATCGCTCCCCACAGGTGGAGCATATCACCAGGGCAACCGGGAAAGTCTATGGCGTTGGAAGGCCGTTGGGATGCAGGACAGAGGGCACAAAGTAACAGACAGACTCACGGTTGTTGTTTCCTCAGGTCCTTTACTGGTGGTGCAGGTTCAAGCTGGGACACTGTTATGTGATGGTACTGGGGTCCGTGCAACCTGAAAGCAAGTCGGGGTTCTCTTAACCCTGCAAGTTCTGAGGCCTTCTTGCTGTGCTCCAGCAGTGGGTCCCTGCTACTGCTTGAAGCTGAGTTGCGGCCCTCTCTCTCTTTTACTGCATTGTGCCTGTATGGCAGACAGCTTGAGCCCTTCACCAGCCCCACTTCCCTGGTGGCTACTCCTGGACTCCTTATACTGCTTTGCCTGCAGACACTGTGGTGTGGCTGGGAGACTTGAAATCTCCCACCCTCTGGTACTGGCTGCTAGGACGTTAGGCACTGCACAGCCTCGGACTCCGGTGTCCAGTTCTGGCGCTCTGAGCTGGGGTGAGCTTGGTACCACTCCATTCCCCATGCTCTCCTCGACTTTCTCAGACCCTCGCTTACAGGTCCCTCAAGTTAGGCTTCTGCTAGGATGAGCTTAGCACTGCTCGAGTCTATAGGATGTCTTCTTCAGTACAGCTCCGTACTGAACTAACTCCACCCCAGACCAGAATTTATAGGGGAGCTGCCCTGAACAAGGATTTAGAGCTCCTCCTTCAGGCCTGGAGGCAGAAAAGGTGTTGTGTGCTTGGCTCACCTGGTGTGGATACCCTTCGTTGCTTCCAGGTATGACACTACCCCCCAAAGGCGGCAATGACATTGTGGCATCCGGACTCTTGGGTGCCACATTCCCCCTTAAAGAAATTCAGTACTCCTGGACTGAGGGAAACTTTTTTTTGGAAAACATAACAATAGTAAATAACAATTAAAAGTGTACAGAGTCTTAAAATTAAAAAAATTACAAAAACCAAGTTAATATGAAAAACAGTCATTACGGCACTTAGTCCTTCCACCGTTGGCTGATGAAGAAATATGGACAAGATTGTCTTTACCACAACCAATCCTGTGGTTTATTGGTCCACAATTAATAATTAATTGATTAAAAAGGCTCAAACGTTCATACAGTAAGTCCTGTAGGTACGTACACTGGTGATTACCAATTTGCATAGTTACATAGGAATAACACAACATATTTACATTTTAACTGGCTAAACTGCACTAACAATCCCTGTAACGTGCTGGGATCTGAACCTGTGTGGTGCGTTGTGACCTTCTCACTACAAGGGTTTCTGCTGACCTATCTTGAGTTTCTACTACTGGTGAATTGGGTGTACTAAGCACTATCTTATGTGTAGATCTGTATAATGCTGGTGTCTCAGAGTGTAGTCTTAGTCCCACCATGGGACTGAAAATTCACTGTTAGCAGGGGGCTGATTTTCCTGTTCCTCTGCAGGTGTGGCGAGTGATACTTCCACTTGTGGTTCTTCACATCTCTCAGATTCAGGTACCACAATTTGGGGAAAGGCCAACATGGGAACTACTACTGCTCCATTAATCTGTGTCCACGTTTTAGGAAAGTCCCCGAGAACATTATGGATTACTTCTTCTTTTGGTTCTACAGGTGAGGGTATTTTTTGGACTTCTCTATGTTTCAATTTGTCAGGGCATACCTTGTGATGGTCTCTTGAAACTGCCTCTGATGTCTCTCCTCCATCTTTACTAAAAAGGCACACCTTGGTATTGTCAAAGTTCGAAGGCAACACAGTGTATGGTACTGCTTCCATTGGTCATCAAGTTTGTTGGTACATCTTTTCCTCTTGAAAACTTGTTCAATTGGTCTTAGGGGAACTGCAGGAGCGTGTTTATTGTAGGCCTTTTTTTGTCTTTCTCTGGCTTGGGACAAACTTCTTTCCACACATTCTAAGATTCCATGTGGTCTTATGAATAAATCTTATGGGCTGAGGTCCTGACCTCACAATTAGCCCACAGCAAACTATTAAGGTACCGTCACACGTAGCAATATCGCCGCCATATGGCTGGCAATTTGACGTGAGCGCGCACGTTCCGGGCACTTTTTTGCACATCGCGGTCGCCTTGTCACACATAAAGATGTCGCGTGCGATGTTCGGCGATCCTGCATTCCGGAAATCGCTTGGCGCATACCGGAAGCAATTTGACATTCTTACGTCACTGCCAAATCGTCGCGTCACGCGCCATCACCACATCAGCGATGTGGGCGTAAAGTGTGAGTATGGTGAGGAGACAGGCGTGCCAGAGTGTTGTACACCACGCCCCTACCACTCCAATTGGCCAACACAACTGCATCTCCATTGGTCAGCCTTGTCAGGAAGTCTGCCCACTACATGAAACATGTGTCCTTTCTACTATATCGCTATTCAAATATGGCGCCTTAGCCATGGCCAGCCAATGGGAACGCAGGGGTGACCACCAATCGCGGCAGACTGGGCGCGCCAAACAGAACGCTCAGGCACACCTCTGGAATTTCTTCCAGATGGCCTGAGCTCGCTTTCTACATCGCTATTGCCCAGTCACACGCCATGATGCGCAGAAATCGCCTGGTGGAAATCGCCTGATTTCTCAGCAGAGCAGGGCAATCAGGCGATGCACCACCGGCAATTTCTCACCGTAATATCGCCCTGTCACACGCCGCAATGCACAGGCGATGTGGTAGCGCTCAAGGAAAAGAAAAAAACTTGGTGTATAATCGAGGCACCAACAAATTTTTTGGTCATATCAGGTTACCTATATTGTCAGGTGGACATATATATGCTTCATTTTATATGGCTCTGTGAATACTAGGTGCAATTTAGATGTGGCTGTAGCACTTTATATTTATTGTGACCATTTTGCAGCATGGTCAGTACCCACACACCTCATTTGTAGTCTGTGTACTACTTTTACTTGTGTTTTAAATGTGTGTGTCATTATAATTTAGTGTTCAATAAAGCTTGTATATTATTTATATATCCTGTGTGGCGGTTCCTTCTTGGTTATTTTCCACATTATACATTTCCAGGTTGTTGGTGCCTCGATTATACACCAAGTTTTTTTCTTTTCCTTGAGTACTATTGTTATATTGGTGGTTGGCACAGACCTGTGCATTATATCGTGGTGCATATATAGACCAGTTCCCTTTTTGGATGTGATGTGGTAGCGCTATCGCCGCATTCGGAGATTGCTTAGCAAATCTCCCGGCGATATCTCCACGTGTGACGGTACCTTTAGTCAATGATGAGAATAAGAAGGGAACAGAGTTTTTTTCTGCTTTTCCAAACAATTTTGAAATTTATTACAAGTGCAACCCACATAAAATACATACAAAATGGCTAAAAGATACAGTGGATAGCAGAAAAGCTTGAATGGAAAAGGTGCAATCTAGGGTGTTACCAGTATAACAATTGGAAGTGTTCAATAGGTACACACTCACCTGGCAGGGTTGTGTAAGGCACAACCAATACAAAAGCGTATTAGAAGGTTTGCTGCAGTCTTCCCAATAAAATTGTGTCAATGAAGTAGAAATAAAAAGAAAGGGAATATTGACCGTGCTACCATATATGACAATCAAAACATTTGTGGATTGATTGTGATTTTTATTGTCTACGCGTTTCTGGGCTCTCTGGCCCCTTCACCAGGAAAAAATTACAGATGTGCACATCTATGTGTGTTAAAGAAGTTTTCATATGTTCCGCCATTTTGTGACTCCAGAGTCCATTTTATAGTTATCATGTCTATTCTGACTAAAAACCTCTGTAACAGTTTGTTGCATGAAGAACAGATAAGGATGGACGGGAGTCAGACAAAAGTTAAATTCCTGGAGAAAAGCACAAGTCAGCCATCTTCTCTATGTCCTTGCTGTTATGGCCTGTTGGCCTAAGACCATTATCTTATGTAAGCATCAACCGTTGTTATATTCTGTAGTCTGTTAAAGTTCACCAATTATTTCAAACTGTGTGTAGTGCATATTCATAAAAAGCCCCCACCATTGTATGATGTTATTTATTCTAAATGCAAGCTTCTGCAACCTATATAAACACTTACTGCAATAAAGAACAGAGCTACTCTCTTGTGAAAGACCAAGGTTCTGTGTCTTTGATTTGAGCATAGCCAGCACAAGGTATACCTGTGTAAATACTTTGAGAATCAGTCTTCTCTGGTTAGTTTTGAGTTCCCAGCTTTATCATCTGGAAGCCCCTCGAGATATTTTTCTATTTTTTTTCCCCTTTTTTTGTTCACCTCGGACTGAACGCAAGTCTACCCATCTGAACAGAATCATACAGAACCGCGGTAAGTTTGAGCCATTGTCTCAAAGTTATTTTTTCTCTCCAGTAGGGGTAGCAGGAATCAGTCTCTGGGGAAAAAGAAACAGGAAACTCAGGTAGAATGATTTGATTATAATTTGTTTATAACCTTGTCCTCTGCCTTGTTTCTTTGTCTGCAATTGTGTTATTATTGTTCATAGTATCATTATATTTGTCTGTATATGTTAATTGTTAACTGTGCAAAAAACTGCTAAATTGCTCCTATTATCCTTGGCATTTTTCTTTTCTTTTTTCCCTTTTCTTTTCAACCATGTTAACCTTCTAGTTCTAATTACGGTACTACTTTGTGATCAGTGCTGCTTGCTGGAAGAAAACAGGGAAAGGGAGACTTGATATACTGCAGCGTCACCCCATCTCCCCTCTCCCTTTCTCCATGAAGCTGAAGCATGAAGACTAACATTTTGAAGATATATGCATGTGGTAAAAAGTGTGTGTGAAAGGAAGTGACTGGTATGAGACTCCTTGACTGAACTGATTGACCATATGCATGTAATAAAGATTTAAACATAAAAATCCTGACTGTATAAAGGAGTCCAATTAGGTGTGATCCCTGGTCAATTGGCACCAGGGATAAAACGAAGGAACATTAGCGAGTGAAACCCATGGTCACACCTGTAAGAGTGAGATAAGCTGAAACCAAATATTTTGTTAATATTGTGAAACTAAGCAGAAAGACTGGGAAGACGTAGTCGGGCTTGTCCTGTCTGTGCTTCTGGTGGCCTATGGTTTTGCTATAAGCTAACTTAATATTACTTGATGTTATTGTTCTGTATCTATATTAGCAATCATTGATGGTAATTGAGAATGAGATATATGTGCAGTATGTAATTATTCAGATTTTTATTTGTTATTTATTTTGTATGTGTTTGAAGGTAAACTGGAGCCATTAGGAGCAGTCTACCAAAAACTATATTAAAGGAAAAATTTGAGTAATTGAAAAAAATAGATAATTGGAACCATCTGTCGGTAACCAACCAACATACGTTTCACGGGCACCCATGCATCTGTAATTTTATATATATATATATATATATATATATATATATATATATATATATATATATATAAAAGTTACACTATCAATTTAGGAAAGAACATAACAAGACAAAATGGAAAAAATTGCTGAGGAAAAATAAAGAAAATTATTGGAAACAAGTATATAACATAAGCTATTAACACACCGACTCAAACTCACTGCATCAAATACATTTTATTATTAATATTAATGTTTTACTTATTAATATTTTTTATTGTTTCATTATAAATTACAGAATGCTCCATATTCAAGTGATTGATAAGGAAGGGGGAGGGGAGAGGGGGGGAGAATTTTTGGGGGAGGTGGGGAGGGTTTTTTTGGGGGGAAGAAAGGGAGGGGAAGTGAAGGTGAAGAATGTGGGGGGGGGGAAATTCCCATGTAATGCTCAATCTCCAATGCTTCAGGGTGATTACACTCCTTCAATGAAGACGTGATTTGTGGTGATGGCATGA
Organism: Allobates femoralis; assembly: GCA_033576535.1. Classification (NCBI taxonomy): domain Eukaryota; kingdom Metazoa; phylum Chordata; class Amphibia; order Anura; family Aromobatidae; genus Allobates; species Allobates femoralis. Next base: position 503,782,359 of record JARQOC010000003.1, read on the forward strand.
CTCAGTAATAGTCATACCAAAAGTGCAAGGTACCTTATAGGTTTTAAAGTCCGTTGATATGGCGATCACTGGGGTGAAGAACTTATTCGTTCTACATTCCCCGAGTCCTTAAACCATGAAACTGTATGCTACACATTACCACAAAAAGTGTTGATTGGCGGGTTTCCACTTGCTATGCTGTTCAGTACAGATTTTCATTCATACCCGATTCCTACCATATGGGTAGAATATAGATTAATGGAATCATTCCCATGATTTATCTTCGGAACAAACAAATGTCCAATTTAGCTTGGATTTACTCCTGAAAATGCCAAATGGTGAGATCAGGAACATGTCTCTGTGGTCTTCTTGAAGGTAGTTGTTCCAGTATTGATCTTCAGATGCTGTTCCTAAACAAGGATTAGTGATACAGGGAGTATCGGAGACCGGAGCAGGAACTGCACCACGATCCACAATAAGAAAGAAACCACATCACGGCCAATCAAATGCCATCTGTTCAGACAGGTATCTCCTATGGGAGGGATGCATGTGATTTCGTTTATTTAGTATTTTTTGCAGTCAATAACAGCATAACGGAGTTGTTCACATATCAAAATTACAACTGTTTGTAAAACCCATTGTAAAGTAGCTCCTTATTTAGGCCTTGTGGTGACATACTTTTCAGGTCATAAATCCATTTGGCTTCAATTTTCAAAAGTTCCAGAGTGATGTTTCCTCCTCTAATATTGGGGTGTATACCCTGTAGGCCAATAATTTTGAGATTGTTAAGCCCCAGTCACACGTAACGATATCGGTAGAGAGATCGTTGTAACTGTGACGTTACAATGATCTCTCCAGTGATATCGTTAAGTGTGACACTTTGCAGCGATCAGGCCCCTGCTGTGAGGTCACTGATCGTTGCAAAGTGCTGCGGGTCATTTTTTGATCGTTGGTTTCCCGCTGGTCAGCACACATTGTTGCGTGTGACAGCGAGAAACCAGCGATCAGTGACCTCACAGGACTGGTTACTATGGTAAACACCGGGTATCCAGGCAGCGCGCGCTGCCTAGATACCCGGTATTTACTATGGTTACCAGCATCCTCCCTGCTTAGAGCTGCCTGTAAGCAGGGAGAACTCTGGTAACTATGATAAACACCGGGTATCCATTCAGCGTGCGCTGCCTAGATACCCGGTGTTTACCATGGTTACCAGTGTCCTCCCTGCTTAGCACTGCCTGCAAGCAGGGAGAGCGCTGGTAACTATGATAAACACCGAGTATCCAGGCAGCGCGATCAGGCCATGGGAGCCACATCCCACATCGCTGAATGCGATGTCATCATCCTCCCTGCTTAGCGCTGCTTGTAAGGCAGCGCTAAGCAGGGAGAACACTGGTAACTATGATAAACACCGGGTATCCAGGCAGGATGGAAACAATATTGTGCCCTTGTATGCTTAGTCTTAAATCCATAAAGCTTACCTTTGTCTCAGATATTTCGCTGGTCAACTTGATGTTCAGAGTATTTGAGTTCAGTTTGGTGATAAAATTCTGACAATCTTCCACGGATCCTGCCCAAAGAAGAAAAATGTCATCAATACAACGATGCCATTTTAAAACTGAACAGTGAAACTGTTCCATCCTTTACACCCTAGTCTCCTCCCACCACCCTAGGAAGATGTTTGCGTACGAGGGCGCACAACGTGCGCCCATCGCAGTCCCAGAGGCTTGCTTGTAGAATTTCCTGTCAAACACAAAATAGTTTTTCTCTAGAACCATCTTCAATAAATCCAGGAGAAATGAGTCATGAGCTCAATTACTGTTGTGTTGCTTATCAAAAAAGTATCCAACTGCCGCTAGGCCAAGGTCATATCATTTACTTGTGTAAAGGGATTCCACATCCATAGATACAAGCAAAGTTCCCTCATTTATAACCAGAATCTCAACCTGTTGAATAAGGTGTGCTAAGTCCCTGGTATAAGATTTCAAAGAGGTGGCGACAGGTTGCAGGTAATGGTCGAGAAAAATACATGGCCGTTCCAAGAGACCCCTAATAATAATTGGCCAACCTGGAGTTTCCTGCATATTCTTATGGACCTTGGGCAAAAAATAGTAGGTGGGAATTCGCGGGAATTTGGTGGTCAGATACGTCCTTTCCCTTTTGTTCATGATCGCCATATTGAAGGCTGTCTGGATCAGTTGGTTCAATTTTTTCTTAAAGACCTGTGTGGGATCAGAAGGCAACACCCGATGGTTAGTCTTATTGTTTAGTTGTCGTCTCGCTTCTTTTACATCCATTTCAATGGGCTAAAGGACAATATTTCAACCCTTGTCTGCCTCCTTAATAACGAACTCTTTGTTATTTTTAAGCTGTTGTAGTGCTTTCTTCTCGTCTCGGGTCAGATTGTTGTTTTTTCCCCGGGGTAAGCCTAAGTTTGTTTACCTCATCGCTGACTCTGTTGAAAAAAAGCTGAATAATCGGGAAAGTTGACATAGGGGGTGGTGATTTGTGATGGTATGCATCCCGGAAATCTGTATGTGTGTCACATGTCCTCATCGTTCTCAAGCAATTATAAATCCTGGAGCACTCTTCTCTCCACGTCAGTGAAGGTGTCCAATAAAGAGGGCTGATGATATAAAATCTTAAAAATTAGTTTTCCGCAAAAGAGATATATATATACCTCTTTTGTAAGAATAAATTTGTCCCGACCCATTGTTGGAGAAAAAGATAAATCCTTTTGTAGTAAATGTGTCTCTGTTTCAGATAATATTATAATTGGATAAGTTGATAATTTCTAACCGATTGTTACTGTCTTCGCTTACCTTTGATGTTATCATTTCTTCGGGAGTCTGGTGTCTCTATCGAATCCGGGCAGTTTCCTTTTCCCCACTACCGATGGACCCTGTTCCGCCCCTTTGCTTCCTTCTTCCTCGTCTTGTTCTTCGTCTAGGTCACTCGGCTCTGAGGATAAAAAATCATATCCTGAAGTAAGTTCTGTAGGTGTGTACAGTGTATTGCCTAGTCTAGGTGGTTTCTGTGGATTGTATGGTTTTTGTGGTATTTTGAGACCTGGATGCCCACTCCTGGGAGCACGAGGGTTACCCTGATGTGACCACCTATAAGCTCTGTTTTTCTCAAAATCTTGTTTGTCCCTTAGGTACTTCTTTTTCTTATTTGCAAGTACAATTGCCTGATACTTGTCGACTATGGTCTTTAATTTCTTCTGAAATGGTTCAACTAACGTCGAAAAATCAAATGTGTCCAACTCTTCCTCCTTAGATTTAATATCCTTTTTCAGGTTATCTAGAATCTTGTAGTCGTGCTGTAATAGCAGATCTATAAGCATCCCCGAACATTTAGTAAGACCAGTTTCCCAGATACCTTTGAACTCTGAGTCCGGTTCCCACGCTGAGAAAATCTGTACCCTAAGTCCTCTCGGCATTATTCCTAGTTTTTTATACCCCTCCAAGCTCCTGATATTCAGCCAAAGCCTTGTAAACAGCTTATGCATAAAAAGTAATGACTTTGTAGTATCTGCATACTCTGCTTCCCAATCCGCTCCACTGGACGGCGCTCCTGGCTCAGTTTAAAAATAATTAGCAGATTTGTTTAAGGCCCGCAATCTGGTGTCCAAATTCATCCCAGATGCTTAGTGTATGCCGACTCTCGGAAGAACCAAAATCAGGGGATTTTGCAATTCACTTAGATAAAGACTAAAACCTGAGGGCACCACAAATAGTATGTCAATATGCTGGGATCAGCTCCAATATGTCAAAACTACAATAAACGGAGAAAAAGAAACATGTCAGGAAGGATCACCAGAAAATGAAACAATAAATTTTTATTTTACAAACACCGCACAAAGGACATTAAAAACAATTAAAAAGGCGAAAGACCTAAAAGTGTGTGGGGGGAACCCTTGCAGTCTGGTAAAATACAAATCACCAAGTTACAGAACAATAGGTCATACTTCCCAAAGTCTCAACATGTGAAAGCTAATTCAGGCAATCAATAAGCAATTTTTATACAGAAATTACAAGTGCTTGTCACTGCCAAACCTGAGTGATATATCTCTAATAATTATGGGTCAGAGGAACAGGTAAACCTCTGCCCTAGCGCAATTCAACTCAATTCAGTTAAAAATATGCCACAGGATTAAACTCACAGTTTCAATAAGATAACAGTTCTATGTGCCCCTAGGCAGCAGTCACATTTATTAGTAACATCTCGCAGTGCTTGTATCAGCTGTTGTAAATAGGAGAAGGACCTAAGAGTATCAAAACCATAGGTTTGACAATTGCATCACTGCCAAAGTTTACATGATAGGGTGATGGTTTGTCAGACACAAAGCAGGGGGGCCCCTCAGTGCCCCACGCGTTCCGTCACACTAAGGTGACTTCATCAGGAGAGAGAGCGCTTGATGCGGTGTAAGTGTCCCGCATATAAATGGTTATATTAGTGCGGTAATGCATAGCACCTGTGTGCTGGTCGCATCTAATTAAATACGTCCTCCGTTCGATCCGCGCTGCGTGCGGGTGTATCTGGCTTCAAAGGGAGAGCCAAGATGGCCACCGCAGATGTGGGGTAGCGGCGGGAGGAGGGCGAAAGCATTGGTAATATGTAATAACAATGTGGAGGGGCCATGGACAGAGCGAAGAGTCTGTGTATAGAATAGGAACAGAGCAAGTGTTTATGTAACCGTGTTGTGAAGTAATTAGATCAAATTAAGCCTCAGGGTCTGTGTAAATAAGTAAATGAAGGGTCCTTGTTATATGTTAGTTTCCAAATATGATTTATTAGTAGTACAGCAAGCATTTTAGAGGAGGTTTATGAGAATGGTGGTATTAGATTGTTGTTCTGTGGAACAATCATTGATGTTATATAGGCCTAACAACTAAATAAAGTTACAGCTGCAACCAAATGTTTCATTCTATTTAATATTACTTGATATAATTGTTCTGTATCTATATTAGCAATCATTGATGGTAATTGAGAATGAGATATATGTGCAATATGTAATTATTCAGATTTTTATTTGTTATTTATTTTATATGTGCTTGATGCTAAACTCGAGCCATTAGGAGCAGTCTAGCAAAAACTATATTAAAGGAAAAATTAGAGTAATTGAAAAAATATATATCTGGAGCCATCTGTCGGTAACCAATGATTATTAGAGATATATCACTCAGGTTTAGCAGTGAAAAACACTTGTAAGGCTGCTTTCACATCAGCGTTTTTCACTGATCGCGGCAGTTGCGGTGAAAAAAACGCAACTGCCGTGATTACCGCATACCGGCTGCACTTGCGGTTCACTTGCGGCAAGCCCTATACAATGTCTATGGGGCTTGCGGCAGGTGCAACATGTGCAGTTTCGGCACTTGCGGCAGGTGCGGCCGTGAAAAAAACGCGGCATACCACGGTTTTTTCGCGGCTGCACATGCCGCAAGTGCCAAAACCGCACTTGTCGCACCTGCCGCACACTTACCGCAAGCCCCATAGACATTGTATAGGGCTTGCCGCAAGTGTGCCACGATCGCGGCCGTTATGCGGTAATCGCGGCAGTTGCAGTTTTTTCACCGCAACTGCCGCGTTCAGCGAAAAACGCTGATGTGAAAGGACCCTAATTTCTGTACAAAAATTGCTTATTGATTGCCTGAATTAGCTTTCATATGTTGAGACTTTGGGAAGTATGATACCAGAGTGCAAGGGTTCCCCCCACACACTTGTAGGCCTTTCGCCTTTTTAATTGTTTTTAATGTCCTTTGTACGGTGTTTGTAAAATAAAGATTTATTGTTTCATTTTCTGGTGATCGCTCCTTGCTGACATTTCTTTTTCTCAATTTTTTATAAGTGAATATTCATGTCCTTATAAGTAATTCCCACTTAAACCATACCCCAACAGACTTGGAAAACAATGCCCTGTATTTAAAGGGAATCAACCACCCCAAATGACCCCCCCGGACTGTTAATATGTGTCCCTACACCCAGCACACATTTGGGGCAATCGGTTTTGCTAAAAAAATTGTTTAGTAGAAGCTAAGATATAGCTTTATAAACTTTAAAAAATGTGGCCTACTGGGTGTTACCTAGCTTGTCCCCCTCCCTTCAGTAAAGCCCTGCCCTTTCAGCCTCTCAGGTTTCAGCCTTTCAAGTGATCCTAAACCCAGAAACTGACCCCCCCGTATCTTTAGACTTGTCCCTGCACCCCCTCTTATCATTTCTAGCCATCCCTTTTGCAGAAAAAAATCGCTTTTGTAAAGTAAGAGAAAAGGTAATAATACTTTGTCCTGTGTGAGTTGTCTCTTTCTGTGCAAGCCGCAAATGCCCCGCCTGTGTGCTGCTGCCTTGTAATTATGCATGCCCCTCTCTGCTTCTAAGAGCCTGGCCGCGTCATGAAAGGGGGCGGGGCTCTGGCATGACGCGATTTAGCCCCGCCCCAGGTTTTGTGGGCCCCGGGTGAAACAGCCTCAGTGGGCCCCTTTGACACATACTATGATTCATGAATATAATATAGAAGCTGCAGGCTGTGTATATGTAATATAGAGGCTCCTGGGTGGGCTGTATATATAATATAGAGGATGTTCAGGGTTGTATATATAATATGGAGACTGCCGGGCTGTATATATAAGATAGAGGCTGTGGGCTGTATATATTATTTGGAGGCTGTGCTGGGCTTTATATATAATATGGAAGCTGTGCTGGACTATATTTATTATTTGGGGGCTGTGCCGGGCTGTATATATTATTTGGAAGATGTGGCAGCCCAGTAGCAGCCTCCAAATAATATATCCAGCCCAGTACAGCCTCTAAATAATATATATAGATCAGCACAGCTTCCATATTATATATACAGCCCAGCACAGCTTCCAAATAGTATATATAGCCCAGCACAGCCTCCAAGTAGTATATATAGCCCAGCACAGCTTCCATAAAATATATACAGCACAACAGCAGTCTATATACCTCAGCAGCATCCTCCGTATACCCCAGCACACCCTCCGTATACAGCCAGCATAGCCTCCGTATACCACCAGCACAGCCTCTATATACCCTAGGAAAGCCTCTGTATACCCCAGCACAGCCTCTATATACCCCAGCACAGCCTCTTTATACAGTCAGCACAGCCTCTATATACCCCAGCACAGCCTCTATATACAGTTGGCACAGCCTCTATTTACAGTCAGCACAGCCTCAATATAGTCAGCCCAGCCTCTATATACCCCAGCACAGCCTCTATATACCCCAGGAAAGCCTCTGTATACCCCAGCACAGCCTCTATATACCCCAGCACAGCCTCTTTATACAGTCAGCACAGCCTCTATATACCCCAGCACAGCCTCTATATACAGTTGGCATAGCCTCTATTTACAGTCAGCACAGCCTCAATATAGTCAGCACAGCCTCTATATACCCCAGCACAGCCTCTATATACAGTCAGCACAGCCTCTATATACAGTCAACACAGGCTGTATATACAGTCCGCACAGCCTCTATATACAGTCAGCCAGCCTCTATATACAGTCAGCACAGCCTCTATATACCCCAGCACAGCCTGTATATACCTCAGCACAGCCTCTATATACACCAGCAGAGCCTCTATATACAGTCATTATAGCTTCTATATACAGCCATTACAGCCTCTATATTCAGTCAGCACAGCCTCTATATACCCCAGCACAGCCTCTGTATACCCAAGCACAGCCTCTATATACCCAAGCACAACTCTATATACAGTCAGCACAGCCTTTATATAACAGTCAGCACAGCTTCTATATACCCCAGCACAGCCTCCTATATACCCCAGCACAACCTCTATATCCAGTCAGCACAGCCTCTATATACCCCAGCACAGCCTCTATATACAGTCAGCACAGCCTCTATATACCCCAGCACAGCCTCTATATACCCCAGCACAGCTTCTATATACAGTCAGCACAGCCTCCATGGTACATATAATCCCCCATGCTGCTGCTCACAAAAAAAACAAAAAACTGATGATACTCACCTTCCATCCACTCCCCCAGGGCTGTGTCCTCCAGCAGGTTCCCGGGACTGTGGAGCTTACTCCTTCCTGCAGCAGTGTGATGAGTTTGCAGGGTAATGACTCATCCCTCTGCTACAGTATGCAAAGGAGGAAGCTCCACTGCTCCCTGGAGCCAGCACATGGCTAATCTGCATTGCATGCAAATTAGCCATGTGGAGCACTCAGCTCCTTGAGGAGTCTGCCTGATGTGCCCCTTGTTCACAGGGCTGTCTGTCCATAATGGGACCCTGGCTGTCTGGGATGCCTGTCCCTGATGGCCAGTGGGCCCTTCCCAGCTGTTCAGGGCCCCGGCACTTACCCGGGTATGCCGGGTACTGACGCCGGCCCTGTTTGAGCTAAAGAGCATTGAGAAACAACCATTAGGAAATGTTCAAGAGACCCCAATCCACAATGCAGACTTAGAACTTTATGTAGATGGGTCTCGATACTATACATACTGGATATGCTGTTGTAAGTCAACATGAAGTTCTAAAAAGTGGACCATTGCAAGCTGGGATGTCTGTTCAGGAGACTGAACTAAAGGCTCTGATGGAAGCTTGTATCATGGGGGAGGGCTTAACACAAGCATTTTTACTGATAGCCATTACGCTTTTGCCATCTGCCATGATTACGGCCCTGTATGGAAGAGCAGACAATTTATGGGAGCTTAAGGAGACCCATTAAGAACGCAGACTCAGTGGCTCAACTCCTCAGAGCACTAGTTACCCAAAAGGGTTGCTGTGATTAAGGCGCAACCTCACTCAAATGAGCGCACCAAGGAGGCCGAGGGAAATGACCGTGCTGGCAGGGCGGCTAAAGCGGCAGCCCTGCTCCCTCTCCCGATAGGGATGTACACTGTGTGCGTCTCTGGGAGGGTGGACCTTGAACTCCTAGGGTGCCTGCAAGCTCAGGCCTCTAAACAGGAGAAAGAAGAATGGAAACATGCAGGTGCCTAAGAAGAGGATGGTCTCTGGAGGGAGGGTATGAAATACTGCCTTCCTAGAGAATTATATTCCATGATGTGTGCTCTCTCACACGGGCCAACTCACCAATTGAAGGATTCAATAGTAGAACAGGTGAAACATCACTGGGTGGCACCTGGGTTCCACTATGCTGCTGCTAAATATATACAGAGTTGTGTGATCTGTGCATGCCATAATGCGGGAAAAATGGTTAAGGTACCAATAAAATGTACGGCTAGGCCACTCTACCCGTTTCAGCGACTGCAGATTGACTTTGTTCAGCTTCTGAAGGTAGGCACCTATGAGCATGTGCTGGTCTGCATAGACCAATTCTCTTTAGCAGATAGGAAACAAGCGGTGTCAGAGGTTTGGAGCACAAAGAAACCACGGGTTGGTGATTAAATTACCAATAATTTATTGCACGAACAGCAGGGGTCCAGTAAGCCACAACGCGTTTCGACGCACAGATGCGTCTTTCTCACTTGAGAAAGACGCATCTGTGCGTCGAAACGCGTTGTGGCTTACTGGACCCCTGCTGTTCGTGCAATAAATTATTGGTAATTTAATCACCATCCCGTGGTTTCTTTAGCGCTCCAAACCTCTGACACAGCTTGTTTCCTATCTGCTAATCTCTTTCTCCCTTGTTGGGAGTGCGGTGTGTGAGCTGCTCTAAGATCCACAGTACCTGGCAGTACATCATAAAGACCCACCCTTGAATGATCAACTGATACACAGTGTGGAGCTGGGACAGAAGCCAGTGCAGCGAGTCTGCCTCTTCGGGTGGAGGAGTGAAGGAGCCCACCTCCATCTCCAGAGGAACTAAGGAGCCGACCACCAGGCCCGGAGTATCTGAGGAGGGATTATTGGCCCCTGTCACCACAGTGATCCACATTAAGCCATCAGTCTGGTTGTGCGGGGTGTTGCACAACCAGTAAAGGTTAGTGCAAACATAGTAAAACCGTGTATTAAGTTCCTCCAGTTGCAGTGTGGCGCAATATCTGTTTTTTCTTTTAGACCAATTCTCTGGATTGCAAAGAAATTACTCTCTGAGGTTGTGTGCAGGCATGGAGTACAATTGCATTGTATCCTGTAAGGGTAACTCCAAACAAAAAGACTGGGTTATGTCCTTATGAGATACTGTTTGGGGAACCACCAAAGATAGGATTGTATTTTCCTCAGCAGTTAGAGACATTACACTCTGATATGACAGCATACTGTATGTAGGAGCTTTACAAAATGTATTGCACCAAATTCACAAACGTTTTTTCAGTTCCATTCCAGATCCCTCTTCCTTGGAAGGTACACACTCCCTAAAACCTGGTGACTAGGTCACAGTCTGGAAACACATGAGGAAAATCTTGGAACCCAGATTTGAAGGTCCATACCAAGTTCAGCTCACTACACCTATCTCAGTGAAGCTTGAAGGAAAGACTATCTGGGTCCATGCATCCCACTGCCAGAAGTTTCACATAGACTAAAGGGATGACTTTAGAGGAGTATTGTTCATTACTCTTGCTCTTCAATAGTTTCCTTTACAGCAGAAGGTGAACTTAAGCAGTGGAAAAGGGGAGTGTTACAGCAGAAATAGGTAGCCAAGCAGGAATACTCACAATGGGATGAGGATTCACCAAAACAATGGGATAATAAATATGTTAGATATCATGGTTATATAGCAAAAGCCCAAAATCTCTCAAATTGCTGGATATGCTCATATGCACCTATTGCAGCCAAAACTATGCCTTACTTTGTAACCCCCATTGCATAGGAGGAACTAATGGGTGTACTTTGTTGGAAAATGTATGTTTTAAATTTAGATGATAAGCAAAGTAAAACCTTTGCACCCTTGCCCATAACAGGGTGGATGAAACAACCTTGGCTCCAAATTAATTTAATCCTTTAAATCTCTTTATTGGTGTAGGAGGATGGATAACTGGGATAATTCATTTTGTAATCTAAGCAGCATTTATTATGCTGGTTATTACTGTACTGGTAAAGTTGTTTGTGATGCTTGTCAAGAAAATTCTAGGAGCTGCAAATGTTTTTCAGGTAAATACAAAATGAAAAAGACTTAAGATACGGAATCACTGCGTACTCAAGTACTCATGACATTGGTCACTACCCTTGAACGCAAGTGTGTACTGTGCAACAAAAGGACTCTGGCGGAACTTTCCAACTGCACCCATTGTGGAAATCCTCTGGAATCACCTCTACCGCCGGAGATACAAGGAAACGAGAACTATAATACTATGTGAAACATACAATATAATGGACTTATAATAACCTACAGTATAAAATATGTATCATATGTGCTCTTAAAACTATGTATTCATAAACCCCTCAATATACTCAACATATTAATCTTTAGGTCAGGTGGGGGGAGTTAAGGGATAGAATAGGCTGGCTAACAGGGTTCGTCTGAATGATCATGTTCCATAATATGTGTAGGAATTAGCCTTGCGTATTGTGAAGTAGGGAGGCTCTGCGGACCTAGGGGCAGGTAGGGATAGGTAAAGCATAGAAATTATAAAAAGAGGGGAGTTGTTAAAGAAGTTTTCATATGTACTATATATATTACGCCATTTTGTGACTCCAGAAGCCATTTTATAGTTATCATGCCTATTCTGACTAAAAACCTCTGTAACAGTCTGTTGCATAAGAAAGGGTGGACGGGAGTCGGACAAAAGTTAAATTCCTGGAGAAAAGCACAAGTCAGCCATCTTCTCTATGTACTTGCTGTTAACATAATGGTCCCAAGGCCAACAGGCCGTATGTGAGTGTCAACCGTTGTTATCTTCTGTAGTCTGTTAAAGTTCACCAATTATTTCAAACTGTCTATAATGCATATTCATATAAAAACCCCACCATTGTATGATGTAATCTATTCTAAATCCAAGCTTCTGTAACCTATATAAACACTTACTGCAATATAGAATGGAGCTACTCTCTTGTGAAAGACCAAGGTTCTGTGTCTTTGGTTTGAGCATAGCCAGCACAAGGTATACCTGTGTTAATACTTTATGCGAATCAATCTACTCTGGTTAGTTTTGAGTTCCTGGCTTTATCATGTGGATACACATAGGCAAAGCATTATATCACAATGAACATTGGTACATATTGCACATATTCCCTTCATGGAGGTTATACCCCATATGCAGCAGCATTTACATGTCAAAAAAAGTGCATTATCAAATCAACCCTTCCCTGCCATTCATTGTCCCCCTTCTTCACTCCCCCTCCAGTATTTCAAACAATTGTTTGTACATATGTTGATATTGTATATTTGTGTTTTATTCTGGTTTTAACTGGGTATTGTATGTGCAAAATTTTTATTTGATATCTCCTCTCCTGAGTTCACAGTGCCTCTTAACAATCATGCAGCTCCAGTCCTCATTGAACAGTGAACAACATAATAGAAGTGAAGATTTATTAATTGTGGATGCTGTGCAATTCCTTTTCATTCTGGTGTGAAGTGCGCTCCTCTTCCTGATGTTCTCCTCCGGCCGCAGGGGCATCTCTAATTGTTGCGTAGTCTGGGTGCCTTGGAAACCGCCGGGCATCTGGATGTGCGTAATGATGACGCATTTCCAGGGTTGGATACTGGACTCAACAGCGGGGAACGGCGGCATTAGTCACGCTGGCGGGCAGATCACGTCACAGGTGATCTGCCCTGGGTCTAGATATAAGGCACTGTGGAGACTGCAGGGGTCATATCCCCTTGAGAAAGCATAAAGAACGCTTAGCGAACTGTGCGTAGGGGTCTTTGCTGGAAGGGTCCCCTATCCCCGGATATGGCTATAGCTAAGCAGTGTCCATTGCGTAATGCACTATCTTTGATTGTTATCCTTGGATGTGCATAATGAATGTTATTGATTTGATAATGCACTTTATTTGACATGTTAATGCTGCTGCATATGGGGGATAACCTTCTTGTAGGAAATATGTGCAATATGTACCGTTGTTCATAGTGATATAATGCTTTACCTACTTGTATCCACTGTATCTTTCAGCCATTTTACACCTATTTTATGTGGGTTGCACTTGTAATAAATTTCAAAATTGTCTAGTGAAGCAGAAAAAACTCTGTTGCCTCCTTATTCTCACATTCTTGTACCTTGCAATACTGTTGTTGACGTTCTGTATCCCAATCAGAATCTGGTGAGTCTACATCAGGTTTCACGATTCCCATATCCATGTCAATGGGTAATTTGCCAGGTCTTGGCATCATCAGATACGCAGGTGTAAAATTGGTGGAACTCACAGGAACATGATTATGTAAGTCCACTAAATCTGGCAACTTTTCTGGCCACAGGTTTATTTCTTATAACAGCAAGGTCTTCAGCAGTTCTATCACTACCTGGTTCATTTTCTCACACATACTATTAGTCTGTGGGTGATACGGTGTGGTTCTTATTTTCTAGCACCCATATATGTTGCAAAATTCCTGGAATATTTCTGCTTCGAATGCTGGACCTTGATCTGTTAACTCCTGTTCAGGGTAGTCATGGGGTCTGCAAAATGGGTTTGAAAGGTTTTGGTCACTTTTATGGCTGTAAGCTCCTTCACCAGGAAATGGGAGTAATGATCTACAATGGTGAGGGCGTAGACATAGCCTAACCGACCCAGAGTCAATTTCACATTATCTAAGGCCACAAATTCAAGTGGTTGATGATTGGCTGTAGTGGGGCTCTCTGACTATCTCAATACTTCCTCCTCAGATTGCATCAGCCCCAGTCTCTGCACCATTTTTCAATGGTTTTCCTCATTCCAACCCTTTAGAATCTTTCTCGCAGCAGAACCTCCAGCTTCTTCCACCTGAAATGCCCTGCTCCATCGTGGTACACCTCTAGGACCATCTGGACACCTCTCCTCGGGACTACTATCTGCTAGACAAGCTCATGGATTCATGCATTAATGTAGTGTCTGCACAGCTTAACCCATAAATGAACAACTTACTTTTCTCTTTCCATAGCTGTTGTGTCTCCTGTGGAGCATCTGGGCCAGGATGTGTGCCTACTTGAGTCAACATTTCCTTGACTTGACAATGAGCTGGGTCACTGTCTTGCATCTCCGCCCATCCATGGTGGGGTAACGGGTTCAACATGGCCTCTCGATGCTTAGCTTTCCCACAATGGGAACACTGGGATGCTCTGGGGCAGTGAAAAGCCGGTAGCTCTATCTCTTCCAGCTCCTCCGGGTCTTTTCCTGCATCTGGCAAATGAGGTATTCTGGACGGTGCATCATCATTGGCATTCTTGTGGCCTGCCCGGTACTTGATGGTAAAGTTGTTATTGGACAATTGAGCCATCCATCGCTGCTCTAGCGCACCTAGCTTCGCTATCTGCAAGTGAGTCAATGGACTGTTGTCTGTGAAGATGGTAAATTTTGCGGCAGCCAGGTAATGTTTGAAACATTCTGTGACCACCAAGACTATGGCCAGGAACTCTAACTTGAAAAAGCTGTAGTTTTCTGGGTTCCTTTCTGAAGGACGGAGCTTTCTGCTGGCGTAGACCAATAACTCGTTCTCTGCCTCTTTGCACCTGAGACAACATGGCTCCCAATCCCACATTGCTGGCATCTGTATACAACACAAAAGGCTGGCTGTAGTCAGAGTAGGCCAGAATCTCACCCCCTGTTAGGGCCCACTTCAACTGATTGAAGGAATCTCCTACTCTGCTGCCTCACTCGCATGGAGGATTCGGATTCTTGGCCTTCTTGAACTGGCCTACCAGGAGGTCTTGCAGGGGCACTGTCATCTTCATAAACTCCTTAATGAACCTCCGGTAGTAACCCACCTGTCCGAGGAATTGTCTCACCTCTTTGATGGTGGTGGGTCTCGGCCAGTCCCTTAAGACGGTGACTTTCTCAAGGTCTGGTGCTACACCTTCAGCGCTAACAACATGACCGAGGTACTGTACCTTAGGCTTCAACAGGTGGCACTTGGACGGCTTCACTTTCAGGTCATAACTGAACAATGTTTCGAACACTTCAGCCAAGTGCTCCAGATGGTCTTCATATGTTTTGGAGTAGACTATGATGTCATCTGAGTACAGAAATACGGTTTCTAAGCATCCTTATTTTTAATGCGGTTAATCTGCCTGTAATCAACACACATTCTCATTGTACCATCCTTTTTTCTTAATAGGACTAGAGGAGCTGCCCAGGGGGTTACAGCTATCTCTGATCACCCCAGCCTCCTTTATCTCCTGTAACATCTCTTTGGCACATTGATATTGAGCTGGCGGTACAGGCCGGTACATCTCTTTAATGGGCGGATGGTCACCTGTGGGAATATGATGTTGAACCCCTTTTACCTGCCCAAAGTCTAAAGGATGTTTACTAAAGACCCTTTCATACTCGTGCACTACCCGATAGACTCCATGCTTTTGATGGGAAGGGGTGGAATCCGTGCCTATGTGTAGCTTCTGACACCAATCTCCAGCTGCCCCTCAGAGTCGTTGTCCTCCGCCTGGTCTCACGAAATCAGGGGTTCCACTGCCTTTATGGAGTTGTTGTTGACAGTGTACAGCTTAGCAATGGTGGCATACCGGGTAGTTTGGTTTCTTCCTCCCCACAATTTAAAGTGCGGATGGGTACCCTTCCCTTACAGACATCAACTACCCCTTGGCTGTCAGGACAGTGAGCCTGGTGTCTGAGTACACTGGTTCTACCAGGGCCTGATAGTCTTGACCCCTGAGACCTATTACTTCCTGACACCATATCAACATTACACTTTTTGGGGGAATTACAATGGGAATTGGGACACTCACCCGTACACTGCTGATTTCACCTCCAGACAACTCTACCTGCTGTCTTGGGGTTCAGCGTGCCCAGTTTGTAAATCCAGTAGCTTTCTTTTCTATCAGGATGTTAAAGCGATTCTGCACACAGACTGGGACCTGATTAATAATACATAGACACAAACTTCCTGGGTCCTTCTGATGGGTTAGACAGTAATGTTTAGAGACACTGTGTTGTAGGAACCCATTTCGTACATTCTGGCGATGTTTGTTCATTCTGGCGTGTACTGTTTGGATGGTACAACCTACATACTGCAAACCACAAGGGCATTGCAGTAAGTATACTGTGTATGTGGACTGGCAGTCCAAACGGTACTGAATTTAAAAAAAACTCTCCAGTTGTTGATAATTGGAATGTGGTAGTGCCACTTACAATCATTTTACAGCATAAACACTTTGGATCATTGCAGGCAAAGCAGCCAGAATTCTCAAGCGAAGGCTCAATTTCGTTTTGGAAAGCAATTTTTTTTTTTTATATTCCGGCTTCTTCTGTAAACAAATCTTAGTTTATCTGGTAAATATTTTGCCAGGATGGGGTCAACTTTCAAAATGAACCAATGTTTTTCGATCATTTTCTGGATCCCTACCATATTTTTTAATTTAACCTCTCTCATTTAATTTCTGGTTTGTGTTTGTTTAGAAGATTTCCTAGTTAGACATGCGTCCTGTGATAAGGGTTGCATTTTTTTATATGCATCAGCAAGTAGACTTCTAGGGTACCCCTTCTGCAGAAACCTCTGTTTAAGGTTTCTTGATTCCTTATTAAAGTCCTGGTCAGAGGAACAATTTTTACGTATCCTCCAATACTGTCCATAGGGTATATTCTGATCCAACTGGGGAGGTGTCCACTATCAAATCTCAAATAACTGTTCACGTCTACTGACTTGAATGTGTAGATGTGGACACCTTCCCCAGTTGGTCAAATTTAATATGGAGGTCTAATAATTGTATAGCACTGTTTGACATGGTTGCTGAAAACTGTAGACCCCAGGGATTGTTATTAAGGTCATTAACGAAATAGATGAGCCTCCATCTCTGATCTATTCCAAATCATAAATAGATCATCGATAAAGCGTGATAAAATTCAATATAGTTATTTGCCAGGCGGGACTGTGCGATGAAGACTGGACTCAAATTGGCCCATGAAAAGGTTGACATAGCTGGGTGCGAACCTCGTCCCCATCACACAGCCCTCAGTTGCCTATAAAACCTGCCATGAAAAGAGAAAACATTATTGTTTAGGATAAATTCAATTGCCGATAGAATCAACAATACTTGTTCTTCTGGCATTGAGGAATCAGATCTCAAATAAGATTCAACCGCTTCTAATCCCAATTTGTGTTTAATATTACTATAAAGTGACGCCACATCAAGGGTAATTAGAATACACCCATTCTAAGTATTAATTTAGCTGTATACAGGCTGGAGGGGTATATAGCACACTTTGATGCACCACAAGAGGCTGTAGACCAGTCAGCACATCTGGGGCTAGTGTAAAGGCTTTTAATATCTATCCATCAAAACAACAGTCCTTTTTAGGATTCATTTAGCTGTATACAGGCAGGAGGGGTATATAGCACACCTCGGTGTACCACAAGAGGCTGTATACCAGTCAGCACATCTGGGGCTGGTGTACAGCTTCTATTATCTATCAAAACTCAGTCCTTTTAGATAAATTTAGCTATATACAGCAGAAGGGTATATAGCAACTTCATGTACCACAAGAGGCTGTATACATCAGCAATCTGGGCTGGTGTACAGGCTTCTAAATATTATCCATCAAAACAACAGTCCTTGTAAGGATTAATTTAGCTGTATACAGGCGGAGGAGGTATATAGCACACTTCGGTGTACACAAAGCTGTATACAATCAGATATCTGGACTGGTGTAAGACATATCTACTAACCATCCAATCACAGTCTTTTTAGGATTAATTACTGTATACAGGAGAAGGTAACACTTCGGATGGTACCTAAAGAGCTGATACCAGTCAGCATTGGCTGTGTCAGCTTAATATCTATCTAACCATCCAATCAACTGTCCTTTTAGGATTAATTTAGCTGTATACAGACAGGGTATACAGCACACTTTTAAAACCCATGTAGCACACCGTTTAAAATGAGCAAGGCCGGGGCAAGGGACGAGGAACTGGACGTGATGGTGATGGTGCATGCAGAGGCCGAGGCTGTGGGCAAGCTACAATTGTGCCACAACAAACACCCACATCTTTTCGCCCTACCTTCCTGAACCAATAGGTGACCACAGCACACCACTATTAAACCCAGAGCAGTGTCAAAAGGTTGTTAGTTGGATAGCGGATAATGCTTCCAGTCAGTTTTCCTCTACCACAACCACCCTGTCTTCCACACGGTCAGGTCAAGTCTTAGTAGCCGTGAGTCTGGACCACATATTCCTCACCCTGATCCTCTTCCTCCCACCATGCCGAGTGCCCGGACAAAACTGATCCCACACTTGGGCACTCTGAAGAGCTGTTCACTTTTCCATTCATAGATTCGGCCCTCTCGCCCACTCCACTTGAAGTAGGGCATGAGGAGATCGTATGTAGCGATGCCCAAATATTTGAGCAGCAACGGCCACACAAAGGCGACAGTGGGAAAGTGTCACAAGAGGTGGACGATGATGAGACACAATTGCCATAAAGTCAGGAGGAGGACCAGGGTGTGGAAGTGGAAGATGACGTGGTGGTTGATATAGTAACTAACCCAACCTGGCAGGAGGACATGCTAGCGAGAACAGCTGCGCACAGGGGGAGGGAGGTGTAGCACCCCTACAGGCCGGAAGAAGCAGTTTGGCGGCCACAGACTGAAGGCGGGCAACCGTTCCGAATAACACCAACATGACGGAAGTTTCCAGTACAACTCTTAGGTCTTCCTGAGTCTGCCTGTTTTTAAGGCGTCTGCTGATAATTCCAAAAAAGCTATTTGATCACCTGCCATGCCAGCATCAGCAGGGATAGCAAAACTACCAGCCTGACCACCACCAGCATGATCAGGCACATGGCAGCAAAGCACCCGACTGTTATGTATTGACTGCCTTGCAGTCTAGAAGTGCTGCTGCTGTGGTTTAAACTTAGCCTTTTTTTTCCTTGTCATTCAGTGTGCAGCTCTTCAGGTGGATATTGTTGCAGGTGTGTGTGATGCATATGACTCATGCTTGGCTGAGCTGAGGAGTGTGCCTGTGCTGGTTGCTCCCCACCCCTCAGCCATAAATGGGTCTGCTCATGTGCACCTGATGTCGCTGATTCAGTTCACTTCTGTTGTGAGCAGACGCTGATCTGAAGCTGCTGCTTTTCTCCCCATTGGAAGCTGCTGGGTTCCGTGGTCCATGGGTGGAGGTAGGGGCTTATACTTAGGGCTTCTCAAGAGCTTTAGATACTTATGCTGGTGGCTCAGACCTCCTCACCTTTAGAGGTACCTCCGAGATCAAAGCTAGAGTAGGCTCACCTGACCCCCTACATCCAGCTTATCCTTGCCTCCCAAGCGTGACATAATCAGCGAATCACTATTTTTTCCCCAAAGCCGCTATGTCAACACGAGCTTTTGCAAACCTGGTAGAGGAACTCTCTCAGGAAGTGTCTAGCCTGCGAAACCAGGTGGTGCATCAGCTTCGAGAAGTGGTTGGGTATCTGGCTGCAGTTCATGCGCTGGCTGTACCAGAAACCAATATCTCCCTTCCTGACTGATTTTCAGAGGGAGAGATACATTTTTTGTTTTTAGAGAAGCCTGCAAATTACATTTCAGTCTGCGTCCTCGTTCTTCGGGGAGCGAGGAACAGCGCGTGGGGATTATACTATTATCCCTTCTTAAGGGGGATCCACAGGCCTGGGCCTTCTCTCTGCTGACCGATTCTCCATCTATGCGGTTGGTGGATGAGTTTTTTGCAGCGCTTGCCCTGGTGTATGGCGACCCTGATGCCGTCTCACTTGCTGAGTCTAAACTACGTAAGCTCAGGCAGGGAGCACGACCGGTCGAGGAGTATTGCTCTGAGTTAAGGAGATGGGCCACTGACACTCAATGGAACGACCTTGCTCTGAGGAGTCAGTTCTATCTGGGGTTGTCAGATGGTTAGAGGACACCATGACTCAGTACGCTGCTCCGGAGACGTTGGAGGCTGCAATGGCGCTTGCTATTAGGTTGGACAGACGCCTAAGAGAGAGACCAGATCTGACCCTGCCCCCAGTGACCAAACCCTGCTGTGGAGGGCACACGTGTCGGTTCTGATGTTCCTAAGCAGTTGGGGACTGCGGAGTCTTGTACTAACCCATCTGCAGGTCATCAGGTTCGGCGGTTTCTTTTGCGGTCAACCTGATCACTTCATTAGAGTCTGTCCATACTGTGCTAACCCTGCTTCTCAGCTGCAGACATCCCATGTGGATAAGTGTGAGAGTGCTGCTGTGTCTGCCGTGTTGGTCAGGCCAGCTCCTATGTCTCCACCGGTGATGGTTAATCACCCACCGAAGGATAGGAGTAAAACCCTGCCGGCACCTCAGATCAACACTGGATTCAGGTGTTATCCGGAGAAGCGTGTTAGAGGGAAGGTGGTTACCCCCACTAAGCCCTTGGTTAGGAAGGTCCCCGAAATGAAACCGGGAACCAACACTGCCGTTTGTCCCCCTGAGAGTGAACCTTCGCTCTGTGACCGCGTGAATGGCAATAAACGTTCAGGTCTAGACTTGAGTGTGGATGACTATGTGTGGGTGCTGTCAAAGCACGTAAGGTGGAAGTGTGCGGCTGGAGCTTCTACTACTGGAGTACTTGGCCCGTTTAAAATTGCAGCCGTTTGCGACCCCGTGATGTTCCAGCTAGCCATCCCCCCAGTGCTTTGTACCCATAATATCTTCCATAGGTCGTCACTCAGGGGGTTCAGACCATTGCCGGACGTGTCCGGTTAAGAGTCCGGAGGCCTCTCATGAAGGGGGGGTACTGTTGCGTATTGCCTGCCTTGCAGTATAGAAGTGCTGCTGCTGTGGTATAAACTTAGCCTTTTTTTCTCTGTCATTCAGTGTGCAGCTCTTCAGGTAGAGATTGTTGCAGGTGTGTGTGATAGATATGACTCATGCTTAGGTGAGCTGAGGGGTGTGCCTGAGTTGGTTGCTCCCCACCCCTCAGCCATAAATGGGTCTGCTCACATGCACCTGATGTCGCTGATTCAGTTCACTTCTGGACTGTGACCAGTTGTGAGCAGAAGCTGATCTGAAGCTGCTGTTTTTTCCCCAGTGGAAGCTGCTGGGTTCCGTGGTCTGTGGGTGGAGGTAGGGGCTTATGCTTAGGGTTTCTCAGGAGCTTTTGGAACTTAGGCTGGTGGCTTGGACCTCCTCACCTTTAGAGGTACTTCTGAGATCAGGGCGAGCCAGGAACCCCAGTATCAGGGTCAGAGTAGGCTTCCCTGACCCCCTACGTCCAGCTCCTTGCTACCCTTGCCTCCCAAGCATGACACCGACTTTGTGGGCCAAACCCCATGGACCAGGAGCAATGTCTGCGGGTGACACCACTGCTTTTTCACTGTTGTGCATGCAAGGCAATCCCCGGTCCATAGTGCACACGAAGATGCCTCCTGTCCTGCACCTATCCTTGCACAAACAGACATACCACTATCAGCAACCACGTCCATGTCCTTGTCCAAGCACAGCGTTCAGTTGTCCATACCCCAGTCCTTGGAAAACAAGTGCAAATACGCAGACAGAGGCCACATTATTCAATTCTCACATTTCGCGACTGATTGCGCTCGAAATGTTGCCTTTTAGGCTAGTGGAGACGGAAGCATTCCGCAACCTCATGGCGGTGGTCATCCCTCGTTTCTCGGTCCCCATCCACCACTATTTCTCCCGGTGAGCTGTCCCCACATGACACAAGCAAAACATTAGCCGTGCCCTTAATAACGCAGTTTCCAGCAAAGTCCACCTAACCACAGACACATTGACAAGTGCTTGTGGGCAGGGACAGTACATCTTGCTGACGGCACACTTGGTTAATGTACTGGAAGCAGGGACCCAGTTGGACCTTGGGACGGAACTCGTCCTCCCGACACCAAGGATTGCGGGCCCTAACTCAATCAGGGTTGCCCCCACAGTCTACAGCTCCTGCATGTCATCCTCCTCAGCCTCCTCCTCCTCTTCACCCTCCACATCAGTCAGAAGCTGGAAGCACTGCCTCGGCCAAGCAGCAACAGGCTGTGCTGAAGCTAATATGTTTAGCTGACAAACCACACAATGCTAAAGAGATGTGGAACAGCTCTGAAAGAGCAGGCAGATCTGTGGCTCACACTGCTGAACCTACAGCCAGGCATGGTCGTGTGTGACAATGGCCAGAACCTGGTGACGGTTGTGCGGCGAGGCGAGCTCACCCATGTCCCATGCCTGGCCATGTGCTCAACCTCATGGTTCAGCGGTTTCTTAAATTCTACCCGGAGCTGTCAGATCTGCTCGTCAAAGTAAGCCGCCTGTGTGCCCATTTTAGAAAGTCACCTACTGCTTCGGTCGCCCTTGCTGGGTTTCAGCAGCGATTGCAGCTTTCGGCTCACAGACTGGTGTGTGATGTCCCCACGTGTTGGAATTCGACACTTCAGATGTTAGTCAGGATTTGTGAGAAGAGGGTATGTGTTGACTACCAGCATCAACAAGGCTGTCGGTATTCAATTCAGACTCCACACGTAAGACTTCAGGAGTGGACATCTATGTCCGTCATATGTACCATTCTCCAAAACTTTGAGGACTCAAGATGGTGAGCGGCGATTACGCCATTATTAGCATCACCATCCTGTTTCTCTGTTTTCTGAAACACTCTCTGCTCAAAATCAAAGAGGATGCATTGCAGGCTGAGCATGATGAGATGGAGCAAGAAACCATACAGGGTGATGATACGCAGCCCAGCCTCATCTCATCCCAATGTGGATTGGGGGATAATGAGGAGGAAGAAGAACAGGAGCTAGTTTCATGCGTTATAGACGGTACTACCTGCACAACTGTCATACTGTCTGTTCAGCATGGATGACCAGAGGACAGGGAGGAGGAGGAGGAGGAGGAGAGCATGGTCAGTCGTCCTCTTGGTGAGGACATGGAAGTCTTGCCTGTTACTAGTCTGGAGCGCATGGTTGATTTTATGTTATGCTGCCCGTCCAGTGACTCTTGGGTGACACTTATTACTGGTTGGTGACACTTTTAGACTCATGCTACAAGGAGAACTTTATATGTCTTATTCCCGAGGCAGAGAAGTCTACAAAAATGGCGCAGTACCAGGAGGCCAGTACCAGTACCAGAAGGCCTTGTTGCGGAATTAGTAAAAAATTTCCATTCTCAAAACGCTGGCGGCAGAGATGACAGATCGATGGACAACCAAGGAGTATAGGCGAGAGAGACTAAACTCCAATCCAGCAGAGGCAGGGGAACACTCTCAAAGTTCTGGGAGAGTTTTCTCCGCCCCTCCGATGGCACAGGCCCTGAGGCACAGGGTACTCTCACAAGGACTGTAAAGTTTGAGAAGATGCTGAAGGAGTACCTTGCCGACTGTACCAATTCCTTCTGTGATTCCTCTGTGCCTTATAATTATTAGGTATCCAAGCTGGACATGTGGCAGGAAATGGCTCTCTACGCCTTGGAAGTTCTAGGCCTGCCCTGCTGCTAGCGTTTTGTCAGAGCGGGTTTTTAGTGCCGCAGGGGAATTATTACTGAAAAGCCCACCCGCCTGTCAACTGAAAATGCCAGACTTTTCAACACCACACCAACAAATAATAGCAGCGTAATATAAACTCAAAGTCAGTGTCTTTTTTGGGGAGGTATATTCTCATGCTCTTCTTCACCCTCACACATGCCTATATGCTTCCTGATTTTGACTATTTGCTCTAGTCCTCCTCCTTCTCCTCATCCTCCACCACCATATAACCAGGATGACCGTGGTCCATGAGGCAACACCCACATAATATTTTTAAAGGGTGTTTATGATGCCCGTAATCCAATAAAAAGTTAGACAGTATATTCATGTATAGCCCCAAAGTTAAATGTTTCAGTCCATACTTAGTGCATGGTCATTACAAGTATAGGAGACCCGCTTCTTTGTAATGGGAACGTTGTTTTTACGAGGCCCTCCTCCACATTTCTTAAAAGAGGCATCGCAGTGTCTCTCAATTTTTGGCAGCCTGCATAGGGCAATACTATTTAATGTAATAAAAAAATATAATCACCAACACTGTCTCTCAAGTGAGTATGAGCCATAACATTTTCTCCAGGAAAATTCATTTTGGTTTCGTTTTTGGACGTTAGATTGTGAGTCCGTAAAAGTGACGTAATACTCAGGGTGGTTTCACATTGCGTTTTTTTTGCCATCTGTGGCTGTCCATTGTAAAATGGACAGCCACAGATGCGATTTGGCCCCCATGTATCCCAATAGGTATCGGATCACATCGGATTTGCCCTTCATGGCATCCGATTTGTGTCAGATCTCGATTCTGTCCAATTATTTGCTGTCCCCAAAATCAGAGACTGCTCCGATTTTGGGCACAGAGGACCAAATCGAACACAATCAGATCCGACATGAGGCCATTAACATGGGGGCCTATGGAGCACGGGTCCAAGAAAACAGCTGACCGTTTCTCGGACCCGATTTTAGTGTACTGAGCATGCTCAATACACTAAAACTGCTGTGTGCCGTCTAATTTCACTTCCGCAATGTATAATATACATTGCGGAAGTGAAATTAAGTAAAAGCAAGGGTTAAAATTAAAAATATGTATTCTCACCTGTCCTGTGATCCCCAATGTCGGCATCTAGCTCCCAGTACAGGACTTAGAGTTGCTTGGCAACCCGATCAGCTGATCGGGTCACATGACCAATTACCGCGGTAAACGGTCATGTGACCGATGACGCTGATCGGGCAGCCAGGTCCTTCAGCCATCGGGAGCTTGATGGAGGTGTCGGGGGATCGCTGGAAAGGTGAGAATACATATTTTTTTATGTTTAACCCTTGCTTTTACTTAATTTAACTTCCGTAATGAATAATATACATTGCGGGAGCGAAAGTGCCCCGCCGCCTCCTGTCAGCTGTTTTTTCTGTGTCCAGGACCCGTGATAGCCACCCTGGACACAGAAATAGCAGCTGGAGGTCACCCCCTGTGGTGTCCTTTCCTGTTGATGGGGTCTTGCAAAAAGTACGATCCCACGGACAGGAAAAAAATGCAATGTGAAACCACCCTCAGACAACATTGTTCACAACAGTGACCTAGGAGTCAGAAATTATTATAGGGGTGTTCCCCATGCTGTTCCCATGTCATTTGAGCACCGTTCTTATATATTTGTGACTTTTATAGAGATTATCCAAGCTGCCGGGGTTGCTGCTGGAAAAATGCTTGGTTTTCCATAGGTTAAGATTGGGCTCAATGCTCATGTCGAGCACCGGCACCCGAGCATTTTACTGCTCTCTCATCACTAATTGGTATTTTAATTGATTGGGTTGACCAACCAGAATTGGATGGATTTTCTTTCATTAATAATTTAAAATTAGAACTGTCATAGAACATCTTTTAGCTATATTGGGTGAGATATACAAGTCTTTGATACATATTTTGCTGAAAATACCAAATACTTGTGCCTTCATATCTACAAAGTTATTACCGTGGCCCCTGTATGCCTGGTATTTATAATTAACTTTTATGCAATTGTTATTCCCCCAAACAGCATATTAAACTAGCAATTCAAAATGACTTAGGAAAATATGCCTTAGAGTGTAATATTGGCAGGTTTCCAGTACAATCTTGGCTTTTCTGCCTGTTTAAATACTGATAGCTGTCACACAAAAGAAACATAAAGCAAGTATAACAAAAACTCCACACGCTGTCAAAGCTTTTAACTCTACAATTACACAAATGAACCTTTTGTTGGTCCTTTTCTTTTAGCTACATGATATCAGCAAGAGTCATTGCCCCAATTGATAAGCAGCATCTGACTGTGTTAACAACAGATAGGTTACAGTGACAGCAGTTTTCCCAATTTTAATTTAAAGCCTTACTTTCTGCTGACATTAGACATTTGCACCAAAGAGACCAAAAGATTTGTGTGACAAACACACAATGTTCTCCATTTTATTCATTTGCTAAGGAAACTAAGTTATAATTGACTAATAAGTATCGAACAACCTATCGAAAGTGTTCGTTCACCATGACTGCAACATGTATTCACCAAAAGGTGCTCAACAGTCAAGCCACTTTATCTACAGAAGAAGCAAATTTAATAATCTTATCAAATCTGATAAAATTGCTCAAATGGGAAAAAAATGTAGTTCATTTGACAACTTACCATTTTTAACCCCTTCACGTCCAGCAATTTTAAATTTTCCAATTTTCGTTTTATTTTTCCGTCAATATAGACATATAAGGGCTTGTTTTATTTTGCCATATAGTGTACAGAAAACTGGCAAAAAAATTCCAAGTACGGTGAAATTGCAAAAAAAAGTGCAATTACATGTTTGTTTTTTGGATGTTTCATTCACCATGTTCACTATATGGTAAAACTGACATGTCAGTATGATGTGTCGGGTCGGCACGAGTTCGTAGATACCAAACATGCATACTTTTACTGTTATCTAAGTGGTGAAAAAAATTCTGAAATTTTGAAAGAAAAAGAATTGTGTTTTTGCACCATTTTCCGTGACCCATAGTGTTTTCATTTTTCTGGATCTGGGGATGTTTAATGGCTTATTTTTTGCGTCTTGATCTGACGCTTCTAATGATACTATTTTTGAGTAGATACGATGTTTTGATCACTCGTTATTGCATTTTATTGCAATGTTGCAGCAACCAAAAAAACATAATTTTGCGTTTGAACTTTTTTCCTTTATGCAGTTTACAGATCAGATTAATTGATTGATTGATTTTGGTACATCGGACATTCCTAGAAGCGGCGATACCAAATGTGTGTATTTTTTAATTTTTTAGTAGTTTTATTTTCAATGGTGCAAAAGGGGGATGATTTCAATTTTTACATTTTTTCATACTTTTAAAAACTTTATTTTTTTTTTCATTATTTTACATTGACCCCTAATGAGCCTCAGTGCTGCACACTGCGATCACTTCTCTTGTCTTTAGATGGGCTGCTGCTCATCAAAACAAAGGGGAAATGATCACTCCGTGATGATGATGTCCCTGGGATATACCAGGCAGGAAGTTAATCAGGGCGGCTTCCTGGGTCAGTACAGGACCCCAAACTGTCCAGGTAACAGCATGCAGGTCCTGTGATTACTTCAACAGAACTTGCGATCACAGCGGGGAACTGCACGATCCCTGCCAGGTGCTTTGAATTGAGCTGTCAGTCACTGGCAGTACAATTCAAAGGGTTAAAAGCGCCGATCAGATCGCTGATCTGATCGGCACTGTTAGACACACATCTCAGTTGATGAAACCAGCTGAGATGTGGGGGGATGCGAGCTCACAGCGTGACCATACTCACAGCGTGAGCTCGCATCAAAAGATGGGAAGCAGCCTATAATGACCTTGTACATCATAACTCATGAAGGGGTTAAACTAATATTTTTAGAACTTTTTCTCAAAAACATTTGTTGAAAACATGTAAATTGCCCAAGCAGTGACATAACTTTTCTTCTTTGTCAATGTCAATAATTCTGAAAGTTTATGAAATCGATTATAGTTGCTGAATTTGATTTTTTTTATAAGTACGGTACCCAGAAAATATTTAAAGGGAACCTGTCAGGTCCCCTGGGCACCCAGAACCGCAAGCAGTTATGGGTGCATATCTTTAATCCCGCTTAACAGTGCCAGCTTGTACTAGCATACATAGACAGATGTTTAGAAAATCTATTTCTAAAGTCTGTTAATGACATGCAATATAGGGCTTTCAATAGTCAAGGGTGAGTTAGTTCCCACACTAGTCAGCCCACTTAGCATGTTATTTAACCCCTGTGGGTGTGATAACATGCTTTACATAGCAGAGTCATGTACATCACCAAACAAAGCCGCGCATGCACGCGGCTTTGTATCCCTTACCATTGAGTTTCTCTAAAGCCAGGTCTATGCATTCCCAGTTTCAGAGAGTCATAGTGTGCATGACCAAATGTGCGGACAACTTCTGTTCATGCGCAGTGAGCCTCTGTGAAGCCGGGGGTGCATACACCCGTCATTAGAGAAGCTCAATTGTGAGGGATACAAAGCTGTGCGCATGTGCAGCTTTGTATGGCACTGCAGATGATTCTCCTATGTATAGCATGCTTTTATGCCCACAGGGATTTAATAACATGATAAGTGGGCCAAATAGTTGGGGAATCTAACACCCCCTTGACTAGTCAAATTAATCATTCGCATCTCAAAAACAATTTTTTTTAATTCTTTTTCTAAAGATTTGTTTGTGGATAGTACTATATGCTGGGACTGTTAGGCAGGGATTAAAGATATAAATCCAGAACAATTTTTGGTTCTGGGTGCCCAGGTGATCTGACAGGTTCCCTTTAAGCATAATATTTTCATTTATTGAAGCATATAAAGGTTCTTTAATTTCCACCATATAAACATGTAATTGACCTTTATACATTTGATTGGTGAGAGACCAACCTTGTTGAATCGCGGTGTAAGGACAAACAGCAAATGGCGCAAAATGGGGAAGACAACTCAGATGGTACAGAAGAAAAGCATTGGCGATAGGAAAGGGGGAGAGGGGTCACTCTCTGCCCTTAACCTGAGCCTTGACCACGCATCCCCTAAGTTCGTATATGGGTCCATCCCCCAAGTGCCATCATGTGCCTAGGCCCTCACCCGCCCTGAACTTACCCTACGTATTGTGCAGGCCAGCGAGAACACTAAACTCACCTTTACTATAATACAACATAGAGGAAGGGAGACAGACAGGGGAAAATAGACACAATATGGATAAATTCCAGAACTTTACATTTGCAGCAAAACACCTGAGCAGCAAGCAATAGTAACGACTCCATATAGAGATCTTTCCACAGTGATCAGCATAGAAATAGATTCCATCACTGGCATCAGCTTACCAGACATATGACTCACCGCGGGCCGGGACTCCGGTTTAGACAGGCGATGCTTCCTTCCTCCTTGTCACGGGTGGACCGCGCCTGCCGGTAGTGGGGCCCGGTGTAGTGCAGATCAAAAGTGAAGACGTCTTGGTGGAACAGATTAAAGGGGTTTTAATTTATTCGTGACGCCACCTATGAGTAGATTCGGTAAGGACTACCGACGCTGCGGAGCCCCCGGGGATGGACAGCAGCAAGATGTTACGCTCCCCACAGGCTGAGCGGTGTCCCCGAGGCTGGAGCTGCTCAAGATGTTGTGCGGCAGCTGCGGTTAACTGTTAGTGCTGACGGACAGTTCATAAGGAAGCACGGACACAGAAAGTCTCTGCAACGGGTCTTTACTGTAACCAGCAGGCAGTACATGGTATACAGTGGTTGAGTAGTAGACCGGGTAGACTCAGCAGTGATGGTGTCCCTTAGAGATCCGCAGTGTTCCTCCATTCTACCTACTTAGTGTGCCAGTGTCGCCCAGGAATACCAGGTCGGGTACGGGAGGGCTGCTTCAATGCCCTATCCATGATGTACGTTCCGGATGCTTTGGGGAGCCTTGGATCCCTCAGTGGGTACACCACTGGTTAGACGACTGGAAACTGGCTGGTGGTGGGGTGCTCCTGTGAAGCTGCTCCTCCACTCTTCTGGTTCGCGTGGCAGAGGTGAACTGCTGCCAGCTTCGGTACCAGTGAACCGGCTGTAAGTTGTGGGCACGGGAGTCTTTTGGGAACCCGTGTAGATAATGCCCAGTCCCGGTGGTTAAGGCCTCAGGTGCTGACACCCGACCGGTGACGGCCCAGGGGCCCGCACGGGGTGCGGAGCCCCCGCTCCTCTCCAAGTTCTAGTCTGCTCTCGTCAGGTTCTAGATCCTTCTCCTTCTCTCTAGATTATTGTCTATGTTCTACTACACTACCCTAACACTCCACCCCCCAGGACCTATGATTGGTCCCCTGTTCTAGGTGTTGTATGTTGGGTTGGATCTCTATGTTAACCGGATCATTGCTGAGTCAGAGGATATTGCGGCTGCATTTTATGGCTGCAATACCCTCTTGTGACGCACTCGTTGCGGGGCGCCACACATATGACTCTTTATAGGGGAGGAGAGGGGTCACCAAATGCTGCATCTGAGATTATGCTGCAAATAACACCCAGACAAGAAAGGATCCTTAAACCTTGCAGCACCAAAAGAAAGTATCTAGATTTAAGTACAAGTTACGGACCTGCTCTATAAGGCATTGTATCCTTCAGGTCCCAGATTCATCAAAAGTCGCCTTGGGGGCAGACACCCATGACAGTACCCCCCTTCTATGAGGGGCACCAAGACCCTCAGCCCCAAACTTGTCCAGAAGAGACACATGGAAAAAAGCACCAACCCACTACCGTTCACGTCTGTATTCACCTGACCTTCAAGATTGTCAAAGGCATTCACTGGAGGTGATGATAATGGTGTTAGTATATCTCTTGAGTAAAAACCTATGGAAAACATTATGGATTCTAAGTACTGCGGATAGCTTAAGTCAAAAGACAACCAGGTTAATAATGGCCGCTACTCTAAATGGACCGATAAATTTAGGACCCAGTTTACCAGGCAGAAATTTCCACTGGATTTTCTAGTGGACAACTACACATACATATTTCTGGACCTGAACATTTATTATCAGACATATGTTTATATGTATGGTATAAATAACCTTGTATAGTATGGAATCGTATAAATAACCTTACATGTATGGTATAAATAACCTTGGGGGCAGAGGCATTCCCCCAAACTTGGTAGCAGGCATTCCCCCAAACCTTGGTAGCAGGAGCATCCCTCCAAACAATGGTAGCATGAACATTCTCCCCTCCCCCCCCCAAACCTTTAGCACTTCCCCCTAAGGGACTGGGCACACAGTGGAAATAACCACCTCCTCCAGGTAAATTAGAGAAGAGACCACAGTACTACCTCTCCAAGGGAAACTCTGAGGTCATGCTTTAGCCTGAAGTGGGGGTGGGTTATATCTCCTTCTCCAAAAGTACCCCAACAACATCTGATGGGAAAGAGGGTGTTGGTGTAGAGATAATCATGCTCAGGCAGTTATTTTTGCAACAATGACTCCATTGAACAATTACTCTATACCGCCAGTCAGTTACAGGATTATGTATCACCAAATATTATCAGCCACCTCAGAAGCATCCCATATCTCTCAACACCGATGCTCCATCCCCTACAACCCTGACACGGGGGTGATTGTGGCATCTGCGACCAGCCGTGCCACAAGGAGGAGACAGATGGTATCACTGGACATGAGATCACTACAGGGCGGCAGTGATGCATAATGTCAGAAAGCAGCCTATTAATGACGCCCAGCTGTTAGAAAGGCGGGCAACCCTGAACAAATATGCAACAAATGACTGACGCCTTAGGAACTGTAACTGCGATGGATAAAAAAATGAATAAACTCTAAGTCTGAGGAGTTAGTTTGATATGTTGGGCCAAAAATAGCAAAGCTCCGGCATATTAATAGGTCTTTTACATTATGCTTCATCTTGGGGGCTGCCGCCCTGTGGGATCTCTGTCCATGATATACCTGTCTCCTCCTTGTGGCAGTTGTCGCAGATGCCACAACGCCCCCTTTAGGGTTTGGGGATGGAGATGGGGTTTTTAGAGTATGGGTTGTTTGAGGTGGCTGATGTTTGTTAAATGAATGGTATTTGTAAGTGGCCAAATTTGTGATTTTTTTTATTTTTTATGTCCAATTCAGTGTTTTAGGTTATTTCATCAAGGGAAGGCCCAAAAATTGGGAGTAGAAAACCTTCCAAGACAACCAGGAAGGACCCCAATGCTATTTGTGCAAATACTGGGGGTGATTGCTTCATACGATTAGTGAATCCCCTATTTATTACTTGTGGCCCAGGACTGGGGATCTCCTTGTATGAGAACAAAACCCCCTTTCCTCCTGGGAGAAGGGGAAGCTTTAATATGGTTTTGCAAGCTTCCTGAAAAAAAAATATTATTCTCCCCCAAAAACCTGTCCAAAAGTTTTCTGGGTTCAGGTTGAGTTGGTGGACCGCCCACAAACCGAAATTTGATGAAAAGTGCCACCTGTGACCACAGATATGTACTTCAAGACACTTGTACTGTTGGCAAAGGTGAAAAGGTGAAAAGGATTCATATTGCATACTGAAAAAAAAATTGGGTTACATTGTAAATGGAAACCCCCATAAGGACACCCAGCAACGGCGAAACGAAAACATCGTGGTGGTACAGAATAAGGCACTGGCGTAGGGAAATGGGAAAGGTGTACCTCTTAGCACTAACCTGAGGGCCCTGAGCTCCAAAAAGTCCTGATGGGCCTTTCCCCCCCTTGCCTTAATAGTTAGGGCATAACCCCCAAGTTCCTTTAATAAACACCAATGCCAAGCACATTTCTTTAAAAGCTTGTCAAAATGGGACAAAATGTCTTTGTATCCATACTAACATACTGTCAGATTAAATATTTAAAAGGGTGGTATTCTATTCCCACCAAATATGGCACATCCACAGGAGTATGGCACAGGAGTTCAATCTATGTTAGTCCATAAACTACATGAAACGAAGGTTTGGTGATACTTAGAACTTCATAAGTTTATCAAATAAATTGTGAACATTGTTTTATACCAGGTTTCCTTTTTTTTAATCTGAGAAGGCAATGATGGTTAAAGGATCCTGTACCTTAAAACCCTCCTAAGCTAGCAAAATGTCCCTCAGCATCCCATCCTAATTCACCTTCTTTGCTCTAAAAGCCCTCGAAAGTGCATAAAACGTTTTAATACTTAATATTAGTTATTATAATTAGCAGAGCTATTTTTTTTGTCCCCAAGGAGGTGTTTTACGCTCCAACCCACCCTGTCCTCGTGGTTTGCTGACTGCGGAATTTCCCTCCCCTCTCTAATCAAGAATAAATCATTAATCCCCTTACAGGCCCGACCAGGTGGGGAGGGACTTTCCCGAGGGCTGGTTTTGGGTGGGCAGGCCCCAACACCCCCCCTCCAGTGCAAGAAGCTTTAAAATACTTTGGGGCCCCGCCGCCGCTAGCAAGTCCTGGGAACGGGTCGGTGCCAAAACCATACATTCACCGGGGCTCCTATAGCTGGAGGAGGCGGTGTGTGTGACCAAAATGTTCCCCCGCCCACAGAAGGAAAATGTGACTGATGCCGGCCTTAAAAGGGCCCGCGCCTGGAGCGGCCTGGAGCGCAGGCGGTAAGCAGCCGCCGACTTTGCACTCTCAGGAACCTACTCTGCTTCCGTGAGACCCAGGGGCCCGAGGGGAAACGAAGAAAAGCCGAGGAAGGAACTTTCACTATCATCTGGGGATCTGTAATCTGCTGGTTGGCATGTAATGAGACTTAACTCCTACGCTGAAGTGGTTGTATATAAATTTAATGGAAACTACTCTACGCGGCTGGTGTGTATATTGTTACTAATGGACCTACTACGTTTCCGGGTGGCTGTGTATAGGAATAACTATATGGACTTCCACTGCCTACGTGGGGTGGTGTTATGGAATATCTAAAGGCTTCCTATGTACCTGGGGCTCCGTGTATATGGAATTATAATAGGTACAGCTGGCTGGGCTGAAGGTATGGCATGACTATGTAGACGTCTACTGCCTACGCTGGGGCTGTGTATATGGAATATACTAAGGACCCACACGCCTACCTGGGCTGGCGTGTAATGACAATAAAAAGGACCTTTGTAATTTACCCTGTAAATTGCTATGATGAATGTGCCATTTCCCCGGGGCAGTGCAGGCTGTGGTTTTTAGCGGGGGGGCCACAATGCTTGGTCCTTACCACGCTAAGAATTCAGCCCCCATTCCTGGTTTTACCTGGGGCCTCCAAAAAGGCAGGAGCCCCCACATTTTTTTTTTTAATTATTTAAATAATGAAAAAAAAAATTTGGACTTTTCCTGTAAATTTTTCGCCACCAAGGTAAAGTAGGAGCTGCTTGGAGCCCGTATTGTCGCTTTATCTGCGTGAAAAAAAAATACCCCAGCCAATATTCTTTTTTTTTTTTTCTTTTTTCACTTTTATATTTACAGGCCCAACATCAACCACAGACGCTGTCACAGAGAATGTCATTGTGTTGGCTGCTGGAGTAACCGAAACCACCCATACTTTACCATATAATAATGTATGAACTGAAAATTTTGAATTACTCGAACAAATCACAGTGCCCATTCGTGTGAAGCATCTGGTTGGTTTGGGTGTCCCATATAATAGCGTAAAATTAAATGATTTTAAAAAAATGACGGGCTCGGGTATTTTTGACCTCGGCCAGTAAAGCAGACAGCTGGGGCGCCAGGAGTGCCTGGCTTTACCTGGTTGGCGTCAAATTCGGACCCAAAAATTTGTTTTTTTAATTTTTTAAAAAAAATTTAAAAAAATGGTAGCTTGCCGTTTTTGATCCTAGTAGACAAACCAACAATGGGGGCTGGGGTTTCCGTGGTAGGCCAAGTTTGGGGTAGGGAAAACGAGCCCCAGACCCTGGAAATAGTGCATTCCATTTAGGTGCTTTACCCAGCCTTTCTGCGGCCCTGGTGCGGTAAATGCTTGTTAAGGAGGGTTAAACTGCTTTGCATTATCTCCTGGTACTAACCAAATAATGATTCAGGCCAAATAGATCCTATATAGGAAAGTCGGCTCAACCGCAAGCGTAGGTGCCCAGGGAAGGGGATTAACAATAAGGCTTAACCTGGCAACTCTCCTTAAAAAAGCGTAGGAATCCAAATTAGGGTACAAAGTGGTTGGTGAGCAAATGGGGTCCAACATCAAGGTCCATCCAGGTAGCAAAAGGAGTTTATGGTTGTCCTTTGTTTGAAGTTTTGTGATAGCGTAGCTGGAGGACTTGATGTATGGACCCCCTTTGCTCACCAGACCACGTCTTGTGTACCCCACTAATTTGGATTGGACTGCTTCCCTATCAAATAGGCCTCCAAGGGAGCATACCCTTCAACTGAGTAAAAAGTGGAGTAAATACTCCCATATTGATATAAAATCACTTGATGAGGCCTTGTGAGCCGAAACTTTGTGTTGATGAACTTTCACAAAACTCCACAAATAAAAAAACACCAAAAGGACAATCTCTCTTGCTTTTTTAATAGAGTGCCAGGTTAACTTGTAATAGCCAAATTAGATCCATTACCATGTATTTTCGAGAAAAAAAAAAAAAACCAAAACAATTTTTTTTAAAGAAATAAAAAAAACATTTTAAGGACTCAATCTTTATTATGAAAAAAAACCTGCTCCGACTAATCCCAGGTCCTCTTACTTGCTACTCTTTGGCATCAACAAATACTTCTGATGAAGAGACAAGCGGCACAGAATACACCGGGACACGATAAATGAGAGAAGCGTCACTTTCGGTGGGCTCCAGCCGCAGACTCCTGGTGAAGTTACGCGTTACGTTATCTGAAGTGGAAACCCCAATCCCGACATTGGTGGCCCCTTGCCACCACAGGCATGCGCAATTTTGCCGATGAAGCTGGCAATTGGCAAATGATGGCAGGACAAATTAGTCCAGGACTGTCACCTGATAATACCAAATGCCCAGCGAAATGACATCCGGCTGGTGATATACCTAGAAGCGGGAGGCAGAAATTAAAAAATGGGAACGGCAGTGAATAATGACCCCCGCCCACCGGGTTTCTAACAGCAAAAGGGGGGGAGACAGAGCCCTAAGACTGCCTAGTCAGTCAACAGTGTAAAGTAAGTATCAAGCTTTCAATAAAGAGGGACGGCCCCACCCAACGATAATCGGTCCTTTTATTCGGGAGTTTAGACTTCGGTTGCAGGGAAGGGGGGGGGGCCAGATGACGACGGCCCTTTTGCCTCAGTGCGTTCAGGGTAGTGCCGGGGAGGCATCGGGAAACGGTGCCGTTTCCCCCCCCCCCTCCCCTCCCGCAACCGAATGTCTAAAGCTCCCTGAATAAAGGACCGATTATGTATGGGTGATGCCTTCCTCTTTATTGAAAACTTGCTGTGTTTGTTGCCTAATGACAGGCACCCCCCTCGGACCGCTGATTGCTCCTTTTCACCCCCATAAAGCGGCGTGCAGTGGGTGCCCTAATTTTGCGTTTGATTGATTTGTAATTAAGTATAATCTCTTTTTTTCCAGTCGTAAAGGGCATTTATTAGGTTAACAGGGTTGTTGGGAGGCTTGGAAGGTGCAGGGACTTTAAAAATTAGGGTAAGAAGACCTGACAGGGTCCCTTTAATCACTTCCAGCCAGTAATTGCACGCGTTTAAAATAAATTTATGTCCTTAGACATTTGAAGTGTGGGAGCAAAAGAGAGCCCCGGGGGAAACCCACAAGACCCCCGAGTAAACTAAAATTCCTTGTAATTTTCGTCCTTCTGGGATTTGAAATCCGGTCCAGGACCCAGCATGAAGAGGCAGTCAACCCCTGAGCCACATACTTGTAAACCATGAGCCAATACAGTGTAACCATGACCCCGACATGCTAACCACTGACCCCATACAATGCTAACCCTGAGCCACCTAAGTGCCACCACGACCACCGTACGTTAACCATGAGCCACCATCATGTAAAACCCGAGCCACCATACATGTAACCACTGCGCACTCGAGTTACCTCTGAGTGCAATCAGTTCAATGTAAAACTGCACAGTCCACTGTTCCTGTTTATTAAGGGGGAATCTTATCTGTATTATTCATGTTTAAAAAATACAACTTCTCCCTGTCCGATACTAGGTGTAATTGAAAAGAAATAATGTGAGCAAGTCCTTGTCTTCAGAACCAAAGACTGAGGTTTATTGGGTAGGAAATAAACAGAATAATGCAAGGCAATATGACAGGAGGTTTCAGAATGGCAGCACGCAGGCACCAGGATGGAAAAGTGTCGCCCCGCCCAAAGCAGGGGTTTTTATACAATTTTCTGCCATTGGATAAATTTAGTGGCCATATCTTAAGGAATACATTGCCTCATTGACAAAGGCAATATACATTTCACTAAAATATGGTTACATGAAAAAAGCACACTAATTTCATTATAACTTACATTACATTAATTTATCATAAAATTATCTCTAATAGCCTTTTTGGGCCAAGCACAAATCCAATTATTGAATTAATTATTGTTTTGTTTATGAAAGTCATATAGCCTTGGGAATAGAATCACCGTAAAATACTAAAAAACTTGAGAAAAAGGAATTGGTTAACTTTATCTTGATGCTTTTGGTATAGCTGACCAAATAATTAACTCCATGCCGTTTTTTTAGGCCTTGTTTCTTTTAATTGGACCCTACAGCAAAAATTCAGTAGTTCCATTTCAATTAAACTGAAATTTAACAAGACAAAGGCGAAGGGCCTTTTGGTACCCAGGCCTCGCAACAAATCCCCTTTGTAATTATGGTAATTTGGTATTTTTTTTTTACCCTGAAGTACAATTGGCATATGGTCTTCCTATTTATTATGGTATTGAGGGAATGCAAATTTGTACACCCCTGATAGTAAGGATGTTGGAGGGACTGAAGGACCCTTGAAGAAGGGCCCCAACAATAGGTGTACCAACCTCAAGTGAGCCTGGTCTGGAGTAAGTACCCTACCTGCCCAAGTCCCCGGTAGGTTATAAAAGTGGTACTATTGTTATTACCCGGGGCCCTGAAAGTTATTTAGTTCCTCAACAGACAGATTCTTTTTTGAAAAACTTTTAAACTTTTATTACTATATTAAACACAATAGGAAAAAAAAAAGTAGACAAAAAAAATTACAGTAAATTCACCAACGTAAGAGTTCTTAAGTATTAATGATCCCTTTAAATCTTTCAAAAAAAGAGAAAATTCAAAACTTTTCTTTTCCAGTCCTAAGGTCCCTTGACAGTTTCGGTGGGAAAATATCCTAAAAAGAACAAAAAAAAAAACAAACAAAACAAAAAATCTTTCCCAAAGTGAAAAAAAACCTAAAGTGTGATCCCAAGCCTAACAGTTCTGAATCCTTTGATCCTGGTTCGATTTTTTGTTCCCTCGGGAGTTTCCGGTTTCCCCCTCGATCACACTGTCCCTCCCCCTGAATGGTGTGAAGTCTCTCCAGGGAAACAGGTGGGATTCATGATCCCGTCCAATAGGGGGACCTGAAAAATAAAATAAAAGCGCATATCAGTTTCCCCCAGTCATAGGATTCATGGCATATAACAAGCTTACTTGATAAATATGAACCTTTTAAGACCTTTGTCTTTGTTGAATCCTTAGCACTCCCAAAAAGTTTGGGCCTTCACCTGTGTGATAACAAAGGGGCCCCTTTGTAATTGGAATCCCACGTCCTTTTTTTTCCAAAGATTCTTAACCAGATAACTCCCACACAAATTTGGACTCTTTTTTTTCGGTAGTTTCGATGCAACTTTTAGCCATCTGAAAGGAGCTAGTGGAGATGGAGTTGTTGGATCTGTTCAAACCCTGATCTCTTGTACTACAGCTTGTGGGGCGGGGGGCAAATGTCCTGGCAAGAAGACAGGCTTGTCTTCCTGTCATCTGCAAAAAAGAAATTCCTGTTGACTTTGAGGTTACGGCTTTGAGAATTCCACCCCCAACCCTTTTCCTGTAAAGTGTTTTTTTTAAGGTTACATGGGGGGTTGCAGAATCAAGGGTGAAAAGCCAATTATGTGACGGACTGCAGCTGGCCATGCAGGCAAGTAAATGTTTACAAGGTTTCTTTTTAAGGGAGAAAGCAGCCGTGAGTAGTAACCCAGGGCTGTAAATTGACTTAAAACTTCAGGGCCCCCTTTTTGCCACTTCTCTGTGCATGATGGATCGCACATCACCTGCATTGCTTGAAAAAAGGCTGGGATGGTCTGCATAATTAAGCTATTGCTCTTGCAAGGCATGTTTTAAAAATTTTCAAACGCCTGCAGGGCATCTCCCCTCTATTGTATTGGGAAACTCTTTTCAATACCTTTTAGGAATCGTACAAAGGTTTAGCAAGGAACAAAATTTTCAATAAATTCTCTGAAAAATTACAAGCCCAGAAAACGTTTGATTCTGGATATTGATTTGGCACAGGTCGCTTAATGAATGTCCCCTTTTGAAATGACACATTCAAACATTTAACCCGGTTGATTCAGGTCTCGACCGACTCAATTTTAATATTGAGTTGCACTGCTCACAAATATTGAATAAATCTCTTTTTTGTTCATTTAATCAAAAATTTGATTCATAAATTTTAAATTAAAAAATCATTGACATTTGGGATTTGTCTCCACAACCCCCGGGGTTCCAATACCTGTGCCAACACCTGATGGAAATAAATGGACTAAAAAAACCCTTGAGGCAACGTGTGAACAGGTCTGGACATTTTCAAAGGTAAATGCAAAACGGGAGCCGATCAGTGAAATGGGCCGGAAAAAATCCATTGCAATAAAACAAGAAAAAAAATGCATTCATCCCAGCATGACACACTTCAGGGACGAGTGTCTGGTGAGGGTGTATTTGTTTACAATCTTAAATCTAATAACCATTCGATAGCCCATCCTCCTTTTTTTCAGGAGGATTGGGCTGTTGAGGGGAGTTGCCCCTACAATCACGTCCGTTGTTCCAATCACTGACAGCAATTTATTAAGGAAGGTTTAGGGA
This sequence comes from Allobates femoralis, assembly GCA_033576535.1. Lineage (NCBI taxonomy): Eukaryota > Metazoa > Chordata > Amphibia > Anura > Aromobatidae > Allobates > Allobates femoralis. The sequence continues at coordinate 503,821,762 of JARQOC010000003.1, forward strand.
AAGGTATTGGGCTGATAGGGTGGTAGCGTCCTGAATTTAATTAAAATTTATAGTCCCCAAATACGTTTTGAAAACCCATAAATGGGAAAAGATTCACCAATTATGTTAAAGCAGTGTCTGCAAATTTATTAGGATGTCATCACATAATGAGCACAAAACAAGGTTAATTTATGCGTGACATTTTCAACTTGCCCCATAATAAGAACAAACGTATTCTTTGCCGCCATAAGATTAATTCACAAATCAACAATGATACCCAGGTGAAACCATCTGTCCCAATAAGGAGTACCCAATTGCGGGTTGATAAAATTCACACCAAAGCCTCTGCATTCGATGTCCCGTGTCCGAAATCTCAGGTTTTGGACAACTCCCCTCGCCTGTATACGGAGCCCTCAAATCCCACAAAGTTGTGGGTCTGGCAGCCCGGGGAGCTGCAATTTGTGCCGTTCTGAAACAAGGTTGAACAATTAAAAATCTTTCCCAAATTTGACCCCCCTTTTCCCTTAATAAAGTCGTCCCTCGGCCTGGATAATTTTGCCAAGGGGTACGGGAACAGGGGGGTTCAAAGCATCAATCAGTACCGGCAGTAGGGCCCAAAAAAAAACCACCAACCCACCGAGGCAATTCTACGGCCCACTGCTGTCCCCTCCGACCGGACAACGCTTAAAAGCCATTTCCTCTCCCCCCCCCCCAGCTCTGAATCAGGGAGCATAAGGGGGGAGGAATTCCCCCGGAGGAGGGTGAGCTCTCCTCACAGCATGGATCTGTCTGCTGGGATGGACAAGGGTCGCATAATTGGGTGACGGGGCAAAAGGCTCCCGAAAAACAGGGTTAACTATCTGAGGACCATTGTACTGCTGGCACGGTTTGGGGCCGTTAACCGCTGGCTGTCCAGGGTTCTTAACAGCAGGATCCTCATACGGATCTCGGGACATTGTAGAGGTAGGCTGCTGCTGCACCTGTGGCTCATCCCTGGGAGCTAAATGGGAACACTTACGTCTAAGATGCCCTGATTGCCCACAAGGATAACATACAAGAGGACCCATGGAGTTCCAAGGGACTTCTGCCGACTGGGACCAGCCCACTTTCGGCAGTTGATCATAACCCCAGGAAATCCTGGTCTCCTGTCCACAGCAGATGCCATCTGGGCAGGGCGATATGCAAAAACATTTGTATCATCGCCCTTAGTCTAGGACGGTATTTTCCCTAACAATGGTTACCAAAGCCCTAATTTTGTCCTCCACAAATTTAGCATTATGTAAAATCCCTAACTTGCAAAACCTTTCCAAGGATTCTCTACAATCTGTTCCATCAGATCATAATCATCTTTCTGATCTATTCTATCAAAAAATACTTCAAACGTTACACACCAGGCAGCCCCTCTTCTAATTCTAAGATAATTTCCTTTCCTGATTCTAAAGGATTCTAACAACCATGGATGGATTTTCTTCCTCCCTTCTGTCTGCCTGCAGCAGCTGTATCTCATACCCCTCCCTTTGTGATACTACTACTCCTGTCATTGTATCAGTAGCTGCTGTGTTCTCTCCATACACTGCTCCACTGCGCCTCCCTGCATAACCACATTAACGTACTGTCTTTGAAGCTGTCTATCACTAGCCTGATCTGAGCTGTAACTAACTTACACAAAGCCGCTATTCGGCTGCCCTTTCTGCTAATAATTTATTCTTGTCAAGATGTCTACTTTCTTCTGTGAACCACTGCATACAATTTAACCAAGTGGTTCAGCATTAACCCCTTCTAGCTATGGGGTTTCAGCGTGCCTGTCAGTCTGCTCCCTCAGCCATAAAATAGTGGTGGGAGCACAAGGATGACTTTATAAATTGCCTTAATATCAACTATTGCAAAAGTTAGATACTCACACCTCGAATATGGAAGACACGTGCCAGCTTTGGTCAACCAGAAGAGGTGTAGCCACATGTTCAGCCTCACTCGTTACGTTGCCAAGCGTCTCCTTCTCCGTCTTTATCACCCTCGGCGTTAATCTGCACATCCTTGTATAACTCACGTAGAGGCACTTAGTCTTAGTTACTCAGGGTAGACAGGAGCGCAAACAAGAGATTCTCAACGGCTGATTTCCTTAATGCGATTTCACGTGGAGCCACGCTTTTCAGAAGAGAAAAAAAAAAGTCCATTCCTCACCCTCTCACCCCTTTGGTTCACAGCTTGCTTCCAGGAATTTTCTAGGTTCTTCGGAAAGGATGTAGGGTCATCTCCCCCCTTTCGACCGGGCTGTAGCTCGCCATTTGAAAGAAATAATATGAGCAAGTCCTTGTCTTCAGAACCAAAGGCTGAGGTTTATTCGGGTAGGAAATAATACAGAGATATATGGCAAGGCAATATGACAGGCAGGTTTCAGAATGGCAGGCACGCATGGCACACAGGATGGAAAAGTGTCGCCCCGCCTGTCTAAAGCAGGGGTTTTTTATACAATTTTCTGCCATTGGATAACATTAGTGGCCATTATCTTCAATGGATACATAATGACCTCATCCTGACAAAGGCAATACTTACATTTCACGTAAAATATAGGTTGACATGAAAAAAGCACACTAATTTCATTACTAACTACATACTACACTTAAATTTATCCATACAAATTATCTCATAATAGCCTTTTTGGGACCAAGCACAAATCACAACTTATTGACATTAATTAGCTCTGTTCTTGATTATATGAAACGTCATATAGCCTTGAGGAATAGAATACACCGTAAAATATCTGAGAAAAACTTGAGAAAAAGGAATTGGTTAACTATTATCTTGATGAGCTTTTGGTATATGCTCGGACCAAACCTAATTAACTCCATGCCTGTTTTTCTTCTAGGCCTTGATTTCTTTTATTACTTGAGACCTACAGCAAAAATTCAGTAGTTCCATTTTCAAGCTTAAACTGAAACTTTACACAAGACAACATGGCTGACAGAGGCCTTGGTACCCATGGCCTCCGTCTAACATAATCCTCAGTATCTGTATTATTCTGTATATGTACACTGCACAATACCACTTCTCCTGTCCTGTATACTGGGTGTAATCCTCAGTATCTGTATTATTCTGTGTATATATACACTGTACAGTACCACTTCTCCTGTCCTGTATACTGGGTGTAATCCTCAGTATCTGTAGTATTCTGTATATATACACTGCACAGTACCACTTCTCCTGTCCTGTATACTGGGTGTAATCCTCAGTATCTGTAGTATTCTGTACTGTATATATACACTGCACAGTACCACTTCTCTTGTCCTGTATACTGGGTGTAATCCTCAGTATCTTTATTATTTTGCATATATATATATACTGCACAGTACAACTTTTCCTGTCCTGTATACTGGGTGTAATTCTCAGTATCCGTATTATTCTGTATATATACACTGCACAGTTCCACTTCTCCTGTCCTGTATGCTGGGTGTAATCCTCAGTATCTGTATAATTCTGTATATATATATACACTGCACAGTACCACTTCTCCTGTCCTGTTGTCAGAGTTGGAATTGGACTTTAGGATTTTCAGCATTTAAATGTTGATTAAATTGATTATCCCCAATATGGAATTTATCGCTTCTCTTCTGTATAGGTGATGACTTTCTCTTTGCTCTGGATTTGACCGGTGGGACCTCACAATCCCGGGAAATGTAGCTTTGAAGATCACCATGTAAATGGAGCTGCGGTTGATTATTCCCTCTGCTGCGCCATTCACATGTGGCTCTTCAGATAACTCCTTTGAGAAAGAGGTGAAATTTCACTAATCGGGGCTGATGGGTGTTATAGTATGTGGCCTGGGGAGGCTTGTTTTCCAGGGCTGCTTTTTGGTCCCTGTCCGGCCCTGTGCCTTCAGTTTCAGTTTCACAGCAGCACAGACAGAGAGAGGGCTGGATCCTGGAGCTGCTAAACAACATGCCCTGGTGGCTAAAGAATATGGCCCCTGCTAATTATAATCACTAATGAGTAAGTATTAAAACGTTTTTATGCACTTTCACAGGATGCTTTTAGGAGACAAAAGAAGTGTGAAATTAGTGATAGGATGCTGCAGGGACATGTTTTGCTACCTTAGGAGGCGATTTGGAGGTGACAGGATCCCTTTAAACCATACTCACTATACAGGGTAGGACAGGGCAAAAAATGACAGCTCTCAGTTCTGGCTACTCAATTCAACTGTGTGATAAAGTAGGAAGTGGGCTCTTGAATGCCCTATCATATAATTAACCTCTATTATGACCTTCATCTACGAGTAGCATTATAGTCAGATTTTCTGACAAATATTTATTGCTATGAATGTAATAAAGTGCAAACTACGCTGTGTTAATAGTGCATGGAAGCATAGCCTCTTCAAGGTACACAAGCATGAAACTGCTTCCAAATAGAGATAATATTTTCCATTTCTGGTTTGTTTTAAAAACAGCTAACTCGTTCCTGCTCCCTATATTATTGGAATTTTGTTTCTCAATCAAGCTCAAAAATATAATTTTTTCATTTAACATAGAGCAAAGCTCTTGATGCTCCGAAAACAATGATAATTTTTGCACAATCCCTTCTGAAAAAGTTAATTCCTCTACTGCTTTTGCAGCCCATGTATAAACAGCAAGATTGGTAATTTTTGGACCGTTTCACAAGTGTAATAAGTTTGATAGTGTAGAGTGTTGTTAGTTACCACTGGTTACCATTTGTGTTTGCCTTGTCAGATATGCTGAACTCGCTTATGGTAGTTATTTATAGATACATACATTAAAGCACTTTAAAGGGACTCGATAAAGTCCCAACATACCTCAAAGTGTTGGAAGTCTCTGTAGTATTGAAATTCATATCAAATAATTCTTTCAAATAGAATTTGTGGGGATTACTTGAGACAAAAAAATTGTTTCCTGTTCAGCAACAACAAGAGTACACCACTCAACGTCCAAATTGCAACACTAAGAAGCAAACGTGGTGGAGTTATGGTAATCACAGGATCGATAGACATGTTAGTGATATGCAAATGATAAAAAAAATTGAAAAATGTTTTATAAATCTCTCAGTTTATATCGGGTAGGGAACTCCAGGCCTTGAGAGATGCACAGTGCATGTTTTAAGGATTTTCTTAGCATTGCACAGGGGTTGGAATCATCACCAGTACAGGTGAAATAACTAAGGAAATCATGAAAACCTGCACTGTTTGCAGCTCTAGAGTTCTGGAGTTCCCTACCCCTGGCTTATAAGGTATCACATTAGCGCATCATGCATGCACTTACACTTGTTTGAGGAATGTTATGCCACACTGAAAGCACTTGATCATACTAATCATTAAGATCTACTGCTTGCAGCTTTCTTTGCAATTGCCAAACAGTGATGTCTTAAGGCCGCTTCACACGCTAGGATATAGGTGAATGATATCGTTAGCTATGTCACGTGACCGCGATCCTTCCGACATCGTTGGTGCATTGTCACACACAAGGATATCGTTAACGATCCTAAATTTGGCAATGCGCCAGCGATGCGGAGAAGAATGTTTGAACAATGTTAAATAGCGGCAGGAATAGGAGAATTATGAACGACATCATTCAAAAAGGTGTCACACTGAACGATGTTGCTGCTTCACAGATCCTTAGGGCCGCTGTACACACACCAACTTCTGTGTCCAACTTCTGAACAACTTACTGGTTGCAGTGAAATCATGGACACATTGTTCTATTTTGTGGCTGTGTATAAATGTAACAATGTGTCCATGATTTCACTACAACCAGAGATCTGTTCAGAAGTTGGTCACAATCGTTGGTGTGTGTTAAGCAGCCCTTATTATTGGACAATGAACGATAGATTTGAGGTCAGGATCTCATTTTTTGGATGAACATTCCAACGATTTTTCCATCCTACATCGTTCGTTTACACGCAACGACGCACAAATGATAACGTTCACAAATCTGTGACGTTTCAACGATATCGTTAACGATATCCTTTCGTGTCAAGCGGCCTTAAGATATGCTCGATGGTAGACAAGTGCTGAAAATGAGCAGCATGTGGCTTAGCATTATTGTGTTGAAGAACGGCTCCCTGGAAACTTTGGAGAAATGGCGTTGCAATGATTAAATTAATGTAATGCTGAGCTGTTAGCGTTCCAGGATAGGGACCAGTGTGACATTATCTCATGTAGGCCTAAAGATAACCACAGACCACATGTTGCTTATGCATCAGTGAGCAGACCATGGCCTAAGCATGCTTCGAAGACCTGCAGCATCTCTAGTCTTGTCTGTAATTGTCAATTGCAAAAAGATCTGCCAGCAGCAAAATAAATTAAGATGTTTTAAGAATTTTGTTTCTATTGTCCATCATTTGCAGTTGATTTACTTGTCTATCGATCCTATGATTTCCAAGAATCCACAACTCTTCCTTCTTTGTGTTGTATTTTTAATGATGAGGACACAGAGTGTATTTTTTATGTCTAGACATATCTAACTTACTGACTATTGTCATTTACAGTCTCCAGCTCCGGATGACATTTTATAAAGGCTTCTCTGATTTTCCTAAAAAGATGTAATATGGCATTATCAAAGCCTGCAGAAATATGAAAGGAAATAAATTATTACTTATGGTTCATTAACTTTTTTTTAATTGGCCTGTCTAAGCTATTTAACCCAGTAGGGAGTGAGTTTGATGGCCTAAGTAATTCAGACTTATAGGGCAATATTATTCAGGCTGAAGAAACTAATTTAGTTGAAAATTAACAGGTATCTAGTCTTCTAATATTGGACTGTATTACACTGTTACTATATATGTTAAAAAAAAATAGAAAAAAATCAATGCATCCAACATTAGACATCCTTTAATTCTTTTACATTTTATATCAAGATATCCAGAAGAAATTACATATTATATAATTTATGTTTTGTAGACTAAAACATGTAAACTACTGCAGTTAATATTTTCAAAACTGAGTACTTGAACCACATCAATCTTTTAAAGCGAGGTATGCTTCTAGTAATTATGTCCAATACATCTAAATTCATTACCAGGAAATTCCAGCAAGATAGCATCCACAATTACTAAGATTGGGGTCACATTTGCGTTCCAAAATTCAGATCCTGATCCAGTTTTGAGCTATTAAAAAGCTCAAAACCGGATCAGGAACCGCAGCCTATAGGAGCCCATTATTTAAACTGGATTGCACTGCATGCAATCCAGTTACCGCATCTGGATTTGCAGCCTGCATGAAAAATCATGCAGGCTGCAGTTTTCAGAGCGGTTTTGCAATCCACAGCAGGATTGCTATAATGGGCTCCTATGGGAGCCCATGCGGCTGCCACAAGGCACTTGTGAATGCCTGCGGCAGCCGAATGCTTTGTTTATCCCTGCTGCCGCAGGGATGAACAAAGGGTTAATGTTAATAATAGATGTGGGCAACATGTCTTTAGGGGGTGCCCACCCTCCCTAGAGACATGCTGTCCAATCAGGTGGGCATGTGAGGGGTTAATCAGGGCATTTATGCTATTGTCGGCATTTACAATTTTATGAATGAAACCTGGCGGCTCCTCATTGTGGAGGAGATACTGTACGTAATCTACATACTGTATGAGCCGCTATCCAGGGTCCTGAAAGCTTTAACATTAGGTCTATGGGCAGCACACCACCATGGACCTAATGTTACAGCTTTCAGGACCATGGATAGCGGCTGATAAAGTATGAAGATTACGTACTGTATCTCCTCTACTATAATTGCACATATTAACCCCTCACATGCCCACCTGTGTGGACAGCATGTCTCTAGGGAGGGTGGGCGCCCCCTAGAGACATGTTGCCCACATTTATTACTAACATTAACCCTTTGTTCATCCCTGCGGCAGCACGGATGAACAATGCATATGGTAACCGGATTGCTCCGGATTACACATCCTGAGCAATCTGGTTACCCCATGCGGTGCTAAAGACACATTTTTTTTCACAAAAATGTGTCTGAAGGCACTTGTGATTACCGCACCCAGATCTGGATGCGGTAACTGTAATTTCCTTCCTAATGTGACCCTAGCCTAAGTCAAGATAGAAAGTGTTTAAAGGGTTGTCTGATCATTAATAAAACTCTGCAGTCACTTTATGTGACTACAGACTTCTGAATCATCACAGGTCACATGACTGCAAGTATGTGATTTGTATACTTATAGCCACATACAATGAGACGTGTGAACCTTGGTCAATTCAGTTTATATTGAGCGAGGCTGCACACATCTAGTCAGAACATAGTCGAAAGTATGTAAGCAATTCACATAATTCCGATCATATGACTGGCCAATCTCTTCACAAATTCTGGAGAATCCTGACAGCATGCAGTGTTCACACTGTTAGGATTCAGAATTCTACAGTCATATATAATAACTTCAGTGTTTTAGCAAATACCAGAAAAGCCACCTTTATCAATATGCTATATTTACTGTAGATCCCTCATTCACAGTCTATTCATTTATTGATATATAGTTCTATTTGTCAGAGCTCAATACATTTTCTACCAAGCTTCAAATTCTTTGCATAGACATTAACTAAAGGCCCATTACACAGTACGAGATCGTGAATGATATTGCTGAAACGTCATGGGTTTGGAGTCGTTCAAACGACATTGTTAGGACGTCGTTGCATGTAACACTGAGATACGACTATGATAAATCGTTTGATCACTAATCTCAGATTTGTGAACATGTTCTCAAACCAAACGAGCGTTGTTCAGCCAACTTGCTGCATCGTTGTGTGTGACACCGCGATAATGATGTCGTTAATGACTTCACCTATTCACAACAGTGAACAAGTATCGTTTCTCTGGGTTGTGCGAATGTTAGCTGCTTGCCACATCGTTGGTGCGTCGTTCACGATATCTACACGTGTGACATCTCACCAACAAACTTAAAAAGATGTCCTAACGACAGCGCTCCCGTGAGATCGTTGGTGAGATCATTACGACATTGAAGCGAGTAACGGTACCTTAAGAAAGGAAAGTCTGCCTGGGATTGAATGTAGGGTAAGCCTAGTCTATCATTTCATACCCTATGCAAATACCTCAATAATAATACATGTATATCAAAAGTCCTCTGCACTTATTCCTATGGCAACTGCAGTGATTTAAATTTCAGGTCAATCTACAGTGGGAGAAATAAGTATTTGATCCTTGGTGATTTTGTGCATACATGAACAGTCTATAATTTTAAGGGTAGGTTAATTTTAACAGTGACAGATAGCATGTCAAAAATAAAATCCAGAAAATCACATTGTTTAAATTATATAATGTATTTGCATTTTGCAGAGAGAAATAAGTATCTGATGCCCTACCAACCATTAGAGGTTATGGATCCTACAGATCAGTTAGGGTGCGTGCACATGGTCCTGAGGAGCTGCGTGTTGGACGCAGCTCCTCTGGACCTGAGGGAAGCCGCGGGTGCCAGCCACCCTGTACTCACCGTGTGTGGCGGGTGCAGGGCGGCTCCTCCCTGCAGTCACCCGATGGGAGCCGCTTCCGATTCCGCAGCATGAAATGAAATGAGCTCCAAAGACACTGCGGGCGGGTTACGCATAGTGAGGATGGGATTTCTTGAAATCCCATCCACTATGCTAGTACTGTACGACGCAGCATTTTGGACGCTGCGTCCAAAACACTGCGTATCCTGATTGTGAGGATGTACCCTGAGACGCTCCTAATCAACTTGTTACCTGCATTAAACACAGCTGTCTTAAATTGTCACCTGTATAAAAGACTCCTACCCACACATTCAATTAAGCAGTCAAACTCTAACCTCTAAAACATGTGCAAGACCAAAGAGCTTTCAAATGATGTCAGGGAAAAGATCCTAGACCTGCACAAGGCTGGAATGGGCTACAAAACCATAAGTAAGATGCTGGGTGAGGAGACAACTGTTGGTGCAATAGTAATAAAATGAAAGAAATACAAAATGAGTGTCAATCGACATCGATCTGGGGCTCCATACAAAATCTGACCTTGTGGCCTATCCAGGATCATGAGGAAGGTGAAAGAGCAGTCTAAAACTACATAGGGAGAGCTTGTTAATTATACAAAGGCAGCTGGGATCACTATCACCAAAAAAAATATTGGTAACACATTAGTATGTAATGGGGTAAAATCCTGCAGTGCCCGCTGTGACGAAATAGACTCCATTAAGGTATAACATGGACTACATTAGTGTATAACATAGGATGGTTTCTTATGTAAACCAGACAGTATTTGTATTTTGTTTGTTACCTTGTGATAAACAACTCATTGTTCTTACAAGTCTTGTAGATGACTGGTAGTGTTTAACTTGTGTAATGTAATTATCTCACTTCTTTGTCATAGAAGGTCAGAGAACTTAATCCTCCTAAAAGTCCTTTGTATTACTATGTGTATTCCTGATTCTATTTAAACTACTATAGCCACCATTGTTTGTTGTTATGGATTGCAGACTGGATGGGCTTCGCTTTGGCCCCTCTCTGTCTACATTATTTAAATGAACATTGTGCAGGCAGCTTGAAATCGAGCCAATGAGAATACAGTCTTATTCCACCAATCGTGAAGTCCCCAATAACCTGAATTGAGTGGTCATGGGGATATAAACAGAGCTGTTCATTAACCAGGGAGATTCTGTCTAGTGACCTCAGTCTAGGGATTTCGGTCCCGACTAGAGGTGCACGGGACTTGTTACATGCAGCTAAGGATCTATGGACCCTGGACCCAATTGACAAGCCATACCCCCAGGCCTTGGCACTTTGGTGCCGACTAGGGGGATCAGGACTTGGATTATAATTCTATAAGGACTTCATCATAGAATGTTTGGATTCGGCTGGGATGACAAAGTCTGCATAAGGACGCAACCCAGGTTGGAACAATCCAGTCACCTGGCTACAGACTTTGCTGTGCTATATTCTAATCCCTGGTGAGCCAGCGGAAGGATGAGACTCTGTTGCCTGTTGTGTTTTGCTGGTTATGTGTTATATGCTGTTAACTGTTTGGGGATCCAATAAAGCCTTAATATTGAGGTTCCCTCACCCTGTGTTGTCTGAGTAGTGTTCCGCCCACAGTTAAGGAGTTCAGGCGTTCAGTTTGGAGATGAGCCCTTGTCCAGGCTGTCTGGCTAAAGGTGGCTGGGCCAGCGGACGAGAGCACCCACTGACCACCGTGTCTCCACACCCGCAAAGTCCCACTGCTCAAGAAGGCACCTGTGCAGACCCGTCTGAAGTCAGCCAATGAATATTTTGGTGATTCTGAGAATGATTGGAAGAAGGTGCTGTGGTCTGGTCAGACAAAAATTGAGCTCTTTAGCATTACCTCAACTCGCCGTGTTTGGAGGAAGAGAACTGTTGCCTATGACCCAAATAACGCCGTCCCCACAGTCAAGCATGGCGTTGGAAACTTTATGTTTTGGGGGTGTTTCGCTGCTAAGGGAACAGGAATACTTCACCGCATCAATGGATGGAGACATGTACCGTAAAATCCTGAATGACAAAATCCTTCCCTTCGCCAGGACATTAATAATGGGTCATGGCTGGGTCTTCCAGCATGACAATGAAATTAACCTACCCTTACAATTATAGACTGTTTATGTCTTTGTCAGAGGGCAAACTTACAAAAACAGCAAGTAATCAAATACTTATTTCCACCACTGTATCTACTATGACCTAAGTAAAAGGCTTAGATATTGATGGTGTTTACGAAGATTAAACATACAGTATCAGAGCTGTGTGGGGTATAATTACTGGCATCAGTGCCATACCACTAATAGCAGAACACCACGCTACCAAATTCCGGCTGTATCCACATTTTGGATGCAGATACAGTTGAAAGTATATGATGCTCCCTCCTTCTTCATTCTCCCTTTGAGTATGATGTCTTAGTACAGCACACAATGACGTATCATACTATTTGTAGTGTTATGTAGAGGCCATCATACTATTTAGAGTGTTGTATGGGAGCCATTACACTATTTGCTGGGCTTTGTGGGGGCAATCATATATTTGGAGTGTGGGGGCAAATTTTAATTTTAAAGGGCTGTGTGAGGGTCATTTATACTGTGTGCAGAGATTTGTGGGGTCCATTATACTGTGTGGGGGTTGTGTTGGTCCAATTATACTGATCCAAAGGATTGTGTGGGAGCCATAGCCTGTCTGGAGGTCTATTTGGGGGGCAGTTATACTGTTTGGAGGGATAGTGGGGGCCATTCGAATGTATGCAGGCCGTTATTCAGTGTGGAGTGTTGTATGGGGGTCACTATGGTATATGGAAAGCCACTACGTTGTATGCAGGGCCACTATGCTGTATAGAAGGCTGTTTCTGGGTCATCATACTTTGTGGGGGACTATGGGGCCCATTATACTGTCTTGAGCTCACTGTGGGGTGTCATACTTTGTGGGAATTATAAAAGGGTCATCATACTGCGTGTGTGGAGAAATTCACTGCAGTGGTATCTTACTATGTTTGAGGGGCACATTTGTTGACATCACATTTTATGAAGGCCATGAAAGGGGTATCTTGGCGTGTGGGAACACTATGGGGTCTACAATTGCCTAGTAAGGGCTGCAAACTTGTATGCTCTTCTATTACCCCTAAATTTTTTTGTGTGGGGGGATTGATTCAGCTATGGAACTATCGGATTGACGAGGCCACATAATTATTTTGAGCTTTCATTGTTTCAGGCACAGCTTTGTACATTTTGTAGCAACTGTTGATATCCAGTCCCATTCAAGTTAATAGGATTGAACTGTAGTGCCAGTCACAACTGCTACAAAGTACAGAGCTTTGCAAAGTAAACAATCAGCTGATCGGTGGAGGTGCTGGGAATCAGAAGCCCACAACTCTAGCTTCTATACCAGTGATGGCGAACCTTTACGAGACCGAGTGCCCAATCTCTAACTCAAAACCTAATTGTTTATAGCGAAGTGCCGATAGGGCAATTTACCCTAAATGACAGCAGTGGCCGTCACAAGAGCTGCACAGGGGAAGAGCCAGCAACAGCCAACTCTCTTCCTTGTACAGTGCTTGCAGTCCTGACACCCTGATGAAAAGTTCTATTATTTTAACAATGAATTGATTTTAAACTTACCTTTGCCGTCTTCTCTTCTCTTCAGCAGTGGTTAGACAGCTCATGTGAACTTCACATTGAAGCTGAGCTGCTCTCACTGCCCTTTCCAGACACAGCAGGTGGATTGATCTGTATAAATAAAAAAATAGAAGAATATTAGAGAGATAGAGAGATAGTATTGTAATCCTGGTCCCTATATTGTACCATTGTCTCCATCCTGACCCTCTCTTTTAGCTATCTCCTCCATACTGACCCTCTCCTTGTAGCTATCTGCTCCATCCTGACCCTCTCCTTGTAGCTATGTGCTCCATCCTGACCCTCTCCTTGTAGCTATGTGCTCCATCCTGACCCTCTCCTTGTAGCTATGTGCTCCATCCTGACCCTCTCATTGTAGCTATGTGCTCCATTCTGACCCTCTCTTGGCAGTAGTCTCCATTCTGCCCCCTTTATTGTAGTAATATCCCCATCTTTGTCCTTTTGTAGTAATGTCCTATCCTTGTCCTACATTAAGTAATGGCCCATCATGCCCCCTCCTTGTAGTAATGCCCCATCATGTCTCCTCCTTTTAGTAATACCCCATTATGCCCCCTCCTTGCAAAAATGCCCCTTCATGCGCTCTTTGTAGTAATGCCCCATCATGCTCCCTCCTTGCAACAATGCCCCATAATGCCGCCTCTTTTAGTAATGTCCCATCATGCCCCCTTTTGTAGTAATGCCCCATCATGCCCCCGACTTGTAGTAATGCCCCATCATACCCCCATCCTTGTAATGCCCTCATTCTTGTAATGCCCTCATCCTTGTAATGCCCCCCTCCTTGTAATGCCCATTCTTGTAATGCCCTCATCCTTGTAATGCCCCCATCCTTGTAATGCCCTCATTATTGTAATGCCTCCCACCTTGTAATGCCCATCCTTGTAATGCCCCCTCCTTGTAATGCCTCCCTTTTTGTAATGCCCCCTCCTTGTAATGCCCCCTCCTTGTAATGCCCCCATCCTTGTAATACCCCCATCCTTGTAATGCCCCCATCCTTGTAATGCCCCCATCCTTGTAGTGCCTCCCTTTTTGTAATGCCCCCTCCTTGTAATGCCCCCATCCTTGTAATGCCTTCCTTTTTGTAGTGTCCACTCCTTTAGATGACCGCATCCTTGTAGTGCCTCCCTTTATGTAGTGTCCACTACTTTAGATGACCGCATCCTTGTAGTGCCTCCCTTTATGTAGTGTCCACTACTTTAGATGACCGCATCCTTGTAGTGCCTCCCATTATGTAGTGTCCACTCCTTTAGATGACCCCATCCTTGTAGTGCCTCCCTTTATGTAGTGTCCACTCCTTTAGATGACCCCATCCTTGTAATGCTCCCTTTATGTAGTGTCCACTCCTTTAGATGACCCCATCCTTGTAGTGCCTCCCTTTATGTAGTGTCCACTCCTTTAGATGACCCCATCCTTGTAGTGCCTCCCTTTATGTAGTGTCCACTCCTTTAGATGACCCCATCCTTGTAGTGCCTCCCTTTATGTAGTGTCCACTCCTTTAGATGACCCCATCCTTGTAGTGCCTCCCTTTATGTAGTGTCCACTCCTTTAGATGACCCCATCCTTGTAATGCCTCCCTTTATGTAGTGTCCACTCCTTTAGATGACCCCATCCTTGTAATGCCTCCCATTATGTAGTGTCCACTCCTTTAGATGACCCCATCCTTGTAATGCCTCCCTTTATGTAGTGTCCACTCCTTTAGATGACCCCATCCTTGTAGTGCCTCCCTTTATGTAGTGTCCACTCCTTTAGATGACCCCATCCTTGTAATGCCTCCCTTTATGTAGTGTCCACTCCTTTAGATGACCCCATCCTTGTAATGCCTCCCTTTATGTAGTGTCCACTCCTTTAGATGACCCCATCCTTGTAATTTTATAGCGCATGTTATAGTTTAAAAAAAAAACAAAACCTCATACTCACCTTTCTAGTCCTGTCTCCAGCGCTGGCTCTCGCTCCTCCTAGCTGCTTCTCCTCTTCTCGCGCTGAGCACAGTCATGTGACGCTTGCACATCACGTGACTGTGGTCACATGATGCTGGGCGGGCGGGGCTAGGAGACTGTCGGAGCGAGGAGAAATGTCTCCTCCGCTCTGACACATCTTTGAACTGCTGGCGCGATTGCGCCAGCAGTTCAAAGCGGCAGTGCAGCGGCGAGGCCGTGTGCCACCAGAGAGGGCGCTGCGTGCCCTCTGTGGCACGCGTGCCATAGGTTCGCCATCACTGTTCTATACTATCAACATCAAAGTTTCTGAAAGGCTGGTTTCACACTGCAGTTTTTATCCTGAACAGGATCGATCAGGTTTTTGTGTAAAAACCAGGAGAGGAACCAGGAGAGGAACTGGCAGAGAAAAAATATGAGTGAAAGATTGACACCTGTTCGGAGTTTTGGAGACACTTCTGATTTTGACACACAAACCTGATTGAACCTGATCAGGGAAAAAACTGTGGTGTGAAACCAGTCATACCCTCCAATGGTTATTCCTAATGATGTCCCACAAAGCACACTATCCTGGCTCTGCTTCATTCAGAGACTGCAGTGATGGAACAAGCATTCTCTCACTGCAGTCTCTGGTATCACACTGACTGCCACGAGGGAGTGGTGATGTCCCTTGCTTAGTCACTGAGGGCTCCCTGCGGCACTGAACTCAGGTGACCCTTCTGCTGAATTGCAGGACATGGCAGCACAGCAGTCCAGCAATCAGGCAGTGGGGTCACCTGAGTTGACTGCAGTGAGGAGCCCTCAGTGACTCAGCCAGTGATGTCATTATTCCTCTGCGGCAGTCAGTGTGATCCCAGAGACTGCTGCTAGAAAATGCTTGTTCCATGCTTGTGCTTCATGGGACATCATTATGGATTACCATTGGAGGTTATGTTTGGGAATAATAGATGGGAAAATGAGGGTTGTCTGTGTGTTTTGTTTCAAATAAAGGATTATTCTCTTTGTGTTTTTTTTACTATTTCTGCACAGGATTCATAATGGGCAGGTCTTATATAGAGCAAAGCATTATCAATCTGGACTTATTGACAAGCTGCTAATACTCAACTGTCATTACCTCCTTCTATCACCCTGATACCACTGCACCAAAGCATCAGAAAGAGCTGAGTAAAGTGCCAGGAACTGGCGCATCTAATGAATGTGCCCAACTTCTGGAGCAGTTGTGGGCTGTTATATTGTAGCCTATGAGGCAATAACTATGGGCCTCACAATACTGAGTATACCAGCCCCAAGCTGACTGGTATTTACCTTGCCTGGCAATCAAAAATAGGGCAAGGTCCACACTTTTTTTTTATTTATTTAGTTATAAAAAAAATGTGCTCCCCTGTATTTTTGATTGCCAGACAAAAAAAGTTATGCTGATCGGGGTGGCAGCCCATAGCTGTCTGCTTTATCTACCCTGAGAATCAAGAAAATACAGCAAAGCCCTAAGTGAATTTTTTAAATTATTTATTTATTTTTACACTACTATAATAGCAGGTTCATTGCCTATGGCAACCATTCACAGGCGCCGGCCCAATTGGTGAGGGGCGCCACAGACAATCACAGACGCTGTCACTGAGGGTATGGACACACATCCAAGTTTAAAAATGCTCCAATTCTCGGATCAGAGAGTCGGACGAGTGTCATCCGACTTTTGGTCAGTATGGCTTGCGAGTGCTTTCCGAGTGCAATCCGTTTTTTTCCTCAGCAGCTAGTTACTGTATAATCATTTACAGGTGCATTTTGTACAGTTGTCTGAGCTACAGAATGGTAATGTATCAATTAAAACTCGCATCAGACTCAGATGGTGCGAGTGTGGTCTGAGTGCAATCCGTGTTTTTTGTCGGACCCATAGATTTGCATTGGCGAGTCTCATCCGTGACTCACATAGAATTGCAACATGTTGCGATTGACTCGCAATCCGAGAACTGGATGCGGAAAAAGCGTATGAGACTCGGAAATGTGCTCTCGGACATTGGTTAATGCGATTTTTCCGCACAGTAAACTTGGACGAGTTTCCCTGATGTGTCCGAGCCCTAAGAGTAGAAATCTGTGATTGACTGTTGGATCCACTGCAGTGAATAAATCAGGAAGTTAATTAGTGGCCTGGAAGTTCAAGCATGCAGTACTCGGTAACTAGAACGCTGATGTTTAATCACTGTTTTTCTTCCTTTTACAGCCCTAGCAGCCGAACCTGAACCTGAACAGTAACACAGACTTCTCAGGGAAGTACGTGTTCTAGGTGTTTGGTACAGCCCAAGAACTTTACAGTTCGTGTTCGCCCATCACTATCCTTGACCAATTTCAAAACATTCTAATTAAATTCACACTTAATATCGCTAGACAGTAAGATATTAAAAGTTCATGCAAAACCATAAAGCTATATTTTTACTGTATAATTTTTGCATTCTTTTATTTTTATGAAAATTTGACTGAAGGGTATCAAACAAAAATAAACATGTAAAAAACTTCAACATGGCTGGATGACACAACCGATGCCTCCTATTTCTCTTGATATTCTTTCTTAGAGACTGAAATAATGAAGGTTAAAGCACCTGAGTATTGAAGTGACGCCAAGGAAATCTACAACCTGTGGGGCTTTATAATTGCATGTAAATTAGGGTGGAAAATTGAGAGAAGCTTTGCAATTAGCATTGCTTATTTAGTTGGGCTGCAATTTAGAGCAGATGTTAAATCACAAACCTTCAGCCCAAAAATACTTTTGTAAATGGCTACTGACATGTTCTCAATTCATAGCTTTTTAAGACATTGCTGCAGCTGTAACGCTGTTTATAAGGTCTTTTAGCAAATGATGCTGAAAAACAAGATGGGTAAATCATGTCGATGTTATTGTTTTTTGTATATACAAGTACAAAGACCCATGGGACATCTATAACATGTAAAGTAAAGGTGATTCTGCCATCTAAACAGGAAAGGGGTTCTTTACAGTTAGAGCACACAGACTGCGGAATGTCCTACTTCAGTGGTATACATAGAAATCAAAAGGCCCCATAGTAAGAGTTCTTATTGAACACCCCCCAAAAAACTATATATATATTTTTTTTTTATATACAGTTGTGGCCAAAAGTATTGACTCCCCTGCAATTCTGTCAGATAATACTCAGTTTCTTCCTGAAAATGATTGCAATCACAAATTCTTTGGTATTATTATCTTCATTTAATTTGTCTTCAATGAAAAAATACAAAAAGAATTGTCCTAAAGCCAAATTGGATATAATTCCACACCAAACATAAAAAAGGGGGTGGACAAAAGTATTGGCACTGTTAGAAAAATCATGTGATGCTTCTCTAATTTGTGTAATTAACAGCAATAACTAAATCACACTTGCAGCCAGTTGACATGGATTAAAGTTGACTCAACCTCTGTCCTGTGTCCTTGTGTGTACCACATTGAGCATGGAGAAAAGAAAGAAGACCAAAGAACTGTCTGAAGACTTGAGAAACCAAATTGTGAGGAAGCATGAGCAATCTCAAGGCTACAAGTCCTTCTCCAAAGACCTTAATGTTCCTGTGTCTACCGTGCGCAGTGTCATCAAGAAGTTTAAAGCCCATGGCACTGTGGGTAACCTCCCTAGATGTGGACGGAAAAGAAAAATTGACGAGAGATTTCAACTCAAGATTGTGGATAAAGAACATCGACTAACATACAAACAAGTTCAAGCTGCCCTGCAGTCCGAGGGTACAACAGAGTCAACCCGTAATATCCGTCGGCATCTGAATGAAAAGGAACTGTATGGTAGGGTACCCAGGAAGACCCCACTTCTTACCCCGAGACATAAAAAAGCCAGGCTGGAGTTTGCCAAAACTTACCTGAGAAAGCCTACAACATTTTGGAAGAATGTTCTCTGGTCAGGTGAGACAAAAGTAGAGCTTTTTGGGCAAAGGCATCAGCATAGAGTTTACAGGAGAAAAAAAGAGGCATTCAAAGAAAAGAACACGGTCCCTACAGTCAAACATGGCAGAGGTTCCCTGTGTTTTGGGGTTGCTTTGCTGCCTCTGGCACTGGACTGCTTGACCGTGCGCATGGCATTAGGAAGTCTGAAGACTACCAACAAATTTTGCAGCATTATGTAGGGCCCAGTGTAAGAAAGCTGGGTCTCCCTCAGAGGTCATGGGTCTTCTAGCAGAACAATGACCCAAAACACACTTTAAAAAGCACTAGAAAATGGTTTGAGAGAAAGCACTGGAGACTTCTAAGGTGGCCAGCAATGAGTCCAGACCTGAATCCCATAGAACACCTGTGGAGAGATCTAAAAATGGCAGTTTGAAGAAGGCACCCTTCAAATATCAAGGACCTGGACCTTGTCAAAGAAGAATGGTCTAAAATTCCAGCAGAGCATTGTAAGAAACTCATTGATGGTTGATCGCAGTTATTTTGGCTAAAGGTTGTGCAACCAAGTATTAGGCTGAGGGTGCCAATACTTTCGTCTGGCCCATTTTTGGAATTTTGTGTGAAATGATCAATGTTTTGCTTTTTGCTTCATTCTCTTTTGTGTTTTTTCATTTAAGACAAATTAAATGAAGATAATAATACCAAAGAATTTGTGATTGCAATCATTTTCAGGAAGAAGCTGAGTATTATCTGACAGAATTGCAGGGGTGTCAATACTTTTGGCCACAACTGTATATATATATATATATATATATATATATATAACACCAGAATATGGACTTGTATTGGGGTACGTGTACAGTGATTATGTTCCTAATGAATAACCTTAGCCTTCTCACCTGTGGTACCCATTTTATAGCCATTACAGGATAGGACGCTTCCAAAAATTCTCCCACACACATTCGCACTAAGTATAGTATCCCTACAGTGAATCCACCCCGCATTGTTTCACCCAACAAGTACAATATAATAAGTGATGACCCTACAGTGCCTGCAGCAAAGAACAATGTCTTCTCAGTGCCACCAACACAGTATATCTCCACAGCATGATGCCTTCAAAGTGTCCCCCTACATCATAATATTATAATAGTTCCATAGTCCCCACACATAATATCAGGGCTCCTACACAGTTTGATGGCCTTCAACAGCCTCTCACACAATATGAGAGTTCCTACAAACCTTCTTATAATATGATGGCTGTAAAGTGGGGCTAGCCCACACGATGGCGGTGGATCCACTAAGCCTGCTGGTCCGGTTGGGCATGTGGACACAGGCACAGCAGCCAGGTGGAGCATACAGAACATAGAAGGTAAGGTGCTTGAATAATAATTTAATAAAGTCCAGGAACACACAGATGGAAAACTGACAGCAGGATTAGTGAACAAAAACAGATAAATGACCTGAACAGATTGGGTAGGGTTACAGGCGATTGTAATCCTGATTGTTGGCAGACAGGTAGCACTGGTACAGATGGATGAGAGGGTTCATGGCAACAGCTGGCAGACAGATGGCAAGGTAGCAGGCGACTGCTAGCAGACAGGGAAAGTAGTTGTAGATGGATGGAAGTTGGTCATAGGATGGCAAAGACCGTTGATAGGCTGGTAGCAAATAAGACTGGAGAATGCTAAGAGAGTAACAGGAAGTCACACAACCATGAAAACAGAAGCTCCAAGTCCCAATGCAGGTTTTAGACAAGACTCCAGCACTCAAAACAGCAATGACGCAGAGAAACAAAGTCCAGGTCAGTGCCACAGACCTCAAACAAGCAAAACTATACACCGTGAAAGCAGAACCATACACCGTATTATTTTCAAATTTTGACAATACTAAAGCGTGCCTTGTTAGTAAAGATAGTTGTATTGGGACGAAGTGTCTCAGGATCCGTGCTGCTGAATAAATGAAACCAGAAACTGGAACACTGGTTTCAACAGGTTTCCTTTATTCAATATTCCATTGTTAGTAAAGATGGAGGTGAGACATCAGTAGCAGTTTCAAGAGGCCATCTCAAGGTATGCCCTGACAAACTGAAACACAGCAAAGAAGTCCAAGAAATACCTTCGCATGTAGAACCAAAAGAAGAAGTAATTCATACAGATCAATGGAGCAGTAATCATACCTATGTTAGCCTTTCCCCAAGTTGTAGTACCTGACGCACCCGGGGTATGGGGACTCGGGTATCTGGGCCCTCTGCTGTGGTAGGGATGTCACTGGTGGCCTGCCCAGACCCGTGGCCCTGGTGGTCTGCTTTCAATAAGGGAAAAATTTGAAAATAATAAAGTATAAAGATCTCATTACATCACTAGTGGTTTCAGGTGATTGCACCAGCGCTGCGTGGGGGACCTCCAGGGATGATGAATAGGCAGCTAGGTGTTGACGCTCTCCACAGGCGGAGTGGGATCCCTGGGGAGTTTGGCAATGATGATGAGGGAGGGAGCAGGGATTTGGCTGGGCTGTTAGGCTACAGAACAGTCTCTGTGGATGGCAGGGGCAACGGTGGAGGAAATGACACACACACCATAAGTTGTTTCTTTACCTTTTACTGATGGTATCGTAGGTAAGAGTCCAGTGTACTGTCGGGTGGTCAAGAAGCACTTCTGGATCTCCACAGCGAATGGGTATAAGGCCTCCTTGTCGATTTTCCCGTGTGTATGAAGCCCCTGCCCCGTATGCTCTCCTACCACCTGTACTGTAGTTGGGAAACCCTCGATGGACTGCCGCTATTCCTCTCTCCACTATGCCTGGCTCCCTTGTTGGTGGCTGTACAGATGTCCGGGAGACTGAAGTCTCCATGGTGGACCAGTATTCTCTGCTGGGCTAGGTGCTCTCCAGCAGACTCGGACTCCGGCGTCCGGTGTGCTTTCTGGGGTGAACCCAAAGATGGCTCCTAGTTCCCCACTTTTCTCCTTCTCCGCCCTCTCTTCGCCTTACAACCCCACTCTTGGGCCCTCCACGACTACTCTGAAGGCTGTTCAGGGTCACTGGCTCGGGCGTAGCACGGCACCGACCACCATAACGTCTTCACAGCTCTGAAAGCCCAGTTGGAAACTCATCCGTGCTGTAGGTGAGTCTGTGGTTACCTGTGTGAGCAGGGCGGCACATACCTGAACCAGAAAGAAGTGAAGAACCGCAAGTTGAAGTATCAGACATCACACCTGCAGTGGAACAGGAAAATCAACCCCCTGCTAACAGTGAATTTGTCAGTCCCATGGTATGACTAAGACCACACTCCGAGACACCAGCACCATACAGATCTACGCATAGGATAGTGCTTAGTACACCCACTACACCAGTAGTAGACACTCAAGACAGGTCGGCAGAAACCCTTGTAGTGAGAAGGTCACAAGGCACCACACAGGGTCAGATCCCAGCATGTTACAGGGATTGTTAGTACAGTTTAGCTAGTTAAAATATAAATATGCTTTTGTTTTGTTTTTCCTATGTAACTATGTAAATAGGTAACCACCAAGCGTACGTGCCTAAAGGACTCACTGTATGAACTTTAGAGTCTTCTTGATCATTTAACTATTAATTATGGACCAATAGACTACAGGACTGGTTGTGGTAAAGACCCCAGGGTCCAGATGCCACAATGTCATTGGCTCCCCCTGGGGGGGTACTGTCATATCTGGAAGCAAAGAAGGGTATCCACACCAGATAAGCCCAAGCACACAACACATGTTCTGCCTCCAGGCCTAAAGGGGAGCTCTAAACTCTTCTTCAGGGCAGCTCCCCTTTAAATTCTGGTCTGGGGCGGAGTTAGTTCAAAACAGAGCAGTACTGAGGAAGACATCCTGTGGACTTGAGCCGTGCTAAGCTCGTCCCGGGGTAGCAGAAACCTAGCTTAAGTGACCCGTAAGTGAGGGTCTGAGGAAGTCAAGGAGAGCCTAGGGAGTAGAGCGGTGTCAAGCTCACCCCAGCGCAGAGCGCCAGAACCAGACACCGGAGTCCGAGACTGTACACGGCCTAACGTCCTGGCAGCAATACCGGAGGGTGGGAGATTCCAGGTCTCCCAGCCACACCACAGTGTCAGCAGGCAAAGCCACAAAAGAGTGCAGGAGCAGTCGCCAGGGAAGTAGGTAGCAGCAGGGACCCGCTGAAGGAGCACAGCAGGAAGGCCTCAGAACTTGCAGGGTGAGGAGACCCCTACTTGCTTCCAGGTTGCATGGACTCCAGTACCATCAACTAACAGTGACCCGGCTTGTACCTGCACTACCAGTAACCTGAGGGAACAACAACCGTGAGTCTGTCTGTTACTTTGCGCCCTCCGTCCTACTTCCCAATGGCCTTCCAACGCCATAGACTTTCCTGGTTGCTTTCCTGGTTGCCTGGGGATACACTCCACCTGCGGGGAACGATACCACCATAGCTGCCCATCCCATCATCCCCAGTGGCCCAAATACCCAAACACCATGAGTAGCGTCACAATCCTTTATCCCTAAATCATTTCCCCTGCATTTTTAGCGACTCCGCAGGACCACAGAGCCGGGTGTCAGCCCCCGTGCATCCCCCGAGAGGCCGAACCAGCCTGGTTCTGAGTATCCCACGGCCCTGTGAGCGAGTCATTACCGTGCAGTATAAACCCATGAAGAAATTAGAATACTTTTAAGCAATCTATTTCTGTTTAACTTTTAATAGAGCCTAAAAGGAACCTAGAGTAAAATTTTAGTTAAATTTGAAAAACTGTGTTCACGTTGCACATTTATAAGATTCCCTGTAAAATTATAGTCTTTCATACTTATTTTTCATTTATTTGTAAAAAAAAGTTTAAAATATCCAATAAATTTCGTTCCACTTCACTATTGTGTCTAACTTGTTGTTGATTCTTCACAAAAATATTAGAATTTATATCTTTATGTTTGAAGCCTGAAATGTGACAAAAGGTTGAAAAGTTCAAGGAGGCCAAATACTTTCACAATTAGTCGTAAATGACCAGCACTCAGACCGTTTGAGGTTTTATGGTGCTATCAGGAAAGGATCGAGTGATCCGTAGTAGCTAATAAGCAAGAATCCCAGCAAAAGAAAAACTACATGAGTGCTGGGATTCTTGCTTAATAAATACTTTCACAACGCACTGTATTTATCAGTTTGTTAGGGTACCTTTACACACGGCTACATTTGTAGCTTTTCACCAGGTAACTTACTGGTTGCAGTGAAATCATGGATACATGGTTCTATCTTGTTGCTGTGTGCAAATGGAATCATGTATCCATGATTTCACTGCAACCAGTAAGTTACCTGGTGACAAGCTACAAATGTAGCCGTGTGTAAAGGTACCCTAAGTGATGACAGCTTCAATATCCCTCCTACAAACTTTCCCTGAATGCATTCGCCTATTTAAAATTTGGAACAAATATTGCAGATTTGGTTCAGGATCTGAAGTACAAGCAATTTGCAAAAAAATCGGCGAACGTAACTTTGCTTGTTAAAGGGAACCTGTCAGATCATTTATGCCCCCCCAGCTATCACTGTCTATGCCTGTAGCTTCATAATACTTGTCTAATCATCCCTGTCTGAGACTCATAGTGTAATGTTATAGGGAAAAAAAGAATTTATACACTTACATTTCCTTATGTACACTGTAGCGCCTAGGGTTTGGGGTACTCGGGTGTCAGGCAGCAAGGGTTAACTTTGTCACGGGGAATGGCGGCGCCGCCAGACCCCGTGTCCTGGGGTATCTTTTGAAAAAGGGGGTTATATACAGGGGATTATGTACAGTTTGTTGTCGTGACGCCACCCGTAGTTTCTGGTGATTTGCACCAGAGCCGCCACATTCCGGGGGAGGTATATGGTATCGCGGCTAGGATGGTATAGTCCTCCACAGGTAGGACTGGGACCTCCAGGGCAGCATAGGGAGAAGGGGGCCGCTGGCAGTGGAGCTGCGATGGTATAAGGAGTGTTGGGACAGTCTATTAGGGGCACTGGAAGCGGAGAAAAAGGATACACGAACACAGCAAAGTCTCTTTTACCTTTTACTGATGTTGAGCAGGTAAAATGGTCCAGGGCACTGACGGGTGGACAGGTTGCACAGTGGGTCCCCACAGCAAGTGGGTATAAGGCCTCCTCTGCTCTGTAGTGATGCAGAAACACAGCCTGCTTGCAGCTAGACTTGCCTCCTCTCTCTTCCTGACTGTGGTGTTTCTTCTCCTGTGCGGTCTCCGGGTTACCTTCTTCTGATCACTGCGGCTTTGCCCTGCTGTGTCTGGCTCCCTCTCTTCTAAAAAGGGGGTGAACATGCGCATATAAGGTCTTATCCTTAGGAGACAGGATTATTAAGGTGGAATCTAGGAACTTCTCACCTGATAGGGTTGTGTAGTACACAACCGGCGTGATCGCTCAGAACAATACAGCTGCTGCCAGGACCATACCTCCACAGGTCACTGTGGTCACGATAAGCTTCTGCAGGACAAAGTACCTCGTGGTCCGAGCTGCTGTGTTCGTGTGATGGAAAAACCAGATACAGCGGTATGCCTGGGTATGGTAGTAGCTAGTTTATTTTCCAAGGCGTTTCGGAGTCGTATCCCAAACCCCTTCCTTAGGGAACATATTCCTCAGGGAACATGATCCCTGAAGAAGGAGTATCCCAAACCCCTTCCTCAGGGAACATGTTCCTCAGGTAACATGTCCCTGAAGAAGGAGTTTGGGATATGACTCCGAAACCCGCTGGAAAATAAACTAGCTCGGACCACGAGGTACTTTGTCCTGCAGAAGCTTTTCGTGGTTCCCTCTCTTGACCCTCATAGGAAACCGGGTAGCCGAAGCCTCCACAGTGTAATGGGGTTTTCTGTGGTCCTATAGTATCCCACAGGTGCGAATCCCCAATATTCGGTGGTTCTCTTTGGACGAACTCCCTCAAGTTCCTCGCTCCTTTTCTGTTCTATGCTCCTTGGCTTCAGTCTCAGTTAGGCTTGCGGGACGTAGAAGGGCCACTCCGGGTCACTGGTTTGGGCCTAATCGCAGCACCGACCACCAGGACGTCTTTGCAGCTCTCCTAGTGTCTGCACACTTTAACTAGCTCCTCCCCCAGTAGCAGTATTTATAGGGGATCTTGCCTAAGGTCGGCAAGTGGGGCTCTCCCTACTGTGTCGCAGTGGAAGGTGTTGTATGTAGTAGGCACCAGCTGTGCATTAGAGAGATCTGTGGTTACCTGCGTGAGCAGGGCGCCACACACCCCCTAGGTAACATCAATACTCCTGGACTGAGCATTTTTGTTTTAACAAAGAAACAACAAAAATAATAATAAAATGGGTAATGTGGCGCCCTGCCAATGCAGGTAACCACATATCTCTCTGCTGCACAGCTGGGTTTCCACAGTAGGTAGTACTACAAACAACGCCTCCCACCCCAGCACAGTAGGGGGAGCTCAACCTGCTGCACTTAGGCAGGATCGCCTATAAATACTGCTGCTGGAGGCGGAGTTAGTCAGAGTGTAGCAGACGCTAGAAGAGCTGCAGAGGAGTTCTTGCGCAGGTGCCACGAGTTGGCCCAGGCAAGAGACGCAGACTAGCCGGTCTCACCAGCCTAAGTGGGACTGAAGGCAGGGAGCCTGGAGGAAGAGCCAAAGAAACAGAGAAAGGGAGCAGGCAGCTCAGACAGCGAGTTCACCCTAAAAGAGGAGCCGGATATTGGGGATCCGTAACAGTGGAGAACTCCAAGTCCCACTGGAAACCCCTTGGCACCGAGGAAGCTTCAGCTACCCGGTCTCCTGAGAGAGTCGCAGAGAGGGAGACAGGACTAGCAGGGCACTGCAGTTCCAGAGAAAGGATTGTACCGGAGACCGCACAGGAGAGGGATACAGAAGAAGAGAGTGGAGGCAAGTCAGCATTTAATGGACTGCGCTTCAATACACACACACAGAGGAGGAGGCCTTATACCCACTTGCTGTGGGAGCCCACTGTGCAGCCCAGCTGCCCGTCGGTGCTCTGAACAATTTGCCTGCAAACCACCAGTAAAAAGGTAAAGAGAATTTGGCTGCGTTTGTGCTTTCTTCTTATCACCCACCGTCTATCACCCACCGTGTTTCCCTATAGACTTTCCCTATAACACTCCTGACTCTGCTGCATCCTGCCTATTCACACCACTCTGCTCTGGAGATCCCAGTCCTGCCTGCGGGGACTATCCCATCATAGCCGCCATCCCATCGACCTCCAGAGGACTGTAGCGGCGCTGGTGATCCCTCACCAGGCACAGCAGGTGGAGTCACGAAGGCAACTTTGTAAATAAAGTCCCTGTAAATAATCCCCTTTTCACTGACCCCCAGGGCTACAGCCTAGGGCGGCTACCCGTGACATCCCAAACCGTAACCGAGCCCGAGCCCTGAGTACCCTGGGCGAGTCAGTAACATATTTACAAAGTCTTAAAAGATAAAAATTTACAGAAAGACACTGAAAAATATGGAAAATGAAAGACAGGTAAGTCCATACGGTAAGTCCATTCACCGCAGGCTTTAAAAGTTTGTGGCTACAATAGTCCAATAACTGTAGTCCTTGTTGATTTTAAAAGTTCAAAAGGGAAAAGTTTAAAGAGTCTTTTACAGTCCATTTGTGTACACTCCAGGTAAGAAAAGGGGAAAAGTCTTTCAAAGTCCACATTTTTTTTTTTTAACAAACACATGTCCCTATGGGTGTCTCGGCTTAGAAGACCTGGTACCTCCCCTCCCCAGGCACTTTCTGTTCCTAACTTAATGTGCTTGGGACTAGGCCCAGTTCCTCCACCCTTCTGTACACTACTATTTACACTCTATTGTACAGTTTTCTATTTACATGGTTTCTCAGTGTGCTCTACCTTATTTGTTTACTATACCCATTCTCCAAACCTAGACAGGGGTTGACCTTGTGTGCATCTCTTTGACTTTCGCACTACAGGTGTCACTGTCTCAGGTGAAGGGTTTAATGCAGGCATGTCAGGTAAGCTTCTGCGTTGCCTTAGTCTCACTACAGGGCTAGCAGATGTACCGATTGCAGCATCCTCAGATTCTCTAGCAACGGGTATTTCTTCCTGATTCCTTTGTTCTATGTCATTGAGTTGGTAGAAGTTCAATATTGGCACAATGATTGCTCCATCTTGTTTAGGCCAATTTTCTGGGATGGTAGAGATTACTTTCTTCTTTTGTTCTGGATATGGACTTAGTTCCTGAATTGGTTCAGACTCTTGAATGGGCTAATTAGAGAGGTCTTGATTTTCCCAATCTGTTGGACATGGCTCCCCCTACTCTGCCGGGGTGGAAGGCGTTGTATGTAGTAGGTAGCTGCTGTGGAAACCCAGCTATTCATTAGAGAGATCTGTGGTTTCCTGCGTGAGCAGGGTGCCACAGAATGAGGCAGTCAGTCTACAATCTTGGAGGAGGTAGACTGTCTGGCAGGTTAATAGTTAACTCACTATTAACTTGCATGTCCAAAGGACCTGCGTGATGTCCCAATCATGTGACCATAGTGGGCAGAGGGCTATGGGAACTTAGCTCCACCTATTGTAGTCACATCATCGTGACATCCCATCAAATCTCCCAGCATGTTCTGACATTCAGCTGAAATGTTAACTACAGTATTAACCTGCCAGACAGTCTACATCCTCCAAGATGTAGACTGTGCCTCATTTCCATAAGAAAATATAAGTGTACTAATGCTTTTTTTTCACCTTTAACACTCTGAACTCAGACAGGCATGGTTAGAATAGTACTATGAAGCTGCAGGTGCAGACAGTGATAGCTGGATGGGCATAAACCAGGTGATAGGTTAACTTTAGCTGATCGGACAAAAAAGCATTACTACTAGTGATAGGCGAACACTAAACTGTAAAAACATCTAGTGGAGTCAGTGTTATAGTTTGGATTCGGGTTGGGGGCGGTGGACCTGTATAAAGAAATAAACCAGTTATTAAACAGCAGCATTATACTTACCGGCGTCCCACTGCTTGTATTTCCTGGCAGCTCATTAATTTCCTGGATATTCACTGCTGAGGGGCTCAAAAGCCAATCACAGATGCAGTCACTGAGAGTGGGTGTATGTGATTGGCTGTTGGAGTAACCTAGAAACTGCCCATACATTCTAAATTCTAAAATGTATGGGCAGTTTTCAGGTTACTCCAATAGCCAATAGAAAGCATCTGTGATTGGCTGTTCCGCCCTTCACCCATTGACTGATATCATAGTACTGTAAAATATGTAAATAAATAAATTATTTAAAAAATGATGTAGCGCTTTGCTGTATTTTTGATTCTCAGTGTAGATAAAGTGGACAGCTATGGAGTGCCACCCCAGCTGCTTGGTTTTACCTTGGCTGGCAATCAAAAAACAAGAAACCCCATTTTTGTTTTAATTATTGAAGTAAATAATAAAAAAAAATGCATGGGCTTTGCTCTATTTTTACTTACCAGACAATTTAAAACCCAGGCAACTGGGGGCTGGTATTCTCAGTAAGGCATGATCGTGGTGTTCTCACTTCCACTGTTCTCACACACTCATCAACTAGCATCGCTGCAGAGGTCTTTCAGTAAACCGGTCAACTATTTGATATGCCATGTGTGGACATGGTGGAATTCCTCTCTGCACATGTTGCAGCAATTGCAGCAGCAGTGACAAGCCCAGGCACAGAATGTAATGATGTGTATGCGGCACCCCAAGGGTTAATGTGCCACAGTAAGATCACACGGGTTCCCTCCCCACACAAGACTGACACTACACTAGCACCTCTGGGCCAGGAGGGGGAGCTAAACCAGCTCCCTTATATACTCCGGGTTAAGAGGAAGTAGTGAGTTCAGTACATAGCAGTACTGTGAAGAGTCCAGTTCCTGGGAGAACTGAGAGGGAGACTGTAGTGTAAAGGGGCTGTGTCAGGCTTCTCTACAGTCTGCTCTTGGATTCCAGGCCTAGCCAGGGTCTGAGGGAAGGAGTACAGAAGACAAAGGAACACATCTGGGAGACTGAGTGACATCACCACCCGCCGCGGAGGAGCGCACAAATTGGACACCGGATCCGAAACTGTAACTGACACACACAGCACAGTAAATACCGGGATAGTGGAGGTTGTAGATCGACACTGTACCTGAGCAAAGCAACATGATGGGGTCAGAAGCACAAGGAAGACTCAAGTTGCCTAGCCGAAGGGGTACCTGTGAGGAGAGACAGAGCCAGCAGCTCAGCTAGAAGCAGCAGCAAGGCCACACACACAGCGCAGCAGGAAGAAGCTGAGGACCCGGACAGGGTGGGAGCAATCCGGCCCCAGTAGAGACTCCGTGGACAATTCTCTATAAAGAACATCTACAGTAAAGCTTTGGAAGACGTCAGAAACGTGAGTGTGTGATCCTTGTACCCAGGTCCTAATTACTTCCACAAGCAGCCCCATCTCCACTATCATCCCTTTCCTGCAACATCTATAACAGCCATCATAGATTTTAATTACCCCTGCCCCGGGGAACCAGGCTCTACCTGCGGAGAGCCGTTCCATCTAAAGCTGCCAAACATCATCCCCGGAGGTTCAGCAGCAGCAGTGGTCACCCTGACCATAACCCGTGAGTGGCGTCACGATAAACATTTATCCCTTGTAAATATTCCCTTTAACTTGCAGAACCAGGGACACGGTCTGGACCAGGACCTCCTTGACATCCCCAGCAGCAACCTGGTCCGCTACCGAGTACCCCGTCCCAGTGGGCTCCACAACCTGGCGGTCATGAACAGGATCTACAGCGCCTGGTAAAACGGGCATTGTGTGCCGTGATTTATGCGAAAACTGTTTTTAAACTGAGCCATAAGAATTGTACTTTTGAAAATCCGCCATTATAAAGCGTGCGGTGCGCGGGAAGAAAGGGGGTGGTACCATGCAAAGGGCGAATCCAGCCTCCTCCCTGGTGCTGATGACATCCGGCGGGGAAGAAAATCCCTGGTGCACCGCGGAGCCTTCAAGAGACATCCGGACGGAAGCGGAAGACAGGAGGGCGAACCTTAACTAAGGAGGCACAGGATGTTGCTGCCAGCGGCACCCAGCAGCAGTGGAGCAGCCGACGGAGCTGCAGCGCTGGATCACGGAGCAGCACCCAGCGGTGCAGCGGTGCAAGGAGCAGCACCCAGCGGTGGAGCAGCGCAAGGAGCAGCGCCTATCATGCCGTTCCTGATGCCGTATTCTCCAGGGGCAATGTTGCTGCCCCAATACTCCGATGACCCTAATACTCTTAATGACTTTATTATCAAGATAAAAGCTTACTATGTGATGTACCCCCTCACTGAAGCCCAACGTGTAGGAATGATTATTGGACAATTTACTGGCAATGCACAGCGAGAAGTTGCGTCCTGGCTGGACACAGTTAAGGACACTGTAGACCATCTGGTAGCTGGACTAAAAGCCGCATTTGAATCTACTGCTGATACCCGGGCTAAAATGAGGTTCTTTGCATGTCAACAAAAGCCCAAGGAGAGTGCCAGAGACTATACCTTAAATCTGCAGGAAGCACTCAAAGCACTTAAACTGGCAGAACCTGCCTTAGCTTTGTGAGCTGATAAAATGCTACTCGACCAATTTATAGAGGGCCTCCTATCCCCTTCCCACAGAGGACAGCTGAGTATGATGCTTCTTCAGACTCCTGACATGACATTTGCTGAGTTAAAAGACAGAGCTATCCGTCTGCAGCAGGTAGAAGAGCCCCGGGATCTAAAATCTATACCGGACCCTGCAGCAGCACCTCAGCAACCGGCAGCATCAGTGACATCGGCCATGTCAACAACCGCTGCTGAAAACAGGGAACCAATCTCTAATGAGGCCTTCAATCAAACACTACATGATCTGACAGACACCGTTATCTCAATGGCTAAAGTCATCAAGGAGCTGCGAGGATCCAAGCCTGCACCCAAGATCGAGCTGGCGACCAGCAAGGAGGATGTCCCGTGGATGAGGCCCAGGAGGTATCAAGTGACAAGAGGACGACCCAGCGACCGCTATCAACCGGATGGACAGCCCATTTGCCGCCGTTGTCATAAACCAGGTCACCTTGCCCGAGAGTGTGCTTTAAATGACGATTCCCTGGGCAGGCGGTCCGCTTCTCAGGAGTAAACTCTCAAGGTCCTTCAGCCTGGTATGACAGATTAGTGGGAGGACAGCCGGTCAGCCCTATCGTGCTGGATGGCATTCCCTTTAATGCCTTGTTGGATACCGGGTCCCAAATAACATAAATTCCACATGTCTTATACAAAAGGTACTGGGCTGATTCAGACATTACTAGTGCTCCATCTGACATTACAATGAACGTATGGGCTAGTAACTGACAATTAATACCACAGGTTGGGTTCAGAGAAATGACCATTCAGATTGGAAAGGTAGAATTGCAGAACCAGGGTATTATAATCATAGATGTTGACCGGTGAGAACGTGAATCAGTAATGTTACTAGGAATGAAGGTAATTGAAAAATGTTTTCCCGAGGTAATTACTGTTTTGCAGCAGATCGCCGAGACTGCCGGAACCGGACAGCAGAGGCTTCTGCACAAAGAGATCAAAGCCCTGATGTTGAAGCAACAGGTAGACATATCCGGAGGTGAGATCGGCAGTGTACGAGTAAGTGATCCAATACCCATTGTAATACCTCCCAAAACTGAAATGTTGGTCTGGTGTAGGAGGAAGTAGTAAGTTCAGTACGTAGCAGTACTGTAAAGAGTCCAGTTCCTTGGAGAACTGAGAGGGAGACTGTAGTGTAAAGGGGCTGCGTCAGGCTTCTCTACAGTCTGCTCATGGATTCCAGGCCTAGCCAGGGTCTGAGGGAAAGAGTACAGAAGACAAAGAAACACATCTAGGAGACTGAGTGACATCACCACTCGCCCCGGAGGAGCGCACAGATCGGACACTGGATCCAAAACGGTGACTGACATACACAGCACGGTAAATACCGGGATAGTGGAGGTTGTAGATCAACACTGTACCTGAGCGAAGCAACATGGCGGGGTCAGAAGCACAAGGAATATGCAAATAAGTCTGTGGAGCCTCGGTTAGGAGTCTCAAACACAGGACTAGCCAGATATCCTTCCAGGGAAGGACCCAGTCAAGGGGTGGCTCCTTGCGGAGTACACCATAACCACCATGTTAAGTGGCCCTTTTAGTCAATATCCAGCTCTTTTACAAGCTTAGAGATATGACAAGGGAATACCAAGACCAGGTATCCATCCACAGACAGCTTTTTCGGGGTGTTGCCCCTCATCAGTGTGGAGTAGGATTCTGGCTAGGTGGAAGCAAGGCCTAGTAGACCAACATCACAAAGTATTCACTGATCTCAGGGAGACCAGACCAAGAAAACACTGCGGGCAGCTGGCTAAAGCGCTCAACACAGTGAATTCCTAGGCGCATTGCCTCCTGGGAATTATGAATATGCAAATAAGTCTGTGGAGCCTCGGTTAGGAGTCTCAAACACAGGACTAGCCAGATATCCTTCCAGGGAAGGACCCAGTCAAGGGGTGGCTCCTTGCGGAGTACACCATAACCACCATGTTAAGTGGCCCTTTTAGTCAATATCCAGCTCTTTTACAAGCTTAGAGATATGACAAGGGAATACCAAGACCAGGTATCCATCCACAGACAGCTGTTTCGGGGTGTTGCCCCTCATCAGTGTGGAGTAGGATTCTGGCTAGGTGGAAGCAAGGCCTAGTAGACCAGAAGCACAAGGAAGACTCAAGTTGCCTAGCCGAAGGGGTACCTGTGAGGAGAGACAGTGCCAGCAGCTCAGCTAGAAGCAGCAGCAGGGCCACACACACAGCGCAGCAGGAGGAAGCTCAGGACCCGGATAGGGTGGGAGCAACCCGGCCCCGGTAAAGACTCCGTGGACAATTCTCTATAAAGAACATCTACTGTAAAGCTTTGGAAAACTTCAGAAACATGAGTGTGTGTGTGATCCTTGTACCCAAGTCCTAATTACTCCCACAAGCAGCCCCGTCTCCACTATCATCCCTTTCCTGCAACATCTATAACATCCATCATAGACTTTAATTACCACTGCCCCTGCGGAGAGCCGTTCCATCTAAAGCTGCCAAACATCATTCCCGGTGTCACATCGCCATTGGACTCGGTGGCTGGTGTTCCGGCCTCGGCCACTGGGAGGAGCCGGATTCCTTCGTCTGATGGCGCCGGTGATAGGAGGGCCTTGTCCTCATATGGACCTGCTCCTGCAACGTCTGCCTCGGTCGCTGAGCGCCGCCATGTTTCTCCTTTGGGTGGTGTTGGTAGCAGAGGAGCGGGCCGTGCAGAGGTGTCAGTTAGGCGCAGCCTTCGTTCTTCTTCCAGAAGTGGGGTCGGTGGAGCCAGTCGTGCATCACCATCTGGCCTGGTTCTAGGGGCAGTCCGGATGAGATCATCAGGCTGTGAGCTCCAGCCTATGGGAGGTAACCGCGCCCTTCAAATACACTGGAGCCTGGCTTGCAGGCCGCCAGATATAGTTTTGGTTCCCTAGTGTGATAGTGTGTATGTAGTTTTGTGTCTGACCTTGCCTGGATTTCTGACTCTGCCTCAGCCTATCGATTTTGTACCTCAGCTGCACTCTTGATTTTTGCCATTGACCTTTGCCTGGATTTTTGACTTTGCTACTGCCTGATGATTTTGTACCTTCGCTGCCCTCTCGGTTTTTGACTCGGACTTCTGACTTCGTTTTTTGGGTCTTGATTATTTTCCCTGGCGACCTTCCTGCTCTGTTGCTCGTATAGGCAGCTACCCCCTGGGCTTCGCTGTAATTCCAGATCCCTGTATAGGGGTTAAGGGTCTCGGGGGTTTCTCGGGGTGCTGCCTTACCAGCGGCTCAGCCTCACAGCGAATGGTCGTCACACCCGGAGGTTCTGCAGCAGCGATGGTCACCCTGACCACAACCCGTGGGTGGCGTCACGACAAACATTTATCTCTTGTAAATATTCCCTTTTACTTGCGGAACCGGGACACGGTCCAGACCATGACCTCCGTGACATCCCCAGCAGCAACCCAGTCCGGTACCGAGTACCCCGTCCCAGTGGGCTCTACATGTACAGTGCCTCAAAGTGAGCTGCATGTGGCGCAAATGACAATTGCAGAGTGGGCACAAATTAAGGACTTTTGCATCCTTCTGCACAGTTTTGAAATGTCTACAAAGATGGTTAACGTTGACGATGCTATCATTAAGCATCACTATTCTGGTCTTCTATATGCTGGAGCAAATTTTGAAAAGTCTGTAGGATGAGGTGGTACCAAGGGAAGAGAAGGAGGAAGAAGAGGTGGAAAAAAGATCGATATCTCAAAGGTCTGAACTCTAGTCGCACAGCCAGGTGGAATGGCAGGGTAGAGTAGAGCAACAGAGGTGGGCTCATGATACTAGACAAACTGTTAGTGAGGGTGCAGGAGCCAAGTAACAAATGGAGGAGGTTGAGGATGAAGAGGTGATGGGCACAGAACAGTCTGGAGACGATAAAGAAATGCTTGACTTTCTGTTGCCCGAGCTTTGTAGTAGAGGACGGAGGAAGTAAGCTTAATTTCTACACTGCCACCAACACAACAAGGACTTGGGCCTCATGGATGCATTAGACACATGAGCGCCTTCTTGCCTGCACTACCTGCAACATGATGCCCACATCATTAAGATTCGAATTGAAATGACTACTTGGTTGCCGCACTGTTGCATCCATGGTACAAGAGTAAATTTACCTAGATGCTTACCACCCTGGAAAAGGACATGCACATGCTGGAGTATAAAAAGAGCTTATAGACAACCTAAGGACTAGTTTTCCTCAACACAGCAAGGAGGGACACAGTATGCATCGCAGATCTATACTTGTTACCCGGGGGATGTCGAGTTGTCAACATAAAAACATTACCAGCAGCAGTTTAATTGTCAGAAGCGATTTCTGGGAGTCATTTGACCAATTTTTTAAACCAGCTGTCCATCAATATATCTGAATACAAGTCTGTGACACAAAGTAAATGACTGAAGAGGATGGTACAAGAGTATCTAGGGCTTAATATCCATGCCATCAGTGGGGTTGGACCCTTTTGCATTTTGGTCTTCAAAAAATGGAGGAATGGCCTGAGCTCGCCAATCATGCCTTGATGATTTTGTCATGCCTTACAGGCAGCATTCTCTCCGAACATGTCTTCAGTACTGCTGGAGGTGTCCTCACAAATAAGCGAATTAGGCTGTTAGTGTCGACCACCTAACTTTCATCAAGATGAACTAGTTATGGATATCTGAGGACTTTGCCTCCCCAGTGGCAGACTGGGCAGACTAAGCGATGTTGTACTTTTCAGTATATTGATTTCGCCATTATACAATTTTTATTCTGGGTCAATTGATGCAACTTTGAATTTTTTCTTTAAATGTGGAGACTCTTCTTGGGGTATCCTTCTTGTCTGTTTACTGAATTTAGTAGGGCTCTCTGAGCACAATGCCTACACGTGTCCCTTATCCCCCTGTTACTAATTAATAATAACTTTCAAATGCTAGGCCAAGCCCTATTCCAGACCCTGGGTCATGCATGCAGGCTGCACCATTGTACACTTCTTAGTCTAGGTGAATTGATGCCACTTTCCTGGTGTCTATCCCTAATTTTTGGAAATGTGGAGACTCTTCTTGAGGTATCTTTGTTGTGTGTTTTGTGAATGAGGCAGGGGTCTCTGAGTGTAATGCCTACATGTATTCCTCATCACCCTCTAACTAATGAATGTGTAACCTTAAAATGGTAGGTCAGGCCCTGTTCCAGACCCTGTGACATACATGCAAGCTGCGCCATTATATAATTATTATTCTGGGTCAATTAATGCCACTTTGGTTGTATCTGGCCATGATTTTTTGAAATGTAAAGACTCTTCTTGGGGTCTCCTTATTGTCTGTTCCTGAATTTAGCAGGGCTCTCTTAGCACCATGCCTAAACCTGTCACTCATCTCGCTGTTCCTGATCACAGTTGAAGCTTGAAACACTGGGCCAGCCATGTCCTATGTATCCATAATGCACCATGATAAAAATTGTAACTCTGGAGAATAAATGGCACTTTTCCTGGTGTCTGCCCCTAATTTAAGCTGTTTTAGATCCCTTTTAAGGTCTTTTCTATGCCCTTGATTTTGCCTACCATTGATTTCAATGGGATTCAGAAATTTGGTCAACTGTTTGCCGATCTATTTGCCGAATATTTGCCAGCTCTGAGTTTCTCTACCAGAGACATAGCAGAGCTAAAGAAGAACCCTGGATTGGACTATGGTGGACGGAAGAGGATTTTATAAAAATAAAGATGGAGTACCTAAGTGTTTTTTGTTTTTTTTCAAATAAAAATAATTTTTCTTGGTGTTGTGTTTTTAATTAAACAATTTAATAGAAATTCATGGGGGGCATGTCTAATATTGGCGTGTCTTCATGAATTTCGGGCTTAGGGCCAACTGATAATACAAAGCTGGCCCTAACCCCTTTATTACCCAGTGAGCCATGGCACCAGGGCCCTGGAAGAGCTGGGTTCAGCGCAAGAACATGGCGCTTCAATGAACGGCTGCAGGCTGCCATTCGCAGCGGGGGGGTGCCAAGAAGGCTTGGGCCTCCCTACGCTGCGGATTCCAGCCCCCCGCTGCCTAGCTGTACCTGGCTGGACATAGAAATCGCGCGGAGCCCCACACATTTTCTTTTTTATTATGTCATGAAATTCATGACATAATAAAAAATAAGAGCTTCCCGGTATTTCTGTGTCCAGGCAGGTACAAATAGTCAGCTGAGGGTTGGGGGCAGACCGTTGCCGCCTGCTGTATCTGGCTGGCATACAAAAAGACGGCGAAGCCCACGTCAAAATTTTTCTGAAAAATCCATTAAACAATTCTATAAAAAGGGACTGCATCTTTATTAACCCATCGACCATGGTTGAGGGGTTAATAAAGATGCAGTCCCTTTTGTTCATATTGCTTTTTCGATTTTTCAGAAAAAAAAATTGACGTGGGCTTCGCCGTATTTTTGTATCCAGCCAGATACAGCAGGCAGCAACGGGCTGCCAACAACCCCCAGGTGTACCCCCTATTTGTACCTGGCCAGACACAACAATATAGGGGAGCCCCTTTTTCATGAAATAATAAAAAAAAAATGCGTGGGGCTCCGTGCTATTTCTATGTCCAGCCAGGTACAGCTAGGCAGCTGGGGGCTGGAATCCGCAGCACAGGGAGGCCCAAGCTTTCTGGGCACCCCCCCGTGCGAATGGCAGCCCGCAGCCGCCCCAGAAAATGGCGCGTTCATTGAAGCGCCATGTTCTGGCGCTGAACCCAACTCTTCCAGGGCCCTGGTGCTGTGGCTCACTGGGTAATAAAGGGGTTAGGGCCAGCTTTGTATTATCAGCTGGCCCTAAGCCCGAAATTCAAGGCGGTCACGCCAATAGTAGACATTACCGCCATGAATTTCTAGTAAATTATGTAAAAAAAACACAACACAGAGAATTTTTTTTTTATTAGAAATAAAACAAAAATGACATTTAGTGACTCCATCTTTATTTAAAAAAAAATCCTCTTCCGTCCGCCGTAGTCCATAAACGCAATCTCAACACTGCTACATCGCTCTGCATAGACACACATGTCTATGCAGAGGGAGATCAGGCTAAGAAATGACTACAACAGTAAGGGTTCACCTCAGGTCATAGCTCAGTCTATGACCTCAGGTGAACCCTGCTGTCACAGCCTTCCCGAAGACTGCCGCCGGCCGCTGGAGATTGCCGAGCGCAGGCAGAGCAGTGAATAAACTGGAAGTCATTAACTGGGGTGAACCCTGACTGTTGTAGTAATTTCATAGCCTGCTCTCCCTCTGCATAGATACGTGTGTCTATGCAGAGTGATGTAGCAGTACTGAGATAGCGTTTATGGACTACGGCGGACAGAAGAGGATTTTATAAAAATAAAGATGGAGTACCTAAGTGTGTATTTGTTTTTTTGCAAATAAAAATAATTTTTCTTAGTGTTGTGTTTTTATTTAAACAATTTAATAGAAATTCATGGGGGCATGTCTAATATTGGCGTGACCCCATGAATTTCGGGCTTAGGGTCAGCTGATAATACAAAGCTGGCCCTAACCCCTTTATTACCCAGTGAGCCAACCGCCAGGGCCCTGGATGAGCTGGGTTCAGCGCCAGAACATGGTGCTTCTATGAACACGCCATCTTCTGTGGCGGCTGCAGACTGCCATTCGCAGCGGGGGATGCCCAGAAGGCTTGGGCCTCCCTGCGCTGTGGATTCCAGCCACCAGCTGCCTACCTGTACCTGGCTGGAAATAGGAATCACGCGGAGCCCCACACATTTTTTTGTTTTATTATTTCATGAAATTCATGAAATTATTAAAAAAAAGGGGCTCCCCTATATTGTTATGTCCGGCCAGGTACAAATAGGCACCTGGAGGTTGGTGGCAGCTCGTCGCTGCCTGCTGTATCCAGCTGGATACAAAAAATATGGCGAAGCCCACATCAAATTTTTTCTGAAAAATCCATTAAACAATCCTATAAAAAGGGACTTCATCTTTATTAACCCATTGACCATGGTCGAGGGGTTAATAAAGATGCAGTCCCTTTCATTCATATTGTTTTTTGGATTTTTCAGAAAAAAAATTGATGTGCCCTTACGAATCGAATCGAACACGAACACTAGGGTGGTGGCTCATCTCTATTGATTAGCTCAGTGCCTACTATCAGTTCTTCTAACATTTTTCTGAAATAGAGTTATATTTTTTATTGAAAAATTCCAGATTGGAAGTGATGGCCCTTCTATATTTTCTGTTGTTCCTTTAGAGTGTCAACAGTTTACCTGGAAGGGTTAGCCGATTATTCTTACTATTAGTATTAATAGTAACTCTACTTCACTTCAACTCTCTTGCAACTCAACTAACTCCCCATCCCACACTTCGCTTCCCTCCGACCCCTGAGTCCTCCCTCTATTGGGTCCACCCACCATCCCTGGGAACGGGCGTGTTGGGTGTTTGGTAGGTGTCTCTGACTCACCATCCCATTTCCCTGAGAACAGGGATACCACACCCATGAAATGGGTGCAATACCCCTTGTGGCAACCAGACTGCAGGGGAGCCACATTCCCCCATGGCAAAGGTCAACACGTCCTCTTGCAACCACAAGGGTTATAAGAGATGTTTTCACATAGAACTCACATTTTTATAGCATGCATGCATAGCAATAATAAACTTCTTCCCAGAAGAGAGCTTCCTTCTTAAACGTTACTTAACAAAATTAAACTATCTATGATATAAAAAAAAAAAAACAAAGAAAAAGAAATAAGCAAAAAGTTCCACAACTCTCCAGGTCTCACGGTGTCCATTTTAGCCCTTAGTGGGTCAAGCACTGTTCAAAAAAGGTGCCATTTCCTGGGTTTGAAGGCACAAATCATTAATCCAACTGTCCCATTGTGTCCTTCATTTGACTGGTCATTTGTACACACTTCAAATAAGTTTTCTTCTCACATATAACTGGTACCTATGCCATCTCTATTGCTAACAAGCTACGACTCACACAGTATCTATAGCATTCAAATTTACATTCTAACAATTAATTTAACTTAGTCTGATCTAGAACTTTTCTATACAACTATTTACATTTTTAATACAGTCTATTTACAGTTGATATTACATTGTTCATTTGCAGGGAGGACATTCCTTTTCAGGAAATACCTGCAACATTCCTCCGGTAACGGTTGTACACATTAGTCCATGTCCATATCCCTCCGGGTAATGGAATTCTTGCTTCTCTTGGTCTTTCTCTTTTAGACAGGCATTCTGGGTAACTGCTAAGATGCCCGCTGTTGGTGGGTGTCACTGGTCTCGGGCATAGCACTTTGTACACCCTTAGTGTACCGTCACACTGTGCGACGGTACCGTCGATTTGTTAGGCAATGCAGGGGTGTGGCCTATCAGTGCAGAGCTCTGAAACCAGGCGGCCAATCTGGGGCGATGTGTACACCTCACCCGATGTAAATGGCTGCCGGCGAACTGACAGGCGATGGGAGCCATAGGCTCCCATTGTACTGCATCGCCGCTGGGGTTTGGAGACACCCCGGCGGCGATGTCGCCTGTCAGCTCACCGGGGCATCACCGGAGGTGTCTCCCCGTGTAAACGGGGGGCGGCGACGCTGGCGGTGCACCAAAAACGTGCGTGTTCCCACCCGTCGCCACCGGAGATCTCCGGTGGCGGTGCCAGGTGTAACGTAGCCCTTAGGGTGTACCACCCACGGTGTCCCCGGTACCGTACATAGCATACTTGTCCCCCGGGTACAGATCCTGGCCAGAGTACCTTAGGGATTGCAGTTGATTTCCGCTATGCATAGGTCATATTTCTCTATTAAGCACATTTGTTCACCAGGTGTAGTTTATCTTTACATTGAAACTGACTATTGTGAGACTTTTTCTGCTCCTTGACTTTGTATTCAGTACAGTATATCCTATTGTTGTCGGTTGCCATGCGAAAGTCAGTGCACACCTTGGGTACTTTAAACGGTCCCTGGCAGTTTCAGGCAGAAACCTCATTTTTGAGCCATCTGGTTGTGCTTACAGGGGTTTGAAATATAGTCCCCACACACATTGGATATTGTGGATATTTGCTGTGGCACTGTACTTTGTTGTGTGCTGTGTTCACACAATTTTACATGTTTTTATTAATTTTTGGTGTTTCTATAAATTTGTGTTTTTTTCAATAAAATTTGTAATTTTCATAATTCCTCATGTGTGCATTTGATCCCAGTCTTTCCACATGTCTCTTGCCTTCCTCTTCACAATGGTGGGCTTGGGGACACCCCTGGACAAGCACATGTCATCAGTTCTTTATGGTAGCTATTTTGCAAGTCCTTTTCACACAGTTCTTTTATCAACAGTCTGTTCAGGTGCACAAGACCCGGCAATACCGCGGTTGGTAATCCTGTTACTGATGCCAGAAAATTGATATACGCAGAGGGCCGCAGGGTACGCAGAACGGGGCTTTAATACTTCAGGGGAGTCACATGGGTTGAGACGCAGCTCCGTGACCTGGGGAATCAAATAAAAGTTTGGGGATTAAGGTTTTAGGGATGGTTGTTGAGACGCTACCCGTGATATTCGGCTATTGATGGCCGACGCTGTGGTGTGGGACCTCTGGGGACGATGGAATCACAGCTATGGAGGTATCGCTCCCCACAGGTGGAACGGTTCCCCAGGGCAATCGGTATGGTCTGCGGCAGTGACAGGCCACGGGATTCTTCAGGCCAAGAGAGACGGACGGGCCCTTCTGGGTAAGCTCTGTGTGGCCTGCTTGGCATATCAGTCAGCGCTCCGCAGGAGGGAAATAAACAGTCTCACACACAGCTTCTGAGTTCTATACCCGGTTTACTCAGTGTTCACTTTAGCAATGCCACCGAGTACTGTTCCTTGCCAAGTCTCAGTCCAGATAATCCTCAAAGAACTGGGATAGCTTGTCCAAGACAGCTCTTTATGTTCTTTTCTCTTATGGGTTGCTCTTCCAGGGCTAACTGTCCACCTCTCTTCTGCTCACGCCTTCACACACACAGCCCCAATCCAGCAGCCACGGGTCCTATCGGGCGACCAGTACCAAGTCCCCTCACCCTACCTTCTTAGCGGATGTTTCAAGTGTCGGCCACAGCTCCTCTAGATCTCGTGGCCTCTGGTTTTGTGGTTGGAGTATGGAGTCTCCTCACCACCTTCAGGGCCAGTCCCCTGTTTCCCAACCAGCCCTTCCGTCCGACTCCGGTCAAACTTGGATTCGGGCATCTGGGTGGTTCTCTCTACCTCTGCCGGTGCCCCTAGGGCTACCTCTGCCTCGCTTGCTGTCTGTTCTTTTGTGATCCAGGACGAGCTCCTCGCTGCTCAAGTCCTCCGAGTCCTCACACCTAGTCGCTGTCTTCTCTCTCCCCTTAACTCTACTTCATTTCAACTCTCTTGCAACTCAACTAACTTCCCACCCCACACTTCTCTTCCCTCTGTCCCCTCACTGAGATCTCCCTCTATCGGGTCCGCCCACCGTCCCTGGGACCGGGTGGGTTGGGTGCTTGATAGGTGTCTCAGACTCACCATCTCGTTTACCTTTGAACAGGGATACCACAGCCGTGGAATGGATGCAGTACCCCTTGTGGCAACCAGACCGCAGGAGCGCCACTTAATCCCTTTGTGCAGCAAGTGGTTTGGTGTTGCCACTACATAGAAGACTGCATTGTTGTGAGGTCGGGCGATGTGGGGGCTATACCTCAGTTTATGAATTATATCAACGAAAATTAATTCAATAATTTACCCACTGCTGGCAGGAAGATGAGATCTCTTTTCTTGATTTAATTCCAATACCA
This sequence comes from Allobates femoralis, assembly GCA_033576535.1. Taxonomy (NCBI): domain Eukaryota; kingdom Metazoa; phylum Chordata; class Amphibia; order Anura; family Aromobatidae; genus Allobates; species Allobates femoralis. The sequence goes on from JARQOC010000003.1 coordinate 503,864,975, forward strand.
ATATTCAAACAGCTTGTAAAAGAGCTGGATATTGACTAAAAGGGCCACTTAACATGGTGGTTATGGTGTTCTCCGCAAGGAGCCACCCCTTGACTGGGTCCTTCCCTGGAAGGATATCTGGCTAGTCCTGTGTTTGAGACTCCTAACCGAGGCTCCACAGACTTATTTGCATATTCATAATTCCCAGGAGGCAATGCGCCTAGGAATTCACTGTGTTGAGCGCTTTAGCCAGCTGCCCGCAGTGTTTTCTTGGACTGGTCTCCCTGAGATCAATGAATACTTTGTGATGTTGGTCTACTAGGCCAGAGGTTCCCAACTCCAGGCCTCAAGGCACACCAACAGTGCATGTTTTCAGGATCATCTTAGTATTGCACAGGGGTTGGAATCATTACCTGTGCATTTGATCACATTAACACCTGTGCAATACTAAGGAAATCCTGAAAACCTGCACTGTTGGTGTGCCTTGAGGCCTGGAGTTGGGAACCTCTGTACTAGGCCTTGCTTCCACCTAGCCAGAATCCTACTCCACACTGATGAGGGGCAACACCCCGAAACAGCTGTCTGTGGATGGATACCTGGTCTTGGTATTCCCTTGTCATATCTCTAAGCTTATAAAAGAGCTGGATATTGACTAAAAGGGCCACTTAACATGGTGGTTATGGTGATCTCCGCAAGGAGCCACCCCTTGACTGGATCCTTCCCTGGAAGGATATCTGGCTAGTCCTGTGTTTGAGACTCCTAACCGAGGCTCCACAGACTTATTTGCATATTCATAATTCCCAGGAGGCAATGCGCCTAGGAATTCACTGTGTTGAGCGCTTTAGCCAGCTGCCCACAGTGTTTTCTTGGACTGGTCTCCCTGAGATCAGTGAATACTTTGTAATATTCAAACAGGTCATTTTGAGACATGTACATTTAGAAAAAGCAGTTCAGGGAATACTATACTAAATGCCAAATCTTGCCATCAGAAAAATACAATTGCAGGCATTCCAATTAGGGAACTCATGAGAGCAAAGAGAAATTGTACTTCAGAACATACGTACAAAAAGGAGGAGGATACTATATGTAGGTCAGAACAGATATGAAAAAGGGCAGCACCGTAGCTAATACTGGGGTTCCCGCTGGGGAACTCAATTACGTGTAATGGCCACTTTACACACGGCTACATTTCTAGCTTATCCACAGGTAACTTACTGGCTGCAGTGAAATCATGGAGACATTATTCCATTTGTACACAGCAACAAGATAGAACCATGCCTCCATGATTTCACTGCAGCCAATAAGTTACAGTACCTGTGGATAAGCTAGAAATGTAGCCGTGTGTAAAGTGGCCATGAGGGGAGACACAGGGCCATCTGAGGTGCCAAATACAGTCTCAGTATTGAAAATCAAGCAACAAAAAGGAAAAAACATCGGCACTCACCAGAACGGCATATAGCGGGATTTTTCTTTTTATTTAGTCAAGGAGCGGCATACAAAGGGGTGCAGGGAGGGGGCACAGAGGTGACGACGGCACCGTTTCGGGTAAATACTAGTGATGAGCGAGTACTAAAATGCTCGGGTGCTCGAAGCTCGGGCCGAGCATCCCGAGATACTCGTGTACTCGGCCCGAGTAACGATCCCAATGTTATCCTATGGGAGACACGAGTATTTTTATGAAATGACTGCCGGCTGCATGGAAAAACCCTAAAAATGTCACAAAAGTCTCAGAAGAGTGCTGAAATGACATGGCAACAGCATGGGGAAGACCCCTGGAAGCATTTCTCACTCAAAAGTCACAGCTGTGAACAATGTTGTCCGAGTTTCACGCCAATTTTACGGAGTGTCCAGAAAACCTTCCAAAATGACACAAAAATGAATATTTAGGTTGGAAATGTTAAGGGCACATACCCAATAGTGAGATACAGCTGGTGTATGTCACTTTTTGTGATTACATAAAAGATTTGACGTGAAAACATTGTGCGACACTCCGATGACCCTGACAAGAGACGTACATGAAGCCCTGTCTAGAAATAAAGTGCCCATTTTGAGGAACTGGGTCTATTGTAGTATCTTCCTTTGCAAGGGCAGTCCAAAATTGTGAGGTTCACCAATGCCCCTGGATACAGACATGCAGGATGGCCTGTAAACAAGAACTGGGTGTATTGTAGTATAGCCCTTTGGTCAGGGCAGCCAAAAATTGGGAGGCTCCTCTTTGTCCCTGGATAGATACGTGCAGGAGGGCCTGTAACCCTCAAGTGGGTGTATTGTAGTATAGCCCTTTTGTCAGGGCAGCCAAAAATTGGAAGGTTCAACAATGACCCATGCTTACAGACATGTAGTAGGGCCTGTAACCCTCAAGTGGGTGTATTCTAGTATAGCCCTTTGGTCAGGGCAGCCAAAAATTGGGAGGCTCCTCTTTGTCCCTGGATAGATACGTGCAGGAGGGCCTGTAACCCTCAAGTGGGTGTATTGTAGTATAGCCCTTTTGTCAGGGCAGCCAAAAATTGGTAGGTTCAACAATGACCCATGCTTACAGACATGTAGTAGGGCCTGTAACCCTCTAGTGGGTGTATTGTAGTATAGCCCTTTTGTCAGGGCAGCCAAAAATTGGTAGGTTCAACAATGACCCATGCTTACAGACATGTAGTAGGGCCTGTACCCCTCAAGTGAGTGTATTGTAGTATAGCCCTTTTGTCAGGGCAGCCAAAAATTGGAAGGTTCAACAATGACCCATGCTTACAGACATGTAGTAGGGCCTGTAACCCTCAAGTGGTGTATTCTAGTATAGCCCTTTGGTCAGGGCAGCCAAAAATTGGGAGGCTCCTCTTTGTCCCTGGATAGATACGTGCAGGAGGGCCTGTAACCCTCAAGTGGGTGTATTGTAGTATAGCCCTTTTGTCAGGGCAGCCAAAAATTGGTAGGTTCAACAATGACCCATGCTTACAGACATGTAGTAGGGCCTGTAACCCTCAAGTGGGTGTATTGTAGTATAGCCCTTTTGTCAGGGCAGCCAAAAATTGGTAGGTTCAACAATGACCCATGCTTACAGACATGTAGTAGGGCCTGTAACCCTCAAGTGGGTGTATTGTAGTATAGCCCTTTTGTCAGGGCAGCCAAAAATTGGGAGGCTCCTCTTTGTCCCTGGATAGATACGTGCAGGAGGGCCTGTAACCCTCAAGTGGGTGTATTGTAGTATAGCGCTTTTGTCAGGGCAGCCAAAAATTGGTAGGTTCAACAATGACCCATGCTTACAGACATGTAGTAGGGCCTGTAACCCTCAAGTGGGTGTATTGTAGTATAGCCCTTTTGTCAGGGCAGACAAAAATTGGGAGGTTCAACAATGACCCATGCTTACAGACATGTAGTAGGGCCTGTAACCCTCAAGTGGGTGTATTGTAGTATAGCCCTTTTGTCAGGGCAGCCAAAAATTGGAAGGTTCAACAATGACCCATGCTTACAGACATGTAGTAGGGCCTGTAACCCTCAAGTGGGTGTATTCTAGTATAGCTCTTTGGTCAGGGCAGCCAAAAATTGGGAGGCTCCTCTTTGTCCCTGGATAGATACGTGCAGGAGGGCCTGTAACCCTCAAGTGGGTGTATTGTAGTATAGCCCTTTTGTCAGGGCAGCCAAAAATTGGTAGGTTCAACAATGACCCATGCTTACAGACATGTAGTAGGGCCTGTAACCCTCAAGTGGGTGTATTGTAGTATAGCCCTTTTGTCAGGGCAGACAAAAATTGGGAGGTTCAACAAAGACCCATGCTTACAGACATGTAGTAGGGCCTGTAACCCTCAAGTGGGTGTATTGTAGTATAGCCCTTTTGTCAGGGCAGCCAAAAATTGGAAGGTTCAACAATGACCCATGCTTACAGACATGTAGTAGGGCCTGTAACCCTCACGTGGGTGTATTCTAGTATAGCCCTTTGGTCAGGGCAGCCAAAAATTGGGAGGCTCCTCTTTGTCCCTGGATAGATACGTGCAGGAGGGCCTGTAAACAAGAACTGGGTGTATTGTAGTATAGCCCTTTTGTCAGGGCAGACAAAAATTGGGAGGCTCCTCTTTGTCCCTGGATAGAGACGTACAGGAGGGCCTGTAAACAAGAACTGGGTGTATTGTAGTATAGCCCTTTTGTCAGGGCAGACAAAAATTGGGAGGTTCAACATTGACCCATGCTTACAGACATGTAGTAGGGCCTGTAACCCTCAAGTGGGTGTATTGTAGTATAGCCCTTTGGTCAGGGCAGCCAAAAATTGGGAGGCTCCTCTTTGTCCCTGGATAGAGACGTGCAGGAGGGCCTGTAAACAAGAACTGGGTGTATTGTAGTATAGCCCTTTTGTCAGGGCAGACAAAAATTGGGAGGCTCCTCTTTGTCCCTGGATAGAGACGTGCAGGAGGGCCTGTAAACAAGAACTGGGTGTATTGTAGTATAGCCCTTTTGTCAGGGCAGACAAAAATTGTGAGGCTCCTCTTTGTCCCTGGATAGAGACGTGCAGGAGGGCCTGTAAACAAGAACTGGGTGTATTGTAGTATAGCCCTTTTGTCAGGGCAGCCAAAAATTGGGAGGCTCCTCTTTGTCCCTGGATAGAGACGTGTAGGAGTGCCTAAAAACATTTTTCCCATTGAAAAGGATCGGGTCTCCTGTCGTTGTTATGCCCATTCTAACAGAATGGGCTAAAAAATTTACCACTGCGGGTATACCTCTAATAAGAACCTAAATATTCTAACTGTCATCATGGTGTCACATGAGGAGAAGAAGGAGCAGTCCAGCGATTAGCCAAAGTCCGGAAGTGTGTACCCATGGGTGAGTGGAGGTACATGTCAAATGCAAAAAACAAAATTAAATTCAGTTGTCATTAGCTGGTGGTGTGGTGAAGTCTGGCCCAATCCAACCCTTGTTCATCTTGATCAGAGTGAGCCTGTCCGCATTTTCAGTTGACAGGCGGGTGCGTTTATCAGTGATGATTCCACCTGCAGCACTGAAAACACGCTCTGATAAAACGCTAGTGGCAGGGCAGGCCAGGACTTCCAAGGCGTAGAGAGCCAATTCATGCCACGTGTCGAGCTTGGAGACCCAATAATTGAAAGGCACCGAGGAATCTCGCAGTACAGTTGTTCGATCTGCAAGGTACTCCTTCAGCATCTGCCCGAACTTAGCATTTCTGGAAAGGCAACATTTCTAGCGCTATGAGTCGCGAAATTTGAGCATTCAGGACTGTGGCATGTGGGGCATTGGCAGCGTATTTGCGCCTGTGTTCAAATGTTTGCTGAATGGATAATTGAACGCTGCGCTGGGACAAGGACGTGCTTGATGGTGGTGGAATTTGTGCGTCGGCAACTTCAGGTGCAGGAACGGAGGCTTGTTCTCGTCCAGCATGGACAGGGGATTGGCTTGCATGCACAACAGGCAAAGACGTAGCAGTGACATCAGCACGCACCGCTCCTCGACTCTGTGGTACTTCCCACAAAGTCGGGTGCTTGGCTGACATGTGCCTGATCATGCTGGTGGTGGTCAGGCTGCTAGTTTTCGTACCCCTGCTGATAGTGGCATGGCAGGTGTGGCAAATGGCCTTTTTAGAGTCTTCTGGAGCCAACTTAAAAAACTCCCAGACTCGGGAAGACCGAACATTTGCACAGGCACCTTGAGTCGTGTTGTTGTTCCGCACAACGGTTGCCTGCCTTCTGCCTGCGGACGCAACCCTGCTTCGTACTGGCTGTTGGGATGCTACGCCTCCCTCCCCATGTGCACTGCTGTCCTCGCTCTGCATATCCTCCTGCCATGTAGGGTCAGCTACTGGATCATCCACAACGTTGTCTTCCTCTTCCGCACCCTGATCCTCCTCCTGACTTCCTGGCAATTGTGTCTCATCATCGTCCACCCCTTGTTGAGACACTTTGACAACGTTCCGTTCGTCATAACGCGGCTGCTCAAATATTTGTGCATCTGTACATACCATCTCCTCATGAGCCACTTCAAGAGGAGGTGGCGACAGGCCAGATTCTGCGAATGGATACGTGAACAGCTCTTCCGAGTGTCCTAGTGTGGGGTCAGTAATGTCCGTGGACGTGTACTCGGCCAGGTGGTAGGAAGGAGGATCAGGTTGGGAAATGTGCGGTGCAGTATCACGGCTACTGACAGTTGACCGTGCGGAAGACAGGGTGTTTGTGGAGGTGCCCATCTGACTTGAAGCATTATCCGCTATCCAAGTAACAACCTGTTGACACTGGTCTTGGTTCAACAGTGGTGTACTGCTGCGGGCCCCAAGAATTTGGGACAGGACGTGCGAGCGAGGAGATGTGGCCCTTTGTTGTTGCGCAATTAGTGCTTGCACACGACCTCGGCCTCTGCCTGCACCACCACCACATCCACTTCCTTGTTCCTTGCCAACGCCTTTGCGCATTTTGCCTGTATAGAGCGACAACTGTCTGGTGACTGTGGAGGTCACAGGAGATTAGGATTTTAGTTCCCTAACCTGAATAAAGATATGACGTACAACAGTGTGGTGACTGTTGAGATGACAAGAGTTAGGATTTTAGTTCCCTAACCTGTAGAAAGGGTATGACGTACAACAGTGTGGTGACTGTTGAGATGCCAAGAGTTAGGATTTTAGTTCCCTAACCTGAATAAAGGTATGACGTACAACAGTGTGGTGACTGTTGAGATGACAAGAGTTAGGATTTTAGTTCCCTAACCTGTAGAAAGGGTATGACGTACAACAGTGTGGTGACTGTTGAGATGCCAAGAGTTAGGATTTTAGTTCCCTAACCTGAATAAAGGTATGACGTACAACAGTGTGGTGACTGTTGAGATGACAAGAGTTAGGATTTTAGTTCCCTAACCTGAATAAAGGTATGACGTACAACAGTGTGGTGACTGTTGAGATGACAAGAGTTAGGATTTTAGTTCCCTAACCTGTAGAAAGGGTATGACGTACAACAGTGTGGTGACTGTTGAGATGCCAAGAGTTAGGATTTTAGTTCCCTAACCTGAATAAAGGTATGACGTACAACAGTGTGGTGACTGTTGAGATGACAAGAGTTAGGATTTTAGTTCCCTAACCTGTAGAAAGGGTATGACGTACAACAGTGTGGTGACTGTTGAGATGCCAAGAGTTAGGATTTTAGTTCCCTAACCTGAATAAAGGTATGACGTACAACAGTGTGGTGACTGTTGAGATGACAAGAGTTAGGATTTTAGTTCCCTAACCTGAATAAAGGTATGACGTACAACAGTGTGGTGACTGTTGAGATTACAAGAGTTAGGATTTTAGTTCCCTAACCTGTAGAAAGGGTATGACGTACAACAGTGTAGTGACTGTTGAGATGACGAGTTAGGATTTTAGTTCCCTAACCTGTAGAAAGGGTATGACGTACAACAGTGTGGTGACTGTTGAGATGCCAAGAGTTAGGATTTTAGTTCCCTAACCTGAATAAAGGTATGACGTACAACAGTGTGGTGACTGTTGAGATGACAAGAGTTAGGATTTTAGTTCCCTAACCTGTAGAAAGGGTATGACGTACAACAGTGTGGTGACTGTTGAGATGCCAAGAGTTAGGATTTTAGTTCCCTAACCTGAATAAAGGTATGACGTACAACAGTGTGGTGACTGTTGAGATGACAAGAGTTAGGATTTTAGTTCCCTAACCTGTAGAAAGGGTATGACGTACAACAGTGTGGTGACTGTTGAGATGCCAAGAGTTAGGATTTTAGTTCCCTAACCTGAATAAAGGTATGACGTACAACAGTGTGGTGACTGTTGAGATGACAAGAGTTAGGATTTTAGTTCCCTAACCTGTAGAAAGGGTATGACGTACAACAGTGTGGTGACTGTTGAGATGCCAAGAGTTAGGATTTTAGTTCCCTAACCTGAATAAAGGTATGACGTACAACAGTGTGGTGACTGTTGAGATTACAAGAGTTAGGATTTTAGTTCCCTAACCTGTAGAAAGGGTATGACGTACAACAGTGTGGTGACTGTTGAGATGCCAAGAGTTAGGATTTTAGTTCCCTAACCTGAATAAAGGTATGACGTACAACAGTGTGGTGACTGTTGAGATGACAAGAGTTAGGATTTTAGTTCCATAACCTGTAGAAAGGGTATGACGTACAACAGTGTGGTGACTGTTGAGATGCCAAGAGTTAGGATTTTAGTTCCCTAACCTGAATAAAGGTATGGCGTACAACAGTGTGGTGACTGTTGAGATGACAAGAGTTAGGATTTTAGTTCTCTAAACTGTAGAAAGGGTATGACGTACAACAGTGTGGTGACTGTTGAGATGCCAAGAGTTAGGATTTTAGTTCCCTAACCTGAATAAAGGTATGACGTACAACAGTGTGGTGACTGTTGAGATTACAAGAGTTAGGATTTTAGTTCCCTAACCTGTAGAAAGGGTATGACGTACAACAGTGTGGTGACTGTTGAGATGACAAGAGTTAGGATTTTAGTTCCCTAACCTGTAGAAAGGGTATGACGTACAACAGTGTGGTGACTGTTGAGATGCCAAGAGTTAGGATTTTAGTTCCCTAACCTGAATAAAGGTATGACGTACAACAGTGTGGTGACTGTTGAGATGACAAGAGTTAGGATTTTAGTTCCCTAACCTGTAGAAAGGGTATGATGTACAACAGTGTGGTGACTGTTGAGATGCCAAGAGTTAGGATTTTAGTTCCCTAACCTGAATAAAGGTATGACGTACAACAGTGTGGTGACTGTTGAGATTACAAGAGTTAGGATTTTAGTTCCCTAACCTGTAGAAAGGGTATGACGTACAACAGTGTGGTGACAGATGTCTTTCCGGGCCTCTGTTTGAAAACTTCCATTGAAGGGGAACTCACTGCCTCTCATGCAGTCATGGCAGTCAGTTCCAATCGTTGATCTCCATCATTGTCAAAAAGTTTTTTCTAATATCTAATCTGTGTCTCCTTCCATTTAGTTTTATCCCGTTGTTCTAGTTTTTCCTTGTGCAAATGAGAATAAAACATATCCCTCTACAGTGTGGCAGCCCTTGAGATATTTGTAGACATCTATTAAGTCTCCTCTCACTCTTATTTTTTGCAAGCTAAAAATTCCCAAATCCTGTAACTGAGCATGGTTTGCAGACCGGTCATCATTTTGGTCGCTGTTCTCTGAACATACTCCAGTTTGTTGATGTTATTTTTAAAATGTGTTGCCCAAAACTGGACACACTGGGTCCTCCCTATAGCGGGTCCACTCACAAGCCCCTACCTACGATATGTGTGTGGATGTGTTGTGTGAGGGTCCTTTGTGTAACATCCCAATTTCCTAGTCACAGGAATACTACACACTCTTACATAGGTGCAGTACCCCTACGTGGCATCCCAACCAGTGGGGTGCCACAGCTACGTCATAATTTTTTGATAACTTGGCCAACTGATACATAAAGAGTTCATCCCTATCTTCAGCTTACCCATGTGGCCTGTAATAAATGCCTACAATGGTGTCCTTAACGTTGTTCTCTTCATGTATTCTTACCCAAACAGTTTCAACAGAACTCCCTTTCTCTGAAGCTTAAGTGGCCAGATTGATTTCTTATAACTGATGGATTCCAATTGGTGTAATGACTTTCCATAGTTTTTTGCTCTTTCTCTCTCTTTCTTTGTATGTTTATTACTTTTTCCCTGTGTCATTTCTTATTATTACATATAAGTTAATTTATGGATATCTGTGGTTTTATTTCTTTGCCTGTGTGTGTTGGATGGGTTGTTATTGATGTGCTGAGAAATTCATGTCAATTGCATCTTTTTAAAATGTTATGCTTAGAAAATTGGGGACGTGTTCAATACTTATTTCATCCACTGTTAATTCATTACCACACTGGTGTGGGTTCACAGTGTATGGAACTAAAATACCACAATTCTGTACACTGTGTAGTGGCTGATTAGATTCGATTTTATTTCAGTAGTACTGAGCTCATGTACCCAAGAACTGCCACAATACAGTTGATTAAGTTGTGGGTCAGGGTCTCCATAGGGACCACAGATACATTTCTATGTGTCATTAATACCTATTAATGATTTAAAATATTTTTTTGAAGCTTGACCTATCATTTATTTGATTTTTTTTCTTTAGAAGTGAACAGGTCTTGGGTGGCTTCTCATTGTTGGACTCTCATAAGGATAAGTATCAATATTGTAGTCCTGGATAACTCCTTTCAGTGGCTATTTCTACTCCATAACTCCTAACATTAACATGAGCTGATCAAATCTCAGATCATTGGGATATCTACACAACTATACTGAATAGTATAGATACACAGATTTATTACAGTAGGTGAATAGATATGATTGAATTTTTCAAGGTTTCTTTAAATCGATGGTTAGCATGCCATGTCACATTCTAACATTGCATATTACTCTGATATTTGTCATTATATTGTATTTGTTGCATTATGTGATTTTTCTCATTGTATACCTAAATCTCCACTCTCACGCTCCTGGAATCATCTCAGTGATACAGAAATGTTTTGACACATGCAATACAGTGATGGTGAACGACTGAGCTTTTCCTAATTCATGCAGCATAACTTTTCCCTGTCTTTTCTATTCTTATTTTAGATCTTCTCATACTGAACTGTGCCTTTGCAATCACAGTAGACATAACATCATCATGACCCTGTACAAGGTGAGTGGCTAATCACACAGCTGCAGTTTGAAGTTCTATTTGTGTTCTCCAGCAAGAATCCTATCTAATAAGCAGCACAACTCCATACTGCCACCTAACGTTCGATCACATTCTTCTGCCATAGCTTTTTCCTGTAAATCACAGTTAGATAAACTTTACAATAAACTTGACTTTCAGCTGTGAAGTCTTAGGCTTCATTGAGACCTACGTGATTTTTAAAGTACACAAAAAATGGCTGGAGTTTCAAATTTTTGGTCAGTGTATCTGTTTTTACAATTAGTGTTTCATCAGTAATTTTCACGTATTAAAAAAAATAAATTGTGCCACCTGTGCACTGTCTTTGGTTGTCACAGACCTATAAACTTGTATGGGTGATTTTAATTTGAACTTAATTTGAAATTTCCAGTTGCCCGTCCAGACGCCCCCCTCAAATATTTTCTTTGGGGGGCTCAGGAACAGTGGCGTAACTTCAGGCCCAGGGGCCCCGATGCGAAAGCTCCAACGGGGCCCCCAATTATTGCAAATCTTTAATAGTATTAGTCTTTTTATATAGGCCAAAGGGACTTTTGGGGCCCCCTAGGCTGCAGGGCAATCGCAACCCCTGCACCTGTGGTAGTTACACCCATGCTCAGGAATGTCACCACACTTGCTGAGCCACATCCAGATTTCTATATCATCATTGTCACTCTCTTAACATCATTCTGGTGTGACACAGGTACCTCTTTGAAGTCGCCCCAAATGGGCTTCCCCCCGATCAGTTCATAATTTGACCAGAAGAGCTCAAGACCCTCTGGCCGCATAAAACTGCCATGAAGAAAAGGGTTTTCGGATGATGGATAACCTCGAACATGTCCTCTAGAATGAATTCCATCTTCTGAAGAAGATTAAGGACCACATGTCTCGAGGGACATGTCTTCTCCACCCACTTCTGCTCCAGGCAGACCATATTTCTCCTTGACCCTTGCTGCCCGATTGTTGGGAGGGACCATGCCAGCTCCTCCACATTATTTTGTAAGTCAGAGTAACCAAATTTTTCTACCCAAAAGAATAGATTCCCCTCTCTTCCCTCCACATTAATTGACTTCCACCCTTGCACCAGAGTACTTGGCACCACTGCTGACTCACCAACCACAGCACCGAGGATTTCAACACAGCCACACTCTGCTCTGCCCGATCAGCTGTTTTCCTCACAGCAAACAATGCACCTCCTTTCCCTCCCACCAGGCATGTCTCCAGAGAAGCGGAGAGTATTCGGCCAGCCAGCAGTGAGGAGACATAAAGCCACAATGATCCTCTGGGAAATTGCATATGCAAATTCTCACTACAGTGAGAAAGTAGAGAAACTCTAAGGGCCACGTCACATGGGTCAATCTTATGAACGATATCGCTTAAGCGACATGCTTTTTTGATCGCTTAAGCGATATCGTTTGTGCGTCGCTGCGTGTAATCAAACGATATTTCTTTGAAAAATCATTTGATTTTTTGATTGCAGATTTGTGAACATGTTCACAAATCTATCGTTGGTTGGCTGGTGGACGCTAAGGAGGATTGCAACAACAGAAACTGACATTAACTCCTACACTGCCAAAGGAAAAAAAACACATTTAAAATGAGGTCTAAATACAGGAATGAGACACAGGTCTCAAACCTGTCATAAGTCTCCAAAGTAAGACAGACCATCGTGACACAGCCCCCCTCGCACCACTGGGCCCTGCTCATGACTTACACCACGTGGCTTTTCAGCAGTGTGTATACTGCTGCCCTCCCACTGTAAGGAGGGATGGCATCCTGCACCCCACGGCTAGATCTCTCCCTGCTCCCTTGCAGCTGACCCACTGCAGAGCCAGAGCTGAGGTGTGAGAGGAGTTCCATACAGTGGGGCCGGGGTGTCACAGGAAGGGGCACTATACAAACTACACCAGAGACGGTAACTGTTCCCTTCTTCTCCTCTGCCTTCTCTTCCTCTCTCTTTGTCCCCCTCCTGATTGCCTCATCCAGCATTCCTCATCCCCAAGGTGAAAGTTTAAAACCTCTCTGGGGACTCCTGCCTCTGCTGCATGACTAGGCAACGCTCCTCACTACTACTACCCTCAAAAGCCTCACTACTGCTCACCTAGTCACCCCCTGATGAACTGGAGTCTGATGGGAGAGCAGAAAACTCAGACAGAAGTACCCCACTGTATAGCGGTTGGCGATGGTCACTTACCAAGCCACTGCTCTCCTTCTCTTTCTTCCATACTCTCTTCCACCTTGAAAGCTACAGTGATCCCCTGGCACCCTTGCGGACACCATCTCTCTGAACCGATCATCATTCTGGAGCTTCTCCCCTAATATTCCACTGTTTTCCAAAATGGCAGCTCTTCGTTCCTCCAGAGCTTTGATGGTTTATTTTAATCTTCTGACCATGGCAGACAAGGGGGGCCTCTTGGTTTGAGAGAAGGAATTATCCCTCTGTTTTTCCACTTTCAGCTTCCCCCAGAGCTTACTAAGCTCTTTCCTGCCATCCTTTTACTCACTAAGATGAGCAAGGATACGGGCAGTGTAGATGGAACGCAGGCTCCCAGGAGCCCATGTTGTCCCACTATATGTGCACTGCACCTCCATGAGTTCTCCGGCATGCTCCAGGGAGAGGACTTGCCATTGCCCTAGACTCAGCCCTGGAGGCTTCGCAGCTAGCAGGGGTATTATCCTGGGCTAGGTCCATGGTCTTCCTGGTCCGAGTGGACCTATGAACCCGACCAGCCAATTGCAATGAGCTCCCACTCCCTGCCAGCCTAGACCGAGGGGCAGGAGATGGGGACAAAGCCCCAGAGTCCAACCCCAGGATCCTCACTGCTTCCCTGGTAAAAGAGAGAGATCCTTGGCCCAGACTAGGCCTGGGTGTGTTTGTTTTGATCTAGTGCAGCTCCTGCTAGACACCTCCTCTCACCTTGGCTGTTGGCAGCAGACTACCAAATATATAGCACATTGTACAGTGGTTGAACTAGAACAGTAGTACTACTCCAGCCTAACTAATATTTGTCATTGAGGCCCTTGTGGCCTCCTGCACCAGTCATGACACAGCCCCTAGAGCTAGCCTTTTGAAACACAATGCCCATTATGCAGTGGACCAAGTATGGACTGGCACCCACCCCCAGCTAGCTAGTTGTACCTGGTTGGTAATCAAAATACAGAAGAGCCCTTTTTTAACAAAATATTTCTTCAAGTAATTAAGTAAAAAACGACAAGAGGCTTCACCGTATATTTGGATGCCAGCCAAGTACAGTAGGCAGGTAAAGGCTCACACAGGTAACCACAGACTCACCTATAACATGGATGGGTTTCCACAGTGGGTACACAAGTTCAAACAACACCTTCCACCCCAACCCAGTAGGGGGAGCTCAACTTGCTGCTCTTAGGCAAGATCCCCCTATAAATACTGGTGCTGGGGGCGGAGTTAGAGTGTGCAGTCGCTAGGAGAACCTGGTGGTCGGAGCCGCGCTAAGCCCAAGCCAGACTGAACAGCTATCAGTCTAGCTATTGCAGGGAGACAAGAGTGGGGTCGAAGGTGAGACATAGGATCAAACAAGAAGTAGCAGCCTGGGGACCAAGGAGCCATCTTGGTTCACTCCAGAAAGCACCCCGGACACCAGAGTCCGAGTCTGCAGGAGAGCTCCCAGCCCAGCAGAGAATACTGGTTTTCCGCGGAGACTTCAGTCTCCCGGGCATCTGTTCAGCTACCAACAAGGGAGCCAGGCACCACAAGACAGTCTATAGCGGCAGTCCAACGAGGGTAACCTAACACAGCACAGGTGAGAGGAGAGCAGAGGAGGCCAGCCAAGTTCCATACAGGGCAGGGCTTTCAAACAAGGGAAAAGAAACGAGAAGGCCTTATACCCACACATTGCGGAGATCCAGAAGTGCTAGCCAAACACCCAGCAGTATACTGGACTTTTACCTGCAATTCCACCAGTAAAAGGTAAAGAAACAATCTCCGCTGTGTGTGTCTATTCCTCTACCCCTGTCCCTGACATCTATAGAGACTATTCCAGCTGCCTGCCAGAAAGGCCAGTTCCCTGCTCTCATCCCTAACCGTCTACTACCAGAGCCCCCGGGGACCCAGCTCTGCCTGTGGGGAGCTTCAACACCTAGCTGCCCGTACATCATCCCTGGATGCCCAAGACAGTGCTGGTGCAATCACCAGAAGCCACAGGTATCACAACAAACTTTTATTCTCTTTATCACCATTCCCTAACCCCTTTACCAGTTGACCACCAGGGCCACGGGTCTGAGCAGGCCACCAGTGACATCCCAACCACAGCGGGCCCAGACATCTGAGTCCCCATAGACCCTGGGCTAGTCACTGCCACCCACCCCTATCTGGCTAGTGGTTCCTGGCTGTTAATCAAAATACATCAGAACCCTTTTTTAAAACTATTTGTTGAAATAATTAAAAAAAAAACTTGTGTCTTTGCCATAATTTAGTTTCCTGCCGGGCACAGCTGGGCAGCTGTGGGCTGGAATCCTCAGCGAGGGGAGGCCAAAGCATTCTGGGCCACTCCACGCTGCAAATTGCAGCCACCAAATATGTCCATATGTCTAGAGTTGTATAGCATATTCTACATATACATTAAATGCAATTCACATTTGCAGTTCAAATACATTTCAGATAGTATTTATGACAAACATTAGACATATATTACTTTGATTATTTAGTAACTAGATGATCTTTTGTAGTGCATATATGCTATTTTATTCGGTAGTGGAAGCATACTGCTTTCTAACATCCTAAAAAATAGCATTTTTAAGCGGTTTCTAAGAGAAAGTGTAAGAGAATTTTCTATACATGAATGTGCAATGTAAGTTCTCAAATCAAATCACAAGCCTATTGTACTGATACATTGAGATTAGTGATGGGTGAACCCGGACTGTTCCCCCTGAACATGGACTTCTCCATGTTACTGTTCGAATTTAGATAAAGGGCTAGAGGCTTCAAAAGGAAACAAAATGGACAATTATACTTACAGAGTTTCTGCACTGCTGTGCTCCAATTTTTGCACCGAAAATAAAATCGGACAAAATCGGATTGGATCAAATCGGATGTCATTTAGTGCACATCCGATTCGGTCCGATGTTTTTATCATGGGGCCCTATGGAACAGGGTCTGAGGAAACTGCTCCTACTGGTTAAGCAGGGGTTAAAAAAAACAAAACAATGTATGCTCACCTGTCCCCGAGGCCCCCACCGTTTCCCACAGGCTCCTGGTGTCCTCCCGGTGTCTCCAGAGGTCTTCTTCTTCTGAACAGAACCTGTCTTGGCGTCACAGTCACGTGACCGTCGGTTACACCATGTTAACAGGCGGTCACGTGATTGTGACATCACAGCAGGTCCTGTTAAGAAGAAGAAGACCTCTGGAGACACCGGGAGGACACCGGGAGCCTGCGGGAGACGGCAGGGGCCTCGGGGATAGGTGAGCATACATTGTTTTTTTTTTTTGTCAGCCCGGAGGGAGCGATTTTGCGTCGGAATCGGATGCCTATTTGGCATCCGATTCCAGGCATCAGAAGGGAGCCGATGCTGTCCGATTTTATCGGACAGCATCGGCTCCCTTAAAAATCGTTATGTGAAAGTAGCCTATCAGCTTCTCCAGAATTAATTAGATGTGCCAAACCCTGGCACTTTACGGGCTCATCCCGATTGCACTTGTGCAGTGGCAATTGGGATAATATCATGAGTTATTGACAGCTGTGATTTGTCAAAAAATTCACAGCTGCAATGAAGCCCTGGATTAGTAGCAATGGGATATGTGTCTATGAGACCCCCCATTACTAATAGTGTAAGTATAAAGAAATAAATACAAAACAGAGAAAAATCCTATATTGGAAAAGAAAAAAACACCTCTATCCAAGTTGTTAACCTCCTGCAGATCCAATGTAATCCACAGACATGACATCCCATGAAAATATCCTGGCTCTGCTACATCCTGAGGTCGCAGTGCACAGTCACATTAGAAAATGTGACAGACCACTATGACCTCAAGAAGACACTGATGGAGCAGCAGCTGTGAGCAGTGACATCAGTGAATTTACCTGAGGTCATAGCTGTGCAGTGCCCACTATACTCCAGCTATGACCTCAGGTAAACTCACCTCAGGTAAATTCATTAAACTCAATACTGATAATCTGAGTTCAGTGGTGCCGGAATACCGGATTATTGACTTCAATAGTGTCAGATTACCTGATAAAACAGCACCATTGAAGTCAGTAATCCAGTAATCCGGCAATATTGAACTCAATGCTGGATTCACGTAATCCAGGATTCAGTTCAATTAGTTCAATTGAAGTGATTTCTCTAAGTTTAGTAAGAAATTTCTGCACAAAACATGCTTCTCCTGGCAGAAAAACAAATGAAAAACATTGCATATTTTTTAATGCTTTTTTTTTACATCCGTTTATATCCATGCATTTTTCACATGAAAATCAGATGAATGATATGGCAAACTTTTTTGTGAATGGTGAAGTTAACAAACAAAACCTCCACTATTGGTCTGACATGATCCCACAGTGGATAGATCCCTCCAAGACTGAACTGTTGGAACACAAAAATTGATGTTATGGTGTGGTATATGGAGTACAAAGATAGGCTAAGTGCACATCTGACGTTTGTGCATCTCTGCAGACCGTCCAAAAACCTGGTTTTTTTTAGCAGAAACTGAGTTTTCTGTGCTCAGCAGTGTCCCTAGTTTTTTGCTCGTTTTTTTGCTCGTTTTCTGCTGGGTTTTGTCGGCTGTTTTTCTGAGCGGTTTTAAAAACTGAGTTTTTAGTACACTTGTTCAGCTGAGACCGGTGGAAAAACGGAGGAAAGAAGTCACTTGCTCTATTTTTGAAAACCGGTGGAAAAACTCAGTTTTGACTGAGAAAACTCAGTTTTGACTGAAAACGACCAGCAGAAAACCGTTCTAGTGAAGACAGAGTTTTCTAAAATCCATTGACTAGCATGTTAATCCAACCGGAGGATAGGATTAACATAAATTAACATAAAACTGAGCGGAAAACGCCGACGGAAAACGTCCAAAAGCAGCCCACAAAACGACTGATGTGCACATACCCATAGAGTGGCCATTCTTCATCAATGGAAACCTCAATGCCACTGGATATCTGAAATTGCTACATGATTCAGATATCCAGTGGCATTTAGGTTTCTATTCATGAAGAATTGCCTCACTATCTTTGTACTCCATATACCACACCATACCATCAATTTTTGTGTTCCAACATCCTTGGAGGGATCTATCCAGTGTGGGATCGTGTCAGACCAATAGCGGTGGTTTTGTTTGTTAACTTCACCATTCACAAAATAGTTTGCCTCATAACTCATCTAAAGGCAATTGTCAATGCTGTGTTATGTTAAAACCAAGCACACCCTTGTTTTTCTTATGAAGGTCTCAATAAGTTTGATGTGTTACATGACCCTCTTCCCATTGAAAATAATAATGTTGGATCCAAAATGGCAGACCTTAAAATGGCCGCCATGGTTACCACCCATCTGGAAAAGTTTTCCCCCTCCCGTATACTAATGTGCCACAAACAGGAAGTTGATATCACCAACCATTCCCATTTTATTTAGGTGCATCCATATAAATGGCCCACCCTGTATATTATATATATTTATATATATATATATATATATATATATATATACATATATATATATATATATATATATATATACTAGATGTGGGCCTGATGCTATTGCATCGGGAAGGCGGTGACGTTATGATGCAGGCGAGCTCTATGCCACTGGGGGCAGCACCCATTTCTCCCCCTCTGTATGCTCTCCCCCTTGTGTGATCTCCCTTTTGTGTGCTCTCTCTCTCCCCACTGTGATGTCTTCTCCCCTTTGCTCTCTTGTTTGACCTGTCTCCCACCTGTTTGCTTTTTCTCTCTATCTGTGTTCTCTCCACCTCTGTGTTGTCTTCTCCCCTCATGTGCTCTCTCCTTTGAGCTGTCTCCCCCTGTGCCTCTCTCCCCATGTGCTCTCTCCTTTGAGCTGTCTCTCACCTTGTGCACTTTCACCACTCCCCTTGTGCACTCTCGCCCTTTCCCCTTTGTGCATTCACTCCTCCCCCTATGCATTCTCTGCCATAACTGCACTATCTCTGCCACCTGTGTGCTCTTTCTGGATCCCTGTGCACTCCTCCTCCCCTTGTGTGCTCCCTCTGTTCACGCTGTCTGCCCCCATATGCTGTGTCTCTCGCTCTTCTGCTCTCTCAACCCTGTGAGGTCCAAAAATGGGGGTGGCATAAGTGCACATGCACTCCGGATCAAGTGGCCACCATCTTTGTATATCCAGATGTGCGTCGGGTATACATATGCCCATTTCTCAGGCAGTGATGTGTCAGCGGTGGCAGCTGTTTCAGATGGTGGTACTTTTGGCATCATTGGTGGTATTGCCCCAATCACCTTTTGCTTTGCTTACTGCTTTGCACACTCTTGGCATTCTCTTGATGAGCTTCAAGAGGTAGTCACCAGAAATGGTTTTCACTTCACAGGTGTGCCCTGTCAGGTTTAGTAAGTGGGATTTCTTGCCTTATAAATGGGGTTGGGACCATCACTTGTGTTGTGCAGACGTCTGGTGGATACACAGCTGATAGTCTTACTGAATAGACTGTTAGAATTTGTATTATGGCAAGAAAAAAGCAGCTAAGTAAAGAAAAACAAGTGGGCATCATTACTGTAAGAAATGAAGGTCAGTAAGTCTGAAAAATAGGGAAAACTTTGAAAGTGGCCCCAAGTGCAGTTGCAAATACCATCAAGCGCTACAAAGAAACTGGCTCACATGGGGACCGTCCAGGAAAGGAAGACCAAGAGTCGCCTCTGCTGCGGAGGATAAGTTCATCCGAGTCACCAGCCTCAGAAATCTCAGGTTAACAGCAGCTCAGATTAGAGACCAGGTCAATGCCACATAGAGTTCTAGCAGCAGACACATCTCTACAACAACTGTTAAGAGGAGACATTTTTTGCAGCAGGCCTTCATGGAAAAATAGATGCTAGGAACCACTGCTAAGGACAGGCAACAAGCAGAAGAGACTTGTTTGGGCTAAAGAACACAAGGAATGGACATTAAACCAGTTGAAATCTGTGCTTTGGTCTGATAAGTCCAAATTTTAGATCTTTGGTTCCAACCACTGTGTCTTTGTGCGACGCAGAAAAGGTGAACGGATGAACTGTACATGCCTGGTTCCCACCGTATATATATATATATATATATATATATATACATATACATATATACTATGTAATTGCCTAATCGTGTCTGTCTGTCCAGAAAATCGCGCGCCAGCGCTCATTGGTCACCGCCAGCCACGGCAACCGATGAGCGAAGCGTATGCAAAACAGCCGCGCGCATTCAAAACTCGTGGCAAGCTAAAACCTGGCGACGGCAAAGCATCGGCTTCGCTATCGCTAGGATACATGCATCCAACCGCAGCGAAGCGTGTTTTAAAACACGCGCCAAGTGCACTGATTGGTCGCCGCGGCTGGTGGCGACCAATCAGCGAAGCGGCACGGCTTAGCGGGAAATATGAATCCTGCGCCACTGGTCGCTACTATCAATGGCGACCAATCAGCGTCATGGGATTCAAAATCCCTGCCAAGCCATGCTCCGCTTCGCTCTTTGGTCGTCGCCAGCCGCGGCGACCAATCAGCGCACTTGGCGCGTGTTTTAAAAACAAGCGGTATATGAGGAAAAAATTAAAAACTTACGTTTTTTTCAAAAAACTCAATATTCTTATATTTTCTGAGGTCCTTAGTACATGCATTGGCCAATGTCTGTTTGCTCATCAACCACGACACAGTGACCTCAGGTCTCATGAGTCCTATGCTGACATCCCTGTCCTCCTTGTCCTCCCTGTCCCACTTCTAAGTGGGAGGACACCATCTCAACCTCAGACGACCTGTGGGCAATGAGGGTGCTAAGAGAAGCTGAGTGCTGCAGAGGAATTTTTTCTGGTTGTTTGATCCAGCGTCCTTGCTGGCACCAGTTCACACTATGTCTTTGAGTGCTGTGCAATTTTTTCAGTTTTTATATATATATATATATATATATATATATATATATATACACACTAGCTGTACTACCCGGCTACGCCCATGTTAATAAATAACTGCTGTTAGCTATAACAAAATAGAAACAGAATATGTCATATTGATGACCTATAGGAAAATAGAAACTGAGCTATGATTGGTTGCGATAGGCAGCCTAATAAATCTCCAGCCAACAGTAAACCCTCCCCCCGGCCGGGCAGTATATATTACCTCACACATACACATAAAAGACAGCTCATGTGACTGTGTGAGGCAATTTGTATGGTGTGTGTGTCCCTGGAGTGTGTGTGTCTCCCAGTGGTGTGCGTGTGTCCCTGTGGGGGGGTCCCTGTGGTGTGTGTCCTTTTTGGGGGGAAGGGTGTCCCTGTAGTGTGTGTCCTTGTGGGGGGTGGGGTGTCTCTGTGGTGTGTGTCCATCCCTATGGGGTCTGTGTGTTCCTGTGGGGTGTGTGTGTGTGTGTGTGTCTCTGTGTCCCTGTGGGGTGTGTATGTGTGTATGTCCCTGTGGTGTGTGTGTCCATGTGGGGTGAGTGCATGTGTCCCTATAGGGTGTGTATGTGTGTGTGTCCCAGTGAGGGGGGTGTCTGTGTGGTGTGTGTCTCTGTGTTGTGTGTCTCTTTGTGGTGTGTGTGCTTGTGTTCAGGTGCATGGTGAGTATCCAATGTTGGGGCTCCACCTTAGCTGTTACTCTTTGTGTGCATGTGGTGTGTACACATGTCCCCGTGCGTGGTGAATATTCCATGTCAGGGCCCCACCTTTGTGACTATTTGCTGGTATATGCTGTTAGTCTTTGGTGCTGTCATTAAGCCCCTCTCATTCACAACTGTCAACTGGTAACTGTCACTTTCTCTCCATTATGTAGATAGGGCCAAAATTGTTTGGTGAAGTCGAACCCGTAGGGTTAAAATTTCGCCTCACAAGATAGCCTATGACGCTCTCGAGATGCAGACGTGTGACTGTGCAAAATTTTGTGGCTGTAGTTGCGACAGTGTAGATGCCAATCCCGGACATACACACACACATACACATATTCAGCTTTGTATATTAGACTGGCTGTACTACCCGGCTACGGCCGGGTTAATAAATAACTGCTGTTAGCTATAACAAAATAGAATCTGAATATGTCATATTAATGACCTATAGGAAAATAGAAGCTGAGCTGTGATTGGTTGCTATAGGCAGCCTAATAAATCTCCAGCTAACAGTAAACCCTCCCCCCGGCCGGGCAGTATATACTACCTCACACATACACATAAAACACAGCTCATGTGACCAGGGGCTGACTGGCGACGCAAACCCTGGGTGGCAAAATTTTTCCGCCAGCCCTCGGGGGGGGGGTGCTGTCGGAAATACTCGGCGGCCCATCTCAGTCCCTCCAGCCAGGCCCGTATTTGAAGTTCCTGCCGCCCTAGGCACTGTCAGCGGTGCGCCCCCCATTGCGCCACGCCCCCCTGCAGACAGAGGAGTAGCTAAGAGGAGCCTAGAGATTCCCAATATGGTTGGGGTGGTGGATGGTTGCTAGATGACCGCCACCATGTCACATCAGCAAGGAGGTGGCAGTTATGTTTTGGGTCGTAATCATGTGGAGAGAGCTAGTTTGCCCCCATAGGGTCCATGAAGGCGTGAAAAGGACCAAAGCAAAGTATATATACTTTTAGACTGACCACTTTTTTTCTTCGTACAAAATCATCCCCATGCATGACAATGCACCATCTCTTGGTACAGAGCATAGCCCTGAGTAATTGGCTGCTATGGACATAAAAGTAGAGAAAACCATGGTGTGGCTACCAGTCTCCCCTGATCTCTGCCCTAGTGAGAAACTTGGAAGTACCATTAAGCAAAAAAAATCTAAGATGCTGTAAGACATTAACCGTCAAAGCAGCAGCTCTGGGAGTCAATTCTGACATCCTGCAAACAAATGCAATCTTAAAACATCCAAAACCTGACAAGTGCAATAAATGCAATATTTGTGAAGGTGATATTAAAGAAAGGTGATATAGAATATGAGACATACTGGTAGGATGTTTTCATTGTGAGCCCCAATGGGGACAGTGTTGATGATGTATGTAAAGTGCTATGGAGTGCATAGTGTAATATAAGTGCAAAACATATTATTCTTAATATTATGTCACAATACCAGGATCTGAGGATCTTCTATTTCGAGGTCAGGGGCTCTCTGATGCCATGTCGCTGCCTGTCTCGCTGTCTTCCTCTTTTCACACTGCAATGCGGCGGACAAGAGAGCATTAACTGGTTAGTAACGAGGCGTATGGTGTGTGTACTAACTGAGCCATACACCCTCCCCATACCATGACGTATGGTGTGTACTAACTGAGCCATAAACGCCCCCCATACCATGTGCAGCAGACATTGTAGGATTACTATATGGATTTTATTATTAGGGCACGGACACACTGGCGTGAAACTCAGATGAGTGCTATGTGTGATTTTATCGCAGTGCAGTCAGTTAATCAACGTCTGAAACACATTGGCGAGTGTCGGACACTTTTTTCTCATCCAGATTCTGGATGGGAAAAAAGTCACAACATGCTGCGACAGTCTGCGATTCATGTGCGAGACTCGCCAATGCAAGTCTATGAGTCCAACAAAATGATGGACCGCACACTGACAGCACACGCACCATCCGAGAGGCATCTGTTTTTTTTCACTGATATATTATCATTCTTCAGCTGAGACAACTGTAAAATGCTCCTGTAAATAGCAGTAATAGCTGCTGAGAAACAAAACAGATTGCACATGGATGTGATCTAAGAAAACTGTCGGACACTCGCACAGCATTTGGATGTCCCAGTGGCCAACTACACAGACAGCCCGCCACAGCCACACACAGAGCCACAACCCACAAAAACAGTCAGCCACATAGACAGCTACACAGACGCAGAGAGCCACACAGAGAGACACAGCCACATAGACAGCCACACACATAGCCACAGCCAGCCACACACAGAGCCACAGCCAGCCACACACAGAGCCACAGCCAGCAACATAGACAGCCATAGCCAGCCACACACAGGTACACACAGACACAGCCAGCCAAACAGAGACACAGCCAGCTACACACACAATATCAGCCACACACACAATCAGCCACACACATACAGCCACACACATAGTTAGCCACACAAACACAGCCAGCCACACACAGCCAAAGCCAGCCACACACAGGCGCAGCCAGGCATGTATACACACACAGATGCAGCCAGTCATGTATACACACACACACAGATGCAGCAAGGCATGTATACACACACACACACAGATGCAGCCAGTCATGTATACACACACACACACACAGATGCAGCAAGGCATGTATACACACACACACACACAGATGCAGCCAGGCATGTATACACACACACACACACACACACACACACACACACACAGATGCAGCCAGACATGTATACACACACACACACAGATGCAGTCAGTCATGTATACACACACACAGATGCAGCAAGGCATGTATACACACACACACACACACACACAGATGCAGCCAGGCATGTATACACACACACACACACACAGATGCAGCCAGTCATGTATACACACACACACAGATGCAGCCAGTCATGTATACACACACACACACACACACACACACACAGATGCAGCAAGGCATGTATACACACACAGATGCAGCCAGACATGTATAACACACACACACACACACTCACACACAGATGCAGCCAGGCATGTATACACACACACACACACAGATGCAGCCAGACATGTATACACACACACACAGATGCAGCCAGTCATGTATACACACACACACACACACAGATGCAGCAAGGCATGTATACACACACACAGATGCAGCCAGGCATGTATACACACACACACATAGATGCAACCAGTCATGTATACACACACACACACAGATGCAGCCAGTCATGTATACACACACACACACACACAGATGCAGCCAGGCATGTATACACACACAGATGCAGCCAGTCATGTATACACACACACACACACACAGATGCAGCAAGGCATGTATACACACACACACACACAGATGCAGCCAGTCATGTATATACACACACACACAGATGCAGCAAGGCATGTATACACACACACAGATGCAGCCAGACATGTATACACACACACACACACAGATGCAGCCAGGCATGTATACACACACACAGATGCAGCCAGTCATGTATACACACACACACACATACAGATGCAGCAAGGCATGTATACACACACACAGATGCAGCCAGACATGTATACACACACACACACAGATGCAGCCAGGCATGTATACACACACACACACACAGATGCAGCCAGACATGTATATACACACACATACACACAGATGCAGCCAGTCATGTATACACACACACACACACACACAGATGCAGCCAGACATGTATACACACACACACAGATGCAGCCAGACATGTATACACACACACAAAGATGCAGCCAGACATGTATACACACACACACAGATGCAGCCAGGCATGTATACACACACACACACACACACACACAGATGCAGCAAGGCATGTATACACACACACAGATGCAGCCAGACATGGATACACACACACACAGATGCAGCCAGACATGGATACACACACACACACAGATGCAGCCAGACATATATACACACACACACACACACACACACACAGATGCAGCCAGACATGTATACACACACACACACACACACAGATCCAGCCAGACATGTATACACACACAGATGCAGCCAGACATGGATACACACACACAGATGCAGCCAGACATATACACACACACACACACACATACACACAGATGCAGCCAGACATGGATACACACACACACACACACAGATGCAGCCAGACATGTATACACACACATAGATGCAGCCAGACATGTATACACACACACACACACACACACACACAGATGCAGCCAGACATGTATACACACACATAGATGCAGCCAGACATGTATACACACACACACACACATTACTTTTAGATAAAGAATAAACACATCGGTGTTTGCTCACCTCCCCCTTGATGGTGTCCCATTCAGCTCCTCCATGGCGGGAATCTAATGGAGCAGGGCGCGCTGCATGATGTCACAGCTTGCTGACATGGCCACTGCTCAGAGCTCTGTCTGTCAGCAGTGACACAGCCGGCCCTGCTCAGAAACAGAAGGTGCCGGCCGACCATACAACAAGCGGAGGGTCCTGCGGGCAGCCATGAAGAGCTGGGAGCCTCAGCCAACATTGGCAGAGACCGGCCCAGCCTGCTGCCCCAGAATGGCGCTTGTCAAGCGCTCCGGTCTTGAGGGTGAGTGCAATGTAAGCACTCCTCAGGACTTTGCTGCAGCCAGTCTGTGCCGGCCGCTGGGTGCATTAAGGCTATTGTTTGTATGATAAATCACAGGTGGCCGCATCCCGCACTAAGAATAGCCGCGGCCGCCAGTGATTTACTTTTGCATTGTTGTTGATAACGCACCTGGCGGCCCTGAACTGTTACCGGCCCCGGCGGCCCGGGGGGCAAATGCCTCCCTGCCACCTGGCCCAGCCCGCCCCTGCATGTGACTGTGTGAGGCAATTTGTGCACATCTGTGTCTGACTGTATGGGTGTGTGTGTCCCTGGGGTGTGTGTGTCCCTGGGGTGTGTGTGTGTCCCAGTGGTGTGCATGTGTCCCTGTGGGGAGGGTCCCTGTGGAGTGTGTCCTTTTGGGGGGGAAGGGTGTCTCTGTGGTGTGTGTCCATCCCTATGGGGTCTGTGTGTTCCTGTAGGGTGTTTGTGTGTGTCTCTGTGTCCCTGTGGGGTGTGTATGTGTGTATGTCCCTGTGGTGTGTGTGTCCCTGTGGGGTGAGTGCATGTGTCCCTATAGGGTGTGTATGTGTGTGTGTGTCCCAGTGAGGGGGGTGTCTGTGTGGTGTGTGTCTCTGTGTTGTGTGTGTCCCTTTGTGGTGTGTGTGCTTGTGTTCGGGTGTGTGGTGAGTATCCAATGTTGGGGCTCCACCTTAGCTGTTACTCTTTGTGTGCATGTGGTGTGTATACATGTCCCCGTGCGTTGTGAATATTCCATGTCAGGGCCCCACCTTAGTGACTATATGCTGGTATATGCTGTTAGTCTTTGGTGCTGTCATTAAGCCCCTCTCATTCACAACTGTCAACTGGTAACTGTCACTTTCTATCCATTATGTAGATAGGGCCAAAATTGTTTGGTGAATTGGAACGCGCGGGGTTAAAATTTTGCCTCACAACATAGCCTATGAGATCCAGACGTGTGACTGTGTAAAATTTTGTGGCTGTAGTTGCAACGGTGTAGATGCCAATCCCGGACATACACACACACATACACACATTCAGCTTTATATATTAGATATATATATATACTAGATGGCGGCCCGATTCTAAAGAATCGGGTAGTCTAGAATCCATATATAGTTTATTTACTAATAGTTACGGGAGTGCGGTGAAATGAATTGTGTGTATACAGGCGGCTCAGTGGGTAGCAGAGTATACGGTGGCTCAGTGGTCAGCAGTGAGTGCGGTGGCTCAGTGGTTAGCAGTGAGTGCGGTGGCTCAGTGGTGAGCAGTGAGTGCGGTGGCTCAGTGGTGAGCAGTGAGTGCGGTGGCTCAGTGGTTAGCAGTGAGTGCGGTGGCTCAGTGGTTAGCAGTGAGTGCGGTGGCTCAGTGGTTAGCAGTGAGTGCGGTGGCTCAGTGGTTAGCAGTGAGTGCGGTGGCTCAGTGGTTAGCAGTGAGTGCGGTGGCTCAGTGGTTAGCAGTGAGTGCGGTGGCTCAGTGGTTAGCAGTGAGTGCGGTGGCTCAGTGGTTAGCAGTGAGTGCGGTGGCTCAGTGGTTAGCAGTGAGTGCGGTGGCTCAGTGGTTAGCAGTGAGTGCGGTGGCTCAGTGGTTAGCAGTGAGTGCGGTGGCTCAGTGGTTAGCAGTGAGTGCGGTGGCTCAGTGGTTAGCAGTGAGTGCGGTGAGATTGGTCAGCGCAGCGACGTGGGCAGAGTGGTCAGCGCAGAGGACAGGGGGCAGAGGCGGCTGGGCAGAGGACAGGGGGCAGAGGCGGCTGGGCAGAGGACAGGGGGCAGAGGACGCAGAGGACAGGGGGCAGAGGACGCAGAGGACAGGGGGCAGAGGACACAGAGGGGCAGAGGACAGGGGGCAGAGGACACAGAGGGGGCAGAGGACGCAGAGGGGGCAGAGGACGCAGAGGGGGCAGAGGAGACAGAGGACACACAGGGGCAGAGGACGCAGAGGACAGGGGGCAGAGGACAGGGGGCAGAGGAGAGGGGGCAGAGGACAGGGGGCAGAGGACAGGGGGCAGAGGACAGGGGGCAGAGGACACAGAGGGGGCAGAGGACACAGAGGGGGCAGAGGACACAGAGGGGGCAGAGGACAGGGGGCAGAGGACACAGAGGGGGCAGAGGATGCAGAGGACAGGGGCAGAGGACACAGAGGGGGCAGAGGACAGGGGGCAGAGGACACAGAGGGGGCAGAGGACGCAGAGGACAGGGGGCAGAGGACACAGAGGGGGCAGAGGACGCAGAGGGGGCAGAGGACGCAGAGGGGGCAGAGGACGCAGAGGCGGCAGAGGACGCAGAAGACAGGGGGAAGAGGACACAGAGGGGGCAGAGGACGCAGAGGACAGGGGCAGAGGACACGGGGCAGAGGACGCAGAGGGGGCAGAGGACGCAGAAGACAGGGGGAAGAGGACACAGAGGGGGCAGAGGACGCAGAAGACAGGGGCAGAGGACAGGGGTCAGAGGACAGGGGGAAGAGGACACAGAGGGGGCAGAGGACAGGGGGCAGAGGACACAGAGGGGGCAGAGGACGCAGAGGGGGCAGAGGACGCAGAGGGGGCAGAGGACGCAGAGGGGGCAGAGGACGCAGAGGACGCAGAGGACACAGGGGGCAGAGGACACAGGGGGCAGAGGACACAGGGGGCAGAGGACACAGAGGGGGCAGAGGACACAGAGGGGCAGAGGACACAGAGGGGGCAGAGGGGGCAGAGGGGGCAGAGGGGGCAGAGGACGCAGAGGACACAGAGGGGGCAGAGGACGCAGAGGACACAGAGGGGGCAGAGGACGCAGAGGACACAGAGGGGCAGAGGACGCAGAGGACACAGAGGGGGCAGAGGACGCAGAGGACACAGAGGGGGCAGAGGACGCAGAGGACACAGAGGGGGCAGAGGACGCAGAGGACACAGAGGGGGCAGAGGACGCAGAGGACACAGAGGGGGCAGAGGACGCAGAGGACAGGGGGCAGAGGACTCAGAGGACAGGGGGCAGAGGACGCAGAGGACAGGGGGCAGAGGACGCAGAGGACAGGGGGCAGAGGACGCAGAGGACAGGGGGCAGAGGACGCAGAGGACAGGGGGCAGAGGATGCAGAGGACAGGGGGAAGAGGACACAGAGGGGGCAGAGGACGCAGAGGACAGGGGGCAGAGGACAGGGGCAGAGGACGCAGAGGACAGGGGGCAGAGGACGCAGAGGACAGGGGGAAGAGGACACAGAGGGGGCAGAGGACGCAGAGGACAGGGGGCAGAGGACAGGGGGCAGAGGACAGGGGGCAGAGGACGCAGAGGACAGGGGGCAGAGGACGCAGAGGACAGGGGGCAGAGGACACAGAGGACAGGGGGCAGAGGACACAGAGGACAGGGGGCAGAGGACACAGAGGACAGGGGGCAGAGGACACAGAGGACAGGGGGCAGAGGACACAGAGGACAGGGGGCAGAGGACACAGAGGACAGGGGGCAGAGGACACAGGACAGGGGGCAGAGGACACAGAGGACAGGGGGCAGAGGGGGCAGAGGAGGCAGAGGACAGGGGGCAGAGGACAGGGGGCAGAGGACAGGGGGCAGAGGACAGGGGGCAGAGGACACAGAGGACAGGGGGCAGAGGACACAGAGGGGGCAGAGGAGGCAGAGGACACAGAGGACAGGGGGCAGAGGACACAGAGGACAGGGGGCAGAGGACACAGAGGACAGGGGGCAGAGGACAGGGGGCAGAGGACACAGAGGACAGGGGCAGAGGATACAGAGGAGAGGGGGCAGAGGACACAGAGGACAGGGGGCAGAGGACACAGAGGACAGGGGGCAGAGGACACAGAGGACAGGGGGCAGAGGACACAGAGGACAGGGGGCAGAGGACACAGAGGACAGGGGGCAGAGGACAGGGGCAGAGGACACAGAGGGGGCAGAGGACGCAGGGCAGAGGGAGCACACAGGTTGGATGGCAGAGCAGCCTGTATGGCTGCAGACTTACCGGTGGCCGGGCCTCGGGTGTAGGAGGAGAGGAGGGGCGGGCAGAGCTGCAGGAGAGGAAGTCCCGCCCTCCCTCCTCTCCAGACACACGGCAGGGAGCACGGGTACCCCCAGGGTGTGTGTGGCCCTCCGAGGTGGCGGGCAATGGGCCCCCCTGCCCCCCCCGGTATGTAGGTACTGGCTGGAGGGCAGAGGGTGGAGGGGAGTGGCAGGAGGGCACACGGAACTTCCGAGATCGGAACGTTCCGTGTGTCGGTGACTGTAGCCGAGGGGCAGCCTGGCTACAGTGCACTGGATGAGCCTGGGCGACGACCATCACGGAAGTGGGCGTGGCCTCCTCCGGAAGTGGCCTTCGGGTTTTATATAATAGATAATAAAGCTTTTTTATTTTAATAAAATCACACTTTTCCAACATGTTATATGAAATTATATTTGTATGTTATTGGTTTATTAAAGGAAATCTGTCGCCCTTTTGAGGTTTTTTAGTTATTATTATTGGCATACAGGTTGTATACATCTGAAATTGGTCATACCTTTATGCCTCCTGGATGATGGCTTGTTCAGTAGAAATCATCTTTTATAGTTTTGATCTTCCAGGCTTTTGGGCATGCACTGCCTCCGAGTCTTCAATATATAAGACTTCTCCTACCCTTCTCCTCTTCTTCTCTTTCTTAGCATCTCGGTGACGGGTGCACTGCTGTAAATCCCGCACCTGCACATTCTGCTTGCCTTTTCTCCTCTGCATTGTTCCTGTTCCACCCATTAGTGGGCACTGTTTTCAGTTTTGATGTGTCCAGGCGCCCTGTTTTAAATGTCATTTTAGAAACCACAAAGGGGCAGAACAGTGCAGGGAAGAGACAGCAGGCAGAGTGTGCAGTTGTTGGATTACAAGTCATGCATCTGACATCACAGGGAAACTGAAGAGAATTGAAAATCTTGTATAATGAAGGGTAAATGCAGTCTTATCTTCTGGGCAGTGCATACACCGCAGCCTGGAAGAGCAAAGGTATAAATGATGATTTTTATAGAACAAGCCAGCATCCAGGAGGCATACAGGTATGGCTAATTTTAGCTGTGTACAATGAGTATGCTCATATTTACATCTCAAAAATCTCTAAGGGTACCGTCACACCTAGCGATGTCGGCGGCAATTTTATAGGCGACACTGGGGCGTGGCCTATCGCCGCCAACATTGCCGATGCGTCGCCTAATGTGAATGGGCGAGGACAAAGCATTTGAGTGGTCGCCTGGTTTCACAGCAGCGCTCTGAAACCAGGCGAGCACTCTGGGGCGATGTATACACATCGCCCCATGTAAACGGGGGACGGCGATCTCGCAGGCATCGCCGTTGGGGTTTTTAGACACCCCAGCGGTGACGATGCCGGTAAGATCGCCGGTGGGTCACCAGAGGTGTCACCGCATGTAAACATGCGACGGCGATGCTGGCGGGGCACCAAAAACATGCGCGCTCCCGCCCGTCGCCGCCGACATCTCCAGTGACGTCACCTGGTGTGACGGGCCCCTAAATAATGACAGATTCCCTTTAAGAATGATAACATTTTTATTTAAAGATATTTTAAATCCAGTTGAGCTTGAATTCCGAATACCGATGTGCCCCATCAACAACACATTAGTCAGAGTGAATTAGGTTATGAATACAAACACAAAACTGAATGTTTTTCGTCTTTGCGTTTGAACCTTTATTCCATCACTCAAACATCCTCATGGGTATTTTTCTCTGGGACAATATGACCATCAAATCGTTATTTCCTCATTATTGTTTTTTTGGGGAATAATTTGGCACACATTTTAATAGACAAGACCAATAATTTCAAGATTCCAATTTCACATTTATGTATTCAGAGATTTTTAACTTATATTTACTGAGTCAAATAAACACATTTGGGTGACTTCAAATTCTATTTGTTGAGATTCCAGCTGCAATTTATCTTTTGAAGCACCTTATCATCTAATTACAGCTGCAAATGCTAATGGTTTGTAATCACCTCATTACCAAATTGTCTTTATATTACACTGCTAATATGTCTGACATAATGAGGGTGATGTGGAGAATTTCTTCATTATCAGAGGATTGCTTCAGACCTGAATTAGTAAAAATGAATTATGGGTCGGGATGAACTGCATACACAACAGACCACATGTATGGATGGTGGCAGGGGAGTTCATAGCAATTAACACTAGCTGCTGTATAACTGAATATTCCTTATTGTTAGGTTATCTTAGATACAGTTTGAAAAAGGTAAAAAGTCAGGGGGATAGAAGACCAAATCCATTAGTCGGAGAACTGCTATATGCAGATTCTGTTTATGGACATAAAAACAAATTCCCTAAGGGTTCATCATGGCTTATGTTTACAGAAGAGCCTTGGCAGCAATGCACAATTTATTTTCAACCAGGTCTTAGCAAGTCCTGCCAAGGTTTTAATAATTTAGAAAATAGGAATAGTGATACAAATTTAAAAACAGTACAAGAGCTAGCTAGTAGTCGCTCCTTAAGGAAATGTTCCCTGGGAAAAAAAGATGCAAAATATCTCTCCTCCAGAAGAAAAAAATGTTTTTTCTAATGCCTCTTTTAGGTAATGGCACATTGTCCAAAAGATTAACTTCTTTGCAAATAGTGCCATAAATTTATGGCTGCACAGTGCCACTGTCCATACGTTTATTCTACAACTGCACTGCAGCTAAGGCTACTTTCACACTACGAATTTGTCATTTCAGATGCTGTCCGATGAAAATCGGACAGCATCGGATCTGATTTTGCCCCCATTATATCCAATGGGGATCGGACCGAATCGGATATGCACAAAGTGGCATCCGATTTGCGTCCGATCCGATGTAGTCCGATTGTGTCCGATTGTTTTTTGGTGCAAAAATCGGAGACTGCTCCGATTTTTGCACCCGAATCCAAAATCGGATACAATCGGACACGAATCGGTCCGAAATAAATAGAATGGATGGCTATGGGACTCGGATCGGCTTTAAAATCGGACCCGAAATTTTAATAGGGCATGCTCCAGCATCCTGCAATAGCCCTCCCCTAGCCCTCCCCCAGCTCTTTTCCCACGCCATATTGTCCAGGGAGTGTCCAGGAGCAGCTGTGGGCCACAAGAGGGATTGTGCCAGGGGTCCAGGGGTCCAAGGGTGCAGGGTCCAGGGATCCAGAGGTTCAGTGGTCCAGGGGAGCAGGGGCCAGGGGTGCAGGGTCCAGGGGTGCAGGGTCCAGGGGTGCAGGGTCCAGGGTGCAGGGTGCAAGGTCCAGGGGTCCAGAGGTCCAGGGGTGCAGGGTCCAGGGTGCAGGGTCCAGGGGTCCAGAGGTCCAGGGGTGCAGGGTCCAGGGTGCATGGTCCTGGGGGAGGAGTGCTGTTTAAATTGGATCCGATAAAAATCGGATCGGATAGCAAAATCGGATACCATCGGATGCCATCGGTCCGATTTTCCATCGGATCCGATGCATCCGATCCGATAAAACATCGGTCCGATGTTTCCGATTGCATCCCATTTAGTGCATCCAATGCTGTCTGATTTTTATCGGACAGCATCGGAAATGACAAATTCGTAGTGTGAAAGTAGCCTAACCTGCTTGAAGGGGAAGTCAAGGCTACAGCTGCTCACTGTATTCCTATTGAGGTTTGATTCGTCTGCAAGCAGGGATAGCAAAGCCAACACCGATTGGACACATGTGAGCCCCGGGAGAGCGAGTGCAGATGCCACGGGAACGTCATCAGCACTGGAGGTGCATATGTGTTTTTTTTTTAGCAGGGGCAAACACTCTAATTGAGAAGAGTTGGTCAGAGTAGTGAACAACCCCTTTAAAACAGTGACACCAACTAAAATCCTTTACCTCCTTTAAGTTTTCCCTAACCCTTAATCTTCCTCTTTATCTCAGACAAACATTCTCCAACTATGTCTGACCAGGTTAGCCTATAAATCTTTGTTTCTTCACAAAAAAATCAACCAGAATAGATCTTGGGGATATCAGATCTTATTGCAGCTTAATCGCAATACCATGCATACTGGACTTGAATAGTACGTCAAACTGACTATACTATAAATTCCCCCTAATAAACACTTTTTCAATGGTCTATTACCAATGGTTTAACCATATGCTCCCTGGACCACTCCCACCACATCTGCCACATTATATGCATTATATTTTTATTATGTCTGCACACTATTTTTATGTATACTTA
This sequence comes from Allobates femoralis, assembly GCA_033576535.1. NCBI lineage: Eukaryota > Metazoa > Chordata > Amphibia > Anura > Aromobatidae > Allobates > Allobates femoralis. Next base: position 503,899,160 of record JARQOC010000003.1, read on the forward strand.
TTCTGTACCATACGGGATTTATACACAATAGATGGTTGTTGGCCAAATTATGATTTGGCCAATTATTTGGCTGTCAACTTTCTCTCCTGACTTTCCCAGAATCACAAGCACTCATCCCATGATCACTCCTGTATTCTCTATAAGAGAGCTGCTAATACATGTTTCCAGAAACGGATTATTTTACCAAGGTCAAAAGGGTTCTGCAGCCCAAAATCAGCTATGCCAAATGCTTATCTCACCTAACATCATCTGTTATGGGAAAGTCGCGAGTTCTACAATAAACTGATGTCACTGATATCAATGGTTTAAATAACATTAATCTAATGTATTTGGAGACTTTAAAATGGTTCTAGATGTCCCAGGTTATAAATCTTATTATGCCCTGCCAAAGGAAGAACATTAAAAGAGTTCATCAGAGTTCCAAGTGTATTATTGTGCACTGTCTAAGCAATTAAAGGATCCCAGGTTCAAGGAATAAAAGCTTCTAAAAATTATGACATTAGAAATAATGATTTCAGATAAATCCTCAAGTAAAAATAGTAGAGAATATTTTTACCTTCGCAAAATATGTTTCTTATGGGGCAAAAAAGGAAATAATAAAACTACACAAATGATAAAATTGTCATCATAACATCCATTAGAACCTAGACACTATAAATGCCATTAAAAGGAAAGTAAAAAATTCCAGGAAGGTTTCTTTATCTTAATCCTGCACACAGAAACAGGAACAATAAGTCATACACACACCGAAAACTAGAACCAATGAAAACAAATCCTCACACCTCTGCAAAAGCAAAAACATTACTAAAGATATGACCCTTGGAATGCAGAAACACAAAAATGAATAATATTTTTTTATTTTTTATTGTGCAAACTAAAATGCTTATACATTTTGTATTGCTGTAATGAAAACAAACCCCACAATATAGTGAACTTGTTATTTATACCACACAGTAAATACTGTATAAACAAGACTGCTGTTATTTCCCATTCTGTCTACACAATAAAATTAATAAAAGCTATTCTGTACATTATGCAGTTGAAACAGAAAGATTACATACACTAAATAAAAAGACACATATGCATGTTTTTCTCACTATCTGACATGAAATTAGAATAAACTTTCTCGTTTTAGGTCAATTAGGATTACCATAATTATTTACATTTGGCAAATGCCAGAACACTGAGAGAGACAATGTTTTAAGGCATTTTTATTATTTTCTGCAAATTCACAAGTTTACATACACTTCATTAGTATTTGGTACCATTGCTCTTAAATAGGGATGGGCGAATCTACTCGTTGTTACTCGCTACTCTGCGAGTAGTAAGGTACTCAGCCGACTCCTTACTCTGCGAGTTTCATTGCGATTACTCGCACAGTAACGAGTCCAATGAAAATCAATTGTAAATTCTATTCCTCTACTTCTTTGAACCGGATTGTCCCGGATTGACCCGGTCAGGTTCAAATAGTTACCATAGACATCAATGTTTAATGTACCCGGATCTGTACAAACGGGTACAATCCGGTTTAGTCCCGGTATAAAGAATCTGCTTAAAGCGGTCATGGACTCCATGTCAATCCAGTTCAACCTAACATATTTGCTATGCAGCCGGATTGTCCCTGAATCGTTACAAAACCTGACCGGTTACCAAATACCCGCTGTCAGCAGCGAGTATTACGAGCAAGTCTACTCCTGTATTCTGTATTCGGTACTCGCCGAATATAGAATATGTTAATGTTACGTTATGAGACGGGGACAGTCTAGCATGTTAGCTATGAAAAAAGTGAAGAGCCAGCCCAGCATGTTATCCAATCATAGTCAGTAATGCCGCAGCCATGTTGGTTGTGGCATTACTATGATAGGCATCATGATGGACAGCAGCCAATGTCATGTATGACAAGGCAAGGCTGTATATAAGCCTTGCCCCCGCCATTTTGGGCACATTCCTATGACGATCTGAGCTAGTGTAGGGAGAGTTGCAGAAGATCCTAGGGAGTGTCAGTCAGTGTAGGAAATCCACCTCGAGAAAGATGACGCTATATGCTTCTACCAGTAAAACTACGAATGTGCATCACTCACCTTAATTAGCTTATGCAGGGCAGCTAAACTATATGACTTCCGGAAAATGGCTCCTGCCTGAGTCTAGATTTTGGGTACCGTAGTTTGCCCAAAATTTCTGCGGGAGGGAGGGTGGGAGGTGAGCAGATTCTTCTGCAGTGCAGCCGCAGTCTCGAATTGCAGTCTGGGAACCCTTCAGATTGAAAAAAGGTTTAATACGGTTTAGTGATGGGCGAGTCCTAAATTACTCGGAATCGCTTGACTCTAGCGAGTCCGAGCCCGGGACTCGCTACTCGTTGCGAGTCTAGCGAGTCCAATGTTAATGAATGGGGAAGCGAGCAATAGCGATTAATGTGCGATTTACAAATCGCAGATGTGTCTCGGAAAGCGCTCGCATTGCCGTTTTGGAAACCCCACTCGCAACAGTTTTTTGCTGCTGTGTCCAAGGCCAAACTCGCATGTGTTTGTCTTATTTGCAGGTAGGAGAGCAGCAACGCACTGGTCTGCCACAGAGAAAATAAAGCTGAAGTGGTTATTATGACCCAAAATCTATCAGGTGCAAAAAAATAAGAAATAGTACCTCAGCTAAGCCTCTGACTTCAGCTATTAGGAAAGCTGAGTGAGTAAGCTAAGCTATGAGGTCGGTCCTGTGTGCACTGTAAGGCTGCTCCTCCCTGCCTGCCTGCCTGCCTACAGTCCTCTACACAGTACTCCTCTGTCCTCCTGGTAGCTCTCAGAAGAGCTGTTTGGGTTAAATATAAGGAATCTTGAGGTTTCCCTACACTGACTGACACTCCCTATGATCTGCTCCAGCATCTACCTCACCCTGCACTAGCTCAGATCGTCACAGGAATGTGGAGGAAATGGCGGTGGCAAGGCTTATATACAGCCTCGCCTCTCATACATGACATAGGCATCACGATGGACAGAAGCCAATCATAGTCCTGCCACAACCAACATGGCTGTGGCATTACTGAATATGATTGGCTAACATGCTTGTCCATCTTCACAAGTTTTCTGACCTAACACGCTAGGCTGTCTCGGAAGCTTTGTTGGAACATAACAGATTCTGTATTCGCGAGTCCCGAATACAGTATACAGGACTCGGATTCGTAGACTCGCTCAGACTCGCTCAGACTCGCTGCTGACAGCGGGTATCCGTGAAGCGGTGCGATTGTTTAAACAATTTGGGGAGATTCAAGCTACATAGCGATGTGATATAGCGAGTCTAGCGAGTGAGAAAAAGTAAACTCTGACAAAACTAGGATTGCCATTGACTTGCATTGGACTCGTTACTGTGCGAGTAATCGCTGGGAAACTCGCCGAGTACCGAGTCCTGCGAGTCCCTTACTACTCGCCGAGTAACGAGTCCTAGCGAGTAGACTCGCCCATCCCTAATACGGTTACATAGACAGTCATGTTAAAACAAATCGGATTGTCCCTGTCCGGTTCAAGCCGGTTAACTTTAACATGACTGTCTATGGGACCGGATTGAACCGTTCCGGTTCAATCCGTTTTTTTTTTTACTATTCTTTAAAACCCTGCGGCTTTTTGCTGCTGGCTTTTAAAGAATGAAATGGGGAATTGCAGGTTTTTCCTTTGCTGCCAGACCCCTTTATGGGGTCCAGCAGCAGGGGAATCACTGCAATACTCGCTTCCCCATTCATTTACATTGGACTCGCTAGACTCAAAACAAGTAGCGAGTATCGGGATCCTACTCGTTAGAGTCTAGCGAGTCCGAGTAATTTAGTATTCGCCCATCCCTACTCTTAAACTGTATGACTTGGGTCAAATGTTTTGGACATCCTTCCACAAGCTTCTCACAATAGTTGGTTGCAATTTGGGTCCATGCCTCCTGACAGAACTAGTGTAGCTGAGCCATGTTTGTAGGTCACCTTACTTGCACTTGCCTTTTCAGCTTTGCCCATAAATTTTCAATAGGATTGAGATCAGGGCTTTGTAATGGCCACACATCAAAACATTGACTTTGTTATCCTTAAGCCACTTTGTAACCAGTTAGGAAGTATGCTTTGGATCATTGTCCATTTGGAAGATTCATTTCCACCCAAGCTTTAACTTTCTGGCTGATATCTTGAGATGTTACTTCAGTATTGCCCTGACTATCTTCTTTTCTCATGATGCAATTTTGTGAAGTTCACCAGTCTCTCCTGCAGCAAAACTACCCCACAACACAATGATGTCACCCCAGTGTTTCACAGTTGGGATGGTGTTTTTAGGCTTCCACACTTCTCCCTTTTTCCTCCAAATGTATCAATATTCATTATGGCTGAACAGTTCAATCTAAGTTTCGTCAGACCACAGGATATGTCTCCAAAAATGTAGCTCTTTGTTCCTGGGAGCATTTGCAACATTAATCTGGCTTTTTATGTTTCTTATGTAGTAATGGCTTCTTCCTGGCAGAGTGGCCTTTCAGCGCATGTTGATCCAGTACTCGTTTTACTGTGGATAACTAAACAATCCTAACAGCTTCTACCATCATCTTCACAAGATCTCTTGCTTTTCTTCTTGGGTTGATATGCACATATTGAACCAAAGCTCATTCATCTCTGGGACACAAAACCCATCTCGTTACTGAGCAGTATGATAGTTGGAAATTCCCATCTGGATTGTACTTGCATATAATTGTTTATAGAGATGAACGAGACACCTTCAGGTATCTGGAAATTGCACCCATAGATGAACCAGACTTGTGCAAGTCCACAATTGTTTTCCTGATATCTTGGCTAATTTCTTTACACTTTCCTATGATGCTACACAAAGAAGCATGGTGTTTCAAATGTGCATTAAAATACATCCACAGTTGTGTCTCTAATAAACTATGATGTTGTTAATAAACCTATCAGAAGCTCCTAAACACATTACATCATCATATGGGCTTTCCCAAATTGTTTAAAGGCATGATAATTATAATGTATGTAAACTTGTGACTTTGCGGAAAGTAATAAAAAATACTTTAAAACCTTCTCTCTCTCATTATTCTGGCATTTGGCAAATATAAATAATAATGGTAATCTTAATTGATCTAAATACAGGAAAGGTTTATTCTGATTTCATATCAGATAGTGAGAAAAACATGCATCTGTGTCTTTATGTAGAGTGTATGTAAATTTCTGGTTTTAACTGTATGTGCTCTAGAAAGGTGTCATCTCCAAGTTACTTGAAATAATTGCTATTTCTTTAAGTCACCCTGGAAGAGTTATTTTTGGAGTTGTTAGTAATTGTTAATAGTTGGATGGTTAAGATAACCTGTGGAACAAAGGACACATGAAGCTCCAAATTTCATAATTTTGTATTCAGAACATTTATTTGGTCAATTCTTTCATTTCAATATATTGTAATCAAGGCAACAAAAGTACAGATTTGTTTTTAACTATTTCAATTTCCTCTGCCTTGAATTCTTCCTTCCTCACCTTTTTACCCCGGTGTATGAAACTTTGTTTATCACGGAAAATAAACATATAAAATATATTATACAAATAACTGAACTTAAATAGGAAATTAAGCAAGGGTAAACATTTTTCTTTTTACTCAACCTGATTAAACCAATATGGGGTGTTACCTGTGTGTTGTTCTTTCAGGGACCAGTCTGGAAACTGAAAATAGTCAGTTTCATAGGTTTATGGTTGAAGGTAGAATTAAGTCCATTAGGTTCAACCTATAATCTAACATTTTGATACAAAGGAAGGCAAAACCCTAACAGGGCAAACACTAAGCTCAATATTGGGGGAATAATTCCTTCCCAACTCCACATAGGGTAATTATACCAGGTCCCAGGATCAATGTTCTATCACAGAATCTACTACCCATTTTATATTTTTTCAAGAGAGGCATCCACGCCCACCTTGAATTTTAGTAGTTAATCAACCATTACAACATCATGTTGCAGAGAATTCCATAGTCTCACTGCTCTAGTTCAGCTATGACCTTCTTATACACCAATGACCAAAATTGCATACTTTATTATACATGTGGCTGTACGAGTGACTTGCATAAAGAGAAAGCTATGTTCTTCTCATGAGCATTTATGCCTTTTAAAGTATCAAATCATTGTATTAACCTTGGCAGCAGCTGCCTGATACTGGTCACTAAAGTTGAGTTTTCCATCCACTCATACACCCAAGTGTATTTCAGTGACAGTTTTACCAAATGTATTACATTTTAGTACATACCGTATATGGCTGCTGTATATAGGGGCTGCAATACCACTGGGGCTGCAATACCACTGGGGCTGCTGTATATAGGGGCTGCAATACCACTGGGGCTGCAATACCACTGGGGCTGCTGTATATAGGGGCTGCAATACCACTGGGGCTGCAATACCACTGGGGCTGCTGTATATAGGGGCTGCTGTATACACCACTGGGGCTGCAATACCACTGGGGCTGCTGTATATAGGGGCTGCAATACCACTGGGGCTGCAATACCACTGGGGCTGCTGTATATAGGGGCTGCAATACCACTGGGGCTGCAATACCACTGGGGCTGCTGTATATAGGGGCTGCTGTATACACCACTGGGGCTGCAATACCACTGGGGCTGCTGTATATAGGGGCTGCAATACCACTGGGGCTGCAATACCACTGGGGCTGCTGTATATAGGGGCTGCAATACCACTGGGGCTGCTGTATATAGGGTCTGCTGTATACACCACTGGGGCTGCAATACCACTGGGGCTGCTGTATATAGGGGCTGCAATACCACTGGGGCTGCTGTATATACCACTGGGGCCTGCTGTATATCATACTGCTGGGGCCTGTATACCACTGCTGGGGGCTGTATGCCTGTGCTGGGGTCCACCCTCAGCTTATACGCGAGTCAATAGATTTTCCCAGGTTTTGGGGGCAAAAGTAGGGGGGTCGGCTTATACACGGGTCGGCTTATACACGAGTATATACGGTAATTATATATTTTATTTCCTCTAGCCAAGTGTATAACCTTACATTTATCTGCTTTAAACTTCAAATGCCATTTCTCAAACCAAGCCTTCAGATTACATAAATACTTCTGTAATGTTAAATTGTCCTCCTGTGTGTTTATTATCCTGCAGGGTTTAGTATCATCTGCAAGTATTCAAATTCAACTCTGTATGCCCCTGTACAAAATCACTAGTGTATATATATTGCTTTTTGCCTAAACCGTATACATATATATATAAATATATAATATATATGTTAAAAAGAAGAGGGCCCAATGCTGATTCCTGTATTACCCCACTGTTAACTGTGACACAATCCGAGTGTGTTTCGCTAATAGCCACCCTTTGTTTCCAATCACTGAGAAAGCTGGTAACTCATATTTACTCCTAGTCTCATCATCCTTATTTTATGTACCAACCTATTGTATGGCACCCTATCATATCAATATGCAACAATATGGCTCAACCTCCCAATACCTCACAGGACTCCCAGGCTCCAGGAGAAATGCAGGTGTGCAATCCATACTTGTGAGATAGAAATAATCCAGTGCCACATGCGATTTCCAATCTTTATTTCTTTAAAATTAAAACTTCACAAATGTTCCCATAGGGAAAGATTACTAGGTAATCTTTCCCTATGGGAAAGTTTGTGAAGTTTTTATTTTAATGAAATAAAGATTGGAAACCGCATGTGGCACCAGAGTATTTCTATCTCACACTCTATCAAATGCCTTTGAAAAGTCCATATACACAACATGCCCTGTGTTTCCTTGGTCCAATCTGGAACTTAGCTCCTCAGAGAAGCTGATCAGGTTGAATGGACCTATCCCTCATAAACCCATGTTGATTCTGGGTCATTAGCCTATTCTTCTTGAGATACTCCAGGATAGTATCTCTTAAAAAAATTTTAAAAGTGAACATGTCACCTAGTTAATTCACCCCAGGCTATCACTACCTGTCCCTGCACCTTCCTATTACTATTCTAACTATCCCTCTCTCTCCTAAATGTGTGGTGTGACTATTTTATAAAAGCTTTTTATAACCTCCTGCCTTGTATTATAATGAAGCGTATGCTACCATTAAGTAGCCCCCCTGGCCATCCTCTTTCGCTCCCTTTCACCGCCTCCAGCAGTGTTTATCACGCCCTGATGGGTGTGATATTGTAATTACAATGTGCTCTCCCCGCCTGCCTTGGAGCCCTATGTAGAGTTCCGAGTATGACGCCAAACGTATAATTTCAGGTACTGCGCAGTCAACACACCTAAAAGATGTATCACCAGACTTCAAGCTGCGCATTGCGCATGCTCTGTGTGCGGTTCTGGGTATGACGCCGAACGCGTCATTTCCGGTACTGTATCGCCCGACATGAAGCTGCACATTGCGCATGCTCTGTGGGGGCACATTACATCGGCTTATCTGTGATGAGCTGGCATAATGTGGTCCACAGAGCATGCGCAACGCGCAGCTTGAAGTCAAATGGATGAGGTTGTATATACCATGTTTCCTATCTATGAAAAAACTATTATCATGGTAGAAAATATGTCCATATTATTTGCCAACTGGGATCTTCATGGGGCAGATACTCTGAAGATCAGGGATCCAATCATTTTTTTTTTTAATCATCTTTTTTTATTGAAAACGTCAAGTAGCGTACATAAACAAAATTAACAGAGAAAATATGAGTATGCAGTACAAACACGTATGGTAATATGAGTTTGGGTCTCATTAGAATGCAAACATATATAATTAATGTAAAATCAATCCAGCAACGACATTTCCGAATAAACGAAATAAGCGAATCCATCCTTTCTAGTGTTGCCAGTTCTGGCACGCCACCTAACATTCTCCATTTAAGTAACTCACAGTATTCCCCCCCAACCCTTCCCTAAGTATGTCTGCCTATCTAGTTCTATCAGGTCTATCTACCCATTAACAAGTGAATAAAGCAAAATAGTTTGGAATAAGTACTATCGGTATCAAGTATCAAGTATCACAATTCAATTTGCCCAGCGTGCCTGCCAGGCTCTCCATAGCATACCAACCAGAGTTCTTATAGGGTCGCATAAAGAGCTTAATCTCCTCATCTGCTAATTCTTGTTCAATGTAAGGTCTCCACTTGCGAAAAACTTTCCTAGCCAATTTATTAGTGTTGCGTAGTGTTTCTGTTGATTCAAGGGATAGTACTTTTTTAAGAGTATCATGGACAGCATCTATCCCTGGAACCATTCTATTGAGCCAATTTTGAAGCAGCAGTCTCTTTGCAACTAAGGCAATAGTATGGAATAGAATGTGAGGTTGGCGACTCACAGTATTACCCTCATTCACATGGAATAACCATAGTATTGGGTTAAGTCGTTTATTTATTAATATAGTTCTTGCTGTCATTTCCTCAACTTTTATCCAGAAGGCGCGCGTATCCCCACATGACCAAATCCCGTGTTCTAGGTCTAATTTAGGGGAGTTACATTTGGGACAATGCACCCACCTTTCCTGTGATCCCGGTTTGGAGGGGATATTAAACCCCTGAATGGTCCCATGCATTAGGCGGTACTGCGTATCTCTCCATCTCTCATTAGTTATAAATTTTCTAACTGTCGCCCAACCATCCAAAATTTTTTTAGGTAAGTCAGGGTCCCCATAATGTTTTCTCCATTTATTGAACAGTTTGTCAGAGGTGGTCGGTGTGAGAGCATTTCGTATATTACCATAAATAGATGAGATTGAAGTAGCGTCATTGGGTAGCTCCATCAATCCATCCCACCGGGAGTGTGTCACTTCGCCTGTGACATTGATTAGTTGAGACATTAGAGAGTGGCGTATTTGTTGGTATTGTAATAAGTGGAAGTTAGCGAGCCCATATTTTATCAAAACCTCCTCCCCCGTCAACCATCTCCTTTCCCTAACATGGAGTAAATCTCCCATGCTCATTATACCTTTAGCTTTCCATTCTCTAAAAAGCGTGTTCTCCCTACCTACCCTGAATGCGGGACATGCCCACGGGTTCAACCCCTTAGAAACCTTCCAAGAGAGACCTAGTATTTTCTTAACTCCTTTCCAAGATGATATCGTATCCGTATAAATAGTGGAATGCTTGATCTTAGATGGGAGTTGTGAAAAGGGAGAATGTAGTAATGAGAAAAGACTCCATGGTTTCGCGTACTCTTCTTCCAACTCAAAATCAGAAAATTTACTTGTATGTCTGGCCCAGTCAAGTACATTGCGCAGCAAACAGGCTAGATATTCAATCAGTTTTAGGACTCGAGCCGCATCTCAACGGCCAGCCCTCATTTGAAGCCACCAAGACAGGAATGACTGATATCTAATAAATACAGATTCTGAGTTACTATCCTTGTTCAGTCTGGAAGATACAGCTCACTTTATGAGTGTTCCAAATTTCAAGTACTTTAGTCTAAAAAAGAATCGTGGCATCCCTGCGACCACAAGTCAAATACATTTCTTTCTTTATCCCTTGTATTTTATGAGACTATACAGTATATACTGTATTTATTTGTGTTCTTATTAGCATCTTTTGTATATTTGTATAAACAGAACTTACTTTTTGGGAATATATTTATAAAATATACATCGGCATGTAAAAGTTTGAGCACCCCTGGTGTTATTGTCAATGGTTCAGCTAGCTAAAGATAAAATAATTTCTAAAAGGCATAAAGTTAAAGATGATACTCATCCTGTGTATTTTAGGCAAAATATATATATTTTTATCTTTAATCTTTTAAAAATTACAAAAAAAGGAAAATGGGCCGAGGCAAAAGTTTGGGCACCATGCGTGGTTAGTAGCTAGTAGTACAACCTTATGCAAGCATCTCAGATTGTAAATGTTTTTTGTAGCCGTCCAAGGGTCTTTCAATTTTTCCTCAATTTTCATTCATTCTTCCTTGGAAAAGTTTTCCTGTTCTGTTAGATTCCTGGATCATCTTGCATGCACTGCTTTTTTGAGGTCTAGACACAGACATTTCCATGAAGGTTACATTTGTGCAACTGTCTCTGAACAGTATAACAGTATAACAATGTACCACAACTCCAGAGTCTGCTAAATCTACCTGAAGGTCTTTTGCAGTCAAGTGGGGTTCTGATTTGCCTTTCAATCTTACTAGCAGCTATCACTGAAATTTAGCTTGATCTTCCAGACCTTATCTTGACATCCACTCTTAAGGCCCTGTCTCACATAACGACCACTCCAGTGATCCCGACAGCAATAACGACCTGCCGGATCGCTGGAGCGTCGTTACCTGATCGCTGGGGAGCTGTCAAACAGGCAGATCTCCCCAGCGATCAGGGCCATGGGAGCCACCTCCCATATCGCTGAAGGCGATGTCAGCATCATCCCTGCTTAGCGCTGCCTTACAGGTATCGCTAAGCAGGGAGGACACTGGTAACTATGCAGCGCGCGCTGCCTGGATACCCGCTGATTATCATAGTTACCAGAGTCCTCCCTACTTACAGGCAGTGCTAAGCAGGGAAGACACTGGTAACCATGGTAAACACCGGGTATCTAGGCAGCGCGTGCTGCCTGGATACCCGCTGTTTACCATGGTTACCAGCCAGTGAGGTCACTGATCACTGGTTTCTCGCTGTCAACACGCAGCGATGCGTGCTGACCAGCGGGAAACCAACGATCAAAAAGTGACCCGCAGCACTTTGCAGTGATCAGCGACCTCACAGCAGGGGCCTGATCGCTGCAAAGTGTCACACATAACGAGAACGCTGGAGAGATCGTTGTAACGTCATAGTTACAACGATCTCTCTAACGATTTCGTTATGTGAGACAGGGCCTTTACTGTTAACTATCAGTTCTTAATTACATTTCGAACTGAGGAAAGAGAAACTTGAAAACACTTTCCTATCTTCTTTTAGCCTTCTCCTGCTTTGTAGGCCTCCATCAATTTCATTATTAGAGTGCTAGGCAGCTGCTTAGAAGAATCCAAGATTACTGTTTTGTGACACAAGGGTAGAGGAGGCTGAGGCTATATAAAGCTGTGAAAGTCGCATCACCTGTCCTTTCCTAACAATGATAGTGAGCAAGGCATAACCTTAACCAGCTAATTAAGGTCTGAAAGCTTGGTCAAAGCTATCTGAGCACACAAATTTCCAAGAGTATCCAAACTTTTGCAGCGACCCATTTTACTTTTGTAAATTTTAAAGTGTTAACCCCTTCCCGACCCTTGACATACCCTACACATTATACTTGTTGGTGTGTTACTGACCTATGACATATAGGGTACGTCATGGCGATTTCGCTGGCACAGCACCTGTTTCCATGTGATCACTGCCCGGCATAGTGCCCATGCCACTCCTGGCAGTTTAAACCCCTAAAGATTGTAATAAATAGCGAGTGCAGCATTTATGTCGCTGGGAGGGGATCGCGCTCCTCTCCCAAGTAATCGGGACCCCTGTGATATGATTTTTGGGACCCAATTGCTGCCATGGTAACCTGCAGTCAATGTCAAGATGACCCCCAGGTCACAGAGGTATGGATAGCCCTGCATGGTGTGCAAAGCGAACTGTCATTGCTACACTGACATATAATCCACTGCAATGCTCGTGCATTGCAATGGATTATAACAGTGATAAGAGGTATAATATAATATTTATTAATTTATATAGCACTATTAATTCCATAGTGATTTGCATACATTTGCAACACTGTCATCATTGGGCTCACAATCTAAACATCCTATTAGTATGTCATTCAAGTGTGAGAGGAAACAGAAGTGCCTGAGGAATCCCATACAAACACAGGGAGAACATACAAAATCCTAGCAGATGTTGTCCTTGGTGGGATTTGAACCCAAGACCCCAGCACAGCAAGGCTGCCATGTTAACCACTGAGCCACCATGCCACCATCTAAAAAACAAGGGAGACAAAGAGAGATTGTGCCTTATCACTCGTTTTACCAAATGGTGAGCCCCAGATGGACCTTGCTCACCTGGTTCGGTTGTGTTCACCCACAACCTGTTTGTTTGCCTGAGATGACAGCTACCACAGGACACACACTGCCATGTTCACTGTGGGAAAAGATCCAGAATCATCCAAGATAGGAGTAGTTTCTCTGTGCCTCCTCACACCAATGCGTTTTGGTGCTAACCTTGCACCTTTCTCAGGGTTACACCAAAAAGCATTGGTGTGAGGAGAAATAAAGGAGCAACAGATTCAAGTGTTGACTCCCTGTGTATCATTTATCAAGCAGCAGCGCAGACCAGAGACACTACTCCTATCTTGGATGATTCTGGACCATGCCACCATGCCACCCATATAAAAGATGGTGTCTCCTAAAGGGCACGAGTGAAAAAAATTTAAATGCTTTGAAAAAAACACAAACAAAGACCAAAAAGGAAACAATATGATATCAATAAATATGTATATTTATGTAAAAAAAAAAAAAAAATAGTACACAATTGACAAATGAATCACTGACAAAGGGCATATGCCTGAAAATAGCCTCCGCTATCAATGACTTTTAGTTCTATTGATATGATATAAACTTCACTTTTATAGTATGTGGCATTCATCCTTTTTCTTGGCGTACCCATTTGATATTGAACTATCACAATAATTAACCCCTTGAATGAAAACCGTGACAACAAAAGTGGCAAAAACACTAGGACTTTTCATCATACCATCAAAAAAAAGTGGAATAAAACATGTAAAAATGGTATCACTGGAAACATCATCTTGTCCAGCATAAAACAGGCCATGATACAGCCACATCATAAAAAAATTCAAAAGCTACAACTCTCAGAATACAATAATGGAAACCAATAAAAAATAGTTTTTAAGATGAAAAAGCTGCAGAACATAGAAAAAACAATATATATGTGGTATCACTGTAATTCTACTGATCTGAAGGATAAGGGCTGTCATCCCTTTTATGACATGGTGAGCGCGGTAAAAAAAAAAATTAGAATTTTTGTTTCTTTTTAATTCTGCCTCACAAAATGTGAAATTGAAAGCGATCGAAAACATTATGTGGCCCAAAGTTGTACCAATAAAATCTACAACTTATCCATCAAAAAACAAGCCATCACATGACTGTCGACAGAAAAATAAAAAAGCTATAGCCTTCAAAATACACTGATGTAAAAACCCTTTATTTTGTAAAAAGGCTTTTTTAGTGTGATAGTAGCCAATCTAAAAATAAACCTATATAAATCTGTTATCTCTGTGATTATACTGACCTGACAAATAAAGCAGCTTACCGTATATACTCGTGTATAAGCCGAGTTTTTCAGCCCAAAAATTGGGCTGAAAAGTCCCCCCTTCGGCTTATACACGGGTCAATACGGTATGCTGTGGGGGGGGGAGCTGTGACCGGGGGCTGGAGGAGGCAGGAGGGGGCAGCGGTGACCGCAGGCGGTCACGTGGGGCCGCCTCATTAGTGCAATGAATATGCACGGCATCCCCCCGTCCATCAGCGGCGGGGGGATGCCGTGCATATTGCACTACACGGCCCCCTCTCCTTAATATGCGTCCCGCAGTAGTAATAAACAGCCCACCCCTCCTTATCATGTCCCCCCCGGCTGCGGCAGCTGTGAAAATAACAAACAGTTTATACATCACCTTCCGACGCAGCTCTCCGCTCCTCCGGTCCTCAGCATCTCCGCTCGCCGGCTTCTTCTTCCTTGTTGTGCCGGTGTCATGTGACCGGGCGCAGGAGATGACGTCATTTCCTGCGCGCGGTCACAAGCCGGCACATCAAGGAAGAAGAAGCCGGCGAGCGGAGATGCTGAGGACCGGAGGAGCGGAGAGCTGCGTCGGAAGGTGATGTATAAACTGTTTGTTATTTTCACAGCTGCCGCAGCCGGGGGAGACATGATAAGGAGGGGGGGCTGTTTATTACTACTGGGGGACGCATATTAAGGAGGGGGGGCTGTGTACTACCACTGGGGCTGCTGGATACTACACTGGGGCTGTATATACCTCTGGGGCTGCTGTATACTACCACTTGGGCTGTATATACCTGTGGGGCTGCTGTATACTACACTGGGGCTGTATATACCTCTGGGGCTACTGTATACTACCACTGGGGCTGTATATACCTCTGGGGCTGCTGTATACTACACTGGGGCTGTATATACCTCTGGGGCTGCTGTATACTACCACTGGGGCTGTATATACCTCTGGGGCTGCTGTATACTAACTACTGGGGCTGTATATACCTGTGGGGCTGCTGTATACTACCACTGGGGCTGTATATACCTCTGGGGCTGCTGTATACTACCACTGGGGCTGTATATACCTCTGGGGCTGCTGTATACTACCACTGGGGCTGTATATACCTGTGGGGCTGCTGTATACTACCACTGGGGCTGTATATACCTGTGGGGCTGCTGTATACTACCACTGGGGCTGTATATACCTCTGGGGCTGCTGTATACTACCACTGGGGCTGTATACTACCTCTGGGGATGCTGTATACTACCACTGGGGCTGCTGTATATACCTTTGGGGCTGCTGTATACTACCTCTGGGGCTGCTGTATACTACCTCTGGGGCTGCTGTATACTACCTCTGGGGATGCTGTATACTACCACTGGGGCTATATACTACCTCTGGGGATGCTGTATACTACCACTGGGGCTGTATATACCTCTGGGGCTGCTGTATACTACCACTGGGGCTGTATATACCTCTGGGGCTGCTGTATACTACCACTGGGGCTGTATATACCTGTGGGGCTGCTGTATACTACCACTGGGGCTGTATATACCTGTGGGGCTGCTGTATACTACCACTGGGGCTGTATATACCTCTGGGGCTGCTGTATACTACCACTGGGGCTGTATACTACCTCTGGGGCTGCTGTATACTACCACTGGGGCTGCTGTATATACCTTTGGGGCTGCTGTATACTACCTCTGGGGCTGCTGTATACTACCTCTGGGGCTGCTGTATACTACCTCTGGGGCTGCTGTATACTACCTCTGGGGCTGCTGTATACTACCTCTGGGGATGCTGTATACTACCACTGGGGCTATATACTACCTCTGGGGATGCTGTATACTACCACTGGGGCTGTATATACCTCTGGGGCTGCTGTATACTAACTACTGGAGCTGCTGCTGTATATACCACTGGGGCTGCTGCTGTATACTACCACTGGGGAGGCTGCTGTATACTACCATTGGGGGGCCTGTATACCACACTGCTGGGGGCTGTATACCTGTGCTGGAGTCCACCCTCGGCTTATACACGAGTCAATAGGTTTTCCCAGGTTTTGGGGGCAAAAGTAGGGGGGTCGGCTTATACACGGGTCGGCTTATACACGAGTATATACGGTAATTACTTTTACTGCAAGGTGAAAGGCGTAAAAATTATATTAAAGCAAATTCTACAACTGCTGCTGAATCCTTAATTTTGCCTCTCAAAGATGGCAGTAAGGCTCGGCTTACAATTATCTTGCACTCAACGCTGATAGTTTACATTGCTGAATATGTGTGAATCTCTAAAAAACCTGATCAGACAAAATTCGCAATGGAAAATTCACTGTAATGAGGCCTTCGGAGTCACTTTGAACTCCCATCTGACCTGTGGTCCAGCGGTGTCCAACTTTTTACATGACTTTTTAGGCATGCACAAGAGTGAAGTCAACCACGGTTTTGTGCATCTTTGAAAATAAGGACACTGCTGAACAGAGGCCAGACAGAGCCCAGAGTAACTTCTCTGCTTTATTAAAAAATGGATCTGTAGGGGTTACCCCCAAATGATGTATTTCAGAGATGTAGCTGTAATCCCGAATATAAGTGCTCAGCATAATGCAGAGGATAAATGTGTACTGATACAAAATGTTCTGTACCCAAATAGGCACCAATAGCATTCAACTTAACTCACAAAAAAACAAGGTCAATCATTTGTTACCAGAAATATAGGGGCTTCCACATTACTGGTAGCATAAAGGCTCAGAAAAAGTGTTATTTCTCACCGCCCCAAAAAAAGGAAAACCAGCTAAACCTGCACTCTCAAATCCAAATGCCCTCCTCCCTTCTGAGCCCCACAATGTCTAAGTCACAGTTAACATTTGCATGTTTGGCATTGTAATGAGGAGAGCCTGCTTAATTTATGGGGTGTGTGTCTCCAGAAGCTGGGCACAATGTATGGGCGCTAAAATGTACTAGAAACTACAAGGGCTTAATTACAATTTTTTATTCTGCAACATTCAAAGCATTTGACTTCATGGATGTTTTCCAGAAACAAGATCATTATGTTAGGCTATGGGTTGAACTAGATGGACTTAAGGTCTTCCTTCAACCTTAAATACTATGTTACTATGTTACTATTATTACACCCATAGATAAACTCCCAGAGGAGTGAATTCTCCAAAATGTGTTTACTTGAAAGGGTTTCTGCTGAAGTCTGCAAGCTATTCTAGGAAAACCTGTGTTCCAAACATCAAATGATGTCCCTTCCCTCCCAAGCTATGCGGCATGGCCTAACAGTACTGTACAGCCGCATGGCCACATGGGAAGTATTGCCACAATCAAAAGAAATTGTGTTACATGTTATGGTGTCTTTGCAGCTAAATCTGGTCTCCAATATAAGGCTCCTTCCCCTCCCAGCTTTGCACTGTGCCTCAAAAAGTGGTTTTTGAACACATATTGGATATCGGCATAACCAGGAAAAATTGCACAACAACCTGAATGGTCCATTTTCTCTTGAAACCCTTTTGTAACTGAAAGATTTATGGTTAAAGCAACATTTTTTGTGGTAAAAATGTATATTTTCATTTTTAATGGCTCAACGTAATAAAATTATGTGATGCACTTGGGGTTTATGGTGTTAATCTAGATACATTTCTTGAGGGGGTCTAGTTTCCAAAATGTCATCACTTGTGGAGGGTTTCCAATGTTTGGGCATTTCAAGGGCTCTCCAAACACAACACGGCGTCCGCTAACGATTCCAGCCAATTTTGTGTTTAAAAAGTCAAATGGCGTTCCTTCCCTTGCCAGCCTTGTCAGGCGCCCAATCAGTAGTTTTCAATCATATAGGAGGATACTAAGGAGAAAATGCAAAACAAATTGTATGGTGAATTTTTTCCTGTTACCCTTGTGAAAATTAAAGATTTGGTTTTAAAGTGACATGTTTGTGGTAAACGTTATAAAATTCTGTGAACCACCTGGAGGATTCAAGGTACTCACCACATATCTACATAAATTCAATTTGTGGGGAATTTCTACTGTTCAGTCACATCAGGGACTCTCCAAATGAGAAATTATGTCCACTATCTATTCCAGCCAATTTTACGTTCTGTAATACAAATAGCACTTCTTCCCTTCTAAGCCCTGCCATGCACCCAAACATGTGTTTTCCACCACATAGGGGGTATCGGCTCATTCAGCACAAATTTTATGATGCATTTTCTCCTGTTACCGTTGTAGAAATGCAAAATTCAGGGCTAAAGAAACATTTTAGTGTGAAAGTAAAATTTTCATTTTTTCCTTTTACATTGCTTTAGTACCTGTGAAGTACCTAAAGGATTAGTAAACTTTGTGAATGTCGTTTTGAGCAGTTTGAGGGGTGCAGTTTTTAGAATTGTGTTACTTTAGTTTAGATTTAGGGCACATAATACAACCCACTTTGAGTTAGGCAGCTTTTACCCTTTGTGGTGGTTATTTTGTAATTGTAGTTTAGGAATGTTTAGGGTGAACCACCAATATAATGATGTATATATTGCCAAGTAATTATCAGACATACTGTATCAATCTTATATCAATCTTCTCTCATAACACGCTTTCTTAATTCCAGAGGCTAATATGTTGCTTTTTGCTAAATTATACTGGTATTTACACACTAGATGGATGCCCGATGCTCGCATTGGGAGGGTGGTGATGTCACAATGGGGGCAGGCTCTGTGGTGCTCAGGGTGGTGGCCATCTCTCCCCCTGTGGGCTTTCCCATGTTCACTCTTTCTTCCCACTGCACTGTCTCACCCCCTGTGTGCTGTATTCTTCCCTTTTTGATCTTCCCTTTCAGCTGTCTTCCCCTGTGCACTCTCTCTCCCCCTGTGTATTCACCTCATGTGGGTTTTCTCTCCCCATGTGCTCTGCCCCTTGTGCGCTCTCTCCACGATTAGCTGCCTTCTCCTCTAGTGTGCTCTCTCCTTTGAGCTGTCTACCTCATGTTTGCTGTGTCTTTGCCCCCTGTATGCTCTCTTCCCTGTGTGCTCTCTCTCCCCCTGTGCATACTCTTTCCCCTTGTGCGCTGTCTCTCACCCCGTGTGCTGTCTCTCTCCCCCGTGCGCTGTCTCTCTCCCCCTTTGCACTCTCTCTCTCCCCCTTTGCACTCTCTTTCCCCGTGCGCTGTCTCTCACCCTGTGCACTGTCTTTCCCCTTGTATGCTGTCTCTCTCCCCCTGTGCATTGTCTATCCCCATGCACTGTCTCTCTCCTCAAGCGCTGTCTCTCCCCCTGTGTGCTTTCTCTCTCACCATGTGATGACTCTCTCCAGCTGTGCCCTGTCAATCTCACCCTGTGCGTTCTCGCTCTCTTACCTGTGTGCTGTCTCCTTCTCCCCCTGTGCTGTCTTCGACTCCTCTTGTTTGCTCAGCCTCTTATCATTGAGCCCATGTATGTATCCAAAGATAGCGGTGGAATAAGCAAGTGTGAATACACGTGCTGGACCACAACGCCATCATCTTTGCATACCAAGGTGTCCAAAGATGGCAGCTGCATGAGTTAGTGTGCATGCACCAGCCAAGTATACGCCTGTGCATTTACTAAGACACATAATAGAAGGACGTCCGGATGCCAGAAGTGTGAAAGGCTTTATTTAAGTAGATTCTTATTCTAATGAACCTCATTGGACCTTAATTATGATAGCATAGATGTCATCTAATATATAAAGTTGAGTGTATATATGTGTATGGGTGTGTATTTATGTATGAAGCCCCACCCACATCACTTAGCCACACACACTCGATTTAACCATGCCCACTCCACGTGGCCTTGCTCACTTTGCAGCCTGCATCTCCACATATCCCTGCCTCCTCCACATAGCCCGCCCCTGGGACTATGTGGAGGGGTGGAGCTATGAATGGGCAAGGCTATACATGGAGGCAGCGCTATGAAAGTGGTGGGGCAACTTGGAAGGGTGGGGCTATGTGTAGGGGTAGAACTATGAAGGCATGGGGATACTTGAAGGGGGCAGGGCTATGATACATACACAAACATACATACATTAATGTATAGGGGCGATATTGCCATATATGAACGATATGACCATATATGGACATTACGCCTGAGCAATACCCACTCCACATAGCCAAGCCAACTCCACAGCTGTGTCATAGCCCTTCCCCTCTGCATAGACACACCCACTCCTATAGCCATGCCCCTCCACATAGCCCCGCACGCTTCATAGCTCTGCCACCTTTATGAACCCACCCCTTCACAATGTATGTAAGTATGTCCACTAAAGGAATTTGTACTTTCATATCTACAATCACAAAATTTTGCACACACCCCATTTGACTCAGAGTTTGTGGGGGGTATATGGATATGGGTGAGCAGGCTTGGTGGGTGCGAGTGCAGTGAGGGCGTTTTTTTGGGGGGTTGGTGTAGATTTAGTGGGTGGAGTGGTGCAAGTTTGGGAGGTGTTGTTTTTGGGAGGGGGCAGATTTGGAGGGAATTTTTTGGGGTGGTGGTGCGGGTTAGTTATTTTTGCACGGGAGAGTGTGGGTTTGGGGGGAAGGCTTTTTTAGGGGGCAAATTTGAAGGGGAAAGCTTGGGCAGGGTGGGGGAGGCAGGTTTGGAGAGTGGAGGTTTTGGGATGGGGTGGAGGGGTGAGGGCAAGGTTTGGGTGGATTGGGCGTGGATGCGGCAGGTTGGGGGTTGGTGTGGGGGGCAGGTTTGATGCATGTAGTGCACATGCATACACACACAGACATACACTCAGATTATAACTAAAAACAGTTAGTTATTATGCCCCGGCAATGCCTGGCTCTACAGCTAGTTACTAATATAGTGCCATCTGCTCCATACTGTATATGAGCTATATGGTCCTAATAATACTCATATAAATGCTTAAGATATATGGTCCTGATCATAATTACCGAATATACTCGTGTATAAGCCGACCCCCCTACTTTTGCCCCCAAAACCTAGGTAAACCTATTGACTCGTGTATAAGCCGAGGGTGGACCCCAGCACAGGTATACAGCCCCCAGCAGTGTGGTATACAGCCCCCCCAGTGGTATACAGGTCTCCCCAGTGGTAGTATACAGCAGCCTCCCCAGTGGTATATACAGGCCCCAGCAGTATATACAGGCCCCAGCAGTATTACAGCAGTCTCCGCAGTGATATATACAGGCCCCAGCAGTATATACAGCAGCCCCAGTGGTATATACAGCAGCCCCAGTGGTATACAGCAGCCCCAGCAGTATATACAGCAGCCCCAGTGGTATACAGCAGCTCCAGAAGTATATACAGCAGCCCCAGTTGTATATACAGCAGCCCTAGTGGTATATACAGCAGCCCCAGTGGTACACAGCAGCCCCAGTGGTATACAGCCCCCCCCATCAGTGGTATACAGGGCATACAGGGCCCCCCCATGCTGCCACACACCTGTAAAGCAATAGATCATTATACTTATCCCTGTCGTTGTCGCCGCCGCTGCCGCTCTCTGACATCGCGCTCCTCCGGGTCTCCATGCTTCCTCCTCCGGCGCACAGGAAATGACATCATTTCCTGTGCACCGGAGGAGGAAGCATGAAGACCCGGAGGAGCGCGGTGTCAGAGAGCTGCGGCGGCGACAGCGACAGGGATAAGTATAATGACCTATTGCTTTACAGGTGTGCGGCAGCAAGGGGGGCCCTGTATGCCCTGTATACCACTGATGGGGGGGCGCTGTATACCGTATATGACTCGTGTATAAGCCGAGGGGGGACTTTTCAGCACATTTTTTGTGCTGAAAAACTCGCCTTATACACGAGTATATACGGTATATGAATTTTTATAGAACTATGTTCTTGACACTGAATGACTTTGCATTTGAGTATTAATACTGCACTTGTGTTTATTAGTTGAGATATACTGTTGTAGTAGCATTCTTATATCAGTATGCAATGCATACTAATTAGACAGTACTCATGTGATTAATTGCACTAATGTGCCCTATTTTATTTTTCTATTGTAAATATAGTTGCCTATATCCCATTTTAATATTATTAATAGATGTTAATTTTTAGCATATTACTCCAACTGGAATTGGTAGTTAGTCTTTAAGTTGTATAAGGTTTCTAAATAAGATATACGGGTAGTTACCAATAGCTTCTTCACTATAAGTAGCAAGTAACATATGCTCTAAAGTGTTATAAAGAAAAACAGTAAAGGTGACAAGTACTTTAAGGCTTAATCCAGTGCTTGATCAAAGCCCCGAACGTTACAATGCAGATCTAAATATACAACATGTCAAAATGTGTAAAGTTAACACATCGACCAAGAATAACTCATGCAGCAAGTGTAATGTATTATGGGTTTGAATCATGAATATGCAGTCAGAAGACGATTGCAGAGGCTGATCACCATTCCTGTCAATTATATCTGACACTTGCAGTGATGCTGTCTTGACATTCTGACAGTGATTATATCCTTCTGTGATCTGGTGCTGATATTATGCCTCCGTTGTTTACAAATAGAACAGGATCTTGTTCATTCACGATGTGTTGGGCCTTTTAAGAGATGAAAACATTCCTATGATTCATTACCCCATTCTATGCAGCCAAGCATGCCGAATATCGCATAAACCAGAGAGAACGCTCAATTAAACAACACGCAAATATAATATGTGCTTCCCATTATGGTTTGAAAGCACAATAATTATAAAACTATAAAATATATCGCTCATGACTTTTTCATATTTATAAATTGGGAGAGTTGTCAAATTACTTTAAATCTAGGAAAAGATTGGATGCCTGTTACATGCATCTTGAGGATGGCTGTCATGTTTACTGTTTATTATTAAAGATTGGAAAGGAAAAATCCTAAACTTTATATTCTTAGTTAAAATATGGTAATGAAGAATTTTTACGTTCTGTCAACTTCACTTCAGGACAAAGTGTAGGCATGTAAGGCACGGTGAAGCATGGAAATTCTAGACTTTAAAGAAGATTGGATTTACAGAATGTTTGTAGCCCGAGGTAGTTTAAGACAAGCCAAGACCCCTGAAGTTTGAAAGACGTGCCCCACACAGTACCCAAGGTACCACTTGACATGTTACATGATTCCCTTAATAGATCATGTAATAGGCCATATAATTAAAACACAGGTGCTCTGGTACACATCTGTTGAAGCTATATTCAAAGCTTAGTGTTATACATAACAGCAGAGGTGGGCAATTAATTTTCCCAAGGGACCACATGGGAGGCCATGATGGTTACAGAGACCTGAACCAATAGGCTGAAATTAATTCTGCTCAATATTAGTATTAATGTATTAATTACAATTATTATTTTTATATTAATTGTATCACTTAATACTGAGCACAATTAAATAGGAAGACATCCACTATATACTGTATGATCCCACACACAGCTCTCTATATAGTGTATGAACCCACACACATCCCACTATATACAGTATAGGCCCATAATCAGCCCCCCTATATAGAGCATGAACCCCCACACAGCTCCTATATACCATATGAGGCCACACATAGCCCTTCTACATACAGTATGAACCCCCACTCAGCCTCCCTTTATACAGTATGAGACCACATAACGCCTCTCAATATGTAGCATGACCCCCCACATCATCCCTAAATACAGTATGAGCCCACACACAGTCCCTATATACAGTATGAGATCACACACAGCACCTCCTATAATCAGTGGGTACAGGAAGTATTCAGACCCCTTTAAATTTTTCACTCTTTGTTTCATTGCAGCCATTTGGTAAATTCAAACAAGTTCTTTTTTTTCTCATTAATGTACACTCTGCACCTCATCTTGACTGAGAAAAACAGAAATGTAAGAATTTTTGCAAATTTATTAAAAAAAGAAAAACTGAAATATCACATGGTCCTAAGTATTCAGACCCTTTGCTCAGTATTGGGTAGAAGCATCCTTTTGAGCTAGTACAGCCATGAGTCTTCTTGGGAATGATGCAACATGTTTTTCACACCTGGATTTGGGGATCCTCTGCCATTCTTCCTTGCAGATCCTCTCTAGTTCTGACAGGTTGGATGGTGAACGTTGGTGGACAGCCATTTTCAGGTCTCTCCAGAGATGCTCAATTGGGTTTAGGTCAGGGCTCTGGCTGTTTTGAAAATTGTTTTGAAGACACTCCTTTATTATTTTAGCTGTGTTCTTAGGGTCATTGTCTTGTTGGAAGATGAACCTTCATCCAGTTCTGAGGTCCAGAGCACTCTGGAAGAGGTTTTCATCCAGGATATATCTGTACTTGGCCGCATTCATGTTTCCTTTAATTGCGACCAGTCATCCTGTCCCTGCAGCTGAAAAGCACCCCCATAGCATGATGCTGTCACCCCCATGTTTCACTGTTGGGATTGTATTGGGCAGGTGATGAGCAGTGCCTGGTTTTCTCCACATATACTGCTTAGAATTATCACCCTAAAGTTCTGTCTTCGTCTGATCAGACCAGAGAATCTTATTTCTCATTGTCTGGGAGTCCTTCATGTGTTTTTTTGCAAACTCTACGCGGGCTTTCATATGTCTTGCACTGAGGAGAAGCTTCCATCGGACCATTCTGCCATAAAGGCCCGACTGATGGAGCGCTGCAGTAATAGTTAACTTTGTGGAACTTTCTCCCATCTCCCTACTGCATCTCTGAAGCTCAGCCACAGTGATCTTGAGGTTGTTCTTTACCTCTCTCACCAAGGCTCTTCTCCCATGATTGCTCAATTTGGCTGACGTCCAGGTCTAGGAAGACTTCTGGTGGTCCCAAACTTCTGCCATTTAAAGAATATGGAAGCCTTTGTGCTCTTAGGAACCTTGAGTATTGCAAAAAAAATTTTGTAACCTTGGCCAGATCTGTGCCTTGCCAAAATTCTGTCTCTGAGCTCCTTGGGCAGTTTCTCTGACCTCATGATTCTCATTTGGTCTGACATGCACTGTGAGCTGTGAGGTCTTATACCCACAGTACACATCCAGACAAAACACTTGTATATCTATGTCAGCAACTGTGTTGAAAGGATCAGGATGTCTTTTAAATCTGAACAATGGCGGCATGTTTCGTCAAAACGTAACCCTGCTGACCTTACTACTAGACCAGCATCTGCTTCTACCTTTGCAAACTTTTCTTAGTTAACAGGACCAGAGTTCTCAAAGAGACTACCAAAGAAGATGAGTTAAGCCTTCAAGATCCGGATATCAATTCAGAGATTCATCTTGATGTCAACATCCTCATCACCAAATCCGAAAAGCAGGTTTGCTTAGGATATCAGCAATTCGAACATTTCTCCAAGTGGAAAAGACATGTTTGAACTATTGCAAGGATGGTCCACATTGTACAGTGTTATCACAATAAGGATTGTCATGCTGACTGTAATGGCTGGCATATGTGTCACAAGCCTCTCTCTGCAAAAGTCATCACTCTGTGTGAAGAATTTTTGATATGTACTGTACAGCAGAATGATTTTAACAAGGAATTGGATTGTCAGCCCGATTGTCAACTTAAAACCTGTAGTTGACAGTAAAGGCATCCTAAAGGCCCAGTTACACACACAGATATCTGTGCAGATATTGTTGGCAGATCTCTGGTTGCAGTGAAATCATGGACACATTGTTCCATTTTGTGGCTGTATATAAATGTAACAATATGTCCATGATTTCACTGCAACCAGACATCTGCCAACAATCTCTGCACAATTATCTGTGTGTGTAACTGGGCCTTAAGGGTCGGTGGTCGTTTTAACAATGAAAAGTTGGAGGACTTACAAAAAAGCCCTAATTGACCCTGGCCATCACCATATAGCCACCCTACTGATATGGTATTACCATGAAAAAATCAAACATTAAATCAGACATTTCATGGGCTTTGAGAGGTGCAGGTCTTTGGATTTTAGCGGCAAAGAGATAGATTTCCCACTTAATTCATCATTGTGTTCAGTGTCGCAAAACAAGAGAAGAACTGTAGCAACAACAAATTTCTGATTTGCCTGTTGGTAGAACAAGTACAGAGCTACCATTTACTTATGTTGGATTGGATGTCTTTGGTCTATAGGCAGTCACTGAACATAGAATCAGAGGTGGACATGCAGAGAGTAAACGATGGGCAGTGTTGTTCACATGCATGAGTACCGGTGCTATACACATAGAAGTGGTAGAATACATGGACTCTTTCAGTTTCATCAATGCCTTCATATAGTCCTTTGCCATCAGAGGACCAGTAAAGCAACTGAGATCTGATTGTGGAACCAACTTCATAGGTGCCTGTATAGAAGTACAAATTACAAATTCAAAACTAATCCAGACCTTTTTGGCTCATCTGAGATTACATAACATTGCCTTTAACAGTGAAGTTATCATGAAAGACTTTCACCCAAATGATCATGCTGCAGAATTCAGGAACTTGAATCTAGGCCCACACAACCCTCCAGAACAGAGACATCTGGGCATGAGATGGAACTTGTTGAAGGACTTCTTCGGCTTTCAGGTCAGTTGTGCAGAAACACCATTTACTAAAACACTATTTACTAATTTATTTGAACCCCTCGGGTTTGTTGCACCCCTGACCATGCAAAGCAAGCTTCTGCTGAGACACCTCTGAGAGTCTATTAAGGACTTAAAATGCAATCCTGTCCACTGACAAACAACTACAGTAGAGGTCCTTTAGGGAATCTGTGCCTTGGATAAGATCCACATATCACGCTGTTACACTCTAGTTACACTATTTCTGCGAGTCTAAGGAAAGAGATGTACATCTTTTCTGACACTGTTGCCTATTTGAAGGGTATAGGCAGTGATTTTGGGGTTCTTCTTTACCTCTCTCACCAAAGCTCTTCTCCCACGATTGCTCAGTTTGGCTGATTGGCCAGGTCTAGGAAGATTTCTGGTGGTCCCAAACTTCTTCCATTCAAGGATTATGGAGGCCACTGTAACTTTGGCCCGATCTGTGCATTGCCACAATTCTGTCTCTGAGCTCCTTGGGCAGTTCCTTAGACCTCATGATTCTCATTTGCCCTGACATGCACTGTGAGCTTTACGGTGAACTTTGGCACACGTGTGCCAAAGTTCACTGTATAGTTTTGCAATACTTTTTTCTTCTGAGCTCCGAGATTATCAGTGAGCCAGGTTCCCTCATTAATGCACTGTGAGCTGTGAGGTTTTATATAGACAATGTGTGCCTTTCCAAATCAAGTCCTATCAGTTTAATTAAACACAGCTGGGCTCTAATGAAGGAGTAGAACCATCTCAAGGAGGATCACAAGGAAATAGACAGCATGTGACTTAAATATGAGTATCTGAGCAAAGGGTCTGAATACTTATGACCAAGTATTTCTATTTTAATAAATTTGCAAAAATGTCTACATTTCTATTTTTTACAGTCAAGATGGGGTGCAGAGTGTACATGAATTAGAGAAAAAAATAATTTTTTTTGAATTTACCAAATGGCTACAATGAAACAAAGAGTGAAAAATTTAAAGGGGTCTGAATAATTTCTGTACCCACTGTACAGAATGAGCCCTTAACATAACCACAATATACAGTATGAGCCCTCACATAGCTCCCTATATACTGTCTGAGACCCTACATAGCCTCCCTAAATATAATATGAATCCCCACGGAGCCTCTCTACATACAGTATGAGCCTCTTCTTAGCCTCCTTAGGGTACTTTCACAGCAGCGTTTTTTTGAAATCGCGGCAGATGCGGTGAAAAAAACGCATCTGCCGCGATTACCACATAACCGCTGCACTTGCGGCACAGTTGCGGCAAGCCCCATACAATGCATATTCGGGCTTGCGGCAGGTGCGGCAAGTGCGGTTTTGGCACTTGCGGCAGGTGCGGCCGGGAAAAAACCGCGGCTGACCGATATACATTGTATGGGGCTTGCCGCAACTGTGCCGCAACTGTGCCGCAAGTGCAGCGGTTATGCGGTAATCCCAGCAGATGCGTTTTTTTCACCACATCTGCCACGATTTCAAAAAAATGCTGATGTGAAAGTACCCTTAGATAGACGAGGAAAAATCCAGCAACAACATCCTTGGATTTGGAATAGATTAAAAGTCCATTTATTTCAAGAAATTAAAACAAGGTACCAAACAGACTGGTAGGGATACCAATCCCCAGAGTCAACCATTACGCGTTTCGAACTGCATCTTGGTTCTTAGTCATAGTGTGACTCACATACACAGATGTTCAGATTAAATAGTAATGCAATGGAGGTGATTACAAACACATGATTATAAGATATTTACAAGAAGAAACATGTTGCAAAAAAATTGTAACACTATAACAATGTAGCGATGTAACAATAACATATCTTATTTAATGCCTCAGTTAAACTAGTATATCATTGAGAAATCAGTTTTTAAATTAAGACCATGGGGCTTGTATGTATCTAAATTAAGAATCCAATAAATTTCTCTCTGATGTAGTATTTAGGATTTATTACCAACTCTTTGGGATTTATTATACACCTCTTTTTTTAGGGTTATTTACCACAAGCTAGTCACATTACCTTATATGTCGTTAAAAAATGTTATGACGCATTAGAAAGGCTTCATGTAATTTTATTTTGAGCATCATAAATGTCTTCTGATATGCGTCTGTGGAGAGGTCAAGTTGTGTAACCGATGAATCTTAAATCGCACTTTGTGCACAAGATCATGTATAGAATAAGTGCTAGTGCAGTATATAAAAGTTTTAATAGTAAATTCTTTTTTAGAACTAGCAGACTGGAATGTTTTATTATTTTTCATATATGAACAAAGGCCACAAGTTTTTTGCCCGCATTTAAAAAATCTTACTGTTGTAAGTAAATTATTGGAATACCGCTCTCTTTAACCCCTTAGTGACGGAGCCAATTTCCACCTTAATGACCAGACCGTTTTTTGTAATTCTGACCACTCTCCCTTTATGAGGTTATATCTCCGGAACGCTTCAACGGATCCTAGCGATTCTGCGATTGTTTTTTCGTGACATATTGGGCTTCATGTTAGTATTAAATTTTGGTCGATAATTTTTGTGTTTATTTGTGAAAATATAAAATAATTGGCAAAAATTTTGAAAATTTGAAAATTTTCAAACTTGTAATTTTTATTCTGTTGAACCCGAGCGTTATGTGACACAAAATAGTTAATAAATAACATTTCCCACATGTCTACTTTACATCAGCACAATTTTGGAAAAAAAAACATTTTTTTGGTTAGGACGTTATAAGGGTTCAAAGTTCATCAGCAATTTTTCATTTTTCCAGCAAAATTTACATAACCTTTTTTTTTTGTGACCACATCACATTTGAAGTCTCTTTGAGGGGTGTACATGACAGAAAACACCCAAAAGTGACGCCATTCCGAAAACTACACCCCTCAAGCTACTCAAAACTACATTCAAGAAAATGATTAACCCTTCAGGTGCTTCACAGGAACTAAAGCAACGTGGAAACAAAAAATGGCCATATTATTTTTTCCAACAAAAATGTTCTTTTAGCCTCAATTTTTTCATTTTCACATGGGCAACAGGATAGAATGCATCCTAAAATTTGTTGGCCAATTTCTCCTGAGTACAACCGATACCTAATATGTGGTCATAAACCACTGTTTGGGCGCATGGCAGGGCTCAGAAGGGAAGAAGCGCAATTTGACTTTTGGAGTTAATTTACCATTCAAAAAGTGAAATGGCGCTCCTTCTCTTCTGAGCCCTACCATGCGCCCAAACAGTGGTTTATGACCACATATGAGGTATCGGTTTACTCAGGAGAAATTGGCCAACAAATTTTAGGATGCGTTTTATCCTGTTGCTCATGTGAAAATGAAAAAATTGAGGACAAAAGAAAATTTTTGTGAAAAAAAAGTACTTTTTTATTTTTACGGATCAATTTGTAAAGCCCCAGAGGGTTCAAAGTGCTCACTATGCATCTAGATAAGTTCCTTGGGCGGTCTAGTTTCCAAAATGGGGTCACTTGTGGGGGAGCTCCAATGTTTAGGAACACAGGGGCTATCCATACGCGACATGGTGTCCGCTAACAATTTGAATGGAAAATTAGCTCCAATTGTTAGCGGACACCATGTTACGTATGGAGAGCCCCTGTGTGCCTAAACATTGTAGCTCCCCCACAAGTGACCCCATTTTGGAAACGAGACCTCCCAAGGAACTTATCTAGATTGGTGGTGAGCACTTTGAACCCCCAGGTGCTTCACAAATGAATCCGTAAAAATGAAAAAAGAAAATTTTTGTGGAAAAGAAAGTACTTTTTCATTTTTACGGATCAATTTGTGAAGCACCTGGGGGTTCAAAGTGCTCTCTATGCATCTAGATAAGTTCCTTGGGGGGTCTAGTTTCCAAAATGGGGTCACTTGTGGGGGAGCGCTAATGTTTAGGCACACAGGGGCTCGCCATACACGACATGGTATCCACTTACAATTCCAATTGTTAGCGGACACCATGTCACGTATGGAGAGCCCCTATGTGCCCAAACATTGGAGCTCCCCCACAAGTGACCCCATTTTGGAAACTAGACACCCCAAGGAACTTATTTAGATGCATAGTGAGCACTTTGAACCCCCAGGTGCTTCACAAACTGATCCGTAAAAATGAAAAAGTACTTTTTTTCACAAAAATTTTCTTTTTTTCCTTTTTACAGACTAATTTGTGAAGCACTTGGGGGTTGAAAGTGCTCAGTATGCATCAAGATATGTTCCTTGGGGGTCTAGTTTCCAAAATGTGGTCACTTGTGGGGGAGCTCCAATGTTTAGGCACACAGGGGCTCTCCATATGCGACATGGTGTCCGCTAACAATTTCAATGGAAAATTAGCTCCAATAGTTAGCGGACACCATGTCGCATATGGGAGCCCCTATGTGCCTAAACATTGGAGCTCCCGCACAAGTCACCCCATTTTGGAAACTAGACACCTCAAGGATTATGTCTAGGGGTATAGTGAGCATTTGGAACCTACAGCTACTTCACAGAATTTGATAATGTCATATTGAACATTTTCTTTTTTTCACACAATTTCTCACTTTTAGAGCATGTGCACAAGATACGGAGACACCGTGTCCTGGTCGTCTCCTCCCCTGCATTTTTTTTTAGTATTTCTTTATAAAATTTTTTTAAAAAAACGACGTGGGGCTTCGCCATATTTTTGGTCCAGCCAGGTACAGCAGGCAGCTACGGGCTGCCACCAACCCCTTCTGCCTAGTTTTACCTGGCTGGAAACCAAAAATATAGGGAAGTCCCTTTTTTTTTTTAATTATTTCATCAAATAATTAAAAAAAAAATGGCGTGGGCTTCGCCATATTTTTGGGCCAGCCAGGTACAACTAGGCAGCTGGGGGCTGGAATCCTCAGCGTAGGGAGGCCCAAGCTTTCTGGGCCCCCCCCCCGCTGCGAATTGCAGCCCGCAGCCGCCTCAGAAAATGGCGCATTCATAGAAGTGCCATTTTCTGGCGCTGTATCCAGCTCTTCCAGCTGCCGTGTAGCGGTGGCAGACTGGGTAATAAGGGGTTAATGCCAGCTTTTTCGCAGCTGGTACTAAGCCAATAGTCCAATAGGCCAATATTAGACCGGACCATTAGGAATCTCTAGTAATTTGTAAAGAAGACACAAGACAGAGAAAAATATTTTTATTAGAAAAAATACACAAACACTACTTGGACTCCATCTTTATTATTCTTTGACGTCCGACGTAGTCCAGTGGGAGGTCCCGTGACGATTCTCAGTTTTATAGCATATGGGGCATCCCCCATATGCTATAAAAGCAGGTTCATTGCCAGGAGGATGACAGGGGTTAACTGTGCTGTTCATGGTGGTCTCCACATCAGATCACCATCAGTGGTGATCTATCAGGATCCTGGGATCCCATAGGGATCCTGGGATCACCACTGATGGTGATCTGATGTGGAGATCCCATGATAACAGTATTAGATCAAGGGGTTACCGCAGGGGTCTCGATAGATCACCATAGTGGTGATCCGATCAGATCACCATGATCAGGATCACGTAAGCCAGGTCCTACTGAGGTGATCTGATGTGAGACCACCATGAAAGCACAGTTAACCCCTTGTCACCCGAGGATTCTGATAGGTCATGAACTCACTGAGTTCATGACCTGTCATTCCTGGGCCGCACAGCAGGGGTTAACAGCGGCGCGCACGTGCGCGCACACCAGGGTGCGCGCACAGAGGTGGCGCGCGCCACAGAAGAGAGCAACAGGAGCCGCCGGCAGGAGAAGCCCCCAGGACCGGAATCAGGATCGTTGGTAGGAAAGAGTGGTGAGGGGGGAATTACTGGGGCACGGGGGGGCCTGCAATAGTTTAGAGGGCGCGAGACCTCTGGGGAAAAGGCACCGGACACCGAGCACCGGTGGAGGGGGCGGGGGGGGGTCCCGGAGGCTGGGGGATGCCCGGAGGCTGGGGGATCCCTGAAGGGGACTAGGGAGCACCGGGGGAGGACATTCCAATGCAGCCTGACATGTGTGACATGTCAGGCTGCATGGAGATGCAGGGGAGGCAGCGCACCGCCGCCATTTTTTCACTGGCAGGGGGGATGGAGGTGTGTGGGGGGGTGATCTCCGGCACAGGGTTTTTTTGGGGCCTTAGGGGTTAATGGGTCACTTTGATCTGACATGTGTTTTCATATCGGATCAAAGTGAAAGCATTTTTTACAAAGCACTTTCACTTTTGTAATGTGATGATCGGTAAACGGTGCTTACCGGTCATCACATTACAGGTGCGGGTACATAAGCAGCTAATTACTAACCTCTAGGGTGTCAGCTACAATCGGTACGCTGACACCCTAGAGGTATTAGCTCCAGGGGCGGCGCTACAGGGTTTTTTCCTGGGGTACGTCTGTAGACGTACGGCTGTCGTCTAGAGGTTAATGCTCTTTTAGGGACAAAAGTACAGCCTGCATTTTGGATTTGTTGTAAGACACCATCAGTGTGCAAATCCGGTAAGTATTTTGTCAATTTACTTATTATTTGATTGTAAATGGTGGAAAAAAACTAATTAGTAAAATGAGAGATATTTCTGTCTTTTTTGGATAATTTATTAATCCCTTGTTTTTCAATCCACTATATTTCAAGTGGAATTTGTCAGATTATGGCTATATGCACATTTGGAGCGTTGTCTGCCTACAGCGCCGGACTGGGGTGTCTGGGGCCCACCAGGGAAATTGACTCCAGGGGCCCACCCGGGCCCACCCATTCTTCAGCTATATGCAAATACCTGTTATCCGTTATACCCATTATAGTGAAGCGTGGACTGTAAAACACAGGCGGCTCCTGAATATTTCTGTGCGCTAACCATTACTGCGATGTACAATTACTGTAGTTTGCATTAAAGGGATCCTTTGATGAAAACAAGATATCAGCAATGCACAGGTTAGGAAGGTGATCACTTATTTATTGGTGGAATCCGCACCGTCACAAGAATGTGGCACTTTGAGCATTTGGTGAGTTTTTTACCTCAGTATTTGTAAGACAAAACCAGGAGTGAAGCCATCAGAGGTAATTTTTTTCTGCATCTCTCACCCACTCCTGCTTTTGTCTTATAAATACTGAGGTGGAAATCTCACCAAATGCTCAACTTGCATCTGTAACTGCATCTCTGCTGCTGTGTCACAGGACAGGGAGGAGTTAAACATCCAAGTATTTAATATCTATTGGAAATAAAGAAGCTTCCACTTATTGATATCAGATAAAACAAATGACCGACAACAATCCACTCTACCAAGACTAATATTACCAGATAGAAGTCAGAAATACCACCACACCGTGACCAAATCACATATTACCACGACCTAGTGCCCAAATAATGCAACATACAAGGCACAAATACCGCTACACCATGACCAAAGCACATAATACCACCACATAATGATCAAATGCTACCACATACATAGTATAAATACTGCCACACCATGAGACCACATATTAGCACTATATATTGACCGAATAATACCACATACAAGGGACAAATACCGTCATGTCCTGATCAAAGCACATAATGCCACCACATAGTGACAAATAATACTAAATTAATAAAAATGTAAAAAATCTCTGTATATTGGGTCAGTGTACAAGTAATACAGTGATCATCAGTGACATTATTCACAGGAGCTCAGTATATAGTTTCAGTGAATGTACACATAATACAGTGATCACCGGTGGCATTATACACAGGAGTTCTGTATATAGTGTCAGTGTACAGGTAATGCAATGATCGCCATTGGCATTATACACAGAAACTCTGTATATAGTGTCAGTGTGTGTGTATAGGTAATGCATGTAGCTTCTCCCCCCACGTTTCATGTAGCTTCTCCTCCCCATCCATCCATGTACCTTCTCCCTCCATCCCCCCTACCATCCATGTACCTTCTCCCCCATCCACCAAACCATCCATGTACCTTCTCCCCCATCCATCCATGTACCTTCTTCCCTATCCATCCATTCATCTTCTCCCCCCATTTCCATGCCGCCCCAATCCACCCATCCTGTTCTCTCCCCTTTTCCATGCTGCCCACCCATCCATCCCATTCTCTCCCCTTTTCCATGCCGCCCCCCATCACCCAGCCATCCCATTCTGCCCCCTTTTCCAGACTGCCCCATCCATCCATTCATCCATCCCACTCTGTCCCCCCCAGGCTGCTATCTTCGGCTGTAACAGCGCCTTACCTGACTCCACCCTCCTGACCCTGCCAGCTTCTTCCTCTGCGGCTCCCGGCCTCCCGCTTGCCGGCACCAGGCACCCTTCACCAGGCAGCTTCTTCCTCTGCGGCTCCCAGTCTCCCGCACCAGGCACCTGGCACCAGGCTCCCGACACCATGCAGCTTCTTCCTCTGTGGCTCCCGATGTCCAGCACCAGGTACCCAGCACTAGGCAGCTTCTTCCTCAGTGGCTCCCGGTCTCTGGCTCCAGGTACCTGGCACCAGGCACACGGAAGCTTCTTTCTGTGTGGCTCCCTGTCTCTGGCACCAGGCACCTGGCAGCTTCTTCCTCTGTGGCTCCCTATCTATGGCACCAGGCACCCAGCAGCTTCTTCCTCTATGGCTCCCGATCTCTGGAATCAGGTACTTGGCAGCTTCCTTCTCTGTGGCTCCTGGTCTCTGGCACCAAGCACCCAGCAGCTTCTTCCTCTGCTGCTCCAGGTCTCCAGCACCAGGCACCCGGCATCTTCTTCCTCTGCTGCTCCAGGTCTCTGGCACTAGATACCAGGCAGCTTCTTCCTCTGCAGCTCCCGGTCTCTGGCACCAGGCATCAGGCAGCTTCTCCCTCTGCAGCTCCTGGTCTCCAGCACCAGGTTCCCAGAGCCCAGCAGCTTCTTCCTCTGCGGCACCCAGTCTCCGGCATCCAGCAGCACCAGGCATCCGGCAGCACCTGGCACCCAGGCACCCAGCACCACCAGGCAGCACCTAGCACCCAGGACCTCTAGGCACTCGGCAGCACCAGGCACCCAGGCACCCAGCAGCACTAGGCACTCTGCATCACCAGGCAACCAGCACCACCAGGCACCCAGCAGCACCAGGCACCTGGCAGCACCAGGCACCCGGCAGCACCAGGCAACCGGCAGCACCCAGACACCCATCAGCACCAGGCATCACCAGGCACCTGGCAGCCCCAGGCACCCGGCAGCACCAGGCCCCCAGCACCACCAGCCATCACCAGGTTCCCGGCACCACCAGGGACCAACAGGGGCCCAGCAGCACTAGACACCCAGAGGCCCATCAGCACCAGGCACCCAGGGGCCCAAAAGCACCAGGTGACACCAGGCATCCAGGGGTCCCAGCAGCACCAGGCACCACCAGGGGCCTGGCTGCACCAGGCACCACCTGGTGCATGGCAGCACCAGGCACCATTAGGGTCCCAGCAGCACCAGGCACCACCAGGGGCTCGGCAGCACAAGGCACCACCAGGGGCCCGGCAGCACCAGGCACCACCAGGTACCCAGGGGCACCACCAGGGGCCCAGCAGCACCAGGCACCACCAGAGGCTCGGCAGCACCAGGCACCACCAGGGGCCCAGCAGCACCTGACACCACCAAGCACTGAGGGAGTCCGGTAGCACCAGTCACCACCAGGGGCCTGGCAGCACCAGGCACCAACAGGGGCCAGGCAGCACAAGGCACCACCAGGGGCCCGGCAGCACCAGGCACCACCAAGCATCCAGGGGGTCCAGCAGCACCAGGCACAACCAGGGGCCTGGCAGCACCAGGCACCAACAGGGGCCAGGCAGCACCAGGCACCACCAGGGGCCCGGCAGCATCAGGCACCACCAGACACCCAGGGGGCTCAGCAGCACCAGGCACCACCAGGGGCCCGGCAGCACCAGGCTCCACCAGACACTCAGGGGGCCCAGCAGCACCAGGCTCCACCAGGCACCCGGAAGCACCAGGCACCACCAGGGGCCTGGCAGCCCAGGCACCCGGCAGCACCAGGCCCCAGCACCACCAGCCATCACCAGGTGCCCGGCACCACCAGGGACCAACAGGGGCCCAGCAGCACTAGACACCCAGGGGCCCATCAGCACCAGGCACCCATGGGCCCAAAAGCACCAGGTGACACCAGGCATCCAGGGGTCCCAGCAGCACCAGGCACCACCAGGGGCTCGGCAGCACAAGGCACCACCAGGGGCCCGGCAGCACCAGGCACCACCAGGCACCCAGGGGCACCACCAGGGCCCAGCAGCGCCAGGCACCACCAGAGGCTCGGCAGCACCAGGCACCACCAGGGGCCAGCAGCACCTGACACCACCAAGCACTGAGGGAGTCCGGTAGCACCAGTCACCACCAGGGGCCTGGCAGCACCAGGCACCAACAGGGGCCAGGCAGCACAAGGCACCACCAGGGGCCCGGCAGCACCAGGCACCACCAAGCATCCAGGGGGTCCGGCAGCACCAGGCACAACCAGGGGCCTGGCAGCACCAGGCACCAACAGGGGCCAGGCAGCACCAGGCACCACCAGGGGCCCGGCAGCATCAGGCACCACCAGACACCCAGGGGGCTCAGCAGCACCAGGCACCACCAGGGGCCCGGCAGCACCAGGCTCCACCAGACACTCAGGGGCCCAGCAGCACCAGGCTCCACCAGGCACCCGGAAGCACCAGGCACCACCAGGGGCCTGGCAGTACCAGGCACCACCAGGGCTCGGCAGCAAACCGGCACCACCAGGCACCCAGGGGCCTGGCAGTACCAGGCACTCAGACACCCGGCAGCACCAGGCACCACCAGGTGCCCGGCACCACCAGGCGTCCATGGGCCCATCAGCACTAGGCACCCAGGGACCTGGCAGCACCAGGCACCACCAGGGGCCCTACAGTACCAGGCACCACCAGGGGCCCAGCAGCACCAGACTCAACCAGGGGCCTGGCAGCACCAGGCACCACCAGGGTCCAGGAACACTAGGCACCACCAGGAATCCAGCAGCACCAGGCACCACCAAGCACCCAGGGGGTTTGGCAGCACCAGGCACCACCAGGGGCCTGGCAGCACCTGGCACCATCAGGGTCCAAGCAGCACCAGGCACCACCAAGCACCCAGGGGGTTTGGCAGCACCAGGCACCACCAGGGGCCTGGCAGCACCTGGCACCATCAGGGTCCCAGCAGCACCAGGCACCACCAGGGGCCCAGGAGCACCAGGCACCACCAGGGGCCCCGCAGCACCAGGCACCCAGGGGGGCCCCCCTGCTCCCCATACTCACCACTTGCTTCAGGCAGCCGCTACCTGGGGCGGTCTGTTCTCCACAGCCCCCTGAGCGCCCGCACCCAGTGCACACACAGGAAGAAGTCTCAGGGCGATAATGTCATTGCCCTAAGACTGACCTCCTGTGCACGCACCGGCAGGAGGCAGAGTGGCACTGCGGCGGCAGCAGACAGAGCAGGAAGATCGCTCTTCCTGCTTTGCCGCTGCTGAGAGGGCCCAGCCATTGCTAATCATATCGGCAGTGCTGCCGATATAATTAGCAATATTACTGAACCGAGGGGGTATCGGGCAGGGTTTGGGGGCGGGGCCATTGCGACCCGGCGCCCACCAGAGGTTCTCCCAATCCTCCGGTGGGCCAGCCCTGCCCCTGTCTGCCTATGAAGTCACATTCTTTAGAATACTAATTGTCATTTGTGCAACACCTTTTCGCTCCTATAACCTCTCCAACAGGGATATTTCTAATTATTTGGTTTGGTTGGTTACTTGTGGCATAGAGAAGAAGATTACCTGATATGCATTTTCTATAGATGTTATACTGCATCATTTTTTTATTTGAGCCTGATAATTCAATATCTAAAAAGAAATGCTCATGCTCTGTCTGTACAGATCTGTACAGATGGTAGAGGCAACAGTAAGGGCATAATGGCTTGGAGTGTCCAAAAAAAAGAAAATACACATATTTTGACAGGCTTCATTTTTTGGCCCCCTTAATAGATTTACGACCATAATCTAATGTTGACAAATTTAATATCTAAATGATTTTAATGTGTCATCAAACTGCAATGTAATATATGGTTGTACATTTTGATTGTAGAACTGAATCTAACATCAGAAATCGGACATCTTCCAAATCCGATTGTACTCAAAGGGAGTATAACATCAGCTCACCAGTTTATCAGTGAAGACTCCAGGACAAAATTAAGTGCTGTGCAATCCTGGGCTGCCTGCCAAGTTTCACAAGAGTATCCAAAAAACTGTTATGCTTACCTGTTTCAGGCCTACTTGTAAGCATAACAGTTTTTATAGATTTCAATAAAGTCAATACCTAATATTAGCCTGATATCGGCCAGGGTCACATTTGCGTTATGACCCTAGCCTGCCGATTCCGGTTTTATCTTAGAACTTTTTCCAGCGCCGCATAGCGTTACCGCTATGCGGTGCTGGAAAACGCTGCCCTTAGTTACCCGCTGTTTACCTTAACGACCTGTCACACAGGCAGAGGCTCGGAGTGCGCTTTACAGCGCCGCACAGGAAACCGTTGCAGACAGCACTGGAAAAAGTTCTAAGATAAAACCGGAATCCGGCAGGCTAGAGTCAAAACGGAAATTGACCCTGGCCCTCCTCTGATTTTTTTCGTATACGTGGTGCTGGACTTCCTTTTCCTTTTTTTTTCATTTGGATAATCTCCAAATCCAATGCACATATAGATCCTGATAGGAAGTCAGGCAAAGAAGGCTGTCCATCTTTTTTTGTGCCACAACCATGACCATCGTCTGCATTGGCTGCAGCATCCACAGCCTCATCAATTCTAGCAGCAGCAGCACCATGAGCAGCAGCATCAGGAGGCTAACAAGGAGATGATGATGACGGGGACCGTGAACCTAGCAGCAGCCCCATTCTGCCTTTGGTCAATTCTCCAGTTTCATCAACAATACCTCAAAGAGCCCGGCACCAGAAGGAGCTCTCCAACATCTGTCATAGATGTGAGATGGACAATGGTGTCTTACAGTACTTAGCACGTACTGTGAATGATGATGGGGAGAAGCTTTTGGATGCAACCTGGCAAACGATGCATGCAAGGGCTGCCCTTCAAATAGTTCTTGATGTACTCACTGGTCCAAACAACCCCGGCAGATTTTGTGGCACCTCAAGTAATGGCAACAATCTCCAAACAACCACTTCCGCATGCTGGACGAGGATGCACCACAGCAGGCCACAATATCTAAACTCCCTCCTCCTCTTGGGTCTCAACAAACCCAACCAACTGGGGAAATGCATTTTACACCACCTGCCCAGTATAGTTGTCATGTGCCAAGCCAGGGGTAGTACTCTGGAGTAGCTAATGATACCCAGACATACAGTATAACACAAAATCATTACCCTTGGCCTTCTCATACTCCAATGGCACATGATGGCTCCTATTATGGGCAAAGTGGACCATACCACTTTCAACAGATGGCTCAGGCCACCTCTGCCTTCATGCACCCTCTGTCCCCAACCTCCACATATATCCCTGCCACTCAACCCATACCTCGCCCTCATCCAGACCCAATTCCTGCCTCTGTTCCACATTTCCCAACGTATCATCATCTGTAAATTTGATGTTTGAATTTAAAGTGTAACCACTATGTAAACTTTTACTTAAGGGGAACCTGACCCCTAAAAATCACCCCCTAGCCTTTCAATACCCGTCCCGGCACCTTAATGACCCTATTCTACCTATCCCTTTTTGTCAAAATTGTGTTTTTAGAAACTTTAAAAAACTGCTTTTGTTACCTCCTCATCTGCGGCTTCTGTGCTCTTGAGAAGTCACATAGGGCGTTCCATGTGGCTTCTTTCCGCTGCCTTTAGTGCAATTATTTACGCCCCAATGGGCATGATAATCCTTTGGTATGTTCCTCGCCCTCCTCCATGGGCAGATTAGCTGGCTATCATGACGTCGGTACACCCATTGGGTGTATCAAGGACCTTGCGATGCGCATTGCACATGCACGAGGTTACTTTACAGCAGCTCATCACAGATAAGCTGCCGTAAAGTAACCTCTCGCATGCGCAATGCACATCACGAGGTGCTCGATACACCCAGTGGGTGTACCGACGTCATGATAGCCAGCTAACTGACTTCTCAAGAGCACAGAAGTCGCAGATGAGGAGGTAACAAAAGCACTTTTTTAAAGTTTCTAAAAACACAATTTTGACTAAAAGGGATAATCAACTTTTAAATATACTTTAATTATTAAATCTGGAAGGAAACCTTTAAAAAAAACTTCCACAAGATGTCCTCAGTAGACTGTGCCTGTAGCTCATTCTTCTTTTAGCGGGTGTCAAGCACCAGGCCATGGGGTACTCAGGTATCAGGCTCGGTGGGTGCTTTCACAGGTGGCAGTGCCTGAGCCCGTGGCCTGGGTGACACTTCAATAAGGGGCTATGTACAAGGGATATATGTACAGGGGATAAGAATTTGTCATGTGACGCCACCTGTAGTACCTGGTTATAGGTCACCAGCGCCGCCACAGTCCTCCGGAGGTCGATGGTAATGCGACTGAGATGGCAAAGCTCCCTACAGGTGGAGCTGGTCCTCCGGGGCAGCATTCCTGTAAACAAGCAGGTTCATGAAGATAACAAAGCAGAGGCAAAGTCACTTTCTCCCGGGTACTTTACTGCAAACGTTCAGTAGTAAATACAGAGTCCACAGTTCAGCATTAGATGTTAAAGTAACAGGTAGCTCTACGGGTGGCTGCAAGTGGATCCCAGGTGGTATGGTGAGACCCGTGGTGTACCTTAGTTGACGAACCCGTGTCCTTTCTTCCCCGCCTAGGATGTCCATACCTAATGGCTCCATGTAGGTAGTATTGAGGGTCCCCTCCCTCGTGGTGAGGAAGCAGGCAGACCGCTCTGTCTGGCAGGGTGCTGTGGAGATATATAGACCACAGCAGCCGGTTGCCGACTGCAAAGATAAACCTTGGTCGGATCCTTGGGCCCGGCGTTCCCGTGGTGGACTGGAGAATCCACTGGAGTATGGTTGCTCCACGCTGAGGTTCTCCCTTTCTTTATAGGGCCCAGATTCCACACGTCGGGCACCCTCTTCCAGGATCGCCTTAAGATCCTCTTTCTCCTTTCCTCCGGATCGGCGTGGAGCTGTCCGGGTTAACCGTCCACCTCTTTCCACACTCCTTCTCCTCCGACTCTGACTCTGTACTCTCAGATGCTCCTTATCTGATTCAGGCTCTCTGCCTGACTGCCTCTCTTTCCCCTTAGAGGTGACTATATCTCTTTCCCGCGGAGTAACCTCCCACCACCACTCTGTGTGGGAGTGCAGGAATGGCTCCCACCCACCAACCTAGGGTCAACTTGCAGCTGGGGAAATTTCACCTCTTTTACGGGTGCAATACCCCACTGTGACGCCTGACTACGTGGGGCATCACACGGGCACCCTGAGACTCCACAAACGCTGCATGGTTAAAAGATCGGAAGCAGTATTTAACTGCATGTTTCAAAAAGATCTGAGGTCCAGAGAGGACATCTGCCAGCTGAAGGAAGTGCCCAAGGTTTTTTTTCCCACATTCCATTACCTCATACATTCACATGGCTCTGCTCTGTGTTATCACAGAGCAGAGACTTGTAAATAGATGAGTCAGATGTCAGATGTCATAGGAGCTGTTTGAGCTCAACAGGATGCCAGCATGAGGTAATTGGACAGTCTTATCAGCTGAATTGTGAACACTGTGTAGGCCCTTCCCTGAAGAAGGATTTCATTAATAATGATCTTCACAATAGTAGAAAAAGTGGCACTCTACTATTATCAATTAGAATATAGAAATATAGAAAGTTCAGCAAAAAAAATGCAAAACACTGAGACACTTGTCTTTATAAATATGGCCATATTGATAAACCACCCAGTCACCGTGTTGAGATGCGTCTGCTTGACCAGTCCTTAACTTCCATTTTCAGCCTTCATCTGGGTTAAAAACCTCCTCGTTTATAGGCAAATTGGAAAAAGGAAAAAATTGATAACAAAGAACACTAGCTCAAACGGGCCCAGGGTGGAGGTGGTGCACAACAGAGGGTGTGAACCCATATTAAAATTCAGAATAACTGCGGCACTCAATCCTGTCAGTGTGCACAGGTGTGACACCAAACACAATACCCACAATAGTAGAAAAAGCGAAACATTTAAGTTAAGGCCGCTTCACACGCTAGGATATCGTTAAAGATATCGTTGAAACGTCACGGATTTGAGATCGTTCAAACAATATCGTTGTGCGTTGTAGCGTGTAAACGAATGATGTAGGAAGGAAAAATCGTTAGAACGTCATCAAAATTTGAGATCCGGACCTCAAATCTATCGTTCGTCGTCCAATTAACGTTCTGTGAACAAGCTACATCATTCAGTGTGACACCTTTTTGAACGATGTCGGTCATATTTCTCCTATTCCTGCTGCAGTGTAAAATCGTTCAAACATTCTTCTCAAAACAGCTGGAGCGTTGCCAAATTTAAGATTGTTAACGATATCCTTGCGTGTGACAAAGCACTACCGATGTCAGAAGGATCGCGGTCACGCGACATAGATAACGATCTCGTTCACCTATATCCTAGCATGTGAAGCGGCCTTTAAAGGGAACCTGTCACCCCAAATAAGCTTTCTAACCTATTAATACCTGTCCCTGCAGCCTTACAATACATTCTAAGGCTGGCTTCACACCACGGCGCAGTCCGGTTCGGGGCTGTCAGGCATGAACCTGACAGCCCGGGACTGGATCAGCACACAGAACCGGAGGGCCAAATGTGCCCTCCGGTCCTGTATGCAGCCGGATGGCTGTAATTGCATCTGCAGCTACTGATTTTTCAAGATCGCGGCTAACTCCATGGTCCTGAGACAACAGCGGCGTGCAGCTGCCGGTATCCGGTTCCCGGATTCGCCCGGACCGGAGCAATCCGGCCCCATAGGCTCCCATGTTAGGGAGAACCGAATTGCCCCAGATCCGGGACAATCCGGGAAAATCCAGGATCCGGCTTCTTGGGGAGATTTTTTTTCCCCGGACACAAAAACGTTGCCAGCAACGTTTTTGTGTACAGTGAGAAAAATCCGATTTCTCCCAGATTCCACCGCAGAGATGAAACCAGATGGCAGAGAGCTGCCATCTGGCTCTATCCAGCCTCATAGGCTACTATGGGGCCAAAAAACGGTCTGGGGCTGTCTGGTTTACACCGGACAGCCCCAGACCGGACTGCGCCGTGGTGTGAAGCCAGCCTAACACATCCCTGACTCACCTTTTTTACTAATCTACAAGTACAATAATGTAGTTAAGAAACTTACAAAATTCTTGTCACAGGGGCGTTTGTGG
Organism: Allobates femoralis; assembly: GCA_033576535.1. Taxonomy (NCBI): domain Eukaryota; kingdom Metazoa; phylum Chordata; class Amphibia; order Anura; family Aromobatidae; genus Allobates; species Allobates femoralis. The sequence continues at coordinate 503,943,051 of JARQOC010000003.1, forward strand.
CGCCCCTGCGTCCAGGAGGCCACAAAAGGGAACTGCAGCCAGGCAGGCAGGACATTGTTGCACACCAACACCCTCATAGCCCACACAACCCACGTGTAAGAGAAGGTAACATCCAGCCCTGAGATTAGAACTCTATGAGATCGAGGGGTGGTGGATTCAGAGGAGTGGGTTGGGCACACCAGAAGTCAGGTGACTTGAGAGTATATAGGAAGGGGGAGGAGTGAATGAGATCAGTAGGCCACAGTGAGCTGAGATGCAAAGACAGAAAGACTTACACACATCCTGTGAGTGCAAGGCCTAGGAGTGCAGAATCCGTACTGAGCCAGTGTGAGCCAGAGGGGAGAGAAAGCCCGTCCGACGCTGATGCCACCAGGAGTGTGACGGAACAGAGAGGGACGGTGTAACCCCGGCCCTAGACAGCAGCAGAAGCCACTGACTGCAGGCAGAGAAGTCCCTCCTAGTATACTGAAAGGAACAGGAAGGAGAGAGCCTGGTAGAGCCTCGCGCTGGATCCAGCCTGTCAGCACCAGCCAGGAGGAGAGATCCCTGCAGCGTCTGTGAAGTAAGTGTGCTACAACCTCACCATAGACTTAACCCTTACTGCCCCGGGGGATACAGTTCTTCCCACTGGAACTACACATCTCCGCTGCCATCACATCACCCCTGGAGGTTCTGCAGCAGCGGCGGCCCCCATCACTGGCCGCATCAAGAGGGTGGCGTCACGAGTGACTTTTCCCCTGTAAATATTCTCCTCATCCATTGTGTGGGCCCGGGACACGGACCGGACCAGGACCACCCGTGACTTCCCCAGCAGCAGACCGGTCCAGTACCGAGTACCCCCGTCCCAGTGGGCTCCACAACCTGGCGTCATGAACAGGATCTACCCGATCCAAAAGAATTGGACCTTGTGTGCCTAAATCGTGTGTTCAGGACTTTCCCGCCAAAATCTGACCTTAATGGCGGCCAGGGGAGACTAACGCCATGTGCAGAGGAGGCGTTCCCGAAACTCCCATCGTGGGCCGGCCCGGTCCATGGCGCGAAGAAGAGAACCCACCCTGGCTCTCCTTAACTCCGGGAGAGCCAGCTGTCACTCTCAAAGAAGAACCTCCGCCCCTAGACCCTCCTCCTAGCAAGCCGACGAAGAAGGAAATCGTCATCAGGAGGGGGCGGAACGAAGGACCGGAAGAGAAGCAGCCGCCATTCGAGTACATGCGGACGGAAGCGGAGGACGCCCAGAAGAGCGCTGCGCACGAGAGACCACGTGTGATCCCGGAGGGCCCACGGAGTGACCCAGTGGAGGAACCCGGCCAGGGAAAGAACTCTTGTGATCGTGCTGAGATGTCTGAAGGTGGCGAGGAGCGTCCCTACGTCCCAGACACCCGGCGGGGTGTGCCGCGGCTGCTACCCCAGTGGACGACTCGGGCCCAAGAGGAGAATCGGACCCGGATCCAAATAGACATTGAACACCATCGCAGATGTTGCCTTGGAAGCAAGCAAAGAAGGCGTGAACACGGGTCCTGCATCAAGAAGAACAGATGAAGAATTGTAAGTGTGAATGAAGCATTTTCCTTATTGCTCCCATCCTTTACCTGAATGAATGCTAGCATTCCCCTGTTTGTCTTGTATATGTTGAACTGAACATTTGCACCATGAACAATGACTTGGTACGGACTTTCCTTGTATATAGTTGAGCACCTTTGTGTGCTCCCCTTTGGTTTTAAGACCAGCTGCACATGCGACGTAGTGCATGAGACTTTGACTGTTTTGAAGCTGCTTTTTGAGAACTTAGAACTTTTGCACTTTTTGAAAGGAGAACTTTTATACTTTTGATACAAAGTAACGCTTTTATAATGTGTTTTAGCTACAGAAAAGTGAATACGTTGTAGCATTGGACCCGGTAGAGGTCTAGATAGAGAGAAAGGGTACTGACGTATATATACCCGTGCACTTGTAAATAGTTAACTTAAAGTAACGTTTGAAGAATCGTGCCTCCCGGACGGGAAGAAACCAAGAATCCTTAATGTTAATGTTTACTGTTATCAAAATAAAAAATGTTTTCAGGGTAATCCAAGACGGGCAGCACGAGGACGCGCTAGTTAACTCCGGGAGAGTGTGGCGCCCCTGCGTCTAGGAGGCCACAAAAGGGAACTGCAGCCAGGCAGGCAGGACATTGTTGCACACCAACACCCTCATAGCCCACACAACCCACGTGTAAGAGAAGGTAACATCCAGCCCTGAGATTAGAACTCTATGAGATCGAGGGGTGGTGGATTCAGAGGAGTGGGTTGGGCACACCAGAAGTCAGGTGACTTGACAGTATATAGGGAGGGGGAGGAGTGAAGGAGATCAGTAGGCCACAGTGAGCTGAGATGCAAAGACAGAAAGACTTACACACGTCCTGTGAGTGCAAGGCCTAGGAGCGCAGAATCCATACTGAGCCAGTGTGAGCCAGAGGGGAGAGAAAGCCCGTCCGACGCTGATGCCACCAGGAGTGTGACGGAACAGAGAGGGACGGTGTAACCCGGGCCCTAGACAGCAGCAGAAGCCACTGACTGCAGGCAGAGAAGTCCCTCCTAGTATACTGAAAGGAACAGGAAGGAGAGAGCCTCGTGCTGGAGGACTGCTGGAGGCTGGGCTGAGTAGAGTGTCGGCTCTAGAGGGGACCATAGTTCACCCGGATCCCCAGATAACATGACGGGGGATCTTAGTTCCAGACTGGGATCCCTAACCCAAAGGACAGGCAGCTCAGTGACAAACTGGAGGGCCCGCCAGGGGTCCGAGTCACCGCCATACTGTCCAGTGCACCACACACCACCCGTACAGACGGAGACCGTTATAGCCCGGAAAGGGACACTACAGACTGTGTGAGGGGTCATAGAGAAAGGAGCCTGGCTGCAGGGAGCAAAGGGAACCCGGAGAGGGAGAATGTGCCCGTGTCCTGTAACCTGTAAGAACTGCAAATGACTTGTAAACTAACTGAAAGAACTTGGAGTAAAGCTTTGGAAAACCCTGGAACAGATTCCCTTGTGTGTCTCTGTGTGCAAGCTATTCTCTCCATACAGGATCCAGCCTGTCAGCACCAGCCAGGAGGAGAGATCCCTGCAGCGTCTGTGAAGTAAGTGTGCTACAACCTCACCATAGACTTAACCCTTACTGCCCCAGGGGATACAGTTCTTCCCACTGGAACTACACCATCTCCGCTGCCATCACATCACCCCCGGAGGTTCTGCAGCAGCGGCCCCCATCACTGGCCGCATCAAGTGGGTGGCGTCACAAGTGACTTTTCCCCTGTAAATATTCCCCTCATCCATTGTGTGGGCCCGGGACACAGACCGGACCAGGACCACCCGTGACTTCCCCAGCAGCAGACCGGTCCGGTACCGAGTACCCCCGTCCCAGTGGGCTCCACATGTTCCTCCAAGGCATCTTGACCAGTAGGTGGGTCCCCTTGTGTCGCGCTACCCCTGCCTCGCCGCTGTAATACGCCCTAATGAGCGTCATTATAAAAATACAGAGCGCGGGCACGATTTCAATATCGCCCCCGCAATGTCACCGCTGCGACGCGGTTATGTGACGCCGGGACGCGTCACTTCTGGTTGCAAGGCTTGCAGGCAGACTTCACGCATGTGCACATTGCATGCTGAAGTCTGCCTGTGTGTGACCGGAAGTGACGTGCGATCCCGGTGTCACATGACCGCGTCGCAGCGGTGACGTAACGGGCGCGATATTGAAATCGTGCCCACGCTCTGTATTTGTATAATGACGCCCATTAGGGCGTATTACAGCAGCGAGGCAGGGATAGTGCGGCACAAGGGGACCCGCCTACCGGTCTAAATGCCTTGGAGAAACACCCCTGTGACAAGGATTTTGTAAGTTTCCTAACTACATTATTGTACTTGTAGATTAGTAAAAAAGGTGAGTCAGGGATGTGTTAGAATGTATTGTAAGGGACAGGTATTAATACAGTAGGTTAGAAAGCTTATTTGGGGTTACAGGTTCCCTTTAAGCAAAAAAAATGAAAACAACTGAGACACTTCGCTTTAAAAATATGGCCATATTGATTGAGCAATTATTCAATTATGGTATGGGTTCACACACTCTGTTGTGCACCACCCCCATCTGGGCCAGTTTGAGCTAGTGTTCTCTGTTATCAATTTTTTTCCTTTTTTCAATTTGCCTATAAAAGAGGAGGTTTTTAACCCAGATAGAGGCTGAAAATGGAGAATGCCAGCCATCAGCTACCTAGTTTTACCTTGGCTTTCTTAAATTACTTATTTATTTAACACCCTATAACGGCAGGTTGGTTGCCCTACACCAGGGATCTCCAACTCCAGGCCTCGAGGGCCGCAAACAGGTCATTTTTTCAAGATTTCCTTATGGTGGGTTTACACGTTGCGATATCGGCGTCCAACTCCGACCAAAAGTCACGTGGTTCGTGCGTTGGACCCGATATCGTTCATGCGTTGTACGGTGTGAACATCCAATACGATGCAGGAACGATGGCAAACCGATATCGGGGTTCGAATGAGCGTGCTATTCAACCGTCCGATATCGGATGCCGGTTGGAGCCGGATCGTCCCGTGTGACAGCCCAACTCCGATGTGCGGGACAACGTTACCCATTCACCACCATGTTAAATGGTCGTTCCTGGGTCGGGGGGTGTAGGCATCGTCGGGACGTTGTATCCCGATATCGGGACGTCTAAACTGCGATCCGTTTCTAGGAAAACCGGCCACAAAAAGCGCGCTCCCGCGCCTTTCGGTTCCAATATCGGACAGACGTTGGAGCGTGTAAACCCACCATAAGTATTGCACAGGGATTGGAATCATCACCAGTGCAGGTGATTCAGTTATCACTTGTGCAATACTAGTTATCACCTGTGCAATACTAAAATCCTGAAAACTTGACCTGTTTCGCGGCCCTCGAGGCCTGGAGTTGGAGATCCCTGCCCTACACTAATGTGTATGGCAACCAAGCACAATCACTGTCCACATTGTGGAAATGCACTCTGACTGCAATCACAGAGGTGCTCACACAGGCTGCTAATTCCATTGTTGCATAGATCCCAAGTATCCCAGATTCAAATGACAGTTCTGGAGTCAGAAGGCTCTTTGGCTGGGTTATGCTTGACCTGCATTATTTGGGTGCTGTTATGGGGACCTGCTAACACTTTGGACTCTACGACTGTGTTAGTAAGAGGGGGTCTAAGGTTTGTAACTTTTCTTTGAGGTTTATAGTGGCCATTTTACTGAGGGGGATCTGTGACTGTTACTTCCGTAATGGAATTTATAAAGTGTTTATAAAGTCAGTGATTCAAACCAGTTTTAACTGCTTTGAACAGGTGTGAGTGTACAACCTTGAGTAACAAAATGTGGTTTGACTGGTTTTAGTCAGAAAATAACAGCTATCTGCCCCCCTCAGCTTCAGTTGAGAGCTTGTTTCTATGAGGAGTGGTTTAGTGTACTTTTTCTCTCAGTGTGATTCGTGCCTGTAAAAATGGATGTTACTCCACAGAAGAGGTCTAGAATTTTACTCTTAATGAACATACAAGTCTGACTGTAAGAGAAATCGCTTCCACCGTTGGTATTGGAAAATCTACCGTTTAAAGAATAATTCACACACAATGAAACTGGATCGTTTTCTCCAAAACAAAAAGGGAAATGTGAATAAAAAGGAAAGACACCACGAACTGATAAAACACTTATCAGAAATAGTAAAAATAATGCAAGAAAAACTTGCATTGTCCCAATTAATTTGCACAGCACTGTAACATTATTATCTTAGGTTCACATTGCGTTGTGCTGTCCATTACAACGGAAAAGTTAACTGTATCCATTGTAATGGACAGCAAAAGGGGCATTTTTAACCACTTTTGAATGCAAATGTCTCCCCACTCTCTTTTTGCTTCTTTAGGGTCACTGGGTGAAAATTCATGAGCTTAATGAGCGGCCCTGGAGACAGCATATATCTTTCCATCTATCCTATCTATCTTTCTATCCTATTATCTATCTATCCTATCATCTATTGCAAACACAATATAATGCAATGCTGCAGATTTGTACAAACCAAATGTTTTTTAACAGGCTGAAAATCCTGGCAGTCTGCGTTTGCATGTTCGTTTCAACAAATGCATACTTGAAAAAACATGCCTATTTTGGCATGCGTTAGTATGCATTTGCTGAATGAAGGCTTATGAATGCGTTACTGTGACTGTTGCATTATGTTTGTGCTGCTGTCAAACAGATCCGTTAAACAGACAGCACAAACACAATGTGAACCTAGCCTTAGGGGCCCGTCACACGGTGCCACCTCACCGGAGATGTCGGCGGCGACTGGCGGGAACGCACACGCTTTTGGCACCCCGCCAGCATCGCCGCCCCTGTTTACACGGGGAGACACCTCCGGCGATGCACCGGCGAGCTGACAGGCGGCATCGCTGCCGGGGTGCCTATGGCTCCATCCCTATCAGGTCGCCGGCGGCCGTTTACATGGGACGATGTGTACGCCCCAGATCGGCCGCCTGGTTTCAGAGCACTGCTGTGAAACCAGCGACAAGTAAAAGGAGTCGCCATTGCCTAATTACATTAGGCAATACAGGGGCGATATCAGTGCCGATAGGCCACGCCCCTGCATTGCCTAACAAATTGGCGGTACCATCGCCACGTGTGACGGTACCCTTATGGGGTTTGTCAACTGTCAATGTTATAAAAATGGCTATAACTATAATGGGGGGATCTATGACTGCCACTGTAATAAAAGGTAGTTTAGTTTCATTTGTACGGAGTGTATGACTGTCACTGTTATTGATCTTTATGATTGACACTATTATTCCAGTCCATGGTTGTCATATGGCATCAGATGAAATGTGAAGTGTGAGTCACTTTATTTAATTGTACCGTAATCGCATATATAATTTGCAAAGATGTCTACCACTATATATATGTTCACTGTGGTACTGTATCATGCAATATCTTCATGCAGTCTGAATATATCATAAACTGATTTTTTATCCTCATGGAGACACCCACAATTAAGGTGACAACCAGTCAGCCCTATCTCTGCTGATATCTCTGCTCAAGTTACTAGCCTCTATATGGCCAGTTCTTCTTAACTTACTCACTTCACCTTCACTGCCACGAGAACTACACTTTCGAGTAAGGCTGGAGGCACACTATCATGCGTCAAAAACGCTGTGTTTTTGATCCGCGATAGTGAAGCGAGTGCTGTGCGTGTTTGTGGGTGTGTATGGTGCGAGTGTGGTGCGTGTGGTGAGTGTGGCTGGCTGTATGTATGTTAGTGTGCTGTGATTGTGAGGTGTGAGTGCGTTTGTGGTGTGTGATTGTGATGCTGTCCACGGTCCTGAAGGACCGCGGGCAACATTTGTTGGGGAATTTAAGCTATGCGGCTGTCAAAGCCACAGAGTTTAAACTTCCCACTTTGCCGGTACATTAAGTAATCATCTTGTACAGCTGTGTCAGCAGTGCAAGATGATTACTAAGCACCAGGCTGATGGGCACTTTTGTATATTTTGTGGGGTTAAATTGCATATGCAATTACATTGTAAAGCGCTGCGGAATATGTTGGCGCTATATAAATAAAGCTTTACTATTATTATTATTATATGCAGCATGTGATGCAGAAATATTCACCTCCATGGAGAGCGGCAGCAGCTTAACTACGCAATTATCCTAAGTACATGGGACAGCTTCTCATTGAGGACGCTGCCCAGCAATGTACATACGCTAATAGCGCATGTACCGCGCTCTCACAGCCAGGACCCGCCGGCTGTCAAAGCACATTACAGACAGCCGACAAATCCCGGCTATTCAGTAATGTCCCAATTTAACCCCTGAACTATCAATGATTTTAAGCACCATGTCTCTAGGTAGGGGGGCAATCCCTAGAGACATGGTGCCACTGCATTTACACATATTAACCCTTTATTACCGGGGTTCATTACCGCATATGCAGCATCTGTGCTCATATGCCACACAAATGCTGCATATGCAATTTAACCCCACAAAATATACAGAAGTGCCCATCAGCTGGGTGCTTAGTAATTATCTTGCACCGCTGACACAGCGGTACAAAATGACTGCTTACTGTACCTGACAAAGCGGGAAATTTTAAACTTGCCGGCTTTTGACAGCTGACAAGTTTAATGCGTTTTTGGTGCCACACTCGCACCGTGTGGTGTATGAGAGTGAGATTTTCTCGCCCCCATACACTTGCATGGTGCTCACACGCGTCAGAATCGCGTGCAGTCGCAGCATGCTTCGACTGCACTCGCTTCTGACTCGCAATGCCTGATAGGGCAACACTGGTCCGAGTGCAATGTGAGTTTCCCTCGCCCAGTGTGCCTTCAGCCTAAAGTCAAGTAAATTCAAATTTGAGAATTACCATTAGGGCTCAGACACACTCTCCTAGTTACATCCGAGTTTGACAGACAAGACTCAGAGCAGGCTGGAGCAGTGACCCTGAACGGCCTCTCTCTCTGGACAGGGAAAGACAGCTGCTTGTGTTTCTGTGCAGCATCGCATTCCCCGTCCAGACAGGGAGAGGCCATTCAGGGTCACTGCTCCAGCCTGTTCCGAGTTTCGTCCGTCAAACTCGGATAAGTGTGTCCAAGCCCTTAGGGTAGAAACCCGGCGTATAAATCTCACATTGCACTCAGGCTCATATTAGACAATTAGACAGCTCTGATCTGCAATTTTTTTTCCTCAGCCCTAATTGGCCAGGGGAAAAAATTGCAGCATGCTGTGATTGTCAGCAAGTCTCGGCTCACTCGCACCCATACAAATCTATGGATGAGAGTGAAACATCAGACTGCACTCGGCACTCATCCGAGTACAGTGCAATAAACACTGAGACTAAACAATGGAGGAGATGGAGAGATTATTCTCTCCCTCCTCTCTGGTCCTGTGTTCCAATCACAGGGTCGGATCCCAGTCACTTGACACTCGGCTCCCGCTCGCAGCAGAGCTTGAGCCAAGTGTCATTAGGATATTGTATCCAATGCTCTTGAAACTTATACCATACGCCAGAGGTCCCCAAATCCAGGCCTCAAGGGCTGCAAACAGTGCAGGTTTTCAGGATTTCCTTAGTATTGCACAGGTGATAATTGAATCACCTGCACTTGTGATGATTCCTACCCCTGTGCAATACTAAGGAAATCCTGAAAACCTGCACTGTTGGCGGCCCCTGAGGCCTGGATTTGGGGACCTCTGCCATACGCTAATGTGACTACCCTTAGGAAAAGATATTCTAATGGAACTTAATGATGAGAGATCTCAGCAATCAGCCTGCATCAATTTTCCCACAGGGCATCTGTTTTGTAAAATAGCTCTGTAAACTACAACAATCTGGCTGTAGAGTAAGAATGTAGCAATCATAAAACTGGAAAGAGATACAATTTCAAAGTGTTAACTTAAATGCTAAAAATCATAATTTACTGTAACTGTTTTGAAAAATGATCCCATATGATCAGTATATATTTTTTTTCTATTTTAAAGAATCGTTGTTCGAGGGCATGAAAAGTAGATTATAGTATGTCTTACCATACAAATACACACAAAGGTAATTGAACTGTCCATTGATAATCCATCTACTATAAAATCTGATTTTCATCCTTAAACTTTAGCAATGAACTCTTCTATTGAGCAACATTTCATAGCAGTCAGCACTGAGAGTTGCCTGGAGACCCAAAAAAATAACATTATATTCTATTTCAATGTGTTCCTGGTAATATAACACCATTTTTTCTAAACTGTTCCGAGAAACTTTGCAATTACTTCCTAAAACCACTCGGCAGCAGCAGGTTGTCCTGTTAGCTCAGAGCACGTTAGTATTAAAATTTGAAGGTTGTCAATTTAAACATCAAGTAGGGCAATTTAATATTTGGGTATACTACGAAAAACTCCATTTGCTATAAAAGATTCAGCAAAAGGGTATATTTTAAAAGAACGAAAAGTGTTTTAAGATCAAGTTATGTTCTTAAAGTGAAGGTTCTGTACTACTTACTGATGGATTTTAGAAATAGACCTAACCTGCTAAAGAAAAGAAAGGATAACACCCCATGAGGTCCATTTCCACATAAAGACTTGGATCATGTAGCTTGTCCTTCAGCCATAACTGTATCTCATAGATGTCAAAATGATTTATCAGCTGAGTTATCATCCATTTCATGGAAATATTTCTAGTGGGCTTTTTCACATTTAGAACTTTTGCACAATAAAAACATGAAGCCTTGTGTCAAGATGGTGTTTTTCAGCATGAATTGTCCAATGGTCCCAATATGGGGTGAAAAAACTGTATTGATTAGCTAATATAAATTTTTGTTGAGGAAGTAATAATCTTACATTCTAGCCTACCAAGCAGATCTAATACATCTTTATTATCTAGGCATAATAAACCTTTCTTCTACGTATATATATATATATATTTATATACACACTAAATGGTCCAATTCTATCACATCGGACGATTCAAGTACAACCCCTGGCAAAAATTATGGAATCACCTGGCTCGGAGGATGTCCACTCAGTTGTTTAATTTTGTAGAAAAAAAGCAAATCACAGTAGGCATGAGCGAGTATGCTTGTCACTACTCGGTACTCGCACGAGTATCTCGGTACTAGGGGTACTCGGTGAGTACCGAGTAATCTCGCGATACTCTTGCTATGCTCAGGGTCCATCTCCCTGCATGTTGGCACTCTTTACAGAGCCAGCCCACATGCAGGGATTGGCTGACAGACACTGTAATGCCACAGCCCAGCCATGTTGGTTGTGGCTTTACAGTGATTGGCTGGCCGCACAGCGTCATCAGGTCTTTATAAGACCTGACCGCGCTGTGCTCTTCACTCTGCTCCACAGACAGTCAGTGTACGGAGAGCTGCTGCTGATTGAAGGACAGATTGTGGCCTTTCAGCTAGTGTAGGCGCAGGGCTGCCAATATAATTACCACAACAGTCCTTCTGAGGACTAATAGAGCTGTATACAGGCAGGCAGGGAGGCAGGGTATATAGCAAACTTCGTCGTGCCAGTATACCAGCCTGCATCACATCTGGGGCTGGTGTACAGGCTGGAAATCTCATCCATCCATCCCAAAACACTGCTTGTAGGGATTAATTTAGCTCTCTATAGGCAGGAGTAAGTTTTAGCCCAAATTAGGATACGCCAAAAGACTCGCTATTCTCGTCAGCGTTTGTGTCTGACCAGTCCACCTGCAGGGCCTTAATCTCTAATCTCAGTGTCGTGCTAAAAACCAATCTTGTCTGCACTCATTTAGCATCTTAGTGCAGCTGCAGTAGGTTGCAGCGTAAATTAGGATACGCCAAAAGACTCGCTATTCTCGTCAGCGTTTGTGTCTGACTAGTCCACCTGCAGGGCCTTAATCTCTAATCACAGTGTCGTGCTAAAAACCAACTCTTGTCTGCATTCATCTAACATTTGTGTGCGGCAGGAGTAGGTTGTAGCGCAAATTAGAATACGCCAAAAGACTCGCTATTTTCGTCAGCATTTGTGTCTGACTAGTCGAACTGCAGGGCCTTAATCTCTAATCTCAGTGTCGTGCTAAAAAACAACTCTTATTTGCATTCATCTAACATTTGTGTGTGGCAGGAGTAGGTTTTAGCGCAAATTAGGATACGCCAAAAAACTCGCTATTCTCGTCAGTGTTTGTGTCTGACTAGTCCACCTGCAGGGCCTTAATCTCTAATCTCAGTGTCGTGCTAAAAACTAAGTCTTGTCTGCACTCATTTAGCATCTTAGTGCAGCTGCAGTAGTTTGCAGCGTAAATTAGGATACGCTAAAAAACTCGCTATTCTCATCAGCGTTTGTGTCTGACTAGTCCACCTGCAGGGCCTTAATCTCAGTGTCATGTTAAAAACCAACTCTTGTCTGCATTCATCTAACATTTGTGTGCGTCAGGAGTAGGTTGTAGCGTAAATTAGGATACGCCAAAAGACTAGCTATTCTCGTCAGCGTTTGTGTCTGTCTAGTCCACCTACAGGGCCTTAATCTCTAATCTCAGTGTCGTGCTAAAAAAACAACTCTTGTCTGCATTCATCTAACATTTGTGTGTGGCAGGAGTAGGTTTTAGCACAAATTAGGATACGCCAAAAGACTCGCTTTTCTCGTCAGCGTTTGCGTCTCACTAGTCCACCTGCAGGGCCTTAATCTCTAATCTCAGTGTCATGATAAAAACCAACTCTTGTCTGCACTCATTTAGCATCTTAGTGCAGCTACAGTAGGCTGCAGCGCAAAATAGGATACGCCAAAAGACTCGCTATTCTCGTCAACATTTGTGTCTGACTAGTCCACCTGCAGGGTCTTAATCTCTAATCTGAGTGTCGTGCTAAAAACCAACTCTTGTCTGCATTCACCTAACATTTGTGTGCAGCAGGAGTAGGTTTTAGCGCAAATTAGGATACGCCAAAAGGCTCGCTATTCTCATCAGCATTTGTGTCTGACTAGTCCCACCTGCAGGGCCTTAATCTCTAATCACAGTGTCGTGCTAAAAAACAACTCTTGTCAGCATTCATCTAACATTTGTGTGCAGCAGGAGTAGGTTTTAGCGTAAATTAGGATACGCCAAAAGACTCGCTATTCTCGTCAGCATTTGTGTCTGACTAGTCCACCTGCAGGACCTTAATCTCTATTCTCAATGTCGTGCTAAAAACACACTCTTGTCTGCACTCATTTAGCATCTTAGTGTAGCTGCAGTAGGTTGCAGCATAAATTAGGATACGCCAAAAAAATCGCTATTCTCGTCAGCGTTTTCTGTCTGACTAGTCCATCTGCAGGGCCTTCATCTCTAATCTCAATGTCATGCTAAAAACGAAATCTTGTCTGCACTCATTTAGCATCTTAGTGCAGCTACAGTAGGTTGCAGCGTATATTAGGATACGCCAAAAAACTTGCTATTCTTGTCAGCGTTTGTGTCTGACTAGTCCACCTGCAGGGCCTTAATCTCTCATCTCAGTGTCGTGTTAAAAACCAACTCTTGTCTGCATTCACCTAACATTTGTGTGCGGCATGAGTAGGTTTTAGTGCAATTAGGATACGCCAAAAAACTCTCTATTCTCATCAGCGTTTGTGTCTGACTAGTCCACCTGCAGGGCCTTAATCTCTAATCTCAGTGTCGTGCTAAAAACCAACTCTTGTCTGCATTCATCTAACATTTGTGTGCTGCAGGAGTAGGTTGTAGCGTAAATTAGGATACGCCAAAAGACTCGTTATTCTCGTCAGCATTTGTGTCTGACTAGTCCACCTGCAGGGCCTTAATCTCTAATCTCAGTGTTGTGCTAAAAACCAACTCTTGTCTGCACTCATTTAGCATCTTAGTGCAGCTGAAGTAGGTTGCAGCGTAAATTAGGATACGCCAAAAAACTCGCTAGTCTCGTCAGCGTTTGTGTCAGACTAGTCCACCTGCAGGGCCTTAATCTCTAATCTCAGTGTCGTGCTAAAAACCAACTCTTGTCTGCACTGATTTAGCATTTTAGTGCAGATACATTAGGTTGCAGCGTAAATTAGGATACGCCAAAAGACTCGCTATTCTCGTCAGTGTTTGTGTCTGACCAGTCCACCTGCAGGGCCTTAATCTCTAATCTCAGTGTGCTGCTAAAAACCATTTCTTGGAAGCCTTCATTTAGCTGTATACAGTCAGCACAACATTGAAAATGCACAGGGCCAGTGGCAAGGGACAAGGAACTGGACGTGATGGTGGTGCAGGCAGAGGTCGAGGCCGTGTGCAAGCTCGAATTGCACCACGACAAACAACCACATCATCTCGCTCGACCTTCCTGTCCCAATTTCTAGTGGACCGCATTAGTAGTCCACTATTAAACCAAGACCAGTGTCAACAGGTTGTTAGTTGGATAGCGGATAATGCTTCCAGTCAGTTTGACACCACCACAAATACCCTGTTTTCCACATGGTCAAGTGTCAGTAGCCGTGAGACTGGACCGCACATTCCACACCTTGATACTCCTTCCTCCCACCATGCCGAGTGCCCGGCCCTGGACATAACTGATTCCACACTTGGACACTCTGAAGAGCTGTTCACTTATCCATACGTAGATTCTGGCCTCTCGCCAGCTCCAGTTGAAGTGGGTCATGAGGAGATCATATGTACCGATGCCCAAATATTTGAGCAGCCACAGTCTCACGAAGGCAACGGTGGGAACGTGTCTCAACAAGAGGTGGACGATGATGAGACACAATTGCCAGGAAGTCAGGAGGAGTACCAGGGTGCGGAAGTGGAAGACGGCGTGGTGGATGATCCAGTAACAGACCCAACCTGGCAGGAGGACATGCAGAGCGAGGACAGCAGTGCACAGGGGGAGTTAGGCGTAGCATCACAACAGGCCGGAAGAAGCAGGGTGGTGTTCGCAGACGGAAGGCAGGCAACCGTTCCCCGGAACAACAACATGACAGAAGTTGCCAGTACAACTGTTAGGTCTTCCCGAGTCTGGCTGTTTTTTAAGGTGTCTGAAGATAATTAGAAAAAGGCCATTTGCAACACCTGCAATGCCAGCATCAGCAGGGGTAGCAAAACTAGCAGCCTGACCACCACCAGCATGATCAGGCACATGGCAGCAAAGCACCCGTCTTTGTGGGATGTACTGCAGAGTCCAGGAGCATTGTCTGCGGGTGACACCGTTGCGTCTTCCGCTGTTGTGCAAGACAATCCCCTGTCCATACTGCAGGCGAAGATGCCTCCTGTCTTTCACCTGTACTTGCACAAGCAGAAATAGCACCATCATCAGCCATGTCCTTGTCCCAGCGCAGTGTTCAGTTATCCATACACCAATCTTTGGAACGCAGGCGCAAATACACTGCCAACGTCCCACATGACACAGTTCTAAATGCACACACTTCGCGAATACTTGCACTGGAAATGTTGCCTTTTAAGCTGGTAGAGACGGAAGCATTTCGCAACCTGATGGCGGCGGCTGTCCCACGTTACTCGGTCCCCAGCCGCCACTATTTTTCCCGGTCCCCGTATTACATAAGCATGTGTCACAAAACATCATATGTGCCCTTAACAATGCAGTTTCAGGCAAAGTCCACCTAACCATGAACACGTGGACAAGTGCTTGTGGGCAGGGCCGGTACATCTCGCTGACGGCACACTGGGTTAATATTCTGAAAGCCGTCCTTCCGACACCAAGGATTGCAGGCCCTGACTCAGTCAGGGTTTCACCCACAGTGTACAGCTCTGGTACGTCATGCTCCTCAGCCTCCTCCTCCTCCTCCTTCTTCCTCCACTTCACCCTCCACACCAGTCCCAAGCTGGAAGCACTGCAGCACTGCCACGGCTAAGCGGCAACAGGTTGTGCTGAAGCTAATACGCGTAGGTGACAAACCCCACAACGCTGAAGAGTCGTAGACAACTCTGAAACAGCAGGCAGATCACTGGCTCACACCGCTTAACCTATAGCCTGGCATGGTCGTGTGTGACAATGGCCGGAACCTTGTGGCGGCTCTGAGGTGAGGCAAGCTGACAATTGTTCCATGCGTGGCCCATGTGCTCAACCTCGTGGTTCAGCGGTTTATTAAATCCTACCCAGAGCTGTCTGATCTGCTCATTAAAGTACGCCGCCTGTGTGCCCGTTTTAGAAAGTCACCTACTGCTTCTGCCGGCCTTGCCGGCTTTCAGCGGCGTTTGCAGCTTCCGGCTCACAGACTGGTGTGTGATGTCCCCACGCGTTTGGAATTCCACACTCCACATGTTGGTCAGGATTTGTGAGCAGAAGAGGGCAGTTGTTGAGTACCAGCATCAACTAGGCCATCGGTATACGGTTCAAACTCCACACATAAGACCTCAGGAGTAGACATGGATGTCCGACATATGTACCGTCCTCCAAAACTTTGAGGACTCCACCAAGATGGTGAGCGGCAATGACGCCATCATTAGAGTCACCATCCCGCTTCTCTGTCTTCTAAAACACTCTCTGCTCAAAATCAAAGACGATGCTTTGCAGGCGGAGCACGATAACTTGCAGAAAGAAATCATACTGGGTGATTACACACAGCCCAGCCTCATCTCATCTCAATGTGCATTGGAGGAGTATGACGAGGAGGAGTATGACGAGGAGGAGGAGGATGAAGAAATAGAGCTACTTTCATGCGGAATTGACGGTAATACATGCACATTTGTCAGACCGTCGGTTAAGCGTGGATGGCCAGAGGACAGGGGAGAGGAGGAGGAGGAGAGAAGAGGAGGAGGTCAGCATGGCCAGTCATGCTGTTGGTGAGGACCCTGAAGTCTTGCCTGTTAACAGTCTGACGCACATGTCTGACTTTATGTTACGCTGCCTGTCTTGTGACCCTCGCGTTATCAAGATCTTGGCGGACACTCATTACTGCTTGGTGACACTTTTAGACCCACGCTACAAAGAGAACTTTATTTCTCTTATTCCCGAGGCGGAGAGGTCTACAAAAATGCTGCAGTACTAGAAGGCCATAGTCGCGGAATTAGTAAAAAAATACCCTTCTGAAAACGCTAGCGGCAGACGTCACGATTCAGTGGACAACCAAGGCGTCCGGCCGAGAAAGGCATAAGTCCAATCCAGCAGAGGTAAGGGAACACTCTCAAAGATCTGGGACACTTTTCTCAGCACCTCCCGTACCACAGGCCCTGAGGTGCGGGGTAGTGTCACAAGGACTGCAAAGTTTGCCAAGATGCTGAGGGAGTACCTTTCCGATCGTACTAAAGTGTTCCTAGACTCCTCTGTGCCTTATAGTTATTGGGTATCCAAGCTGGACACGTGGCTGGAATTGGCTCTCTATGTCTTGGATGTCCTGGCCTGCCCTGCCGCTAGCGTTTTGTCAGAGCGTGTTTTTAGTGCCGCAGGTGGAATCATTACAGATAAACGCACCCGCCTGTTAACTGAAAATGCTGACAGGCTAACTTTGATCAAGATGAACAAGGGTTGGATTGGGCCTGACTTCACCACACCACCACCAAATGATAGCGGAATTTAAATTTTGTGCCGGTAGATTGCCATGCACCTCCGCACACCTACACATCGGTACACACTTCATGTCTTTGGCTACTTGCTGTACTGCTCCTCCTTTTACTCATCCGCCACCATCATATGATCAGTGTGACCGTGGTTCATGATGCCACAAAAACATACATTTTTTACATCATATTCATGATGATGATGACCCTAACCGTTCAAAAGTTAGGCATTAATTTCATGTATACCCCTCAGGGGTAAATGTTTTAGTCCATGCTTACAGAATGGGCATTACAAGTACAGGAGACCCGATCCTTTGTAATGGGAAAAATATTTAGAGGCTCTCCTCCATGTTTCTTCCCATCGCAATGCCTCCCAATTTTTGGCAGCCCTTCCTAGGGCAATCCTACAAAAGACTCACTTCCTTAAAATGGGCACATTATTTAAAGAGGCCCTCATGCACGTGTCTATCCAGGGGCATCAGAGTGCCACATAATTTTTGGCTTCCCTGCCTAGGGCAATTCTACAAAAGACCCACTTCCTTATAATGGGCACAATATTAAAAGAGGCCCTCATGTACGCCCCAGAGAGGCCTTCATTTGTGTCTCTTCCCAGGTGCGTGGTAGTGCCACACAATTTTTTTAAATAAAATCTTTCATGTAATCCAAAAAACTAACATACTCAAACTCTGTCTCACAAGTGGGTATGAGCCCTTAATATTTTTTCCATGAAAATCCATTTTGGTTTCATTTTGTAAGGTTTTCTTGACAGTCCGTAAAAGTGGCGTAATAGTCTGACAACATTGTTCACAGCAGTGACCTTGGGGTCTGAAATGCTTACAGGGGTCTTCCCCATGCTGTTCCCATGTCATTTGAGTACTGTTCTGATACTTTTGTGACATTTTTAGGGTTTTTCCATGCTGCCGGGGGTCATGCCAGAAAACTACTCGGGTCTCCCATAGGATAACATTGGGCTCGGTGCTCGGGCTGAGTACACTAGTATCTTGGGATGCTCGGGCCGAGCTTCGAGCACCCGAGTATTTTAGTACTCGCTCATCTCTAGATCACAGACATAACACAAAACTAAAGTCATTTCAAATGGCAACTCTCTGCTTTAAAGAAACACTAAAAGAAATCTTGAAAAAAAATGTGCTAGCCAGTAACGGTTACTTTTGTAGACCAAGCACGTGAAAAAATTTCGGAATCACTCAATTCTGAGGTAAAAATTATGGAATCATGACAAACAAAGAAAACAAAACAACACTCAAATACATTACTAGTATTTTGTTGCACCACCTCTGGCTTTTATAACAGCTTGCATTCCCTGAGGCATGGACTTAATGAGTGACAAACAGTACTCATCATCAGTCTGGCTCCAACTTTCTCTGATTGCTGTTGCCAGATCAGCTTTGCAGGTTGGAGCCTTGTCATGGACCATTTTTTCAACTTCTTCCAAAGATTTTCAATTGGATTGAGATCCGGACTATTTGCAGGCCATGGCATTGATCTTATGTGTCTTCTTACAAGGAATGTTTTCACAGTTTTTGCTTTATGGCAGGATGCATTATCATCTTGATAAATTATAATTTTATCATCCCCAAATATCCATGATTGCTTTTCCTCAGCCCATTGTAAACTTGTTTTTTCTGTTTAGGCTTTTGTTAATGGCTTTTGTTTAGCTTTTCTGTTTGTAAATCGCATTTCCTTTAGGCGGTTTCTACAGTTCAGTCACAGACATCGACTCCAGTTTCCTCCCATTCGTTTCTCATTTGTTTTGTTGTGCATTTCCTGTTTTGGAGACATATTGCTTTAAATTTCCGATCTTGACGCTTTGATGTCTTCCTTGGTCTACCAGTATGTTTCCCTTTAAAACCTTCCCATGTTGTTTGTATTTGGACCAGATTTTAGACACTGCTGACTGTGTACAACAAACATCTTTTGCAACATTGCATGTTATCCAACATTGCATTTACCCTCTTTTAATAGTTTGATAATCCTCTCCTTTGTTTCAATTGACATCTCTCGTGTTGGAGCCATGATTCATGTCAGTCCACTTGGTGCAACAGCTCTCCAAGGTGTGATCACTCCTTTTTAGATGCAGACTAACGAGCAGATCTAATTTGATGCAGGTGTTAGTTTTGCGAATGAAAATTTACAGGTTGATTCCATAATTTTTTCCTCAGAATTGAGTGATTCCATAATTTTTCCCCCTGCTTGGTCTACAAAAGTAACCGTTACTGGCTAGCACATTTTTTTGTCAAGATTTCATTTACTGTTTCTTCAAGGCAGAGAGTTGCCATTTGAAATGACAAGTTTTGTGCCATGTGTGATCTTTTTTTCTACAAAATTAAACAACTGAATGGACATCCTATGAGTCAGGTGATTCCATAATTTTTGCCAGGGGTTCTATGTGTGCAATTATAGATTAGTGTATTAGACTACTTCCTCTACTAATTGCAGCACCTCCGAGGAGGGCGAGGGGAGGCTGCTGCTGCACGGGGTGGATGTGGCTTGGCCTGTGCTGTCAATGCTCACCATCCCCCTGTGCTGTCCCTTACCCCTGTGCGCTCTCTTCCCCCAGTGTGCTCTCTCTTCCCCCTGTGTGCTGAATCTTCCCACTGTGTGTTCTCTCTCCTCTTGTGATGTTTCTCCACCTGTGCACTCTATCACCCCTTGTACTGTTTCTTTCCACTTTGCGCTCTCTCCCCTTGTGCTATCTCTCTCCCATGTGCTCTCTCTCTTCACCTTGTGCACTCTCTCTCCCCTTGTGCTGTCTCTCCCCTGTGTACTCTCTCCCCCTGTGTGCTGTTTCTTTCTCCAGTGCAGTCTCTCTCCCCTTGTGCTGTCTTGCCTCTGTGCACTCTCTCTCCTCTTGTGCTGTCTCTTCCCCTTGTGCTCTCTTCACTTGTGTGCTCACTGTTCCCCCTGTGCACTCTCTATCCCCTTGTACTCTCTCCTTCTATGCGTTCTCTTTGCCCTTTTGCTGTTTCTCACCCCTATCCACTCTTTTCCCATGTGCTGTCTCTCCACTGTGTGCTCTGTCTTCTCCCTGTGCAGTCTCTCTTCCCATGGAAGCAGCCTGCATTCCACAGTGGAATGCAAATAGGAGGAAATGCAGCAGGAGGATGTGTCCACCCCAAAGTTATGACGGAGTTGACTCAGGCACAGGCAACAATGATTGCCTGCAGGCATGCAGCAGGACAATGGGTCCACCCCAAGGTTATGACGGAGCAGACTCAGGCACAGGCGATAATGAATGCCTGCACTGTGGCCAGTGTCCCAGATGACATGTGGGCCCCTGACTCACCGTGGGCCAGGGGACTCAGGTCTCAGGCGCATTCTGTAGGTCACGGTTTCGGTGCCTGAGGCTGTGGGCCCGGTGGTCAATAAAAAGGGGAAAAAATAAAATAATAAAAGGGAATAAAGTTTTTGTTCATGACGTCACCTGTAGGTTCCGGTGATGGCACCGGCGCTGCGGGATCCTCCGGGGTGATGGGCGGCAGCAAGATGGAGTCGCTGCCTACAGGACGAGCGGGTTCCCCGGAGGTGCGAGCTCTAATGGTGGAATAGGGCAGCTCGGTTGTTTCTGGAAAGCAATGCAGATCAATGGCAATTCTGGAATAAGGCTCAGACACGCTGCTCACTCTGAACAGGTATTTACTCAGGTATTCGGTGGCATACAGGGTGACACAGTTCTTAATGCCGGGTAGTGGACCTGGTGGTTCCTGCGGTGAGTAGTGTCCCTCTAAGGCTCCACAGATGTCTTTCTCTATCTCTTACTGTCCTTTTGCCTCTCTGCTCTGGTATACCTCCTCAAAAGTACTGAGGGCCCTCAGTTGGGACACCGCTGTCCGGACTGGCGGCCCCTGGCCTTCAATGGTGGGTACCCTTGGTATAGCTGCGGGTGTTGGTAGGTTGTGAGTTGGGCTCTTAGGGTACCTTTACACTCGGCTACATTTCTAGGGTGGCTACAGGTAACTTACTGGTTGCAGTGAAATTATGGAGAGATTATTCCATTTGTACACAGCAGCAAGATAGAACCTTGTCTCCATGATTTCACTGCAACCAGTAAGTTACCTGTAGCCACCCTAGAAATGTAGCCGCGTGTAAAGGTACCCTTAGGAAGCTTATGACCACTCCAGGTTCTGTGGTTCAGGGATGGACCTACTGGACCACGTTGGAGCCGGTTCTCCGGGTTTTGGACTGGGCTCGGGCCTTGAATCACCCACTCTGACTTTGCCCCTCTCTTTCTCTTCTGGGTCACCAGTTTGACGGTGCCCTCCCTGTTAGCCGTCTCCATTCTCTTTCTGTTCTTCTCCCACTCTGCTACATCTGCTGCTCAGCTCTATGCAGCTCCTGTTACGACTTGACTGTCACACTCTTCTTACTGGTATTCTCTCAGCTTCTATTCTAACTCCTTGCTACTTTCCCCACTGCTATATACCCTAGTCTCTCCTCGAACCAGGACCGGTTACCCTGGTAACGGGTGCCTAATTGGTCCTCTAATACTAGGTGTTGCATGTGGTGGATGGAGCATCAGGATCATCTTACTCACCACTGGAACGGAGAATACGACACCTTCAGTCAGGGGTGTAGTACCCTCCTGTGACGCAGTCTTAGTGGGGCGCCACACCCCAACATCAGATGTCGTATAGGTGGCACTGTTTTATATGACTGATCAATCAAACATATGGGTTTCTTCACATTCTAGTTTAACTGTAATCTTCTAATTTAACTGTAATTTACACAATGTCCTATAGATATACACACAATTGTATTGTTGGGATTCACGCTCTCACATAGGCATAGACATTAGGCTCACACAGGCATTGCAGTTTTCTTCAAATGTGCAGTTTTATTGCTTTAATAAAAAATCAAGGGACTTTAAACAAAACAGCCCCTTCTAGGCACAGAGGTATAACAGCAAAGAAACAGTTCATTCAGGAGGCACACATACAGTGATGTGAAAAAGTTTTTGCCCTTTCCTTATTTCTTATTCTTTTACATGTTTGTCAGGTTTCAGACAAACAAATGTAAATAATATACAAAGATAACACAGGTAAACACAATACTGCCACAACTGTTCTCAATCAACAAATCACTTAAATAGGACCTTCCTGACAAAGTAAAGTTGACTAATGGTGGCTTCACACCTGGCGACGTCGCTAGCGACATCGCCGAAAAAGTGACGTATCAGCGATGTCGCTAGCGACGTCGCGCTGTGTAAACGAGCGGCGCGACCGCTTTTTATCGCCGGTCGCAGGTTGACAGGTTTACGGGAAGAACCGTAAACCTGTCAACCGGCGACCTGCGATAAGGCTGGATCGCGCCGTGTGACATCGCCAGAGCGATGTCGGCGGCGGTCCAGCCTATACCGCAGCGTTGCTGCGGATCGCTCGCTGGGCTAAGCCAAGCCCAGCGAGCGATGTCACCGCCCGCATCGCTGCGGTGTCACCGGCCGCAGCGATGCTGTGTGACATTTGGCCAGCGATGTCGGAACCGAGCGGGCACCCGCGCATCGCTTCCGACATCGCTGGCCAGGTCGTGCTGTGTGACGGGACCATTAAAGATTCTAAAAAGTTAAGGCCCCGTCTCAAGCTTCAATGTGTCGGCAAATCAACCAACGATCCGACTTGACCTAGATCGCTAGAACGACGTTCAATGATCACTAGTGAAATGTCACACGTATAGATCTCATTAATGACGCAGCAACGATTCTGCAACAAGCAAACGATACTTGCGGTCGTTAGCTCGCCTACGTCCTTCACTTCTCAATAGGCGAGGTCGTTAACGACATCGTTATCGAGGTGACGCACACCCATGCTGCAGGTTGGACGAACGCTCATCGTTTGGTTTAAGGTCTGGTTCACAAACCTCCCATCAACAATCTGCCCGATTATGTGTGATCGGATGTACATGTCACACTGAACGACGTTGTTACGACGTCGTTAAAATGCCTGAAAACCTGTAACGTACTAACGATATCGTTAACGATATCATAGTGTGAGACAGGAGACGGGGCCTTTAGAGATCATACTGCAATCCAAAGAAATTCAGGAACAAATGAGAAACAAATTAATTGAGATCTGTCAGTCTGGAAAATGTTATAAAACCATTTCTAAAGCTTTGGCACTACAATCAAGCACAGCAAGAGCCATTATCCAAAAATGGCAAAAATATGGAACAGTGGTGACCCTTTTTAAGAGTGTCCATCTGGCCAAAATTACCCCAAGAGCGCAGTGACGACTCATCCAAGAGGTCACAAAAGACCACACAACAGCATCAAAATCACCTTTTCCTTTCACATTCTCTTAGGGTACCGTCACACGGGGAGATATCGCCGGCGATGTCACCCGAGATCTTCCTGTTCAGGCGATGTTGAAGCGACATCGCCTGTGCGTCGCCGCGTGTAACGTGGTGACTGAATGGCAATAAATCTCTGTTTCTGAGTTCAGAGATTTCCCAACAGTGTTGGGAAATCAGGCAATGTAGCTAGAGCGATCCGTATGCCTACTGCCGTGTGACGCAGCAATAGCAATGGCACAGGCGATGTCTGTGTTCAGGCAATCCATTCTGTATGCCACATTGACGGTGAGGTGGTGCTGTGTGACACGGCGATCTGAAAAGCACACATCGCTTCAAGGTTGTTTCAGGCGATTCCGGAATCGCCTGATCGCCCTGGGTTGCCGGCGATATTGCTACGTGGGACGTCTCACGAGCGATGCAGAAGCGATGTGCGCGTTCATGAGATCGCCGCAACATCGCCGGCGATATCTCCCCGTGTGACGGTACCCTTAAGGTACCGTCACACGCGGCAATATTGCTTGCAATTTCACAGGCAATTTGCTGGTTGCAGTAAAATCACATTGTTCTATTTTGTTTCCATGTACAAAATGGAACAATGTGTCCATGATTTCACTGCAACCAGCAAATTGCCAGTAAAATTGCAAGCAATATTGCCACGTGTGATAGTACCTTTAATCTTCTAGCAATCACTGAGAACTGGATTCAGCAATCTGACACTACTGCCGCTGCTGCTCTCTCATACAGTGGCTTGCAATTTTACCATACTCCCAGACTTGAGAACAGACCAGGTGGAGGTGTTGGTCTACTCCTTTCAACAAATTGTGCTTTTCAGGTTATTCCACCTGTCCCCTCACTTATCCTCCCTTCTTTTGAGGTACACCCTGTTAGGGTACCTTTACACGCCGCAACCACAGGAGTCAATTTTAGCGGCGATATTTGTTACTGGAATGATTGCCGCCAAATTGCCTCCTTATTGCGGCGTGTAAATAGGGAATTGGCGGCGATAACACCAAAGTTGCCTGGTTTCGTTTTGGGAGCGGTGCTCTAAAACCAGGCAACTGAGAGGAAGCGACATATCGCCGCCAAATTCACTATTTACACGCCACAATAAGGAGGCAATTGGGTGGCAATGTGGCAGTTATATTGAGAGGTCGCAATACTGCTGCCACAATTGTCTCCTGCGGTTGCGGCGTGTAAAGGTACCCTTAGACTCTACAAGCCTTTCTCCCTGCGAGTGGCAGTGGTGTATCGCCCTCCAGACCCCCCACATCAATTCCTTGATCAATTTGCCACACGGCTTCCACACTTTCTATCTTGTGACCTTCCCACTCTCATCAACGTTAACTTTAACGTTCCAATTGACAATCCCATCTTTTCATCTGCCTCTCATTTTTTAACACTAACCTCCTCTCTCGGCCTTTCACAAATTACTAACTCTGCCACAAAAGAAGATGGGAATACTTGGGACCTGATCTTCTCCCGCCTCTGTTCAATGCATGATTTTACTAACTCTCCTCTTCCGCTCTCTGACCACAATCTTCTTTCATTCTCAGTCAACAATTGTCAACCCATCAAGGACATCCCCAACTCCTACACTTATAGAAATATGCGTGCCATTAACATACAGAATCTCATAAACAATTTACAGTCTTCGTTGGCCCCTATCTCCTCCCTCTCTTGTCCTGACTCTACTTTAAAACTCTATAATGAAACACTGCAAAGTGCCCTGGATGAAGCTGCACCTCCTACACTTAAAACAACTCGGCACTGACAGCCGTAACCCTTGCACACACTGCAAACACGGTTTCTCCAGCGTTGCTCAAGGTGTGCAGAATGCCTGTTTGGAAATCCAAACTCGCCGAAGATTTCATGCATTATAAATTTATGCTGAAAACATACAATGCCGCCCTTCACCTCACCAAACAAGCTTACTACAACACCCTTATCACATCACTAGCCAACAATCCTAAACGATTATTTGACACTTTCTACTCTCTTCTCAATCCAAGAATACAAGCCCAGACCACCAGTCTCAAGCTGACAATCTGGCCGACTGTTTTAAAGACAAAATTGACCACATACTACATGAGATTTCACAGCCTCAGAACATCATGCATTCTCCTCCATCCTGCACTTCATCCAACTCTTTTCACCCTACTACCTGCACCAAAGACCCTAATGTCTCACATCTCCTTCAATCCCTTTCCTCAGCTGTCACATCTCACCTAACTAAAATATTTAATCTTTCCCTCTCAGCTGGTGTTTTCCCCTCCTCCTTCAAACATTACAGCATTCACCCATTATTAAATAAAAACATCCCTCGCCCAGAACTCTGCTGCTAACTACTGACCTGTCTCTAATTTCTCCTTCATCTCTAAAGCCCTGGAACGCTTTGTCCACTTCCATCTGATCCGCTATCTCTCTGTCAATTCTCTTCATAACCCTCTACAATCTGGTTTCCACATCTCACACTCTACTGAAACTGCCCTCACTAAAGTCTGTAATGATCTACAAACAGCTAAATCTAATGCTCATTACTCCCTACTGATCCTCCTGGATCTCTCCGCTGCATTCAATACTGTGGATCACCAGCTCCTTATCTCTATGCTCCGCTCTATTGGGCTTAAAGACACCAATCGCTCCTGGTTCTCCTCCTACCTCTCTAACTGCTCCTTCACAGTATCTTTCACCAGCTCCTCTTCTCCTCTTCTCCTCATGGTTGGGGTTCCTCAGGGTTCAGTACCATCTCTATGCTGATGACACCCACTTATACACCTCTTCTCCTAATATCACCCCCACGTTACTACAAAATATCAGAGATTGTCTCTCTGCAGTCACTAACATCATGTCTTCTCTCTACCTTAAACTGAATTTGTCAAAACCTGAACTTCTCGTGCTTCATCCATCTACTAATCTTCCGAAACCTAATACTGCCATTTCTGTATGTGGTTCTACCATTACTCCTCAGCAGCATGCCCTCTGTCTTGGGGTTATTTTTGACCCAGATCTCTCCTTTACTCCTCACATCCAATCACTGGCTCGCTCATGTCACCTACACCTCAAAAACATCTCTAGAATTCGACCTTTTCTTACTAGTGCCTCTGCAAAAACTCTAATTGTCGTCCTTATTTATTCTCGTCTGGATTACTGCAATTCTCTACTAATTTGTCTCCCCCTTATTAAACTTTCTCCTCGCCAATCCATCCTGAATGCAGCAGCCAGGATTATATTCCTTTCCAAGCGCTTCATCAATGCCTCTATACTGTGCCAGTTATTGCATTGGTTGCCAATCCACTATACAGTACAATATAAAATTATCACTCTCACCCAAAAAGCCCTCCACAGTTCTGCACCGCCCTACATCTCCTACCTAAACTCTGTCTATCGCCCTACACGTGCCCTCCATTCCGCAAGTGACCTAAGACTGACATCATCTACAATCTGACCCTCCCACTCCCTTCTCCAGGACTTCTCACGAGCTGCACCAATTCTCTGGAACGGATTACCGAGAACAATTCAATTAATTCCAAATATAGCTTTAAGCGAGCATTAACAACACATCTCTTTAGACTAGCCAACCACCTCACCTCATCTATGTAATTATACCCATACTGTCCTTCTCCAAATCTGACCTTTTGTATCATCTTTCTACACCCCAATGCATGTTATAGCACTTTATCTGTACTTGTACAGATCCTGGCTGGTGAACGGTTCATGCAGCATTATGTGAATCCCCTATTTATTATATTGATAGCTGGGCCAAATATTACAGCATTTGTTACTATTACCTTGTGTGCCTCCCCTACTTCCTCATAGATTGTAAGCTTGCGACCAGGGACCTCACTCCTAATGGGCTTAGTGATGTATTTTTTTATTTTATGTCTCATATGGTCTGTATTGTATTATATTTGTATTGTCCCATATTGTATTGTATTTTATCTTATTATTGTATTGTATTTTATTATATATTATTGTATTGTATTGTACACCCTCTGAATTGTAAAGTGCTGTGGAATATGTTGGCGCTATATGAATAAAAAAGTATTATTATTATTATTATTATTATTATTATAAAATATCTGCAGGCCTCACTTGCCACAATTTAGGTCAGTGTTCATGACTCCATAAGAAATAGACTGGGCAAAAATGGCCTCCAATGGCAGAGTTTCAGGATAAAAAGATTTGCCAGAAAACATCTTGATAATCTCCAAGGCTTTTGGAAGAATACTATGGACTGAAGATATAAAAAACTTGAACTTTTTGGAAGGTGTATGTCCCATTTAATCTGGCATAGAAGTAACACAGCATTTCAGAAATGGGACATTATACAAACAGTAAAACTATTGTGGTGGTAATTTCTTGGTCTTGAGCTATTTTGCTGCTACAGGACCTTCTTGACGGGACTATGAATTCTGCTTCCTACCAAAAAATCCTGAAGAAAAATGTCCGGCCATCTGTTCATGATCTCAAGCTGGAGCGCACTTGGGTTATGCTGCAGGACAATGATCCAAAACACACCAGCAAGTCCACCTTTGAGTTGCTTAAGAAAAACAAAATTATAACCTTGGAGTGGCCTAGTCAAAGCCCCTGACCTTAATTTGATTGAGATGCTATGGTATGACCTTAAAAAGGTGGTTCATGCTTGGAAATCCTCAAATGTGAATTACAACAATTCTGAAAGTTGAGTACTCCAAATTTCCTCCAAAGCATTGTAAAAGGAGAGAGGGGTATAGCGACCTGACAGGTTCCCGTTAAGAATATTTCATGTCTTTGCTTTAATAAACTCCTTGGTTGCTTTGTCTTTGTTTTGTGTCATTGTCCATATGTACTATGAAAAGCCAACTAATCCGTTTGGCTGGATTTGAGCACACAGTATGTCTTTGAAAACACATAATTCATCTGGCTCCTTCTGTCTTTTGTCACATTATCAATAAAAATTTGTGACCCAGTGCCACTGGCAGCCATGTATGCCCAAGCCATCATACTGCCTCCACTATATTTAACCGATGATGTAGTATGCTTAGGATCATGAGCTGTACCATACCTTCACCATAATTTTTTCTTTCTATCATTCTGATAGGGGTTCATCTTGGTTTTGTCTGTCCAAAAATGTTCTTCCAAAACTGTACTGGTTTTTTAAGATGTCTTTTAGCAAAGTCCAATCTAGCCTTCATATTTTTGAGGCTTATGCGAGGCTTATACCGTGCAGTGAACCCTCTGTATTTACTTTCATGCAGTCTTCTCTCTACATGTACCTTTACATGCAGCAACATTGCTGCGATCTTTCCGGCAACTTCACGGGAGCGTGCACGTTTTTGGCAATTTTCCAAGATTGCCTTGGAGATGTCACAAGCAGAGATATCATAGGCAACACAACTACGATGTTGAAAGCAACTTTAGTTCGCTGGGTTTTGTTCAACCCAGCGAGCGATACTTATCAATGTAGTGAATAGAGGAAGTTGCTTTCAATATCGCTATTGCGGTGTCACACATTGCGATGCTAGCAGATCGCCTGAGCAACATTGCCAGGTTTCAGAACATGTTCATAAACCTGGCAATTCCACTGAAGCAACTTATTGGTGTAGAATGGCCCTGTCACACGTTGCAACGCACTAGCAATCTCAACAGCAACAGCAATGCCTACGTCACTTTTCGGCGATGTTGCCGGCAATATTGCCTCATGTAAAGGTACCTTAAGGTAGATTTAGATATTGATACGCCTATATCCTGGGGAGTGTTATTCACTTAGTTGGCTGTTATGAAGGGATTTCTCTTCACCATGGTAATTATTCTGCGATCATCCATCAATGTTGTCTTTCATTGGTGTCCAGGTCCTTTTGCATTGTTGATGTTACCAGTGCTTTCTTTCTTTCTCAGGATGTACCAAACTGTAGATTTTGCCACTCCTAATATTGTAGCAATTTCTCAGATGGGTTTTTCCTGTTTTTGCAGATGAAGGATGGCTTGTTTCACCTGCATGAGGGGTTATTTTGACAAGATGTTTACTTCACACCAAACATCAAGTCCATGTCTTTTAAGTGCCTAATTGAGAATGAAATAAGGAAGGAATTGCCCACACCTGCCCAGGAAACACGCCTTTGAGTCAATTGTCTAATTACTTTTGGGCCCTTTAAAAACAGGGTGGAACATGTAAAGGAGCTGAAACTCCTAAGGGTGCCTTCACACTGCAGCATGATCCAGTCACCCCTGACAGCCCCGGACCGGATTTTGGCCCCATAGTAGCCTATGGGGCCGGATGGAGCCGGATGGCAGCTTCCATCTCGCCGGAAGAATCTGGGAGAAGTGGGATCTTTCTCCTGGATCCAAAAATGTTGCTTGCAACAGGAAGACCAATCTGCACCTAATTGGTGTCTCCCGGATTCCCCCGGATCCTCCCGGATTCCCCCGGATCCTTCCAGGGCAATCCGGCGCTCCCTTAAATGGGAGCCTATGGGGCCAGATTGCCCTGAACCGGGAGAATCCGGGAACCGGATACCGGAGGCTGCACACCGCTATTATAATTCAGGACCGCAGCTAGCTCCCTGCGAGCTTGAATAATCAGCAGCGGCAGCTGCGGCAGGATGCACACTGGACCGGAGGGCATATTAGCCCTCCGGTTCTGTGTGCTTATCCGGTCCGGGGCTGTCAGGTTCACCCCTGACAGCCCCGGACCGGACCTGACCGCAGTGTGAAGGCACCCTAAACCCTTCATCCAATTTTAATGTGGATAACCTTAAATGAAAGCTAAAAGTCTGGACTGTATGTCCATGTCCAATATATAACTATAACTTTAATATGTTTCAGTAAAAAGGTAAAAAATAAAAATAAAAAAATTTGTGTCCGTGTCTAAATATATATATGAGATCAACTGTAAGCATGACAAACATGCAAAAGAATAAAAAATCAGGATGGGGGCAAACTGTTTTTCACAGCACTATATAATGTATATGTCAAAAGTTATGGTCCTACCAGCACCAAACAGATTTATTTTACTATTTTCCCAGATTCCAGTGAACATCTTGGTCCCTCAGCAGTTTCCACACACTGTTCTCTGTAGAACACATGCCCCAGAGCTTAGCCAAAGCTAGCCAGCTGCATGTATTCAACCCCTGCAGTACTAGGATTTAAAGGATTTAACCCAACCTTGACCTACCTGTCTTTGCTATAGTATATATGTTTACAGTATATTTTAATATGTGTATATATAATTATTATTACAATTATTATTACACTATTTCAGTGTTCCCCGATTTAAATTCTCAACAGTGAATGTTTTCAAGAGCTCTTTGCAATGCACATGTGTTGGACTTATCACCTGTGCAGGTAGTTAAATTATCACCTGTGCATACTAACGCTGCTTTCACACTGGCATATTTTAAAATCGTTGTGGTTACATGAAATACATGTATAGTCATGGACAGGCACGGATCTGTGCAAAATGATGTCAATGGATGTCCACGGAACGTTTTTTTAACATGTCCGTCATCAGTTACCAGAGATAGTGGCGGGAGGAGCTGTACCTTGCTTCTGAGCATGATCAGTACAGCAAAACTGATCTGTTTCATGGATCTGTACAGATCCATCCTTCATAGAGCTCCATGTTACTGTCATATGGACCAATATTGATTCGTGTCTATCCATTGTGTCCGTTATTTTCGAGGAAGCCCAGAAATGGAACAGTTTCCGTTTCTGGGTACATGAACATTGCAGACACCAAATGACATGACAAAACAGACACACGGATGGCCACTTAGGACCAATCCATGCCCATAGGATTACATAGGAGGCCATAACAGATCCATAACCATCCGTTTCAAAATAGATGGACATGGATTTGAAAATACACCAGTCTGAAAGCAGCCTAAGAAAATCTTGATAATATGCACTATTGTTGGCTCCTATAGACTGGAGTTAGGGAACACTACACTATATAATGCATTTAAACAACAGCATACTTTCCAAATTTTGAAGATCATCTCCTAGGAGAAAGAACATTTCTATTTGTATGGCTACTCCCCATGTAAAGCACAATTCAACCTCCTAAATGTACCCCTGCAAGACATAGCTTGGCATTATGGCAATACAAACAGGTAGGGAACTCTGTCTTCTGTGAGGCATATGTGATGTCTGATTTATTTAGAAACCTGAGTTCCAGGATGTCTACCCTTTCTTAAAGAGCCTCCCAGATATTCTGAAAAAATTGGCAAGTGGGATTCATTGTATTCCAAAGCAGTGTAGGCTGTCAGTGTCAGGCTGCTTTCACATCAGTGATTTCCACCATTCATGCCAGTTTTGTCGCATCTGTCGCTTTACGGATCACTTGCAGCAAGCCCCATTCATTCCCTATGGGACTTGTAATCATCTGTGGCACTTGTGGTTTTTTCTCGATCCGGCTAATCCGGCACTTGTGGCAACGGAAAAAGAAGTGCTGCTAGCAGCGTTATTTTGACTCAACGCAAGTGACGGATTTGCCAGATCGCAGCAAAACCGCATGTGCCACACATGATTGCAAGTCCCACAGGGAATGAATTGGGCTGAACGCAGGCTTGCCAAAAGTGATCCACTACGCAGCAGATGCGGCAAAACTGCCAGATCTACCACGAATGGCGAAAAACGCTGATGTGAAAGTAGCCTTACATTGAGATGCAGCCTGTCAGGCCAAGACAAGCAGGGTCTAATAGCCAGATTCATATGACAGGCTTGGAGTCTACCATGCCTCCAACCATCTTTGTAACGATTTGGGCAGTGGCGTAACTTGGTTTATGGACTTTGATGCAAAAGCTCCAACAGGGCCCCCAATTATTGCAAATCTTTAATAGCATTAGTTTTTCTATAGGCCAAAGGGATTTTTAAGGCCCCCTAAGCTCTAGGGCCTGAGTGCGATTGCAACCCTTGCATATTCAGATAGTATAAACAGAATTCCCAATACTTACATAGTTTTATGAAAATGGGCAAGTGAATCCCTTTCTGTGTACTCACTGACACGTCCATGTGAATAAGTCTCTCTCACATGTCAGAGATATAAGGCGGAAAAGATAGTTTGGCATATATATTACTCCAAAGAGTATGGCCTTAAACCATTAAAGGGAATCAACCAGCACGTTTTAGGACTATAATGTGAAGCCAGTGCCTTACAGAATAAGTGCAATCATACCTTTACTTCAATGATTACATGTATAATTGCAGAGAAAACTCCGGGAAACTATGCAACATATTAGCGTAAGTGCAGCACAGCATCACTATGTGGGGAGGTGTTTATTGTATTACTCCCCCGTTTACTCTAAGCCAAACCCTCCTCCCACTCTTTCAGTATATATCAGCCCCAAGACACCTTACATCGTGCATGGTGATAGCACAATGTCAGGCTGCTATGTGGGTGAGCTCAGCACTCTCTCCCTCCCTTGTCTGCATTTCTTCTGGCTTCCCCGGGTTCTTACTGGTTCACGTAATCATTGAAGTAAAGGTATGATTGCACTTTGTACCCAAGTGCCTGTAAGGTTATTGCTTCAATTTATAGCCCTAAAATCTGCTGGTTGGTTCCCTTTAAGACTGATGTCTTGTTTGACAATCTTAATGAAAGAACAGCTTGAGTAAGATATGCAAAAATCATTAGAAGCTATACACTTCAAATGCTTCCAGACCAGAAATGTGACTGCATCACAAGGGTTGGTATACATTTCTGGAGTAATTTATGCCACTTTTGTGGTGCACGCTATGATGGGTTTATCAGGAGTGCTTTGCTACGCTCCATCCATCATATCCCATCTCTGCATATGCCAATAGTACCAGAATTTCTGTTAAACTTTAAGCTGTGCATACATACTGTGGCATTTTAAGAAGTTTTTTGACAGAATTTTGTAAAACGTTGGGGTAGATATTAGGAATCTGACTGCAACTTTGTACATATGTAGGTAGTGGTATCACTGTATCGGCTTTTGGCTACCAGTAAATATGAAACTTTTTTAGTAGGGATCTCATGTGCCAGTCATGATAGGCCTATTGTAAAAACTAAATGCAAATCAGGCTGCACTGTGGGTGTGTCAATGAACTGAGAAGAAACAGACCGGTGTATTGACATACCCACACAGAACTTACAGTATCATTTACATATGGTTTCTACACTAGATTTCTCATGACTGGCACATCTGTTCACTATAAAAAAAAAGTATAATTTTTCATCACAGGAAAAGTACCCATAGCCATTCTGATATTCCATGCTGACAGGTTCTCTTTAAGTTAGAAGTCAGCAGGTAAGCTAAGAGTGAGAAGAAATGGGAATAGGTCATTAAAACATGAAAGCTGGAGACCTGCATAATGGTAAAATGAAATGCATAAATTGTGCAATTATTAGGTTGTTTTCAAACATAGAATTGTATTTGGGGAATATAAATGAATAATTTAACAACTGAAATCTGTTTCATGCATTTGCACTCTTGCAATATAATTACTATATTCACGTTTCACTACTTTGAAATTGTTTTCATTCTGTAAATGAATTGGAAGTAAATTCTCTACTTGTTTTTATAGTATTTACATTTCTCTCTTTTAATTTTACATAGTCAAAATATTCATAAGGGCATAAATAATTCAAAAGTAATTAGCACTAGGTAGCCAGTTACTGGAGGAATTTAGGAGCTATTTTTACTCTTACAATAGAAGTTAATTCGACTACTGGCCAATTTAATAGTCCCATGCTGGAAGCACATAACTGTGCAATTAACTTTTGACAATTCAGAGGAATTGAGCTTGTTTAAGTAAAGATTATATGTTGTAACTCCGAAGTAAAAGAAAGTAGGCCCGCAGTACAATAATTAAATAAACCAAAAAGAAATGTATTTGAAGGAAGGTTCTAGATAAGGTAGAAGTAAGGTAGTTCCAACAAATATTCTGTGACATATGAATAGCTTTCAAGCTGCTGTCAGTTTAATTAAAGGGATTTATCACATCATATTTGCCAGCTTTATAAAGTTGAAAAATACATTTTCTTTGCTTTGGTTCAAACTTTTTTCTATTTTAATACATAGCTTAAAACGTTAGCCAAAATTAGCTATCTTTAGACTTCGCTTTGGTGTAGGGGGGATTTAACATGGTACAAAGTCAAAAGCAAAAACAAATAAGGTAACTACTGTGTCAGCTGCTCTCTGCCACAAAATAAATGGGCTTTATGTAATAGACAATTATATGCAAACATGGAGTCCATTACCTTCATGGGCTTCAAGTAGTCTTCTATTCTCAACTCAATGGACCAACAAAATGTACAGTATTGGTCCGATATGTACAGTCCATGTTATGGTGTATTCGTTTTTTTTCACAAAGACCCTAAATTACAAATTCTTTGTTTCCAAATCATTGTCTAATACCCTTTTGAAGGGTTTCTCATTAAAAAGATTTCTATATTTAGTCATCAAATGGAGAATGGGAAAAGGGGCAAAAACCATAGGGAACCCTGATAATTTCACTATATGAGATCAAAATACTTCACATGGCAGCCTTGGTTTGGGAACGACTAATAAAAGAAAATACAGCAAATTGTGAAATGCATTATACAGCACAAAACCAATTACTGGCTGTTTACTTGTTATTATTGGTAGGTTGTGCGTGGTTGTTTTATCAGTATTTTGCACCTGTGCTGCCCCCACCATTTTTATGTGGATATGTTGCATCCTGTAGCACATTGGTAATCTGACCTTGTGTTGGTAACGGGTGATCATTTTCTATTAATTTTTTTTTAATTTGTGTCCTTTACTGTGAGACATTTTTGAATGTAGTGTGAGGACTTGCAAATATGAAGACCCTTGACGTGGCTTGCAAGCTTGTGCATTTTGGCCAAACTATGGACAAATAGCTCATATATTTTTTACTTACGTTTCATATTTTTATTGCACATTTTCTTATTTTTTGTGCAAGACTCAGTCAATCCCTTTATTGTTGTTTGGCTGAATTGGAGTGTTCGTCCTGTGTGATGCATTTATATAGTACTGGGTACGCCTGATCTAAGGGCCGCTTTACACACACCAACTTATCTGTCCAACTTCTGAACAGATCTCTGGTTGCAGTGAAATCATGGACACATTGTTCCATTTTGTGGCTGTGTACAAATCTAACAGTGTGTCCATGATTTCACTGCAACCAGAGATCTGTTCAGAAGTTGGTCACAGAAGTTGGTGTGTGTATAGCGGCCCTAATAGCATGAACATCATCAATAGGTTGTAAACCAGACACTGCATAACATGTACAGTCCTGCTCATCACTATTGGTATAATTGGCAAGTTTAATGTGGAATATCTCCTGAAAAAAATGAATGAAATGAAACAGCTTTTTTGCATCGGACAATCATGCTAAATACAAAGGAGCAAATAATAATCAACAATTTAAAACAAAAAGCAATGAGGGAAAAATAGAAAAACCTAAAGCTGCTGTGACACAGGTATTGGCACCCTTTACATTAAGTTAGTATGGAAACACATTTTGACTCATCTGTGGTAAATCTCAAATGAGAATCATCAGTGATAAATTTTTTATGCCCATGTGACATGAATTAGCCAATGAATGATGATTTCAGTAGTTTAAAAAGCCAAATATCAGGCCCTGTTCCTTTGTCACAATGGTAAAGACAAGGGAACTGTTTAAGTACATCAGAACTTCTATTATTAGCAAACACAAGACTTCAAAAGGGTATAAGGCCATCTCCAGAGTTCTTGGTAATCCAGTTTCAACAGCGTGCAATGTTATTAAGAGGCTTGCAAACCATTAAGAACCTCCTGGATGTGGGGGAAAGAGAAAAAAATGGCAAGTAATCTCTTCAAAGGTTAGTACGAATGGTGGAAAAAATACCATGTCAAACATCCAAAGACCTGAAGGCCAACCTGGAACGGTCCGGGGTCATGGTTTCAACAAATACCATGTGCCACAAGCTAAACCAAGCAGAACTTTATGTGTGAAGGCCAAGGAAGAAACCTTTGCTGAAGAAAAGACTTAAAAAAGAACAACTGCTATTTGACAAAGAGTGTCTTGACAAACCACAATCCTTCTGGTAAAATGTTCTGTGAACAGATGAAATAAAAATAGATCTTTTTGGCAATGCAAAGCAACCGTTTATTTATAGACGTCACAAAGAAGCTTATAAGGAATAGAAAACCCTACCGACATTTAAGCATGGTGGACGATCCATAATGCTGTGTGATTTCTTTGCTGCGTCTGGTACTGGAGGCTTTGACCATATCACAGGAATCATGAAATGGAATAATCAAGAGATTTTAGAGCAAAATGTCCTACCCAGTGTGAGTAAACTTGTTTTGAGTCGAAGATCATGGGTCCTCCAGAAAGACAATGACCCAAATCACACATCCAAAAGAACATGGGAATGGTTGAAAAGAACAAATGGACTGTTTTAAAATGGCCAGCAATGAGTCTTGACCTAAGTCCATCTGAAAATCTTTGGAGTGAGTTGAAATATCTGCCATTATTAAAAAGAGCCCCGCAAACATTCAACGGCTTGAACAAACTACAAAGAAAGAATGGGAGAAAATACCAGCTGAGAAGTGCAAGAAGCTTATAGATGGCTGCAAGAAACGTTTGGAGACTGTCATCAATGCCAAGGAGTGTGTAACCAAGTGTTAACCTTCCTAGCGTTATTCCCGAGCCTGACTCGGGGTTAACATTCACTACCAGAAGCGTTAACCCCGAGTCAGGCTCGGGCTTACCCGCGTTCGCGGCAGATGCGGTAAAAAAACCGCATCTGCCGCACTTGCCGCACTTGCCGCATAGCTGCCGCACTTGTGCCGCACTCGCGGCGCGGTTGCGGCGCGGTTGCGGTAATCTGCATAGTAAAGGGAACCATGCAGTAGACATGAGATAATTGTATGCACTTACATGAGGGCGTCTCCCTGTGTGTGCTGGCACTTGTGAGCTGTGTTCGTCATGCCTGCTCTCCCCCTCCCTTATGCCCGCCCCCTCTCAGCCTGCTATAGTGATGTGAGGCTGATCTCGTCATAAAGGGGCGGGGCTAAATCGCGCATCCCGGTAGCCCCGCCCTTTATGACGAGATCAGCCTCACATCACTATAGCAGGCTGAGAGGGGGCGGGCATAAGGGAGGGGGAGAGCAGGCATGACGAACACAGCTCACAAGTGCCAGCACACACAGGGAGACGCCCTCATGTAAGTGTATACAATCATTATCTCATGTCTACTGCATGGTTCCCTTTACTATGCAGATTACCGCAACCGCGCCGCAACCGCGCCGCGAGTGCGGCACAAGTGCGGCAGCTATGCGGCAAGTGCGGCAAGTGCGGCAGATGCGGTTTTTTTACCGCATCTGCCGCGAACGCGGGTAAGCCCGCTTTTAGCAACAAAAACCAGACCTAAACAGACCGCCAGGGAGGCTACTTAGGTGGGCCTTTATTTCTGCACATACTGTTTATTCTGTTTCTTATTTGAAATTGCAATATGTAAGTTAACAAACAATGTTTTATTGTTAAAAAAAGAGAGCGGAGAGTAGCTTACTTATTAAAGTTTAATTTATTTAAATTGCCATATAAAAAAATTACAGATCCACATAAGGAAGAGAGGATGGCATCTTATGTGTTTCGAGGTAAAGTAGCTCTTAATCGTAGACAAACAGCCAAAAGGAACAGATACCTAAAAACATGTGCAAATGATTAAAAGCAATTGAATGCTATGATTGTCACACTTGATAAACATCTAGTGGATACAAAGAGTAAATCAAAGAGTAATATATTAGCAGTTAAATATAGTGCCTTTTTTATTATATAAACCATTGGGATATTTAGTATCCAGCTTTATGATCCAGAAGACCTCACACATGAAAAGTTTATTTTGCAAGCTACCACCTCTAGGGGGTGCGTTCACTTTTCAAAATGCAAAGAAATTCAAGCAATGCAAATTCCCATTGTGTTTTTTGATACAATGATGCACAGCATTGGAATAGTTAATACTATACTGAGAGATGTTGCATATATGCTATGCAAATCTACGTTTTCATTTTCTGCTTGTACACCCAACATATTTATGTAAACAAACAGAGCACACAATACATTTGATATTATTACAGTTCAAAAAGAAGTTAATAGTGTGATTGTCATCTATTTTATAAGTTTACTTGACATTGCATTACCTGCACACGTATGAAAACCTTTGGTAGAAATCCACATAGTGTTAACATTCTTGCTGTTATCAAAAAGACTTGGAGAAACCATATTGACAACAGATTTGCTCTTTTTTGCCACAACTCCAATTCTATTACTCAAAATAGCATGAAGAGTATTATCTTGGAATAGCACTGGTATATACTCTTTAATAATTTTCTTTATTTCCCCAAATTGTAAACTACCGTATATACTCGTGTATAAGCCGACCCGTGTATAAGCCGACCCCCCTACTTTTGCCCCCAAAACCTGGGAAAACCTATTGACTCGTGTATAAGCCGAGGGTGGACTCCAGCACAGGTATACAGCCCCCAGCAGTGTGGTATACAGGCCCCCCAATGGTAGTATACAGCAGCCTCCCCAGTGGTAGTATACAGCAGCAGCCCCAGTGGTATATACAGCAGCAGCTCCAGTAGTTAGTATACAGCAGCCCCAGAGGTATATACAGCCCCAGTGGTAGTATACAGCATCCCCAGAGGTAGTATATAGCCCCAGTGGTAGTATACAGCATCCCCAGAGGTAGTATACAGCAGCCCCAGAGGTAGTATACAGCAGCCCCAGAGGTAGTATACAGCAGCCCCAAAGGTATATACAGCAGCCCCAGTGGTAGTATACAGCAGCCCCAGAGGTAGTATACAGCCCCAGTGGTAGTATACAGCAGCCCCAGAGGTATATACAGCCCCAGTGGTAGTATACAGCAGCCCAGAGGTATATACAGCCCCAGTGGCAGTATACAGCAGCCCCACAGGTATATACAGCCCCAGTGGTAGTATACAGCAGCCCCACAGGTATATACAGCCCCAGTGGTAGTATACAGCAGCCCCAGAGGTATATACAGCTCCAGTGGTAGTATACAGCAGCCCCAGAGGTATATACAGCCCCAGTGGTAGTATACAGCATCCCCAGAGGTAGTATATAGCCCAGTGGTAGTATACAGCATCCCCAGAGGTAGATACAGCAGCCCCAGAGGTAGTATACAGCAGCCCCAAAGGTATATACAGCAGCCCCAGTGGTAGTATACAGCATGCCCCAGAGGTAGTATACAGCCCCAGGGTAGTATACAGCAGCCCCAGAGGTATATACAGCCCCAGTGGTAGTATACAGCAGCCCCAGAGGTATATACAGCCCCAGTGGTAGTATACAGCATCCCCAGAGGTAGTATATAGCCCCAGTGGTAGTATACAGCATCCCCAGAGGTATATACAGCAGCCCCAGTGGTAGTATACAGCAGCCCCAAAGGTATATACAGCAGCCCCAGTGGTAGTATACAGCAGCCCCAGAGGTATATACAGCCCCAGTGGTAGTATACAGCAGCCCCAGAGGTATATAACAGCCCCAGTGGTAGTATACAGCAGCCCCACAGGTATATACAGCCCCAGTAGTTAGTATACAGCAGCCCCAGAGGTATATACAGCCCCAGTGGTAGTATACAGCAGCCCCAGAGGTATATACAGCCCCAGTGTAGTATACAGCAGCCCCAGAGGTATATACAGCCCCAGTGTAGTATACAGCAGCCCCAGAGGTATATACAGCCCCAGTGTAGTATACAGCAGCCCCAGAGGTATATACAGCCCCAGTGGTAGTATACAGCAGCCCCAGAGGTATATACAGCCCCAGTGTAGTATACAGGCAGCCCCACAGGTATATACAGCCCCAGTGGTAGTATACAGCAGCCCCAGAGGTATATACAGCCCCAGTGTAGTATCCAGCAGCCCCAGTGGTAGTACACAGCCCCCCCTCCTTAATATGCGTCCCCCAGTAGTAATAAACAGCCCCCCCCTCCTTATCATGACCCCCCCGGCTGCGGCAGCTGTGAAAATAACAACCAGTTTATACATCACCTTCCGACGCAGCTCCTCCGCTCCTCCGGTCCTCAGCATCTCCGCTCGCCGGCTTCTTCTTCCTTGATGTGCCGGCTTGTGACCGCGCGCAGGAAATGACGTCATCTCCTGCGCCCGGTCACATGACACCGGCACAACAAGGAAGAAGAAGCCGGCGAGCGGAGATGCTGAGGACCGGAGGAGCGGAGGAGCTGCGTCGGAAGGTGATGTATAAACTGTTTGTTATTTTCACAGCTGCCGCAGCCGGGGGGTCATGATAAGGAGGGGGGGGGCTGTTTATTACTACTGGGGGACGCATATTAAGGAGGGGGGGCTGTGTAGTGCAATATGCACGGCATCCCCCCGCCGCTAATGGACGGGGGGATGCCGTGCATATTCATTGCACTAATGAGGCGGCCCCACGTGACCGCCTGCGGTCACCGCGGCCCCCTCCTGCCTCCTCCAGCCCCCGGTCACAGCTCCCCCCCCACAGCATACCGTATTGACCCGTGTATAAGCCAAGGGGGGGACTTTTCAGCCCAATTTTTGGGCTGAAAAACTCGGCTTATACACGAGTATATACGGTATATTGGGTTCTGAACACAGAGTTGTTATAGTTGCCTTTGGGATTTTTTTTCTGAGACTCCCAGATCTTTTAAGCACATCCTGTCTCTTTAATTTCTGTGCTTTAGTGAAAGCATTGGAAATTAAATTAACACCATATCCTCTGTCTAAAAGATGGTTAGAAATGGTATTACATTCACTGGAAAATCCAGCATCATCAGAGTAAATATACTTTGTCCTGATGATTTTGTCATAAAGAATGGCAGATATTGTATGGGGAGGGTGACAACTATCAGCCCTAAGCAATGTTTTCCCACTGACCAGTTTTCTAAAAATGGAAAAGGAGATTTTCTTCTGTTTATCATTTCGCACCAAAAACATGTCCACAAATTCGATAGCTTTTGTGGAGTCCTTGAGAGTGAAACATAAATTAATGCCATTGTCATTATTATAGCGCATAAAATCCGGTATGGCTGCTATGTATCCTGACCAATGATCAAAATGCCACCCACATGACAGCCATAGCACCCCAAAAAAGAGGCAAAGGGATTGTTAGATAAAAACATTTTTTTCTCTCCCCACCAGTCGACCATCATCAGTATAGCTAATATTAGGGAATAGAAAGACCCCATCGGGGTTACCTTCTGAACATAAAACTCTCCATTAAACATGGAGTTGTTTTGAAGCAAAAAAGCAATACCATACTATATGAACTTTAGTGGTCAAGATGGTAAGATATCACCT
Source organism: Allobates femoralis (assembly GCA_033576535.1). Classification (NCBI taxonomy): domain Eukaryota; kingdom Metazoa; phylum Chordata; class Amphibia; order Anura; family Aromobatidae; genus Allobates; species Allobates femoralis. The sequence goes on from JARQOC010000003.1 coordinate 503,984,615, forward strand.
TACATTTTATGTGTGTGGCATAGAGTTATATAATTCAACACTATCGCATGTAATAGAAGAATAATCACATTTGCATTCAAGGTTGAAAAAAATAGACAATATAGAGGTGCCATCTTTAAGATATCCTGGAATTCGTTGGATCAGGGCCTGGAGATCCTCATTCACCCACATGATGAGGCCTTAATTTAAAGAATTTATCCCAGAGATTATGGGGTGCCAGGGAGGAGGAAAAAGCTCCTTATGTATTTTAGGTAGGCCATAGAAAATTGCGATTGGACAAGCATCTTTATTAATAAATTTGGCAGTATGATCGTCTAACACTCCAGACCTAAAACCATCAAATACCAAAGATGTAAGGTTCTTTTAGTCATTTACACATTTTTTTATGTATATACTGTATATCTGTTCCATTTGTCTGTTTGGCTATCTATGATTACGAGTGCTCCCCTCTTCCTCATACGGATCTGTAATTTTTTTATATGGCAGTTTAAATAAATTGGACTTTTATCAGTAAGTCGCCCTCCTTCATATTTTTCATCATGTTTTACCTGTGGCCAGATATGTGGCATGCTTACTGATCTTTCTGAAGATATTGTACAGTCTGCAAAAATGAACATTAATGATGAGTAGCGCTGTATCTCTGTGACTAGCGCCCTATGCAAACCTCTTTTTTGTTCATGTTCAATACTAGCAGTCATCTCCTCCATGAGTTGGTACGTTGTGAGTGTTTTTTTACATCTGTGTCGCCCCCGCCTTTAGTCTCTAGGCTCTAGGCATCCAGCTACTGTATTGATAGGGTATGTGCACACATGCCGGGTTAGGGTCGGTTTAGCTGTGTAAACCGCCGGTCGGTTTACATAAGTTTTATGTAAAGTTATGTTAATCCAAAAGCGGCTTTTGGATTAACATTCAAACCTATGTAAACCGACACCCGCTGTGCACACAGCGGCGGTTTACACATGCTCATCTGTTGCTAACCCGCTGGGTTCCCAGCGGGTTAGCAACGAATGTGCATGTTCTATAAACCGGCCGGTTCTGCAGCGGCTGCAAGCAGAATCATGTGCTGCTTCCAGCCGCTGCATAACCGCCGCCGCTAACCCGCTGTGCACCCGCCCGTCACCCGCCGCACATACCCGCCAGGAAGCCGGTGGACGGCTGCAGAGCTTCCTGGCGGGTCCGCCCAGCCGCCGCCGACCCTAACCTGCCTACCAGTGTGCACATACCCTTAATGTAACCTTGTGTTATTAATGTCTGCTTCTTTTTCTGTGAATTTTTTTTTCACTAATGTCCTTTTCTGTGACAAGTTTGCATTTTACTTGATTTATCTATCTTCTGTCATTCTTCTGCTGGAATAACGTTTATGTTCCATAGCTTACACCTTGTTTTCATGGATTTTGATTACTAGTGGCTGGCAATGTGCACGCAGATGTTTCATGAACTCCTAACGAGGGATGAGCAATACTTGCACTCGCTATACTTGAGCCGAGTAGTTTTTAATACTCGCATATTCATCGAAGTAGTGAGTTAAATGTAAGTCAATGAGTGATAGGCTCCACCCACACACATCTGGCTATAAAACGAGTGTTTTCGGGACAGGGAGGAAGGGTGGTTTCATTGAATTTTTCACAGCATTAAACACCTTGCAGTGCCCCACAGAGGGATTAACATTGAATCTGCTCACCATTGTTTACTGAAGGCAGCTTTCAATTTATGTCAGATCAATAACGGTCCACAAATCACTCACGAGCACCAGCGATACTCGCTTAATAACGAGTATTGCGAATACCGAACCATTTGTGCGAGTAGTAACAAGTCTACTCGCTCATCCCTACGCCTAACATACCAGTGAGCTCAATCTAGCCCATTGGCTTCTATATAGCAGTTAGCTACTCACCCCCCTCCTGCTCCTTCTTAGCTAACAACTGAGTTGCTGTTATCAATGTAATACCAGTCCTCTGGCTCTCAGCTTCAGGACTCTCACTGTCCTGAGATGTGTGCTTGTTTAAGTGCTTTGATATCTCTATGTGTAAATATTGTGGTAGAAGTGTAGGCTCTAGAAGAAAACATTAAATGTGTTTAAGCAGAACCTGTGCTGAGCTTTGGAGTTCTACTAATATTGTAGCTTTGCTACTTACTAGAACTGTCATTGAAAGAGGAATGGCCACCTTGCCATAAACCAGGAATTTAAGAGATTGTACAGTTGTGAGCTGTTCAAGAGATAATTTGAGAATTACATTTTTAATGGTGCATTCACATCTGCGTATATAAAATATTTTTAATGGCTAATATAATAAAGAAATTGATGTTACAAAGCAATATCCATTTGAAAAAGAAAAATGGCACTCACCAGGTCTTCGCCTCATAAAATCCTCTTTATTTCATCTTCTTAAAATTACATGCAATGGCAGGTGGACAAGCACAGCATAGTATCAGGATGACAGCTGTTTCGTGTCAGCTCGACACTTCTACAGATCTTCCCTGTAGAGGATCTGTAGTAGTGTCGAGTTGACACGAAACAGCTGTCATCCTGATACTATGCTGTGCTTGTCCACCTGCCATCGCAAGTAATTTTAAGAAGATGAATAAAGAGGATTTTATGAGGCGAAGACCTTATGAGTGCCATTTTTTCTTTAATTTTACAAATGGATATACCTTAATCTTGAATGAGCACCACCTGTACGCCTGTTTTTTCACACACAACACTCTAAGATACCTTGTCTGTATGCCCAGAATAGCTTTTTCTTAAGTGGTGCTGAACTTGTTTCTTCTTTTTTTTGCAATGTTACAAAGTAAGATTTCAAGACTTTCCATGTCTCTTTATCAGGCATGGTATGAAAAAATGCAGATGCAAGGTATAATAAATGGCCATTGAAATAAACAAACAGACCTTACAAATGCACCCTAAGTGTACCGTCACACCTCGTGAGATCGGCGGTGATTTTTTAGGTGATGCAGGGGCGTGGCCTATCGTTGGCATCATCACCGCCGAGTCGCCCCGTGTAAAGAGGCAATTTAGTGGCGAAAAATTGGCTGAGAGTGGTCGCCTGGTTTCACAGCACTGCTCTGAAACCAGGCGAGCACTCTGGGGCGATGTGTACACATCACCCCATGTAACATGGCGATCGCCGATGTTACAGGCGATGGGAGACATAGGCTCCCATGTTACAGGATCGCCGCTGGGGTTTGTGGACCCCGCAGCGGCGATGACGCCGGCAACATCGCCGGTGCGTCGCCGGAGATATTGCCGCATGTAAACATGTGACGGCGACGCTGACGGGGTGCCGCCAATATCTCCGGCAATGTCACCAGGTGCCCTAAGTGTAACATAATGTCCATTTATTCAGTTTGTTACAATAGGTGTAATGCATTTATACCTACAGTATGCTATACTACTTTTACTGTCTAGTAATTTGCCTTTTTTTTTTTTAAAAAAAATCAGTTTTTATGAAAAATGCTACAATACATATTTGCCTATGTAATTAAGCTAATTTTTTTAGCTTGTGCGCTGATGGATCCATAACTACCATGATCTATACTTTTTTTAAAGTCACCTAGCATTTTTACTCTTGAGAAAATCTTTAGCTCAACCTACTTAAACATTTTCAGGCAAGGAAGAATTTCAGCCAGTGCGCAAAAAAATAAGTGCTAGAAATGGAGAGTTCTACCGCTTCTCATCTTCAGAGCCCATACTGACAAAGAATGATGAGGTTCCATGTTGAACATATGAAAGAAGAGCAAATTGCCAAGTAAAAAGAAAAAAAATAGCAAGAAGAGTGTACACTAAAGTGAACTTGTATCTTGTCTGACAGCTTGAAGCTGAGATGTAGCCCAATGAGCAGAAGGAGTGCATATTACCGAGCTCAAACAGACACTATCCAGGCAAAAAAACAACAACAAAGGAGGTGAAAAAGAAGCAATTTCGCTACAAGCTTCATAATGACCACATATTTTCAGCCACAGCAGGTTTCTGCTTGTTCCCCGCAGGAACATGACAAATGAGGGCTGTTTAATATTTTGCTTGAACAGTTTTTCCTTTCAGAAAACTATTTGCAATGCGATAATGAGAGGAGCAGATCAGCAAAGAGCAGCATTTTGTAAGGCTGACTACCTTTCTAGGACATATCATCTGATACATATTTTGTTTATCCAAAGTGAATTCAGCGGTTAAAATGATTAATTGAGCTTATTTTATGTTAGCCATGCTAGCTTTACTAAAGAGGCAAGTGATTTGTTTTTTTTTTCCACATTATATATCATGTGTACAATTTATATATAATATACCAGACATATGAAATGACCCAGCTAATTATAGAAAGACATTCATCTGAAATGATGCCACCCTTGCAAAGTATGGTGAATAGAAATTCATTGAAAAATAAACAATTGCTATAATTTACCCTCATATAACCCAGACATTTTTGGCATTAGATTTTCAGTCTACATAGCTTCAAGAGGACCTGTCACCCCCCTGGTGCTTGGAAAACTAAATGCAGCACTGAATGTGTGGCGCCCTGCATGGTCAAGCGTCACAGAGGGGGTATTGCACCCATAAAAGCGGTGTAATTATCCCTGTGGCAAGTGAATGGGGAAGTTAAAATGTGGCTTGTTCCTTACATCCACACACACCCTTAGCTCAGGGGACTAGAGGGTTAATTCCTTTACTAGGAGACCCAGCCCCAGTGGGAGGAGTGCAGGGCAAGTAGTGTGGGGACAGAGGAAGTTAGGAGGGAGAACATGAGAGGAACAGACAGAAAGGAGCTTTCCAGGAGAGAGCAGCCAGTCTGGGAACAGAGGAGCCGGTGATAGTTCTCCCAGACGGCTTACCGGGCACTGGAGCCCGCAGACTGCTGGAGCTACAAGCGCAGCAGAGAATCCAGATTACCGGGGAGTCTTCAAGTCTTCCGGACACCAGTGTAGTCAATATCAAGGGGGCCAGGCACCGCCTGAATAGAGAGCGGCCAGCCATTAGAGGGTTACCCGAAGACAGCGAAGGTGAGAGAGCACAGGAGGCCAGGCTGGATTCAGATCAGCCAGGTTTCACACCAACCTGGAAGAGCAGTAAAGGAGGAACACCTAACCAAGTCACATGGAAACAAACCGTTCACTTGCAGCCACCCGTAGAGCTACCTGTCATTATAACATCTGGCTGAACTGTGAACTTTATGCGATGCTGCTACAAGTTGATAGTAAAGTACCCGGGAGAAAGTGACTTTGCCTCTGCGTGTGTTTTCCTACATCAACCTGTTCCCTTTCAGGAACGCAGCCCCGGAGGAACAGCCCTACCTGTAGGGGGCTTTGCCAACTCAGCCACACTACCATCTACCTCCGGCGGACTGTGGCGGTGCTGGTGACAAAAACTCTCATCCCTTGTAAATACACCCTTTTTGAAGAGTCACCCAGGCCACGGGTATCAGGCGCTGCCACCCATGACATCCCTGAACAACCACCCAGCCTGGTACCCGAGTACCCCAGGGCCTGGGGCTCGACAAATGCATCATGTCTGCTGCATTCAGGGAAGGGATCCCCCATGTCTCTAGTTCCCCTGTAAGCTTTAAAAAACACTTTAGAAACCTTACAGTTAAGAGGTTCCCTGGGTGAGATCTGATTAAGAGGTCCTGGCTACTGGCAAAATCCTCCCTGCCTCCTCCTTGTGTGTTCCACCCCCTCTTTGTATCTGCCTCTGCCTTCTCTTCTGCTGGGTCTGCCCTCCCCTTCTGCTCCTGATGCCACACAGAGCAGGAGCAAAAGAGGAGGGCAGACCCAGCAGAAGAGGAGGCAGCAGCAGACATATAGAGAGGGCGGAACACACAAGGAGAAGGCAGGGAGGACTGTTCCAGCAGCCAGGACCTCTTAATCAGATCTCACCCAGGCGACCTCTTAACTGTATGGTTTCTAAAGTCTTTTTTAAAGCTTACAAGTGGGCTAGAGACATGGGGGACCCCCTTCCCTGAATGCAGCAGACATGCTCTATTCAGTGCTGCATTCAGCCTGCCAAGCACCAGGGGGGTGACAGGTCCTATTCAAGCACGACAGTAGTGGGTGTGTCATTTAAATCTGGGTTCTAGACATGCTCTCTTACAAAACCCAGATCCACCGTCCAGATCCAGCCGGATCCAGATTCTGCCAGATCCGGGTTTCATAGAGCCCCATTGTAATTTAACCCACATTGTCCCCATTCCAGGTGTTCTCGGTTTGAAATGGAGATCAAAATTGCTAGAAAATGTGTTTTGGTCTCAGCGAAAAAACCCAGGACACCCGCATCAGGGACAACCATAAACAAGTAGATGCACCCGCAAGTTCCTGCAGCCCCGTTGAAAGTCAATGGGACCAAAAACAGGTGAGGGTGTATCCAGTTTTAGTTGGATTCACAGGAATACTGAAACTGGTAGTGTGAACCCAGCCTATTTTTGTAAATCCAACACAAATTGAATGGAGCTGTAATCTTGCAGGCATTGTCCAGGTTTAGGAAAAAGTCACTTCATGTGAAGCTGTCACAATTTTCAGGTATTGCCCGTGATAGTCAGTTGTCACATGACCATGTGAAAGCGATTTGCATACTTGTGATCATATCATGACTAGACACTTTCTGCCTCTCTCAATAGAAGTGAATTGAGAGACGCCAGTGAGTTCTAGTTGCCATGTGACTGCAAATATACAAATGGCATACATGTAGTCACATGGTTCCGACATAGCAGGGGAAACTGTGATATTGTGCAGCATGTGCTCATGATTCAGTAGTCTGCAGTCATATAGAGTGACAGCAGACTTTGGCCCAAATTGGACATCCCCTTTAAAATGGCCTTTTAGCAGTTCAAGTGGCAATTGAGTTTAGCAACACCAACTTATCTAAAGTACTGGTGGGATAGGCTTCAGGCATGCTATTTTGGAAGACTTGACTCTATCATTCTTTCAGTTGAGTGTCAATAATTGTCACAAAGAATAATTCACTTTTGCTACTGTAATGCCATGTTAAATTATTACCATGGTCCTATTAATATGCTTTATGTCCTAGGTTGCAAGCGCAAGGCATATATGACTGGAGGATAGGTTAATTAAACTTCCTTTCATTAAGAACTGTGATATATTTATCTTCATGCCGCATTAACTGTACTTCATTACCCCTTCCTTTGGTTATTAAAAGGACACTGTTGTAATGACATTTACTGCTATAATTTATTACCACAAGTAGCATCTTCTGTGGTCAATATAACTGTCATAATAATATAGGTTATTATAGTGAAGGAATGCTATCTGCATGCACCCATAGGTGGGGATGAGGTAGGAGCTCTAGGAAGACTTGTATTTGAATAATCAGAATGAACTCGGCTTAATGTTACTCAATGAGGCAGGTCAGGTTTGCATACTTTTCCTGAACTGTAATCAGGCTGAGGAAAAAATCACAGCAGCATGCTGCGATTCCATGCATGATCGGATGAGACTCACTATGCAAATCTATGGATTCAAGAAAAAAATCAGACGTCACAGAAATCATCTGTATGACATCCAATTTTACAGCTATATTACTATAATGTAGCATAGAGCTCTCTAAATGGTCCTGTAAATGAGTGTAGAATAATAGCTGCTGAGAAAAAATGTATTGCATAGGGCACACCCATGTCATACGGATGCTAGGCTGAAAAACAATGCATACTTGCATTGCACTTACTTGACATGTAGAATACCAAACGGATTGCACTCGTCCTCGCCTGAATGAATCGGTCTGATTTTTCATGTGCATGTGTGACCTCAGGCTAAAACTAACTTTCTATAACTATTTAGTGAGCTTTTCATGTTGCAGATTTTCTGCTGCATTTCTGCACCTATTAGTTAAATATGGTTGCTACTGTTTTCTCTCATTGCATTTTTTAACGTGAGTTTTACTTTTTAATCACATTTTTAAGTGTCATTTTATCTCCTTTTGTTATATCTTATTTTAAATAATTTTGCTTTGTGTTTTATTCTTCCAAGCATTTTTATTTCATAAAACATTTATAAACACAATCATGTGTGGATGACATGGGACTCAAATGCATTACTCCAATAGAAATGGACTAAAAAAATGTTTAGTTGTGGATTCTCCGCACCTACCATAATTTTATAGGGAAAATCCACATCTAAAGGTACCGTCACACCTGGCGACAGGGCTGGAGATGTCGGCGACACCTCCAGCGCGGCGCCCCTACGTCGCCTATGTAATTGGCGGCGATGTCGCCATGTGTGACGTGGCCTTAAGACTCCCAAGAGAAATTGACATTAAAAAATGTACCACATTCAAGTTTCTGCTGGGTGAAAAGCACAGCACAGGGGGTAGTAGGAGATTCCTATAAATCCATCAACTTTTCTAGAGTTGTACAATGATTCACTTTTTCTGCAGAAATAAATACACAATGTGAAAATCGTACCCCCAAAAAATAAAATCCCCTTTAATTACTTTGTATATGTCTTTTAAGACGTATGAGTGATGACTGCTATTCTACCAGTAGCTACATATAAAGAAGAAGAGTGAAGTTCAACTATAATATCACATCATAGCTTTGTGCACTGTGCAAATGAAAGAAAATAGAAATTATGAGAAGCTTGTCAATATAATCTTGTTCTGAAAAACAAAACACGTAATAAATGAGAATTCATCAAGAAAGAAAAGAGCACTCACCCATGGTTGTGCTATCAGTCTCCTTTATTCCGATGCCATGTTAACAGGTAGCAGGGAGGGGGGTGGAAGACGGTGGACAATGACCCGTTTCGTGCCTGTCTGGCACTTCAACTGGTCCTATCCTGAGGAACAGTTGAAGTGCCAGACAGGCACGAAGCGGCCCTATGTCCACAGTCTTCCACCCCCCTTCCTGCTACTTGTTAACATGGCACCGGAATAAAGGAGACTGATAGCACAACTATGGGTGAGTGTCCTTTTCTTTCTTGATGAACTTTCATTTACTGGAGTACTAATCTAAGTGAGCGCACCCAAGTGCTCTGCACATAGCCAGACTGAGCAGCATACACAAGAAGAAAGAGAGTCCTGATTTCTATGGTGCTTGATCTCTTATTAAGTATTTAGTTAGAATGCAAGAACAAGAATATTTTATTTTGGTAACATTTGAAGAAGGCTGAAGATGTAACAGCCGAAACTCATCATTATTTGACATGTATGACTATTTGGAAATACATCTTTGATACTACTAAGAATTTTGCATTGTGCCGGTATTTCTCTTGAAGAAATATTTAATTGATGTGATGATATCTATGAACTAAGGACTAAGCGTAGTGTCAGTATTGTCTTCTGAATGACGGGGTGGGCCATCCCATGGCTGAGCACAGCTTATGGAGAGTGCTGCCTGGATCAATCAATATCCTATGCACTAAGGACAAGTGATGGACGAACCCGAACTGTAAAATTTAGGGTCCATACCAGATACCTAGTGTCCGTGCACAGACCTCGACCATGAACGACTCAGGGAAGTCCATGTTACTTTTTGTGTTCGGCAGCCCGGATAAAGGTTATTGAAAAGCTACAGCGCAACCAATCAGCAAGCTTTGCCGATGCAAATTGGGGATTATAGCAAGACAATAATACTTACCAGTCTCTGCACTGTTATCCATGCTGCTATCATACTACTTCCGAGTCAGGTCATTAAACCTCCTGAATATTCACTGCATCCCCACCCACTCTTCATGACAGCATCTGTGATTGCTTACAGACCTCTGTACCGGCATCTGTGATTGGTTGCCCAGCCTCACAGTAGCTGTCCGAGTCCCTGGAGTGTAAAAATAAATAATTGAAAAGAATGACATGGAGTCCTCCGTACTTGATATACAGCACAGATAAAACATGCAGCTGTGAGCTGCAGCCCCAGCTGTGTGCATTATCTTTGCTAGGTATGAAAATATAGGGGTCCCAAAGTGGCGCTATATAAATATTATTATGATATACAAAGTGATCTTAAACCTAAATTAGTGAGACTAATTTGTGCTTGGAATGTATTGTCAATATGATAGAATTGTTAATTAGATGTTACGTGAGTGGAGAAATGGGTTTTTGGGGGTGACTCCAATATACAAGATGCAAAATAGAATGGAGCTTTAGCTTCTGGAAACTTCTCCACTTTGCCACATGCTCAAAAGTGGATGTGAACCCTTTCCCCCCTCCAGGGGCATATCCACAGGCACTGGAAAATAGACTCATGGATTTTCAGGGAGTTGAGAGCTGAGGTGAAAGGGGCTGAGAGCTTTGCTGAGGCAAGATCTTGGTGCCCATGTGTGGAAGGTACTGTAGAAGCTGCCACATGAGATTGTGCTGTGTCCTTCATCGGTTGGTTTCATGGAACTCTTCTGAAGATTATTTCTACATTTTGTCTGGTGTGGGATTGCCGGGTGGTGCCCCCAGATCTGTTCCCTTTGTGTGGAATCATGGTTGACTCATTGTGGACTCTAAAGAACAATAGTCGTATTTGATGTTCTATGCTCCCTGCCTCAATAAAACTTGTTGGATCGTTCATTGACATGGTGTCCCTTCCTGCTCTGTCGCATACCCTATCACAAATCACCACAGTGTTGGACTGCCTTGTGTGTGACTATGTTAATCACAGGGTTATAAAGACATTAGTTTAAGTAAACATTACACATTCAAAGAAAAGAGAAGCACAGTTGCTTTTTGCTCTTGAACTCTAACATCATGCAGTACTCGGCTTAGGCCAGCTTCACAGCACGGCAAGATCCGATCCGGGGCTGTCAGTGATGAACCTGACAGCCCTGGACCGGATCAGCACACAGAACCGGAGGGCAAATATGCCTTCCGGTCCAGTGTGCAGCCGGACGCAGCTGCTGCCGCTGATTACTCAGGAACGCGGCTCGTGGGGAGCAAGCTGCGGTCCTGAAATAACAGCGGCATGCAGCCGCAGGTGTCCGGTTCCCGGATCCTCCCGGACCGATGCAATCTGGCCCCATAAGCTCCCATGTTATCGAGTGCCGGATTGCACCGGATCCAGGAGGATCCAGGAGAATCCGGGAGAATCCGGGATATGGCAATTTGCGGAGATTTTTTATCCCTGGACACAAAAATGTTGCAAGGAACGTTTTTGTGTACGGTGAGACAAATCAATTTAATCAATAGCTGCCATCTGACTCCATCCGGCCCCATAGGATACTATGGGGCCAAAATCCGGTCCGGGTCTGTCTAGTTTACATCGCACAGCTCCGGACCGGACTCTGCCATGGTGTGAAGCCAGCCTTACATAGCAAAAACCTGCTGACTAATTCTGTTTAAGGTGGTCAATGGTCAAGTGAGTCATTAAATCATATTAGCATTTATTAAGGATCTGTTTGAAAGTACTGCAGAACTCCTCATTCTCCTTTTAGATCAGGGGTCTCAAACTCCAGGCCTCGAGGGCCGCACACAGTCCAGGTTTTCAGGATTTCCTTGGAATTTGACAGTTGGTCATTTGAGTGCCAACTGTCAAATACTATGGAAATCCTGAAAACCTGGACTGTGTGCGGCCCTCGAGGCCTGGAGTTTGAGACCCCTGTTTTAGATAGTGGAACCTCTCTGCAGATGTTCAATGGGATTTAGATCTGCACTCATTGCAGGCTACTTCAGAACTCTCCAGCTCTTTGTTTTCAGCCATTTCTGGGGGCTTCTTGAAGTATGTTTGGGCTCTTTGTCCTGCTGGAAGACCGGTGACTTAGGACACAAGCCCAGCTTTCTGACACTGGGTATTACATTTCAATCCAATATCCTTTGTTAATCTTCAGATTTTATGATTCTTGGACACAGTCAATGCACCATATTTGGCTATAGGTACTTTGTTATTTTCTTTTTAGGTGTAATTCCATATTCGGTACACTCTAGAATGATTTGATTTTCCAAAAAGCTCTATCCTGATATCATCTGTCGACAAGACCCTTACCAAGAGTGATTTTGGCTTAATCATGTACATATTGACATTGGAGTCTATGGGGAACGCATGCATTAACACAGGCGCTAAAAATGAAAAAACATGTCATAAAAATGGTAAGGGGAAAAAAGGATCCTTTAATGCATCCTTCCAACGGATGCAAGCTCCCAAATGTGACCCTAGGCTATCGATAGTTTGCACTGACACTGATACACCCTGGGCCTGCAGGACTGCTTAAATTTATTTGAACTCGATTGGGGCTGCTTATCCAATATCCTGACTATACTGAATTGCAACTTTTCATCAATTTTTCTGTGCCTTTCATATTCAGCTAAAGTGCCATGGATTGTAAACTTGTAGTTTATGTTGCACACTGTGTTCAAAGGAACACTAAGATCTCTGGAGATAGATTGTTGAAATGTTTCAATAACTTTGGTTTTCAAGTCGTCAGACAGCTCTCTTCTCCTCTTCTCCATGCTTATTTTTTTACACAGATACACAATGCAAAGATTAAAGCCCCGTCACACCTAGCGAAATCGCTAGCGACATCACTGCTTCGTCACAGGTTTTGTCATGCAACAGCAACCTCGCCAGTGATCTCGCTATGTTTGACATGTAGCAGCGACCGGGCCCCCGCTGTGACATCGCCGATCGTGTCAGAATGGCCTGGACCATTTTTTGATCGTCGGTTTCCCGCTGGGCAGCATGCAATTGGTGTGTTTGACGCCTAAACAACAACCTCGTTGGTGACTCAGAACTCAGCTACGTAGGTCTGAGTCGCAAGATTAGCTGCTGTGCGACAGGGTCCCAACGACCGCCGAGGCCGTTATACGGGTTGCCGTATCATTGCTGCATCCTTGAGTAGATCTGACTGTTTGACATCTCACCAGTGACCATGTAGCAACGTTCCAGCGATCCTTACCACGTCGTATCGTTGTCGGGATCGCTGGAACGTCGCCAAGTGTAATGGGATGCTAAGTCAACTTCTCTTTTTATCTGGTTTTAGGTGTGATTTTCATTTATCCCACACCTGTTACTTACCACAGTTATGTTTGAAAAACCACCACATGCTTGAAACAAGTTGTTTACCCACTATTTTTTAAAGGTGCCAACTATTATGCACAATTTTTTTTGTTCTTTGTTTTCTTCATTTTTTTGTGCTGTTCCAATACACACGCAATGGAAATTAACATGTGCATAACAAAACTTGTGTAATTGCAATCATTTTCTGGGAGAAATTCTTCATTTTCTGTAACAATTTGAATGGCTCTAACAGTTTTGTCAATGACTGGCTGTAATGTGTTTGGCTTGGTACATATCATAATACTTACTGTTTCTCATATACTGATTGGTTGTGAAATGTAGTGTTTCCTTCAGTCATGGTTCACATACACAGAGATAACTGCAAGACGAACTCTGCACACATGATGAAGCAGAACCTTGTGGTGAATTCTTATGTGGCAGAGTCTACTAAATAAACAAGCAAACAAGAAAAAAAACACTCTTTCTAGTGTTGACCTCAAGTGCCTACGGTAGTAGCAAATACAGAAAAATCAATGATAAAAAATAACTAAATTTATAGGCATATCCAGCTAATAAAGATCTGGTTAAATGTTACACCTAATTACACCTTCCAATCCTGTTTACAGGCTGTAAAATGTTAATACAAGCCCTATTCTTAGGAGAACATTAATTAAACACTGACTTTCAGAGTAAACTCAACCACTGTAAAATTAGAACCGGTCATGTGGGATCTGTCAGAATGGCAGCATAAGAATGAAGTCAAGATGAACCCTACAGTAACAGAAATTAATATCTAGACATATGAAATACATCAAATACATCCCAAACTTGATGGAAGATGGAAGAGTGGGGTAGAAGTTGTTTATGTTAGGGTTTGTCCAGGACTGTGATACTGATTACCTATCCTTAGGGTAGGCCATTAAAGGGATCCTGTCACCCCCAAAACACCTTTAAACCTATTAAAACCTGTCCCTAGAGCATATTAACACTTTCCCTACACTCCTTTTAGCTCCTATATGCACATAATCAAAGTGTATAAAAACGTTTTATAAGTACCTCATTAGTGATGATAATGAGTGACTATGCTATTCATAGTCACTCATCCAGGCTGCCCCTCTTCATACTATCACGCCTCAATAGGCGTGATCTTCATGAGAGATTCAAATTGCAGCCTCCCTGCGCGCCTCCCCGCTGTGGCTTGTGTCGGCCGGGCTTCAGCGTGGGGCTGTATGACGCGATCCGCATCATTCCCGGCGCCGGGTGACGTATTTACACCGGCGCCGCTGTTGGCTTCAAGTCCCGCACTGCCCATGCGCATGCGCATGCGCAGTGCGCATTTTGAAGCTGACAGAGCGGCGCGGCTGTATACGTCACCCGGCGCCGGAAATGACGCTGATCGCGTCATACAGCCCCACGCTGAAGCCCGGCCGACACAAGCCACAGCGGGGAGGCGCGCAGGGAGGCTGCAATTTGAATCTCTCATGAAGATCACGCCTATTGAGGCGTGATAGTATGAAGAGGGGCAGCCTGGATGAGTGACTATGAATAGCATAGTCACTCATTATCATCACTAATGAGGTACTTATAAAACGTTTTTATACACTTTGATTATGTGCATATAGGAGCTAAAAGGAGTGTAGGGAAAGTGTTAATATGCTCTAGGGACAGGTTTTAATAGGTTTAAAGGTGTTTTGGGGGTGACAGGATCCCTTTAAAGGGAATCTGCCAACAGGTTTTTGTTATGTAATCTGAAGGCACCATGCTGTAAAAATTTAAAGAGGACCTGTCACCCCCCCCATGGATGTGAATCTAAGGGCTGCACTGAATGCAGCATGTCTGCTGCATTCAGGCAAGGAGTCCCCCATGTCTGATGGTGGCTGGTACCCCAAGATAATAATTTAGTAAAACTTACAAGCTGGAGCCAAGTAGGCTGTCCATGGTGCGGCAGCCTGTGTCTCTGTGCCGCCTCCCTGCTGCCAATCATTGTCCTCCTTGCTCTGTCTCTGCTCCCTGTGCTGGTGATACAGGCAGAGCGAGCTAATGCTTAACCCCACCCCCGGCCAGCTTTCCCGCCTCCTGCTCTGATGTCAGAGCATTTCCCCGCCCAGCTCCATGGCATAACATGCATCTGGGCGGGGAAATAATTTAATGTCACAGCAGGAGGCGGGACAGGCAGCAGGAGGCTGAGATAACATTACCTACTGCATCACCAGCACAGACAGAGCAAGGAGGACAGGACCAGACCAACAACCAGACTTCAGCGTGGGAGGGCAGAGAGCCATTGTGGATAGAGACTGAGAACGTTAATTGAGAGACACCTCCGACGGACTCTGTGGTGAATCCTAAAATCTGTGGCTATAATCCCCGGTGAGCCAGACTGTACCATGTACTTTATCCATCTGGTACCAGTAAAGGAACTGTTTGAGCTTATTTGATGTCTGGCTTCATTTAATCCGTCACCTCTGCAGCATCACAGGGACTGGAACTACAACTCGCCTCATCCACCCCACCGCGCTGAGGAAAAGCTACACCTGTGGGGAGCTGTACTACCTCTCGCTGTGGCGCCCCGCATCGAGTGCGTCACAAGAGGGTATTGCAGCCATAAATACAGCCGCAATATTCTCTGACCCAGCAATGATTTGGTTAACTTAGAAATCCAACCCTGCATGCGTCACCTAGAACAGAGGGCCAATCCTAGGTCCTGGTGGGCAGAGTGCTAGGGTAGTGTGTAGGAGAACAGACACTTAGAACAGACACAAGAGTCTAGAGCAGAGTCTAGAACAGAGAACTTGAACTTGGGGAGGAGCGGGGTCTCCGCACCCCGTGCAGCCCCCGGGCCATCACCGGTTGAGTGTCAGCACCTGAGGCCTTAACAACCGGGATTGGGCATCATTCACACGGGTTCCCAAAAGACTCCCGTGCCCACAACTTCACAGCCGGTTCACTGGTACCGAAGCTGGCAGCAGTTCACCTCTGCTACGCGAACCAGATGCGTGGAGGAGCAGCTTCACAGGAGCACCCCACCACCAGCCAACTTCCAGTCGTCTAACCAGCGGTGTACCCACCGAGGGATCCAAGGCTCCCCAAAACATCCAGAACGTACATCATGGATAGTGCATTGAAGCAACCTCCCCGTACCCGACCTGGTATTCCTGGGCGACACTGGCAATCACTTAGTTAGAATGGAGGAACACTGCGGATTTCTAAGGGACACCATCATTGCTGAGTCCACCCGGTCCACTACCCTTGAACTGTATACCATGTACTGCCTGCTGGTTACAGTAAAGACCCGTTGCAGAGACTTTCTGTGTCCGTGCTTCCTTATGAACCATCCGTCCGCACTACAAGGTAACCGCAGCTGCCGCACAACATCTTAAGCAGCTCCAGCCTCCGGGGATCTCCGCTCAGCCTGTGGGGAGCGTTCCATCTTGCTGCTGTCCATCCCCCGGAGGTTCCGCAGCGTCGGTAACGATTACCGAAACTACTCATAGGTGGCGTCACGAATAAATTAAAAACCCCTTTAATCTGTTCCACCAAGATGTCTTCAACACTTTTGATCTGCACTACACCAGGCCCCACTACCGGCAGGCGCGGCCCACCCGTGACAAGGAGGAAGGAAGCATCGCCTGTCTAAACCGGAGTCCCGGCCGCGGTGAGTCAGAAAATGGCGTCACGAACAGGATACGAGCAGGCCCGTTATCCAACGGGTATAATGTGCTTAAAAATGACTTTATTGTCTACAATTTGGACTTTGTTCGTCCCTAAAAGAACTTTCCCGCCTTTTCACCATGGACCAAGATGGCGCCCAAGATGGCGTTCCCGCCACAAGAATCCGCCACGTGCAAGCCCAGGAGTGAGTCAACCCCCCCCTCATCGTGGGAGGGCTAAAGACAAAAGGTGCCAAACTCTTTGTCCGCCCTGATTGCTCGAATCAACTATGGGGGCGGACCCCAAAGACTTTTCCCACGATTGGACTACAAAAGCCCAGAGGAAATGGGAGTGTCACAGACCTTCTTCACCAGCTCTACCAGAACGCTTACCGGTTGAACGGGTGTGGTTTCCCTCCGAAGAGGAGAATGGCCAGCATGAGACTCCAAGACCTAATACGGGAGGTCGAGGCGGAGGCCAGAGCAGCCATAGGCCAACCGGGTCCGGGTCCTGCCCTTACCATAGACGGCAGCCCCGACTTCTGGCTAGAGGCTCTTCAAGACCTCCGGGTGCGGTTACTAGAGACTGTGGAATGGACGATTCGCAGCTGGAGTGCGACCCTAGGCAGAAGACTCCATCATGCGATGCAGCAGAGCCGACCGGGTACAGCTTCTCCAGGCCCAGACGACATCGCCAGCTTCTCAACCGCCTCACCGTCGCCCACCACCTGTCCTGCTTCGTCACCGGAGCCCATAGACTGTATCATTCCTGTGGAGGCCACAGCTCGACCCGTTCCAGCGGTCGAAACCGCAGCCGACCCCGTTCCTGAGCCGGAGCTTCCAATACGCTCCACAGAAGAAGCCGACACATACCTGGTTCCACCTGCGGAACCTGCGACTAGTTTCCACACTACTGAGACTGTCGCCTGTTTCTCCCCTGAACCGGAGGCCTCCTCTGCAAATACCGAGGCCTACCTGGTGACCTGGATCGAAACACCACTTCCCGCTGCTACAGAAGAAGAGGCAGGCAGCCTGGAAGTCCTGCACAACAACCCTGAGGAGAACTTTGCAGCACAGCCACCCATCGACCCAGAGGATTCCGTTCCATCATCTCCGTGTGACAACCATCCGCTGTGAAGCTGAGCTGCTGGTAAGGCAGCACCCCGAGAAACCCCGAGACCCTTAACCCCTATACAGGGATCTGGAATTATAGCAGAGCCCAGGGGGTAGCTGCCTATTATGAGCAACAGAGCAGGGAAGGTCGCCAGGGGAAAAAATCAAGACCCGAAAAACAAAGTCAGAAGTCCGAGTCAAAACCGAGAGGGCAGCGAAGGTACAAAATCATCAGGCAGTAGCAGAGTCGACAATCCAGGCAAGGGTCAAGGGCAAAACCAAGAGGGCAGCTGAGGTACAAAATCGACAGGAAGAAGCAGAGTCAGAAATCCAGGCCAAGGTCAGAGACAAAACTAAACATACACTATATCACTGGGGAACCAAAACTATATCTGGCGGCCTGCAAGACAGGCTCCAATGTATTTGAAGGGCGCGGTTACCTCCCATAGGCTGGAGCTCACAGCCCGATGACCTCATCCGGACCGCCCCTAGATCCAGGCCAGATGGAGATGCACGACTGGCTCCACCCACGCCACCTCTGACAGAAGAACGCAGGCTGCGCCTAACGGACACCTCTGCAGGGCCCGCTCCTCTGCGACCAACACCACCCAGAGGGGAAACACAGCGGCGCTCAGCGACAGAGGCAGACGCCGCGGGAGCAGTTCCATATGAGGACAAGGCCCTCCTGTCACCGGTGCCAACAGCCGAAGGAATCCGGCTCCTCCCAGCGGCCGAGGCAGGAACACCGGCCACCGAGTCCAATGGCGATGTGACACTCCGTCAGCCGAGCAGCCCGACGTAGTCATCGAAGGAGAGGTCGAGGAGGATGACGACGAGATCTACAGCCCAGCTGAGGACCTCTACACCGGGTTCGCCTGGGGAGACACTAAGAACCCTTCTGCCGGGCGATCCGCTCGGGTACACTGGTCGGGTGCCGCCGCAACAACATCTTCTCCGGTTCCGTTGAACCGGGCTTTTCTACAGACTGCCCACCAAACTCAAGCGGTTCAACAACCATCACGCCGTAGTGACTGTATCCACACGCCGAACCACTCCGACGAAGAGGTACGTTGTATCCAAAGGGAGGAGTGGCACACTCGGCTGCACGCCAATATGCAGGCCCGCGCTGAAGCCCGCCGCCAATCTCCATTGCCTGAACAATTCCGTAAAACCAGGCGGGTAAGCACCTTCAACTTATCCACCGGGTGGGGACTCGTAAGGGAGGAGGGTGTGAGTACTGAAGTATTTGTGGGGCGCCGTGATGTGGAATCGCACCTACCGCGAGGGCATCCAAACCGAGACTTGTATAGAGGGGACACTGTAACCTATGAGCGATATGTATGCTGTGATGGGTGGTTCGCCATACGAGTCCGGAACACTGCCCTCCATAAGTGACTTTGTTGTTTGAACTTTTCACCAAGAGA
Organism: Allobates femoralis; assembly: GCA_033576535.1. Lineage (NCBI taxonomy): Eukaryota > Metazoa > Chordata > Amphibia > Anura > Aromobatidae > Allobates > Allobates femoralis. The sequence goes on from JARQOC010000003.1 coordinate 504,003,710, forward strand.
CTTCTTCCTGTTTGCAAATAACACCGCGACTTGGCGGCCACAGCCTGAACTTTTACCTAAGGACAGCCGACCGCCCGCCGGGTCTGCGTAATGTGTTAACCTGTTTATTCACCGTTTCACTTTTATGCATACGATGACTTGTCATTAATAAAAGTGTTTATTACCTGTTACAAAATATAAAAATCTCTGTAATGTGGGTAGTGTGACGCTTGGGGACAAGCGTATTCAACCAAGGGGGAGTGTGGCGCCCCGCAACGAGTGCGTCACAAGAGGGTATTGCAGCCATAAATACAGCCGCAATATTCTCTGACCCAGCAATGATTTGGTTAACTTAGAAATCCAACCCTGCATGCAACACCTAGAATAGAGGGCCAATCCTAGGTCCTGGTGGGTGGAGTGCTAGGGTAGTGTGTAGGAGAACAGACACTTAAGGGCCTGTCACACGTGTCAATGTCGCCCGCGATATCGCTCGTGCGTCACAAATTATTAATCGCCTGAGCGATGTGGAATTATCGCAGGTAAGATGTCACACGCGTCAATATGACCCAGCGATGCGGTGATGTCGCCATCTTGCGAGCGATTTTATTTAGTCGCTTGTACGATGTCAAAATAGAAAATACGTCACTGAGTTTAGTGTCACACGCAGCGATGCACAAGGTCTACTGAGCGATGAGCGACATGTTTTATATCTGGCAGTGAAACCTGCGATCGGCGATCAGCGACATATCGCTGGTTGCATCGCTTGGTCACACGCTTCAATGTCGCTCCTGCGTCACTTTTACGTCGCTTGAGCGACTGAAATTCCGTGACGTACGAGCGACATTGACAGCGATATCGACGCGTGTGACATACCCTTTAGAACAGACACAAGAGTCTAGAGCAGAGTCTAGAACAGAGAACTTGAACTTGGAGAGGAGCGGGGTCTCCGCACCCCGTGCAGCCCCCGGGCCGTCACCGGTCGGGTGTCAGCACCTGAGGCCTTAACAACCGGGATTGGGCATCATTCACACGGGTTCCCAAAAGACTCCCGTGCCCACAACTTCACAGCCGGTTCACTGGTACTGAAGCTGGCAGCAGTTCACCTCTGCTACGCGAACCAGAAGCGTGGAGGAGCAGCTTCACAGGAGCACCCCACCACCAGCCAACTTCCAGTCGTCTAACCAGCGGTGTACCCACCGAGGGATCCAAGGCTCCCCAAAACATCCAGAACGTACATCATGGATAGGGCATTGAAGCAGCCTCCCCGTACCCGACCTGGTATTCCTGGGCAACACTGGCAATCACTTAGTTAGAATGGAGGAACACTGCGGATTTCTAAGGGACACCATCATTGCTGAGTCCACCCGATCCACTACCCTTGAACTGTATACCATGTACTGCCTGCTGGTTACAGTAAAGACCTGTTGCAGAGACTTTCTGTGTCCGTGCTTCCTTATGAACCATCCGTCCGCACTACAAGGTAACTGCAGCTGCCGCACAACATCTTAAGCAGCTCCAGCCTCCGGGGATCACCGCTCAGCCTGTGGGGAGCGTTCCATCTTGCTGCTGTCCATCCCCCGGAGGTTCCGCAGCGTCGGTAACGATTACCGAAACTACTCATAGGTGGCGTCACGAATAAATTAAAAACCCCTTTAATCTGTTCCACCAAGACGTCTTCAACACTTTTGATCTGCACTACACCGGGCCCCACTACCGGCAGGTGCGGCCCACCCGTGACAAGGAGGAAGGAAGCATCGCCTGTCTAAACCGGAGTCCCGGCCGCGGTGAGTCACTGCACCACACCATCACCTCAGCACCCGGCTGCAGCGCTGGTAACCGCTCACCAGAAACCACAGGTGGTGTCACGAATAATCCCCCAATCATCATCCCCGTCAACCATTGAGTGCCCAGGGCACAGAAACGGGACCCGACCAGCCGTGATCCCCACCAAAACCACTGTCCCGATGTCCGAGTAACCCCTTCCCTGCCGGCCCTACTCAGAAGCAAGTTTGATTAAGGTGACACCTCTGAGGACTGGAGTGTTTGTGATGTTGAAGTTATGGTGTAGGAGAGCCCACTTAATGGAGCGCTTGATATCCATTCAAGCACCTGCTGTTTTTGGGCCTCATCTACAAGTTTTAGCAATGTTCTGGTGCGTAACAAAGGGATGATATCAGATCGGCCACGAAAAGAAGTAGACATTTTAGTTTGGCTTGAAGACGGTATTTGTTCACCAGATGTTTTTGTTATTTTAGCACCTACTCCACGGACACAAAGATTTTACCCTTTCCAACACGCCTATTCCCCTTTCCACCATCAGCAGACTCATATTTGAGGGTGACTAAATGGCAACTCTGTAGTTGTTGGCACAAAAATCCATGGATGTAAAACTAGCAAACCTGAGTGGTCAGACAGTGGTACTACTCTAAATAGATTTTAGTAAGTGGGTTTGGGCAGATGCAACATAAAAGTGTGTTCTGCGCTGTGTGGTGGTAGATTTCAACAGAACACTGGACCACAGCTCCCTAGTCAAACTGTGGTACTACTCTAAATAGATTTTAGTAAGTGGGTTTGGGCAGATGCAACATAAAAGTGTGTTCTGCGCTGTGTGGTGGTAGATTTCAACAGAACACTGGACCACAGCTCCCTAGTCAAACTGTGGTACTACCCTACATAGGTTTTGGTATGTAGGTTTGGGCAGATGCAACACAAAAGTGTTTTCTGGGCTGTGTGGCAGTAGAGTTCAACATAGCACTGGACCACAGCTACCTATCCAAACACTGCTAATAGCCAAAAAAGATTTGCTAGGCTAGATGCAGAAAAAAAGGCTAGTAAACACAGGAGGTGTAGCTTTCTTCACAACAGTGCTACACCAGTGCCTGGCACACACTGCTACTAGCCAAAAAGGATTTGCTTGGCTAGATGCAGTAAAAAAAAGGCTAGTAAACACAGGAGGAAAAGCTTTCTTCACAACAGGGCTACACCAGTGGCTTCACCAGTGCCTGGCACACACTGCTACTAGCCAAAAAGGATTTACTTGGCTAGATTTGGCCAACGCTTGCACAGCACTGGAACAGACCTGCCTTGCACACAGTGCTTTTAAGCCCTAAAAAGGGCTGTCCTTGGAAGTAGTCCGTAAGCCTACTATCTTACTATCTAACATGGAATGGAATCGCTATCTAACTATCTTTTTAGCGCAGACAGCAGCAGTGGTGGTGTCTGACACTGAGCTCCAACGCTGATAAAATGGCGAGGAGGAAAATGGCTAGTTCTTATATGGCAAGGACATGTGATATATCCAGCCAATGACTCAAGCCCTTGTGTGCAAAAAGTGCACTTTGCTCTATGCGTGCTGATAGGCTGACAGACCGAACCACACACAGTAAGTGCGGGAAGGAAAAAGAAAATGGAGATCTGCATTATTGGACCACAGACCTCTCCCCAGCCCCCCTTCCTTCACCCACTATTCCTAGACACTGAAACTCATAATAACGTTGAACAAAAGCATTACTGTGAAAAGTCAGTAACGCTTCTGGTCAACGAACCGTTATCGAACATAATCTGTGGGGTTAACAATGAGTTACTGTTCCCTCTTCTGTTGGTGAGAGGTGTTTCCAAAAATGTTGGTGTGATGGAGGATATACAAAAACCACTCAGGCTGGAGGGAGGAGGCAGTTAGTCCCAGGAGTTAGTTTCAGTTTAGTTCGTGTGAGGAGAAGAAAGAGAGAGGAGACAGAGCTGCTGGTCGCTGGGGAGAGATTCAGGACCAGGGACGACTGACCACTGTGCACACCCCAGGGAAGGGGTCGGAGGCAAGTGGAGGAAACAGGGAACTGAAAAAGGGAGTCAGATACTACAGCCCTTTAGTACACACGGACATTGGAGTCCAACGCTACCAGCCTGCAGAGCTACAGCAAAAGCCCAGCATACTCAGGAGGTGTTCAGCCATGAGGAGATAAAGAAAGAGACACTAAACTGAACAAGCATGGACCAGGGTCCACAAGAGAAACAGGGACCCCGCAGAAGGACCTCATTGTCAGCTTAGGACTAAGATCAGAGAAGAAGAGTGGTGGGTTCAGGCTCAGGCAGGACTCATCCCAACTGCAGAGCACAAACACAAAGGAGGCCTCATAAATTTCTAAGGTGGAAGTCCCAAATTGCACCGGGGACCTGTTACTACTCTGGACTGTACCTGTTACTTACCACAGTAAAGGTACTGAAACAACAATCCCTGTGTGTCTGTGTGCCTGTCTAACCATCGCAATTCACCACTGTGTCAGAAAAGACTTGGCTACTACTCCCCCCGTCCATGCCTGCTGCCCTGAGGTAAAGCTCCACCTGTGGGGAGCTGTTCACACTCTGCTGCACTCACCATCACCTCAACGGCCGGCTGCAGCATTGGTAAACCGTTACCAGGTACCATAGGTGGCGTCACGTTAATAATCCCCTTATTTCCCCCCCCACCGTTCCCCGCCATTGAGGGTCCAGGGACCGGGGATCGACCAGCCATGATCCCCCATCAGAATCGCCATCAGTCTCGGTACCTCGAGTACCCCATACCCTGTCGACTGCCTCAGGAGCAGTCCTCCGATTTTAGGGTACATGAAAAAAGTGTACATAAACGGATCCCTGACAAACATCACACAAACGGATAGCAATTTTGGACCAATCCATTCCCATAGGGATACATGGCTATCCGTTTCAAAACAGATAGACACGGATCCCCAAAACGTAGTGTGAAGGCAACCTCAGGAGACATGATGTTGTAAACAACCAGATGAATTTTACTGCACAAGTCAGAAAGCCATATGTGATATGCAGCCACAGAGGAAAGAATGCACTTTTGATTGTATCAGTTCAGACAGGCATTTAGCCACAGTACAGAAGAAAGTTACACATTGGGGAGTGTTACCAGAATGTCCTAACAGAGCTCTATCTGCAGTCCAACCCGACGCGACAGGATTCCTTCTAAAGTACTTAGGCCGGGTTCACATTTGCGTTTGTGTCTGCATGCGAAGGGCATGTAGACGTAAATGCATTGCAAACGCTGCCATACTGATGTGAACGCAGCAGAGAATCTCCGCATGCGTTCACATCAGTATGGTGCCCGGCAAGGCAATCAGCGATCTCGGCGGCGGCTGGGAGGCAGAAATCAGTGGCAGAGATCTCCTCCCGGCTGCCACTGTGATCGCTGATTGGCCACCGAAAGAGATTTCAACTTGATCCGCAGTGTTCTCCTGCGCTGTCATGTGGAGAACACTGCGGGTCCATTGAGATCCAGCATTTTTTGCGCTTGCAGGTGCTTGCTGATAAAACAAGCGCCCGTGAACACACGAAAAATGCAACAGGCTGCGTTCGGAGGGCGGAGGAGGGCGCACAAATTATGCGCATCTAAAAGCAACTGCAACCGAACGCAGCCAAATGCAGCTACTATGTGTTCCCATGTTAAACATAGGAATGCAGTGTGCATGCATTTGGCTGCATTCTGTTACGCTGTGTTCCGAATGCAAGTATGAACCCGGCCTTAGCCCCAAGTAGACCCCATAGCTCCATTCCCTCTGACCTTCATCTATTCCTGTAGGGGAATTCCATTCACTTGTAGATAGCCTACAGGAGTCAGTACATCCACTATTAGAACAGCTCACTGAAGGGAAATCAGTTTCCTCCTAAATCCTTTTGTTTCGTGTATCCTGGTTGATGTCCCACTGAAGACTGAGGTGACTAAGGGTACTATAGCTTGTATGCACACTAAACTTCACCCACTCTCTTCCTCGATCTCCTTGTACTGCCGCTCTCAGTTGATTCTGTAGACTTGCAAGTCCCTTTATAGCTGTAGCCTACAGTATGGCAGGTTGAGAGCAAAGCAGATTGACAACATTTTCGCGCCGTGACATGCATAAGACATGAGTCCCAGCGTGATGACATCACCGCTTTAATCTGTCTGGGACCTGCTGCTCTCTGCTGATGAACTCACTGGAGTAAGATGAGTGTTCATGTCTTGTTTTTATCTGTTTAAAGTGTGCTATGGCCATAATGTGTGAGGGTCCTCAAAAATAGTGGGGGCTACTAAGGGAGGCCATTGTACATAGTGGGGCAACTAAGGAGGGCCATCAAAAATAGTGGGGGCTAATAAGTGGGCCATCATACATAGAGGCTGCGACTAAAGAAGCCATCATATATAGTGGGGGCTACTAATCTGGCTATAAGAGTGCAGGGGCTACTAAAGGGGCCAAGACAGTGTGGTGGCTACTAATGGGGCTATTGTACAGTGTGGGGGCTATATAGGGGTTCATATATAGTGTGGAGGCTACTTAGTGGGTCATTATACAGAGTGGGGGCAACTGACAGGGCCATTGTTCAGTGTGGGAGCTAAGAGGGTCATCATACAGTGTGGGAGTTACTAATGGGACCATTACACAGAATGGGGGCTACTAAGCATGCATACAGTATGGGGCTTTTATGAAGGCTCTGACACAGTGTGGGAGCTACTAATGGGACCAATACACTCAGAGTGGGGGTCACTAAGAAAGCTATGATTAATAACAAAAAGTACAAAAGAGGAGATGATTGTGCAAAAATAGTTATCTTTATTAGAACAATGCTCAACATAAACAGAATATGGACAATACAAGTGCATAGGAGAGGCGTTGCGTGGACTGATGTCAGTGCGTGGGGCCTTTGTCTCCATCGCGCCCTTTCTATGGCTCCGCCCCCTTGCTTTCCCACGCACCACGTGGGCAAAATGAAAAATGGCGAATGTCCACAGTTCAATACAGTCTAAGGCTCACAAGACCTGGCGACACTGGGTCGATATATCCTGTTTGTGACACCAAATCTGACTCGCCCCAGCGGGGGCTGTAGGGTACTCGGAACCGGGCCCTCTTGACTTCGTCGGGGCTGCGGGGATGTTGTCACGGTGGCGTGACCCGGCCCATGGTGCCCTGTCGGGCGGTCAGTAAAAAGGGGAATTGAAAGGGGTAAAAAGAAAAGTAAAAATAAAATCGAGTTTTTTCTGACGTCACCTTGGAAGGCGGCCGGTAGGGGACGCTGCTGCGGTCTGGGACCTCTGGGGACGATGGATTGGCAGCTATGATCGTATGACTCCCCACGGGAGGAGTGGGTCCCCAGGGCAACCGTTAGAATCTATGGAGGTAATAGGCCGTTGGGGGGTGTAGGATGTAGCGTGCAGAATAACCAACACACTCCGGAGTTTCAGTCTCCATTACCTTTACTGAAGGAAGTAGCAGGTTTGTCCAGGGTACTTTCCACAAGAGGTGTTAGGGTCCGGAGCCTGGGAACAAGTTTGGTCCTTCACACCTGGCGAGTTCTGAGGCCTCTCTACTGTGCTGCTCTTGGCGGGTCCTAACTGCCTTTACTGTAGCTATGCTGCGACCCTCTCCTCTCTTGTATGCTGTCTCTGGCCCATATGACAGGTGGCGTGAGCCCTTCTTGGATTACTCTCCACTGGCTACTTCTCACTGAGCTCTCTGGTGTGGCTGTGTCTCCTGGACCTCATGGTGGGTGAGCGACTTGGAATCTCCCGCCCTCCGGTATTGACTGCTGGACTTAGAGTCCCTCACAACCTCGTACTCTGGTGTCTACTCCTGTGCTAGGTACTGGGGCGAATCAGCACTAGCTACACTCCCCAGACCTACTCCTCCACTTCCTTAGACCTTCTCCTACGGGTCCCTAACACTGGCTAGTCTCTGTCCCGGATGAGTCTCTCTGCTCCAGTCCACGGGACCTCTTCACAGTACTCCTAGAAACTGAACTGCCTAACCACACCCCCAGACCAGAATTTATAGGAGGGGACCTCCCCTAATGATCGGGTTTCAGAGCTCCCCCTTCTGGGCTGGTGTTGGAAGGTGTTGTGTGTGGTTCACCTGGTGTGGGTACCTTCCCTTGTTTCCAAGTACAGTATGGTCCCCCAGGGGAGACAACGCTATTGTGGCAGCCGGACCCTGGGGTGCCACATTCCCCTTTGGTTAAATTCAGTACTCCTGGACTGAGGAAACACTTTTATACACACAAAAAGAGAACATGAAAACACAGTGGATAATGAACAGAGTCTCAAAGACAAAAAGTACAAAAACCAAAATTGACAAAGTCTCAAAAGTGAAAAATTACAAAATCCTAGAAAAAGTGTAGAAAACAGTCACTACGGAGCTTAGTCCTTTTACCAATGGCTGGAGAAAAGTTAATTAATGAAGTGTCTTTGCCACAACCAGTCCCGTAGCTAATGGTCCATATTTAATTAAAAAGTTCATGAATGTGTCCTGTAGGCACGGTACACTTGGTGGTTGCAGTGTTACTTGAAAACACATATTCACACAGTGCATAAAAGAAAACAAAATCTATTTATTGTAAACTTTGTTACACTTGTCCATTTCTCTGGCTAGCTATCCCTGTAGCGGGCTGGAGATTGACCTATATTACTACGGGTGGACCTACGTAATACAAGTGTTTCTGTTGGGCTAATCTGGTCTGTAGTGTCTGCTACTGGTGGGGTGTGTGCACTACATGCTGAATTGGGTGTGGATCTGAGTGGTTCTGGTATGGCAGCAGTCTGACTCTGGCTCACCATGGGACTGCCAGGTTCACCGACAGCAGGGGGCTGCCTCTCTGGCTCTGGAGCTAGTTCTTCAGTTCTCCTTGGAGTCTGTACAGGTGGTTGTGCTGCCACTTGAGGGAAGGCCAGCACAGGGACAACAATGGCCCCATTGATATAGGTCCAGGTCTTGGGGAAGTCCCCCAGTACAGTGCATATCATCTGCTCTTTCACTGCCTGGGTTGAGGTATGACCAGGGGCTTCTCTACGCTCTTTAACTGCTCTGGGCACGGCACCGCTTCAGGTGATCTCTAGAGATGGTGGACTGAGGTTTTTCTCCATCTTTGCTGATTATGCAGACCTTTGTGGGGTCAAAGTGGGAAGGCATCATGGTGTAAGGTACTGCCTCCTATTGGTCATGCAAATTGTGGGTCCGCAGGTGCATTCTGGTTGTAGGCTTTCTCCTGCCTCTCCCTGGTTTGGGACAGGTTCCTTTCTACGCATTCTTGCACCTTCCGGTACTTCTGTTGGCGTTCTGCTTCGCAATCCGTCTCTGGGAGGCTTTTTCCGGGTGTCAGCACCTCCATTTCTAGATCAATAGGTAGTTTGCGGGGTCTTGCTCTCATCAAGTATGCGGGGCTGAAGTTGGTGTAGTTCACTGGAATGTGATTGTACAGGGTCCACTAGATCTGACAGCTTCTCTGACCACATGTTCCTCTCTTCTAGTGGGAGTGTGTTCAGCAGATCCATCACAACTTAGTTCATCTTCTCACACATGCCGTTTGTCTGGGGATGGTACAGCGTGGTTCTGATCTTCTTGCACCCACACAGGTTGCAGAACTCCTGGAATACTTCTGCCTCAAAGGCTGGACCTTGGTCTGTCAGTACCTGGTCAGGGTAGCCATGAGGCCTGCAGAAGTGTGTCTAGAAGGCACGCGCCACAGTCCTTGCTGTCAGGTCTTTCACGGGCACCACCACCAGGAACCAGGAGTATTGGTTCACTATTGTGAGGGCATACATGTAGCCAGACCAGCTTGGGGTCAACTTCATGTGGTCCACGGCCACCAGCTCTAGGGGCTGTTTGGTGATGATGGGATGTAGCGGGGCCCGCTGGTTGTCACGGTCCTTCCTTCGGAGGCTACAGGGGCCGCAATTCCTGCACTAAATTTCATGGCTGCTTTCATGCCGACCCAATAGAAGCTCTCACCAGCAGTGCTTCTGTGGCACCCTGGTACCTGTTGGGTACCACAGAACTCCTTAGGGTATGAATGGAGCAAGTAACAGCAAACCAATACTCACAAACAAACAAACACCTACAACACCTTAGAACACTGGTTTCACCCCAAGCCTCTAGGGGGAGCTCCACTGGTCACTTTGAGCCAGTTCCCCCTATAAATAGGGTCTTGGAGGGAGAAACACCAGAGTGTGCAGACGCTAGGAGAGCTGCAGGTTGTGTGTGATCTCTGGCATTCTGAGACACACACTAGGCCCAATCAGCCTATCTAGCAAGTGAGGAGACCCTTACAATTGGGGTATTAGGAAAGGAGAAGCACCTCTCAGGGACAATAGAGTGACACTAACTCTCTCCCTCATCATCCGGTTACTGGAACCGAGCTGTGGGAGCTACCCAGCCACCACAGAGAACCAGCATACTTCACAGGGAGTCTAGTCCCCTGTTCACCTGCCGCACCTACCAACGAGAGCCCAGGGAAGAAGATAGAATTATCATCACCGCTTTAACAGTGCCCTCAGTGCAGCTACCCAGGTGAAATACGTTCTATTGAACACACAACCCGGTCCGGCTGAATTCCACGTCCACCCGAACTCAACTAGAAGTAAAGAGAAAGGAAGCCTACACCACTGCTTGCTGTGAACCTCCAGGAGTGTTAACTTCACTATCCCGGTCCGAGTGTACCTGCTTTCCACCAGTAAAGGTACCTAAAAGACTTTGGTGTGTCTGCGTTTAATTCCTGGATCTAATAGCAGCCTGACTAAGCTGCCTCACAACATCTTGTGCAGCTCCTGGCCCCGGGGACTCCCGCTCATCCTGTGGGGAGCGTCCCATCTAGCTGCATTCCATCCCCCGGGGGCCCAAGCAGCGCCGGTGGACATCACCGGTACACTCACAGGTGGCGTCACGAAGACAATTAACCCCTACTGTTCAGCCATCCCCCCTATTGATCTGGACCACCGGGCCCCACAGCCGCAGGCGCGGTTCCGTGACAAGGAGAGGAAAACGACTGCGACGTGCAGAACCCGGCTATGGTGAGTCACTTCCAGCTTCTTCCAGTCGAAGTGCCTGCCCCGTCGTGGTATGCTTCCAGGATTATCTGGGCATCCACCTTTTGGACCACGATCTGCCACACTAGCTTGTGGGTCCTATGGTTGATGTGCCACCTGACAGTTTGCCCGCATGGATGAACGTGTACCCTGCTCTTTCCACAGCTGCAGCATCTGTGCTGGGGTGTCTAGGCCTGGGAGCGCATCCGCCCTTGCAGCAGTTCTTTGATCAGGCTGATGGTGGAGTCACTGCCTTGTGTTTCTGTTCAATTGTGGTGAGGCAGCGGGTCCAGGGTGGTCTCCTGCTTTCCAGGCCGCTTTCCCTTACTTTCGTGGGAACATTGGGATACATTCTTGCGGTGGAAAGCCAGTAGCTCTACCTCCTCCACCCATTCTGGGTCCCTTCCCTGATAGGACATTCTGGACAGGGCTCAGCTTGGCATTCTTGTGCCCTGCTCGGTATTTGATGGTGAAGTTGTAGTTGGAGAGCCGGGCCATCCAGTGCTTTCCAGCGCATCCAGCTTGGTGGTCTCCAGGTGGGTCAGAGGGATGTAATCCATGTAGATAGTGAACTTCGTGGCTGCCAGGCAGTGTTTGAAGCATTCTGTCACTGCCCACACCATAGCCAGGAACTGTAGCTTGAAGGAGCTTAGTTGTCGAGGTTCCTCTTTGTAGGCCGGAGCTTCCTGCTGGCATAGGCAATCACTCTCTATTTGCTTCTCTGCACCTGGGACAGTACGGCTCCCACCCCCACATTACTGGCATTGCTGTACAGTACAAACGGCTGGCTATAGTCAGGGTAGGCCAGGATCTCTTCTCCCATCAGGACCCTCTTCAGCTACTTGAAGAAGTCTTCCTCACTGGCCTCCCATTTCAGGGCCCCTTGTCTTCTTGGGCTGGCCTAAGAGGAGGTCTTGCATGGGCGCGGCCATCTTGGTGAAGCATTTCATGAACTGCCTGTAGTAGCCTACCAGTACCAGAAACGGCTATGGCTGCCCTGCACCAGATCAACATTTCACTCTGCGGGGGTATTACAATGAGGACCGGGTCACTTACTCTTATGCTGCCGAGCTAGCCTCCAGACAGCTCCACTTTCTGCCTCTGGATCAGGGCCTTTATCTCTTGCTGGAGGGCCTTCTCCTGGCCGAAGTTGGTGGTCTCTGCTACCTGTTGCAACACAACAACCTCGCCCAAACAATTTTCAATCATATTGGTACCTATGGTTAGCTTTCGATTATTGGCTCGCTGATCTACATCAACAACCACCATACCCTGTTTGCTTAACTCCACCCGCCCCACTTTAATAGTCCCTTCTTTGAATCCCACCTCTGTCACGAGCTGCCCGTTGCTCACAAATATGTTGAAACTGTCATCTGGGCGGTAAACAATATCAGAGTCTGCCCAATAGCGCTTATAAAGGATATAGAGTATCGTTGTCACCTGGGATCCGGTGTCCAGCAGAGCGTTCATGGGGATCCCATCCAGCATGACAGGCAGGACCGGTCGTTCCTCCCACATACCTGTTACGCCAGTGCGGCAGGCCGGACGGGTCTACGCCTGGGGGTTGGCCCTCGGCCCCAGGGGTTTCTCGTTTGAAGTGCAGGATCATGCTAGATGTCCTGCCTCATTGCAGTGGCGGCAGATTGGCTGCCTGTCAGGGTCGTAGCTGTCAGTGTGTCGTCCTCGGCTGGCAGGGTACCTCCTCTGGGGCATCCACGGGATGTCATCTGGGCTGGAGGCTAGGCGAACTCCCTCTGGCTTTCTGGATTCTTAGATAACTTGCACGGCTCTGGCCAGGTCAGCCATACCTTCTGTCAGCTGCTGCAATTGGAGGGCCAAGGCCTCAGGAGTGAGGGGCTCTAAAGTTTGTGCGCTTGACCCCCATGGAGGCCAGGGAAGAGGGCTCTGCCTCTGTGTGGTAGTTTATGGCCAGCAGCTGTGAAAGCATGGAGCCACTGATGGTGGTGTCCTTCAGCAGTCAGATGCCCGGTCTTTGAACTCTGTAAAGTCTATTCACGGGTGTTGCATGGCCAGGGCCTGCAGCTGGACTTTGTTGGCCAGGTCCAGGACGCCCTCAATTAACTGGTCGGTCAGCAGTTTGTTCTTGTTCGGAGCATTCTCACATGGCCCTCAGCGCCTCTTGCAGATTCAATTCATAGCTGCACACGCTGTCCTGTACCCCATCCTTGCACCTGAAGAACCAGACTTTTAGCTCTGCGGTCATCCGCATGGCAAAGGCCTCTTTCACTTTAGCAAAGCTTTGTTTCACAGTCTGTTTGTCAGAGGCTAGCCAGGCCTTCGCCTCGCACTGGGCCTCGCCGGTCAGCTGTCCCATCAACATGGTCACCCGTTGTTCTTCCGTCATGTACTGTATATGTATACATTGCAGAGTGAAAGTGCCTAGCTTGACAATCACGGACCCAGACACAGAATTAGCATCTGGAGGTCACCTCCAATGCTGTCCATTCCTGTCTGTGGGATCCTACAAAAAGTAAGATCCCACGGACAGGCAAAAAAACGAGGTGTGAAAGCAGCCTGAAAGCTAAAAAGGCCCACTTCAACACTGTTTACTTTCCTGGGTGGGCAGAAAATGTCATGTTTGTTTACTTTTGTGTTTCATTATTTCTGACTGTTCCTTCTCAAGTATTCTCTTGCATTATTATTTTTGGTTATTTAGAGGATTTCTCATTGGATTGCACTCTGCTGTCTATGTCTTTAATGTATTTCTGGAAAAAAAATACATATCTTGTGAAATTACAGCTTACCGTTTCATTATGCATTGTTTTATTTTACTAACTCTGTAGTAATAGACAAGAAAATGAATTATATAAGTTCAGCTAGTTTGGACAAGACCTTAAAGTGCTCCTGTCACCTGTTTTGGGGGTTCTAAACCCTTCCCACCACCTTTAACACTAGAAGTCCTGGGAATTTCAAGATCCCCCCTGAAGTTCTGAGAGAGGGTCAAATGACCCACAGTTCATATTGACACCTCAATTAGCATCCTTTCATTTGTAAATGTCCTCTTGGCCTGAGTAATCTGCAGGGGGATTATCTAAGATAAGAGTGTGTAAACAGAAGAATGCAAACTATTCCTGAGTGTGGGGGATGCTGCTCACAAGAAAGAGATACTGGCTTCACAGTGCCTTTTTTTGTCTGTTCGTTTGCATCCTGTGTTTTGCAGGGGTTGGTGCAGAGAAGATACAGTCATCCAGAGAATGGCAGCAACTCACCGGGCAGGTTTCAGCAGTATTTCTTTATTGTTTATTCCATAAAAACAGGCGGTTATGCAGGGGTGGTGGGGGAGATTGGGGTCGCAACAACGGGCCGTTTTGACCCCAATCCTCCCTCCACCACCCCTGCATAACGCCTGTTTTTATGGAATAAGCAATAAAGAAATACTGCGACATCGCCTGAGCGTCGCAATATGTAACAGGGCGATCGTTCGGCGATGATTCAGTGTTTCTCAGTTCAGAGATTTCCCAACTAGCCTGGGATGCGTGTGTGACGCGGCAATAGCGATGTCTCAGTTGACGGGAGCTATAGAAAGTATAGCTCCCTGCCTTGCTCGGGAATCGCCTCTGAACTACAGGCTGGTTCTGAGGCGATTCTTCACAGACGTTCGCCGGTGACATGTCCGCGTGTGTCACGTGATCGCCAGCACATCGCCGGGAATCATCTCCCCGTGTGACGGCCCCATTAGGGCTGATTCACACATCTGTGCCTCCGGCACATGTGGGGTCTGTGCTGACACATGCGGTAGGCACGGACATACGGGACACATGTTCCCCAATGGCCCCATTCACGCGTCCATATTTCCGCACGAACTTTGTCTCTGTGTGGAGCACATGCGTGTCCGTCTGCTCCACACAGAGACATGTCCGTTGTTTTGCAGAAGCACAGACCGCTTTTTGCTGAAATCTTGAAAGATTGACACCTGTTCTGGGTTTTGGAGTCACTCCTGGTTTTGGCACACAAACTGGATGGACACTGATCAGGAAAACTGATCAGGAACTGAAGTGTGTCCCTACCCAAAGAATGTGAGCTGCTCCTGAGTGTCTGCCCACTCCCCCCCAGCTGCATTGCATTAGCAAATTTGCATGCAGCTTTATGTGCTGTGGGGGAGAAACCTATTTTGTTCACAGGAAAGAAAATGGAGAGAAGGCACACCATTGAAGAGGCATTGGAACTGGTTCTAAGCAACACAAACCCTTCTGACTCAGATGGAGAAGACATAGTCCTTCAACCGGATTCGGACTCTGAGCTGTCTTCAGGTTAGGCTGGCTTCACACTCCCTTTTTTGCCTGTTTATTTGGATCCTGTGTTTTGCAGGGCTTGGTGCAGATAAGGGTCGGTGCAGGGCAGGAGTGGTGCGTGGGTAGTACGGTGTGGTGCAGGGTTGGTGTGGTGCGGGGTCAGTGTTGTGCGGGGTCAGTGTGGTGCTGGGTTAATGTCTTTTCCTCTTTGGCTCTCTTTTTCTGTCTCTCTCTTTTCTGTGTCTTCCCTGTCTTATCTGTCTTCTCTGGCTGTCTCATCCCCGGTTCTCCCTTTTAGGGCTAATTCACACATCTGTGCTGACACATGCCGTAGGCACGGACATACGGGACACATGTTCCCCTATGGCCCCATTCCGCACAAACTGTGTCTCTGTGTGGAGCACATGCGTGTCCGTCTGCTCCACACAGAGACATGTCTGTTGTTTTGCGGAAGCACGGACCGCTTTTTGGCGAAAACGTCCATGCACACAGATGTCATCCTTGTGCACGGACCACGGAGGAAAGTGAAAAGCCTAAAAATAAAGAATTTCATATTCACCTCAGTCCAGCGCTGACAGTTCCTCTCACTCCGGTGCCGCTCATTAGGTTTATGAATATTCACTTCACTGAGCCCAAGAGCGATCCGTAAGTGAGAGGAACAGCGGCGCTGGAGGGAGGTGAGTATGTGGTGACAGCAGACAGTGCTATCTGTGGATTCACAGATAGCATATGGACATCACCCATGGTGCAATGGGGGCCAAAAGGGATCCTGTTCTGCTCGTTTCAAAAACGGACAGAACAGGATGCCAAAAAGGCAGTGTGAATTACCTATTTTTATTTCCTGACTATCTTTTTTATTTAGAACCAAAACAAAATGTTAATTTGAAATTATTTATCTTGCAGATGAAGAGACTCCGCCTCTACCAAAAAAGAGAGCTCGGTTGGCGAGTGAGCCGACAGAGACCGCAAAAGATGACACAGTGTGGCATGAAGTACAAGTGGGGAAATGTCTCCATTTCACCCCAATAGAACCGTACCCTACAGATGGAGAGCCAAGTGCTAAGACCAGACGAAGTGTCCGGAGTCACCTTCAGAGCTTCCTCTGTTTTATCACTCTTGACATGCTTCGTAGCATTGAAGAATGGACTACTAAACATGCACGTCACACGGAGCAGGTGGATTGGTTCATGGGTCTCCTGGAACTAATGGCATTTATTTCAGTCATTATCTTGCGGCAGGTGACCAAGGTTCCATCACTAAGTGACAGCTGGTCAGCAAACCTGGGAAACCCAAGGATCATTGCAACTATGACCCGAAACCGCTTCCAAGACATCATGCAACACCTACGCTTTGATGACCTGTTCACACGCAGTGAGTGAGTGAGTGGACACCGATAGGTTTGCTGCAATCTCCGATGTGTGGAGATCGTTTGTCACCAACTGCATCGCATCCTGCAACCCTGGTCGACACATCACGATTGATGAACAGCTTTTCCCATCAAAGACTTGCTGCTGTTTTCTGCAATACATTGCAACAAAACCAGACAAGTTTGGCATCAAGATTTGGGTGGCTTGCAACTTGAAATCAAAGTATGTCTTCCCATATCTTGGCAAGGACCCCAGTCGTCCCAGCGGGGAGAGACTGTCCGAAACTGTAGTCATGAGGCTGATGGAACCATTCATGGACAAGGGCAGAACTGTAACCACGGACAATTTCTTTACATCATTGTCACTTGCACAACGACTGCTTAGTTGGAAAACCACTATCCTCGGCACAGTCAACAAGAGTCACCGGGAAATTCCTCAATCCGCTAGACAGATGGACCGCACTGAATTCACCACTCAGGTGTTTTCAACCACTGGTGCCACACTGACAGTGTATGCACCCAAACGAAAGAAGGCCGTCTACATTCTCAGCAGCAATCACAGCGTGGTTGAGACTGAGGATACCAAAAAAGGAAGCCAAACACGGTCACACAATACAACCACACAAAGTGCGGTGTGGATGTAATGGACCAAATGGTGCGGTAGTACAGCGTGCGTGCAGGAACATGGAGATGGCCAGTCACCGTGTTCTACAACATGATTGACATGGCAACACTCAATGCTCATGTTCTTTATCAGGCATGCACTGGGGTGTAGGAGAGACGGGTGGACTTCCTGGTTGAGCTTGCAAAAGAGTTAGGTGGCTGTCATGTGACTGAAAAGAAGGCACACAAGGAGAAACTCCTTCGGCAACAACCTTCCACACCCAGGCCTGGAAAAAGGGCAAAGTGTCAGGTCAACCATTGATGCACGAACAATTGTGCAACTGAGATGTGTTGACTGCTACAAATACACGTGTGGCATATGTACCAGGGACATACCTAGGCAGTGCCAGGTATGTTCAGACAGTGCAGGCAGACTGCTGAGTGAGTGCTGAAATGCTAGTCACACAAGGACATGCCACTCACACACACACACGCAGCCCCCTACTGCAGCCTATTGTAAATGTGTGGAATTGTTTTATTCCTTATATTTTTTTATCATTATTATAACAAAAATAAAAAGCATCCTTTGATGCTTGCTCTTTTACTCCCCTACCCCCATGTATTTATCTTTGCCCTTTCCCCTTTCCCCTCTTCCCACTTCTCCTCCCCCAACATCCCTCCCTGTTGTATAATTTGATGATATTGTTTTCTTGTTCACTGTCTTATCACAGTTGTTTGGCCATGTCGCTTTATACACTGCTCATCTTGTGTATTTGTCTTTACCCTTTCCCCCCTCCCCTCTTCCCACTTCTCCTCCCCCAACATCCCACCCTGTTGTATAATTTGATGATATTGTTTTCTTGTTCACTGTCTTATCACAGTTGTTTGGCCATGCCACTAATACACTGCTCATCTTGGGTATTTGTCTTTACCCTTTACCCTTTACCCTTTACCCTTTTCCCACTTCTCCTCCCCCAACATCCCTCCCTGTTGTATAATTTGATGATATTGTTTTCTTGTTCACTGTCTTATCACAGTTGTTTGGCCATGCTCCTAATACACTGCTCATCTTGGGTATTTGTCTTTACCCTTTACCCTTTACCCTTTTCCCACTTCTCCTCCCCCAACATCCCTCCCTGTTGTATAATTTGATGATATTGTTTTCTTGTTCACTGTCTTATCACAGTTGTTTGGCCATGCCGCTAATACACTGCTCATCTTGGGTATTTGTCTTTACCCTTTACCCTTTACCCTTTTCCCACTTCTCCTCCCCCAACATCCCTCCCTGTTGTATAATTTGATATTGTTTTCTTGTTCATTGTTGTATCACATTTGTTTGGCCATGCCGCTAATACACTGCTCATCTTGAGTATTTGTCTTTACCCTTTCCCCCCTCCCTCTTCCCACTTCTCCCCCAACATCCCTCCCTGTTGTATAATTTGATATTGTTTTCTTGTTCACTGTCTTTTGACAGTTATTTGGCCATGCCGCTAATACACTGCTCATCTTGAAAATGTGACTATTTGTTTGATGTCGGTGTGAAATAACCCTTTAGTGAAAAAAAAATCTTACTGGTTTTTAAAAAAAATAAATAAAAAGCATGGTAACAAATAACAGTTGTTCTTTTGTATATTTTTCACACTAAAATTTCAGTCCTCTTGTGCAAATTTTTTTTTTCGCGCAAAATTTGCACAAGACTGAACATGCTGCGTTTTTTTTTTTTTTTCGCTAGTGTGCTTGAGGCCGAAAGGTACCGTTACGTGTTACGATCTCGTTGACGATATCGTTTGAAAACGTCACGTGATCACGTCGTTCATGCGATGTCGTTTTCACATAGTTGCGTGTAACGTGAAGATGTCGGACGAACACATCGTTAGATCGCTGATCGCAGATTTGAAGTCAGGATCTCAAATGTGACGATCCTCGTCCAATTATGTGTCAGAAGATGTGCAGCATCGTTCAGTGTAACGCCGAGATGAACGATGTCAGTCTAAATTCTCCTATTCCTGCCATTATGAAAAATCGTTCTGCAAATGTTTGCGATGAGGCTGGTGCGGAGCCAAAATTTACATCGTTAACAAGATAGTTGCATGTGACGCCTCTTGGACGATGTGAAACAGATTGCACGAAGATGTGATCACGTGACATTTCTTACTATATCGTCGACGAGATCGTGACGTGTAACGGTACCTTTAGACACAAATGCTTCTGGTCATTACTCACAGCTGTACCTTGCTCTAAAATGTCTAATTCTTTATTTAAAATATATTAAAAAATTATTCATTGTTTCAGTGCTTTATTGCTCAAATAAAACTAAACTAAATACAATATGTATAGTCTTTATATTATCAAATACAATAGACTGAATAGAACTACTTTGGAAAACAGCAAACAACCTCCTGTGGTGTGACAGTAATGGCCTGAATAACAGACAGTGATCAGAGATAAGATAAGATGTAGATAAAATCCTTTAGGTCATTTGACCCTTCTCTGGTTTCAAAGGTAGAAATGTCAAATGACCCGTCTCTGGGACTTCTAGTGTTAACATGATGTAATTGGGATTCCTGTAACCCCTTTATATCTGCAGACGTCCCCCTGTATACCTCAGAAAATAAGTTTTCTTCTGTCCCGCGCCATATGCTAATTTCACGGTTTGGTCATATAGGTGTCTACAGATTGCGGTCAATGCCACTCTGCTACATGCAAACGCCGCCCCTCCTGATTGTGTTCAAGTGGTGCCTACACAGTGGCGCACCTTACTGTGCCCAAATGAACAGCCAGTGATTCCACTGCGCAGGCGTGAGACAGGATCAGTGCAGCTCATGAGAGACCGAAGTCTGGTGCCTGTGCAGTGGAATCACTGGCTGTTCAATAGGGCACAGTAAGGTGCCCCACTGTGCAGGCACCACTTGATCACAATCAGAAGGGGCGGCGTTTGCATGTAGCAGAGTGGCACTGATCGCAATCTGAAGACACCTATATGACCAAACCGTGAAATTAGCATATGGCGCGGGACAGAAGAAAACTTATTTTCTGGCATATCCAAGGGGACTTCTGGGGATATAAAGGGGTTACAGGAACCCCAATTTACATCATGTTAAAGGGAACCTGTCATCCCCCAGGGCATTTTATACTGTGCCCACCAGGTTACCCATCATATAAATGGGGTTCATGTAACCCCTGTATGTGCCCACAGTGACCCCACATACCTGTGATATGAAGTTATATTCAGTGCATAGCTGGCCTCCTGTTGAGTCACAGAGACAGCTATTTGGGTCATGGTGGGAAAATGTTTCGCCACCCCTCTGGCTTCTAATTCCGCCCTGCTGGATTCAAATCACCTGCCCCTCTTCTGGCCGGCGCATGCGTGACAGCAGCACTCGCTGTGGCACAGAGGAACGGTTGTCAGCGGGCTACTTAAGAGGAGCTACTTAAAGGTGGCACTGGAGTTCTTCCACTTCCTTACTGAAGTGCAAATTTGCATATTTCCTAGAGGAGGGTTGTGGCTGCAGATCTCCTTACCTACTAAACTGTCTTCTCATGGTTGCAGGAAATCTCCTCTCCATGAGGTAGATAGCAAGTTCCCAGACCTCGTCTTAGCCCACTCACGCAGCCAGATCAGAGTTTCCCACACACTACATTGATGAGGGGCAGTTACCCTGAAATGCAGTGTCTGTAGTTTGGGGTTCTGATCTGGCACAAATCCCTTAGTCATATTAAAAGCTTGTTGGAAAGCGATTATGACTTTGAGGAGCTACTTAAAGGTGGCACTGGAGTTCTTCCACTTCCTTACTGAAGTGCATATTTCCTAGAGGGGGGATGTGGCTGCAAATCTCCTCACCTACTAAACTGTTTTCTCATGGTTGCAAGAAATCTCCTCTCCATGAGGTAGTTAGCAAGTTCCCAGATCTTTATTTCAAATAGGAATTTAACTTTAGTTGTGCTTAACCAATTGACCAATAGGTGGCACTGCTACATACCAAATATATTGTCTATTTAGAATACATTTTTGAAGCACCAACAAATCAAAATCATAGCGTTTAGTTTTGCATTTCCTTGGTGTGAAATTGTTTTAAGTCTATGAAAAATGTAATTATACCATCTCTATTGCAAAAAAAAGTTAGAATGATGTGTAAAATGTAAAGAAAACAAGAATGCAATGACTTTGAAATCTATTGTAGCTATATTTTATTCACATATACCAGAATTTAAAAGTTAGACATTTTTCCATTTCATTATAAAAAAGCTCATATACAAAGTAATGGTAGCAAAACATCTAAGAAAAAAAGGACAGGATTAACAAAAAGCAAAAAATCAGAAGTGTTACCATTGACAACAGCTGGAAGGTCAATTCTCAATTAAGTTACATGATTGTGTATAAAATGAGCATATAAGGCTGTGTGAACACGATAAGTTTGCATCAAAAGCAGAAAGTCTTAAGGCCCCGTTACACGCTGCGATATCCCAGCTATCCCACCAACGATCGGGTCGCTGGGACATCGCTATCTGATCACTGGTGAGCTGTCACACAGGCAGACTCACCAGCGATCAGCGACCAGCGAGAACGCTGGTAACCAGGGTAAACATCGGATAACTAAGTGCAGCGCTGTGCTTAGTTACCCGATGTTTACCCTAGTTACCAGAGTCCCAGCGTGTACTGTGCGGCGCTAGGAGGTAGTTGATCGTTGGTCTGTCACACACGCCGATGCTGGACGCCCAGCGGGAGACCAACGATCAAAAAATGGTCCTGGCCATTTACCAACGATCAGCAATCAGCAAGCTGAACACTGGTTGTTAGTACATGTCACACACAGTGGCATCGCTACGAGGTCACTGCAATGTCACAAAACCGGTGACGTTGCAACGATATCGTTAGCAATATCATTGCGCGTATCCCAGGCATTACAGTTCCAGCAAAGTGGATGGGATTGATAGAGATCTCATGCCCAATGTACTTCATTTTTATTCAGCAGGTACACTGAGTTTTCTATGTAGATTTTCTCTAAAGATTTGCATTACATGTAGAAAAATAGCAGGTAAAAATCTCATATGCGTTTTTAGTGTATCTCCGCCATAGAAATGCATAAAAAATGCATGTAATCCACGGATATCAATAAACATTGGCCAAACTAAATGCCAGTATCCAAGACAAGGCAGCATAGTTTGAAAATGACATAACAATAAGAGATTTAAAGAATGAAATGTCAAAAATGTGCTAAAAATCTATATAAAAAAACACATGTAAACCAAAAACTGTTGTAAATAAAAGCAAGTACCGTATATACTCGTGTATAAGCCGACCCGTGTATAAGCCGACCCCCCTACTTTTGCCCCAAAAATCTGGAAAAACCTATTGACTCGTGTATAAGCCGAGGGTGGACCCCAGCACAGGTATACAGCCCCCAGCAGTGTGGTATACAGGCCCCCCGAGTGGTATACAGGCCTCCCCAGTGGTAGTATACAGCAGCCCCAGTGGTAGTATATAGCATCCCCAGCAGCCCCAGTGGTACTATATAGCATCCCCAGTGGTAGTATATAGCATCCCCAGCAGCCCCAGTGGTAGTATATAGCATCCCCAGCAGCCCCAGTGGTAGTATATAGCATCCCCAGCAGCCCAGTGGTAGTATATAGCAGCCCCAGCAGCCCCAGTGGTAGTATATAGCATCCCCAGCAGCCCCAGTGGTAGTATATAGCAGCCCCAGCAGCCCCAGTGGTAGTATACAGCAGCCCCAGTGGTAGTATACAGCAGCCCCAGTGGTAGTATATAGCATCCCCAGCAGCCCCAGTGGTAGTATATAGCATCCCCAGCAGCCCCAGTGGTAGTATATAGCATCCCCAGCAGCCCCAGTGGTAGTATATAGCATCCCCAGCAGCCCCAGTGGTACTATATAGCATCCCCAGTGGTAGTATATAGCATCCCCAGCAGCCCCAGTGGTAGTATATAGCATCCCCAGCAGCCCCAGTGGTAGTATATAGCATCCCCAGCAGCCCCAGTGGTAGTATATAGCAGCCCCAGCAGCCCCAGTGGTAGTATACAGCAGCCCCAGTGGTAGTATACAGCAGCCCCAGTGGTAGTATATAGCATCCCCAGCAGCCCCAGTGGTACTATATAGCATCCCCAGCAGCCCCAGTGGTAGTATATAGCATCCCCAGCAGCCCCAGTGGTAGTATATAGCATCCCCAGCAGCCCCAGTGGTACTATATAGCATCCCCAGTGGTAGTATATAGCATCCCCAGCAGCCCCAGTGGTAGTATATAGCATCCCCAGCAGCCCCAGTGGTAGTATATAGCATCCCCAGCAGCCCCAGTGGTAGTATATAGCATCCCCAGCAGCCCCAGTGGTAGTATATAGCAGCCCCAGCAGCCCCAGTGGTAGTATACAGCAGCCCCAGTGGTAGTATACAGCAGCCCCAGTGGTAGTATATAGCATCCCCAGCAGCCCCAGTGGTACTATATAGCATCCCCAGCAGCCCCAGTGGTAGTATATAGCATCCCCAGCAGCCCCAGTGGTAGTATATAGCATCCCCAGCAGCCCCAGTGGTACTATATAGCATCCCCAGTGGTAGTATATAGCATCCCCAGCAGCCCCAGTGGTAGTATATAGCATCCCCAGCAGCCCCAGTGGTAGTATATAGCATCCCCAGCAGCCCCAGTGGTAGTATATAGCAGCCCCAGCAGCCCCAGTGGTAGTATACAGCAGCCCCAGTGGTAGTATACAGCAGCCCCAGTGGTAGTATATAGCATCCCCAGCAGCCCCAGTGGTAGTATATAGGAGCCCCAGCAGCCCCAGTGGTAGTATACAGGAGCCCTAGTGGTAGTATACAGGAGCCCAAGCAGCCCAGTGGTAGTATACATCAGCCCCAGATGTATATACAGCCCCAGAGGTAGTATACAGCCCCAGTGGTAGTATACATCAGCCCCAGAGGTATATGCAGCCCCAGTGGTAGTATACAGGAGCCCAAGCAGCCCCAGTGGTAGTATACATCAGCCCCAGATGTATATACAGCCCCAGTGGTAGTATACAGCCCCAGTGGTAGTATACATCAGCCCCAGTGGTAGTATACAGGAGCCCAAGCAGCCCCAGTGGTAGTATACATCAGCCCCAGATGAATATACAGCCCCAGTGGTAGTATACAGCCCCAGTGGTAGTATACATCAGCCCCAGAGGTATATGCAGCCCCAGTGGTAGTATACAGCCCCAGTGGTACTATCCAGCAGCCCCAGAGGTATATACAGCCCCAGTATTAATAAACAGCCCCCCCCTCCTTATCATGGCCCCCAGGCTGCGGCAGCTGTCAAAATAACAAACAGTTTATACATCACCTTCCGACGCAGCTTCTCCGCTCCTCCGGTCCTCCGCTCGCCGGCTGCTTCTTCTTTCTTGTTGTGCCGACTTCTGTGACCGCGCGCAGGAAATGACGTCATCTCCTGCGCCCGGTCACATGACACCGGCACAAGAAGAAAGAAGAAGCCGGTGAGCGGAGGACCGGAGGAGCGGAGAAGCTGCGTCGGAAGGTGATGTATACACTGTTTGTTATTTTGACAGCTGCCGCAGCCTGGGGGGCCATGATAAGGAGGGGGGGGGGCTGTTTATTAATACTGGGGGACCCATATTAAGGAGGGGGGCTGTGCAGTGCAATATGCACGGCATCCCCCCGCCGTTGATGGACGGGGGGATGCCGTGCATATTCATTGCACTAATGAGGCGGCCCCACGTGACCGCATGCGGTCACCGCGGCCCCCTCCTGCCTCCTCCAGCTCCCGGTCACAGCCCCCCCCCACAGCATTACCGTATAGACCCGTGTATAAGCCGAGGGGGGGACTTTTCAGCCCAATTTGTGGGCTGAAAAACTCGGCTTATACACGAGTATATACGGTAACTAAATTTATATAATAGGTGCATAAATGGTGCATAAATTTGGCAACATCAAAACCTCACCAAAAGATTGTTCGAACATAGCCATAGAGAGCCAGGAGGCTCTCAGAAGCAAAGATAGATTGTCACGAGTATATCCTGTCATTAGGAGACATTTTAAAGCTCTGTAATCTGAACTTCACCTGAACTTGTCAGACTCTGGATTTTAAATATGATTGCTTTCTTTTGGACCAGCAAGGGTTAATACATTTTCATTGCTGGTAGCTCCTGGTTAGTTCTTCTCAGCTGTAGCAGTTTGTGACCACTCCCCTTACTTTTAAATATGCAAATGGAGTCAGTGGAGCCTCGATTAAGAGTCTCAAACACGGGACTAGCCAGATATCCCTCCAGGGAAGGACCTAGCCCTGGAGTGGAATCCTTGCGGAGACCACCATAACCACCATATTAAGTGGCCCTTTTAGTCAATATCCCACTCAGTTACGAGTTAAGGATATGACAAGGGAATTAACAGAGCCAGGTATCCATCCACAGACAGCTGTTTTGGGGTATTGCCCCTCATCAGTGTGGAGTAGGATACTGGCTAGGTGGGAGCAATGCCTGGTAGACCAACAGTGAGTGCTTTGTGATCAGTGGGTGCTTTGTGATCTTACTTTTAAATAGTCACATGATCCATCTACTGATTTGGCTTTAGCTGTCAAGTTTGGTTCATATCCTTTTGTCAATATCCCCCTGTTTGTTTTCATACCCCTGTGTTTTATTACTGTGGTGGTGATGTCTAGTGCACTCACTGGCCTTGGTACTAGACCGGGTGAGTTGATGGACAGTTAGGGACTAAGCATGTCACGGCAGTGAGGGGCAGAACCAATTTAAGGACGTTAGGGGAGCTCAGGGGCCAGATATAGGATAGTGTCAGAAGGTGTCCCATCCCCCCGCTCCCTATCAGTGTGGTGCCTTGTACTTGACATCCCCTAGTCTGTGCGTGACTCAGAGTCTCACCAACCTTTGAGCAATTTTAATTAGAAAATTTAGAGAAATTTCAGAAAAATGTTCATTGATGCGGCCAGGGCTAGGGGTACTCGGACACCGGGTCTGCTGGGAGGGAGTCACGGGTGGACGGGATCCCGGTGCCGTGCCCTGGTGACCATTTGAGGAGATGTTGATGATGGGGAAAGGGGTTATTTACAGGGGATCATGACTCCACCTGTAGTTCCCGGTAAACTGGTACCGGCGCTGCAAGCCGGCCGCTGAGGTGATGGTGGGGGCAGCAGTGTGTGGAGCAGCTCCCTACAGGTGGAGCTATTACCTCAGGGCAGCGGTGAAGATATTTGTGGATGATGATGGGGATGAGGGGAGTTGTAGTGCTGAATGGTATTGGTGCTGCAGTCCTTACCCCTCTGCTCAGCTGCTGCTGATGCTGAGACCTCCGAGCACCACAAGAAGGATAACAGAGTCCAATTCAAATTTACTCCACTTTAATGAGTACCGGCAGATGGTGATAGTATACGGTACAGTCCGGTTTACCGGGGGTCAGTCACCAACTCCAGGTTCCCTGTTATGGAGTCTCTAGATGTCCTTCCTTCTATGGCTTTCTGGGATATACTTGTCCTTCTTACTCTCCACCCTCGCAGAGCTCTCCCCCAGTCCCCTGATCTCCCTCGGTGAGGCATGGTTATCCTTTCCCGGAATAACGGGGTTACTTAATTCCCGTCCAGTATTCGGGACGTTTTCCCAAGCAGTCTTGGATCTATTACGGTCCTGAGGGGCGAGGTACCTGGTGGTGCGTACGGCAACCCGTTTAGAGTGGGCCCGCAGCTCGTCGGTCTATAGCCTGAGGTAAACACCAGACTACTTCGGCTACCCGCACTGCCGATGCTTCCCCAACGCCACCAGCTGGCTCCAACCAGCCTTGGCCTGTTGCCCCAACTTGAAGATGGAGCTCCCTCCTGTCATCTGGGCTGTCAGACCTGACCTTCCTGCCTGCCTTCCCAGCACCGTCTGACTAACTATCCCTTTCCCCCCCACTACTCTATCCTAGGCTCCACCCCACCCCTATGGGACCTACTAAATTACTGGCTCCCCCTTTATTATAAGTGGTGTGGTCCTAGGTGGGTGTAAAAACAGACTCCATAAAGTGAACCTTGAGCTGATGACTTTACAGGGTTAACACATTATTATTAAGGTGTAATACTACCCTGTGGCGCCTAGTCACAGGGGCACCACACACCCCCTTGGTGAAACACACTCATCCGCGGGTGTTAAACCAAACCAGTGTAAGTTGGCATTTTTCATATGCATAACAAATCATAAAACGCTTTTAATAACAACAGGTATACTTGGATTCTTCTCGTCTGGGAGGTGCATTTCTTGTAACGTTGCAATAACCATTATTAACATTTTAGTCCACATCGGCCCAACAGGGACCGGGTTTCAAGTCTCTGATTTAAAGTTCAATCAGGTTTTTGCATAAAAGTTCACAAGAGCGTTTCCCTGTGCGCTCAGGATAAGCGGACACTAGGCAGCCTGCTGTATAAACTGGTTACCACGATACACATCGGGTAACTAGGGACAGCGTCTGTAGAAAGCGCCCGCACACGCGCACCTGCACTTCTCTCACAAAATCTAAGTATTTTTTCTGGTTGTCTGTTCCAGCATCGCAGCTTGCACCAGTTCACACTATATCTTGAGTGCTGTGCAGTTTTTTTCTGTTTTATGTCTAATATGTGGAGTTGCTGGCGCCATAGCTACGCTTAGCACTCTCATCGCCGCCAGGTGGTCTGAGGTTGAGATGGTGTCCACCCACTTAGTAGTGGGATAGGGAGGACAAGGAGGACAGGGATGTCAGCGTAGGACTCATCAAACCTGGAGTCACCGTGGCGTGGTTGATGAGCAAACAGATATTGGCCAATATATGTACCAAGAACCCCGGAAAATAAAAAAATAAGAATATTGAGTTTTTTTAAAAAGACGTAAGTTTTTACATTTTTTCCTCATATATAAACTGCTTATTAGCATGTGTACATTTTTGGTAGTAGCTGAGTGCTGCAGTGAATTTTTTCTGGTTGTTTGTTCCAGCATCGCAGCTTGCACTAGTTCACACTATATCTTGAGTGCTGTGCAGTTTTCTTCTGTTAGATAG
Source organism: Allobates femoralis (assembly GCA_033576535.1). Classification (NCBI taxonomy): domain Eukaryota; kingdom Metazoa; phylum Chordata; class Amphibia; order Anura; family Aromobatidae; genus Allobates; species Allobates femoralis. The sequence goes on from JARQOC010000003.1 coordinate 504,031,751, forward strand.
ATAGATAGATAGATAGATAGATAGATAGATAGATAGATAGATAGATAGAAAGAAAAAAATAGATAGATAGTAAAAAACAGAAAAAAACCTGCAGAGCACTCAAGATATAGTGTGAACTGGTGCAAGCTGTGATGCTGGAACAAACAACCAGAAAAAATTCACTGCAGCACTCCGTTAGTTCCAAAAACGTACACATGCTAATAAGCGGTTTATATATGAGGAAAAAATTTAAAAACTTACGTTTTTTTTTCAAAAAACTCAATATTCTTATCTTTTTATTTACTGGGGTTCTTGGTACATATATTGGTTAATATCTGTTTGCTCATCAACCACGCCACGGTGACCCCAGATCTGATGAGTCCTACGCTGACATCCCTGTCCTCCTTGTCCTCCCTATCCCACTACTAAGTGGGTGGACACCATCTCAATCTCAGACCACCTGGTGGTGATGAGGGTGTTAAGTGTAGCTGCGGAGCCAGCAACTCCACATATTAGACATAAACAGAAAAAAAGCTGCACAGCACTCAAGATATAATGTGAACTGGTGCAAGCTGCGATGCTGGAACAAACAACCAGAAAATATCGCATTGCACTCACACCAATGTTTAACAATAGATTAGAGCCTATCTGAGAGGCATTACTGTTCAATATTCGATACGTGGGGAAAATCACAGCATGATGCGAGGGCTACGTATCTCGCCAATCAAAGTCAATGAGTGCAAGAAAAACACCTGGCACACAGACTATACACAGATGGCACACAGACGGCACATGCAATACATTTTTACCATCATATGTATATATACTCTAAAAAGCTAGGATAGATAGATAGATAGATAGATAGATAGATAGATAGATAGATAGATAGATAGATAGATAGATAGATAGATAAAAAAATGTGGGTCAGGGAGCAGCATAAACAGCTGAAAAGCAGGTGCAGGCAAATCAAACCTTATCTTTAAAGGTTGTAGACAAATCCAGGTCTGGAGAAAGACTTGCAGCACTCCAAGTTCTCAATGTGAAAAGAACTTTCTTTATTTGGACAGGCACAAAAAACATGCAACGTTTCAAGTCACAAAGACTTTTCCTCAGGCACAAGTGTCTCAACAGGAAATGCAGTTTATATATACAAACATTAGCATATTAAATTGACAACTAATTAGAGTCATTAAAAAGCAGAGAAACATCAATATTATATTAGTGGTTGTGCATAAATAAGTGACAACAATTAAAAAAATACAAAAAGATACAAAAAAATACAAAAAGACATTAGCAAATCAATCAGGTATATATGGACTGCATACAGTGTGAAAAACCTAATTTGAAAGGGCCATGCATAAGTATACCATATTGCCATCATTATAGAGGCTTCATATGAATTTCTATATGAAATGGGGCCAGTGGTGCTGGAATTAAAAGAAAGTGGTGCATCTCAAAAATATTAATAAGTGTTATGGCTCAAGAGGCCATCAATCATTTAGATTTGAATATTGTGCAAAATTGTGCAAAATGCAATATTAAGTTAAGTAGACTTTATAAGTGTAAAAAGCTTTTAGCGCCATCTAGTGGCTGTGCTATATCATGTGCCATAAAATGAGACCATTCAGATGTATGGAATATATCAAATAAATACATCAGTTCAGTGGTGTGTGGTTCTTTGGCTGAAACGAAGGGGATTTATATAAATCCTCAATACAAAACAGGGATTAAAACTGAACCAGTTTACCACTAAGATAAATAATATGGTCATAAAAACTAAAAATGTGTGTATATCATAATCGACAATACAGGTTACAGTGAAGTTGGTTCACACCAGTGCAAAAAATCATGTTATTAAACAAAAAATGGCGACCTATAAAACCGCAGAAGTGCAACTACAAGGTATATTATAAACCAACATCTTTATACGTGCACCACCAGAAAATTATCATTGATGAAGTAAAAAACAATTAGATAAAAAAAGGTATCACGCATGGCACTTTCAAATTTCAGGGTGAGTCATGATAGGGTAGGTTTTTCGTCCATATGAAGTAGCCTGGAAAAAAACATAGATCTGTCTACAACCTTTAAAGATAAGGTTTGATTTGCCTGCACCTGCTTTTCAGCTGTTTATGCTGCTCCCTGACCCACATTTTTTTTCTACACTTCTTTTTGTGAGCTTTGCATTTACTTTTTTCATCATGGAACCTGGCACAATGGTTTACACCATGGAGGACGAGGAGCGGATTCTCAAAGGCCTGGATGATGAGGTGGTTTTCCTGAGCATCCCCTCCGTGGCCGGACTTAAACGCAAGTATGAGAATGGACAAAATCCATTGAAATGTCACCATCCACCAGAATAAAGGCTGAAATTTATTATTTTAAAGGAGTGCTGCAACATTCTTTATTTTGTAGATAGATAGATGTCAAACAGCTATATAATGTCCTACCCCCTACATATTCATATATTCCTGTGGCACTAAAAGGGTGTTTAGCAATGTTTTTAGCAACAAAATAAATAATTAAATATAACAATTTCATTTCCCGCCTATTTTTGTTAGCCAGCTAAGGTAAAGTAGACAGCTGCAGCTTGCAACCTGCAGCTGGCAGGTTTACTTTTGGCAGGTAATCCAAAACAGAGGTCCCCCCACACTGTATTTTTACAGTGGGTTCACCAACAAATTTGATCACCAGCTAAGGTGAAGCTGACAGCTGGGGTCTGGTATTCACAGGGTTGGATGGGCCATGGTCCTTGGTCCCTTCCAAGTCTAAAAATAGCAGTTGCCCCACAAGTTGCTTTTCCATACATGCACCAATCCTGGTGCTTCGCCCCGGCTCTTCCCATTGCCCTGGAGTGGTGGCAAACAGAGCAATGGTATTGGGGATTGGAGCCAGCTGGATAATGCCATCTGGCATCAAGCCTATCGGTTAGTAATTGAGGTGTCTAACAGATACCTGACATTACTAACCCAGTCAGTAATTAGAAAAGGAAATACACCAAAAATATTTTATTTGACAAAATAAAATCTCGCATTGCCCTCTGACCAAAATTATTAAATGAGTCAGAGCAGATTAGAATTTGTGTTCAGTTTTTTTTTCTCATCCACATTCTGGAGGAGAAAAAAGTTGCAACATGCTACAAGTGGATGCAATAATTGTGTGAGCCTCGCCAATGCAAGTCAATGGGTTGAGAAAAAAATGGACAGCACATGGACAGAACACGGACCATCCTAGTGGCATCCGTTTTTTACTAATACGTTATCATTCTGTAGCACATAGCACTGTAAATGTTCCTGTAAATGATTGTACAGTAGTAGCTGCAGAGTAAAAAAATGCATCGCATATGGACAGCACATAGAAGTTACATGGATGTCATACGGAGGCTAGGTGAGAAAAGAATCGCACACTCGCATAGCACTCACATGACGTATGGAAGACCATACGGATGTGACTCGTCCTACTCTCCTCGATGAAATATAGTCAGATTTTTCATTGGCTCCTGTCTTTCCAGCCAAAGATGTGGGCTCAGCATCTGAGCCCACATCACAGAGAGAGAAACAACATATATGGTATTGCTGCTTTTATAAAAGTCTGATCTATCAGAATATTAATGAAATCATCCAATCGGTAAACAGCATAACGAGGAAAAAAAATAAAGAAAAAACAGATTTGCAGTTTTTTGATCAATACACTGTGCAGAATTATTAGGCAAGTTGTAATTTAGAGGATTATTTTTATTATTGATCAACAACTATGTTCTCAATCAACCCAAAAGACTCAAATATCAAAGCTTAATATTTTTAGAAGTTGGAGTGTTTTTTTTTTAGCTTTGGCTATCTTAGGAGGATATCTGTTTGTGTGCAGGTAACTAATACTGTGCAGAATTATTAGGCAACTTAATAAAAACCTAATATATTCCCATCTGACTTGTTTATTTTCACCAGGTAAACTAATATAACTGCACAAAATTTAGAAATTAACATGTCTGACAAGCAAAAACAAAACCCAAAATAAATTAGTGACCATATAGCCACCTTTCTTTATGATGACACTCAACAGTCTCCCATCCATAGATTCTGTCAGTTGCTTGATCTGTTTATGGTCAACATTGGGTGCAGCAGCTACCACAGCCTCCCAGACACTGTTCCGAGAGGTGTACTGTTTTCCCTCCCTGTAGATCTCACATTTTAGTTGGGACCACAAGTTCTCTTTGGGGTTCAGATCAGGTGAACAAGGGGCCATGTCATTATTTTTTCTTCTTTAAGACCATTAATGGCCAGCCACGCTGTGGAGTAGTTGGATGCATGTGATGGAGCATTGTCCTGCATGAAAATCATGTTTTTCTTGAACAATACTGACTTCTTCCTCTACCACTGCTTGAAGAAGTTGTCTTCCAGAAACTGGCAGTAGGTCCGGGAGTTGAGCTTCACTCCATACTCAACCCGAAAAGATCCCACAAGTTTGTCTTTGATGATACCAGCCCATGCCAGTAACCCACCTCCACCTTGCTGGTGTCTGAGTCAGAGTGGAGCTCTCTGCCCTTTACTGATCCAGCCTCTGGCCCATCCATCTGGCTCATCAAGAGTCACTCTCTTTTCATCAGTCCATAAACCTTTGAAAAATCAGTCTTAAGATATTTCTTGGCCGAGTCTTGATGTTTTATCTTATGTTTGTTGTTCAAAGGTGGTCTTTTTCAGCCTTCCTTACCTTGGCCATGTCCCTGAATATAGCACACCTTGTGCTTTTTGATACTCCAGTAACTTTGTAGCTCTGAAATATGGCAAAACTATTGGCAAATGGCATCTTGGCAGCTTCACGCTTGATTTTCCTCAATTCATGTGCAGTTATTTTGTGCCTTTTTTGCCCAACACGCTTCTTGTGATCCTGTTGGCTATTTGCCATGAAACGCTTGATTGTTCGATGATCACGCTTCAAAAGTTTGGCAATTTCAAGACTGCTGCATCCCTCTGCAAGACATCTCACAATTTTGGACTTTTCAGAGCCTGTCAAATCTTTCTTCTGACCCATTTTGCCTAAGGACAGGCATTTGCCTAATGATTAAGCACACCTTATATAGGCTGTTGATGTAATTACACCATACCCCTCCTCATTACAGAGATGTACATCATCTGATTTATTTAATTGGTAGTTGGCTCTCAAGCCTAGACAGCTTGGAGTAGGACAACATGTATAAAAAGTATCATGTGACCAAAATGCTCATTTGCCTAATAATTATGCACACAGTGTATGTAAAAACAGGTGATCGAAACATCATACATAAGCCCAATATAATATCAGTAAAAACATCAGCTTGGGTTGCAAAAAGAATTATGCTCTAATATTTACTTTTTTCCTCATCATTCATCTCTTTCCTTTCCCTCTTCTAATACAATCACATCCATGAATTAAGACTATATTTCTTCGGGGCGTGGCTAAGCTGGAGCTGTGAGCGGTCGCAGGTCTGAACCTCTCCCATCGTGATCCTGTTACAGGCTGAGACCTCCGCGGCCACCGGCAACGATATACACCGGAACGAGTTCTAGATCATCCCTGGACCCCGGGGATACATTTTGAGACGCGGACCGGGCCGCTATGACCCGTCGGAGGCAGAAAGATGTGGAGGCCGCGGGGAGCTGCACAGCCCAAAATGGCGCCGAGACTGCAGAGGAGGCGGAGAGGCTGAATGCAGCATGTGCACGGAGGATGGCGGCGGCAGAGAAACTACAAAGGTTTGCAAGGGAAACCTCACCGGCTGAGTCGGAGCAGGGGGAGCACAATATCAGGGCCGAAGATTCGGACCAGGAGCAGGGGGTGGACGACATGGAGCAGGGTCTCCGGGTGCAAATGGCTGGAGCAAATTGTGACACTGTGCAGGTGGGGGCTGGGGATGGCGCTGGAAGAGAGGACGATATGCCTGAACCCACTCTGAGAGACATTTTTGCAGCAGTGACCTCTTGTGATCTTAAACTGTCCAAATTGACACAGCAAGTTGCAGGCATGCAGTCTGAGATAACTAATATGAAAGTGGATATGAAGAAGGCTGATGTCAGGACTGGAGAGGTGGAGGAGAGGGTCAGTGGGCTGGAGGATGTTATAGATAAGATAACTAAAAGCCAAAAGAGATGTGAAACCCGGCTGAGAGAGGTTGAAATAAAAAATGACGATCTTGAAATCCGCTCCAGGCGGAACAACATTAAAATTGTGGGGATCCCTGAGAAGGCTGAGGGTCCCAGACCATCTGAATTTATAGACATGGCTGCTCCAGAAGTTTGGCGCGGACGTTTTGTCTAAGGTGTTTGTTGTTGAAAGGGCCCACAGGATCCCATTGAGACCACGTCTCCCTGGCTCACCCCCGCGTGCCATCCTTGTAAAAATATTGAATTACAGGGACTGAGACGCCATCCTAAGGAAGGCGAGGGTAGCTGAGAACATGACTTTTGATGGACAGAATGTTTCAATTTATGCTGACTATTCCCCAACAGTCCAGAAAATGAGGATGAGATTCAGGGAAATCAAGAGGAAATTGAGAGATCTGCACATTGAATACTCTATGTTATATCCAGCCAAGTTACGCGTGGTGGTGCTGGAAAAGGTGTACTTCTTCCCTACTCCGGAGGAGGCGACAGACTGGCTGGAGCGCAATAACAGAAGCTTGCGGGGCCAGCAGGTTTCAGGGAAGGGCTGAACTGGTTGGCCTTGAGGATGCAGATCTGTTTTGTTTTTTCTCTTTGAACATTAGCTGAGTGCGGGACGGTACCAGAGGTGTAACTGTCCCTTTCCATGTGTGGATTCCTGCTTTTCTATTTTTCCTTTCGTTTTATATCTCCATATTTTGGAGGGACTTTTATGCAACAAATGTTGGGGGCTCCCGAGAGTTGGGGGCTGCGGTGGGGTTTACAGAGCCTAATGTACATTCACTGTTTAATTAAATGGTTACTTAAGGCGGGAGAGGTTCGGGGTGGTGAGAGGTAAGAACGCACGTTTTCGTGTTGATAAGTGATTGGAGTGGCGCTGAGGTTCAGCTTGACACTGATACCCACTCCCAGATGGGAGGAAAATACTTTATGGGAGGACTAGAGGAGCGAGAGGAGGGTCTGAGTTGGGTTTGGGTTGGAGGGGGTGGGGGGAGGAGGGTGAAGGGCTTTGGGAGGGGACCGTAGATGGCTGCCTATTAACAATAGCTGGAGGCTCTTTGACAGGACTGTTGTTATCTGGATATTATGGCGAACCAAATACGATTATTATGCTGGAATATACGGGGGCTAGCTGATAGGAGCAAGAGGGCAACGGTGTTGCGACACGCTCTTTCCTTAGGCCGTCTATCATATGCTTGCTGGAGACTCACCTGACCAATGAGAAGAAAAACAGTTTGGCCAGGAGGTGGCAGCTTCATGCGTACCATGCCACGTACTCAAATTACGCGAGGGGGGTCTCGGTCGTGGTCCATGCCTCGGTGTCGTATGAGGAGATGGAAGTGCGTCTGGATAAGGATGGTCGGTATGTCCTGGTGGTGTGTCGTGTGTATGGGTGTATGTTTTGCTTTGTGGCGGTGTATTTTCCACCACCGTTTTCGGAGGTCATGCTAAATGAGATTGTGGACCACACCAGGCACAGGGTGGGGATACCTCTACTACTTGTGGGAGACTTTAATACAGTAGTGGAACAGGGCTTGGACCGGGAGGGGAGAGGTCAGAGACCTATTAGAGGGGACGGGTTGACGTCATTTGCGAGGTACATTAGGGAACTATGAATGATTGATTTGTGGAGGGTGAGAAATGAGGGGTGCCGGTGCTACTCGTGTTTCTCCTCTTCACATGGCTCAATGTCAAGGATTGACATAGCTCTGGGCAATCGTCACCTGGATAATATGGTTACTAAAGTAGAATATTTGCCTAGGGTGGTGTCGGATCACAAACCAATTATGGTAACTCTTGGAGCCGGGATGGGGAGGGGAGGATGCAGGGGGGAGGGGAGGGTTCACCCCTCGTGGTTACGGACGTTGGATATGCAAAAAAGTGGTGCAGAACTTGAAGGTTTTTTCCTAGATAAAGAGGGTAGTGCCCCAAGGGGAGTGGTGTGGGATACTATGAAAGCGTTCCTGAGAGGATTGTTTATTAGAGAGATCTCTAGTCGTAAATCCGAAACTAGGGCTGAGGAACGGAGGGCGATGGATGCACTGAGAACGGCAGAGGCTGCTGCCATTAACAGACCATCGGTGGAGGCGCAGGCCCACCTCAGGGAGACCCAGAAGGTTGTGGATGATCTGTATGTCACGGCAACGGAGAGGAGGCAGGAGTTTTATAAGGCATCCTTTTTTGAAGATGGGGAGAAGATAGGCCACCTTTTGTCTGTGGTAGCGGCTGCTCAGAGGGAGTCTTCTTACGTATATAATCTTACGAATGATGATGGTGGGGTAGTTGATGACACGGAGGGTATTTTAGATGCGTTTAAATGCTTTTATGAAAAACTGTACTCCTCCGGTCTAACAATCTCGAGAGATGTACTAGCTACTTATGTTGAGCGGGCTGGGCTGCCACGGGTGGGAGAGGAGTGTGGTGAAAGGCTGGGGGCGCCACTAACAATAGAGGAATTGGAGGAAGCATTGGCCTCAATGGTGAATAACAAGGCCCCTGGGGCGGACGGCCTCCCGGCCGAGGTTTATAAGCAACTTAAAGATGTTCTGCTCCCCAGACTGTTGATAGTCTTCCAGGAGGCTTTACAGATGGGTGGTCTACCGAAATCCATGAGGGAGACGGTTGTGGTGGTCCTACCTAAAGAGGGCAAGGATAGGAGCAAACCGGAGTCGTATATGCCCATTTCACTACTGTCTGTGGATGTTAGCTGCTTGCCAAGGTCCTGGCACGTAGGCTGGGAGAGGTGATCGCAGATGTGATCCACCCAAACCAATCTGGATTTATGCCCCATAAGTCCACAGCCGTCAATCTGCGGTGCCTCTTCTTGAACAAACAACTTCCAGCTGATAATGGAAGGAGTAGAGTGGTGGTTTCCCTCGATGCCCATAAGGTCTTTGATAGTGTGGAATGGGACTATTTGTGGCTGGTATTAGAGAGGATGGGTTTCAATCAGCGGTTTGTCTCTTGGGTGAAGCTACTGTATCAGGATCCTGTGGCCAGTGTGAGGGTTAACGGTTGGCGGTCGGGAAGGTTTAGTTTGTTCAGGGGCACTCGCCAGGGATGCCCGCTGTCACCCCTGCTTTTTGCTATCGCCATAGAACCCTTAGCTGCATATATTAGGCAAACGGTTGGGGTGCAGGGGTTTAGATTTCGATCGGTTGAAGAGAAAGTGGCCTTATATGCAGATGATGTATTGCTATTCTTACAAGACTCGGGGGACTCTCTTGCCCAGGCGGTAGGGGTGGTTGAGGAATTTGGGGGCATGTCTGGTCTTAGGATCAATTGGGAAAAATCTAGCATTATGAAGGTTGATGAGGATGGAGTGGTGGGACTGAAAGACGGGGGATGTACTGACCTGAAATTAGTGGATAAATTTAAATACCTGGGTATCCAGGTCTCCCTACCTGTCCTGGACTACGTCAAGTGGAATGTTTTACCATTGTTAGCGACCCTGAAGGATAAGGTGCAGACTTGGTGTGGTCTGCGCCTCTCGGTGTTAGGTAGAATTAACCTGGCAAAAATGGTTCTCATGCCGAAACTCCTTTATGTGCTCCATAATTCGCCTGTTTGGGTGCAGAGGGGATTGTTTCAGAAATTGGAGTCATTACTGCGGAAACTGGCATGGGGTTCGGGTCAGCCAAGACTGAAGTTGGAAACATTACAGAGGCCAAAAGATGAAGGGGGGCTGGCTATGCCGGATCCATGGATCTATTTTCTGAATGCACAGAGTCAACATTTCAGGGGTTGGGCAGAGTGGGGTGCAGGGTCTTCTACTCAATTGATTCTTGAGCACTTTGTTCCTCAGAAGCCACTGGTAAGGGGGTTGGAGGCTGGAGACTTCGGCAGGATTGGGGGTCGGTTTCCCACTCTGTGCCTGGTCCACAAGGTCTGGAGCAAGGTTAGGGCGGTGAGAGGGATTACAGGTGTCTTGAGGTGTACCCCTCTGTGGTTGAATATGAATCTGGGTGAATTTTACAAACTGGGGGAGCAGAAAGTGTGGAGGCATAGGGGCATAACTTGTGTGGCTCAGATTCTATCAGGAGGCAATTTGAGGACATTTGAGGACCTGAGTGACGAATTTCATTTGAGGGAGTCTGACAAGTTTTTATATTACAGGGTCCAACATGCCTTTAGGCAGCAGGCTAAGCTGACTGATCTCCGGCTGCAGGTGGATGTAGTATTGGACAGCATGTGTATGGCTGGTACCACGAGGGGGGTTATACCCACACTCTATAGAGACCTTATGCACACGGTGCTGCTGCAACACCCCATAAAGGCACGGGACAAGTGGGAGGAGGACCTAGGGGTGATAGAGAATGAAGTCTGGGAATCAATACTGGAATACGGGCCCATGTTGTCACTGAGCGAACCGGGGAGATTGTCGCAGTTGTACCTGGTCCATAGATCGTACAGAACACCTGCTTTCTTGTTTAAAATCGGAGTGCGAGGATCGTCAGAGTGCCCGAGATGTCATAGTGAGAATGCCGGACTCCTGCATATGATGTGGGATTGCCCCAGTTTGCACGCGTTTTGGTTGACAGTGTTGACCCTGATAGAGGGTAGGTATAAATGTGTGGTACCCAGGGAACCCCTTGTATGAGTGATAGGATATGTGGAACTTATCAGGGTTCTGAACGTTCGTAAGGTGGCTGTGGCTAGATTGCTATTTATCGCCCGCAAGCTAATAGCAAGGCATTGGGTCAGGGCCGAGCCGCCCTCGAGGATGGAGTATGTCAGGGGGTAGATTACATCATAAGATTGGACGGAAAGATATACAGGAGACGGAGTGCGGGGAAACTGTTTGATCAACTGTGGAAACCCTGGCTGAGTCGGTGATGAGGTAAAGATAAGGAAGGGTAGACAGGGATGTCTTGAGGTCGGTAGAGTGGTTTACTCCTTGCATCTCTGAGCTGCTATTACTCGAACTTTGATACTATTGATTCAAGTATTTACATTGCAAGTAACTGGTAGCTGTCTGCAGAGGGGGAGGGAGGGGGTGCTGTGGGGAGGGGGGAGGGGGGTTGGGCTGGGTGTTACCATGTAAAACTTTGATGCCTATTTGTGGATTTTGTTATGCTTGAATTTTAATTAATAAAAATATGTCTGATCAAAAAAAAAAAAAGACTATATTTCTTCACTTTTCTTACCCACCCGTTCCCAAGCTAATATATATCATTGTTATTTTTTTATTACAATTTTAGATTAATTTAAAAAAGCAATATGGCTCTCAGATAGTTGTGACACTAGCAAGATTTTTTTTCAAAATTTCTGAAATTTGTTTCACTACTTAAAGAAAAAAAACTATACTTGTTTAGTATCTATGTAATCATACTGACCTGAAGAATCATACTGCCTGTGTCAGTTTATTGGTAAAATTAACTCCATAAATAATTACAGAATGCCAATATTTTTGCTATTTTGCCACACTTTGAAAACCCTTACATGGCTGTATCAACAGAAAAGTTAAAACGTTATGGTTCTTGGAATAATGGAAGTAAAAAACGAAATTCACAAAAATGAATCATTGCCCGGTCCTTAAAGGAAGAGTTGAGCGAACCTTTGGAGGTTTGAATTCAGTTCAGTTCACTGAACGGGCAATGTTTGACGATCAAGTTCAGATTCAGTTCGTCGAACCTTCCAAACCCCATTGAAATCAATAGGAGGCAAAATCAAGAGCCTAGAAAACACCTTAAAAGGGGTGCAAAAGCTGCCAAAACAGCTCAAATTAGGGACAGACACCAGGCACAGTGCCATCTATTCCCCAGAATTAAAATGTTCATCATTGTGCATTATGGATGCATGAGACAAGACCTGGAGAAGTATTTCAAGCTTCAAGTGTAGGCTGGTGCTCACAGAGCCCTGCTAAATTTAGAAAACAGACAAGGAGACACAAGAAAACAGTCTCCACATTTAAAAAAAATTAGTACCAGATACCACCAAAGTGGCACCAATTGACTCACAATAAAAATTAGAGAATAGCACAGCCTGCATGCATCGCACAGGACCTGGCCTAGCATTTCAAGGTTAAACATTCATGAGTATCAGTGAGATGTTTGACATTTGTAGGCATTGCACTCACAGAGCCCTGCTAAATTCATGAAACAGACAAGGACACCCCAAAAAAAAGTCTCTACATTTAAAAAAAACTAAGGCCAGATACCACCAAAGTAGCAATGATTGACGTACAATAAAAATTGGAGAATGAGAGAATTGCAGCGTGCTGGAAAGTACAGCATCACCTACTCTGCCAAGTCTGATCCTGGAGTAGAAAAGTCTTTGGAGATTCAGGACTTGTTCACCTTTTTGAAAGTTAGGTGGTCTACACTTTCAGGACACAGCCTTATCTGTCAGGACAATACCAGCAGGATTGAAGACACCTTCTGAGAGAACGCTGGCTGCCGAGCATGACAAAACCTCCAAGGCTTGACCGGCAAACTCAAGCATCTCCTCCATTTTTGAAGCCCAAAATGCAGAAGGATCCAAGCCCCCCCGATGGCATGACTATTGAGCTCTAGATACTCCTGCACCATCCTCTCCATTCATTCGCTATGTGTCATACATGTACTCATTTCTACCGTTGAACACGCTGGTTGAAAAAATTGGTCAAAGGACTCCAAGAAATTCCTTCTGACACTTACATTGTTGCTGATAATTGCGTCTGACACTTACATTGCTGCTGATAATATTTCTAAGCTGACAACCTGATGTACCCCAGGATGTAAGTGTGGATTTGCCATACATACTGTGTCCTTCGCTTATGTGTTGGGGAAAACCAGTCCTAAGCTTGTCTATGAGCTTTTTTTGATACTCCAGCATACGTGTGTCTCCGTCCAGGGCAGGAAGCATGTGGCAAAATTTACTCCTGAACCACGGATCCAAGAGTGTGGCAACCCAGTATTCATCACTAATTCGAATCCTAATGATACAGGCATCATGTTGCAGATAGTGCAACAAGAAATCACTCATGTGTCTGATGCATTCATGAGACCCAAGTCATTGTTGTGTCAATGTGGCTGTAGGGTAACATTCCGGCTTGCTTCCTCAGTCCTCTCCTGCCAACTGCCAACCTCAAAGAACAGAAAGGAGAATAATTTCTTCCTCATCTCTTGACTGTTCGATGCCCATCAACTTTTCATCCTCGTCCTCCTCCATTTCTTCCTCAGATCCTGCACCTTCACCACCAGTTCGTCTGGTACCTTGAGCTCCTCCCTGTCGCTCTACTTTACCCTGACATGCCACCCACCTGTGTGATGAGTGTATTACCTTTGAGATATTGATCTCCTTTCCACATCCTCCTCTTCGTCCTCTTCCTCTTCCTGTGGTGCCGCCACCTCGTCCCACAAACTTTTCAAAATTTGCTCTAGCATGTAGATGAGAGGAATAGTGATGCTGATGATGGCATTGTCAGTGCTAACCATCATCTTAGTAGCCATTTTGAAACTGTGAAGAGGGGTGCAGAAGTCCTTGATCTGTGCCCACTCTGCAAGTGTTATTTGCACCACATTCAACTTGCTTTGACTCACTGTAGGCATCATTATATACTGTGCAAGGGCTTGTAGCTGCTGCTACAGTCGCTGCAACATTTAAAAACTGGAGGAAAACATGGAGTATATTGCAGTAAAAGTTTTTTCTTTATTAAATCATGTGTAAAAAAGTGTGATAAAAAGTGACACAGCAGAGGTTCTGAGATGCAACTCAACTGACATGTTAAGACCAAGGCTTACTGCTGAACAAAAATAGGTTTTACAATGTACATACAGGGTATATTGCAATAGTACAGATACTATAGAGAACCACATAATAAATAGATAAAGTGCACCATTCTGGTAGAGAGTTCCACCTTAATGATTCTCAGAACAAGTATAAGACTAAGTCGTACATACAAGGTTATACCAAAGTGAAAATAACAGCACCATCAGTCACAGTAACAGCTGAGCATAGTAAAACATCCTAAGGATCATACCTATATGGTCAAAACTGCGGAAGAGCAACCAGGGAGAGAAAGAGTAGGTCCTATATCCCCTACATATGTTTCGCCCACACAGCTTCTTCAGGGAGAGATCTGTAGATAGTAGTGGACACCATGCCAGGACACCAGTGGTGTCTTTATAGCGCTGTGAGACCCGGATGCGATGTAGGGCACTTCCGGGTTCACCGTTGCGTCGTGCGCATGCGCAGTCTGTGTGCTGAAGTCCAGAACGGCTCCCACTCACCGCGCATGCCCGCACCGTCATCCAGCGTAGGGACGCGTCACCATATATGCTGGGCAGAGGGGCGGCGCCGGTGGGCGGGTACCAGGACCTCTGAGACGCAGCACAGACCGAGGCTGCGGAATTAGCCCATCTAGGAGCACCCAAACTTAGTGTGGACACTAGAAACAACCTGGTAGGAGAGAATTCTATATTATATCAGGATGGGGAGCAGGAGAATCGATCCTCATCAGCATATAACTATCCCCAAAGAAAAGAGTCTCTAAAGTTCAGGCAATAGTCTTTCAGTAATAGGGTTGGTCGATCTCCATCTCACTGTCACAGCATAATCCAGTTTGTATGTGTGGCGCCCCGCAAAGAGTGCGTCACAAGAGGGTATTGCAGCCATAAATGCAGCCGCAATATTCTCTGACACAGCAGAGATCTGGTTAACTTAGAAATCCAACCCTGCATGCATCACCTAGAACAGCGGACCAAACCTAGGTCCTGGTGGGCGGAGTGCTAGGGAAGTGTGTAAAAGAACAGACCCTTAGTCATTAGGAGAAGGGCTCTAGAACTTGACCTGAGCAGTCTAGAACTTGGAGCAGGAGCGGGGGCTCCGCACCCCGTGCAGCCCCCGGGCCGTCACCGGTCGGGTGTCAGCACCTGAGGCCTTACCAACCGGGAATGGGCATCATCACCACGGGTTCCAAAAGACTCCTGTGCCCAAAAACCTTACTGGTTCACTGGTACCGAAGCTGGCAGCAGTTCACCTCTGCTACGCGAACCAGAAGCGTGGAGGAGCAGCTTTCCAGGAGCACCCCACCACCAGCCAATTTCCAGTCGTCTAACCAGCGGTGTACCCACCGAGGGATCCAAGGCTCCCCAGAACATCCATAACGTACACTTTGGATAGGGCATTGAAGCAGCCTCCCCGTACCCGACCTGGTATTCCTGGGCGACACTGGCAACCACTTAGTTAGAATGGAGGAACACTGCGGATTTCTAAGGGACACCATCACTGCTGAGTCCACCCGGTCCACTACCTGTTAACTGTATACCATGTACTGCCTGCTGGTTACAGTAAAGACCCGTTGCAGAGACTTTCTGTGTCCGTGCTTCCTTATGAACTGTCCGTTCGCACTACAAGGTAACCGCAGCTGCCGCACAACATCTTAAGCAGCTCCAGCCTCCGGGGATCACCGCTCAGCCTGTGGGGTGCGTTCCATCTTGCTGCTGTCCATCCCCCGGAGGTTCCGCAGCGTCGGTAACGATTACCGAAACTACTCATAGGTGGCGTCACGAATAAATTAAAAACCCCTTTAATCTGTTCCCGCAAGACGTCTTCCACTGTTGATCTGCACTCCACCGTGCCCCACTACCGGCAGGCGCGGCCCACCCGTGACAAGGAGGAAGGAGCTTCAGCCTGTCTAAACCGGAGTCCCGGCCATGGTGAGTCATATGTTTCACATATGGTGATCCAAGGGCAAAGGACGCAGGAAAAGAGGCTTGTGCACCAAAGAGGTGTATGGCAGGGTGTGTGAAATTAAAAACAACCTAAAAAATAGAACCAGGAAAAAGAGTTAAAAACTGAAAAAAGCAAGAAAATGGAAACCAGCTTATGGCATAAGAAACAGTCTCTCATAAATAAGGACCATAGGGGACACTCTCGTTGAGCCCACTGGGGGTAAGAGTACCCAACGTCACGATCCATTTACTCTCCAGGCGGGCCAGTACCTTTTTTAGGTCACCCCCTCTATTGCCGCAATGTACCAAATCAATTCCCCGGACCTTGAAGGAAGCAGGGTTGCACCCATGATGTTTAAAGAAGTGCTTAGGTATTGTTTTAAGCACTGTGGGATCTTTTGCATCTTTCGCTGCGATAATGTCACGAACTTGCTCGCGTGTGCGTACCCTTAATTCTCGCGACGTCAGACCCACGTAGATCAGAGGGCAGGCACATTGAGCAAACTATACCACATGTGTGGATGAGCATGATATCCTGTACCTGATCTCAAAACTACGTGAGCCGTCGGACGAGTGAAAATGGGTTGCACGTTCCACATTAGCGCAGGAGATGCAATGTCCGCAAGGGTAACACCCCAACATCGGTCCCCGAGACCCAAAGAGATTCGGCACATGCGGCACATAGTGGCTGTTGACCAACATATCACCAAGGTTTCTGGCGCGTCCTGGAGTCATAAAAGGTCTATTGGGGATACATTTACTCAAAGTTGGATCGGTACGCAGGACCCCGCAGTGTCTCCTGAGAATGTCCCGCATGGTCTGCCACTCATGGTTATAGATACCCTCAAAGCGCAGTGTCGGTTCAAACTCAGGTTTTTTTGATTTTTGTTTCAGCAAATGTTCTCTCGGTGTATGTTCAGCCCTCTGAAATCCACGTTTAATGCACCTGTTGGAATAACCACGATCCCTGAATCTTTGCTTGAGGTCCACGGACTGACGCTCGAATCCCTCCTTGGTCGAACAGATCCGCCTCATCCTCAAAAACTGGCCGGTGGGGATGGCGCGTATGGTGGATGAACTGTGACCAGAAGAAGCATGTAACAAGGAGTTCACGGAAGTTGACTTCCTGTGGATGTCCATCTGAATCAGACTGGAGCAATCCACCTCCAGGACGACGTCCAGGAAGTCAATCTTTACCGGACTACACTTGTACGTCAGTCTGATATTGTAACAGTTCATGTTAAGTTCTTGCATAAACATATCAAGCTGCTCCGCCGAACCCTGCCACACAAAAAGGACGTCGTCTATGTAGCGCATCCAGCACTGCACCTGGGCGCTGGCCCGCACGCCTCCGTCGCCAAAAATGCATCTCTCCCAATAACCGAGGAAGAGATTGGAGTACGAAGGCGCGCAGGCCGCGCCCATAGCAGTGCCGCGCTCCTGTAGATAGACGACGTCCTTAAACACAAAAGTGTTGTGGGTCAAGATGAAGCGGAGCAGCTGTAGAATAAGCTCACCAAGGGCACCATCCACACCGCCAGATTCGAGGAAGAAACGGACCGCATTCAAGCCATCAGTATGGCCAATGCAAGTATAGAGGGATTCTACGTCAGCCGTGACCAAAAGCATATCAGGTTCCACAAAGATGCCATCAACACGCTTCAGGACGTCCGTTGTGTCCTTGAGATAGGATGGTAGGGTCTCTACTAAGGGCTTAAGATGGTAATCAATAAATTTACAGATTGGCTCGCAGAGACCACCTATCCCTGACACAATCGGATGTCCCGGAGGGTTGAGGGCATCTTTGTGGATCTTGGGTAGCAAATAAAACGTGGGCAGACGGGGGAACAACACCAAGAGCCCATCGGCCATCTTTTTATTAATCAGACCCTGATCAAGAGCACCATCAAGGATAGCTATCAACTCAGACAAATGAGCAGGTAAGGGGTTAGAATGTAGTTTACTATAGGTAGTTTTATCTCAAAGCTGTCTGAGAGCCTCTTTTTCATATTGAGCCACTGGCCACACAACAATATTCCCCCCCTTGTCGGCCGCCTTAAATACCACGTCTTTCAGGTCCTGTAGCTCTTTAATCGCCTGTCTCTGTTTGTGAGTAAGATTATCAAACTTACGGAGGCAAGAGACCTGTTTGAGATCCAACTCAACTAAACGTGTGAACATGTCTACCGCAGGGCAGACCGACAAGGGGGGAACTTCCTAGACTTGGGAAGAAGGTTGTTAGGAAACACACCTGTAGTGCGTGGGTGCTCAAGTTGTAGCTCTTCTAATTCAGCTAAGACATCCATCTCCATGGGAGTCAGGGGATCAGAGGTTGGGTCTTTGTGGTGGAGTTTTCTCAAGATCATCCTTCTTGCAAACATGTGCAGATCCTTTACGGCTGAAAAAAAATTGAAAGAATTTGTGGGTGAAAATGTCAGACCCAAAGCAAGTACCTCAGTCTGGGAGTTGGAAAGTTGGTGAGTGGAAAGATTCACTACCTGCATCTTATTGGGTGCATTTTTACTGGCTCTCGGGGGCTGTTGGCGCAGTAATCCCACTCGTCCAGCTATACCCAGATCAAGGTTTCCACTTCCCCCTTCCGCTCTAGACCCTGGACTCCCAGTATTGGATGCACCTGACTGCAAGGAGGAGGATCTCGAGTCTGGTGGAACACGCGACGGGCGTCTTCCCCTTTTGCGGGGGTTTTTCCACTGATAAACTTTATTTTCCTGTTTATCTTGTGTATCTCTCTTAAATTTCTTGACCTTAAATTCTCTGACCTCCTTTTCCCACCTGGAAATGTCCTTTGCAACTTCCCCAATAAACCTGGTCAATGCCTCTGGTGTTGCTTTTTCCTTAATGGCTTTCTCCAAGGTCTCAAGCTGTGACTCAATGCTCTTAAGGGTAGTGCTGTTAGCCTCCACTAAGAGCTCCAAAAATGTTTTGGAGCATATGTCTACAGCCGATTCCCATTTAGCCTTGAAAAGGTCGTCATCAATTTCAAAGGAGGGAAGACCTGCACACGTAGTCCCCTCGGGATTAGGTCACTGCCTATGTACTTGGAGAGAAATGCTCGGTTCCACCAGACACGTACGCGTTTGCGTAAAAGATTTTTATAATCCACAATTACAGTGGTAAGAGACTGGTCCTCAGCCACATCTGGACCTGGATCACCATTTTTAAACACATTGTCGACAAGATCAAGCCAGGCGTTGTCACGTGCCCTGAACTCCATTGCCCAAGGATCACCTGTGGAGACCACAGAAAGAAACACAATTAGATATATAACCTTGATCGGCATTATATAGTAACACCCCTGGCGAAAAAATCACCACTCAGGGGGTAGTTTGCACAATCTCCATACAAACATCATTTAAAAACTGGAGGAAAACATGGAGTATATTGTAGTAAAAGTTTTTTCTTTATTAAATCATGTGTAAAAAAGTGTGATAAAATGTGACACAGCAGAGGTTCTGAGATGCAACTCAACCGACATGTTAAGACCAAGGTATAGAACAGTTGTACTTGACTGCTGAACAACACAGGTTTTACAATGTACATACAGGGTATATTGCAATAGTACAGATACTATAGAGAACCACATAATAAGTAGATAAAGTGCACCATTCTGGTAGAGAGTTCCACCTTAAATGATTCTCAGAACAAGTATAAGACTAAGTCGTACATACAAGGTTATACCAAAGTGAAAATAACAGCACCATCAGTCACAGTAACAGCTGAGCATAGTAAAACATCCTAAGGATCATACCTATATGGTCAAAACTGCGGGAGAGCAACCAGGGAGAGAAAGAGTAGGTCCTATATCCCCTACATATGTTTCGCCCACACAGCTTCCTCTTTGGTGCACAAGCCTCTTTTCCTGCGTCCTTTGCCCTTGGATCACCATATGTGAAACATACAAACTGGACTATGCTGTGACAGTGAGATGGAGATCGACCAACCCTATTACTGAAAGACTATTGCCTGAACTTTAGAGACTCTTTTCTTTGGGGATAGTTATATGCTGATGAGGATCAATTCTCCTGCTCCCCCATCCTGATATAATATAGAATTCTCTCCTACCAGGTTGTTTCTAGTGTCCACACTAAGTTTGGGTGCTCCTAGATGGGCTAATTCCACAGCCTCGGTCTGTGCTGCGTCTCAGAGGTCCTGGTACCCGCCCACCGGCGCCGCCACTCCGCCCAGCATATATGGTGATGCGTCCCTACGCTGGATGACGGTGCGGGCATGCGCGGTGAGTGGGAGCCGCTCTGGGCTTCAGCACACAGACTGCGCATGCGCACGACGCAACGGTGAACCCGGAAGTGCCCTTCATTGCATCCGGGTCTCACAGCGCTATAAAGACACCGCTGGTGTCCTGGCACGGTGTCCACTACTATCTACAGACCTCTCCCTGAGGAAGCTGTGTGGGCGAAACATATGTAGGGGATATAGGACCTACTCTTTCTCTTCCTGGTTGCTCTCCCGCAGTTTTGACCATATAGGTATGATCCTTAGGATGTTTTACTATGCTCAGCTGTTACTGTGACTGATGGTGCTGTTATTTTCACTTTGGTATAACCTTGTATGTACGACTTAGTCTTATACTTGTTCTGAGAATCATTAAGGTGGAACTCTCTACCAGAATGGTGCACTTTATCTATTTATTATGTGGTTCTCTATAGTATCTGTACTATTGCAATATACCCTGTATGTACATTGTAAAACCTATTTATGTTCAGCAGTCAAGTACAACTGTTCTATACCTTGGTCTTAACATGTCAGTTGAGTTGCATCTCAGAACCTCTGCTGTGTCACTTTTTATCACACTTTTTTACACATGATTTAATAAAGAAAAAACTTTTACTGCAATATACTCCATGTTTTCCTCCAGTTTTTAAATGCTGTTTGTATGGAGATTGTGCAAACTACTCCCTGAGTGGTGATTTTTTCGCCAGGGGTGTTACTATATAATGCCGATCAAGGTTATATATCTAGTCGCTGCAACATGTGAGAGTGGATATCACAGATAATGGTAGAGGGGTGAGGGAATGAGTAGCAGGAAGAATAAAGGGCAGGATACCAAGGAGGCTAGTCTGACCCTGCGAACTGGGGTCCCTAGCTGCGCCAGCTCCCAAAGGTATCTCTGATGGTAAGGAGGTTCGGGCCACCACCCTTTCCCTGCTCCTCACCTGACCCTGGGCTGACTCTCCCTCACCAAAACACCACAAACCGGGACAGAAACAGCAAAATCCCAAAGAGAAATCTAGGATAGCATTAGCGGAGCTTTAGCAACAAACCCGAGAGTCCAACTACAAAGCCGGTCTGAAACCGAGTGAGCTCTATCATCGACACCTCCTGGTGAGAAAAGAGGCTATTCAAAGGCCTGGGGTGTGTTCACCTGAAAACCTACAACTCTCCACTTGCAGAGCGTCAAATATATACACCAGTATCAGCAAACCAACATTAAATGTCAAAGGAAGTTTAACTCTAAAGACTCCAGAAAGTTTTACATATAGACTGGAGCAGTTAACACGTGATAATGTAATTCCACCATGTCAGCACATGGCATATCAAATGGTTAACCGGTTGTCCGAAAAACCTCTGTAGTGATGCTAGTCGATAAACTGCGGGGTGAGAACGGTGGAAGTGAGTACACAGCGATTCTTCCATTGTGTGACTCACATCTCCAAGGCATTTTAATTTAAACACTGCCCAATGACGAAGAGACCTGGCAGCGCAGTACAGAGGTTGAGTGGATTCTGTCTGAAGTGTTGCCACATTAAGGGAGAGGTCGAGGGCAAACCTGGAGGTCCTAGAGGAGGTGGACAAGGCGGAAGTAGTGGATGAAGAATTACAGACAGAGGTTTGTCCCAAAAGACTTGGGTATTTGAAGAGTTGGGGAGTAGCTCCTTCCCCACCTGGTCTCGCAGCCACCAGAGTCATCCAGTGGCCAGTGAATAAATGTAACACCCCTGGCCATGTTTTGATATTGAAGAAAGAAATTTAAGTTTCCTCTAATTTGAATAACTTGATTTCCGATCACTTGAATCGCCAGCCCAATGTGCATCCACATAACCTCTAAAGGTACCGTCACACAGGGAGACATCGCCGGCGATGTTGCCAGAGATCGCGGGAGCGCGCATCCCTGACAACATCGCCGGGGATACGTCAGACTGAGCAACTTACCGGCGATGTCGCCGGCTAGTTGCCGCGGCTATCGCTCGCTGGGTTGCCCAGCAACCCAGCGAGCGATCACTCGCAATGTTGGAGATAGGCGGTGTCGCCCGCAACATTGCAGGTTGCCGCGTTACACTGGGCGATCAGGCATGATCGCCTGAGCAACATCGCCAGGTTTCCCAACATTGTTGGGAAACCTGGCGATATTACTCAGGTGATTTTTCCCCTGATTATCGCCCTGTCACACGAGGCAACTCTCCGGCGATGTCGCCGCAACCTGGCCACGCCCTTCAGTTGCCGGCAACATCGCTGGAGATATCTCCCTGTGTGACGGTACCTTAAGAGTCAGATCTACTGATGCAGATATCTTAAGATTTAGCCTTTGAGTTTCTTTAAGATATTGAAGAATTCTCTTAATTGCATTCCAGTCTCGTTGGTGTGGCTTGCTGTCACATCAGCAGAGAATTCCAACAGTGGCTGTGATATCCAGACGAATTGTAGTTGGTATGAACAACAGTGCCCCTACTGCTTGTTTGTAACTCTCATTGCTGCGTAGCAGATCTTCTTCTCTTTCCAACTTTAAGTAGGATGGATCCATTGGTGTTGACACACCGTTGGCTTTTGACTTTCCACACTGGTTTAGGACTGCTGAAATTTTAGAACTTTGGTTGGGAAGAAAACTTACATCTTCTTCTCTCTGGATTTGGATTCCCAAATAATATGTCACATTTCCAAGATACTTAGTCTCAAAGTGCTAGTTGAGAATTTCACCTAACTTTGCTATTTCTTTCTCATCTTGATGAGATATGATTACATGATCCATATATAGAAGAACCTATAACCACTCCTCAGCTACACTTTTTGTATAAAAACATGGATCAGCTTGAGATCTTTTAAATCCTTCATCAATCAAAGCTATTTATTTGTGAGTTCCATGCTCTTGTCAACTGCTTAAGACCATAGAGAGATTTTTTGCATTTTAAAAACTAGATGCTCTTCACCCTTTTTAACATATTCCTCGGGTTGGGTCATTTACAACTCTTCATCAATGTCACCATGTAGGAAGGTTGTTTTGATGTCAAAATATCTCGCTGTCATCTGTTGAACTGCAGCTATGGACATTAAAGTTCTAAATGTGGTTTGCTTCGCAACATGAGAAAATGTAGCATCATAATCTTCACCATATTCTTGCGAGTACTCTTTTGTGACCAAACTTGCCTTAAACCAGTGAACTTTACCTTCGAAGTCATATTTGTTTTTGAAGATTCACTTATATCTAATAGCTCTTTAACCTTGTGGTAGCTCAGTAAGCTCCCATGCCTGGAGTTGGTGAAGGGACTCCATTTCTACATTAACGGCATTAATCCACTTCTGCTTCTCACAGACAGGCAGTTTTTGCATCTCTTGGCATGGCTGTGGCTCTGACTCAGGAAGTGTTCTGACCATATAAGAAAGGCGTTAAGCTGGGATACCTTTGTTTGGTCTTTCTGATCTCATGACTGGAGGTTGATTTGGTTCTTCTATGTCTTCCTTAGGGTACCTTTACACGCGGCTACATTTCTAGGGTGGCTACAGGTAACTTACTGGTTGCAGTGAAATCATGGAGACAAGGTTCTATCTTGTTGCTGTGTACAAATGGAATAATCTCTCCATGATTTCACTGCAACCAGTAAGTTACCTGTAGCCACCCTAGAAATGTAGCCGCGTGTAAAGGTACCCTTAGTGACTTCAGAGCTTATCCAGACTTCAGTGTTTTCCTTTTTAGTGTTTGGATTTGGTGATTGGGATTTTTGTTCTTGCTTCTTAGGCAGAATAACTGGTGTAACTTCATGGAATTTGAGCGATACAGTTTTCATCAATCACTACATCTCTGCTGATTGTTACTGTGTTGGTCTCTGGGTGCAGGATTCTGTATCCCTTTTGAGTTTCATAATAGCCCACCAGCACACCTTGCTTTGTATGTGATTCCCACTTGGAACTTTTTCTTTGAAAACATACACAAACATTTTGCTTTCAAATATCCTGAGGTGCTTCAGGTTAGACTCCTAGCTTTTCCATAGTTCATATGGAGTATTATTTCTGGCTTTATCTGGCAGCCTGTTTTGAAGATAGCAAGCAGTCATGATAGCTTCTTCCCAATACATTGCAGGTAGATTTGCACCAAACAACATATTTCTTCCACTTTCACAGAGAGGCTAGGGTCACATTTATGTTTGGACCCTAGCCTACCGGATTGCGGTTTAAACTTAGTACTTTTTCCAGCTGGATAATGCTGCCCCTAGTAACCCGATATTTACCTTCCCAACCAGTCACACAGGAAGCTGCTATGAGTGCGCTTTACAGCGCCGCACAGGAAACGCTGCAGACAGACTTTTTTCATTGAAGCTAAATTAAATGACGATAATAATACCAAAGAATTTGTGATTGCAATCATTTTCAGGAAGAAACTGAGTATTATCTGACAGAATTGCAGGGGTGTCATATTTGGCCAACACTGTATGTTATTGTCTATCGCTTGCACTGTAAGCAAAAGAAAAGAGTAGGAAGGTTAAAGAGAAAGGAAGAGCAGGGGTGTAAGTGCAGGGGGTGGGAATGAAGCTGGGCAGGTGGGTATAGGGATGATGAGGGGGTGATGGGAGTAGATGGGTACAGTATGAGAGAGGTCAGTGGCCCGAGTCCTAGTCCTCAGCACCAGTCAGCAAAAGCCCGTAACTAGGTGTTTGCTGGAAATCCATCCATTCTGACCAAGTGGTTCAGAATTTCATGTGAGTGTCATGTATAGAGGCAGTCAAATCCTCTATATACATCAGCTCATTGATTTTGCAAACCCCCTTGAGTGAGTTGTGGAGGAGAGGTTTTGCCCCAGAGTTCGTGGATGCATGCCTTCGCTGCAATTATAAAGAATTTTAGCAGCAAATTTTTATAGACTGAGATAGGAGTTGCAGAGAGGTGTAGCAAAATCAAATCCGGAGTCAGGGGTTCTACATGATTAGTGACCTGATTCGTTATGTCCTCAACCCCGTGCCAGAAAGGCCTGAATGCCTCGCAATCCAAAAAATATGGACAAATGAGCCAATCTCTTTCCTGCACCTCAACAGTACTGTCACTTCGGGATACATAGCATGCAGTTTTCTGGAACTCTATACTATCTGGACAGAAGCTTGTATCCACTCCTATGTTTGAGCTTATGAGGCCTATGAGCAGAAGGCAAATATGAGATATGTTTTGTAGAATTGACCTTACTTCGACTCTCATTTTGCTATGAAAGTAGGAGGCTTGACCGGGGGACACCAGCATCACATAAACTTAGATAAAATACGTACAGACTGAATCATGTATAGCACTCAAATTTCCTTTGGGCGCTCATAACATGCTTCAAGGGAGTGTACCAGAGTACGCAGCGGAAACACTCCATCACCCCAGTGAGCTGGTTGTCCCAAGTTCTGAGGTGGATAGTGAAGGCCAGTCATTCTCCTCTCAAAGGTCTCTTCTCTGTCTCTACCACCACAAACTAGCAGCGAAAACCCCATCATGGAGGGCAGGAGCAAAATCCGGATGGCTCAGTACAGGCGGAAGTCTGGAGCAGGGAGGGATCATAAAGAGTCTAGTCCACAGAGTATTGCAATATTTTACGTGGCCCCTATAGTGGGGTGGGAGTGAATACAGGCAGGGGTGGCAGATAAAAGCCAGGGCAATCTGTCTAGAGGAATCAGGCAGAAGCTTTGCTCTATGTGGACCCACGTTTTGTTTACAGAGTTCCTGCACCAATCCACCATTCTCGCGAAGTGGACAGCGAGTTGGTAATATTTGAAGTTGGGAAGGCCAAGCCCCCTTCGCTTTGGCCTTGAAGGAATCAAACAGCTTAGTCTGGCCGACTTTCCTGCCCACACAAAGGTGTTTTGAATATAGGCAATAGTATTGAAGCAGGTCATTGTAATTTGTATTGGCAGCGCCTGTAGCAGCTAGAGAATTCAGGGGAGAACATTCATTTTGAATATTTGATACCGTCAGGAAAAAGAGGTTCTAGCCCATCTGTCACAGTCACTTCGGATCAAAGAGAGGAGAGCTGGAAAGTTATGTCTGAATACTGTATCTGGGTTGGCGGTTAACTTGACCCCTAGGTAGTTTCTAACTGATTGCTCCATTTAAAGCTGAAGGCTGATTGTAAGTAGGTATTTATAGTGAATGGAACATTGACATTCAAACTCCAATTTTGGAAATTATATTTTGAAGTTAGAGAGTTGGAAGAATGTGTGGACTCTGTCATTAGATTTGGAAGCGAGGTGGTGCTGATAGAAAGAATAGAAGGTCGTCAACGTAAGCTGCCACCTTGTGGGTGGTGTTACCATAAAAGTTCCAGCAATGTTAGCGTTAGCTCTAATCCTCCTGAGGAGTGTTCAATTGTAAGAAAAAAAATCAGCGAGAGAGGGTAACCCTCGCGAGTGCCATTATAGATGTGAAACGTTCCTATAGCAGCCGTTCACAAGCACCCTGGCGACGGGACTAAGTAGAGGACATGATCCAGTGCATCATATTGGATACCAGGCCAGGTGCAGGGGTCTCCCATAAAAATCTGGTTAACTCTATTAAATGCTTTCTCAGCATCCATAGACAAAAGCAGCGAGGAAGCCACCCACACTAGCTCGATGACCAAGTTGATCGGCTTGATGGTATTGTCTCGACCTCCCTCCCCATCATAACACCCGCCTGGTGGGTGAACCACCCCAGTGAGCAAGGGGGCCAGTCTCAGGCAATGATCTTCGTAAACAATTTTAAGTTCAATTTAAGAACAAGATTGGGCGGTAACTCGCGCGCTGGCCGGATCCTTGCTGGCTTGGATAACAGAAATATGCACCTCAGTGTGTGGTCTATGTTTCATTGTTCAGTCATTGAAAATTTCAGCATATATGGGGCCAGAGATCCTCCAATTTTTTATAATAGACTGAGGAAGCCATCTGGCCCAGGTACCTTACTACTTTTCGTGGTCTTTATGGCTAAAAATGGTTGGTGATCGGATGTTCTAGTGCCTCGACATCTGCTGCATTTAATTTAGGAAGATTGGCCAATTTGAGATATTCTCTAATTTTAGGAAAGGATGTTGGAGAAAGTGATGGAGGGTTACTATTAACTACTTTGTATAACGCAGCATAGTACTTTCTGAAAGATTCTGCTATCACATTGGATGGTTGGGCAATGCTTGTTTTTGATAACTCTCCTATATTCGAAATGAATGTTCTAGCCCTCTGCCACCTCAACGCTCCTGCCAGCAGTCTACCCGTCTTATTTCCGAATTCATAAAACTGCCGCCTGCACTTTGCCAACCAGTATTTAGCTTGTCTGTTTAGAAGGTTGTGGAGTTCCTCTCTAACCCTACACAACTCAGAACCAACCTTCCCCTTGAGTCCTCGTCTATGAGTCGTCTCAAGATCTCTCAATTGAGAGAACAGGGAGGACAGTTCACAGTCTCTTTCCTTCTTCAGCCTTGTCCCATGCTTAATACGTAAGCCACGAATTACACATTTATGGGCCTCCCAAATGGTACTTGGTGAAGCTTCGGGGGTAGCATTTTCAGAAAAGTATTCTCTCAATGCCCGCATCACTTCTTGGGAGGTGATCAGGTCCTCCAGGAGTGAGGCATTCAATTTCCAATGCCACTGCCAAGAAATCAAAGTCAGCATAGAGATCGTAAGTGTGCATAGGGTGTAGTCTGAGAAAGTAATAGAGCCTATGTCCGCTGCTTGAACCAGGGGTAAATCTTTGTGTCCTACAAAGAAGTAATTGATCCTGGAATAGGAGTCATGTACAGCAGAGTAATACGAATAGTCTTTAACTTTTGGATGGAGAAGCCTCCAGGAATCTATCAGTTGATGCTCATGTAGGTTGTACTTATCTACAAGATTGCCTTTAACATACTCTAGTGCAGGGGTCTCAAACTCATGGTCCGAGGGCCGCATGCGGCCCCTGGGGCTTCACTATGCGGCCCGCAGCAACTTGGACAACTTAATGATGCATCGTCCCAGTGCAGGGGATCGCTGCAGTCCCCACTGTGTGATGACTTCCGTCTGCAGCACTAACAGGCTCTGCCACTCAGCAAGATCAATGCAAGCTGCCAGCCAATGAGAGGCCCGCAGCTGACGGCAGAATATGACGTCATATGCAGGCCTTTGGCTGGCAGATTACATTGATCTTGATGAGCAACAGAGCTTGTCTGAGCGGCGGCTGGATGAAGTCATAGCACAGTGGAGGCCGGAAGTCAGTACAGCGGGGACCGCGGCGGTCCCCTGCACTGGAGCGATACATCAAAGTGAGAAAAGTGTGAGTGTGTGTGAGAAGGTGTGTGTGTGAGGGTGAGTGTGTGAGTGAGGATGTGTGTATAAGAAAGTGTGTGCGAGTTTCAGTGTGTGTATGAGGATGTGTGAGTGTAAGAGTGTGTATGAGGATGTGTGAGTGTGTGTGAGAGTATGTGTGTGTGGGAGGGTTGTGTGTGAGTGTGATAGAGTGTGTATTTGAGTGTGTAAAAAGAAGGTTAAACAGGATGGGGGGGCATCACTATAATGGTGGGTTTACACGCTGCAATATCGTTTCGATATCGCAACTCAATGGCGCGGGAGCGCGCAATTAGTGCACGTTCCTCCCGCATCGCATTGAATGTTTACACGCTGCGATATCGGAATACAACGTCCGTGCGATGTCTCCGCCTCCCAACCCAGGATCGCATAGTTAACATGGGAGTGAATGGGTGACGTATGAAATCGCATCGTAATTGGGCGTTTACACAGCACGATCCGGCTTCAATCGCTATGCAATATCGGGGCATTGAATAGCACGCTCATTCAATCCCCGATATCGCATTGACATCGTTCCTGCATCGTATTGGACGTTCACACCATACAACGCAGGAACGATTTCGCCTCCGACGATTGAACCACGTGACTTTTGATTGAAATTGTACTACGATATCGTGATGTGTAAACCCGCCATACAAGTAGATCAGGATGGGGGACATCACTATAAAAGGGGATCGGGATGGGGACATCATCACTAAAGGGGATCATGATGGGGGACATCACTACTAAAGGGGAATGGGATGGGGGACATCACTAGAAAAGGCGATCAGGAAGGGGGACATCACTACAAAAGGAGATCAGTATGGGGATATCACTACAAAAGGGGACCATGATCGATGGAGGACATCACTAGAAAAGGGGATCAGGATGGGGGACATCACTAGAAAAGGGGATCAGTATGGGGGACATCAGTAGAAAAGGACATTACTACAGTATGGGGACATTACTACAAGAAAGGGATCAGGATTTGTACTGGTAATACTAAAAATATGACTTAGTCCTACAAGCAATGCAGCCCCCCTATATCAATGCGGCCCCCCTATATCAATTTTTTTCTATGTGCGGCCCACCAACCCAGCCGAGTTTGAGACCCCTGCTCTAGTGTGAGCTCATCATCTGGGAGGGCATCTAGTGCAGTGACAAGTGTGTCATAACTTTCTGGAAGGCCAATTAGTAAAAGTGCAGCAATATGAAAGTCTTTAATTTCTTCTCCAATACCTCTGAGGGGTTACACAATCTTCTGTCTATCACTTAGCTAAGACTGATACAGCTTTCTCATGAGATAAAGCTTACTGCTGAGATTTGATCTCTCATGCACTATCTGTAACTCATCCCACATCTCCTTTGTAGTTGCACACTTTGTAGTTGCACACTTGATTATCTTCAACACTGAGGGAGATAGTGCTTTGTGCTTTCTGAACCTTCTCTAGCCAATTATCTGGTAATGGATGAGGCTCAGGTTCCTGAGTATATTTCTATGTACATTCTCTTATGAGAAGCATCTTCACTTTGAATATCCAGGACTGGTAGTTCTGGTTAGTCAGGCTTGACACTGAGAACTTGACAGAATTGCTGCTAGTGGTTATCTTCTCTGTATTGCACTCTTACTATGTCCTGCTTTTGTTTTGGACTTATTTTGCTTTGGGTTACTGTTGCTCTGTGTCATGCGGGGCACATAACCTGTTGGCAGGGGATCATTCACGATATTCTCCAAGCATGACACAATAACAATTGGTTTATTCCAGAACCGTTGGGAACAAAATAATAAAGCTTAATAGATCAACATGAAATAATTTCTGTGTGTCTGCAAGCAGCTTCCTTTCACATAGACACAGGGATGTGAATATAGTCACATGTTCTTCTTGAGACCTTCTTTGTTTTTTTTTTTGTTGTAACTTTAATAACAGCATACAAACCAAGCAACTAAACACTCATAGACACAAATTGAGTTGTTGCACTAAACATATTCCAACAAAAATAAATGCTTAGCTCGGTAAAGGGAGGTGCAGTATCTTTTAAGGTACCTTTACACACAGAGACATATTGCTTGCAATGCACTGGTTGCAGTGAAATCATGGACACATTGTTCCACTTGTACACGGCAACAAAATGGAACAATGTGTCCATGATTTCACTGCAACCAATTAATTGCAAGCAATATATCTTTGTGTGTAAAGCAGGCCCGGACTGGCCATAGGGCATACCGGGAGTTTTCCCGGTGGGCTGAAGGGGAATTGCACCGTTGCGGCCGCTCTTTACCTTTAAGAGGTCGCCTGCGGCCCCTTTCTGCCTTTCTGCGACTGCCGGCCGGGCACAGCCGGGAGCTGCACAGTAGCCGCAGCCGCGTTTCCGGTGTGTAGCTTCCAGCTCTGTTCCAGCAGCCGGTCTTGGAGGAGGAGTATGATGACTGCTCCTCCACTCCTCAGCGGCTCCAGCCTCCCTGAAGCTTCTGTACACATTATCCTGCTGACCAGGGGCCTGGGGCCATGCAGTACCTGCACTGTCGGCTGGTACCGGGCACGTCCTGTGGCTTCATCTCCTGCGTGGGCTGAGCGACCTCCTTCATCCTGGGCGGTAAGAAGGAGTATTATGCCTCCTGCCTGGAGGTTTCTGCACTGAGATGTCTGGATGCTGTCTGGTGGCTGCGGTGTCCATCTGAGGCACAGGGGATTTATGGCAGTTGTTTGACCTTTCTCTGCCCTCCCCCCCCCCCCAGATCTGTGAACTGTCAAACATCTGCTATCAAGCCCACAGACAGAGCGACGGACCACAGAGCAGAGTCCTGTCCTGGATGATAATTGTGACTCAGGCAGCAGAGCAGCACTGTAAGACTATGTATATCCCTCCATGTATATGTGTGTGTGTACTGTAAATGTGTGTATGTACTGTATGATTGTGTACATATGGATGTGTGTGTACATATGGATGTGTGTGTACATATGGATGTGTGTCTGTATACATGGATGTGTGTCTGTGTGTACATATGGATGTATGTGTGTATACATGGATGTGTGTGTAAATATGGATGTGTCTGTATACATGGATGTGTGTCTGTGTGTGTACATATGGATGTATGTGTGTATACATGGATGTGTGTGTACATATGGATGTGTGTATGTACATGTGTCTGTGTGTGCATATGGATGTGTGTGTATACATGGATGGTGTGTGTGTGTACATATGGATGTGTGTGTACATATGGATGTGTGTGTGTAAATATGGATGTGTGTGTGTGTGTACATATGGATGTGTGTGTGTGTACATATGGATGTGTGTGTGTGTGTGTACATATGGATTGTGTGTGTGTGCATATGGATGTGTGTGTGTGTGCATATGGATGTGTGTGTGTGCATATGGATGTGTGTGTGTGTGCATATGGATGTGTGTGTGTGTGTGTGTGTGCATATGGATGTGTGTGTGTGTGTGTGCATATGGGTGTGTGTGCATATGGATGTGTGCATATGGATGTGTGTGTGTGCATATGGATGTGTGTGTGTGTGTACATGGATGTGTGTGTGTGTGTACATGGTGTGTGTGTGTACATATGGATGTGTGTGTGCATATGGATGTGTGTGTGTGTGTGCATATGGATGTGTGTGTGTGTACATATGGATGTGTGTGTGTACATATGGATGTGTGTGTGTGCATATGGATGTGTGTGTGCATATGGATGTGTGTGTGTGCATATGGGTGTGTGTGTGTGCATATGGATGTGTGTGTGTGTGTGCATATGGGTGTGTGTGTGTGCATATGGATGTGTGTGTGTGCATATGGATGTGTGTGTGTACATGGATGTGTGTGTGTGTACATGGATGTGTGTGTGTACATATGGATGTGTGTGTGTACATATGGATGTGTGTGTGCATATGGATGTGTGTGTGTGCATATGAATGTGTGTGTGTGCATATGGATGTGTGTGTGTTTGTACATATGGATGTGTGTGTGTGTGGTGTGTACATATGGATGTGTGTGTATATATAAAAATATTATATATAATGTATATGTGTGTACAAATGGATGTCTGCATATATACATATACTGTGTGTGTACATACGGATGTGTGCGTATATATAATGTATGTGTGTACATATGGATGTGTGTGTGTGTGTCATATGATTGTATGTGCATATATATATACACATACATATATATATATAGGCCCAGTTCACATCTGCGTTTTGGCTGTGTTTGGCTTAATTTAATGCAAAACGCATGTGTTTTTGCAACTGCAGCCCACGCTTTTGGCTGCACTTGCAAAAGCACATGTGTTTTGCGTTTTGCATTGCTTTTGCATTAAACCCTATGGGTGCGTTGTGGAATGTGTTTTTAGGGGTAAAAACACATACAACCGCAAATGAAGGCAAACACAGCCAAAACGCAGATATGAAAAGGCCCATACTGTATGTGTGTACTTCTGGATGTGTGTGGTGGATACTGAACAGTACCACTTCTCCTGTCCTGTATACTTGGTGTGATCCTCAGTATCTGTATTATTCTGTATATATACACTGCACAGTACCACTTCTCCTGTCCTGTATACAGGGTGTGATCCTCAGTATCTGTATTATCCTGTATATATACACTGCACAGTACCACTTCTCCTGTCCTGTATACTGGGTGTAATCCTCAGTATCTGTATTATTCTGTATATATACCCTGCACAGTACCACTTCTCCTGTCCTGTATACTGGGTGTAATCCTCAGTATCTGTATTATTCTGTATATATACACTGCACAGTACCACTTCTCCTGTCCTGTATACTGGGTGTAATCCTCAGTATCTGTATTATTCTGTATATATACACTGCACAGTACCACTTCTCCTGTCCTGTATACTGGGTGTAATCCTCAGTATATGTATTATTCTGTATATATACACTGCACAGTACCACTTCTCCTGTCCTGTATACTGGGTGTAATCCTCAGTGTCTGTATTATTCTGTATATACACACTGCACTGTACCACTTCTCCTGTCCTGTATACTGGGTGTAATCCTCAGTGTCTGTATTATTCTGTATATACACACTGCACAGCACCACTTCTCCTGTCCTGTATACTGGGTGTAATCCTCAGTATCTGTATTATTCTGTATATGTACTCTGCACAGTACCACTTCTCCTGTCCTGTATACTGGGTATAATCCTCAGTGTCTGTATTATTTTGTATATATATACTGCACAATACCACTTCTCCTGTCCTGTATACTGGGTGTAATCCTCAGTATCTGTATTATTCTGTATATATACTCTGCACAGTACCACTTCTCCTGTCCTGTTGTCAGAGAGGCGGTATTGGACTTTGATTTTCAGCAATTAACTGTTGTTTAAATTAATTATCCCCAATATGGGAGTCATCACTTCTCTTCTGTACAGGTGATGACTTTCCCTTTGTTCTGGATCTGACCGCTGGGACTCCACAATCCCGAGAAACGTGGCTTTGTAGATCACCATGTAAATGGAGCTGCGGTTGATTTCCCTTTGCTGCACCATTCACATGTGGCTCTTCAGAAAACTCCTTTAAGAAAGTGATGAGGCCACGACAATGTAAAAGCAAACTTCACTAATCGCGGCTGATGGGTGATATAGTATGTGGGCTGCTGGGGCTTGTTTTCCAGGGCTGCTTTTTGGTCCCAGTCCGGCCCTGGTGTAAAGGTACCTTTACTAATACAAGCTGAACTAAATACACAAAAAAACTGAGCCAATGAAACCATAAGTATACATGCAAGTAAGAGCATGTTCACTCAGACCACCAACAGGTCAGAAGGTAGGAGAAAAGCATCATTTAAATGCATTAATGCTTTTTTTAATCCGATTACTCATTTGCCAACTCTTCGAGAAATTGCTCGGGTTTGACAATCCTGAATTGAATCGTCCATATTCGATCGAATTTGGCGAACATGTTCGAGGATAGTTCGCTCATCTCTACGTAAGGGGTTAAATATTTTGAAGGCTCTGTCATTTGTGAGCATTTTATAGATGTTTAAAACAACTTATGTTCTCATCCAGACAATGTGTATTTCAGAAAAGCCATTGCAAATTTCATCAAGACAATACTAAACAACACACTGCATCCATTGTAAAAGCTAGGCTTCATAGAAGAACTTTGGTAATGAACTGGGTGCCTGCAGTCCAGACCTTTCTCTAATAGAAATATGTGGTGCATTATCTATTATATAATCACGAATGGGTTTTTTGCCCCTTTTGAGTCCGCTCGCGCTGCGAGTCAGCGTGGTCATGTGGATACGCCCGAAGCATTGGCCGCGCAGCGGCCATTGCGAGCAGTTCTAAGGCGACTCGCTATGCCCGCGCAGCGGGCATGGCGAGTCGCCTTAGCAGCGCGAAGCATTGGCCGCGAAGTGGCCATTGCGAGTCAGAGACTCGCTCTTCTAGAATCCCGATGCATGTGCATCGGGCACCCAGCTAGTGAAATAAAAAAATGTGGTAAAGACTCAGGATTATTGAGCTTCTAGACTCCTAGATCAGATTACTATGGGACAATATTTCTCTCACACAAATCCAGACTGTTATAAAAAGAAGGTGATGCTACAATGGTAGACATAGTCTTGTTCCGACTTTTTGAGATGCTTTGCTGCTATTAATATCTAAATGAGTTCGCTTTTTATAACGAATTGGAGAAATATCTAACTTTCACCTTCTTATACGTGTTCCTTGTTCTGTTGTGAATAAAATATGGCTATGAGATTGACAAATCACTGCATTTTTTTCTTTACATTTTACACTTTTCCAGCTTTTGGGGAATGTAGATTTTACATACCGTAATAATAAAAATGTAGTTTTTGAGAAGGAATGAATATGCAGAAAATGATTATTGTTATTACTTATTTTTATAGCGCCATTTATTCCATGGCGCTTTACATGTGAAAAGGGCATACATAGACAAGTACAATAACCATAAACAATACAAGGCACAGACAGGTACAGGAGGAGAGAGGACCCTGCCCGCGAGAGCTCACAGTCTACATAAAATGTGCCTAATCTTTTTTTTGGTAAATCAATTTTTATTGAAAAGAATATACATAATTAATAACAACACTGAGGTTATGGCTCAGAAACACAATACTTCTTATGATCTGCTCCCAATTACACAATGTCACTGTATGCATACAATAGAATTGAGCAGAGTAAATAAAGTAGGTAATATCTAACTGACCCACTAATTATTTGTTGAACAAAAACGTCGTAAAATACCCATAAATACTGTAAAGAAAAGAACGAAGAGAGAAAAGCAAAGAGATAGAAGGGATAAAGACTCATAAAAAGTCGGGAATGTAAAAAGAGAGTAAAGAAAAGAAGAAATAGAAAAGAAAGGACTTAGTGGATAAAGGCCTGAGTAGGCAGGCCCTAAAATGTGCCTAATCTTAATGCTTTTGCAATGAGAGTAATAGGTAATGGATTGGCTAAAATGAAACAAATGGTCTATGTATTGTAAGACTAGGATTATATGTGGATCAGTCATGAAATATGCAGGGAGCACACACAATGAATAATAGCTTCAGAGTGGTCAGCTACAATATGTGGCAATAACAAATGACTTTGACAATTGGGGACTAGTTGTTCAATTAGATCTAAAATCCCAGGGCCAAATACAAAGTAAGAATTAATGGTACAAAAGTGAGAACTGCTAGAAGACAACAACAGCCGTCCTTATATTTACCTAAAGAGTAGTGAAAAATGAATGTACAGTTTTTACACGATTTTTGTCATATTATCCTAGTATTAAAAATCTAAAGACAAACTTATATTCATATGACTTATGTATCATCTATTACTTTGGAAAAAACTCACCAAAAATATAGCCATGAAAAACATCAATTGCACCTAGCAGGAGCATAAAACTTCACTGAGCGGCAACTCAGGTGTCTTAATATTGGTGCACAATCTTCTGTAACCAGCCAAAGCATTAGGGGCGGTTGTGTCACCTGCGATCAGCCATGTAATGGGGGAGGTGATTTGTGGTATTCATAGACACAAGGTTATCGTAGGGCGTCAGTCACACAAGCATGTGTAAAGCATAGTGTCATTCTGCAGCCTATTGGTCACACCCTTACTATTAGATTAGGCGGGCTGCCCCCCACCATGTACATGCATCACACAAATGACAGACGCCCCCCAGAGGGCTCAGCTGCACACTGCAAAAGATAAAAAAGTGAAAAAAACACTAAAGATGGTGATGTGAGGTGTTAGTGGATATTTTGGCCAAAATACTTAAGCTCATAACCCACTGTCAAGGGCCCTCACACTTACAAGTCCTAACCATATGTCTGTTTTAGCAGAAAAAATACTAGAGGACAAAAATTCAGAAAAAAATCACCAAAAAGATAGCCATGAAAAACATCCATTGCATTTAGCTGGAGGCTGCAAGCTCCACTGAGCAGCAACTCAGGTGTCTTAATACCGGTGCACAATCTCCTGTAACCAGCCAAAGCATTAGAGGCGGTTGTGTCAGTTGCGACCAACCATGCAATGGGGGAGGTGATTGGTGGTATTTATAGACACAAGCTCAAACAGACATATGGTTAGGACTCGTAAGTGTGAGGGTTTTTTCCTTAAGAAGGGGGCTTGTACCCCCGAAACGCATAGGAAATAAAAAATCACCATCAAATTTTCTGAGTTTTGGAAGTGAATATTTTCTTTAGTCGGTAGCACACTTAGGATACCCCGTTCCACTGTTTTCCTGCTTTTCACTTTAGAAGTTGGGGGAGCTGCTGCATACCGTCATCAGGATTAAAATCCGCATGTGTTGTTTGGCGTGGTTGTGCCTGTCACAACCTGGAAAAGTTGAGCAATATCCTATTTTTGTTCTCCTCCTGACCACACAGGTATACCCTATTTGCACTTTCTTCTTTCCAGACACTGCATCCAATTATATTGGTGAAAGAGTTATAATTCATACACGTGGTTTTGTAGATCAAAATCAGAGTCCGATTTGGTATAAAAACATAACAGGGCCTCCCCCATATTGTCATCAATTGAGGGGTCCCAAAACTGCAAGAACATACTGCACTATACAATTTAATATAGGAGAAACAAGAGTATCATGCAAAACAGTTTTACTTTTTATTGTGGACGTAGTCGTGAATATATACAGACATTATAAAAGTGAAACAAAACAGAAAGGTGACCACATAGATCCACATGGACCAGCAAAACAATAGGGTCTGTTCAATCATGTACAGAGAGTTTTCGCCTTACAATTTCAAAATGTTTCGATACATTCAAGATGCTTGATACATGCTCAGTATTACCAATAAAGTGCAAGTGAATAAGATAAATGCCACAGTCAATAGACAAATATGGCACACATTTACCATAGCATCAGAATAATAGTTCCATTCATTGCAGTGCTATACACTCAATCAGAAAGTTCTCATACTCATGTTGTTGCTAGATAAGATTATTAGGTCTCAATACACTGGTGGTCGCCCATAAAAAAATGGCCCAGACGCAGCGTTTCGCTGGTCTAGCTTGGTAGCACCAGCTTTCTCAAGGGGGTTACTCGCTTTTGAAAACTTCATCAAACAATTAAACGAGAATGACATAGGACTATGGTTCACATCGGAAATACATGTGAGTTCCTTGAACTTCCCCGATGTGACGATCTACAAGGATGGAAAATACAGCCTACAGACCACCATCTTCAGGAAACCTACAACAACAAATGATCTCCTCAGATGGGATAGCCACCATCCTATGGGCCTCAGGGAAGGCATACCTAAGGGCCAATATCTAAGGGTAAGGAGGAACTGTTCGGACATCATTAGGTTCCATAGTGAGGCCAGGAAGATGCAGGAACACTTTACACAGAAAGGGTACCCCTCTTGTGTTTTGAAAAGGGCATTTAAGAACTCCTGTGATAGTAGCAGAGACTCTTTGTTGAGGCCAAGTAAGAGACCCACAAAAGAGTATGTAACACGTATCATCGGTACATTTGATGATAGGGCTACGGAGATAAGAGCTATCTTTGAAAAACACTGAGGTATCCTAATGGCAGATAAGGAGGTGGCACCCTTGATATCAAATAGACGGCCATCACCTATAGGAGAGGGAGATCATTGCAGGACCAGTTAGTACATAGTCACTATTGCCCCCCCCAAAAAATGGGAACCTGGTTAGAACAACGACAAGCAGGTACATTCAGATGTGGGAAGTGTTCATTTTGCAATTACATCAGGGTATCTAAAACAGCCCAGAGCAGTACAACCGGAGAGGTCTTCATAAGCAGACACTTTGGAAACTGCAAAACAGAAGGGGTAGTATACCTATTCCAATGCTCATGCCCCATGGATTATGTGGGCAAAACTAAACGGCAACTGAGAAGGAGAATAGGAGACCACCTAGGTGATGTGAGAAATGAAAGGGACACACCCATATGAAGATATATAAGGGAGGTACATAAGGGTGACATAAGTTACATCAGGTTCCAAGTCCTTGAGGTGGTTGAAAAACCGGTAAGGGGTGGAGACTGGGATAGGGAAATCCTGAGGAGGGAGATGAAGTGGATCTATAGGATGAGATCAACAGATAGAGCTGGCCTGAAGGAACAGATATCATATGTACCATTCTTATAATATCCTCACCTTCTGCGTCGATATCCAGGCTTTAAGGAACCGCCAGGTCACAAGTATCATCCTATTGGGTCCTAACAACTGCACAGGTTACTCTGCTTAACCTATTAGTCATAATTGACATTGGTTTATTTTCATCATGGTCTGAACTTTAAAGACACTATTATCGGGGGATCGTGTTCATATAAGAGCATAGAATCCGTTATTTTCTACTAAACAGTACATTTAAGGGAGGTGTGATGTCAAGTGGCTAACCGGCGTAACATATGCCACTCTTTAGCGTGATTGCAGTGGGTACCAATGGAGTACCTAAGGCAGTCATGCTCCACTGATAGATTGTATGTGCATGATCATCAAAGCTAAGTATACATGAGTTTCTCTCATGTGTGACCAGGAAAGATCTTGTCACATTATCCCAAGCATATTATAATGTGGTGCGTGCATCTGTTGGCGATCGCACTAACTACTGCATATTCCATCATTGAGCAGTTTATTATTCTTGTGCGGACCCTAAGTGGTCATTTTCATCCTTGGGAAGTGACTTTGTGCAGCAAACAGTGTCTATCAGTGCGTTTCTCCTCCACTGAGGCAAGCTGGTGGTGGAGGAGAATGATAGGAGTGGTTAATGGACCGGAATGACGCAAACCGGAAGTAGCTCGTGCTAATGGAACGCACATGGACACGCCCACTTCATTCCTCACTTCCTTTGTGTACTGATAAAAAGGGATTGTGGCTGGGAGCCCGGCGCCGCTGATATCAATGAGGGAGAGGGGATTATCAGGTCCCCCTGCAGCGTCCCCAGGGCCAAGTACAGCCCCTGGTACCCAAGCTAGCATATGCACTCCTGATGACACCCACACCGCAATCTGTGGGTAGAAACGCGTCGAGTGTGGACGAACATATGTACAGCTGTACAGATATGTAAAATGGTTATTTCTGTCTGATCTATTCTAATCCCTTGTGTTGCTTATATACAGAGTGATTGATGAGTGATGTGAGTCGAAACAAGCACAGTGGAATATAGTTAGTTTACCCTGGTAGCAATGATATATATCTATATGGACAGGTAGTCGGTGGGAGTCCTACATCTATGTAACAAAGGGATAAAAACCTGTATATCATTGTATATAGCAAAAATTAAAGGGGAAGCTCCGCACCACTAGTCAAGTTGGGTACTCCCTCTTCACATGTATACACTCTGATAAGTATACTAGGTTTTGACCAGAATCCAACAGCAACACAAAGATGAGAGATATAGGTGTATGTAGGGGGGAAACCCTGAGTAGAGATAGGGATACCAGGGTGAACCGTCAAGGAATGGGGACACCATAAACGTAAAGTGTTTAAAACTCCGTTGACAGGCAGGATATAAGACAGGGTGAATGTAGGGAAACAATGTCCTCCCCTGTGTGGATGATGTGGTTTTATGGACACTAGGTGTGAGGGTCACACACGATTGGAATTAATTTTAATTAAATTATTATAGGTTATATTTTAATAAGTGCACCCTTTGGAGATTAAATCAACTGTGCCTCCATTTCCTGCCACATTATATAGTCTGCTTGGTCCGTGTGTACTCCTCCCGCCACCTCCGCTTGCTCCGTGCGTCTGACCGGATGTGCGTCAAACCGGAAGTGATGAAATGACCGAGTGGTGTATTGCACATGCGCGAGAACCAGGACGCATCACCTTGGTTCCCACGCATGCGCACAACGCATATTGACGCCGCTCTGCTCACAGCGGCAGTCGCATCCGGGAGCACGGGGAAGCAGGAGCGTTTGGATTACTCTTATAGCAGACAAAATAAACAAATATATGTGTGGGCAGCTGGGCATCCAGGATTAAAGAAAAGATAGAGGTAGAGAAAAGAACAGTAAAAGTCCAATGCAACATACATTAAAAAGCACAACAATAGCCTCAGATCAGATGTTATATAACATTGGAATTAGAATTGGTGCGCAGGAAAAGTTCTTAATATCCATAGAGTCCAATGTTGTTATTACAGTCACGTAATTAAATATTAATTTCTTCACAGTTCGGACACCAATCATGATGAAAGGTCATATGTATAGTGATCTGAAGTTCTGTGAAACAAAAAAGAAGGACAAAAAGCTATTTAAAAACAATCCTCTGAAAATGAGAGAAATAAGGTCAAATATTCATGCAGTAATAAGTATGGGTAGATCAACAGTTTATAAGAAGGATCCAAAAGTCAAGGATTCATTCAGGCCCTTAGGGGCCATGGTGTCCAACAACACTATCCACTTGGTTTCCTCTGGGCCAAGATCCGTTTCAGGTTGCCACCCCTTATACACCCCTTCACCATATCAATTGCCCTGACCTTAAAAGATCTAGGATAGCACCCATGGTGTTCTTTAAAGATAGTTTTGAGAAGTGTAATGTCTTTCACATCTTTGGCTGCCTCAATGTCCTTGACGTGCTACCTGACCCTCCTCCGAAGTTCCCTAGACGTCAGGCCCACGTATATCAGTGGACAACTACACGTTGCGTAATACACAACGTGTGTCGAACCACATGACATACACTGCCTGATATCAAAACGTCGACCTCCAGAGGAGTCAAAGGATTTAGCACGCTCAACATTGGGGCAAGCCACGTAATGGCCACATGGAAAGAACCCCAGGTCTGAGCCTCTAGACTTGAAAGGGTTGTTCGGGGGGGTACATAGTGACTATGGACAAGCCAGTCACGTAAGCTTTTAGCTCTCTTAGGGGCCATTAAAGGTCGATCAGAGATACATTGTGATATTATAGGATCTGTCTTCAATACTGGCCAATGTTTATTCAGGATTGATTGCAGTGTACCCCATTCATGGTTGTATGTCCAAATATAACGTACTTGGGGTACTCCTAATTCAACTTTTGGTTTATACCTCAACAAGGTATCCCTGGAAGTATTTTTTGCCCTTTGGTAACCAGGCCTTCACCATCCTCCTACTGAAACCCCTGTCGTCGAATCGCTGTCTGAGATCATAAGATTGGTGTTCAAATCCAGACTCAGATAAGCAAATTTGTCTCATTCTTGAAAACTGACCCGTTGGGATGACACGTATTGTGGAGGGGTGGTGTCCAGATGTGGCATGCAATAGTGCATTGACTGACGTCTCTTTACGATAGACGTCAGTCTGTAATCCACATCTCTCATCAATGGAGATCTCAATATCAAGAAAATCAATCTTCTCCCTACTCACCTTGTGCATCAGCCTGATATTATACGAAATTCTTGTTAAGCTGACGCATAAGGAGTCGAACTGCTCCAGAGTGCCCTGCCATATAATAAGGACGTCATCAATATATCTAAGCCAGCACTATGCCTGGGTGCAGCCCTGCACGCCCCCGTCACTAAAGATGTTCCGCTCTCAATATCCCAGGAAGAGATTGGCATATGCGGGCGCGCAGGCCACGCCCATTGCAGGCCGCGTTTCTGTAGATAATAGACGTCATTAAAAACAAAAAAGTTATGGGAAAGGAGCCATTCAATGATGAGATCCCCATTGCGCCACCCCGACCTCAAGCCTCCAAGAAGAAACGAACAGCCCGTAAACCATCATCATGATTGATACATGTGTACGGCGACTCGACGTCAATGGTAGCAATTAAAGTGTCATCATCCACAATAATGCCATCAACTCTATTGAGGACACCCATAGTGTCCTTAACATAAGACGGCAATAACTCGACCAATGGTTTTAAATAGGGTCTATCAATTTGCAAATAGGGTCACAAAAACTGTCTATGCCAGACACTATCGGGCGTACCGGAGGGTTAAGGGCATTTTTGTGGATCTTGGAGAAGAGGTAGAAGGTGGGCACCTTAGGACATTTAATCAACAGTCCCTCATATTTCTTTTTGTTTATAATCCCCTGTTCTAGGGCACGCATCAAGATCAGATTGAGGGCGGCACTAAAAGATGATAGGGGGCTAAAATCTAATTTATGGTAGGTAGATCGATCCCTCAACTGCTGCATGGCCTCTTTTTTGTATATTTGCACCAGCCAAACCACCACGTTCCCCTCTTCATCTGCTGGTTTAAACAGTACGTCCTCCATCCCCCGCAATTCAGGCAAGGCGTCTCTTTGTTTTTTTGTCAGATTATTAAACCTGCATCTTGTAGAGATCTCCCTGAAGTCCGTTATAACCAACCTCAGAAGATCTCAATTGTGGGACATAGAGTGAGTGGAAGACAGTGAGGACAGTGGCAAGAGCCTTTCAAGCCCATTTCTGCAGACCCCATGGCTACCCTGAACATGTACTTACAGATCAAGGTTCAGCATTCGAGGCAGAGGTGTTCCAGGAGTTTTGTAACCTGTAAGGGTGCAAGAAAATAAGAACAACGCTGCACCATCCACAAACCAATGGCATGTGTGAAAAGATTAATCAGGTAGTGATAGACCTGTTGAAGACACTGCCACAGGAAGAGAGGACTATGTGGCCTGAAAAGTTGCCAGACTTAGTGGACTTGTACAATCATATTCCTGTGAATTCCACCAACTATACTCCTGCCTACCTGATGAGGGCAAGACCTGGCGAGTTGCCCACTGATTTAGACATGGGAGTGTGAACACCTGAAACAAACCCACCAGAAGCAAATTGGGATACAGAACGTCAAAAACAGTACCGTAAAGTGCAAGAGTGTGTTGAGAAAAACCTGTCAGAAGTAAGGAAAAGGCAATAGAAAGCCTACAACAAAAACAC
Source organism: Allobates femoralis (assembly GCA_033576535.1). Taxonomy (NCBI): domain Eukaryota; kingdom Metazoa; phylum Chordata; class Amphibia; order Anura; family Aromobatidae; genus Allobates; species Allobates femoralis. The sequence continues at coordinate 504,075,348 of JARQOC010000003.1, forward strand.
AACTGCAGTTCCCTTAACAACAGGAGAGCAAGTCTTCAAAAGAAAGCGGCGAACCAACAAACTGGATGATTAGTGGGAGGCAGAGCCATACACCAAATTGCCTTCAAACTTTGACAACACTAAAGTCTGCTTAATTAGTAAAGATGGAGGAGAGACCCCAGCGGCAGTTTCAAGAGACCATTTAAAGAATTGCCCTGAACAATTGAGAAACAAAGAAGCCCAACGTCCACCTCAACCCACAGATCTGAAAGAAGAGATGATTCATACAGTCCTTGGAGACTTTCCCAAAATGTGGCCACAGATAAATGGAGCAATAGTAGTCCCTGTAGTGACTTTTCCCCAAGTAGTCATGCCTGAACCAGTTGAGACTCAAAATCCACCACAAGAAAGACCTGAAGAACCACCAGTTGCAGCAGAGCAGAGTCAACCCCCTGCTAGCGGTGAATCTGTCAATCCCATGGTGAGTCTAAGATGACACTCTGGTGTACCAGTGGTAACACAGGACTAGCCAGATATCCCTCCAGGGAAGGACCTAGCCCTGGGGCGGAACCCTTGCGGAGACCACCATAACCACCATATTAAGCCCTTTTAGTCAATATCCCACTCAGTTACGAGTTAAGGATATGACAAGGGAATTAACAGAGCCAGGTATCCATCCACAGACAGCTGTTTCGGGGTATTGCCCCTCATCAGTGTGGAGTAGGATTCTGGCTAGGTAGGAGTAATGCCTGGTAGACCAACATCACAAAGCACTCACTGATCTCAGGAAGACCAGTGAAGGAAAACACTGCAGGCAGCCAGCTAAAGCGCTCAAACACAGTGAAATTCATGATGCATTGCCCCCTAGAAATTTGAATATGCAAATGGAGTCCGTGGAGCCTCGATTAAGAGTCTCAAACATGGGACTAGCCAGATATCCCTCCAGGGAAGGACCTAGCCCTGGGGTGGAATCCTTGCAGAGAACACCATAACCACCATATTAAGTGGCCCTTTTAGACAATATCCCACTCAGCTATGAGTTAAGGATATGACAAGGGCTCCATGGACTCCATTTGCATATTCAAATTTCTAGGGGGCAATGCATCATGGATTTCACTGTGTTTGAGAGCTTTAGCCGGCTGCCCGCAGTATTTTCTTTCACTGGTCTCCCTGAGATCAGTGAGTGCTTTGTGATGTTGGTCTACCAGGAATTGCTCCCACCTAGCCAGAATCCTACTCCACACTGATGAGGGACAATACCCCGAAACAGCTGTCTGTGGATCGATACCTGGCTCTGTTAATTCCCTTGTCAGAACTCACCGGCTGAGGATTCACAACATCACCTGTGAATTGTACCCTGGCTTCTACCTACTGCTACAATAAAGGTAAAGGAAACTATGCCTGCGTGTCTGTCGGTTATTCCGTGCCCTCAGTCCTGCACCTCAACAGCCTACCACCGCCATAGACTGTACCGGTTGCCCTGGGGAACCACTCTTCCTGTGGGGAGCAATATCATCCAAGCTGCAATCCCATCATCCCCAGAGGTCCCACATCGCACCGTTGGCCACTACTAGCCGAACACCATGGGTGGTGTCCCGACAAGCCATCCCCTAAATCCTATCCACTTGAACTTTTGATCTACTGCCCACGGTCACGGAGTCGGGTCTTGACCCCTGTTACTCTCCCGGAAGCCGCTAAAGCCCGGTTCCGAGTATCCCACAGTGCGACAGAAGTCTCTGACCAATTGTAGGAAGCTGCCATTGTAGAAAGAGGACATCATTATCTCTTTCCCCGTGCTACATTCTAGCAAATCCTTATCTAGGACCCAGGCGCAGATACCTCCTGCCCTGCACTTGTCATTGCACATTTATAACTACCACCAGCAAGCACATTCACTTCCCTGTCCCAGTGCAGCATTCAGCTTTCCCTACCCCAGGTCTTGGAGAACAAAAAGAAATACCCAGCCACCCAACCACAGGCCCAAGCACTAAACAGTCGCATTTTGAAACTGCTTGCCCTGGAAATGTTGCTGTTTAGGTTAGTGGACACTGAGAACTTTCTATACCTCCTTTCTGTGGTGGAGAGGGGTTTTAAAATGTTGCAAATCCAGAAGGCTCTAGTTGACAATTAATTCAAAAAATTCCATCTGACAACACTGGTGGCAGAGGTCATAGTTCCTTGGGCAACCAAGGAGAATATATGACAGAGACATACACCAGGTCCAACAGAGGAAGGGATTACTATCAAAGTTCTGGGACAGTTCCAATAGACCTTCCAGGCCCTGATGCACATGGTATTCTAACAGGAAGGGAAAAGTTTTACAACATAGTAAAGGACTACCCAGCTGTCTGTACCAGTGTCATCTTTGATATCACTATGGTCCCTTTCACATCTAATGCAGGGCTGCGTTTTGCTTCATTTGCGTTTCTATGTGTTTTTACCGCTAAAAACGCATCAAAACGCATGCGTTTTTGCCCCCATTGATTTTAATGGAAAAGCATGTAAAAAGCATGCAAAAATGCATGTGCGGTTTCAAAAACGCAAAACGCATGTGTTTTTGCAAAAGCAGACCAAAACGTTGCTTGTGATGTTTGTCCCAAAATGTGAGACTTGGGAGGGTGTAAAATACCATCTGAGGTGAATTTTTTTGAGGCTCTCGACATGGTTAATGCACCTGGTCGCCTTTCTCATGAAAGTGACAGCAGTATACCAGTCTTCCAACGATGCCGAGAACCTCAAGTCCTCCTCCCAGCGAAGCATATAGTCCAGTTTTCCCACGTTCTGGAGTCCCACTAGATATCGATAGATCCCGACATTCCCCTAGATATCTTAGGGTCGGATAAGATAAAATTTTTCAGAGCTGAGCCACATGGGATGGTTATTAAATCATCCAGGTATGAGCCAGAATTAAAGAAGTGCTGCACTTGAAAAAACTGGAGGAAAGATAAGTGGCCCCCCGGAAATTTATAACAGAATTTCTCAAAGGATAGGAGCGCGCCACTCTCAAACAGGTCACCCACCCACTTCAATCCGAGTTCCTCCTAGAGCTTAATAGTTAGGGAAGGGATATGATGCTGGAGAGCCCTGAGAGGGATAACATCCGGGGGCAAAGAAGTCCACTCCCGTGGGGAAGCCCTCCAGCAGGACAACAATGCCCGCATAGTTCCCAGTGGGGGGGACGATTGCAGGCGGCCCAGAGATTCAGAGTCCAACAACTGGCGGAGAGACCCCACGGTGGAGTAGTGCACTTCTATCTGAGTCCACACCATATGCCGGGGGGAGGTCCACCAAGACTTGGCCTCCTCTAATAATAGGGCTCTGTGATAGTCCAATCATTTGGGAGCGCCCATATCCCCCTGTTCTAACGGCATGTAAAGGACCCGCCTAGAGACTCGTGGGGTTTTGCCCGCCCAAATGTATCTGTTAAATGCCCTCTGGATTTTATCTATAAGCGAACCTGGGAAAGCTATGGAGACACATCTAAAAGTGTAAATAATCTTGGGGAGAAAGATCATCTTTAGTGCCTGAAGTCTCGCCATCCACGAGTGAGACCTAAGGGGGTGAGACTCCATCTCCTTCCCAATGCCTGAATGTAGTTTCTTCATATTGCTGAGAGCCAGATGCTTTGAGGGGCACAAGAATATACCTAAGTATGGAATTCCCCTGGGGCCCAAGTAAAGGGGAAGGATCCACCATATTCATCTATGGAGTGTTGCGGGATGTTGATGTAATAGCCCACAGGTGACGGGATACGCAAGGACTGCACGGAACACAGTGTTAAACAAATGCACTTTTAATACAACTGGGGGAAAAGTGCGGGAAAGAAGGGGAAGGAGCGGGAAGGTGTGCAAAAGTAAATACAATATATATATAGCCACTGTGACTAGTTTGCCGATAATGCAAGGTCTCTGAATGTCTTTAAATAAAGAAATGCAAAGTCTTTATCGAGCGAGACGCAGAGTGTTTGTTTTCTTTCTATTACTTGTATATCGAACTGCAGAGTCTTTTCCTATATGTCCCTGACTAAAACAGTGTGCACACTTTACTGCGAGTTTTACTGCAAGTTTTACTGCGAGGTACCTCGTTGCCGTTGATGCTGACAGGCGTCTCTCGAGTTCAGTCTTTGACCAGGATCTCTGCCTTGCTTGTGCACTCTGGCTCCTCATTCCACATCCAGTCTCTTTAGGTCTGTGTCTCTCTCTGCAACACATGTAGAAGTTGTCTCTCTTCTCCTTAAGGAAACCCCACCCATCCATCTCCTGGACTGTTCCATGTCACTTCCAGCAGCAGGGGGGTTTATCTCTGCTATCCTTTCTTTTTGGCAGCAGGTGGCAGTATAACACAAGGAAGAGTCCACAAAACAGTCCTTCAACCATATATATAAATGTTAACAGGTCTTACATTGATAGGCAAAATGACTGATTTTGAAACATTCAATTTGTAGAAGGACACACTGGAAAATAACGATAACAGTTTTATTACCGAAGGGAGTGAGAGGGATGGGTCGATGCAGGAAATAATAATGTCATCCGCGTATAAACCAATTTTATTTGTTTACGGCCAATTTGAATTCCCAAGATATCTGGGTGTGCATGGACCGAGGCAGCCAAGGGCTCCACCGCCAGGGCAAAAATTATCGGTGACAAGGGGCAGCCCTGACGAGTGCCGTTGGTGATTGAGAAATTAGGCGACAGGAAGCCCGAGGACAGAACTCTGGCATTAGGGCGGGAATATAACGATAAAACCGCCGATAGGATAGGGCCAAAGAGTCCAAATTTTTGCAGGACGGCTTCTAGGTAACCCCAGTGCACCCTGTCGAATGCCTTTTCAGCATCTAACGACAGGAATACACTAGGGGCCCCCCTCAGCTTCGCCACCGCTATGAGATGTATCATACTCCTAGCCCCGTCCTTCGCCTGTCTGCCCGACACAACGCCCACTTAGTCTGGGTCTACCAGGTCCGGCACAACCTCTGATAACCGGTTAGTTAAGAGTTTCGTGAAAATTTTTAGGTCGCGGTTGAGGAGGGATATGGGTTGGTAATTACCCGGGGAGTCCTGTGGTTTGCCTGGCTTGGGAATATTTAGTATAGTGGCTTCTAGACTCAAAGGATCAATTGATCCTATTTTCTGCCAATGTAGGAATGTCCTGGAGAGGAAAGGGGCGATGCCCGTGAGAAAGCTATATAATAATCGTTAGGCAGGTGTCACGCTGGGAGCGGGAGAGGCACTCAGCGTAGGACCACAACGGGGGGGGGGAATAAGGAGTCCCTAAAGCTATGGGCACAAGAGGGAGAGGGTGACCCCTAGTCTTACTGGGGCTGACCCTGTCTGCCCTAACGTCCCTATACAGTTTCCTCAACTGTCGCCGACCACGAACCTCGTCCCTCTCTGATCCTAGCACTACCTTATCTAAGGATCAGATGGAGAGGTTCACTAGACCCCTCCACTAACAACTAAAGACAAACACAAGGAAATAACAGACAATGGGGAAAGAAAACACTTATCTTGCAGCAGAGCACAGCAACCTCCACAACCTCTGCTTCTGCTGGAGCAAGGATAATGAGTGCACAAGGAAATATCACCTGCACCGAGGGAGGGCAATGAAACTCCTTATAAAGGTGGGAAGAACCTGCTGGGTCCTAGAGACCCAGAATACTGGTGTAGAAACCAGACCGAGCATAAGACCTTCCCAGCCGTCTCCCCATGATAGGGAGATCTTATCATACCTTCTCTTTATCTACACAGAAGGTAAATGCCCCTGAAAGACGGACCGTCCTCAAACCTTATGGCTGATTGGCCCAACGCTGGGACCGTCTGCGCGTGGCCTCTACCCTGTCATCCGTGCCACCCGTGACAGCAGGCCATCAGGGCCCGGCGCAGAGTGACGTTTTGAGGAGGCTATCACTCTCTGCACCTCCAACGGCGAGAAAGGAAGATTAAGCCTCTCTAGCTGCCCCTTACGATACCTTAGGGAGATCCAGTTTCCCCATGAACTCCCCAATACCCTCCGAGGACAGCTGAGGGGTACCGGGATCATCTTTGAGATTATATAGCCGAGAGTAGAAACGTGCAAATAAAGCCGCGATGTCTATCGGGTTTTTCACCTCAGTTCCGGACTCGTCAAGCATGGTATCGATTGCGTTTTGAACTTCCCTCTTTTTTAACCGTTTCGCTAGGATGGCTCCAGCCCTGTCACCCGAGGCGTATGACATAAGTTTGAATCGACACAGGTATTTTTCATGTTGGAGTAAAAGGAATCTATGCAGATGGAGTCTCACCTCCTGAATCAGGGAGGCGCCCCGGTCGTGATGGGGCGGTTTTGTTCGCCTCCTCCAGTTCCTGTAGGCGGCGAAGAAGCTCCATCCTCTGCGCATCCCTCTCCTTCTATAATTGGGCAGCTTTTTGTAAAAAAATACCTCTAATATAGGCTTTGTGAGAGGCCCACAAATGTCATCCATCACTTCCCCATTATCGTTAACTAGAAAAAAGTTAGAAAGTTGTTTTTTCCACCTCCCTCACCACTCCCGGGATGGACAATAGACCAGCGTTCAGAAAAAATTGAAAGTCTGGCTACCCTGCACGAGGTGCCTGAGGGAAACAAGTAACTATTATTCTATATAAAACTCGGCACTCATACGAGACTCAAAGAAAATATTTTTAGACCAGCGTTAAGACGCCAAGATCTCGGAGGGGTCATTCGGGCTCCCAAGGCTACCTCAAGGGACACTGGGGCATGATCGGACCAGGTAATCAGTACAACCTCCGCACAGGCACAGGCCGAAAGAGCAGTGTTGCTCACCAGGAAGTAATCTATCCTAGAGTACGACCCGTGCCTGTGCGAGAAGGCGTAATCCATTTCAACTGCGTGAAAGAACCTCCACACATCGTGTAAACGAAGCTCATGGCACGTGGTACCCATGTCCCATCTCTCCCGAAGCACCCCGGGAGAGCAGTCCAGAGATTTGTTCGGAACTATATTGAAGTCCCCACAAGCTATCACGGGCCTCCGTGCACAGTCCACCACAGACTCCAGGAAGGGGCGAAAGAACCTTAGTTGCCCTTCATTAGGTGCATAGACATTGGCCAGCGTCACCACCACCCCTGCAAAGGAACAAGTTAATACAATGTGTCTTCCCCCTGGGTCCACAAGTAAATCAAGTAGCCTGAATGGAATGGAATTCCTGACCAGAATACACACGCCTGCATTTTTCTTTACATTGTTAGCGTGAAAAATATGGGGGAAAAAACGGTTATGCAGCCTATAATTGTCCTCCTTCAAAAGGTGGGTCTCCTGGATACAAACCACCTCCGCCTTAGCCTTAGACACCTCCCTCCAGAAGAGCGATCTCTTAGCAGGGGAGTTCAGCCCCCGAACATTAAATGATAGAAACTTCACACTCATCGCGCAGAGATATATATATGCGTCACGCACGTAATGGCTCAAGAGGGGGAAAGAGGGAGCAGCAGGTAGAGAAAGAAATGTTAGAAATAAAGAGGTAGGGAGGAGATACCAAAACATGTAACATGTATGTAAACAAAAATATGGTCAAAACCATACTGAGGGTTGAGACCGCCTCAACGCAAAAACCCAGCGGGAGGACTACCAGGCTGATATAGCCTTGGTGTAGGGACGAGAAAAAGGAGAAGCCCAGAGCTCCACAAATGAGTCAGGGCACTCCTCTCTCTCCTGTCCAGTGATTTTTGGGAGTGACATAAAGAGTCCCGTCCCGAAAAAAACATGTAATATTATGGTTCCTCAGTCGACTCACTCCCAGTCCGTTTGGACTGTAGTGCCTCTGTCCCGAGGGCTTCGACCAGGAGAGCTTTTGTCCAGTCCCGGAGCGAGGTTCCAGGCCGTTATTGCTTTCCTCAGTTGTCTGGGAGAGTGGAAGATGTGGGTAGAACCTTTATATCTGAATTTCACCTTTACGGGAGAACCCCAACTGTACATTATGCCTTTTTCTCGTAAGATTTTACAGAATGGGGCGAACTCTCTCCTTCTCGCGAGGGTCCCTGGGGAGAGATCTGGGAACACAGCAAGTCTCGAATAAGGGGTCGGGAGGTCGGGGGAGAGTCTCATGGCCTGAAGAAGCAAGTCTTTGACAGAGGGGGTAGATAAGCACATCAGGACGTCTCTGGGCAGGGACTTCTTTATATGAGCAGGTTTAGGAATCCTGTGGATACGTGTTATTCCCAAGTTCTCTGAGGGGGTGTCAGGCAGGACCAGTTTCATAAAAGAGGTGACAGTGCCACTCAAATCCTCATCACCCTCTGCTTCTGCAATGCCCCTGATGCATAAGTTGCTGCTCCTCAGCTTGACCTCTAAGTCACACACTTTGAGCTGCAGCTGCTGCACATCTCCCTCCACAATAGTGTAGTCATCGTCCAGGGTGTTATGGACCGTGGCGTACTCAGACATCTTTGTCTCAATCAGGTGAATACGTTCCCCCAATCCCGCTATGTCCGTCCTTATCTCCGCCAGCAAGCCCCTGACGTCCTCCAGCAAGGACTTCCTTAGTGACCCCAGCAGGCTTCTCAAATACCTTTGGGTGAGTGGGGCTTCCTCCTCCTCTGCTCCGGAGTGCACCGAGGGCTGCGAGAAGCATTAGGAGATGCTGCTGGTGAGCGAGAAGGAGCCAGTGCCATCTTAGCTGCAGCGGTGCCAGATGGCCTCTCTGCCGCAAAAAAGTCTGTGACCTTCTGCGGCTCTCCCCTCTTCCCAGACGAGGCTCTCGGCATCCTCCAGGCTCCGGGTGGTTACAGGTGCGCAGGGATCGGTCAGAAGACGGCGGGCGTTGTTAGAAATGCCGCTTTGTCAGGTCCGGGTGCAGGAGCTCCTCAGTCAAGCGTCCTGCGCCATTAGCCTTCAGGCCAAGCCCCCCCATCCTTCTATTTTTTGGCTTTCACATAGTACATAGGATTTCCTAGTTTTGGTGTCCCACTACTTAATAATGGAAAAAATAAATTTTCTGGGTCCTTCCTCTACGTAGTGTATTGCAGTTTCTCCTTTTAATTTTTGCCAGCCCTTGCATATAGTGTATAGACTTTACTACTGTTGGTGTTCCATTCCTTAATAATAGGGAATTAAAAAAATGATGAGGACTTCCTCTACATGTCTTCCAGGGTATATTGGAGTCCCTCATTTTAATTTTTTGTAGGCTTTGCACATAGTGCTTAATCTTTCCTAGTGTTGCAGTCTTTACTCTTTAATAATGGGGAAAAAAAATATATATATATATTTTTTTTAAATAGCAGAAAAATAGACAGTGGCATTCACCATGATGATCTTTATCACTTTATTGCGGTATCCAAGAACACATTCCGGAAAAACAAACGGTGGGGGAGGGAGGTGCGGGAGCGAGGACGACGGCAACTGTTTCGCAGCTCAGTGGCCGCTTCTACGGGTCCTGACCCGTAGAAGCGGCCACTGAGCTGCGAAACGGTTGCCGTCGTCCTCGCTCCCGCACCTCCCTCCCCCACCGTTTGTTTTTCCGGAATGTGTTCTTGGATACCGCAATAAAGTGATAAAGATCATTATGGTGAGTGCCACTGTCTATTTTTCTGCTATTTAAACTTGGTCACTTACATATAATGTGCACCTCCATTCAATCTATACCTTCGGTCAGAGAGGATCGCTCTGGATCTCACCGGTTGCACACCACGGATAGTGCCCAGTTTTCCTTTTCTTTTCTGAGACTATAAATATATACCGTATATACTCGCGTATAAGCCGAGTTTTTCAGCCCAAAAATTGGGCTGAAAAGTACCCCCCTCGGCTTATACGCGAGTCAGTGCTGTATACCGATGTATACATCGGTATACAGCAGCCCCCGCATCCCCAGTAATGCAGGGCCCCCCCAGCCTGACTCCGGTCACCTGTAAAGTAAACTATACTTATCAGTGTCCCGCTGTCCGCGCCCGCTCGCTGCTGCAGTCCGCGATCCTCCATCTTCATGCGTCTTCTTCCTGTTTCTGTGCTCGTCGCAGGCAATGATGAGCGACGAGCACAGGAAACAGGAAGAAGACGCATGAAGATGGAGGATCGCTGACTGCAGCGGCGAGCGGGCGCGGACAGCGGGACACTGATAAGTATAGTTTGCTTTACAGGTGACCGGAGTCAGGCTGGGGGGGCCCTGCATTACTGGGGCTGCCTGTATACTACCGCTGGGGTTGCTATACACTACTACTGGGGCTGTATACACTACCACTGGGGCTGCTATATACTACCACTGGGGCTGTATATACCTCTGGGGCCCTGTATACTACCACTGGGGCTGTATAAACCACTGGGGCTGTATATACTGCTGGGGCCCTGTATACTACCACTGGGGCTGTATATACTACCACTGGGGCTGTATATACTACCACTGGGGCCCTGTATACTACCACTGGGGCTGTATAAACCACTGGGGCTGTATATACTGCTGGGGCCCTGTATACTACCACTGGGGCTGTATATACTACCACTGGGGCTGTATATACTACCACTGGGGCCCTGTATACTACCACTGGGGCTGTATAAACCACTCGGGCTGTATATACTGCTGGGGCCCTGTATACTACCACTGGGGCTGTATATACTACCACTGGGGCTGTATATACCTCTGGGGCCCTGTATACTACCACTGGGGCTGTATAAACCACTGGGGCTGTATATACTGCTGGGGCCCTGTATACTACCACTGGGGCTGTATATACTACTAGGGCTGCGTCTATACTACCACTGGGTCTGTATATACTACTAAGGCTGCGTCTATACTACCACTGGGGCTGTATATACTACTAGGGCTGCGTCTATACTACCACTGGGGCTGTATATACCACTGGGGCTGTATATACTACTGGGGCTGCGTGTATACTACCACTGGGGCTGCTGTATCTACCTCTGGGACTGGTGTATACCACACTGCTGGGGGCTGTATACTTGTGCTAGGGTCCACCCTCGGCTTATACACGAGTCAATAGATTTTCCCAGGTTTTGGGGGCAAAAGTAGGGGGGTCGGCTTATACACGGGTCGGCTTATACACGAGTATATACGCAGTGGCGTAACTACCGCGGTCGCAGCGGTCGCGACTGCGACCGGGCCCGCCCCCAGGGGGGCCCGCACCCCCCGGGGGCCCGCACCCCCCCCGGGGGACCCCGTGACCCGTGCTGACAGCCGGCCGCCACGACCGCGATAGCGCCGGCCGGAGAGGAGGGAGGACGGGAAGTGAGAGAAAGCTCACTTCCTGCTGCTGTGCCCGCCCCTCCTCTCCTCCTCAGTGCTTGTTCTGTCAGGCCGGGAGCCGGAGCCCGAGCATGGCCATGTCCGCCCCTCCTGAAATGCTGAGCCCGCCGGAATCTCTGCTGCTGGGCGGATACAACCGGCTCCCGGGGGCAGCAGTGAATGCCGGATGGTGGAGATGCACAGGGTGCGGGTCGCGTCCTTTGTGCTGGATCTGGGCAGGAGCTCATCTGTCTGCAGGTGCTGCGGGGGCTGGGGGCCATCCAGCTGGGGATCAACCACAGCAAGCTGATCCCCAGGAGAGACTTCAAGACTCTGTACCAGGACTGCACCAACGCCAGGTCAGAGACTGTATTGTGTGCCCCATATACTGTGTGCCCTCTCCATATACTGTGTGTGCCCACCCCATATACTGTACCCCCTATATTGTGTGCCCCATATACTGTGTGCCCCCTCCCACTATACTGTGTGCCCCCATACTGTGCCCTCCCCATATACTTTGTGCCCACCTCATGTACTGTGCGTACCCACCCCATATACTGTACCCCCCTATATTGTGTGCCCCATATACTGTGTGCCCCCTTCCCATACTGTGCCTCCCCATCTACTAATACCCTTCCATCTACTAATACCCTCCCATATACTGTGCCCCCTTCTTATACTGTGTGCCCCATATACTGTGCCCACCTACCCATACTGTGTGCACGCCCACCCCTTATACTGTGCCCCCTACCCATACTGTGCATGTGTGTGCCCACCCCCTTATACTGTGTGCCCCCCATACTGTGCCCTCTCCAATACTGTGCATGCCCCCCACCCTTATACTGATTCCTCCCCCATACTGTGCTGCCCACCTCTATACTGTGTGCCCCATAACAAGACTTCACCAACGCCAGGTCAGACTCAAATGTTCTGCGTGTGCCCCCCTCCCCACTGTGTGCCCCCATACTGTGTCCTATACTGTGCCTCATACTGTCTCCATAATAGGACTTCACCAACACCAGGTTATCCTCAAAATGTTATGCATTAGTTGGCTGTATGGCTGGGGCTGTGCTGTGTGGCTGACTATATGTCTGTGTGGCTGAGGCTGCGTGGCTAGCTGTGTGTGGCTGTGGCTGGCTGTGTGTGGCTGACTATGTGTCTGTGTGTGGCTGGGGCTGTGTGTCTGTGGCTGGCTGTGTGTGGCTGGTGCCACGTGGCTGGCTGGGGTTGGCTGTGGCTGGAGCTGCATGGCTGTGGATGGCTGTGTGTGTCTGGCTGTGTGTGGCTGATGTTGAATGGCTGCGTGGCTGGCTGTGTGTGGCTGGTGCCACGTGGCTGGCTGGGGTTGGCTGTGGCTGGAGGTGCATGGCTGTGGATGGCTGTGTGTGTCTGGCTGTGTGTGGCTGATGTTGAATGGCTGCGTGGCTGGCTGTGTGTGGCTGGGGCTGTGTGGCTGACTGTGTCCTGTGTGTGGCTGGAGCTGTTTGGCTGTGTGTGGCTGACTGTGTCTGTGTGTGACTGGGGCTGCTTGGCTGTGTGTGTCTGGTGCCACATGGCTGGCTTGGGTTGGCTGTGGCTGGAGCAGCATGGCTGTGGATGGCTTTGTGTGTCTGGCTGTGTGTGACTGGGGCTGCTTGGCTGTGTGTGGCTGGTGCCACGTGACTGGCTTGGGTTGGCTGTGGCTGGAGCAGCATGGCTGTGTGTGGCTGATGTTGCATGGCTGTGTGTGGCTGGCTGTGTGTGACTGACTGTGTGTCTGTGTGTGGCTGGAGCTGTGGGTGGCTGGGCTGCTTGGCTGTGTGTGGCTGACTGTGTGGTTGACTGTATGGCTGGCTGTGTGAGGCTGGTTGGATGTGTGGCTGGCTGTGGCTGTCTGTGGCTGGCTGCACCTGTGTGTGGCTGTTTGTGTGTAGCTGGTGGCTGTCTATGTGGCTGTTTGTGGCTGTCTGTGTGTGGCTGTCTGTGTGTGGCTGTCTGTGTGTGTGACTGTGTATGTGTTTGGCTGGCTGCATCTGTGTGTGGCTGGCTGGTGGCTGTCTATGTGGCTGGCTGTTTGTGTGTGGCTGTATATGTGTGGCTGGCTGTGTCTGTGTGTGGCTGTCTGTGTGGCTGGTAGCTGTTTATGTAGCTAACTGTGTGTGGCTGTCTGGCTGTGTGTGTATGTGTGTGTGGCTGGCTTTGTGTGTGTGGCTGGCTGTGTCTGTGTGGCTGGCTGACTGTGGCTCTGTGTGTGGCTGGCTGTGGCTCTGTGTGTGGCTGGCTGTGTGTCTGTGTGTCTGACCACTGGGACCCCACAATCCTGAGAAATGGAGCTTTGAAGAGCACCATGTAAATGGAGCTGTGGTTGATTATTCCCTCTGCTGAACCATTCACATGTGGCTCTTCAAATAATTTCTTTAAGAAAGGGGTGAGGGCCACAACAGGGTAAAAGCAAAATGTACGTATTGGGGCTGATGGGGCTTCTTTTCCAGGGCTGCTTTTTGGTCCCAGTTCGGCCCTGGTGGGGTGGGGGGGGGGGCCCAGGTCAACATTTCGCACCGGGGCCCGCCAGACTCTAGTTACGCCACTGTATATACGGTATATATATATTTGAGGCCCTCTTCTATGTGTCTTCCAGGGTGCATTGGAGTTCCTCTTGTAAATTAAACAGGATGTGTCTGACCATGTCACACACCCCAGATGCCCAGAAAAGGTAGTAGATGGTAAAATTACATTTACTGGTTAACTACCTGCATGTGTAGTTTTATTTAATCCTCTACTATGTCATCTACATAGGTGACAGGAAAATACGGTGAGAGATGGCCTGGCTATTCAGACTATATTCACACATTACATTTTTGCTGCATTTTTCATACGTTTTATGCAAATTAAAAGCTGATTTTTAAAGTACCAGCAAAAGCTACCGTAGATTTCATACATCTAATGCACATGATTGTTTGGTTTTTTTATGACTGAAATGGAAAACTGCTGCATTTTTTAAAGTAACTAAGAAAAAGAAGAGCGCACAATAGGGTCTTATCCGTGTTGTAATGTTAGTAAGAGTGGGTTGTATCTGACTCACCTTGTTGGGTTGTGTGTAACACAACCACTATAAAGCCTGTGTTGTAGCCAAGACAGTCGCTGCAGCGATAAGCCCAGTGTTCATACGAAGTAAGCGAAGTGATGGATCCGGCCCTACGATCGCGTTGTCGACACCGTTTCGGAGGAAGGTCCTTTGTTCTCCTGATGAAGTGTGCAGATGCACATGAAACGCGTCGAGATTTGTATCAATAAAGGTTCCTGAAAAACTAGCTATTCTGTGGAGTCTTCTTCCTCCAAAATGGTTTCGACAGCGCGATCGTGGGGCCAAATCCATCACTTCCCTTACTTCGCATTTTTTAAAGTAGCAGCATGTCAACTCTTTCAGCATTTTTGCAGCTTTTTTGTAGAATTGTGAAAACATCGAGAAAGCGCGAAATAGCAACAAAAACGCTAGGTTTCAACATAGCCTAAAGGGTGGGGGAGGCATTTTTATGTTTTTCACTTTTTAATTTTGCCTTACATACATACAGTTCATTATGCAGGAAAGTATGTTTCCTAACAATTTTTATTTTGCTATTTTATTTTATTGTTACTTTTTGCAAGTCGCACAATACTCAACATTGTTCCCAGCAGCAACCAGGGAGTCAGAGATGGATCCAGACATCTTCCCCATGCTGTTCTCTTTCCATTTGAGCACTGTATCCATCCATTTCAGCGATTATCCTCCCCTTCCCAGCTCCCTTGGGGGGGGGGGTTGCAGAAAAATGCTTGAATTGAGCTTCCCATTGATTTCTATTATACTTGTTACTCAAATCGAGCCCATACAAGCATGTGATCTGCTCAATTCAAGTATCACTCATCACTAGCCTCAACCTACATCCCTTGTAGTTTATCATTGTTCTTCTGACTTGAACACAATATTAAAGCTGCAGCAGTAACATTGTAACCCCTGAGAGTGGATGCCAGGAAACCAGTGAGAGCTAGTCTCCTGGATTTTTTTTTCCATCTGCTCTAACCTAGACTTATTGATAAAGTCTTTGTCAGTAGTGGGCAACCTCTTTAACAGCACACATTACTGATAACTAGTTGAATGCCCAATGCAATCACATTGGGAGGACGGACACTTCATGATGGGGATGGGCTCTGTGGCGCTGGGGGCGGCGGCCGTTTCCCCCCTGTGAGCACTCCACTCTGTCCACTTTCTCCCCTGTGCGCTGTCTCCCTCCCCTCTGTGCTACCTCGCTTGACCTGTCTCCCCCTGTGTGCTGTCTTCTTCCCTCATGTGCTCACTCCTTTGAGCTGTCTCCCCCATTGGGCTGTCTCTTCCCCCTGTGTGCATTCTCTCTTCTTGTGCTGTCTCGCCCCCCTGTGCTGTCTTTTCCCCTCATGGCTCTCTCCTTTGAGCTGTCTCCCCCTGTGCACTGTGTCTCCCTTCTTGTGCGCTCTTCCCCCTGTGCTTTTTCTCTCACCGGTGTGCTCTCTCCTCTGTGCGCTTTCCCTGTGTGCTCACCCCCTATGCTTTGTGTCTCCCTGTGCACTCTCCCCCTGAATTTGTTCTCTCATTTCCCCTTTTGCTATCTCTACCCCATCACTTTCCCCCTTGTGTGCTCTCCGCTTGTGATTTGTCTCTCCCCATATGCCCTCCCCGCATCCTTTGTCTCTCCCCTGTGTGCTCTCTCCCCTGTGTGCTCACCTTCCTGTGCTTTGTCTCTCCCCCATATGCTCTCTCCCTGTGTGCTGTCTCTCTCTCTACCCCCTGTTGTTTGTATCTCCCTCTGTGTGCTCTCCCCTCCTGTACTGTCTCTTCCCCATTCGCTTATCCTCCCTGTGCTTTGTCTCTCCCCCTTGCACTCTGTCCCCTATGCTGTCTTTCCTCTCCTTTGCACTATCTCCTTGTACTTTGTCTCTTGCCCTTGTGCTCTCCCACTATGCCCTCTCTCCTCCTGTGCTTTGTCTCTCCCCATGTGCTCTCTTCCTTTGTGCTTTGTCTCTTCCTATACACTTTCTCCTTGTTCTCTCTCTTCCACCTGTGCTGTCTCTTTCTCACCATACGCTCTCCCCATATGTCTCTCTTTCCTGTGCTTTGTCTCACCTCCAAGCACTCACCCCCGTGCTTTGTCTCTCCCACGTACGTTCTCCCCCTGTGGTTTTTCTCTCCCTAATGTGCTTGTCCCCTCTGTGCTTTGTCTCTCCCCTTGTGCTCTCTTCCCTATGCGCTCTCTCTCTCCCCTGTGTTGTCTCTCCCCTCCTTTGCACTCTCCCCTTGTGCTTTGTCTCTTGCCCTTGTGCTCTCTCCTCCTGTGCTCTTTATCCCCTGTGGTCTGTCTCTTCCCATGCACTCTTTTCCCTTGTGCTTTGTCTATACCCTATGCACCTTCTCTCCTCGTGTTCTCTGTGTCCCCCCCTGTGCTGTCTCTCTCTCTCCTCTATGAGCTCACCTTTGAGAGCAGGTGTCCAAAGATGGTGGTGGCATAAGTGTGCATGCGGGCCAGTCACTCCACCTTCATCTTTGTACACCCAAGTGTCCAAAGATGAAATGAGTGTATCCACTGTGTGCAGGCACAGTTACTGTGGCCACCACCATCTTTGGACACCCAAGTGTCTTAGGATGGTGACCGGTTTGAGTAACTGGGCCTGCATGTGCTGGGTGCGCACATGCCCAGTTACTCATTCATGTCAAGTGGTGTGGCATGTGCAGCAGGGATGTCTGGTGATGACTACAGGTGCGTTGTGTGTGGTGGCGGTTCCTACCATCAGTTTTGGGTGTACGTGATCTTGGTTGTCGGCCGCACCACTGACAATACAGTGCAAGGGACCAGTACTGCCAGCAGGTGCCATATTTGCACACCCATTACTTGGGTGTGCAAATATGGCTGTCGGAGGCACGTGATAGAAGGACAGCCGGACGGAAGATGATGACGGATGGGACAAGGTAATTATATACAGTTAGGGCCAGAAATATTTGGACAGTGACACAAGTTTTGTTATTTTAGCTGTTTACAAAAACATGTTCAGAAATACAATTATATATATAATATGGGCTGAAAGTGCACACTCCCAGCTGCAATATGAGAGTTTCCACATCCAAATTGGAGAAAGGGTTTAGGAATCATAGCTCTGTAATGCATAGCCTCCTCTTTTTCAAGGGACCAAAAGTAATTGGACAATGGACTCTAAGGGCTGCAATTAACTCTGAAGGCGTCTTCCTCGTTAACCTGTAAACAATGAAGTAGTTAAAAGGTCAGGGGTGGATTCCAGGTGTGTGGTTTTGCATTTGGAAGCTGTTGCTGTGACCAGACAACATGCGGTCAAAGGAACTCTCAATTGAGGTGAAGCAGAACATCCTGAGGCTGAAAAAAAAATAAAAAATCCATCAGAGAGATAGCAGACATGCTTGGAGTAGCAAAATCAACAGTTGGGTACATTCTGAGAAAAAAGGAATTGACTGGTGAGCTTGGGAACTCTAAAAGGCCTGGGCGTCCATGGATGACAACAGTGGGGGATGATCGCCGCATACTTTATTTGGTGAAGAAGAACCCGTTCACAACATCAACTGAAGTCCAGAACACTCTCAGTGAAGTAGGTGTATCTGTCTTTAAGTCAACAGTAAAGAGAAGACTCCATGACAGTAAATACAAAGGGTTCACATCTAGATGCAAACCATTCTTTCAATTCCAAAAATAGACAGGCCAGAGTTAAATTTGCTGAAAAACACCTCAAGAAGCCAGCTCAGTTCTGGAAAAGTATTCTATGGACAGATGAGACAAAGTTCAACCTGTACCAGAATGATGGGAAGAAAAAAGTTTGGAGAAGAAAGGGAACGGCACATGATCCAAGGCACACCACATCCTCTGTAAAACATGGTGGAGGCAACGTGATGGCATGGGCATCCATGGCTTTCAATGGCACTGGGTCACTTGTGTTTATTGATGACATAACAGCAGACAAGAGTAGCCGGATGAATTCTGAAGTGTACCGGGATATACTTTCAGCCCAGATTCAGCCAAATGCAGCAAAGTTGATTGGACGGCGCTTCATAGTACAGATGGACAATGACCCCAAGCATACAGCCAAGCTACCCAGGAGTTCATGAGTGCAAAAAAGTGGAACATTCTGCAATGGCCAAGTCAATCACCAGATCTTAACCCAATTGAGCATGCATTTCACTTGCTCAAATCCAGACTTAAGACGGAAAGACCCACAAACAAGCAAGACCTGAAGGCTGCGGCTGTAAAGGCCTGGCAAAGAATTAAGCAGGAGGAAACCCAGCGTTTGGTGATGTCCATGGGTTCCAGACTTAAGGCAGTGATTGCCTCCAAAGGATTCGCAACAAAATATTGAAAATAAAAATATTTTGTTTGGGTTATGTTTATTTGTCCAATTACTTTTGACCTCCTAACATGTGGAGTGTTTGTTAAAGAAATGTGTACAATTCCTACATTTTCTATCATATATTTTTGTTCAACCCTTCAAATTAAATGTTACAATCTGCACTTGAATTCTGTTGTAGAGGTTTCATTTCAAATCCAATGTGGTGACATGCAGAGCCCAACTCGCGAAAATTGTGTCACTGTCCAAATATTTCTGGCTCTAACTGTAAATAGATTGTAAACTGATAGTTAGCAGTCACTAGATCTCCAATCTCTACTATCTGGGATCTGGATACAGAGGGATGCTGGAACTACACAGATCGTATTATTCCAGCTTCCACTAGTGGAAAAAACATTAATAATAATAGTACATCAATAAATACAAAATGATAAATAATAACCAATAATTTAATAGTAAAAAAGGTGCATTTTACATGTACACGTTATAATGCATCCATATCATAGACTATATGCTAGCTGCATTATTGCCTGACACTAGCCATTGCCTCCCTAGCCTCATCCTTATTTGGTTTTACTTCTACAATACCATTTTCTGTACTGTATATGGGTGCAGTATGTCCTTTTGAGCTCTGTTCAGATCTTCCATTGTGGCTTTGGCCAAAAAATACCAGATAACAGTGAATAAAGTAAGAAATAAGGACAGACATCATTATGGAAACACAACTGACCCTACTGTAGTCAATGGGGGTCTCTTGGTCACCAGTAGTGTCTGGCATAAGATGGCTATGGCACTACTTTGATTTATATTGTTCTGCTCTTCTGACAGAACAATAGAAATGAATAACACAAATGTAAACAATGCTACCTGTTATTCTTCCTGTTAATTTTAAAAGATCTTCCCATCTACAATTAATAATTATATCCGATTGCTTTCTTGGCGGCACCCAGAAATTATTATCGCAATGGTGTACATCATGTGAAAAGATTGAGAAACATTGATGTAGATAGCATGATGGCAAACACAGCAGCCCCACAAACTCTTGCTCAGCAGGAGCCCCACCAATTGGATATCGATGACCTATACTGTGAAACAGTATTAACCCTTTGAGTTGGCAATGCCCCTCTTTCCTCACAAAGCAATCCACTTTATTGATAAAGGGCAAGAGGGGCTTTTGGAAAGGCTTTGGCACTGCTTTATGGCTGTACCTGTAAGTTCTACTCTTGGAAGAAGTCAACAAAAGAGATCCCATAAACCACCACAGCAGCTAAAAGGTAAGGCGACAGAGTCAAATTCAAGATGAACTGGCAATATAATTTTTATTGGATAGCCTTTCTTGTAATCAATTCAAGGAATATAGAAATCGATTCAACTATCTATTTGTGTGCTGTGAATACAGCTGAAGATTCATCTAACTGTGCATATATGAAGCATAGCATGTATTACGAGAATGTTACATGCATGATTGATTTAGGTCACAGTGTTTGCCAGTTTTCTACTTGTTAAATGGTAAGTCATTACCAGATTGTGATATGCCATAATATTGTAATATTTTACTTGATTACTTCTTCACATTGCCTACAATCTGCCTCTTCTTATAGCTTGTATATTAACACTGCTGTTCTGTTCGGGTGTACTATACACTTAATGTTCCAGTCATTTTTGATCAGACCTATTAAAGCCTTGATTTTTAGCTAATTTAAGTGTTTTACTTGAATGCCTGTGGAATTATTATAATGTATATGTGGCACCCTGGCACCTGTTGGGCACCACAGAAATCCTTAGGGCACGACTGGAGTTAACAGCAAAGCAAAATTCACAAAACACCAAACAACACAACAACACCTTAGAACACCTGGTTTCACCCGAGCCTCTAGGGGGAGCTCCACTGGTCACTTTGAGCCAGTTCCCCTATAAATAGAGTCTTGGAGGGAGAAACACCAGTGAGTGTGCAGACGCTACAAGAGCTGCAGGTTGTGGAAGATCTCAAGCTTATGAGACACACACCAGGCCTAGTCAGCCTAGCTACCAGTGAGGAAATCCCTGCAATTGGGATAATAGGAAAGGAGAAGCACCTCTCAAGGAATACCAGAGTTACACCAACTCTTCCCTCATCCTCCGGTTACTGGAACCGAAGCTGGGAGAGCCACCCAGCCATCACAGAGAACCAGCACCATCAACAGGAGGTTTAGCCACCTGTTCCACCTGATGCACCTACTGACGAGAGCCCAGGGAAGAGTACTGATCCTGCTCAAACCCTTTTACAGTGCCCTCATTGCTGTTAACCAGGTGAAGCAAGTTCCATTGAACACACTGCCCGGTCAGGCTGGATCCACATCCATCCGACCATAATCAGAGAACTAGAGAAAGGAAGCCTAACACTGCTTGCTGTGAACCTCCAGAAATGCCGACTTCACTATCCCGGTCCGAGTGTACCTGATTACCACCCAGTAAAGGTACCTAAAAGAGACTTTGTGTGGTTGTGCGTTACTCCTGGATTTGGCGCGCAGCATCCCGCAGCTGCCTCACAACATCTTGCGCAGCTCCCGGCTCCGGGGACTCCCGCTCGTCCTGTGGGGAGCGTCCCATCTCACTGTATAACATCCCCCGGAGACCCGAACAGCGCTGGTAAGGTTACCAGAACACCCGCAGGTGGCGTCACGAAGACAAATCATCCCTACTGTTCCGCCATTTCCCCTTTTGATCTGGACCACCGGGCCTACACCACCGCAGGCGCGGTTCCGTGACTGGAGGAGAAGCAACGCCCGCTCCGTGTACCCCTGGCTACGGTGAGTCATATATGAACATGGTTGCTCATAAATAAATAAAAATGAAATCAAAAACTTTTAATTCAGCCAGAACAGCAGGGTTAAATGCAGGTGTATTTATAATCATAGAAATGGATATGTGTGGGCTGCTCGGAATATAAATAGGCATTTTATATCATTATCTTTCTCCTAGACTAGAAACATTTCAGTGTGCAAAGCAAGCTAAAGAGAGAAGACAATAAAATCACGTCTGTAGGGAGAAATCACAGTACAGGATACAAAAGATACAAATTGCTAAAGAAGGATAATCTTTAAATCCAGTTTCGCTCTTTTTAAACCTCTCCTACAACTTTTATACATTTGAAACGTTCTTAAGTCTATTAAATGACTTATTTTTAAGTGGAAGAAGGTTGCATTGATCATTTAAACTGGAATGTGGCAGACTATGCAGTTGGCATGATACCAAAAGAAAATAGACTGTTTATAAGATCTCCAAATGATTAAAAAAGGAAAGGCTGAAACGCCTCTTACTGCCTTTTCTTTAACAATATTATACATTTAGTGCAATAACTAAATAAAAAATAGATAGAACTATAAGCATGTATTTCCTGGATGTCCTATGGAAGCACATAATGCGATAAGATTAGACGCCTACTTTGGATAACTTACCGTATATACTCGTGTATAAGCCGACCCGTGTATAAGCCGACCCCCCTACTTTTGCCCCAAAAAATCTGGAAAAACCTATTGACTCGTGTATAAGCCGAGGGTGGACCCCAGCACAGGTATACAGCCCCCAGCAGTGTGGTATACAGGCCCCCCAGTGGTATACAGGCCTCCCCAGTGGTAGTATACAGAAGCCCCAGTGGTAGTATACAGCTGCCCCAGTGGTAGTATATAGCATCCCCAGCAGTCCCAGTGGTAGTATATAGCATCCCCAGTGGTAGTATATAGCAGCCCCAGCAGTAGTATATAGCAGCCCCAGTGGTAGTATACAGCAGCCCCAGTGGTAGTATACAGCAGCCCCAGTGGTAGTATATAGCAGCCCCAGTGGTAGTATATAGCTGCCCAGCAGCCCCAGTGGTAGTATACATCAGCCCCAGCAGCCCCAGTGGTAGTATACAGCAGCCCCAGTGGTAGTATATAATAGCCCCAGCGGTAGTATACAGCAGCCCCAGTAATCCAGGGCCCCCCCAGCCTTGCTCCGGTAACCTGTAAAGTAAAATATACTTATCACTGTTCTGCTGCCGTCCGCGCCCGCATCTGCCGACATCCCGATCCTCCATCTTCATGCGTCTTCTTCCGACTTCCTGTGTTCGGCGCCGGCAATGACGTCATCAGAGGAAACCGGAAGAAGACGCATGAAGATGGAGGATTGGGATGTCGGCAGATGCGGGCGCGGACGGCAGCGGGACAGTGATAAGTATATTTTACTTTACAGGTTACCGGAGCAAGGCTGGGGGGCCCTGGATTACTGAGGCTGCTGGGGCTGCTGGGGCTGCCTGGGCTGCCGTATTGACTCGCGTATAAGCCGAGAGGGGTACTTTTCAGCCCAATTTTTGGGCTGAAAAAACTCGGCTTAGGGCCCTTTCACATCAGCATTTTTTGAAATTTGCGGCAGATGCGGTGAAAAAACTGCATCTGCCGCAATTACCGCATACCGGCTGCACTTGCGGCGCGGTTGCGGTAAACGCCATGCAAAGTATAGGCGTACTTGCGGCAGGTGCGGCAAGTGCGGTTTTGCATTTGCGGCAGGTGCGGCAGCGAAAAAAACCGCGGTCAGCCGCGTTTTTTTTCGCGGCCGCACCTGCCGCAAGTGCAAAACCGCACCTGCTGCAAGTACGCCTATACTTTGCATGGCGTTTACCGTAACCGCGCCGCAAGTGCAGCCGGTATGCGGTAATTGCAGCAGATGCGTTTTTTTCACCGCATCTGCCGCAAATTTCAAAAAACGCTGATGTGAAAGGGCCCTTATACGCGAGTATATACGGTAATATATCGATTAAATTAACAAGTGCCAATTACACAGCATAAAAATGACTGAGCGAGAGAGTCCATATATTTTGTTTTATTTCATTTGATAGCAGACATACTTACTTTTTTATCGCCACAATCATCAATCCTCTACACACAGGTTCTTGTGTTTCTTGGTTTACGTGTACAATACCTCCACTGGAAAATAGTTGTGAACGTAATGTAATAGTTGTGAATGTAAACAGTGAGTGTTTTGTCCCTCAGCCCTATGCTCAATAAAGTATGTACAATACATGCACCCTCTTCTGTTATCAAGCTGACCCCATGGTCATACCCTTACGGCTTTAGGAAACATGGTATGGTGAGTTCTTGTGTGTCTATTCGTCTGGGTGTTTT
This sequence comes from Allobates femoralis, assembly GCA_033576535.1. NCBI lineage: Eukaryota > Metazoa > Chordata > Amphibia > Anura > Aromobatidae > Allobates > Allobates femoralis. The sequence goes on from JARQOC010000003.1 coordinate 504,099,024, forward strand.
GTGTACAGTGTTTTGCTACTTTCTGGATGGGTGAACACTTCTCTTGTCTGTGTTGACTGGTTAGACTTGTACCTTCACACCAAAAGTCTAAGGCTGCCTTCACATTTGCGTTTTGGAGCGCAGCGTACCAAACGCAGCCAAACGCTTGCGCACATGCGTTCCTATGTTTAACATGGGAACGCATGTGCCTGAGTATGGCTGCGTTTGGCCGTATTTGCGTTCAGATGCGCATAATTTATGCGCCCTCCGACCGCACTCCAAACACAGCATGCAGCATTTTTTTGTGCATTCGCGGCGCTTGTTCTATCCGCAAGCGCACAAAAAATGCATTGATCTCAATGGATCCGCAGTGTCCTCTGCATGACACCGCAGGAGGAAACGCTGCGGATCTCATTGAAATCTCTCCGGTGGCCGCCGGTGATCACTGGCGGCCACCGGGAGATCAGGCGGGGCCACAGCTGATCTCCCGCCAGTGTCAGCAGGGACAAACAGCTGATCTGACAGCTGTTTAAATCTCCCGCACTGACACCGAATAGGTGATGACGGCGCGGGAGATTTGAAGCAGCGATCAGCTGTTTCTTATCTCCTGCACTGATATCACCTATCCGGTGTCAGCGCGGGAGATTTAAACAGCTGTCAGATCAGCTGTTTGTCCCTGCTGACACTGGCGGGAGATCAGCTGTGTCGGGAGGAGGAGATCTCTGCCGCTGATCTCCTCCTCCCGCCCGCCCCAGAGACAGCTGATTGGCTGCCGGGGCACCATAGTAATGTGAACGCATGCAGAGATTCTCCGCTGCGTTCACATTATTATGGGCTGCTTTTGCCTGCGTTTGCGTCTGCATGCCCTCTGCATGCAGATTCAAACGCAAGTGTGAAGGCAGCCTTATTGATGTCACCTGGTCTCAAAGGATTTGAACCATACTTCCCAATTTAGTGAGCGGGCTCTTCTCATTCTGTTGCTCATTTACTGTGCAAGAGAGCTCTCAAAGCTGAGAGGTACTCTGTTTCAGTGCAGGGGTATGGTCTTTTGCAGACCGTATTAGGATTTCATTAAGATACCATTTATATCTCTTTTTTTTCCACTTGTTTAGCTCTCCAAACACAAGAACTGTGATACCTACTGTATAATCAACTTCTCCCAAATGATCATATAAGCAATACTTGCTCTGCTTTTCTACCATCCGATCTTATTCCTGTGCTACAGTCTAAGGAAAAATCCCTCATCATGTGTTTGAAGGAACAAATGTCTGAATTATGTCACCAAATTAAATCAACTGTCAAAAATTGCCTTGTAAGAAATGCTGTCAAGATTCTTCTCCTCAGCTGGAGGTTTATTCATCAGCTTTCTCTGACCAGTCCGATGATGTTTTTACTTCTGATAGTCCTGAACTATTTGCTTCTGAAGATCTATTCTTCCAAGTGATAGATACTTCTTTCCACCTAAATCAATCAAGCATACAGTAGAATCAGATAAAATACAGAAGAAAAATAAAAAAGCGTCAATATTACTTCTCTACCAATATGGAGAAATTATTTCCATCACACCCAAGGACACCCCAAGCTTTAAATCTCTCTAAAAGCAGGTTGCTGAAAGTGTCTCAAAAATGGGAAATTCACCAAAGATAGATGTTACAGTATCCACACAGTACAAAAAAGCTTTATTCCGAACTCAAGAAACACCACTGAGAAAAAGCAAATAGACAGGAAAGATGATATCTTTCTGAATAAGAATAATGTTGCAACAATCTCTACTGTCAGAATTTCCCTGTCTACTGTCCCTGTCGCTAGAGCTTTAAGAGCTTGGCTTAATCAACTTACTTATGAGCTCCAAGATGGAGTTTCCAGGGATGAGATACCTATCTGAATAAGGATAATGCTACAACAGACTCCACTGCCAAAATTTCTATCTCCTCTGTCCCTGTCACTAGAACTTTAAGGGCTTGGCTTGATCAACTGACTTATGAGCTCCAAGATGGAGTTTTCCGGCATGACATATTTGAGCATTTTCCTTTAATGAAATACCGTATGCCATTGATTTCCTGTGATGCTCCAGTTGACACCCTTGCATTTTCCAAGTCCATGGCTATCTTCAACACTAACAAAGTTACTGTAGAACAAAGAATGGTTTGGTGATGTACATTTCAACAATCATTTTTGTACCTTGCCCTTCCAACCATCATCTTTATTTAATCCTCAACAAGAGGATATTATCAAATCCATCACCAAGGTGAAAAGTGCATCTTTTCTACAGTCCAGAAGATCTTTTAGGCCAATTTGCACACAAGCAATGAGAAAGTTTAGGAGAAGATTTAATACAGAAGGCAGTTTAGGCCAAAACCTAGTCCTTTCACATCTAAAATGAAGCCTTCCAGCCAGAAATCTGATTTATGACATCATAAATTTATTCTCACCTGTAGGAGGAAGATTGTCTTTTTATTTCAAACATGGTGTTCCACATTTTCAGATGCCTGGGTATTATATATGATAATTAGGGTTAATCTCTGGAATTAAATGGTTTTAGACCAAATAGAACTGTTTGAAATTCAGACAAGAAGCCAGTTGTTCTTTGCTGTATCCAAGAATTTGTCGACAAAGGAGCACTACATCCAGTTCCCTTACATGACAAGGGGAATGGTGTTTACTTCAGAATATTTCTGTACCAAAACCAGAAGTGAAGTGATGTTATTATACAAAGAATATCACCTACCTAAACAATTTTCTGGAGAAAATGAAATTCAAAATCCAAAGAAGACTATATTGCCACCATTGATCTTTGGGATGTCTGTCTACATATTCCAAACATTCCAGCCCACAGGATTGCTGATCCAGGTGAACCTTCAAAGCTTCCATCTACAATTCTGCTGTCTTTCATTCAATATTTTGATAGCTCCACAAAAATGACAGCAGTCCACTCTTTGACTCCAAGGGACAACTGGCTGTCATAACTCAGTCTCGGCTATACCTATACAATGCTATGCTGCACTCAATCCTGTCTATGAAGGTGCTAACTAAACACAATTCTATTTCAAATAGAAATAGTTGGACTCGACTTAGACTTACTGTATATACTCGCGTATAAGCCGAGTCTTTCAGCCCAAAAATTGGGCTGAAAAGTCCCCCCTCGGCTTATACGCGAGTCACTGTATACTGTATACAATGTATACAGTATACAGTGCCCCCCCCATATCAGTATACAGGCCCCCCTTGGGTAGTAATCCTGTAAAGGAAGAGATTAGTATACTTATCCCTCCGCTGTCCCGCTGCCGCTGTCCCGCCGCCGCCATCGCGCTCTTCCGTCTTCATCCAGCGTCTTCCGTCTTCTTCCGGCTTCCTCCGATGGTTGCAGGCAATGACGTCATTGCCTGCGCGACAGAGGAGGAAGCCGAAAGAAGACGGAAGACGCTGGATGAAGATGGAGCAGCGTGATGGCGGCGGCGGCAGCGGGACAGCGGAGGGATAAGTATACTAATCTCTTCCTTTACAGGATTACTACCCAAGGGGGGCCTGTATACTAATATGGGGGGGGCTGCTTTATATACCTCTGGGGCTGCATATACCTCTGGGGCTGCATATACCTCTGGGGCTGCATATACCTCTGGGGCTGCATATGGGGCTGCATATACCTCTGGGGCAGCATATTCCTCTGGGGCTGCATATACCTCTGGGGCTGTATATACCTCTGGGGCTGCATATACCTCTGGGGCTGCATATGGGGCTGCATATACCTCTGGGGCTGCATATACCTCTGGGGCTGTATATACCTCTGGGCCTGCATATACCTCTGGGGCTGCATATACCTCTGGGGCTGCATATGGGGCTGCATATACCTCTGGGGCTGCATATACCTCTGGGGCTGTATATACCTCTGGGCCTGCATATACCTCTGGGGCTGCATATACCTCTGGGGCTGCATATACCTCTGGGGCTGCATATGGGGCTGCATATACCTCTGGGGCTGCATATACCTCTGGGGCTGCTGTATACTACCACTGGGGCTGCTGCTGTATATACCACTGGGGCTGCTGCTGTATACTACCACTGGGGAGGCTGCTGTACACCTCACTGCTGGGGGTTGTATACCTGTGCTGGAGTCCACCCTCGGCTTATACGCGAGTCAATAAGTTTTCCCAGTTTTTGGGGGCAAAAGTAGGGGGGTCGGCTTATACACAGGTCGGCTTATACACGAGTATATACGGTATTTCTAAATAGAGACAAAATGATAATGAAAAAGTAGAGATACTTAGTATTATGGAAATGGCCAAATCGATAATTCACCCAGTTGCCATGTTGAGGCAATCTCTATCAACTGGGTCCTTACACTGATGTAACTGCCTGATGTTGTTCTGGGCTTTTCCTCATCGGCTGATACCAGAGAACAATGGATTTGCAGTCTTATAACTAAAGACCCGTATGCAAGCACCTTTCCACACTCTAGTTGTCAGAGATAAGCTATTGCCCTCTGGTATCAGTCTCTAGCACGCCTAAGGGGTTAACCTCTTTTCCCAAGGCACCAATTAGATATTCAAAGCACCTGTCTTTAGTTATAAGACTGCAAATCCATTGTTCTCTGGTATCAGCTGATGAGGAAAAGCCCAGAACAACATCAGGCAGTTACATCAGTGTTAGGACCCAGTTTATAGAGATCGCCTCAACGTGGCAACTGGGTGAATTATCGATTTGGCCATTTCCATAATACTAAGTATCTCTACTTTTTCATTATCATTTTGTCTCTATTTAGAAATAAGTCTATGTCGAGTACAACTATTTATATTTGAAATAACTCAGTCTCGGGACTTGATACAGTGACCTCTTGCTCTGTGGTGGTTTTCTTTCCATGTTGAGCCCCAGCCTGGTTGGTTTCTGTTCTTATGTTGATGGTTGTTTTATGTTTGCGGCTTCCTCTGGCTTTTGGCTTGTTAAGTGTTCTCTTTTGCTCAGTTCATCATAGTCCTATCACATCCAGGGTGGTGCAATTTATACTTTACTTTCACCTTTTCACTTGCTATATTTCTATGTAAATTTCTGATAAGGAGTTTCAACCTTGCAGCTAAGAGATTTTGCCTTTTAGACAGAGACCAGTGTTGTATTTGCTCTGTGTATTTCTAATATGCCTTCCTTACACTTATCTTCTGTTTTTGGTTAGGTTGTTGAGGTTATCCTTGCTTGAATGTATTACTTTTTTTGTCCACTTGTGCATGTGCATTATGTTTTCTCATCTTTGGATTTCCTTCTACCCCTGCACACTTTTCTTACCTTGGTTAGTTGTTTGTAGCAACCTCCACTGTGGTTCCTCTATGTACTGTCACAGGGGGCTATGTACCATCACAGGTGGCTATGTACCATCACTGTGCTCTGTGTACCGTCACTGGGGGCTATGTACCATCACTGGGGGCTATGTACCGTCACTGGGGGCTATGTACCATCATTGGGGGCTATGTACCGTCACTGGGGGCTATGTACCATCATTGGAGGCTATGTACCATCACTGGGGTTATGTACCGTCCCTGGGGGCTACCATCATTGGGTCTATGTACAATCACTGGGACCTATGTACCATTACTAGGGGCTATGTACCATCACTAGGAGCCATATCCAGCATGGAATGGCCCCATGTACCAGGATAATAATAATAATAAATCTTTATTTATATAGTGCCAACATATTCTGCAGCACTTTACAATACAGTGGTTTATAAACGAAAAATATACAATATAGCAAGTAATTCCAGTAGAGAAAGAATACAGCACAATAATTGAATACAATACAATAAGCATAGAAACAATGTAAAAAATACAATACAATAAATAAAACAAAAAAATAAAGGTGACCCTGCTCAAAAGAGCATACAATCTACAATGGGATAGGGGTTACACAAAGTACATGGGCTTATTCCACTGATAGTCCAAACATCTTGAGGAAAATGGGGGATAGAAATAAAGTTACATGAATGGTCACCAGACAATCTGTGTAGAGCTTTTGGGTTGGTGGAGTTTGAAGAAGAGTTATGTCGAGAGAGATAGTGAATGAGCTATGTACAGTACAAAGGAATTTTGTTAGGGAGCATGATAGGGCGCCTTAAAAAGATGTGTCTTTAGGGAGCGTCTAAAGCCATGCAAGTTGTGGATAGTCCTAATTTCATGGGGTAGAGCATTCCAGAGAATTTGTGCAGCTTGGGAAGTCTTGGAAGTCTTGGAGCCGGGAGTGGGAGGATCAGATTAGTGCAGATGTTAGTCGAAGGTCATTTGTAGAACATAGAGAACGGGTGGGGTGATAGACAGAGATGAGTGAGGAGATGAAGGGAGGTGCTGCAGGATGGGGGATATATACACTACCATTCAAAGGTTTGGGGTCACCCAGACAATTTTGTGTTTGCCATGAAAACTGATACTTTTATTTATCCAATGAGTTGCAAAATGAATAGAAAATATAGTCCAGACATTGACAAGGTTAGAAATAATGATTTGTATTTGAAATAATAATGTTCTCTTCAGTTGTTTTGCATCTCACAAATGTTCTTCTGTATGATCCAAACACCTCAAAATTTGAATCGTCTATCCATAACACTTCATTCCAATCTTCCTCTGTCCAATGTCTGTGTTCTTTTGCTCATATTAATAATTTCCTTTTATTAGCCAGTCTCAGATATGGCTTTTTCTTTGTCACTCTGCATTAAATAGCATTAAAAAACAGACGTTTGCAGCTAGAATAGTCATTTACCACATTAACAATGTATAGAGTGTATTTCTGATTCATTTAATGTTAGCTTCATTGAAAAAATATGTATGCTTTTTTTTCAAAAATAAGGAAATTTCTAAGTGACCCCAAACTTTTGAACGGTAGCGTATACCAGGATGGGGTATATATATGAAAGGATGAGGGACATATATACTGATTGAAAGATGGACACTGACATTATAAGACAAACCCAATTTAACATTAAAAAAAATATTTTTCTCTTTTCCTTCACCAAATTTGGAGGTGCGTCTTATAATCAGGTGCGTTTTATAAAGCAAAAAATATGGTAATTCCAAGATAAGAAGTGTTCTTTGTAATATAATTTAAAGTAAGACAGAATCAAATTCTGATCCTTTACAGGGGCATTAACAAACATACTTTCAGATTTATCTACATTGACCCTCAGTCCTAAACCCTCTTCAAACTGTGAAAGTTTTAATTAAATTTGTTAGAGATATATGAGGATTTATCAGGGTCAATAGAAGATCATCTGCGAACAGTCTAATTGTGCATATGTTTTTCCCTATTTTGGGGCCAACAATATCTGGGTAGGATCAGATCTGTTAGGCCAGGGATTCCATGGTCATTGCCAACAAAGCTGGCAACAGGGAGAATCCCTGCCTAGTTCCTCTTTTGGTTAAAATGGGTTCTCGAGATGCAGACAGTAGTTTCAAATATGCTATCGGGTTGTTATAAAGAAGTTTAAGTGATCCTATCAGTTGCTGGGATAATCCCATTTTAATAATATAATAAATAAATCTTTATTTATATAGCGCCAACATATTCCGCAGTGCTTTACAATACAATGGTTTGTTTACGAGCGGTCATAGGTAACAATAAAAATATACAATAGAGTAAGTAATTAAAGTAGAGAATCAATGTAAAAAATCCAGTACACTAAGCAGAGAATCAATGTAAAAGTACAATACTTATAGCAGAGAAACAGTGTAACAAATGAAGCAGAGAAACAATGTAAAAAATACAGCACAGTAATTAGATAAAGTACAATAAGCATAGAATCAATGTAAATAGTACAATACAATGATTAAGGCAAAAATAAAGGTGACCCTTCTCAAAAGAGTTTACAATTTGCAACGGGACTGGGGTTTCACAGGGTACAGGGGCTTATTACAGTGATGGTCCATGTATCAGTGTGGCGCCCCGCAACGAGTGCGTCACAAGAGGGTATTGCAGCCACAAATGCAGCCGCAATATCCTCTGACTCAGCAATGATCCGGTTAACATAGAGATCCAACCCAACATGCAACACCTAGAACAGGGGACCAATCATAGGTCCTGGGGGGTGGAGTGTTAGGGTAGTGTAGTAGAACACAGACAATAATCTTGAGAGTTGAGAGGAGAACAAGCTAGAACTTGGAGAGGAGCGGGGGCTCCGCACCCCGTGCGGGCCCCTGGGCCGTCACCGGTCGGGTGTCAGCACCTGAGGCCTTAACCACCGGGATTGGGCATTATCTACACGGGTTCCCAAAAGACTCCCGTGCCCACAACTTACAGCCGGTTCACTGGTACCGAAGCTGGCAGCAGTTCACCTCTGCCACGCGAACCAGAAGAGTGGAGGAGCAGCTTCACAGGAGCACCCCACCACCAGCCAGTTTCCAGTCGTCTAACCAGCGGTGTACCCACTGAGGGATCCAAGGCTCCCCAAAGCATCCGGAACGTACATCATGGATAGGGCATTGAAGCAGCCTCCCCGTACCCGACCTGGTATTCCTGGGCGACACTGGCAACCAAATAGGTAGAAAGGAGGAACACTGCGGATCTCTAAGGGACACCATCACTGCTGAGTCCACCTGGTCTACTACTCAACCACTGTATGCCATTTACTGCCTGCTGGTTACAGTAAAGACCCGTTGCAGAGACTTTCTGTGTCCGTGCTTCCTTATGAACTGTCCGTCCGCACTACAAGGTAACCGCAGCTGAAAACAACATCTTGAGCAGCTCCAGCCTCCGGGGATCACCGCTCAGCCTGTGGGGAGCGTAACATCTTGCTGCTGTCCATCCCCCGGAGGTTCCGCAGCATCGGTAGCCCTTACCGAATCTACTCATAGGTGGCGTCACGAATAAATTAAAATCCCTTTAATCTGTTCCACCAAGACGTCTTCACTTTTGATCTGCACTACACCGGGCCCCACTACCGGCAGGCGCGGTCCACCCGTGACAAGGAGGAAGGAAGCATCGCCTGTCTAAACCGGAGTCCCGGCCACGGTGAGTCATCTTGTGGAAGTGGGGGATAGAAATAAAGTTACATGAATGGTCACCAGACATCTGTGTAGAGCTTTTGGGTATGGTGGAGTTTGAAGAGCTAAAAACCTAGAATAGATACAGACAAATTACAGTATCAAAGGCTTTTTCTATGTCCAAAGCCAGGATGACTAAAGGTGACATGGATTTATTGGCATATTGTATGTTATTAAGATTTCTGTGGATATTGTCTGGGGCTTGTCTTGATGGTATGAATTCAACCTGATCTTTGTGGATAAGGTTAGGAAGGCATTTCTTTATCCTGTTGGCTATAATGGCTGTGAAGATCATAAGATCTATGGTTAATAGTGATATAGGTCTGTTATTTTTAGTGAGTAATGGGTCCCCTTTGGGCTTCAGGATAACAGATATATGTGCAGTATAAAATTCATGGGGCATGGCCTGGCTTAATAATATACTGTTCCAATGAGACTTGGAATTTCTTATAATACAGGGCGGTTAGTCCAGCTTTTGCTGATTTCAGTAGTTTTACAATGTCCTCTATTTTTTACTCTGTAATAGGGGAATGTGGGGTTTGCCGCTTAATTTGGGGTAAGGAACGGAAGTGGGGTTGTGGCAAGGAATTCTTCCAGTTTATGTGTAGAGAAGTCAAGGTTGTCTCTATATAGTTCCTGATAGAATCTGTGGAACTTCTTATAAATTTTGTTCGGGTTGGAGGTGATTTGTGCATGTTCATCTTTAATTGAAAATATTGTATTCAATCGTTCCTTGTCTTTAAGTTTTCGCGCAAGCATTCTATCCATCTTATTGGTGAATCGATAAAATGTTGCCTATGTCCACTTCATAGCTCTCTCCGTGCAGGTTGTTAAAATTGTGTTCAATTGTAATTTTAAGTCCTAAATTCTTTTAGTAAGGTATATTGAGGGGTGGGATTGGTTAGCCATTTTTAATTTCCAGAGTTCATCTTTGAGTGCCGACTGTGCTTTTAGCCTGTCTCTTTTTTCTGGACGCAATTCGAATAAGCACGTCTGTTATATATTTTTTATGGGCCATCCAGATATTCATGTGGAGATTTCTGGTGAATTACCGTATTTGTGATAAAAAAAATTTAAATTCCATCGCTGTCTGTAATTTGGTTTGGGGGTTTGTTAGTAGGGATTCATTCAGTCGCCATCTGTATAGCGATGACATCTCAAGACCTAGCATAAACACTGGTAGGACACAATCGTGATCTGACCATGATGAGAGGATACAGCAGTGACGGTAATTTGTCAGAGTTAGTTAATATCCAGTCTGTTCTGGAATATGAATGATGGATTTTGGAAAAGTAGGTGTAGCCTTCCCAACTGTATCTTAACTCCACAAACAAAGAGGAACCAAAAGCCACATTTTAGCAAAGGAATATTTTCAGAAATTCTTTTGGTCATAGCAGAACCTAAAGAATATTGCAGCAGTCCACATTCAAGGGACTTTGAACCACAGTGCAGACTGGTTAAACTGCAAAGTTACTCACCCAGGGGAATGAATACTGAATGAAGATATTTTTCACTTGATTACTCTCCAAATGGACATATCAGATGTGAACATTAGCGCCACCAGAAGCAATACGTAGCTTCCTAAATTTTACTCCCTGCAGATGATTAACCATCCTTGGGAGATAGATAGACTTTCCATATCAGGAAGGGCATATTTATCTATGCGCTTCTCCATACTCTTAGTTCTGGAAAATGAACATGAAGAACAAAGATATGAAGGTCATAGTTATTTCACTATTCGGGCATCACAGTGTCTACTTTTCACTCGTGTTAACACTTTCAAGAGGCATATTCTGGCAGCATCATTTGCATCAAAACCTTCTGTCAAAAGGGAAATCCCTTCATCCTGACTAGAGATGAGCAAAATTTCCCCGAACATGTTAGCTAATTTCAAAGTTGGTACGAACATGGACAATTTCGATTTGGGATTAGGAACTAGAACATTTTGCAAGAAAGTTGTCGAGCTCGACTTTGTTCAGTAAATTATCAGATGAACAAAAAGCATTACTGTATTTGCAGTGATGCTTTTCTTACCTTATGACTGTCTTGGATAGAAGGCGGGATGTGGTTGATGAGGGAAGGGACTGGGGAGAGATTAGAGGAGCTTCGGGCTCCATTTTTTTTCCCACACACTTACTATGTCGATGTTCCATCTGCTAGTCAATCAGGGCACATAATCCATCCACAATTTGTAGGCAGAAGGGCTTGTGTCATTGGCTTCCTAAGTCACATGTCCCTCAGAATATCAGAAATGGCAATTTGCCGTCATTTTTAGACTGTTCCTGCTTACAGCCAGTGCTGCTGCTGCTGCTCCATGCTGCTCCATCCCTGCTACACAGAAAGATAGCTAGCTACTTGATATATTTTTAGATAGAATAGGAGATCAAGAGGGTAAATCTGGACATAGGCATTTTTTGCTTAGAAGTGATTTCCAAATCTGTGTAATTTGCCTGACACCTTTCTTTTGCATAGAAAAAGTGATTTACAAATCTTTGTGTTTCCCCTTAAAAGTTTTTTTTTACCCTCAAACAAATGATTGCCAAATCTTTTCCCCTAAAAGGCTTTTTTTGGGGCTCAAGCAAATATTGCCAAACCTGTATTTCCCCTAAAGGCTTTTTTTTGTCCTCAGAGAAGTGATTGAAAAATCTTTGTGTTTTCACTAAAATATTTTTTTTTTGTCTCTAACAAGTCATTGCCAAATCACCATATCTTTGTGGTTCCCCCAAAAGGTTTTTTTAGTCTTAAACAATTCATTGCAAAATCTTTGTGGTTCTTCTAAAAGGCTTTTTTGGGCCTCAAACAAGTAATGGCCATTACAGTGTGCATTAAACATGAGTGGGAAATCCCCAGATCATGGTGGAAAGGGGAATAGGCGTGGTGTAACAGGTAATAAGCTTGGTGTTCGAGATGTACGTGAATTAGGTGCTACTGTTAATGTTACTGAAAGCTATATTATCCAAACACTGGCTGGTCAAATCCAAAGACAAATGGGAACTTCTGTTACTGGACGGCCTTCTCCAGTCTCTTTATTTGGCAACAGCAGAGCGATACGACTTATAGTTGAGGCCCAGGAAGAGCTTTTGCTACAGTTCATCGCATGTGCTGCATCAAATGGCCTCTCCTCCTTTTTCTCCACCTCAACATCACACACAGTACAGTCCTCAGAGGTGGGACCCCAAATTACCCATGTTTCATCCCGTGTCACAACTTGCTCAAATTTTTGTGGGGAAACAGATGGTCAGGTCTGCAGAGCCCTTCACACATTTTATTCCATGGGCATCAGAGGTCTGCTCAAAAGATTCACAGGCTCCAGAGAAGGAAAGCATATGCACCGATGCCCAAAATCTTTTGGAGTTGGATCCAGGGATGGACAAGGTAGGGTCTGAGCAGAATCCAGACACTCATAACGAGACATTAACCGCGGGGGTGGAGGTGATGATGATAAGACTCAGATACCTGAGGTGCACCCACACTGTACTGTGCATTCAGGGCAGGGAAAGGAGGGTGACTTTCATGGCAAGGAGTGGGACAATAGAGAGGATGATGATGAGGTTTGAGATCTCACTTGAAATAAACCCAGAGTCATGCAGCTGAGTAGCACAGCAGAGGAGGAGGATGACGAGAAGGTTAGGTTACAGCTTCCCGCACAGAGACTGAGGGTTGCAATCACAACAAGAACTGCATCCTCAATCACAACTCTGGCTATGGACAGCAGCAGTCACAGGTCTGTAGTTCTCAGGGAAGGCAAGGTTTGCAAAGGTCTTTTTTTGAGACCGCAAACGATGACCCGGCTCACATTATTTGTGATCTTTATACAAAAATTTGAGTAGTGGCAAAAAGAACAATAATTTGACTACTACATGAATGAACCGGCACATGGCCCTGCAACATGCGTTACTCTGGCAAAGTTACTGCGATAAAACAGGGCCTAGCGGGCCTTACTGGACACCACCCTCCATATCAAACAGATCTGATGCTTCTTCTACCTCCATCAATGTGGCAAGTGTTGTCACACAGGTCTCCGGCCGCAGGACCTCCACTTGTTTACCCACTAAATTCGGGGCAAGTGAGAGTCTGTCAACTGTTACTCACACACCTGCTGTTTTTGGTTGATCTCAGACAATGAGCACACCACTTCTTTGTCAACCCATCATAACATCCCCACCTGTATGTCCCTCATAGTCCAGCAGTTTGTCGTGTACACCCTAATCCACCCTCTCTCAGCACAGCAGCCAGCACTCATTCCCGCAATTGTGGTCACGTAAAATATTATTTTCTACTACACATCCCAAAGATAAGAGCTTGAACTTCAACATTTCCAATTTGTTGGCCTCAGAAATGCTCCTGTCTGCCTGGTGGATACAGATGGTTTCCCAAAGCTGATGGCTGTCGCAGTCCCCCAGTACCAGTTGCCGAGGCACCATTACTTCTCTAAGAAAGCTGTTCCTGCTCCACACCAGCATGTCGCAAACAACATCACCCATTCCTTGTGAAACTATGTGTGACAGGGTGCATATCACCACTGACACTTTGATAAGCAAACATGGCCAATGGTGTTATCTCTTGCTATGGCCTGTTGTATGAAAATCCTGGCATATCCAAAGTCCAGAAGCGCCGATTTAGTGAATCGGGTATCGTCTTTAGTTATGGACACTGTCATATATAGAGGTGGAGAGGACTTGGTTTCACCTAGGGTAGTCTCTCCTACTGGTCCTAGGCTGATTAGTTTCCTGGTTTCACTGGACAGCAGCAGTATGTAACATACTTCCACAATAGAAACACGACCCTTGAGTCGGTTTATCCTGGCAGCACAGCAGATGCAGGAAATGTACTAGGATGGAAACACAGGCTAGCAGAAAAGGAACAGGGATCATAAGCACAGGACAGGATTCAGGGATAGGGACCGGACAACTAGAAACATGTCACTAGTAGTGATGGGCGAACCCGTCAATTTTCTGATTCGGTTTATCCGGCCAGACTTTTTTTTGAAGTCCGGATTTGGGATTGAACTTGAGCCCAAACCCTGAACCCAGACTTTAAAGTTATGAAATGGTGGGTAGGGGGGCTGGGGGACTTTAAAAAGACTGCAAAGCAGTGATTGAACATCACACCAGCCTGAATACTTACTGAGACCACATGCTTTTACTTCCAGGGATGCTCATTAATTTCCTGGTTATTCATTGCACTGTAGATGCTAGAATGTATGGGCTACTTCCAGGTTACTGCACTTACTCCAACAGCAAAGCACAGATGCGCACTCTCCTTGACAGCGTCCATGATTGGCTGTTGCGCCTCACCCATTGTGCCAGCATCTGTGATTGGTTGCCATAGGCAATGAACCTGACTTCACAATAATGCAAAAATAAATAGATAATTAAAAAAAAAATTACATAGAACTTCACTGTTTTTTTGATCCTCAAGACAGATAACAGCTACAGGCTGCCTGGCTATACCTTGGCTGGCAATCAGAAAATACAGGGTAACCCAATATTTTTTTTTAAATGATTTAATTAAATAATTTTAAAATAAGTGTGTGAGCTTCACCCTATTTTTGGTTGCCAGCCAAGGTAAAACCCAGGCACCTGGGTCACCGGAGTTCACTGCCTCATGGCTTCAGTGACTCAGTGAGTGCTGTCACCACTCCTTGCAGCAGTAAGGGCCCCTTTACACGCGGCTACATTTCTTGGGTGGCTACAGGTAACTTACTGGTTGCAGTGAAATCATGGAGACAAGGTTCTATCTTGTTGCTGTGTACAAATGGAATAATCTCTCCATGATTTCACTGCAGCCAGTAAGTTACCTGTAGCCACCCTAGAAATGTAGCCGCGTGTAAAGGGGCCCTTAATGTGATCACAGAGGCTGCAGCGAAAGGACCCTTTTTCTCTCGCTGCAATATATTGATGCAGCAGAGCTGAGAGTGCTTGGTGGGACCATCATTGTGGATTATCGTTGGTGGGTATGTTGTTGTAATAAATTGGAAAATAAAGGTTGTCTGGATGATTTATTTCAAATAAAGGATTTTTCTAAGTGTTCTGTTTTTAACTATATACTCACAGGATTGATAATATGCGGGTCTCATAAAGCCCTGAACATTATGCATCTGGGCTTAATGAAAAGCTGTCATTAACCCCTTTTATCACACCGATGCCACCACACCAGAGCATCGGGAAGAGCCGGGTAAGGCACCAGGAATTGGCGCTTCCAATGAATGCACCAATTTATGGGGTAGCTGTGGACTGCTATTCTTTAGCCTGGGGTTCAATAACTTTAATTCTCACCACACTGAGAATACCATCTCCCTGGATGTTACCTTAGCTGGCAATCAAAAAAAGGGGCAAAGCCCACACTTTTTTTTATTATTTATTTAAATAATTTAAAAAAAATTAATGGGCTCTCATTTTTTTTTTTGCAAGCTAAGATAAAGCCAGGCAGCTCAGTGTGGCAGCTCATAGCTGTCTGCTTTATCTGCTGTGAGAATCAAAAATACAGATCTATGACAACCAATCACAGATGCTGGCAGAATGGATGAAGGGCACAACAGACAATCACAGATGCTGTCACAGAGAGTGGGTGTCTGTGATTGGTTGCTCTAGTAAGTGCAGTAACCAGGAAGCAGCCCATACATTCTAGGATGTATAGTGCAGGGAATAACCAGGAAATTAATGAGTATCCCTGGAAGTAAAAGTGTGCGGTCCCAGTAAGTAATCAGGCTGATATTTAATCACTATTTTGGGGAAAAAAAATCAATAAAACTCACTTTTGGTCATCTAATACTATACACAAACTGGGTGCAGGGAACTTCCCAAAGATGGAGATACACCAGTGTCTGAACAAGAGCCTATTAATTACACCAGTTGTGGTAGGCTAGTGGACACTGCATGAGTCTGTCATGTGAGATGTACTCATATATTGTTAACTAGCCCACTAAACTGAGCATCATTAATAGGCCTGTGTTCAGACACAGAGCATATATTCATTCAGTGTCCACTAGCCCGCCGCAGCTGGTGTAATTAATAGGCTCTTGTTCAGACACTGGTGTATCTCACTTATTAATATGACAGCCTCCCTGTAGCAGCTTCATTAGTGTGAATAGTGCAGTGAATAACCAGGAAGGTAATGAGTGGCCCTGGAAGTACAATCGTGGACCTGGAAATTAATCATGCTGATGTTTAATCATTATTAATCATTATTTAGTTTTTTGTTTTTTTACAGCTCCCAGTTAAACCCAAACAGTAACACAGACTTGTCAGAGAAAAACATGTTTGGGTCCATGCCCAAACACTAGGTGTTCATTATGGATTTCAAACTTTACAGTTTGGGTTCACCCACCACTAGTCGCTAAGGTATAGACTGCATTGCTCAGGCACTTCCCATAAGTGGATGGTGCCTTAAATACACTCTGCGTCTCTGCCATAGGCTTAGAAGCAGTTCTAGGTGAGGTACACTGGCCCTTTAAGAAAAAGGATGTTTCCCACGCATGACCAAAGCGCGCTCCCAGGAGTCCTGCGATGCCAAAGTAGGCCCTCAGGGCAAGCTGTGGACGCCAGAGCCTGGGAACTCAACTTGGGACCGCTGAAAGGATGAGTATTTCGTGGCCATCGGTCTTTCTCTTGCGGAGATACCAAAGCTGCGATGAGCACTACAATCTTCAAACGGTTTGTATTATCTCCCCATATTTGTGTGAATTCTATCCCACACTCCAAAAACATTGTGATAGGAAATATAGATTCTGAGCAGAAATAAAGACAAACCAGCTCACCTAATTCCTTTCAGCTCTGGCTGTGCGTAAGGAGCACAGAAACCCGTTTGGCAACACATGGAATAATTATTCAAAGAGAAAATAGTTGTTCCATCTCCTTTTAAAATCCATAGGTTTTATTACATACATGTAATAAAAAAGACTTTACATCATGCAAGTTACAGGCGACACATTTTGAACATATCTTTTCTTTGTCGCAGCCTGTTATGTATGATAAATATGGTAAAGCCTCTCATAGAGCCAGATCAGATCCCATAGTTTGCACTGACAAGGAGCAATCACCCTGAAATGCAGAGTCTGTAGATTCGAGTTCTGATCTGTTAAAATTCCTGAGGGCCACATCACACACACAGATAATTGTGCAGATATTGTTGGCAGATCTCTGGTTGCAGTGAAATCATGGACAGATTGTCCCATTCTGTGGCTGTATACAAATGGAACAATGAGTCCATAATTTCAGTGCAACCAGAGATCTGCCAACAATATCTGCACAATTATCTGTGTGTGTGACGTGGCCCTAATTCATATTAAACGGCTCGTTAAAGAGTCAATTTTGACTTTTTAGAATTGCTACTTCCAATAGGTTGAGATGTGTCTGAGGGGTGTGAGCAGTCTTTGTACAAGCTGGTATTACCAGCTTCAGTTATTCTGTCAAGGAAGGATGATGCAATGGTTCTATTTTAACTTGTTTATTTAACCCCTTCATGACCCGGGAATTTTTTGCTTTTCATTTTTGTTTTTTGCTCCCCTGCTTCCAAGAGCCATAACTTTTTTATTTTTCTGTCAATACAGACATATGATGGCTTGTTTTTTGCGGGACGAGTTGTACTTTCATATGTAATAATTTATTTCACCATATAGTGTACAGGGAAATTGCAAAAAAATCCTAAATGCAGTAAAATTGCAAAAAAAGTGCAATAACACGTTTGTTTTTTGGGTATTTTAGTCACCATGTTCACTATATGGTAAAACCGACATGAAGGGGTGATGCCTCGGGTCGGTACAAGTTCGTAGACACCCAGCATGTATACCTTTACTGGTATCTAAGTGGTGAAAAAAAATTCAGAAGTTTGAAAAAAAAAAAGGACTTTTTGCGCCATGTTCTGCGACCCGTAGCGTTCTCATTGTTCAGGATCTGGGGCTGTGTGATGGCTTATTTTATGCGTCTTGAGCTAAAGTTTCTAATGATACCATTTGGGGGGATCCACAGTTTTGATCACCCGTTATTGCATTTTATAGCAATATTGCGGCAACCAAAATAACGGAATTCTGGCGTTTGGACCATTTTTTCTGTTACGGAGTTTACGGCTCTCATTAACGGATTTAATAAGATGATAGATCGGGTGATTTTGTACACGGCGATACCAAACATGTGTATTATTTTTTTTTTTAAATACTTTCATTGTGATTGGGAAAAGGGGGTGATTTGAACTTATATATATTTTACTGGTTTTTAAAAACTTTATTTTTTTATTCATTCTTATTTTTACACTGCCTCTTTAAGAGGCACCATGCTGCACAGTCCCGATCGCTTCTGGGAGATACAGATGAGCTGCAGCTCATTTGTATCTCTCAGAATCGCGGACCTGTTGTGGTTGGCAGCGTCTGCCAACCATAACATGGAACTGCTCAGTGACAGCATCCGGGGTTTAGCCAGGACCCTGGGCTGTCACGTGAGTGCCGGAGATCCCGTGATACTATCGCGGGATCTCCAGAGCAGGCAGGGAACAACGCCTTGGATCCTGCTGTCAGTGATTGACAGCGGGATCCAAGGGGTTAACAGTGCCGATCAGATTCCGGATCCGATTGGTGCTGTTACCCTGACATCTCAGCTGATGAGATCAGCTGAGATGTCGGGGCTTTGAAGTGAGCTCCGCGCAGGAGCTCACATCAAACACCCCTTACCGGCCCATGACGTCCTCCTACGTCATAGGTCGGGAAGGGGTTAAAGTACCTTGATGAGATGAGGTGGAGATGTTAGGAGATGATGTAAGTTGTAGGATAGAGGTTAGAAAATAGTGGTACAAAGAAGATTCATGTCAGGCTTCAGTCCTATTTAGAGATGAGCGATGTTCGATTTGAATTGTTCGAGCTCAAATTCGACCTGTTTTTGGCGATGTTCGAGTCATTCGCCGAATTAGAACAATTTGCTTGAAATTCGGCAGTTCTAGTATATGTTCGATAACGCTTCAATCCACAAAAGCTTAATCTTCCTAACCCTAAACCTAGCCCTAATACTGCAAATGAATGTTAATATCCAGTTTGTGTGTATATTGTGCAGGGGGGCTTGTATCAGAGCTGCAGCAATAAGGTCGCATCTTTTTTTTTTTCTCTAAAGCATGTACAGTGGGGCGGTTCAAGCTGCTAGCCAATCACAGTGCCACACTGCAAAGTGCATTTTTTCACACAACCAATGGTCATCATTGGCTGTGTGTGTCACATGTCCTAGCCCTATAAGACTCAGCCATTTTAATGATCGCCACCATTTTGCTGATAGATGCTGCAGGTGTTAGACGGCACCCGCGGCTGCTGCTGTGTGCGACCGCTAAACAGTGCAAACTAAATTGTGTTCTCTGAGTCAGTAGTGAGCGAATACAAAGTTAGATAGATAGGTTTAGGGAGTAGGGCGCTGAGGGGTGCAAATTAGTAATATCAGCCCTTTTTAGGGCTGCTCCATAGGAGTAGCGATTAGGGATAGGGACTAGGGACAAGTAGTCTATCAGCCCTTTTCAGGGCTACTTCATAGAAGCAGGGACTAATTTTAATTGCAGCCTTTTGAGGGCTAGTTAGAGCAGGCTCTATTTGTTTTTGCCAGGCAGGTGCGTTTCAGGTTTGTGCCAGTGCTGTGCAAATCTTTCTCACAGCATTAAGCCACAGTAACATAGCTCTTTGAATCTATTAGGGCAGGTAGTGTAGCACTGCTGTGAAGAAAGCTACACCACCCAGTCTTAATTAGGCATTTTTTTTGCTGCAGCTAATCCAGACACTTAATTCGGGCTAGTACAGACTAGCAGTGTCCCACAGTGGTGTAGCCCACTTGTGAGAGAAGCCACACCACCTGTGTAGTTCCTTCTACTAATTTTTAACTGCATCTACCAAATCTGTCAGTTTTTGTCTAAAAGCATGTTCACTAAACATTTACTGTAGGCCACGTGTAATACAACCAAATACATCTTGAGTGTAGTTCATTCTACTAATTTTTAACTGCACCTAGCAAACAATTTTGCCTTTTGTGCCTAGTACCACTGTCTGGCCAATCAGCTGTGCTCGATTTCCGCCAGAATATTTTTTGCCAACAACTGCAGAGTTGCCAATTTGTTCACATACAAATTGAGTGGCAAAAGGTCTGCTTCTGGTGGAAGGGGGAATAGGCGTGGTGGAAAGGGAAAAAAGTTTGCGTCCGTGGGGTACATGGGAAAGCAAGAGTAACATCTGCTGAAGAAAGACTATCTTCCAGCCAAAGTAAGATGTCTACTTCTTTCCGTGGAGATTCTGATATGATCCTTTTCGTACGGACACGACTCAGACGACAATCGATACCAATTCTCGATGAGGCACAAAAAGAGCAGGTGCTTGAATGGATAGCAAGCGCTTCAGCAAGTGGGCTCTCCTCCACCTCAACTTCTACATCACAAATACACTAGTCCTCAGAGGTGTCACCCCAATCCCACTTGCTTCCGCACAGCTCCCAAGTCTCCAGCCACCCATCTGAGTATGGGGTAAGACAGATGGTTGACTATGCATCGCTCTTCACTCATACTATAGCCTGGGAATCAGAGGTCTGATCCAAAGCTTTTGTGAGTCAAGATGAGGAAATTATCTGCACTGATGCCCAGAAGCTTTTGGAGTCGGATCCAGGCCCAGATAAAGAAGGGTCTGAGCAAGCATAATGTAGACCCTCATTCATAAACTGTGAACTGCACCTTGGAGATCTTGTAGCCCTCCGCATACGACTCCTCCTGTACTTCCTCCCCCTGCTCTAGTGCCACCACCTGACTCTGAATACTGTTTAAAGTGTGCTCCAGCATGAAAATGACAGGAATAGTCATGCTGATAATGGCATAATCATCACTAAACATCTTCGCCGACATTTCAATACTGTACAGAATGGTGCATAGGTCATTCATTTCAGACCACTCCAGCTGTGTGATTTGCCCCACCTCTGGATCTCGTAGGCCCAGGTTATACGTCATGACGTATTGCACCAGAGCTCGTCGGTGCTGCCACAGTTGCTGCAACATATGCAGATGTTGAGTTCCATCGTGTCGACACATGCAATTTCAGCCAGTGAACTGGCAGGCGAAAGACTTCTGTAGAGATGCAAGGCATTGAGCTGCGGGATGCGAACGGTAGAAGTGAGCACACAGTGACCATCTAGGCCCAGATAGTGTGCAAAAATTGGCTGGACAACCAGGTTTAAAGGACATGAGCATTGCAATGCACCCAGCATTGCAGCATTGTCACACATGGCTTCCCTGGCTGCAGGTTCAGTGGAGACAAGAATTGATGAAACTCGGTCTCCACAGCTGACCACAAATCCTCAGCTGTGTGACTCACATTTCCCAGACATTTCAAGGTAAAGACCACCTGATGCCGTTGAGCCCTCCTGCCATCATAGTAAGGAGGTGTGCAGGATTACTTATGCGCAGTTAGAACACGGGTGGCATTTTGGGTGCAGGTGGAGGACCGAGACGAGGTTGAGGAGGCAGAAGCAGTGGAGGAACTTGTACATACAGAGGATTGACGCACAACTCGTGGGGATGGCAAGACTTGGACAGCAGCCCCTTCCCCTGCTGTCTTCATAGTTACCCAGTGCACAGTCACCACCATGTAACACCCCTGTCCATGCTTACTGGTCCAAGTGTCTGTGGTGAAATGCACCCTGTCACACACAGAGCTTCTCAAGGAAGCGGTGATGTTGTGTGCGACATGCCGGTGTAGCGCAGGCACAGCTTTCTTGAGAAGTAGTGGCAACTGGGCATCTATTACTGGGGCACTGCGACGGACACAAGGTCTCAAAAATCCTCTGTGTACAACAGGCGGAGACGGAGCATTTCTGTAGCCAACAGCTTGTAGATGGTGAAATTCAACCTCTTAGCTTTGTCATGGCTAGGAGGAAATGGTCTTCTACTTGTCCACATCTGAGGGACCGAGGGCTGGCTGCTGTGCTGAGACACGGTTGAGCAGGGTGCCCTCGGCAAACTGTTGGGCTGTGAGGAAGGTGCAGGCTGACATATTATGTTGCCTTCATCCAAAGGTGGTGCTCTTGATGTCTGACAGCGCTCAACACCAGCAGGTGTTTCCACTTACAAAAGAACTGACGACTTTCCAAATTCACTGGCTGTTGCGGGTAAAGAGGTGAAAGTTCTGCGTCCAAAAGCATGTGTGCCTGCTGTCCCACAGTCACAGAGGATGAAGAGGCAGAGGATGCACTTGATGGGCCAGACGGTGATTGGCCTGGCCTCGCTAGGCCGCATTGTAGCACAATGAGCTTCCCACTGCGACTTTTGCTTCATATCCATGTGACAATTCATGTATGAACTACTCAAACTATTGATTTTTTGGCCTCTACTTAGATGTTAATGACAAATCTTACAGATAACATGGGGAGACTAAAGGCTTGTGGATTTTGGAATGTGCTGCATGAAAGTCACCTCACCAACCATTTTAAGCTTGCAATTGCTGGGCAATTGATGCCACTGAAGTGGTGTCTGGGCCCAAATTTTGGGAAAGAATGGAGACTCTTGTAGTCCCTTAAATGTGGCAGCCAGTAGACTACAATGCTAGGAAAAATACGTGTGCACGAGGCCTTACAGGAAAATCCCCATCTAGGCTCAAAACAAACTGACACCAAATACTCATCTTCTGCATGTATCCTTACAGATACTGAAAAAGTAATACAATGCCAAACCAAATAATCATGATCTAACATGGCCTTACAGATACTGAAGTAAAACTCACCAAATACTCATCTTCTGAACGTGGCCTTACAGATACTGAAGTAAAACTCACCAAATAATCATCATCTGAATATGGCCTTACAAATACTGAAGTAAACTCACCAAATAATCATAGTGTGTGCATGATGCCTTACAATACTGGAGTAAAAACTGATTTTGGAAAGGCATGACATGCCTATATCTGTGTCTCCTCCCCCTTTTTACGCATCTATCTGTTTTCTTTTCGCATTTTTATATGTACTTTTCACTTTTCCATATGTTTGTTGTATCTTCTGAGTAGTTTGTCACTTTTTGGACACTTTAGAAGGTGTTTTTTATGTGTTTTCTATGTGTTTGTATGTGTTTGTGTTGGCTTGCCATTGTTTTAAATGGGATTCAACGGTGTTCGACGAACAAACGCCCAATTCAGCGAACCGAATCGAATTCGAACTCTAGCGTGGTGGGTCATCTCTAGTCCTCTGACACATTGCCAAAATGGCACTGAGACCAGAATAAAGAAGTGAGGCTAGATGGAACAAGACAGAAGGGGTTAGGGTGGCTTCACACTTGCATTCGCCGCCGCTGCATATTGCGGCGGGCAAACGCAAGCCAAGCGCATACACCAGTGTCTCCATGTTTAACATGTGGATGCATGGTGTATGCTTCCAGGTGCGGATGGCCGTGCGCACCCATTGCCCGCCATGTGTGATTTGAACGCATGCGGAGGCTTGCGTACAAATCATACATTCTCCCGCACCATGTACGCAACATGTTGCAGATTCGGTGAGGACGAGAATGTATGGTTTGTATGCAAGCTTCGGCATGTGTACAAATTTACACATGTTGGGCAATGGGTGCGCACGGCCATCTGCACCCGAGAGCATA
Organism: Allobates femoralis; assembly: GCA_033576535.1. NCBI lineage: Eukaryota > Metazoa > Chordata > Amphibia > Anura > Aromobatidae > Allobates > Allobates femoralis. Next base: position 504,122,600 of record JARQOC010000003.1, read on the forward strand.
CACCGTGTATCCCATGTTAAACCTAGAGACACAGGTGTATGCGCTCGGCTTGCGTTTGCCCGCCGCAATATGCAGCGGCGGCGAACGCAAGTGTGAAGCCACCCTAATAGAGAGAGGCATTATGGCAATCACAATACAGTTCTAAAGAAAGGGATATCATAACAGCACTCAATAGGTGGTAGCAAAATACAACAAACAGTTCACAATGCAGTACTATATCTATAGAATAATATAAGTTGCTCTCTCTCCCTAGAGAAGATGACCAATTATCAAATATCAAATTAAATACAGTACATCCTCAAAAAGCCAAACGTTGACTCGACTGCTATACCCAGCTATAGCCCCATATTGCTGCTCCCATTCGCTTCCAAACTCCTTGAGCAGCATGTCCATGCTCCCACCTCTCGTCTAACTCTCTCCTTGACAACCTCCAATCTGGCTTTTGGCCTCACCACTCCACCGAAACTGCCATGACCAAGATTACTAACAACTTACTCACAGCCATAGCTACAGACAGTTCTCAATCCTCCTCCTTCTAGACCTGTCCTCTGCCTTCAACACAGTTGATCACTCCCTACTACTATAAATCCTTCCTTCCCTTGGTATCAAAGACCTTGCCCTCTCCTGGATCGCCTCATACCTCTACGACCACACATTTAGCGTTTCCCTCTCCAACACTACCTCCTCATACGGGCCTCTCTCTGTTGGAGTCCAACAAGGCTCTGTCTAGGGGCCTCTACTTTTCTCCATCTATACTCTTGGCCTAAGACAACTCATAAGTTCCATGGATTCCAGTACCACCTGTATGCTGACAACACTCAGATCTACCTCTCTGGCCCAGATGTCACCTCTCTGCTATCCCGGAGTGTCTGTCAGCCATATCCTCCTTCTTCACCTCTCATTTCCTAAAACTCAATGTAGACAAACCGAACTCATCATCTTTGCTCAATCTCATGTATCTTCCCTACCCGATCTATCTATTATGGTAAATAGCATCACGCTCTCTCCCGCACCTGAAATCCGCTACCTCTGAGTAACTCTCGACTCTACCTTGTCCTTCAAACCGCACATCCAAACTTTGCCACCTCCTGTCGCCTTCAGCTCAAAAATTATTTTTCAAGAATCCTTCCTTTCCTCAGCCTTCAATCTACTAAAACACTTGTACATGCCCTCATCATCTCCCGCCCTAACTACTGCAACATCTTTCTCTGTGGCCTCCCTGCTAATACTCTTGCACCTCTCCAGTCTGTTTTCAACTCTGCTCCCCTGTTTCTACCCTCTGCAAATCTCTTCACTGACTCCTAGTCCCCCAACGAATCCAGTTCAAACTCCTAACACAGACCTACAAAGCTGTCCATAAAATGTCCCCTTCCTATATGTCTGAACTAATCTCTCAATATCTTCCCTCATGTAATCTTTGATCGTCCCAAGACCTCCTCCTCTCTTCTACACTAATTCATTCCTCACCCAATCGCCTCCAAGATTTCATTAATATATTCCCCATCCTCTGGAATTCTGCGCCTCAACATGTCCAATTATCCACCACCCTCGGATCCTTCAGACGGAACCTTAAAACCCATCTCTTCAGGAAATCTTACAGCCTGCATTTACCACACTGCCGTCTCACCATCACCAGAGCTTAAACCTCACCATCACCGGGAGCTGCCATCTCACCACCACAGGAGCTGCTGCACCCGTGCCCTACTGTCTCCTCTCCATTATCCTGTAAAATGTAAGCCCAAAAAGGCAGGGTCCTCTTCCCTCTGTACCAGTATGTCATTGCTAATTTGTTAACTGTAAACTATATCTAAAAGTTTGTAACCCCTTCTCATGTACAGCACCATGGAATTAATGCTGCTATATAAATAATAATAATAATAATATTAATAATAATAAATATAAATTTTTCTCTTCAGGAGATGGCAAGACAGCACATTCCCCATCTGAAATCCTTGGATTTCTTTATATCAGCTGTCTTGAAGTAGAGGTGTTTTCCTGAAATTAAATTAAGGATACCTGATACGACAAGACAAAAAACAAACATAACAGAATGACATTAAACGTACAAACGAGGTAGATGAATGTCTTCAAGAAATCCTGGAATAATTCAAAGGATAACCCATCTTCGGATTAGAGAAGCTGCACTAGGCCAAACTTTCTCTGACCCAAATGTCCAATGGTTCCAGTTCCTGCGCAGATGACTATCCTAAGTGGTGTGAAAGTTTTTTCACCTGGATGGAGAATCAATCCTCAACTGGTACGAGTAAAACAACTTCAAAAATAGGTCTAATGGATGATTTGGGGTCACCCTGTTTTGTGAGTGTCACTCCCACCTTACACACCTTACCATCTTTGCTTGGGAATGTGTTTAGATAAGCTCCATGGGCCATGCGTTTCTTCATGAGAACAAGATCTCCTACTTGTAAGTTTGGTTTGGCTTGCTGCCATTTTCTTCATACTTGGAGGAGAGTAAACTCCCTTTTCCATCTACTCCAGAAAAGATTGTCCAGATGTTGTACATGTTTCCATTGTCTCTGATATTGGTTACTGGACACTGATTCTTAATGTTGGTTAGGAACAGTTCCAAATTTCTGAGTGAGGAGTTACTGGCGTGAGAATAGTAGGAGATTCTGGGTCCATAGACATAGGGATGAGAGGTCTTGAGTTCACAATCGCAGACACTTGAGCTAAGAAAGTGATTAAGGTCTCATGAGAGATTTCAGTCCATGAACATAGACTCCAATATGCTCCAAGTGATTCATATAATTCTTTTCCATGATAATAATATTTATTCATTTATATAGTGCTATTAATGCCACAGCACTTCACATACTTTTTCAACACTGTCCCCATTGAGGCTAACAATCTAAACATCCTATCAGTATGTCTTTAGAGTGTCGAAGGAAATCTGAGTACCCAGAGGAAACACACACAAGCACAAGGAGAACATACAAACTCCTTGCAGATGTTGTCCTTGGTGGGATTTGAACCCAAGACCCCAGCACGGCAACGTAACAGTAACTAACCACTGAGCTGATTCCACCCTGATCTGCCCATATGAGAAGTGTGAGGAGGGCTGAAGACCCATGAACAACCAGTTTTTGCCAAAAAGGTCTGGATTAGTTTTGAATTAATTTATAATTTGTACTTCTATACAGGCACCAATGAAGTTGGTTCCACAATCAGATGTCAGTTGATTTTCTGGTCCTCTGATGGTAAAGAACTGTCTTAACGCGTTGATGAAACTGAAAAAGTCCATGGATTCTACCACTTCTATGTGTACAGCATCGAAACTCATGCATGTGAACAACATAGCCCATCATTTATTTTCTGCATGTCCACCTCTGATTCTACGTGCAGTGACTGCCCATAGACCAAACTTGTCGAAACCAACATAAGTAAATGGTAGCTCTGTACTTGTTCTATCAACAGGCAAATCAGAAATTTGCTGCAGCTGCTGTTTTCCTCTTGTTTTGCGACACTGAACACAATGATGAATTAAGTGGGAAATCTATCTCTTTGCCGCTAAAATCCAAAGACTTGCAGCTCTCAAAGCACCGTCGGGGAAATGTCTGCCTAGATGTTTGATTTTTTTGTGGTAATACTATGTAGGGTGGCTATATGATGAGGCCAGGAACAATTAGGTTTTTTTTGTTAGTCCTCCAACTTGGCCTCGTTCAAACGACCACCGACCCTTAGCATGCCTTTCCTGTCAATTACAGGTTTTAGGGTGACAATCGGGCTGACAATCCAATTCCTTGTGAAAAACATTCTGCTGTACAGAACATATCACAAATTCTTCACACACACAGTAATTACTTCTGCAAAGAGGCTTGTGACACATATGCCAGCCATTACAGTCCGCATTACAGTCCTTATTGTGATAACACTGTACAATGTGGACTAACCTTTCAATAGTGCAAACAAGCCTTGTCCACTTGGAAAAATGTTCGAATTGCTGACATCCAAGGCCAACCTTCTTTTTGGATTTGGTGATGAGGATGTTGACATCAGTATTAATCTCTGAATTGATTTCTGGATCTTGAAGGCTGAACTCATCTTCTTTGGTAGTCTCTTCATGAGCTCTGGTTCTGTCAACCAAGAAGAGTTTGCAAAGGTAGCAGCAGATGCTGGTCCAGTAGCAAGGTCAGCAGGGTTAAGTTGGTGTGGCGCCCCTGCGTCCAGGAGGCCACAAAGGGAACTGCAGCCAGGAAGGTAGGAACGACAGTTGAACACCAACGCCCTCACAGCCCACACAACCCATGTAGCAGTAGAGAGCAGCACCCAACCCGGAGCCTGGGAACTCTAGGCAGGCAAGGGGTGGTGGGGTTTAGAGACAGTGGGTGGTCAACACATAAGTCAGGTGACAGAGGGTAGATATAGAGCAGGGGGAGGAGAAAGGAGTCAGTAGGCTGAGGTAGACTGAGATGTAAAGACAGAGGCACACGTCCTGGACGAGTGGGGTGTAAGGAGCGCAGAATCTGGAAGAGCCAGTGCGAGCCGCAGAGAGAAAGCACGTCCGAAGTCAGCACCCCACGAGTGTGAGGGAAGAGAGGGACGGTGATACCGGGCCCTAAAACCACGGCTGAGATGGCAGACTGCAGGCGGAGTAGCCCTCCTATTGAACCCAAAGACACAGTAAAGGTGGGGTCACACGTGGTGATTCTGGCCTGCGATGTCGGAAGCGATGTGCAGGTGCACGCTCGCTTCCGACATCGCAGGCCAGCTGTCACACGGCACGACGTTGCCGGTGACGCGGGCGGCGATGTGGGCGGAGCCGTCGCTCGCTGGGCTGGGCTCAGCCCAGCGAGCGATCCTCAGCAACATTGCGATATAGGCTGGATCGCGCCGCCAACAGTGTCAGACAGCGCGATCCAGCCTAATCGCTGGTCACAGGTTGACAGGTTTATATTGCAATATCGCCCGCGACATCGCTGTGACGTCACTTTTCGGCGATGTCGCGGGCGAAATCGCCACGTGTGACCCCACCTTAAGAGAGAGCCTGGTAGAGCCTCACCACCGAGGACTATTGGAGGCTAGGCTAGAGTAGAGTGTCGGCTCTAGAGGGGACCGTAGTTTCACCCAGCATCCCCAGACAACCGACGGGGGACCTCAGCTACACGTTAGGGTCCCTACCCCAAAGGACAGGCAGCTCAGTGGCAACCCGGAGGGCTCACAGGAGTCCGAGCCACCGCCATACTGTCCGGAGTCACGCACACCAAAGTGAATAAGAGAGAAAGAGAACAGAAAGCCTGGAAAGGACAGAGAGACAGAGTGAGGGGTTATAGAAGGAGTAACCTGGCTGCAGGGAGTAAAGGAATCCGAATGGGAAGGTGTGCCTGTGTAAAGAGTGTAACTTGTGAACTGTAACTGTAACTGTGAACTGTACTTAAGAAGTTTGAGAAGTAAACACGGTGAACCCTGAATCTGACTTCCTCGTATGTGTTTGCCTGCATATGACTCCCTCCACACAGGTCTGCAGAAGATCCCCACCTGGAGAGCCACAGCTTGCAGGCTCCAACACTGAAGGAGAATTCCTGCAGCATCTGGACAGTAAGTGTACTACACTCAGCACCAGGCCTGCACACTACACAATAGACTTTAACCATCACTGCCCCGGGGAACACAGTTCTGCCCACGAAGAACTATTCCATCCTCGCTGCCATTACATCATCCCCGGAGGTTCTGCAGCAGCGGTGGCCCCAATGCTGGCCACACACTGTGGGTGGCGTCACGACTGACATTTCCCCTGTAAATATCCCCCTTACTATTGCCAGGGCCCGGGACACGGTCCGGACCAGGACCACCCGTGACTTCCCAGTAGCAGACCCGGTCCGGTACCGAGTACCCCGTCCCAGTGGGCTCGACATTGGGATGGAACATCCTGCCACTGTTCAGGGTTAGAAGACTTCCTGATCCCTTCAACGCAGTTGCCGACATAGACATAGAAGTGTTTTGTCTGATTGTACACTGTGGGTATGGAAAGCATCGAGAACCCTTTAAATTTTTCCTCTTTGTTTCACTGCAACCATTTGATAAATGCAAAAAAGTTAATTTTTTTTCTCATTAATGTACACTCTGCACCCCATCTTGACTGAAAAAAACAGACTCTCAGAGGTGTCTCAGCAGACGTTTGCCTTGAAAAGTCAGGGGTGCAACAAACCTGAATGGAATTTTATAGATTGATCTTCACTGACAGAACCCCACGCTTAGTAAATGGTGTTTCTGCACAACTTACCTGAAAGCCGAAGAAGTCCTTCAACAGGTTTTATCTCAAGCCCAGATTTCTCTGTTCTGGAGGGTTGTCTGGGCCTAGATTCAAGTCTCTGAATTCTGCAGCATGATCATTTGGGTGAAAGTCCTTCATGATAACTTCACTGTTAGAGGCAATTTTACGTAATTTCAGATGAGCCTTAGAAAACATATCTTGAGTGCATTTGAGCAGATGTATAGCATCTTCCACTGTGGGCAGGAGTTTGAGACCGTTGTCCACGTAGAAGTCCAATTCAATGAACTGTTGGGCATCCTTTCCATACTCTGATTCACCATCTGTGGCAGTCATATGTAGTTCATATGTATGGACTGCAGGAGAAGTACTGTTCCCGAAAACATGCACCTTCATGTCGTGTTCATCCAAATATTTCTTTGCTGGTGTCATTGTCCAAGTGCTATAGAAACCTGAGATAATTTCTGTGGTCTTGTTGCACAAAGAAAGAATGAAACATATGTTCGATGTTTCAGTAATAGCAACTGGCTCTTTTCTGAATCTCATGAATATTCCCACTAAGTTGTTAGGCTGGCTTCACATTTGCGTATGTGAACGCAGCTTATGCTGCGTTCCCATACGCAGTCAAACGCATGCGCACTGCGTTCCTATGTTTAACATAGGAACGCATAGTGCTTGCGTTTGCTGCGTTCGGGTGTGGATGCGGACGATATCTGCTCCTTCCGGTGTACAGCGTCCGCACCCGGGACGCAGCCAGTTGCATTTTTTTGTGCGCTCGGGGACCTTGGAAAATCAGCAAGCGTCCCCAAGCGCACAAAACATGCATTGGTGTCAATGGGTCCGCAGTGTTCAGCGCTTGACAGCGCAGGAGAACGCTGCGGACCCATTGAAATCTCTCCCTGTGGACTGCCGGTGATGTCACAGGAGCTCACCGACGGCCACCTGGAGATCCCCCCAGCCCTCTGCTAGATCACTATCTCTTCTTCCCCTCTCCTCTTGGTGTCGGCGCGGGAGATTCAAACAGCTGTCAAATCAGCTGTTCTCCCCGCCGACATGTCCCGGAGCTTACCGCGGCCGGGAGGCGGAGATCTCCGGCGCTGATCTCCGCCCCCGAACACCGCTGATTGGCTGCTGGGCTGCACAGTGATGTGTCCGCAGGCGGACATTCTCCGCTGCGGACACATCAAAATGGCCCTGCTTTGCACTGCGTTTGTGTCTGCATGCCATCAGCATGCAGACACAAACGCTAATGTGAAGCCAGCCTTAGTCAGGTTGGGACCAGTGACGAGAACATTACTCAGAGATACACCCTAATCTTTTGTGCTTGAATTGATCACCACTCTGATTTGTTTAGGCTTTCTTGGGTGATATATTCCAAAGTAAGGTAGATATCCAGCACTCTTCATTCCCTTGTAAGAATGGAGGTGCTTCTGCATGGTCATTGCAAAATATCTTGCCTATAAAGGCTTCAAAATGGTGCCTCATTTCAGCCTTGTTCCTTAATGTTCTCTGCAGTGAGATGAATCTGGATAAAGCCTGTTTTCAGTTGTTTGGAAGCTTGGCTCGTGGAGCCTTGAAGGGTATGGGAGCAACCCAGTGGTCAGATTTGTTTTTGAATAATCCACTTTCCATTATTTTTATGAATTCCTTGTTTTCCATGGATAGGGTCATTTTATTGTCTTCATGCATTGGGCAAAACATGGTTCTCCCTAAATCATCACCATAGGGAGGAGGAATGGTGTCGGGCTCGGAGAACCTTTTCTTCACTTCGCAGTGATCAGGGCATGGCTTGAAGTGAGTTATGTGACCATTTTGAGCACGTAAGTTTTCAAGGAGTTGACTTTAGTTGCGACTATTGTCTAAAACATACATCACCCACAATTACCCAGCCTAGATCAAGTCTCTGAGCATATGGAGCATTATCTGGGCCATTGCATTGTTGAGGCACCTTTTGGACCTTCAGAATGTCCCTCCCGAGTAGGATTAGAATGTCAGCATTTGTGTCCAGAAGAGGAATCTTGTTTGTTAGGTGCCTCAAGTGGGGATAATATAGCGTGACTTGTGGAATGAGAATTTCTTCCATGTTATCAGGTATCTGGTCAATTAAGGATGGCAAGGGTATGTGCATATTTCCCTTGATAGAAAAGATGATGTATCCCGAGGTTCCCCGCCAGAAGTCTTCATGTGACCAGAGCAAGTGTTGAGGGTGTTCAGTGATGCTTGTCCCTTTATACTGAAGATATCAAAGAATTTGGGCTTTGCCAGAAACCTGTTGCTGTGATAATCTTTTATGGCATACATTCTGGAGGCCTTGTTAGGTTGTCCTTCTGGATAGATCTTGACCAGACATACCTTGGCACAGCATTTAGGATCAGTCCCTTCTATACAAACTTTAATACATGAGGAGGAAACAGCAGTTGGAGTTAGGTCCTGAGCTTTTTGGCTCCCTGCCATGGTTTGGAGCAGTGCTGGATGCTCCAGAAGGTTATAAATTGTATGGAGCTGGTGTGGGATGCATAGCCATAACATGTTTGTCACTATTGCATTCAGTGCACTTAATGAAAAGCCTTACAGGCTTTAGCAATTTGGTCTGAGGAAGCGAAAGACTTATAATATAACCCAAGCCATTCTTTAAGTGGGTGAGGTCTTTTGTGGATATGGCATGTACGGTTGCTGTCCATAACTTTAGGGGCAACAGCATTGGGTTTAGTGATGAAGGGTGGAGTGGAACGTCGGTCTTCCTCACAGATACCATGCCCCTTAGCTCTCTACATTTGATGGTAGTATTGTCATACCTTGTGAATGACTATGAGGCTGCTGGAGTTGGTTCAGTTAAGTCAAAGCTAGGATCATTCTTTTTATGAGCTTAATCATTGATGAACCAGGAGAAATGCAAAAGGGAGGAAAGGACACATTATGCTCTCTTTTGTGCCTCAAGCCGTGGTCTGCTCATTTTTTCTGCATATTCTATGGCAACTTGGACACCACCAGATTAACACCATGACCAGTATCAAGGTAACATAATTCCTGAAAGACATGGGTCCGATTTCACCAATTCTGTTTCCTTTAGCAGGTCACTCAGACGTTTTTATTTGTCTTTGTTAGTTTTTCTTGGGAAGACTTGCAGTCTCTTAAACAGGACACACTTTATTGTTCTCTATGAGCCGTATAGAAACTCACAGGTGCGGGCTCCGGTACCCGATTGCTTCCTTTGGGCAAACCTTCAGGTTACTCTCTTCCCCTCTTAGAGTGAACTCGCGATGTGAGCTACCTCCTCTCTTTCTTCTCTCTCTGGGATCTGTTCTGTCTTGGGCCCCTCAGCCGAGGAGACCCTTCTTTTGCCCTCCAGGCCAGCTACCTGGTTCTTTGTTCATCGGCTCTCGCTGGTCTGCTCTGCACTCCTCTCCTAGACCAGACTCTCCTCTAGCCTCTACTCCAATCTGGATTCCCCTGGGGGTCACTATATCTCCTCCCGGGGTCCCTCCCACCTGCTGGCTAGTGTGGGGTGTGAGTCCTAGGGTTCCACCTACTGGCCATGGTTCAAATTGCAGTGGGGTGACTACACCGCTTTTATGAGTGCAGTACCCCCTTTTGTGGCACCTACATGGTGGGGTGCCACATGAACACGGTCTCTGTACAAGCAGTGGTAGATAGTTAATTGACTAACTTCTCTCTCCATGTAACCTTTCAGGTATTCTGTCCAGGAAAGATGATGCGATGCTTCTATTTTGACTGTTTATTTACAGTACCTTGATGAGATGCAGTTGAGATGTCAGGAGATGATGGAAGTTGTAGTGTGGAAATTAGAAGATAGAGGTGAGGCAAGGGGATACAGCCCTCAGTCCTATACATACGTTGCCAAAAAGGCACTGAGACTAGAAGGAAGAAGTGAGGTTACATGGGAACAAGATAGGAGGGGTTAGTGAGAGAGAAGCATTATGGGAAGCACCATACAATTCTAAAGAAAGGCATATCAGAACAATGTCCAGTAGTGGGCAGCAAAGTACAACAAACAGAGGACAATAGAGTACTTTATAGAATAATAAAAGTCGCTCTCTCTAGAGAAGATGACCAACAGGGGCGGACTGGCCCAGGTGGCAGTGTGGCAAGTGCCCCCCAGGTTGGTGGTTTTGCCCTAATTTAGGGCCGCCCCTTTAATGAAATGGGCCGGCGGCCGCAAAGCAACAGCCGCAATGAGACAGGGGGACTGGGTGGCTGGGTGGAGAGCAGCGAGGTGAGTACCGGAAAATTATCCCCCCCGCCTCGATAGCACCACCCCCAAACCACCACCATCCCCCCCCGCTCCTCAGGGCTGAGGGATCAGGCTGCCACCCAGAACACGCACCACCAGCCAGCCCCTGATGACCAATTATGAAATATAAAAATTAAATATAAATCTTTCTCTACAGAGGATGGCAGGACAGCACAGACAATTTGCATATTTCCCAAAGGAGCATTGTGGCTAAAGGTCTCCTCACTGCTAGAATGCAGGAATCATGTTCACAATGACAATAGCTATTCAATTAGATCTCGTTTTAGCCACTCATAGAGCCAGATCAGATCCCATATTTTGCACTGATGAGGGGCAATCACCCCGAAATGCAGCGTCTGCAGATAGGAGTTCTGAGCTGGCATAAATCCTAAGTCAATTGAAAGGCTCAATAAAGAGTGAATTTTGACTTTTTCGATTGTTCCTTCCAGTAGCTGGCACTAGAGTCCGTCTACTTCCTCATGAAGAGGCAATTTGCATATTTCCCAGAGGAGCATTGCGGCTAAAAGTCTCCTCGCTGCTAGCGTGCAGAATTATTCTCCACAAGGAGAATTGCTATTCTCTTCATCTTAGCCTCTCATAAAGCCAGATCAGATCCCATATTTTGCACTGACAAAGGGCAATCACCCCAAAACACAGCATCTGCAGATTGGAGTTCTTCTGATCTGACATAAATTCTAAAGGTACCGTTCATGCTTCAACATCATTTAGATATCACCAACGATCTTGGTCGTTAAGACATCTTTTTGACATCGTTGGTGAGATGTCACACGTCTAGATATCGTGCACGACGCACCAACGATTTGGTGAGCAGCTATCATTCACACAACCCAGCCAACGATCCTTGTTTACTGTTGTGAATAGGAGAAGTCGTTAACGACATAGTTATCGCGGTGTCACACACAACGATGCAGCAGGTTGGCTGATTGAGGATCGTTTGATTTGAGAACTTGTTCTCAAATCTGCGATCAACAATCCAATGATTTATCGTAGTTGAATCGCTGTATTACACGCAACGATGACCCAACAATGTCGTTTCAACAACTCCAAACCCGTGACGTTTGAGTGATATCGTTTACGATCTCGTACCGTGTAACTGGGCCTTAAGTCATATTGAAAGGCTCATTAAAGAGTCAATTTTGACTTTTATGATTGCTATTTTCAATAGGTGGAACTAGAGTTCATCTACTTCCTCACTATACAGATGACTCACCGCGGCCGGCTGACTCCGGTTTAGACAGGCGATTCTTCTTCCCTCCTTGTCACGGGTGGACCGCGCCTGCCGGTAGTGGGGCCCGGTGTAGTGCAGATCAAAAGTGAAGACGTCCTTGTGGAACAGATTAAAAGGGGTTTAATTTGTTTTATTCGTGACGCCACCTATGAATAGATTCGGTAAGGGCTACCGACGCTGCGGAACCCCGGGGGATGGACAGCAGCAAGATGTTACGCTCCCCACAGGCTGAGCGGTGATCCCCAGGGGCTGGAGCTGCTCAAGATGTTGTGCGGCAGCTGCGGTTACCTTATTGTGCGGACGGATAGTTCATAAGGAAGCACGGACACAGGTGGTCTCTGCAATGGGTCTTTACTGTAACCAGCAGGCAGTACATGGCATACAGTGGTTGAGTAGTAGACCGGGTGGACTCAGCAGTGATAGTGTCCCTTAGAGATCCGCAGTGTTCCTCCATTCTACCTAACTTGATTGCCAGCGTCGCCCAGGAATACCAGATCGGGTACGGGGAGGCTGCTTCAACGCCCTATCCATGATGTACGTTCTGGATGCTTTGGGGAGCCTTGGATCCTCAGTGGGTACACCGCTGGTTAGACGACTGGAAACTGGCTGGTGGTGGGGTGCTCCTGTAAAGCTGATCCTCCACTCTTCTGGTTCGCGTGGCAGAGGTGAACTGCTGCCAGCTTCGGTACCAGTGAACCGGCTGTGAGTTGTGGGCACGGGAGTCTTTTGGGAACCCGTGTAGATATGCCCTTTCCCGGTGGTTAAGGCCTCAGGTGCTGACACCCGACCGGTGACGGCCCAGGGGCCCGCACTGGGTGCGGAGCCCCCGCTCCTCTCCAAGTTCTAGTCTCCTCTTCTCCGAGTTCTAGACTATTCTATTCTTGTCTAGATTATTGTGTGTTCTATTACACTACCCTAACACTCCACCCACCAGGACCTATGATTGGCCCTCTGTTCTAGGTGATGCATGTTGGGTTGGATCTCAAAGTTAACTATATCACTGCAGTGTCAGAGAATATTGCGGCTGCAATACTCCCTTGTGACGCACTCGTTGCGGGGCGCCACACAGACAATTTGCAGTATGTTCAAAACACGTTGTCTGTGAAGGTACTGTTACACGTCGTGATATCGCAATGCAACATCGACAAAAATTCACATGATGTGGTCGTTGCAGTTGATATCGTTGGTGCGTTGTGTAGTGTAACAGGGCAATGCGACAGCAAAAAATCGCAGCTACTATATTGCATGAAGATTGTGCAAGCCCTTCAACCGTACAATGTTGCATATGCGACCTGGCATGATCGTGCAGTGTGATGGCGCAACTACGATCTCGTTTGCAACTTCCCCTATTCACTACAGTGTTAATGCTTGGTCCCTGGGTTGCTCATATCCAGCGCACAAAAGTTGCGTACAACATTACAGTTGCGTTGCCTGCCGATATCTCCCTCTGTGACATCTCGTATGCAATCTTGGACAACTGCCAAAAATGTGCGTGCTCCCATGAAATTGTACGCGATATCGGAACAATATTGCGCCGTGTAATGGTACCCTAACTTGCTGCTGTAAAGTCTTTTTTGGTGAATATATCTAATAAAACCTATGGATTTTAAAAGAAACTAGAACAACTTTTTCCTTTTTGGATAGATTCTGAGCTCCAGTGAGGTCAGTGATCATAAGGTCTGTAAAGCACTGCAGAATATTATGGTTCTATATAAGAAATGCATAATAAATAATGCAAAGACCTATTCCCTATTTGTTTTAAACTTTTTCATCAATTATTTTGATTGTGTTGTTATATTTCCCCAACCTCATACATATATCGTTTCTGGTTCTCCTATTTTTCACTTTCTAAATTAATTTAAATGTTTAAAAAACATTTTTATTATTATAATTTATTATTATAGTGTCATTTATTCCATAGAGCTTTACATTTGAGCATCCATAGACAAGTACAATATTTATGAGCAGTACAAGGTACACACATATACAGGAGGTAAGATGACCCTGCCTGTGAGGGCTCACAGTCTACAAGGGATGGGTGAGGGAAGGAGAGGAGAGGGAAGAGCTGGTCGTGCGGTGGTTTGGTGTACTGAGGCTCACTGTAGGTTGTAGGTTTGTCGGAAGAGGTGAATCTCCAGATTCTTTTTGAAGGTTTCCAGGGTAGTCAAGAGTTTGATATGTTACGGCAAAGAGTTCCAGAAAAGAAGAGAAATCTTGTATATGGTTGTATATAGAAAAAATAAGAGGGGAATAGAGAAGGAGATATTGATTCTTGAGAGGATCGCAGGTTGGGTGTAGGTAAGTAGCAGGAGACCATGTCGCAGATGTATGGAGAGTACATCTCCATAGATGGCTTTATATCTCATGGTTAGGGTTTTGAACTGGAATCTCTGGGCAATGGGAAGCCAGTGAAGGGCTGGGCAGAGAGGAGAGGCTGTTGAATAGCAGGAGAGGCAAGGGAATTAGTCAGGCAGCAGATTTTAGGACAGTTTGGAGGGGTGCAAGAGTGCTAGAGGGGAGAACAGAGAGTAGGAGGTTGCAGTAGTCAAGGTGGCGAATGTTAGGGATATGCACAAGTATTTTTGCAGTTTCTTGGTCAAGGAATGTATGGATTCGGGAAATATTTTTGAGTTGGAGTTGGGGAAGTAGTGATGAGCGAATACTAAAATGCTCGGGTGCTCGAAGCTCGGGCCGAGCATCCCAAGATACTCGTGTACTCGGCACGAGCACCGAGCCCAATGTTATCCTATGGGAGACCCGAGTATTTTTCCCAGCAGCATGGAAAAACCCTAAAAATGTCACAAAAGTATCAGGACAGTGCTGAAAAGATATGGGAACAGCATGGGGAAGACCCCTTGAAGCATTTTAGATCCCAAGCTCACTGATGTCAACAAGGTTGTCAGACTATTACTCCACTTTTACGGACTGCCAAGAAAACGTTACAAAATGTAACCAAAACGGATTTTCATGGAAAAAATATTAAAGGCTCATACCCACTTGTGAGACAGAGTTGGTATATGTTAGTTTTTTCGATTATATGAAAGATTTTTTTTGAAAAAATTGTGCGGCACTCCCATGCCCCTGGGAAGAGACGTAAATGAAGGCCTCTTTAAATAATGTGCCCATTATAAGGAAGTGTGTGTTTTGTAGCATTGCCCTAGGGCACGGAAGCCAAAAATTGGGAGGCACTTCAATGCCCCTGGATAGAGGCGTGCATGAGGGCCTTTTCCAAAAATGTGCCCATTTTAAGCAAGTGGGTCTTTTTTAGTATTGCCCTAGGCAGGGAAGCCATAAATTGGAGACACCAATATGCCCCTGGATAGAGGCGTGCATGAGGGCTTTTTAAAAAAAATGTGGCCATTGTAAGCAAGTGGGTCTTTTTTAGTATTGCCCTAGGCAGGGAAGCCATAAATTGGAGACACCAAGATGCCACTGCATAGAGGCGTGCATGAGGGCCTTTTCAAACAAAGTGCCCATTGTAAGCAAGTGGGTCTTTTTTAGTATTGCCCTAGGCAGGGAAGCCAAAAGTTTTGAGGCACCAAGATGCCACTGCATAGAGGCGTGCATGAGGGCCTTTTCCAAAAATTTGCCCATTTTAAGCAAGTGGGTCTTTTTTAGTATTTCCCTAGGCAGGGAAGCCAAAAATTGGGAGACACCAATATGCCACTGGATAGAGGCATGCATGAGGGCCTTTTAAAAAAATGCGGCCATTGTAAGCAAGTGTATCTGCTGTAGTATTTCCCTAGGCAGGGAAGCCAAAAGGATGGGAGGCACCAAGATGTCCCTGCATAGAGGTGTGCATGAGGGCCTTTTCAAAAAATGTGCTCATTGTAAGCAAGTGGGTCTTTTTTAGTGTTGCCCTAGGCAGGGAAGCCAAAGGTTTGGAGGCACCAAGATGCCACTGCATAGAGGCATGCATGAGG
This sequence comes from Allobates femoralis, assembly GCA_033576535.1. Taxonomy (NCBI): domain Eukaryota; kingdom Metazoa; phylum Chordata; class Amphibia; order Anura; family Aromobatidae; genus Allobates; species Allobates femoralis. The sequence continues at coordinate 504,138,250 of JARQOC010000003.1, forward strand.
GCCTTTTCAAAAAAAGTGCCCATTGTAAGCAAGTGGGTCTTTTTTAGTATTGCCCTAGGCAGGGAAGACAAAGGTTTGGAGGCACCAAGATGCCCCTGCATAGAGGCGTGCATGAGGGCCTTTTCAAAAAAAGTGCCCATTGTAAGCAAGTGAGTCTTTTTTAATATTTGGCCTAGGCAGGGAAGCCAAAGGTTTGGAGGCACCAAGATGCCACTGCATAGAGGCGTGCATGAAGGCCTTTTAAAAAAAATTGCCCATTGTAAGCAAGTGGGTCTTTTTTAGTATTGGCCTAGGCAGGGAAGCCAAAGGTTTGGAGGCACCAAGATGCCACTGCATAGAGGCGTGCATGAGGGCCTTTTCAAACAAAGTGCCCATTGTAAGCAAGTGGGTCTTTTTTAGTATTGCCCTAGGCAGGGAAGCCAAAAATTGGGAGACACCAATATGCCACTGGATAGAGGCATGCATGAGGGCGGTTTAAAAAAAATGCGGCCATTGTAAGCAAGTGTATCTGCTGTAGTATTTCCCTAGGCAGGGAAGCCAAAGGTTGGGAGGCACCAAGATGCCCCTGCATAGAGGTGTGCATGAGGGCCTTTTCAAAAAATGTGCCCATTGTAAGCAAGTGGGTCTTTTTTAGTATTGCCCTAGGCAGGGAAGCCAAAGGTTTGGAGGCACCAAGATGCCACTGCATAGAGGCATGCATGAGGGCCTTTTCAAAAAAAGTGCCCATTGTAAGCAAGTGGTTTTTTTTTAGTATTGCCTTAGGCAGGGAAGCCAAAGGTTTGGAGGCACCAAGATGCCACTGGATAGAGGCATGCATGAGGGCGGTTTAAAAAAATGCGGCCATTGTAAGCAAGTGTATCTGCTGTAGTATTTCCCTAGGCAGGGAAGCCAAAGGTTGGGAGGCACCAAGATGCCCCTGCATAGAGGCGTGCATGAGGGCCTTTTCAAAAAAAGTGCCCATTGTAAGCAAGTGGGTCTTTTTTAGTATTGCCTTAGGCAGGGAAGCCAAAGGTTTGGAGGCACCAAGATGCCACTGCATAAAGGCGTGCATGAGGGCCTTTTCAAAAAAGTGCTCATTGTAAGCAAGTGTGTCTGCTGTACTATTTCCCTAGTCAGGGAAGCCAAAAATTGTGTAGCACTTCAATGCCCCTGGATAGAGACATGTATGAGAGCCTTTTTAAATAATGTGCCCATTTTAAGCAAGTGGGTCTTTTGTAGTATTGCCCTAGGCAAGGCTGCCAAAAATTGTGAGGCACTTCAATGCCCCTAGAAAGAAACATGGAGGAGAGCCTCTAAATATTGTTCCCATTACAAAGGAGCGGGTCTCCTGTACTTGTAATGCCCATTCTGTGAGCATGGATGGAAACATTTACCCCTGGGGGTATACATGAAACTACTGCCTAACTTTTGAACGGTTAGGGTCATCATCATCATAAATATGATTTAAAAACAATAATGTGTGATTGAGGCATGTTTAAAGGATGAGGGGTAGACACTGGTTGTTAATGATAGGTTGAAGAGTTGGGTTAAAGTTGGGATGAAGACTCTGGTGAGGTTGGGGATGAGATGAAACGGGAGCGGGTCAAGCGTACAGGTGGTGATATGAGATCTTGACAGAAGAGAGCTGATCTTCTGGTGTAGAAGCTGGTTTTGGAAGAATACGCCTTGACAAGTATGAGGAGGGACTCTGGGGACTGCAGGCCAAAGCTTTCTCTGCTGTTATCAATATACTGCTTGAAGAAAGAGGCAAAGTCTTCAGCTGAGATAAGAGGGGAGAGAGGAGGTGCATTTCCAACAACATTTATGAAGATTTATATAAATTATATTGTTTTTACACTACTAAGAGTCAATTCCAGCTTCTTCTATGGGTTTGATGAGTATTCATTGTTTTTCACCATATACACATTTTTTGGACAGTATTGGTGTTGTTATAGGAATAATTCTCCTGGACATCAATGATGTCCAATGATGCTGGCAATATGTGTGACACATTTGTGGCAATGATTAAGTCTTGTCAGCAAATTAAAAAAAAATACAGAAAAGCAATAACTTATGTATCAGTTATACATTTCTTTTCTTTTCTCATCATCTCCCACATTACCTTATATCTCAGGAAAGGCTGCCTGTAATTGTCTTACTGACATATTTTTTATTCAGCTCTTTATTCACTCATTGTTTCTATAATTTCCAACTTAATGCAGTAAATGAATAGGGGGCAGCATGGAGATGAGATTACTTTGAATTGTCACGCTCTTGAGTATGGGATAGTGCTGAAGATGCTGATGGCAATGAAAGACACAAGATGAATCATTGCTGTTTGAAGCCAATTTATTTAGTCACTCTGCCACTGCTGAGTTATTTATTACTGTCATTACACGCTGTTAGTTCAATTAAATGTAAAAAGACATTTTCTTTTCATTTTCTCTTCAATTCCTTCTACCCAAGGTACATAATACCAAACAAGACAGAAAACAAACCCAATTATTCATCATTATCTTTTGATATTGTCTTTGTTGACCATGAGTTCATTGTTTATAATAGAGGGAAAGCTCTTTGTGATGTTAATAATATTGTTTGTACTTTCAGAGACATAATGCTTTAGTATCATGGTTTATAGTATATCCTTTTTATGTGTACACAGTAACTATTTTATTATTAAGTTTGCAACACAATGTACACATCAGTGCTTTCAAGTACTTAAAGGGAACCAACCACCAGGATTTAAGCACAATTAAATCAGTGCAGCAGGTGATTGACGTGTGCAGCATGACATCACTATTTATTTTTTTAAATTATTACCCTGTGGGCTTGTCTTCGGTGGATAAGAGGAAGGGAGGATTCGGCTTACAGCCAAAAGACAAGCCCACGAGGGAGTATTGAAAAAACCCAAATAGTGATGTCATGCTGCACACGTCAATCACCTGCTGCATAGCACTACATCCTGGTGGTTGGTTCCCTTTAAAGGGGTTGTCTACTTTTCAATTACCATATTCCCCCTTGTACAATAACAATAAAATATGTTCACCTCCAATGCCTGTGTCATTCCATTGACATTGGTGCCAGATCTCTTGTGGCTTGAATGATGCTGCTAATAGTTATGGGTGAACCTGAACTGTGAAGTTCAGGGTCTGTACTGAACACCTAGTGTTCATGCAGGCCCGGCGTCAGCACCCGGCGCACCCGGGCAAGTGACGGGGCCCGACTGCTTGGAGGGGGCCCACCAGGCCCCTGAGGGCTAGGGTCACACTTGCATTGTGACCCTAGCCTGACACAAGTATTGTCCGCTGCAGCGCATAGCGTTTAATGCTATGCGCTGCCAGCAACAGAGCCCATAGAAACCCGATGTTTACATTGCCAACCAGTGGTTGGCAAGGTAAACATGAGGTTTCTATGGGCTCAAGTGCAATGCATTAAACTGCAGCCGAAAATACTTGCATCAGGCTAGAGTCACAATGCAAGTGTGACCCTAGCCTCAGGGGCCCCTGAACACACTGCCCCCACAGCCAGGGCCATATCCAGGGGGCAGCTGGGGGGTCATTTGCAGGGAGGTCATTTTCAGCCTCCTGCAGCGCCTGAGGTATTCCTCCTCACTCCTCCTCCCTCCGTTCGAGCCGACAGAGCCGCACACTCTGTGCTGACAGGACCTGTGATGATGTCAATGGAGGGTGGAGTCAGGGGTCACATGATCAGCTCCTCAGTGTATGCAGGAATCTGCTGTGCTGCCCATCATGATGCTGGATGAGGTGAAGTTTATGTGTGGGGTCAGGAGGGATTTACAGTGTGAATGTAGCAGAGGTGAATGTGTACTAGGTGTATATCAATTAGGTGAAGTTAGTGTGGGGTGAGGAGGGATTTACAGTGTGAATGTAGCAGAGGCGAGTGTGTACTAGGTGTATGGAACAAGCCGAGTGTGTACGAGGTGTACGGAGCAGAGCTGAGTGTGTACAAGGTGTACGGAGCAGAGCTGAGTGTGTACGAGGTGTACGGAGCAGAGCTGAGTGTGTACGAGGTGTACGGAGCAGAGCTGAGTGTGTACGAGGTGTACGGAGCAGTGCTGAGTGTGTACGAGGTGTACGGAGCAGAGCTGAGTGTGTACGAGGTGTACGGAGCAGAGCTGAGTGTGTACGAGGTGTACGGAGCAGAGCTGAGTGTGTACGAGGTGTACGGAGCAGAGCCGAGTGTGTACGAGGTGTATGGAGCAGAGCCGAGTGTGTATGAGGTGTACGGAGCTGAGCCGAGTGTGTACGAGGTGTACGGAGCTGAGCCGCATGTGTACGAGGTGTACGGAGCAGAGCCGAGTGTGTAGGAGGTGTACGGAGCTGACCCACATGTGTAGGAGGTGTACGGAGCAGAGCTGAGTGTGTACGAGGTGTACGGAGCGGAGCCGAGTGTGTGTACGAGGTGTATGGAGCACAGCCGCGTGTGTATGAGGTGTATGGAGCAGAGCTGAGTGTGTACGAGGTGTACAGAGCGGAGCCGAGTGTGTACGAGGTGTATGGAGCACAGCCGCGTGTGTATGAGGTGTATGGAGCAGAGCTGAGTGTGTACGAGGTGTACGGAGCAGAGCTGAGTGTGTACGAGGTGTATGGAGCAGAGCCGCGTGCGTACGAGGTATCTGTACCAGTGGTAGCCCCCCGCGGATTCCGCTCCCGCTCCTATAGTCCCAGCCACCTTTGCCAGTAGCATTCTTCTCCATAGTCTCTTCTGCCGCTGTCTGCATTCTGCAGCTCAGCATGGAGGAGCACAAAGTTGGCATGACTGTGCTGATATGTGCAGAGCGACCGGAGGAGACCGGAGCGGCGAGAAGAGAGGTGAGGAGAAAGAGAGATCCGGACGGCCAGACACTCCGCTTGGCTGCGGTGCCACCCATATGGCAGTGTGGCTCCATTGAGCTGCTTGCATTATTTATGCGCTTCAGGATGCTCGTGTATACACCAAGCATCCTCATACGCACAAAAATGCAACATTTTGCATTTGAAGAGTATTTTTAAAAAGCGCAAGGGAATGCAAACGCATTTTAGCCCGCTCCTAACAACGTGTAATATACTCACTGTCAGAAACAGCTCTTGCTGGTTTCGGCAGTCACTGTTCCTGTAAGGATGCCTTCACATAGATGTTTTTTAAAAAATGTGGCAGTTGCGGTAAAAAAAACCTGCATCTGCCGCATTTTCCGCCTAGCGGCTGTACTTGCTACACATTTGCGGCAAGCCCCATGCATTGTCTATGGGGCTTGCGGTAAGTGTGCGGCAATATATATATTATAGTCCGCGATATGTACTGTAGGGGCCCACTGAGACTTTTTCGCCTGGGGCCCACAGAAACCTGGAGCGACCCTGTGTTCATGTGTGGCCCATGAACACGGATTTCCATGAGAAGTCTGTGCTACTGCTCAGGTTGAGGTACAGCTAGGGAGGCTACAAAAGAAAGCAAAATGGCAAATAAAGTAGGAGAATACTTACCAGTCTTCCACTGCAGTCACATTTGCATCTGAGTCCGCTCATTAAACCTCATATGTAGCCCCCTACTTCCCCACCAAGTCACTGTGACAGCGTCTGTGATTATCTGTTGCAAGGACCTAGATGTGGATTTCACCTTCGTAGCCAAGTATATTTGGGTTTAATAAATGAGTGAAAGAGGGTGTCTGTTTGTTTTATTGCAAATAAAGACTTTTCTCTATGTCTGTGTTTTTTAACTATTTACTTACAGGATTGGTAATGGGAGACACCATTTTGTATAAATGTGGGGTGGACATGGGGTCACAGGCTTACCCGGTATTTTTAGTTTTTAATGTACAATTTAGTTGTGGATAAATTAGCTGAATGTTATATTTAAGTTAACTGGGAATGTAGTACTAATGATTTCTTTGTGTTTATGTATTTTTTGTGTGAGTTTTTTCATTTCAGAAAATGATATTGGTATGTGCCAGCTCTTCAGCTGAAGGAGCTTTAATCTCATTGGTTAACGCAAAAACGGCGGTAAAACTGCAGTATAGAAGCAGTTTGGGTCCTCAGCATCAGTTTAGCTGTGAGGAGGAAAACAGCTGAGAGGAAATGGAGAATCTCATCCAGCAGCTATTAGAAAAAGCTCATGAGGAAGGAGAAGAATGGCTGAAAGCTTGTTTAAGAGGGCAGCCAGGAGTGACCATGGACGAGACATTGCCTGTTCCTGCTGATCCTGAGGTGGAAGAAGCTGTGGTGGTTATTGAGGAGCCCGCTGATCCTGAGGTAATTCCTGACAAGCGGAGCCGCAAGCAGCGGCGTTCTTATTCCCCGTCATCTGAGGGGGGTAATCCTGCCCCTAAGAATAAGAAGTCAGTCCGGAGCCGAAGTGTGGCATTTCAGGATGCTCAGAAGTCTCAGGGCAAGTCAGGAGGAAGCCGGGCTAGTGCTGTCAGGGCTGACAGTCAGGACATTATGAGGGCAAAAAGCCTGCAAGGACAGACTCTCGGTGAGAATCAGTGGCTCTCATCCTTAAGGAACCGGCAGCCAAGTTCTGGAACAGGAGAGGGACATAAGGGACCGTCTGCAAAGAGCACAATGCAATGGCAAGTACAAGGAGAACAAGAAGCAGAATCCAAGATGGCCGCCGACTAGGAAGGACGCTCCACATTGCCCCACAGGATCCGTGACATCCTGCCCCAGGGGAACAGAGCAGCAGCCCGGACCGGACCTGGTGGCGTCCTACAGACATCAAGGATTACAGGTGACCCGGTTTTGTAGAGCCCTGGACCCTGGAGGAGCTCCTTGAGAGGGATTTGCCTGGCCTCCCCCTCATTGCACGCGGGACTGAGCTGAGCGCGGTGCCTGGAAGCTCCCTGGCCCCCTGGTGAATGTGGCCGTGTACATCAGAGGCTCTACTGCCGACGCTGCGCCTGAGGGAGAGAGAGAGGAGCTGCGGTCGGGGAGAGACAGGCGGTCGGGGTGAGTGAGGAGCTTTCCCGCCGGCTGCCATTAATAGGAGGCCCGTGAGACGGACCCTGCTGCTGGTGGTGCTGGGAGGTGAGGAGGACTGCAGCTGTGGATGTGCAGGGAGGCTCGGGCGCCCCTGAAGTGACCGGCTGTGCACTGCTACGGGAGCCTGTTACCGCGCGCCAGCCCCGTAGGCAGACAGGAGCTGCTAACAGTGACCTGGCTCGTGAGGAAATCCCCAGGACACCATAGGGAGTCGTCACCTCAGAGCGGGACCTGCTGTACGCAGACCAGTGAAGCGGGTAAGAGGAGGCACACTCCTGCTATTGCTAACAGCCTGGGAGTTGATAACATTACTATTCCAGGACAGGAGCATCAATAAAAAGTCCCAGGCACTCAGGAGGGGGCAGGGGGAGCCTAAGTTACATCCCGGGCCGTAATACAAACATCAGCCAGACATCAAAGTCTCTCTTCCTGCAGATATCACAGTGCTGCCCATCTGCAGATAAGCACTGTGTCCAGGGACTTGGAGACAGAGGCAGTATTTCATCCGAAGGACATTCAGAGCAGGCTCAAAACAGTAAAATCAGATGCCCACAGAAGCACAGGGTGCCCTTCTCCCCTGCTGTCTGAACATATATAAATAATAAACAGACACTCTAATCTCTCTACTGGCCTCCATATCTCCCCTCCAGGAGTGCTGCACCCTGGCTCCTTCTGGATCCTGATCCACAATATAACTCAGGTAGCTCTCCCTGAATTATCAAGCCCCTGGAACAGCATTAACCCCTGCTGCTCTGCTGTCAAGCTGTTCTGTCTTTCACCACCGGAGGGGGCAGGCGCTTTACTGAATGTTGCCTACTTACTGCAAAGTGACATTTTCTAAGCTGTCACAATCAATGTACATCATGTCTGCCTAGTTAACGGCATGTGGCCTAGGGGAAGCTTAATAAAGATCGATTAAAAGAACATTCCACAGAACCATAGTTAACAATGGGGAAGACAAGCATTAAAACTCCCCGAACATCATCTAAACTGACTAATCCGGTTACCCAGGCCGATGTGGATAAATTCCTCTCAAAACAAACTGACCTCACGACTCATCCCAAATCTACCAAACGTACGTACCAGCTGTTGGCTGATGCGTCCGATTCTGACGCTGAGAGCGATTCGGAAGCAGAGATGGACCGTAAAGATAATAAGGTCACCCGCTCTTTCATAAAGCGTATATTGACGAAAGCCATAGAACCGATCAGCAAGGAGCTCGCTGAGATAAAATTAGATTTGGCTCAACAAGGTCATAGACTGGGGGCAGTGGAAAATGACCAGGCGACCACGATGAAGCAAACTAATAAATTACTGGACTGCCTAAATGCTCACGAAACTCAAATACATGCCATTCATTCCACGCTTGAGGATCACGAAAACCGTGAGCGTAGAAACAATATCCGCATAAAATACCTCCCAGAATCAATTGCGTTTGAAGCCCTGCCCTCAGCTGTGAACGAAATCTTAAATAAGCTGCTCCGAGAGGACGACCCTAAAGACATGGAGATTATTAGAGTTCACAGAACACTACGACCCAAACCAAATCAAAATGACCCACCCCGTGATGTACTGTGTCGCTTCCTAGACTACAGAACAAAAGAACTCATCTTACGGAGAGCCAGGGAGGCAGAGACTATTGAATATGAGAACTCTCAACTGAAATTGTTCCAAGACATCTCTGCCATAACCCTAAAGAAGAGACGCTTGCTTAAACCTTTTACAGATATTTTGATACAAAAGGGCTATCGCTTCCGCTGGCTGTTCCCTTTCGGCATCTTCATCACAGCCGGTGAAAAGAAACTAACGGCCAGGACATCGGGGGACATCAGGGACGTCTGCCAATCACTAAGCATTGAATTACAGTCTTACCCTGACCTGGAGGTCTTCCATGCAGCGTCTCTACAGGAACCCCTCCAAGTCACTCCTCCATGGCAAGTCACAGGAACTCCGAAATCACAGCACCTTCGAAAAAAGATGTCCAAGACACCACCGCCAAAGGATGGAATGGAAACGACCTGATGTCTTCGCTACAGGATACGAAGGACTCTTTCTCGTCCGCTTGTTAGCTGACTTTTCTTTAACACCGTGTTCACTGATCATTCTCACACGCCATTGATTGGAATGTTGCTAATCCGATACTGGGTTCTCATACCCTTAAAACCAAACTAGCTACTCCCTTAACATTACATTTACCTAACACCCATCCACCCAACTCCCTCCTTTATCCCCCCCTCCACCCCACTTCCCCCCATTCCCCACCCCATACCACCATGACACTCGAACCCCTAAATAATGCACAGCTACCCTGTGCCTTTCTGTCTGGCGGGTTAATTGCATTACCCGCGGCCTTACTAGAATAAAGAGTGTGGTCTAGTCAATCTTACAAGAGTGACCTTTATGTTATACAAGTTATACTGCTTTCTGCAGTAATGTTAGGTTATATCTTTGTTTTATAATATGTTTGACTTCTAGACCCACAGAAGTCCTGTACTCATAGATACCGTATAGATGTCCCTGCGTACCTGCTACCACTTGCCCTTCTACCCACCCCTTACCCTCTACCCCTCCACCCACACCATGAAACCCATCTCCTCCCCCCCAACCCCATCTCCTTACTACCACAGCAGGTACTATCTAACTATGGTGGAAACATTGCTAATCCTCCCCATATGGACCACGTCGCTGATCGTTAGACATGTCGTGCATGATTGCAATGGAAATGTTATTAATGCTTTTCTCTTTTCTGTTGTTCACTACTAATCTTTACCATGTCTTGTATTTCACTGTTTGTTTTCTTATGTGCTCTCGCCACCAATTTTTATCACCCCATCCCCCCTCCATCACCACTCATTCACATCAGCCCCTCTCTCCTGCCCTACTCTATGTACAGCTCCCATGTTATCTTCAGTTTACTGAAGACTCTCAGCCCATCATATTCCAAAGCTTGTCATAATAAATCATGTCCTAATCCCAAAAACTATCTGCTCTTCCTCTTTTTACTGCTGCTCCTCTCAGGTGATATCTCTCCCAACCCTGGTCCGCCATCTGCTAACTTCAACCCCTCTCCCACCTCACACAGAAACCCCACTAACCTTATTAATATTACCTGCACACCTTCACCTCCCTCTTTTAATTGCGCTCTCTGGAATCCACGGTCTGTATGCAACAAACTTCCCTTCATTCACAATTACTTCCTTTCCAACTCTCTTAACCTGCTGGCCCTCACAGAAACCTGGATCCAGGATTCAGACACTGCTTCCCCTGCTGCTATTTCTTACGGCGGCTTACACTTCTCTCACTCCCCTAGACCTGGGAACAGACGTGGCGGTGGAGTCGGCCTCCTCCTGTCCCCACAATGTACTTTCCAGGTCATTCCTCCAGCCCCATCACTCTCATTCCCTTCTTTTGAGGTCCATACCATTAGGCTATTCCATCCCCTCCCCCTCAAAGTAGCAGTGGTATACCGCCCCCCAGGGTCACCCACCCAGTTCCTCGACCATTTCTCCGCTTGGCTCCCGCATTTCATGTCCTCAGATTTACCAACCCTTATTCTGGGAGACTTTAACATTCCCATAAACAGCCCCATCTCCCCATCTGCATCCCAGCTCCTATCTCTAACTACCTCTCTTGGCCTATCACAGCTCTCAACCTCTAAGACACACGAAAACGGTAACACCCTTGACCTTGTCTTTACCCGGCTCTGCTCATCCTCCCCCTTGGATAACTCAACTCTACTCTCTGACCACAACATTCTTTCCTTCTCACTCACTAACCCTCGGCCAACACAGCCCAAGCCTACCTATCACACATCCAGAAATCTACAGGCCATTAACCCTCAAGCACTCACAGACTCCCTCATCTCATCTCTGTCCCCAATCTCTTCAATCTCCTCTCCAGATCAGGCAGTAAATCACTACAATGACTCTCTCAGAAGCTCCCTGGACCAAGTAGCGCCCCTCACCCGCAGAACCTCCAAACAGAGAACAAAACAGCCCTGGCTCACATCACAAACCCGATTCCTCCAGCGATGCTCCAGGAGTGCTGAACGCCTATGGAGGAAAACTCGCTCACCAGGAGACTTTATCCACTATAAATTCATGCTCAAAACCTACAACTCTGCCCTTCACCTTGCCAAACAGACCTACTTCACCACCCTGGTCTCCTCACTATCCAACAATCCAAAAAAACTCTTTGACACCTTTCACTCTCTCCTCAGTCCTAAAGTGCAGGCCCCCATCACCGACCTCTCTGCTGATGACCTGGCTTCCTACTTCATGGATAAAATAGACAACATCCGCCAGGAAATCAGCTCTCAGCCTCCAAGCACTGCCACCCCCATTCTTCCTCACATCCCCTCCGGTTCACTCTCCACATTTGACCCAGTCACAGAAGAAGAAGTCTCCAGGCTCCTATCTTCCTCTCGTCCCACCACATGCACTACCGACCCCATTCCCTCACACCTGCTCCAGTCCCTCTCTCCAGTCGTCACCACTCATCTAACCAAAATCTTCAATCTCTCCCTCTCTTCTGGCATTTTCCCCTCCTCCTTCAAACACTCGATCATTACTCCATTATTAAAGAAAACCACTCTCGACCCAACCTGCACAAATAACTACAGACCAGTCTCCAATCTCCCCTTCATCTCTAAACTCTTGGAGCGCCTGGTCTATTCCCGCCTCACCCGTTACCTCTCTGCTCACTCTCTTCTAGATCCATTACAGTCTGGTTTCCGCCCCCTTCACTCCACAGAAACTGCCCTCATCAAAGTGACCAATGACCTTCTGACAGCAAAACGTAATGGTGACCACTCTCTGCTTATTCTCCTTGATCTCTCTGCAGCTTTTGACACTGTCGACCATCAGCTCCTACTCTCTATGCTGCACTCCATTGGCATAAAGGACACTGCTCTCTCCTGGCTCTCCTCCTATCTTTCTGACCGCTCTTTCAGTGTATCTTTTGCTGGCTCCACTTCCCCCCCTCTTCCCCTCACTATTGGGGTCCCTCAGGGTTCAGTCCTTGGCCCTCTCCTCTTCTCTCTCTACACGGCCCCGATTGGACAGACCATCAGCAGATTTGGCTTCCAGTACCATCTTTATGCTGATGACACTCAACTATACACTTCAGCCCCTGACCTTACCCCTGCGGTAGTAAAGAACACCAATGACTGTCTAGCTGCAGTTTCCAATATCATGTCCACTCTCTATTTGAAACTAAACCTTTCCAAAACTGAACTTCTTCTGCTCCCCCCATCCACTAACCTCCCTAAATCGGACATCTCTCTCTCGGTGTGCGGCACCACGATAACGCCTAGACAGCAGGCTCGCTGTCTGGGTGTTATATTTGACACCGATCTCTCCTTCTCCTCCCACACGCAATCTCTCGTCCGCTCCTGTCGCTTACACCTGAAGAATATCTCTAGAGTCCGCCCCTTTCTCACCCTGGAAACAACAAAAACCCTCACCGTGGCCCTAATCCATTCCCGCCTTGACTATTGCAACTCTCTATTAAGCGGCCTCCCCCTCACCAGACTTTCTCCTCTCCAGTCCATCCTTAATGCAGCAGCCAGGATCACCCATCTGGCCAATCGTTACTCAGATGCCTCTGCTCTGTGCCAGTCATTGCACTGGCTGCCCGTATATTACAGGATCAAATTCAAATTGCTTGTTCTTACCCACAAAGCTCTTCACAGTGCAGCTCCCCCCTACCTCTCCTCCCTCATCTCTGTCTATCACCCCACCCGCTCTCTACGTTCCTCAAATGACCTTCAACTAACATCTGCACTAATCCGATCCTCCCACTCCCGGCTCCAAGACTTTTCCAGAGCTGCACCAAACCTCTGGAATGCTTTACCCAAAGAAATCAGAACTATCCACAACTTGCATGGCTTCAGACGATCCCTAAAGACGCATCTTTTTAAGGCGGCCTATCATACTCCCTAACATGTCCATTGTACTGTAGACAGTGAATGGGCTATCCTCTGGACATTATTCTTCTACAAACTCCACCAAACCATAAAGGTCTACACAGACTGATGACCATTCATGTAAGCTTACCTATACCCCATTTCCTCAAGATGCCTGGACCACCAGTGCAATAAGCCCCGACACCTTGTACAACCCCTATCCCGTTGTAGATTGTAAGCTCTTTTGAGCAGGGTCACATTCATTTCTTGCTTTATTTATTGTATTTTTTTTCACATTGATTCTATGCCTATTGTTTTTGTATCCAATGATTGTACTTTATTTGTTCTCTATTGTAATTACTTACTGTATATTTTCTGTACGCTAACCCTACATTGTAAAGCGCTGCGGAATATGTTGGCGCTATATAAATAAAGCTTTATTATTATTATTATTATTATTATTATGTTGTCTTTTCTCCCTACTTTTCTGCTTACTTTCCTTCCTTCCCACCTAACCACCCCCCCCGATCATGAGGATGGAGTCGAGGACCAATCGAATCAAATCCACACCTATCTGGCATCAACCCCCCATTGATGGCATCTCAACATAAGGTATTTACCTTTGCTACGCTCAATGCTAAAGGGCTTAACTCCCCCATACCGAGGAGACACACTCTAGATCTACTTAAGAAACATGCGGCAGATGTGTTATTGATACAGGAAACTCACTTTACCCCTGAAAAACTACCTAACTTTGACCGGTCGCACTATGATACCTGGTTCCATGCCACATCACCGCAATCCCGGTCACGGGGGTTTCGATTGCTATAAAGAAGGGAATCCCTTTCCAAACTCGAGAACACCTAATTGACACTAACGGCCGCTATATTTTCCTCAAAGGTCTACTAGCTGGTAATTTAGTTACAATTTGTTGCCTATATGCTCCCAACAAAAAACTTCTAAAATGGCTCCACTCGACTTTGAGGAAAATAGGAGATTTCCGTGAAGGCACACTGATAGTAGGGGGAGATCTTAATATTGCACTAAACCCGCTAATAGACACCACAACGAAGAAAAGTACATACTCACAAGGTGATCTTAATAAAATCAAAGTCCATCTCCGCGAGCTCCAACTGCTGGATGTATGGAGATACCTACACCCAGATGACTGCGACTATACCTTCTATTCTCACCCACACGCCTCTTACCATAGATTAGATTACTTCTTTGTCTCCAAAAACACCCTTGCTAAAGTAAGATCAACGAATATTAACCCTAACATATTCTCAGACCACTCCTTCGTAACGATGGCGCTGACACTACACAAGACCTTCCCAGCTCACAGATCGTGGCGACTCACTGAGTCGGTGCTCGACAGCCCCTCCACTCATTCTCGCATAACCAAAACATTGGAGCAGTATTTTGCTCAAAACGATAATGGTGAGGTTGCGGCGCCGATGCTCTGGGAAGCTCACAAATCTGTGGTCAGAGGAGAATTTATTTCAATCACAGCGTACATTCATAAACAGCAACAGAGACAGCTTGATCTTCTATATGAGGAAATCTCCGACCTAGAAACAAAACACAAAAAACTAATCACCCCCCCAATAATGGAGCAACTAACCCTTAAAAGGCGTCAACTTAAAGATATCCTATTCCTACAAACGGCAAAATGGTTCGCTTCATGGCGCACTAAAATGTATGTTCACGGTGACAAAGCCTCGAAACTGATGATCTCTAGAATCAAACAACGACAAACTCGCACTTCCATACATTCCATTAAAACTGCGGAGGGACGATCCACAACCAATTATAACCACATAGAAACAGCGTTTCTGCACTATTATACACAACTATATAACCTACGCCCCGAAGAAACTAAAACAGAAGAGGCAACCAGAAGGCAAAAAATCAAACATTACTTATCCCGCCTAAATCTCCCGAGCTTCACCCCACAACAGCAATTGCTGCTAAACAAACCTTTTAATTTAGAAGAACTACGGTCCACCCTGTCAAAGTGCCCACCCAACAAAGCGTCGGGACCAGATGGATTACCCTGTGCCTACTACAAGTCCTTCCCCTCGATCCTACAACCACACATGCTGAATATGTACAATTCCATATTGCAAGGTAGTCGATTCCCGGCTCAATCCTTAGAAGCAAAAATATCCCTAATATACAAAGAAGGGAAAGACCGGGAAATGTGTAGCAGCTACCGACCGATCTCCTTACTAAATGTTGATTTAAAAATTTTCGCCAGTATGATCGCTCGTCGAGTAGCTGCCTACCTTCCGGACAAAATCTCACTAAACCAAACTGGATTTGTGGGGGGAAGAGAGGGGAGGGACAACGTGCTGAAGGTACTGCACCTTACTCATTATGCCAACCGACAAAAAATTCCACTGGTCCTCCTGGGAACGGACGCTGAAAAAGCCTTTGACAGGGTGGACTGGTTATACCTAGAAGAGACGTTGCTTAGCTTCGGCATCCCGACCCAACTAGTTGCGGCGATTTTAAAAATGTACACCAGCCCAACTGCTCGCATCAGCATCAATGGCTCCCTAACAGATACCTTTTCCATACACAATGGCACGAGACAGGGGTGCCCACTATCCCCTCTATTATTTATCCTAGCAATGGAACCCCTGCTGATTGACATTCAGCTTGATAAAAAGATTCAAGGCATTACACTAGGAGGGACGCATCATAAAACAGCTGCCTTCGCAGACGATTTACTCATATTCATGACCAATCCTTCTAAAAGCTTCCCCCCCTTATTAAAAATATTTGACAATTACAGTGCCCTCACCAATTTTAAAATAAACACATCAAAATCGGAAGCCTTAGACCTGAACGTCCCACTACCAATCCTATCCAGATTAAAAACCACATATCCGTTCTCATGGCCCAAATCGCACATCACTTATCTAGGCATAAAAATTAGCAGAACTCATAAAGCTCTTTTCTCCCTCAACTACCCCCCTTTACTAGACAGAGTAACTGCCACTATGAAAACTTGGCGTGACCCTTTCTTATCCTGGATGGGTCGTAAGAATATCCTCAAAAGCCTCATCCTGCCTAAATTTACTTACCTCTTCTCTATGTTACCAATACATGTCCCTAATGCGTATTTACGCAAGGTCAACTCTCTTCTTTACGCCTACATTTGGAAACATAAGAGACACCACTTAAATCTCCGCACTCTCTCTCTTCCAAAAGTAAAAGGAGGAATGGGCGCACCAGATATTAAAATCTATTACCACGCAGCAGTCCTCTCACGCTCTGTTGATATCATACGACACACACACAACAAATTATGGATTGATATAGAAAACAAATTATCCCCACAGCCCCTCCGCCCCCTCCTACTGACGCACTGCAGTGACAAATCACCTGAACGCCAACATAACCCTCTCACAAGCACACTCCTACGAATATGGACCAATATACATACCTACTTGATACCCCCATCGACTCCTCTCCTTACCCTGTTAGATATACTAATGGGAGCGAACCTAATACACAACCCCAGCAAATACCGCACCGGACTATTTGCCAGCCTAACAGCGGATCAATTATATGCAGACGGAGCACTTCTTCCGTTAACTAATCTGCACAAAATACCTGGCCTCGAATCTATTAATTTCCTCCAATATAAGACTCTACAATCATTCCTACACAACATCCGATTCGATACGGCACTTACCCGCAATCCCACGGCATTTGAAACGCTCTGCGCAAGACAGATTAGGCCTACTAAGATCCTTTCTACCATTTACCAAAGCATTTTGGATAGAGATGTACCCATGAAAAGAGCCTATATACATAGTTGGGAAAAAGATTTAGGATATAAGTTTACACCTCAACAGATTTCATATATCTACACCCACTCACATGGTCCGACTAAATGCATCAAGGTACAGGAGAACTCCTACAAAATTCTCTCCCGCTGGTATACTGATCCGCTGAGAACACACAAATGGAAGACACAATTCCCTACGAATTGCTGGCGTTGTGGTGATGTGAACGGGAACTACATCCACCTTTGGTGGCATTGTCCATCCCTGATCCCCTACTGGAACCAGACGACACGCCTGATCAGAGATGTGACTAAACGGAATATCAAGTTATCCCCTGAAGTCGTCCTGTTAAATCTACCCCTAGACGCTTCCCATGGTGAGTTCTCTGTGTTAATCTGTACAATATTGGCTGCAGCGAAACTTCTTTTACCAACGGTATGGGGATCTCCTCAAATCCCGACTCCTCAGTCGTTAATTGAAAAAACTGACCAACTATATCTAGTAGCGAAACTAGCTGCCTCTGTGAACCACACACAAGCATCTGTTAATAACCACTGGCGAGCTTGGGTACTCTTCAAAAAGTCGCTCATAGTACCGTAATCTTGACCCCTTGCCTCATTTACTCAACAGAGATCCTCTAGGCTCCACCTCCTGACCCACCCTCCCCGCCTCTTACTTCCCCTCCAATCTATTATTCTCTTTCCTATTCTCCTACCTATCCTCTATTCCTCTCTCATTTACTATGCCATCTTCCTCTTGTGCTTAACTTTCTCTAGATAATCTGACAATAACCATATTTAAACATATGTTTGGAATTATTTAATCATTTTCCACCGGTTGTCACGAGCTGAATTCTTCTTTTCTGTAACTATCTGATTATCATCTTCATATCTTGTAAAACAATAAAAAGAATTTTTGAAATGAAAAGGAGAACAAGAAGATCTGAGAGCAGCTTTGGGAGCTTGGAATCGTCCAGCTGACATGGACAGATTAATGTCACAGCACAGGGGAATGAGTGCAACAATATCTTCTCCTGCAAGCACCAGAGGAGTTTATCAAGAACAGACACAGATGCCTGCAGAACAGAGTTCTGGTGAGATTCCTGATTTATCCTTATTAAGTAATAATATGTCATGTGACAGTATTAGGTCGTTTATTCAGAGGTCAGTGTCAGAAGCTGTAGCTTCTGCGATGAAAGTGGATAAAGCACCTGTGGATGCTGGGTTATCAGTACGTCAAAGTGGCGTAGCTGAGGTGCACCTTAAAGAGGCATTAACTTGCACTGTGTCGCCACTTGGCTTTCATTTAATGGATACAGTAAAAGAAAAAATTTGGAAAGGTGATTTTATTGATTTGATGGCTCTCTTGCCGGTACGGGAGCCTCGTGCTTCAAGTTATAAGAAAGATGAAAAACAGATTCCTAAGTCCTTTAATAATTGGTTACAAGCGTTTTGTGTATACGCTTCTGTGCTGGGAGAGAAAAAAGCTGATTTATGTAGTGGTTTATTTCAGCACATGGATACAATCTTGGAGGCTTTCCGCGGCTTTGGTGGAATGGCATGGTGATATTATGATGAGGCCTTCCGCCAAAAGATTGCGGTACACCCCGAAATGCGTTGGGGATGCAAAGATGTAGGTCTCTGGTTGAATTTAATGCTTCCACAAAGATCAATGATGAATAGGCAAAATAAGGAAGGTCAACAAGTACCGTATATACTCGTGTATAAGCCGACCAGTGTATAAGCCGACCCCCCTACTTTTGCCCCAAAAATCTGGAAAAACCTATTGACTCGTGTATAAGCCGAGGGTGGACCCCAGCACAGGTATACAGCCCCCAGCAGTGTGGTATACAGGCCCCCCCAGTGGTATACAGGCCTCCCCAGTGGTAGTATACAGCAGCCCCAGTGGTATACACAGCCCCAGCGCCAGTGGTAGTATATAGCATCCCCAGCAGCCCCAGTGGTAGTATATAGCAGCCCCAGTGGTAGTATATAGCATCCCCAGCAGCCCCAGTGGTAGTATATAGCAGCCCCAGTGGTAGTATATAGCAGCCCCAGCAGTCCCAGTGGTAGTATATAGCAGCCCCAGTGGTAGTATATAGCAGCCCCAGCCAGGGCCGCACCGTCCATTGGACAGTGTGAGCCCTGTCATTCAGGCGGCAGCCGGCAGGGGGAGCGGCAGTGCAGAAGGGGGCGGCGCCTCATGCACACAGCCTCCCCCTGTCATGGCGCCGGCCGCTCACCGCAGGTAAGCGGCGACCCGGGGAGAGGCACAGAAGGGGCGGCAGCGCTGCCCAGGGTTCAACAGCACCCCTTCCCCCCCGGTACTCACGGCCGCGGCCGGCAATGACTGCCGCGGCTCAGGTGGCAGAAGGGGCGGCAGTGCTGGGCTCCACTAGCACCCCCCCCCCCGGAATCGGTGCCGCGGCTCAGGGGGCGGCAGTGCTGGGCCCCACTAGCACCCCCCCCCCCGTAATCGGTGCCGCGGCTCAGGCGGCAGAGGGGCTTGGTGCACCCCTGGCCCCAGCGGTAGTATATAGCAGCCCCAGCAGTCCCAGTGGTAGTATATAGCAGCCCCAGTGGTAGTATACAGCAGCCCCAGTGGTATACAGGCCCCAGCAGTATATACAGCAGCCCTAGGGGTATACAGCAGCCCCCAGGGGTAATACAGCAGCCCCCAGCTGGGGTACCCAGCAGCCCCCAGGGGGTATCCAGCACTCCCCCTGGGGGTACCCAGCAGCCCCCAGGGGGTACCCAGCAGCCCCCTGGGGGTACCCAGCAGCCCCCAAGGGGTATCCAGCAGCCCCCTGGGGGTACCCAGCTGCCCCCAAATGCTGGCACTCACCCCCATCTGCTTATCTTACCATCCCGGTCTTCTGATCAGCGCCGCTCCTCGGTGCTCCGTTCTTCATGCTCCGTCCTCCGTCCTCGCTGCATCCGGGATCTCTGGCCGTCGCACGATGACGTCATATGCGACGGCCGGGGATCCCGGATGTAGCTGGACGGACGGAGCACCGAGGAGCGGCGCTGAGCAGAAGACCGGGATGGTAATATAACCAGCGGGGGGGGGGGCCCTTACAAGGGGGGAGAGTGCCAGCATTTGGGGGCATATATGAACTGCTTCCCCCTGCCGCTGATTGACAGGGGGAAGCAGTGCATATATAATGAGCGGCCCCACGTGACGGGGCCGCTCATACAGCAGCCTCCCCCCGCCTCCTCCAGCCTCCACAGCCCCCACCCGTACTGACTCGTATAAGCCGAGGGGAGACTTTTCAGCCCAAATTGTGGGCTGAAAAACTCAGCTTATACACGAGTATATACGGTAGTTAAAAAGGGAGTTTGTTATGCCTTTAATGAGGGTTCGTGTCGATGGTTAACCAACTGTAGATTTCGACATGAATGTTCTTTTTGTGGGGGATCTCACCCCATGGTCAAATGTTATAAGAAAATCAACTCAGCAAACCTTTTCGCATTGGCGCTGCCACAGAGGCTTTTCGTTTTGGTTTAGGTGAACAAAGTATCAAACGTATTGGCCGTTGGCAGTCAAATAGGTTTCAGTTATATGTTAGGCCCCATTTACTCTTACATATATGTTAATTTATTCCTTTGTGTTCTTTTGTTTTTGTTTTAGGCCCAGCGATAGTATGGTTAGTTGGCCATTCTTTTATTTTCTGGGCTCGAAACATGGCTATGAGAAGGAATTACTCAGAAAACCTTTCCTTCCCCCTCGACAAAGTTCAGGTACTTTGGCATGGACGAAAGGGTTTACAATGGCGTAATTTGTGTTCTTTTTTGATTGAGCTTTCAGGTGTTTTTCCAGCTCCAGATCTTATCATAATACATTTAGGGTAAGTTCACACTGGCCGGGTTTTCGGCGGGTTACCTGTGTAAACCGCCGTTTTGTTTACATTAGTTTTATGTTAATTTATGTTAATCCAAACCGGCGTTTGGATTAACATTAAAACTAATGTAAACCGCCCAAGGCTGTGCACACACCGGCGGTTACCCAGCGTCATCCGTTGCTAACCCGCAGGTTTCCCAGCGGGTTAGCAAAGAATGACCATGTTCTAAAAACCGGCGGTTCTGCAGCGGCTGCAAGCAGAATCATGTGCTGCTTCCAGCCGCTGCAGAATCGCCGCCGAGAACCCGCTGGGCAGCCGCCGGATACCGCCCGCACATACCCGCCAGGAAGCCGGTGGACGGCGCCGGAGCTTCCTGGCGGGTCCCGCCCAGCCGCCGCCGACCAACCCGCCGGGTAATGTGAACTTACCCTTAGGGTGAAATGACGTGGGGAAAATGAAGACCTTGGATCTTTTGAGTTCCATGAAAAAAGATTTGTCTTGGATGAAATGTTATTTTCCCAATGTGACTATTGTTTTTTCAGAGATAGTCCCCCGATTGATCTGGCAAGCTTCTAATTTAAGTTTTTGTGAGAAAATTCGCAAGCGAATAAACAGAGATATGAATAAATTTTTGCCAATGATTTCGGTTTCTCGTATAGACATTTAGATCTAGAAGGTTTCTTTCTGGTTTCTACCGGGCCGGCCGGCGTTCATTTATCGGAAGTGGCTTTGGATATCTTTAATTCAGGGTTTCAAGGTGTTGTTGAGGAATGGCTGAGGTGTTAGTTGGGGGGGGGGGCTATCTTCGACACCCTTCCCTTGTGGGTAAAATCGCCCCAGTGAATTCGGGTCGATTGGTCCTTTAGTTGTTATTAAAGATTAAAAAAAGATTTAAAAGGATTTATTTGAGTTTTAAAAAATAAAAAATTTTGTTTTTGGTAATCTCTTAATAAAACCTCGGCCATTACTTTACCACACTTTGTTGTATGTATGAAATTATTTTATAGGTAGAAGGATTGGGCCTTGTTACCCCATGGGAGACACCATTTTATATAAATGTGGGGTGGACATGGGGTCACAGGCTTATCCGGTATTTTTAGTTTTTAATGTACAAGTTACCGTAGTTGTGGATAAATTAGCTGAATGTTATATTTAAGTTAACTGGGAATGTAGTACTAATGATTTCTTTGTGTTTATGTATTTTTTGTGTGAGTTTTTTAATTTCAGAAAATGATATTGGTATGTGCCAGCTCTTCAGCTGAAGGAGCTTTAATCTCATTGGTTAACGCAAAAAAGGCAGTAAAACTGCAGTAAAAAAGCACCTGTTTGGGTCTTCAGCATCAGTTCAGCTGTGAGGAGGAAAACACCCGCCCACCCTCCCTATGGAAGAAGTTGATAATCTTCATAGCACTATTTTGTCGAGATGTTCTATTAGAGAGAGATCAGTGGTTACTGATCGGTCAAATGTTTTTTGCGTGGGTAAAATCGCCCCAGTGAATTTGGGTCGATTGGTCCTTTAGTAGTTATTAAAGATTGAAAAAAAGATTTAAAAGGATTTATTTGAGTTTTAAAAAATAAAAAATGTTTGTTTTTGGTAATCTCTTAATAAAACCTCGGCCATTACTTTACCACACTTTGTTGTATGTATGAAATTATTTTATAGGTAGAAGGATTGGGCCTTGTTACCCCATGTGTTGTTCACATAGAGGCCTGAACATCACCAATCCAGGGCTTGATGACAGTTGTCAATTCTCAGCTGTCATTAATCCTTTCTATTACCTGATTGCCCCTGCACAGGGCATTCAGGATGAACCGGGTAAGGAGCCAGAATTTGGTGAATCTATTGGATGCACCAAATTCTAGGGCAGCTGTGAGCTGCTATTCTTTGCCTGGAAGGGGCATTAACTTTGTGCCTACCTAGGGTAGAAATACAATCCCCCACCGCTTTATGCTTTACCTCAGCTGAGTATCAAAATTGGGAGAACCTGACACATTTTTTTAAATTATTTATTTAAATAATTAAAAACCTGCATTGGGTTTTTACAAAAGGGGGAGGGGAACAAGAGGCGCAATAGTGCCCTTATCACTAGACACTAGTTCTGACAACCCGGTGAGTAAAGCAATCCACTCACCTGATCCAGTTGTGTCACCCACAACTGGTTTGAAGGCTTGTTAGGAATAATATCCTGATGGCTGCTGCTGGACCTCCACCGAACCACTCACACGTGGAAAAGCATCAAGGTACTTGGGAAAAGGTGTATAGCGGTCCGTGCTACTAGAATGACTCGCATCAAAGAAGACACTGGCAGATGAAGAGTTAATCAGATCCTTCTTTATTCTCTGACGTGTTTTGGTGCCCACTTGGCACCTTCATCAGGGATCCCTGATGAAGGTGCCAAGTGGGCACCGAAACGCGTCGGAGAATAAAGAAGGATCTGATTAACTCTTCATCTGCCAGTGTCTTCTTTGATGCGAGTCATTCTGGTAGCGCGGACCGCTATACACCTTTTCCCAAGTGGTTTTTGTATTTTGATATACAGCCAATAAAAGGTATATATGGCTGGGGGCTGTAGTTCGCATCCATGTGCTTTATCTGCACTAAGTATCAATATATGATACTACATTCTTTAATCAATTATTTACAAGGTGAGCCATTTATATAGATACACCTAAATAAAATGGGAATGGTTGGTGATATCAACTTCCTGTTTGTGGCACATTGATATATGGGAGGGGGATAACTTTTCCAGATGGGTAGTGACCATGGTGGCCATTTTGAAGTCAGCCATTTTGGATCCAATTTTATTTTTTTAATGGGAAGAGGGTCATGTGACACATCAAACCTATTTAGAATTTCATAAGAAAAACAATGGTGTGCTTGATTTTAACATAACTTTATTCTTTCATGAGTTATTTACAAGTTTTTCTTTGTTTACAGCCATTGACTTGTTGCAGAGGTTAACACGTGAGGAGCGGATAGAAATTGTGTTGATGCTTGATGAATGCAGTACCCGGGTCATTTCAGCAGTTCAATGGAAGACACCCTACGAGACCACCCATCTTCCATCCAACAGTTAGAAAACTGCTTGCCAAATTTCGTGAATCAGGTTCAGTGTTAGATTTGCCAAAATGTGGACGCAAGAAAACTGTCACTAATGAAGGAACATCAGTGGCTGTCCCAGCTTTATTCAGCAAAAGCCCACAGCAAGGTACTTGCAGCATGTCACTGGAGAGTGGCATCAGTCGAACATCCCTTCTATGGATATTAGCTACTCACAAATGGCACCCTTACAAAATCCAGCTGCTGCAGCACCTCATTGAGGATGACCCAGATCAGCGCACTGAATTTGCAGAATATGCAAAACAAAAATTGGAACAGGACCCTCAGTTTACACAGAACATTATGTTCAGTGATGAGGAAACTTTTTTGTGAATGGTGAAGTTAACAAACAAAACCACCGCTATTGGTCTGACACTAACCCACAGGGAATAGATCCTTCCAAGACTGTTGGAACACAAACATTGATGGTATGGTGTGGTATATGGAGTATAAAGATAGTGGGGCCATTCTTCATCAATGGAAACCTCAATGAGACTAGCTTGCTGCATGATGATGTGTTGCCCTCTTTATGCACTGGAGATGGCATGTTCCCTGAATTTTTCCAACAAGATGGTGCACCACCACATTATGGGTGTCAGGTCCGAGCATTATACCTGAACAGTTTCCTGGAAAGTGGATTGGTCATCGTGGGCCAGTTGAATGGCCACCAAGATCTCCCGATCTGAACCCCTTAGACTTTTATTTTTGGGGTCATCTGAAGGCAATTATCTATGCTGTGAAGATATGAGATGTGCAGTATCTGAAACAACTAATACTGGAAGCATGTGCTAGCATTTCTTCTGCGGTGTTGCTATCAGTGTATCAAGAGTGGGAGAAGAGGGTTGCATTGACAATCCAACACAATGGGCAGCACTTTGAACACAATTTATAAGTGGTCATAAACTAGTAAATAACTCATGAAAGAATAAAGTTATGTTAAAACCAAGCACACCATTGTATTTCTTATGAAATGCTCAATAGGTTTGATGTGTCACATGACCCTCTTCCCATTGAAAAAAATAAAGGTGGATCCAAAATGGCTGACTTTAAAATGGCCACCAAGGTCACCGCCCATCTGGAAAAGTTTTCCCCCTCCCCTACACTAATGTGCCATAAACATCAAGATGACATCACCAACTATTCCCATTTTATATAGGTGTATCCATATAAATGGCCCACCCTGTATTTAATTTTATAAACATATGAGGGCTGTTTTTTGCCATACACTAATGTGTATGACAACCAATCACAGACACGGCACAATAGCTGGGGGCACAGTCTGACTCAAAATATCCAATCACAGATGCTGTCACAGAGAGTGGATGGGGGAAGCAGGGGAATATGCATGAGGCTTAATGAGCAGACCCAGAAGCAAGTGTGACCACAGTGAGAAACTGGTAAGTATTCTCCTGCTTTAATCACCATTTACCTTTCTTTTCTAGCCCTTGCTACCACCATTTTATAGCATAACATTGGTTCCAGATATAGTGCCTAGCCATGCATTTAGGGATAGACATGGCTAGGCGCTAGAACTGGAACCAATCCTATCCTATCTCCTATGTTTACTGGGACTTTCAGGGAATCTTGGAGTTAACACTGTCGGATTTGCAACCGCCTGCTGGGATGCAACTTTACATATGATTCAGCTCTTGTTATATGTAATAAAGGTGAGTGCAATTGCCCTCACATAGCTTGCCATTTATCAGCACGACACTACTACACTTAGATAGCGCTGTGTACCTCTTCCTTCTTTATAGACACGAGTCCCTATTGCTACCATTTATAGCACTTAAGTTCAGGTCTCTATTGACTTATATCAGTTTTGAGCTCATGTTTGGGTCAAGTCCGGTCCCAAACCCAGAATTTTTTTAACCCCTTCCTGACCTTTGATATTGTACAACATCATGAAAATTGGTACCTTCCCAACCAATGACGTTGTACAATGTCATGGTGGTTACTGCAGCACCGTTGCTGCGGTAACTGCCATCGGTCCCTGATGCGCTGTGATTCCTTTCATAGAGCACCAGGGCTTGAGGTCAGGGGGGTGGATTCTCTACCCCGCCCCCAGGTTCACTGTGATTGGCTATTTAAACAGTCAATTATAGTGATCCTGTCTCCACCTATAGAAGGGACAGTCAGAGCCCCTTCTATAGGCTGGAGCCCTAGAGGGGGGTGGGCATTGCCCCCTCCACGCTGATGGGGAGTGATCTGATCACTCCTCATCAGCTTCAGCATGGCGGCGGTGCAGGCACTTGTCACAGTGATCCACTATGTGATCACAGTGCACGGGCTGTCAGATCACTTCATTGCAGCTAAATCCCCATGCAGAGGGATCGAGCTGCAGAAAAGCGATCTGACAGCCCAGGCACAGTAATTCACTATGTGATCACTGTGGCAGGTCTGTGACATCACTTCACTGCAACATCGGGTCACCTGTCCCAAGCCTCAGAGTTCATGTGATCTCTGAGATGGATTTGCACAGTGATGCTGCACTGTATGGCAATGATCTGCCATACAGTGTATCATCACTATGACACCAGAGACTGCAACAAGAGGACACTTGATCCCTTGCTGCTGTCTCTGGATGTAGCAGAAGCAATCGAGCATCGTGGGACCTTCGTTCTGGACTACGTCGGACCTTTATATAAAGATAAAGATTGAGTCTGAATTTTGTTTGTTTTTTTTTTTTCAAATAAATAGATTTTTTTCTGTGTGGTGTATTTTTTTTTACTATTTAATGGAGATTCCTAATGGTCCGGTCTAACATTGGCCCGATATTATGAATCTCGGGCTTAGTGCCAACTGCCAATAAAAAAGCTGGCATTAACCCCTTTATTACCCAGTTTGCCACCAGCATCAGGGCAACTGGAAAAGTCTGGGTACAGCACCAGAAAGTGGTGTTTCAATGAATGCGCTATTTTCTAGGATGGCTGCTGCCTGCAATTCACAGCATTGGGGGCCCAGAACACTTGGGCCTCTCCATGCTGAGGATTCCAGCCCCCAGCTGCCTAGTTGTACCTGGCGGGACCAAAAATATGGCAGGGCCCCACTTAATTTTTTTTGCAAAATTAGTTCTGTAAATAAAAAAAATGGGCTTCGCTGTATTTTTGGTTGCCAGCCAGGTACAACGAGGTAGCTGGGGGTTGGTGGCAGTCCGTAGCTGCCACGTTGTACCTGGCCGGACCAAAAATATGGCGAAGCCTCACGTCATTTTTAAAAAAAAAAATATTTCCACAAATAAAATGACATGATCTTTGCCGTATTTTTGGTTGCCGGCCAGGTACAACTTGGAAGCTGGGGGGCTAGAATCCTAAGCGTGGAGAGACCCAAACATTGTGGGCCCCCCATGCTGCGAATTGCAACCCATAGCCACCCCAGAAAATAGCGCATTCATTAGAGGCGCCATTTTCTGGTGCTGTACCCCAACTCTCCCAGTTGCCCTTGTGCTAGTGGCACTGCTGGTCGCACACAGGGGCTATCCATAAGCGACATGGTGTCGGCTAACAAGTTGAATGGAAAATTAGCTCCAATTGTTAGTGGACACCATATCGCTATGGAGAGCCCCTGTGTGCCTAAACTTTGGAGCTCCCCCACAAGTGACCCCATTTTGGAAACTAGGCCCCCCCAAGGAACTTATCTAGATGCATAGTGAGCACTTTGCACCCCCAGGTGCTTCACAAATTGATCCATAAAAATGAAAAAGTACTTTTTTTTTTCACAAAAAGTTTATTTTTTCATTTTTATGGATTCATTTGTGAAGCTCCTGGGGATTCAAAGTGTTCATTATGCATCTAGATAAGTTCCTTTGGGGGGTCTAGTTTCCAAAATGGGGTCACTTGTGGGGGAGCTCCAATGTTTAGGCACACAGGGGCTTTCCATATGCGGCATGGTGTCCACTAGCAATTTGAATGGAAAATTAGCTCCAATTGTTAGCGGACACCATGTCGCGTATGGAGAGCCACTGTGTGCTCAAACATTGGAGCTTCCCCACAAGTGAAACCATTTTGGAAACTAGACCCCCAAGGAACTTATCTAGATGCATAGTGAGCACTTTGAACCCCCAGATGCTTCACAAATTGATCCTTAAAAATGAAAAAGAAAATTTTTGTGAAAAAAAAGTACTTTTTCATTTTTACGGATAAATTTGTGAAGCACCTGAGGGTTAAAAGTGCTCATTATGCATCTAGATAAGTTCCTTGGGGGGGCTAGTTTCCAAAATGGGGTCACTTGTGGTAGAGTTCCAGTGTTAAGCCACACAGGGGCTCTCCATACATGACATGGGTGTCAGCTAACAATTTGAATGGAAAATTAGCTCTAATTATTAGCGGACACCATGTTGCGTATGGAGAGCTCCTGTGTGCCTCATATGGGTAATAGGAGAAATGGATCATGCAATTTGATCTGCAATTTCTTCTGATATCAGATACGTGGCGGAAAACTATTATTTGGATCCACGGTAGGGTTCAGAAGGGACTAATGTAATGCCACTTTTCAGATACACTGATGTGCCTAAACAGTCCAAAACCACCACAAATGAACCCATTTTGGAAACTGCACCCCTTGAGGAATTTATCTAGAGGTGTGATGAGAATCTTCAACACACAGGGGCTTCACAAAATTTTAATACATTGGACTGGGACAATTAAAAGTTATGTTTTTTTCACCAAAAATGTTGTTTTAGGATCACATATTCATTTTCACAAGAGTTTCAAGGGAAAATGAACTGTATGGCAGCTTGTTTTTTGTGGGACAAAGTTTTCAGCTGTACCATTTTTATTTATCTTTTTCATTGCCTTTTATTCTACTTTTATTTCATGGTTATAATCAGCGCCGGACTGGGGTGTCTGGGGCCAACCAGGGAAATTGACTCCAGGGGCCCACCCACCTGGATACACCCATTCTTCAACTACAGTTAGGGCCAGAAATATTTGGACAGTGACACAATTTTGCGAGTTGGGCTCTGCATGCCACCACATTGGATTTGAAATGGAACCTCTACAACAGAATTCAAGTGCAGATTGTAACGTTTAATTTGAAGGGTTGAACAAAAATATCTGATAGAAAATGTAGGAATTGTACACATTTCTTTACAAACACTCCACATTTTAGGAGTTCAAAAGTAATTGGACAAATAAACATAACCCAAACAAAATATTTTTATTTTCAATATTTTGTTGCGAATCCTTTGGAGGCAATCACTGCCTTAAGTCTGGAACCCATGGATATCACCAAACGCTGGGTTTCCTCCTTCTTAATGCTTTGCCAGGCCTTTACAGCCGCAGCCTTCAGGTCTTGCTTGTTTGTGGGTCTTTCCGTCTTAAGTCTGGATTTGAGCAAGTGAAATGCATGCTCAATTGGGTTACGATCTGGTGATTGACTTGGCCATTGCAGAATGTTCCACTTTTTTGCACTCATGAACTCCTGGGTAGCTTTGGCTGTATGCTTGGGTCATTGTCCATCTGTACTATGAAGCGCCGTCCAATCAACTTTGCAGCATTTGGCTGAATCTGGGCTGAAAGTATATCCCGGTACACTTCAGAATTCATCCGGCTACTCTTGTCTGCTGTTATGTCATCAATAAACACAAGTGACCCAGTGCCATTGAAAGCCATGCATGCCCATGCCATCACGTTGCCTCCACCATGTTTTACAGAGGATGTGGTGTGCCTTGGATCATGTGCCGTTCCCTTTCTTCTCCAAACTTTTTTCTTCCCATCATTCTGGTACAGGTTGATCTTTGTCTCATCTGTCCATAGAATACTTTTCCAGAACTGAGCTGGCTTCTTGAGGTGTTTTTCAGCAAATTTAACTCTGGCCTGTCTATTTTTGGAATTGATGAATGGTTTGCATCTAGATGTGAACCCTTTGTATTTACTGTCATGGAGTCTTCTCTTTACTGTTGACTTAGAGACAGATACACCTACTTCACTGAGAGTGTTCTGGACTTCAGTTGATGTTGTGAACGGGTTCTTCTTCACCAAATAAAGTATGCGGCGATCATCCACCACTGTTTTCATCCGTGGACGCCCAGGCCTTTTAGAGTTCCCAAGCTCACCAGTCAATTCCTTTTTTCTTAGAATGTACCCAACTGTTGATTTTGCTACTCCAAGCATGTCTGCTATCTCTCTGATGGATTTTTTCTTTTTTTTCAGCCTCAGGATGTTCTGCTTCACCTCAATTGAGAGTTCCTTTGACCGCATGTTGTCTGGTCACAGCAACAGCTTCCAAATGCAAAACCACACACCTGGAATCCACCCCTGACCTTTTAACTACTTCATTGATTACAGGTTAACGAGGGAGACGCCTTCAGAGTTAATTGCAGCCCTTAGAGTCCATTGTCCAATTACTTTTGGTCCCTTGAAAAAGAGGAGGTTATGCATTACAGAGCTATGATTCCTAAACCCTTTCTCCGATTTGGATGTGGAAACTCTCATATTGCAGCTGGGAGTGTGCACTTTCAGCCCATATTATATATATAATTGTATTTCTGAACATGTTTTTGTAAACAGCTACAATAACAAAACTTGTGTCACTGTCCAAATATTTCTGGCCCTAACTGTATATGCAAATACCTGTTATCCGTTATACCTATTATAGTGGAGCATGGACTGTAAAACAGGCGGCTCCTGCACATCACTGTGCGCTAACCATTACTGCGATGTACAATTACTGTAGTTTGCATTAATGGGATTTTTTTGGTGAAAACAAGTTATCAGCGATGCACAGTTAAGAAGGTGATCACTTATTTATTGGTGGAATCCGCACCGTTAGAAGAATGTGGCACTTTGAGCATTTGGTGAGTTTTTTACCTCAATATTTGTAAGACAAAACCAGGAGTGGAGCAATCAGAGGTAATTTTTATGCATTTCTCACCCACTCCTGGTTTTGTCTTATAAATACTGAGGTGAAAATGTCACCAAATACCCAACTTGCTTTCTCTGGCGTACCTGTGTAACTGCATCTCTGCTGCTGTGTCACAGGACAGGAAGGGGTTAAACATCCAAGTATTTAATATCTATTGGAAATAAAGAAGTTTCTACTTATTGATATCAGATAAAAGAAATGACCGACAACAATCCACTGTACCAAGACCAATAATACCAGATAGAAGTCAGAAATACCACCACACCATGACTAGATCACATATCACCATGGCCTAGCGCCCAAATAATGCCACATACAAGGCTCAAATACCGCCACACCATGACCAAAGTACATAATACCACCACATAGTGATCAAATGCTATCACATACAAGGTATAAATACTGCCACACCATGAGACCACATATTACCACCATATAGTGACCGAATAATACCACATACAAGGGACAAATATCGTCATGTCATGACCAAAGCACATAATGCCACCACAGTGACAAATAACGCTAAATTAATAAAAATGTAAAAAAGCTCTGTATATTAGGTTAGAGTACAGTTATCACCAGTGACATTATATACAGGAGTTCTGTATATAGTTTTAGCGTACAGGTAATACAGTGATCACCGGTGACATTATACACACGAGGTCTGTATATAGTGTGCAAGTTATACAGTCATCACCAGTGACATTATACACAGAAGCTCTGTATATAGTGTCAGTGTACAGGTAATGCAATGATGACCATTGACATTATACACAGGAACTCTGTATATAGTGTCAGTGTGTGTGTATAGGTAATACATCTAGCTTCTCCCCCCATGTTCCATGTAGCTTCTCCTCACATCCATCCATGTACCTTCTCCCTCTATCCCCCAATCCATCCATGTACCTTCTCCCCCATCCACCAAACCATCCATGTACCTTCTCCCCATCCATCCATCTTCTCCCCCCTTTTCCATGCCGCCCCCCATCCATCCATCACGTTCTCTCTCCCCTTCCACGCCGCCCCCCCACCCATGCATCCCATTCTGCTCCCTCTTCCAGGCCACCCCAACCATCCATCCATCCCATTCTGCCCTCTCTTCCAGGCCACCCCATCCATCCA
The DNA here is from genome assembly GCA_033576535.1 of Allobates femoralis. Lineage (NCBI taxonomy): Eukaryota > Metazoa > Chordata > Amphibia > Anura > Aromobatidae > Allobates > Allobates femoralis. The sequence continues at coordinate 504,169,835 of JARQOC010000003.1, forward strand.
TCCATTCATCCATCCCACTCTGTCTCCCCCAGGCTGCTATCTTCAGCTGTAACAGCGCCTTACCTGACACCACACTCCTGATCCCAGCAGCTTCTTCCTCTGCGGCTCCTAGTCTCCCGCTCACCTGTACCAGGCACCTGGCACCAGGCACCCAGCAGTTTTGTCCTCTGCAGCTCCCGGTCTCCAGTACCAGGTACCCGGCACCTTCTTCTTCTGCGGCTCCCAGTGTCTGGCACCAGGCACCCGGCAGCTTCTTCCTCTGCGCCTCCCAATCTCTGGCACCAGGCAACTGCCAACTGGCAGCTTCTTCCTCTGCAGCTCCCGGTCTCCAGCACCAGGCATCCGTCACCCAGCAGCTTCATCCTCTGCGGCTCCCAGTCTCCGGCACCATGCATCCAGCAGCTTCTTCCTCTGCGGCTCCCAGTCTCCGGCACCAGGTACCCGGCAGCTTCTTCCTCTGCGGCTCCCAGTCTCCGGCACCTGGCGGCACCCGGCACCACCAGGCACCCGGCAGCACCAGGCACATCACAGCACCAGGCACCCAGGCACTCGGCAGCACCAGGCAGCACCAAGCACCCAAGCCCCTGGCAGCACCAGGCACCACCAGGGGCAGGGCAGCACCAGGCACCACCAGGGGCCCAGCAACACCAGGCACCACCAGGGGCCTGGCAGCAGCAGGCAATACCAGGGGCCCGGCAGCAGCAGGCACCACCAGGCATCCAGCGGCCTGGCAGCACCAGGCACCCGGCAGCACCAGGCACCACCAAGCACCCAGGGGCCCGGCAGCACCAGGCACTATCATGGGCCTGGCAGCACTAGGGGCCCGGAGGCACCAGGCACCACCAGGTGCACGGCAGCACCAGGCACCCTGGGGTACAGCAGCACCAGGCACCACCAGGCATCTAGGGGCCCGGCAACACCAGGCACCCAGCAGCACCAGGCACCCAGGGGCCCGGCAACACCAGGCACCACCAGAGGCCTGGCAGCACCAGGCACCACCAGGGGCTCGGCACCACCAGGCACCACCAGGGGACCAGCAGCACCAGGCACCACCAGGGGCCTGGCAGCACCAGGCACCACCAGGCATCCAGGGGTCTGGCAGCACCAGGCACCCGGCAGCACCAGGTACCCAGGGGCCCGGCAGCACCAGGCATCACCAGGGGCCCGGCAGCACCAGGCATCATCAGGGGCGTGCATGAAAATCATGGAGCAGAGTCAGCAGCATACACAGAGATCATGGGGCCCACTCAGGGGCGTGCATAAAAATCACAGGACTCAGTCAGCGGCGTACATAGAGACCACAGGGCCCCATCAGAGGCATACATAGAGATAACGGCGCCCACTCAAGGATCGTACACAGAGATCATGGGGCCCACTCAGGGATCATACATAGAGATCACGGGGCCCACTCAGGGATTGTACATAGAGATCATGGGGCCCACTCATGGATCGTACATAGAGATCACGGGGCCCCGTGAAGTGAGGATCTCACCGCCCCAGTATGGTGCCCTCAGGGAGCTCCCACAGCATTTGCTTCATACTAAGGCAGCCTATGATGCCCTGTGGGAACTCCCTGAGGGCACCATACTGAGGGCAGTAGTAGACACAGCATCACATCACATTACATGATGCTGCACTACAGGACCCCCAGCCAGCAGCAGGACAAATGGGAATGGGATGGTGCAGCACTGCCTGGGACCCTTGGCCCCAGGCTGGTGACTATGGAGCCCATCTCTTCTGGCAGAAGAGATGGGCTCCTCAGTCACCACCAGCTCCCCCACCCTGCCCCACTCACCTCCCTACTCATCCCCCTGCCTGGCTGCCTTCCATACTCACATGGGCTGAAGCCTGGCCTGGGGCGATGCCAGGTCCGTCCTCTGCAGCGCGATAAGCGCCGGCACACAGGAAGGAAGCAGTCTCAGGGCGTGATGTCATCGCCCTGAGACTGTTTGACTTCCTGCACACGTGCCGATGCTTATCGCACTATGCAGAGGATTCAGAGCGGCACTGTGACAGCAGGCAAAGCAGGGAGATCGCTCTCCCTGCTCTGCCGCTGAAAAGAGGGACAATCACTAATCATATCGGCAGTGCGCCGATATGATTAGCAATATTACCGGGCAGGGGGCCTTACCTCTCCCCATACAGGGCCCAGGGGGAGTAGGGGGGCATGTCTTGGGGGCGTGGCCAAGAAGTGTCGGGGCCCCCCGGGAATTCTCCCGATCCTCCGATGGGCCAGTCCGACCCTGGTTATAATGAAAAGGCATCGTTTTTTGCAATTTTTTTTATGATGTTCACTGTAGGGGTTATGTAATGTGACAGTTTTATAGATCGTTGTTCTGGATTCGGTGATACCAAATATGTGCACTTTATTAATTTTTTTGTTTTTATATAAATATTCTTATTTATTGGTTTAATATTTATTGTTTGTTATTTTGTGAGGGGGTTATTGTTTTTTACTAATTTTTGCAATCTTGACTTTTACTTTTTTCCTTGAACCCTTTATTCTCCTGATCACTGGTCTCAAACATGGCATTCGACATGTATTGCGATCCATGAGATCTGTCTGATTACACTCACAGAATGCCTGTTAGACCCTGTCTATTAATGAATCTAATACAGGGTTTCCCAACTCCAGTCCTCAAGGCACACCAACAGGTCATGTTTTCAGGATTTCCTTATCATTAGACAGATGATGGAATTATCCCCTGTGCAAGTGATTAAACTAACACCTGTGCAATCCTAAGGAAATCCTGAAAACCTGCACTGTTGGTGTGCCTTGAGGACTGGAGTTGGGAAACACTGATCTAATAGACCACCATACCTAGCACACAAGGAGGTCATTGCTTGATTGCCGAGTGCCAAGACAACTATTGTCTCCTTGATCTCTGGTGGGGGGCATCAATAGATGTGAAAGGGTCAGCCCTCTGTCTTTCACAACCTTCTAAATGTCGCACTTACTATCTTTCATGGCATCTGGAGTCTTATTAGCCATTGAGGGTGCTGGCACTGTCCCTGGCTGTTACCGCAGGAGCTAGGCTATGCAGAGTCCCAGCGGTGTTCGTGCAGGAAGTTCTGGTATTTCAGTATCTCCCACTCGATCATGTTGTGATTGGTCAGTCAGATTGACTAATTGATTACAGCAATCGGAGAGCAGAGAACGCTGAAAATAGGCCCCTGCATATCTGGAGGAGCTATCACTGTGTGTTTTCAAACAGTGACAGTTTTAAGCCATGATGGACATAGCATGTTATGATGCAGGAAATTAAACTGCTCATGATATGTTATGTGTATCATTCACCGTAAAAGGGTTTTGGAATATAGTGAAAAAGAGGAGGTGCACGATGAATACATAATTGAACCATAAACAAGATGATTCAAGATAAATAATTAAAATAGAATATAAGAAGTTGATATGAGTCTGTTCAAATAGCACTTCTACGTAGAAACAAGCTGATAGTCCCAATTTATATAATTTCAACAACACATCTGAGGCCAATCTACTATTTAATCTCCTAATTGTGTCTGTCTGACGCCGAAATTGAGCGCCGTGTATGCAAAAAGCCGCGCACATTCAAAATTAAAAGATTATACAGTAGCTGTAACCAGGAGACAGCGACGCACAGCGTCGCTGTCGCCAGGCTACATGTACGGCCGCGGCGACCCCCCGGCACCGGTAACCGCTGCCTCTCTCCTCACCTCCTCGCCTCCCTGCCTCCCTCCTCACCTTCCTGCCTCCCTCCACGCCTCCCGCTGTTCTCACCCGTCTACTCCATGTACAGCGGTCATGTGACAGGGCAGACTGATGTGATGTCACACAGCCTGCCCTGTCACATGTCGCTGTACACAACTGCAGGTGAGAACAGAGCGGGGTTTCCCCCCCACAGCCATCCTGTTTCCCCCAGCAGCCATTCTGCACACCCCGCAGCCATCCTGCACCCCCGCAACAATCCTGCCCACCCCCGCAGCCATCCTGCCCCCCCCCCCCGGCGCCATCCTGCCCCCGGCACCATCCTGCCCATCCCCACAGGCATCCTGCCCCCCCTGCAGCCATCCTGCCCCCCCGGCGCCATCCTGCCCACCCCCGCAGCCATCCTGCCCACCCCCACAGCCATCCTGCCCCGCCAGCTCCATCCTGCCCCCCCTCGCATCCATCCAGCCCCACCTGCATCCATCCTGCCCCCCCGGCTCCATCCTGCCGCCCCCCGCATCCATCCTGCCCCCCCCCCCGGCTCCATCTTGCTCCCCTTCCCGGCTCCATCCTGCCCTGGTTGCTCCGTCCTGCCCCGCTCGCTCCGTCCTGGCTCCCCGCCTCGCTCCGTCCCCCGCCCACTCGCTCCGTCCCGCCCCGCTCGCTCCGTCCCGCCCCGCTCGCTCCGTCCTGCCCCGCTCACTCCGTCCTGCCTCGCTCACTCTGTCCTGCCCCGCTCGTTCCGTCCTGCCCCGCTCGCTCCGTCCTGGCCCTCTCGCTCCGTCCTGGCTTCTCTCGCTCTTCCTGCCTTGCTCGCTCCATCCTGCCCCATTCGCTCCATCCTGCACCCCCCGGGCTCCATCCTGCCCCCCTTGCTCCATCCTGCCCTGCTCGCTCCTTCCTGCCCCGCTCGCTCCATCCTGCACCCCCCCGGCTCCATCCTGCCCCCCTGGCTCCATCCTGCCCTGCTCGCTCCTTCCTGCCCCGCTCGCTCCGTCCTGCCCCGCTTGTTCCATCCTGCCCCACTCGCTCCATCCTTCCCCGCTTGCTCCATCCTAGCCCCGCTTGTTCCATCCTGCCCCACTCGCTCTGTCCAGCCCCTCTCGCTCCTTCCTACCCCGCTCGCTTTTTCCTTCCCCGCTCGCTCCTTCCTGCCCTGCTCACTCCGTCCTGCACAGCTCGCTCCGTCCTGCCCCACTCACTCCGTCCTGCCCCACTCACTCCGTCCTGCCCCGCACACTCCTTCCTGCCACGCTCGCTCCGTCCTGCCACCGCTCGCTCTGTCCTGCCCCGCTCGCTCCGTCCTGCCCCGCTCGCTCCGTCCTGCCCTGCTCACTCCGTCCTGCCCCGCTCGTTCCGTCCTGCCCCTCTCGCTCTGTCCTGGCCCTCTCGCTCTGTCCTGGCCCTCTCGCTCCGTCCTGCTCTGCACGCTCCATCCTGCCCCATTCGCTCACATCCTGCAGCCCCCCCCCCGCTCCAATCCTGCCCTCCCTGCTCCCCGGCTCTATCCTGCCCCCCACATCCATCCTGCCCCCCCATCTCCATCCTGCCCCCCCCCTGCTCCATCCTGCCTTGCTCGCTCCTTCCTGCCCCGCTTGGTCCGTCCTGCCCCACTCGCTCCATCCTGCCCCGCTCGCTCCGTCCTGCCCAGCTCGCTCCATCCTGCCCAGCTTGCTCCGTCCTGCCCCGCTCGCTCCGTCCTGCCCCGCTCACTCTGTCCTGCCCCACTCGCTCCTTCCTGCCCCGCTCTCTCCGTCCTGCCCCGCTCGCTCCATTCTGCCCCGCTTGCTCTGTCCTGACCCACTCGCTCCGTCCTGCCCCGCTCGTTCCGTCCTGCCCCGCTCACTCTGTCCTGGCCCTCTCGCTCTGTCCTGGCCCTCTGTTCCGTCCTGCCCCGCACGCTCCTTCCTGCCCCGCTCGCTCCATCCTGCCCCATTCACTCCATCCTGCACCCCCCAGCTCCATCCTGCCCCCCACATCCAACCTGCCCCTCCCCCGGTTCCATCCTGTTCCCCCTGGCTCCATCCTGCCCCCCACATCCATCCTGCCCCCCCATCTCCATCCTGCCCCCCGGCTCCATCCTGCCCCCCCCTGCTCCATCCTGCCTTGCTCGCTCCTTCCTGCCCCGCTCGCTCCGTCCTGCCCCGCTTGTTCCGTCCTGCCCACTCGCTCCATCCTGCCCCGCTCGCTTCGTCCTGCCCAGCTCACTCCATCCTGCCCAGCTCGCTCCTTCCTGCCCCGCTCCGTCCTGCCCCGCTCACTTTGTCCTGCACAGCTCACTCCGTCCTGCCCCGCTCGCTCCATTCTGCCCCGCTCGCTCTGTCCTGACCCGCTCGCTCCGGCCTGCCCCGCTCGCTCTGGCCTGCCCCACTCACTCCGTCCTGCCCCGCTAGTTCCTTCCTGCCCCGCTTGCTCTGTCCTGGCCATCTCGCCCCGTCCTGGCCCTCTCGCTCCGTCCTGCCCCGCACGCTCCTTCCTGCCCCGCACACGCCATCCTCCCCATTCGCTCCATCCTGCACCCCCAGCTCCGTCCTGCCCCCCCCCGGCTCCATCCTGTCCCCCTGGCTCCATCCTGCCCCCCACATCCATCCTGCCCCCCCATCTCCATCCTGCCCCGGCTCCATCCTGCCCCCCAGGCTCCATCCTGCCCTGCTCGTTCCTTCCTGCCCCACTCGCTCCATCCTGCCCCGCTCGCTCTGTCCTGCCCAGCTTGCTCCGTCCTGCCCCTCTCACTCCGTCCTGCCCAGCTCGCTCTGTCCTGCTCGCTCTGTCCTGCCCCGCTCGCTCCTTCCTGCCTCGCTCGCTCTGTCCTGCCCCGTTCGCTCCTTCCTGCCCCGCTTGCTCCGTCCTGCCCCGCTCGCGCCATCCTGCCCAGCTCGCTCCTTCCTACTCCGCTTACCCCTTCCTGCCCCGCTCGCTCCTTCCTGCCCCGCTCACTCCGTCCTGCACAGCTCGCTCCGTCCTGCCCTGCTCGCTCTGTCCTGCCCCGCTTGCTCCTTCCTGCCTCGCTCGCTCTGTCCTGCCCTGCTCGCTCCTTCCTGCCCCGCTTGCTCCGTCCTCCCCCGCTCGCTCCATCCTGCCCAGCTCGCTCCGTCCTGCCCCACTCGCTCCTTCCTGCCTCACTCACTCCTTCCTGCCCCGCTCTCTCCATCCTGCCCCGCTTGCTCCGTCCTGGCCCTCTCACTCTGTCCTGGCCCTCTTGCTCCGTCCTGCCCCGAATGCTCCTTCCTGCCCCGCTCGCTCCATCCTGCCCCGCTTGCTCCATCCTGCACCCCCCAGCTCCGTCCTGCCCCCCCCCCCCCCCCGGCTCCATCCTGTCCCCCCTGGCTCCATCCTGCCCCCCACATCCATCCTGCCCCCCCATCTCCATCCTGCCCTCCGGCTCCATCCTGCCCCCCCTACATCCATCCTGCCCTGCTCGCACCTTCCTGCCCCACTCGCTCCATCCTGCCCCGCTCGCTCCGTCCTGCCCAGCTCGCTCCGTCCTGCCCAGCTCGCTCCGTCCTGCCCCGCTCGCTTCTTCCTACTCCGCTTACTCCTTCCTGCCCCGCTCGCTCCTTCCTTCCCCGCTCACTCTGTCCTGCACAGCTCGCTCCGTCCTGCCCTGCTCGCTCTGTCCTGCCCCGCTCGCTTCTTCCTGCCTCGCTCGCTCTGTCCTGCCCCGCTCGCTCCTTCCTGCCCCGCTTGCTGCGTCCTGCCCCGCTCACTCCATCCTGCCCAGCTCGCTCCGTCCTGCCCTGCTTGCTCCGTCCTGCCCCACTTGCTCCTTCCTGCCTCACTCACTCCTTCCTGCCCCGCTAGCTCCGTCCTGCCCCGCTAGCTCCGTCCTGCCCCGCTCGCTCTGTCCTGCCCCGCTCGCTCCTTCCTGCCCCGCTCGCTCCGTCCTGCCCCGCTCACTCCATCCTGCCCAGCTCGCTCCGTCCTGCCCTGCTTGCTCCGTCCTGCCCCACTTGCTCCTTCCTGCCTCACTCACTCCGTCCTGCCCCGCTCACTCCGCCCTGCCCTGCTCGCTCTGTCCTGCCCCGCTCGCTCCATCCTGCCCCGCTCGTTCTGTCCTGCCTGCTTGCTCTATCCTGTCCCCCCCGCGCATCCATCCTGCCCCCGCATCCATCCTGCCCCCTCGCATCCATCCTGCCCCCCAGCATCTATTATGCCCCCTGGCATCCATCCTGCCCCCCCCGCATCGATCCTGCCCCCCTCGCATCCATCCTGCCCCCCCGCATCTATCCTGCTCCCCCTGCATCCATCTTGCATCCCCTGCACACCATGACACATGAGGACATGAGGTGATACACCACACTTGTCCATGCAACCTGGAACCTATTTGAAATATATACAAGGTTGATGCTATCAGCTGCCTGTCAGGCACCTGACTAAAACTTCCTACTAGATCTACACCATACCATAAGACGGAAAGCAACAGGCTTGATAAAGACCAAGGTTTTGGTCGAAACGTTGCCCACTTGTATGTTGCTCCTTTGCACCATTTTTCTTGAATAAATATACAAACACAGAAACTGAAGGAGTGTGCGACTTTGTTACTATATACCATTGACTGTGGGATCCCTGAATCCTGTCTGTCTGCACCTCCGCTGTGAAATAAGTCTGTGTGCACGCCATTTTTTCATTTAAATTGGAAACTGCAACTAGACAGTCATTGGTGTTCTTTAGTACAGCAGGGGTAAGGTCAGGGGCTGAAGTGTATAATTGTGTATCATCAGCATAGAGATGGTAATGGAAGCCAAATCTGATGATGGTCTGTCTAATAGGGGCTGTGTAGAGAGAGAAGAGAAGAGGGCCAAGGACTGAACCCTGAGGGACCCCAATTGTGACAGGAAGAGGAGAGGAAGTGGAGCCAGCGAATGATATACTGAAAGAGCGGTCAGAAAGATAGGAAGAGAACCAGGAGAGAGCGGTGTACTTTATGCCGATGGAGTGCAGCATAGAGTTTAGGAGATTTATACGACATTCAGATAATGGTAGATCATCTGAAGAATGTAGAATCTCATTGTTGAGGAAAGAGGTCAGGACTAAGATATTAGCATCAGTACAGTGGTGGCTCTTCTGCTCCTGTACTATGCATGTGTCTGTGGTCACATGCCATCCAGGAAGTTTCTGTGGACTTTTTTTCTGCTGCACGTGCCGCCATCTGGGGTTGCTTCAGTAACTACACCAGACGTCTTTGCCTGCAGCGGATATTAGAGCTTTATTTTTCCTGCTCTGTTTCATTTCCGCATCTTGGCACCGCTGTGGTCAATACCCAATTTCATCTATGCTAGTGATGACCGCATGTCTCTTGGTAACTGTGTAATTCATTTTCAATATTGGTTACCCTGAGGTTTATTTCCTTTTATGGTGTAAATGTTGTTGAGGGTAAATTTTCTGCATTGATTATATTGTTTACTTCCAACCTTACATCTTGGTGTATGTTTATGGGAATGAAGCACGATTGGGTATTTTGCTTTTGATGTATGGAAGCGCTGAAGTGATATTTATATTTTTTATTTATAACAATACTTACCTTCCAACTTTTGAAAAATAGAAGGAGGGACAAATTATGTGCCGTGGCAAAACTTGATTCCACTTCATGAAATCATCTTTAAGGACCTTACACCTACTTCTATCATTTGCACCAATGTGCAACATAACCACTGCGTCCGCACCAGCTACTCCCAGTAATCTGTCAGGCTCTCCGCCTCTACATCATTGTGTTCTCAAATTACATAGAAAAAAAAGCCTGCTGACTGATGCTCTTTAACACAATGCAGCTAAGGCTGGTTTCATACTTGCGCTCCCCGCCGCAGCGTACTGCTGAGCGCAGGCACCGTGCGTCCCTATGTTTAACATGAGAGGAAAAAGATTCCAGCGAGAGGATCTCCAGTTGCAGAATTTATTGTGCATATATAAAAGCTTCAATGACCGCCAAGACTAAGACTATATGTCGAAACATGTTGGCTTAAGCACCATGTACCTCATTGTATGGATTGAAGCTTTTATATGTGCACAATAAATTCTGCAACTGGAGATTCTCTCGCTGGAATCTTTTTCCTCTCATATCGTTAACTGGCCCCAGGACGGAGTCCGTGCGAGTGAGTATCCAAGCGGGGCAGGACTATACTATCAGCTGGAGAGCTGTCTTTCCCTCACCCCTTTTCCTTATGTTTAACATGGGGACGCAAGTGCCTGTGCTCGGGTGCAGATGTCCGTGCGCACCCATTGCTGGCAATATGTGATTTGTGCGCATGCGGATGCTTGCGCACAAATCACACAGTCTTGTCTGCACCAGGAGCGCAAGTGTGAAACCAGCCTAACACAGTACTGGGATATCAGCACAGAAGAGTGTAATCTGACCTATAACTTGATATCAATCAATGGTTTTTGCAATCTTAACTCTCCTTAATTCATTTAAGGGCTCGGACACACTCATCAGAGTTTGACTGAGGAGACTCTGAAAGGGCTGGAGCAGTGACCGTGAACGGCTTCTCCCTATCTGGACGGGGCTGTCAGCTGATTGTGTTTTTGAGCAGCTCCAGACTTCCTGTCCAGACAGGGAGAGGCCGTTCAGGGTCACTGCTCCAGCCCTTTCAGAGTCTCCTCAGTGAAACTCGGATGTAACTAGGAAAGTGTGTCCAAGCCCTAAGTGGGATAACCTGAGAAAAATGTTGAAGATATCTCGCTTTTTCTATAGTTAAACTTGGCTGCATGTGATATACAGCTAGTTTTTTGGCTGCTTGGCTTAGGTTGCCCATGCAGTCTTGTAGATCCGTATATGCACAGCTGTTAAAGCAATGTATGTTAGCAGAAGTTAGGCAAAAAACACCAAACGATAGTGGCTAAAAGATTAGGAGAAGTAAATTGAGGTGGTTGCATGAAACACTGGTAATTTATCTTTTCGAGTGACATTTTGAAGTCTAATTATTGTTCAGCATTAAAATTACCATAAATAACAACATTGGATCCTCGCTCCAGGAATAATTGAGACGTTGGGTCTCTCTGGGGAGTTGTGCTTTTCTTGTTTATAGAGTAATATGAATGTAAGATTCCCAACCGAGAGGAAACCTTTGTGCCGCTCAAATTAAAGTTTTGAATTAGGGTTCCCATTAGACTGTTTTACGCTCCACATTTTAATATTGTTCCTTGATCTCAGCAGGATAACCAAATACAAAGATTCAGCAGTACTCAATTCAACAAGCTCAGACCGGGACTTTTAATTTACAGGGAAATAAAGTCTGTTTCAATTCTTAGCCTTAACCACAAATGTAAATTATATATTCAGCTATTGAATAGTAGTGCATAATGGCAAAATTTCGTATTTAGAGATGAATAATGGGAGTATAATCAGACAGAAAACAAATTAGTTAGTCCGAAAGATTAGGAAAGGTTTTACATACACTGTACTTTTGTTGTTATTGCTGTGCTTCTTTTGGTATTTATAGATTATTTTATCACTCAAAATGCAGAATGCACTAAAAGCAGCATTTTTTGGGGCAAATTTTACATGGGTTTCTCTACAGGGATTAAAAAGCAACATGAAAAAGCATGTTTTAAGTGTTACAAATCCAAAAAATTAAAAACATCTTGGTTATGTTGCACACCATAGACAAAGGAACATCAATTCAAGATCTCTGGAGATGGACTTGTAACCTTCAGACTGTTGATAGTTTTCAACAATTTTAGTTTTTAAGTCCTCAGAACATTCTCTTCTTCTGTTCTTCATGCTTAGTGTGGCACATAATACAAAGATTGAGTCAACTTCTCCCCTTTTTATCTATTTTCAGGTATGTTTTTCATATTGCTCACACCTGTTATTTGCCACTGGTGAGCTTGAACGAGCATCACATGCTTGAAACATAGTTGTTTACTCACAATTTTGAAAAGGTGCCAACAATTTTGTCCTTCATTTTCAAGAACAATTTCAAAGGTGCAAACACTTTTTGGCCATGACTGTATATTCCACTCTCTGTTAAAGATGGCTGCAGTAATGGAACTGCTGTGGTTCAAGCAGTTAATCAGCTGACACATCCCTTTAACACATAACAAGGTCTCCTCCAATCAATCATCACTAAAGGCCACTTCACACACACAGATATCTGAGTCCAATGTCTGAACAGATTTCTGGTTGCAGTGAAATAATGGATGCATTGTTCCATTTTGTGGCTGTGTACAACATGGAGCAATGTATCCATGATTTCACTGCAACCAGAGATCTGTTCAGATATTGGACTCAGATATGTGTGTGTGTGAAGTGGCCTTCAAAGAAGCTGCCCATTTTGCACAGACAAGGCAGATTCATACTGGCTTATTCAGGTTATCCTCTTCATGCCATAGCCAGTTTTTTACCTCCCGATTCTGGATCAAAAGTGCTTTGCATAATTTAATAAGGTTGATCTGAGAAACAAAAAAAATATATTTTTTTAATGGTGCTTTAACCACAAAATGTATTTTTTAGCCCCACATTTACGCAAGGGGTAACAAAAAAAAGAACCTCACAAGTTAACAGATAATTTCTCCTGAGTATGCCAAAAATCTAAATTACTTACCGGTAATGTGTTTTTCATGAGCCACGACAGCACCACCTGAGAGATAGGACCGCCCATCCAAGACAGGAAACCTCTGAGATAAAAAGGCGGGACCTCTCCTGAACCTCAGTTTCGGTTACAGAGACCGGAGAGGGGAACCCAACAAGCATTAGTACACAACCAAAAGAACTCAACAAATCACACACACACCCCTCCAAATGGGACCAACACCAACAGGCAATAGGGAGGGATGCGGTGGTGCTGTCGTGGCTCATGAAAAACACATTACGGTAAGTAATTTAGATTTTTCCCTATCGCCACGACAGCACCACCTGAGAGATTTCAGAGAAAAGGAAATTAGGGAGGGACCACCGCTAGCAGAACACGTCTACCAAAGGTCACCACCATAGCGGCAGCAAGATCAAGCCTGACATGCTCGAAGAAAAGAGAAGGAGCAGCCCCACAGATCAAGTCTAAGGGGACAACAGCCACCCCCGCCCAGGAAGCAGCTACTGCCCTGGTGGAAGTGCACAAAGGCCCCCTTAACATAATCCTCTGGAAGAGGGACTTTGCAGAAAACACAGTCTGTATGTCGATGCTTAGACGCCTTCTTCTAGCCGTCCTAGAAACAAGCAAGAGGGTGTAGTAAATACCTATAGCACAGCCCGAAGGCACTCACCCAACCAGAGGCATACCGACTTCCGGGGGGCTTTCGGGTCCACATCCTGTCTGGACCCCTTCAGAGAGGACCTGTGGCTGCCAGCATGTAGTTGCTCCCTTGGGTCGGGAGGCGTCACGGACTGTTCCTCCGTTGTGGCTGGTGCTGCCCTCCATACTCTGCCCCACACCGCCGGCTGCAGCTGCGGCGTCTCCCAGCTGCCGAACGCTGGGCGCCGCCATCTTGGGCTGTACTGCGCAGGCGCGGAGCGTCACTTCCGGTCCGCGCCCCGAAACCGGAAGTAGCGGTTCCCGGCGCGAAAATTCAAAGCTGCCGCCGGGAACCCGCTCCCAGGCCCCTGACAGACCCAGGAACGCTGCGCCAGGCAGGGACTTACCCCTCTAGAGGAACCTGTTCACCCGGGGCACAATCATGCCAGACAGCCACCCTGCAGCTGCGACGTCCGGGCGGCAACAAGGGTCGAGAACCGGCCGCTGGTGGCCCTCTCCAGACCCTGTGCCCTCCACCACCGCAGGGGATACCCGTGGAGGAGCTTCTGCACCCAAGTCCGGAGCCACTGCCTAGGTAAGGACAGCTTCTTCCAGCTACCGGGTCAGGCCAGGACCGCATGAGCTTCAGAGGTCTCCCACCTCCAAGACAGGAAACCTAAACTGAGGTTCAGGAGAGGTCCCGCCTTTTTATCTCAGAGGTTTCCTGTCTTGGATGGGCGGTCCTATCTCTCAGGTGGTGCTGTCATGGCGATAGGGAAAACTCCATATGTAGTCAAGAGTCAGAAGCTACTGTGTTGCCCTGCTCACACAGGTAGCCACAGACTTCTCTAATGCACAGTTGGGTTTCCACAGCAGGTACCTACTACAAGCAACACCTTCACCCCGGCACAGTAGGGGAGCCCAACTTGCTGCCCTTAGGCAAGATCCCCTATAAATACTGCTGCCGGGGGCGGAGTTAGTCAGAGTGTGCAGATGTTAGGAGAGCTGCGAAGACGTCCTGGTGGTCGGTGCCACGGTTAGGCCCGAACCAGTGACTCGGAGTGGCCCTTCTACGTCCTGCAAGTCTAAGTGGGTACAGAAGGCAAGGAGTAGTGAGGCGAAAGGGAAGCAAGGAACTAGTTGAAGTTCACCCTAAGACGTACCGGACATCGGGGATCCACTGTGAAACCTGGTCACCTGTCAGTGCCCTGGACATCTTTACCTGCGTACTACCAGTAAAAGGTAAAAGAGACTTTACAGTGTGCGTGGGGAAAAAAATGGTGTATCATGGTCCGCGCTGCCAAAAACATCCACTCTGAAAGTAATGCACGTGAAGATGGAACTTCAAAGTAACTTCTTTATTGCCTCCTACGGGTTTCGGTGCCCTCCTGGCACCTTCCTCAGGGTCCCTGAGGAAGGTGCCAGGAGGGCACGAAACGCGTAGGAGGCAAAAGAAGTTACTTTGAAGTTCCATCTTCACGTGCATAAACTTTCAGAGTGGATGTTTTTGCCAAGGCGGACCTGATACACCACTTTTTTCCCCACGATTCGATCATATTTCCGCACTTGAGTGGACGGTGAAGTCCTGCCAGCAGCCATCCAGAAATAAAGTAAATCCAGAAATAAAGTATTGAGTACGCCTTCAAGCCAGTGTGGGGTGACACAACTGTCCAGGTGAGTGAATTCCTTATTCCACACTTTATATCTAGGGGCCACATTGATAGGCACTATTGCGCCTCTGTTCCTCCTCCTTCTTCTATTATTTTTACAGTGTGCGTGCCATTCCTCTCGGTTCCGGACACCCCTCATAGACTGCTCCAACACTCCATACCCCATCTTTAAACTGCCCCCTTCCCACAACACTGCCCCGGAGGTCCAGTCCTACCTGTGGAGGACTTTACCAACTCAGCCGCAATACCATCGACCTCTGGCGGACTGTGGCGGCGGCGGTGAATCCTCACCGAAAACTACAGGTGGCGTCACGACAACTTTGTACATACTCCCCTGTAAATATCAACTCCCTTTTCAAAGATAGACGCAGGACACGGGGTCAAGCCCAACTGCCATTCCCCCATGACACAGTTAACCCTTTCGAGGCCTGATACCCGAGTACCCCAAAGCCTGGGCTTGACACTATCTTTCCTTGCGTCATGAACAGGATCCCGTGCCCAGTATTACCGGGTACTGTGTGCCGTGATTTTTACTGTATTGAGTGACTGTTTAATCTACGCCGCCATTACTGCACCGAAGAGCGTATTAAAGAAAGGATAGAGTATGTGGTAAGCGCTAGGGAATAATTACAGCTCCACGGCCAGTAGTGAATTACCTTTAGGCAGGGGTGGATTAAGGGTAGCCAGGGCCCGGGGCTGTTCAGACTCTGTGGGCCCCCCGGTCATGTGACGGGTCATGTGACGGGTCATCATATACCTGAAACAGATTAGCTGTGTTCCATTTAAGTTAAAAAAAATAAAAGCAAATGAAATCATGACAAACCATACAAAATAAAATGCTGCAAAAACATCCTGTGTGAACAAAACTTAAAGGGAACCTGACCCTACAAATTAGCCCCAGTCTCTTAAGATCTGTCCCTGAACCATTCTTAGACTTTTCTAGCCATTCCTTTGTGCTAAAAAAGTGTATTTGTAAAGTTCATAAAAGTGAATTTATTACCTGCACCCACTGCGGCTTTGAAGCCGCCAAAGGCATTGCTTTGTGCTTCTCCCCGCCGCCTGCACGCTAATTATTCACACCCTGATGGACGTGCTAATCAGCAGAGAGCCGCCTCGTCACATTACATAGGTGGTATAGCTGCTATGACGCGTTTAGAGTCATAGCGGCTATACTGCCCATGTAATGTGACGCGGCGGCTCTCTGCTGATTAGCACGCCCATCGGGGCGTGAATAATTAGCGTGCAGGTGGCGGGGAGAAGCACAAAGCGCAGCGTCACATTACATGGGCGGTATAGCCGCTATGACGCTAAACGCGTCATAGCGGCTATACCGCCTATGTAATGTGACGCGGCGGCTCTCTGTTGATTAGCACGCCCATTGGGGAGTGAATAATTAGCGTGCAGGAGGGGGGAGAAGTACGAGGCAACACCTTTTGCGGTTTCGAAGCCGCAGTGGCTATATCTATTATATAAATACTTTGTACCGGAACCGGGTTAACTAAATAACATGTTAGTATAACAAATAGAATGTGAATATGTCTAAGAATGGTGCAGGGACAGGTCTTAAGAGACTGGGGGCTAATTTTTAGTGGTCAGGATACCTTTAAATACTGAGGTAAAGAAAACTCACCAAATACTCAGTGTGTGCTTGACGCCTTACAAATCCTGAGGTAATAACTCACCAAATACTCAGCCTGTTCACGAGGCTTTACAAATACTGAGGTAAAAACTCACCAAATACTCAGCGTGTGCACAAGGCCTTACAGATACTGAGGTAAAAACTCACCAAATACTCAGCGTGTGCACAAGGCCTTACAGATACTGAGGTAAAAACTCACCAAATACTCAGCGTGTACACGAGGCCTTACAGATACTGAGGTAAAAACACACCAAATACTCAGCGTGTAAACGAGGCCTTACAAATACTGAGGTAATAACTCACCAAATACTCAGCGTGTACACGAGGCCTTACAAATACTAAGGTAAAAACTCACTAAATACTCAGCGTGTGCACGAGGCCTTACAAATACTGAGGTAAAAACTCACCAAATACTCAGTGTGTACACAAGGCCTTACAGATACTGAGGTAAAAACTCACCAAATACTCAGCGTGTGCACGAGGCCTTACAGATACTGAGGTAAAAATACACGTGTACAGATATATATTAATATATACACACACATTATGTATATATGTGGGTAAATATATATGCATACACATGTATATATATGTGTGTGTGTGTGTTATATATATATATATATATATAGAAAAAAGAAAAACAAAACAGCACAACTGTTATTTGACTGGTGCAAAGCCCCCCTACCATACAGATGATAGAAATATATATATCTACACATGCATACATATATACATTTACGTAAACATATACATGTGTAATTTACTACATATTTCTGTATATATATATATATATATATATATATATATATAAACTAGCTGTAGTACCCGGCTACGCCCGGGTTAATAAATAACTACTGTTAGCTATAACAAAATAGAATTTGAATATGTCATATTAATGACCTGTAGGAAAATAGAAGCTGAGCTGTGATTGATTGCTATAGGCAGCCTAATAAATCTCCAGCCAACAGTAAACCCTCCCCCTGGCCGGGTAGTATATGTTACCTCACACATACACATAATAGATAGCTCATGTGACTGACATCTGCCTTAATTCCCTATATGGCACATGTGTTGCACATTGCCTGTTTTTAATCAGATGTTTATGTTTGGAAAATATGAGGCGAGTTGTGTGAGGTGATTTGTGCACATCTGTGTCTGTCTGTGTGTGGTGTGTGTGTCCCTGGGGTGTGTATGTGTGTGTCCCTGTGGGATGGGGTCTGTGTGGTGTGTGTCTCTGTTGTGTGTGTCTCTTTGTGGTGTGTGTGTCCCTGTGGGGTAAGTGCATGTGCCCCTATAGGGTGTGTATGTGTGTGTGCCCCTGTGTGGGGGTCTGTGGTGTGTGTGTGTGTATCTGTGTTGTGTGTGTCTTTGTGGTGTGTGTGTGTGTCCCTGTAGGGTGAGTGCATGTGTACCTATAGGGTGTGTATGTGTGTGTGTGTCCCTGTGGGGGGGGTGTCTGTTGTGGGGTGTGTGTGTCTCTGTGTTGTGTGTGTCCCTTTGTGGTGTGTGTGTGTCCCTGAGGGGTGAGTGCATGTGTCCCTATAGGGTGTGTATGTGTGTGTGTCCCTGTGGGGGGGTCTGTGTGGTGTGTGTGTGTCTCTTTGTGGTGTGTGTGTCCCTGTGGGGTAAGTGCATGTGCCCCTATAGGGTGTGTATGTGTGTGTGTGTGTGTCCCTGTGGGGGGTGTCTGTGGTGTGTGTGTGTGTATCTGTGTTGTGTGTGTCTCTTTGTGGTATGTGTGTGTGTCCCTGTGGGGTCAGTGCATGTGTCCCTATAGGGTGTGTATGTGTGTGTGTGTGTGTCCCTGTGGGGGGTGTCTGTGTGGGGTGTGTGTGTCTCTGTGTTGTGTGTGTCCCTTTGTGGTGTGTGTGTGTCCCTGAGGGGTGAGTGCATGTGTCCCTATAGGGTGTGTATGTGTGTGTGTCCCTGTGGGGGGATCTGTGTGGTGTGTGTGTCTGTGTCATGTGTGTCTCATTGTGGTGTGTGTGTCCCTGTGGGGTGAGTGCATGTGTCCCTATAGGGTGGCTATGCGTGTGTGTCCCTGTGGGGGGGGGGGGTCTGTGTGGTGTGTGTGTGTCTCTTTGTGGTGTGTGTGTGTCCCTGTGTGGTGAGTGCATGTGTCGCTATAGAGTGTGTGTGTGTCCCCTTGGGGGGGGGGTGTCTTTGTGGTGTGTGTTTGCTCGGGTGCGTGGTGAGTATCCAATGTTGGGGCTGCACCTTAGCGACTATACACTAGCTGTTACTCTTTGTGTGCGTGTGGTGTGTATACATGTCCCCACGTGTGGTGAATATCTCATGTTGGGGCCCCACCTTAGTGACTATATGCTGGTATGTGCTGTTAGTCTTTGGCGCTATCATTCAGTCCCTCTCATTCACAACTATCAACTGGTAACTGTCAGTTTTTCCCCATTATGTAGATAGGGGCAAAATAGTTTGGTGAATTGGAATGCGCAGGGTTAAAATTTCGCCTCACAACATAGCCTATGACGCTCCCGGGGTCCAGACGTGTGACTGTGCAAAATTTTGCGGCTGTAGCTGCGACAGTGTAGATGCCAATCCCGGATATACACACATACACACATTCAGCTTTATATATTAGATGTGTATATATATATATATATATATATATATATATCTACTTACATAATCGGGAGTTGGGAATTCGGGCGTTGTCGCCGAATCCCAAGCTCCTTTGCGCGACTGCGAGTGATGACGCGCAGCGTCATCACGAGCCGCAGCCGTACTACAGTTAAAAAAAAAAAAAAAAATCCTCACCTCTCCCCAAGCCCCCGCCGTCTTCCTCCAGGCTTCCGGTGGCTGCCGCAGGCTCCCGGTGCCTGCAGTGCTCTTCTACTGCAGTCCAGGACCTGTGGTGATGTCAGAGTCACGTGACACCAGCTTACTCCATGGTAACCGCGGGTCACGTGACTGTGAGATCACCGCAGGTCCTGAACTGCACTAGAAGCAAACTGTGCAGTTACTATGGGGTCCTTGGAGACAGGGACCCTGATTTTGATAATAATATATTTTTTTGTCATTGGGTGGCAAGACCCTATGCAAGGAATCCTAAGCAAAGTAATTTTGCAATTATTGCTTATTAACAAAGGATTGTGCAATATACCAAGGTGTTATGGATGGCATTTGGAAAAGAAAACAGACACTAAGTCTTTCACCTTGGGTGGAACACAGGTACCATATGTCAAGTAACTAATGAAAGGCTCATGCTGCTCTTATGTGCTCACTAGTAAAAAGGCCCGATGCAATTGCATCGGGAGCGCGGTGAAATGAATTGTGTGTATACAGGCGGGTGAGTGGCTAGCAGAGTATACATGGGGCTCTGTGGGTAGCAGACAATACAGGCGGGTCTGTGGGTAGCAGAGTATACAGGCGGCTCTCTGGTAGAAAAGTATCCAGGCGGCTCTGTGGGTAGCAGAGTATACAGGCGGGTTTGTGGTTAGCAGATTATACAGGCGGCTCTGTGTGTAGCAGAGTATAGAGAAGGCTCTGTGGGTAGCAGAGTATAGAGGTGGCTGTGTGGGTAGCAGAATATAGAAACGGCTCTGTGGGTAGCAGAGAATACAGGCGGGTCTGTGGGTAGGAGAGTATACAGGCGGCTCTGTGGGTAGCAGAGTATAGAGGCGGCTCTGTGGGTAGCAGAGTATAGAGGCAGCTCTGTGGGTAGCAGAGTATACAGGCGGCTGTGTGGGTAGGAGAGTATACAGGCGGCTCTGTGGGTAGCAGAGTATAGAGGGGGCTCTGTGGATAGCAGAGTATGATGTGGCGGGAGGCTGGAGGGGTGAGGAGAGCAGAGGCTGGAGTGGTGAGGAGAGGTCCAGATGGAGGGGTGAGGAGAGGTCTGGCTGGAGGGGTGAGGAGAGATGCGTCTGGAGGGGTGACATCACCGCTCGGCGGCAGGACGTGGCTGCGTCCTGGGGCTGATCGCAGCCCCAGTCACACGGCATTGTCCTCTGCGGCGGGTTGGGTGATGCAGAGAGGGATCAGTTCTTGCCCTCAGGTCACACATGTGACCTGAGCGGAAGGAGCGGATTGGGCGGTGTGTGGTAAAGACAGGACGGTCATCCGAGTGGTCTAGGACGCCAAGTCCTGGGCAATGGGATGGGCGTCCTGTGTGTACAACACAGCGCCCAATCCGCTTGCAGGGGCGGCGGGGGCAGGCAATGGGAGTGAGCGGGGCGTGTCAGGCTTTGCAGGCTGACACGGTCCGCTCACTCCCATTGGCTGTTGCCGGCCACAGGACGACGTCCCTGGCTCCCGGCACCCGGCCACAGCCCGTAGACCGCTACTCCACCAGCATGGCGACATTGAGAGCCTAGCGGTGAGAGAGTGGTGAGGGGCGGAAGGCTGCGGCGGCATCCGGGCAGCATGGACCTCGCGGAGGGCGCGAGGGCGGTGGCGATGGAGCGGGGCCGACGGTTGGCAGGATGGCAGCGGTGTCAGGTAGTGCGGCTGAGGATGGAGGAGGATGGAGGTGGAGGAGGCTGTGAGGTGGAGGAGGCTGTGAGGTGGGGAGGCTGTGAGGCTGGGGGGAGTGAGGCTGGGGAGGCTTGAGTGGGGAGGCTGTGAGGCTGGGGGAGGCAGTGAGGCTGGGGGAGGCTGTGAGGCTGGGGAGGATGTGAGGCTGGAGGAGGGTGAGGCTGTGAGAGGCTGGAGGAGGGAGGTGTGAGGCTGGAGGAGGATGTGAGGCTGGAGGAGGCTGTGAGGATGGGAGGTGTGAGGCTGTGAGGCTGGAGGAGGCTGTGAGGCTGGAGGTAGGAGAGCTGAGAGGATGGAGGCTGGAGGACTGTGAGGCTGGAGGAGGCTGTGAGGCTGGAGGAGGCTGTGAGGCTGGAGGAGGATGTGAGGCTGGAGGAGACTGTGAGGCTGGAGGAGGCGTGAGGATGGGGAGGCTGTGAGGCATGGAGGAGGCTGTGAGGCTGGAGGAGGCTGTGAGGCTGGGGAGGTGTGAGGCTGGAGGAGAGCTGTGAGGCTGGAGGAGGCTGTGAGGCTGGAGGAGGCTGTGAGGACTGGAGGAGGCATGTGAGGTGGAGGAGGCTGTGAGGCTGGAGGAGGCTGTGAGGCTGGAGGAGGCTGTGAGGATGGGGAGGCTGTGAGGCTGGAGGGGCTGTGAGGCTGGAGGAGGCTGTGAGGCTGGAGGAGGTGTGAGGATGAGGGAGGCTGTGAGGCTGGAGGAGGCTGTGAGGCTGGAGGAGGCTGTGAGGCTGGAGGAGGTTGTGAGGATGGAGGAGGCTGTGAGGCTGGAGGAGGCTGTGAGGATGGGGAGGCTGTGAGGCTGGAGGAGGCTGTGAGGATGGGGAGGCTGTGAGGATGGGGAGGCTGTGAGGTGGAGGAGGCTGTGAGGTGGAGGAGGCTGTGAGGCTGGAGGAGGTGTGAGGATGGGAGGCTGTGAGGAGGAGTGAGGCTGTAGGAGGCTGTGAGGATGGGGAGGCTGTGAGGCGGAGGTGTGAGGATGGGAGGCTGTGAGGCTGGAGGAGGCTGTGAGGCTGGAGGAGGCTGTGAGGATGGGAGGTGTGAGGCTGTGAGGAGGGGGAGGCTGTGAGGCTGGAGGAGGCTGTGAGGCTGGAGGAGGCTGTGAGGACTGAGGAGGCTGTGAGGCGAGGAGGGAGGCTGTGAGGCTGAGGAGGTGTGAGGCTGGAGGAGCTGTGAGGCTGGAGGAGGCTGTGAGCTGGGGAGAGCTGTGAGGCTGGAGGAGGCTTGAGATGAGGACTGTGAGTGGAGGAGCTGTGAGGGATGTAGTGAGGACATGTG
The DNA here is from genome assembly GCA_033576535.1 of Allobates femoralis. Classification (NCBI taxonomy): domain Eukaryota; kingdom Metazoa; phylum Chordata; class Amphibia; order Anura; family Aromobatidae; genus Allobates; species Allobates femoralis. The sequence goes on from JARQOC010000003.1 coordinate 504,191,765, forward strand.
ATAGCTGTACTGGGAGCATAGCTGCAAGTCAGTAAAAGGTCTCAACAGGAAGGCAGGGTTAAAAAAAAAAAAAGTATGCTCACTCTCCGAGCCCCGCGTCTCCGCGTCTTCTCAGTTCGGGGCTGCGCAGGCTCCCAGTGTCTGCAGAGCTGTCAAGTGCAGTTCAGTGAAGTTCAGGACCTGCGGTGATGTCAGAGTCACGTGACACCAGGTTACATGGAGTAACCTGGTGTCACGTGACTGTGACATCACCACAGGTCCTTGACTGCAGTAGAAGACCTCTGGAGACACTCGGAGCCTGCGGCAGCCACCGGAAGCTGGAGGAAGACGGCAGGAGACGGCGGGGCTCGGGGAGAGGTGAGCATTAACTTTTTTTTTTCTTTTTTACAGTAGTGCGGGTGTATATATATATATGTATATATATGCATATATATATGCATTTTTACACGCCCTCAAATAAGCAGTAACCAGTCTATTCAAATAGAAAAAGCAGGGCGGAACTCACGACATATTCTGCGGGGAGAGGGAGTCAGGACCAAATACTCAGCGTGTGCACGAGGGCTTACAAATACTGAGGTAAAAACTCACCAAATACTCAACGTGTGATAAGTCATATGATTAGCACACAGGTGCAGATACATGAAAGCAAAACAAAGAAAAAACTGTGGCACGCTATACATGACATAGATAGAGCTATATATAACAGAGTAGGGGTGGGAAATTAAGGTAGCAGGACCTCACACATAGCACCCAGTAGGAGCCCACAAATAGCCCCCTGTATGCAGCAGGAGCCCACAAATAGCCCCCTATATACAGCAGGAGCCCACACATAGCCCTGTGTATACAGGAGCCCACAAATAGCCTCCTGTATGCAGCAGAAGTCCACACGTAGCCCTGTGTATACAGCAGGAGCTCACAAATAGCCTCCTGTCTGCAGCAAGAGCTCACACATAGCCCCATGTACACAGCAGAATCTCAGAAGAAGCAGCTCCTCTCTGGCAGAGAGGTAGGTGTGGATGGTGGCTCCAAATGCTGCACATACCCGCGCTCTGCCAGCGGTGCCGCATATCAGTAAGAGGGCGGCCCTGCCCCCAGAATCTTTTAAATCAGCGCCGGCGCCGCGATGCTGGCACTGCTGAGGATTATAAAGGGGACATTGGGGACTATTTATTTTTTGGAACTTGGGCCCTCCTGGAGACCTGGGCCCGGGGCGGTAGTCACATTTCTTCTCATTATAATCCGCCACTGTGGATGAGGATAGTGGAGGGGAGTGATGCTGGATGAGGACAGTGGAGGGGTGTGATGCTTGGATGAGGACAGTGGAGGGGTGTGATGGTGGATGAGGATAGTGGAGGGGAGTGATGCTGGATGAGGACAGTGGAGGGGAGTGATGCTGGATGAGGACAGTGGAGGGTGTGATGCTGGATGAGGATAGTGGAGGGGAGTGATGCTGGATGAGGATAGTGGAGAGGTGTGATGCTGGATGAGGATAGTGGAGGGGTGTAATGCTGGATGAGGATAGTGGAGGGATGTTATGGTGGATGAGGACAGTGGAAGGGTGTGATGCTGGATGAGGACAGTGGAGGGGTGTGATGCTGGATGAGGACAGTGGAGGGGTGTGAGGCTGGATGAGGACAGTGAGGGGGTGTGATACTGGATGAGGATAGTGGAGGGGTGTGATGGTGGAACAGGACAGTGGAGGGGAGTGATGGTGGATGAGGATAGTGGAGGGGATGATGCTGGATGAGGATAGTGGAGGGGTGTGATGGTGGATGAGGATAGTGGAGGGGAGTGATGCTGGATGAGGACAGTGGAGGGTTGTGATGCTGGATGAGGATAGTGGAGGGGTGTTATGGTGGATGAGGATAGTGGAGGGGTGTGATGGTGGATGAGGATAGTGGAGGGGAGTGATGCTGGATGAGGATAGTGGAGGGGAGTGATGCTGGATGAGGATAGTGGAGGGGTGTGATACTGGATGAGGACAGTGGAGTGATGTTATGGTGGATGAGGACAGTGGAGGGTGTGATGCTGGATGAGGATATTGGAGGGGTGTTATGGTGGATGAGGATAGTAGAGGGGAGTGATGCTGGATGAGGATAGTGGAGGGGAGTGATGCTGGATGAGGATAGTGGAGGGGTGTGATGCTGGATGAGGATAGTGGAGGGGTGTGATGGTGGATGAGGATAGTGGAGGGGTGTGATGCTGGATGAGGATATTGGAGGGGTGTGATGCTGGATGAGGATAGTGGAGGGGAGTGATGCTGGATGAGGACAGTGGAGGGGTGTTATGGTGGATGAGGACAGTGGAGGGGTGTGATGCTGGATGAGGATATTGGAGGGGTGTGATGCTGGATGAGGAAATTGGAGGGGTGTGATGGTGGATGAGGATAGTGGAGGGGTGTTATGGTGGATGAGAATAGTAGAGGGGAGTGATGCTGGATGAGGATAGTGGAGGGGAGTGATGCTGGATGAGGACAGTGGAGGGGAGTGATGCTGGATGAGGACAGTGGAGGGGTGTGATGCTGGATAAGGATATTAGAGGGGTGTGATGCTGGATGAGGATATTGGAGGGGTGTGATGCTGGATGAGGATAGTAAAGGGGTGTTATGCTGAATGAGGATAGTGGAGGGGAGTGATGCTGGATGAGGATAGTGGAGGGGAGTGATGCTGGATGAGGACAGTGGAGGGGAGTGATGCTGGATGAGGATAGTGGAGGGGTGTGATACTGGATGAGGACAGTGGAGGGATGTTATGGTGGATGAGGACAGTGGAGGGGTGTGATGCTGGATGAGGATATTGCAGGGGTGTTATGGTGGATGAGGATAGTAGAGGGGAGTGATGCTGGTTGAGGATAGTGGAGGGGTGTTATGCTGGATGAGAATAGTAGAGGGGAGTGATGCTGGATGAGGATAGTGGAGGGAGTGATGCTGGATGAGGACAGTGGACGGGAGTGATGCTGGATGAGGATATTGGAGGGGTGTGATGCTGGATGAGGATAGTGGAGGGGTGTGATGCTGGATGAGAATAGTAGAGGGGAGTGATGCTGGATGAGGATAGTGGAGGGGTAGTGATGCTGGATGAGGATATTGGAGGGGTGTGATGCTGGATGAGGATAGTGGAGGGGTGTTATGGTGGATGAGGATAGTGGAGGGGAGTGATGCTGGATGAGGACAGTGGAGGGGAGTGATGCTGGATGAGGACAGTGGAGGGGTGTGATGCTGGATGAGGACAGTGGAGGGGTGTGATGCTGGATGAGGATATTGGAGGGTGTGATGCTGATGAGGACAGTGGAGGGAGTGATGCTGGATGAGGACAGTGGAGGGTGTGATGCTGGATGAGGATATTGGAGGGTGTGATGCTGGATGAGGATATTGGAGGGGTGTGAGCTGGATGAGATAGTGGAGGGGTGTTATGCTGGATGAGGATAGTGGAGGGGAGTGATGCTGGATGAGGATAGTGGAGGGGTGTTATGGTGGATGAGGACAGTGGAGGGGTGTGATGCTGGATGAGGACAGTGGAGGGGTGTGATGCTGGATGAGGACAGTGGAGGGGTGTGATGCTGGATGAGGATATTGGAGGGGTGTGATGCTGGATGAGGATAGTGGAGGAGTGTGATGGTGGATGAGGATAGTGGAGGGGTGTTATGTGGATGAGGATAGTGGAGGAGTGTGATACTGGATGAGGACGATGGGAGGGGTGTTATGGTGGATGAGGATAGTGGAGGGGTGTGATACTGGATGAGGACAGTGGAGGGATGTTATGGTGGTGAGGACAGTGGAGGGGAGTGATGCTGGATGAGGACAGTGGAGGGGTGTGATGCTGGATGAGGATAGTGGAGGGGAGTGATGCTGGATGAGGACAGTGGAGGGGTGTTATGGTGGATGAGGACAGTGGAGGGGTGTGATGCTGGATGAGGATATTGGAGGGGTGTGATGCTGGATGAGGACAGTGGAGGGTGTGTATGCTGGATGAGATAGTAGAGGGGAGTGATGCTGGATGAGGATAGTGGAGGGGAGTGATGCTGGATGAGGACAGTGGAGGGGATGATGCTGGATGAGGATAGTGGAGGGGTGTGATGCTTGATGAGGATAGTGGAGGGGTGTGATGCTGGATGAGAATAGTAGAGGGGAGTGATGCTGGATGAGGATAGTGGAGGGGAGTGATGCTGGATGAGGACAGTGGAGGGGAGTGATGCTGGATGAGGACAGTGGAGGGGTGTGATGCTGGATGAGGATATTGGAGGGGTGTGATGCTGGATGAGGATATTGGAGGGGTGTTATGCTGGATGAGGATAGTGGAGGGGGTGATGCTGGATGAGGACAGTGGAGGGGTGTGATGCTGGATGAGGATAGTGGAGGGGAGTGATGCTGGATGAGGACAGTGGAGGGGAGTGATGCTGGATGAGGACAGTGGAGGGGTGTGATGCTGGATGAGGATAGTGGAGGGGTGTGATGCTGGATGAGGATAGTGGAGGGGTGTGATGCTGGATGAGGATAGTGGAGGGGAGTGATGCTGGATGAGGACAGTGGAGGGGAGTGATGCTGGATGAGGACAGTGGAGGGGTGTGATGCTGGATGAGGATATTGGAGGGGTGTGATGCTGGATGAGGATATTGGAGGGGTGTGATGCTGGATGAGGACAGTGGAGGGGTGTGATGCTGGATGAGGATAGTGGAGGGGAGTGATGCTGGATGAGGACAGTGAGGGGTGTTATGGTGGATGAGGACAGTGGAGGGGTGTGATGCTGGATGAGGATATTGGAGGGGTGTGATGCTGGATGAGGATATTGGAGGGGTGTGATGCTGGATGAGGATAGTGGAGGGGTGTTATGGTGGATGAGGACAGTGGAGGGGTGTGATGCTGGATGAGGATATTGGAGGGGTGTGATGCTGGATGAGGATATTGGAGGGGTGTGATGGTGGTGTAGGATAGTGGAGGGGTGTTATGGTGGATGAGAATAGTAGAGGGGAGTGATGCTGGATGAGGATAGTGGAGGGGAGTGATGCTGGATGAGGACAGTGGAGGGGAGTGATGCTGGATGAGGATAGTGGAGGGGTGTGATGCTGGATGAGGATAGTGGAGGGGTGTGATGCTGGATGAGGATAGTGGAGGGGTGTGATGCTGGATGAGGATAGTGGAGGGGAGTGATGCTGGATGAGGACAGTGGAGGGGAGTGATGCTGGATGAGGACAGTGGAGGGGTGTGATGCTGGATGAGGATAGTGGAGGGGTGTGATGCTGGATGAGGATAGTGGAGGGGTGTGATGCTGGATGAGGATAGTGGAGGGGAGTGATGCTGGATGAGGACAGTGGAGGGGATGTGATGCTGGATGAGGACAGTGGAGGGGTGTGATGCTGGATGAGGATATTGGAGGGGTGTGATGCTGGATGAGGACAGTGGAGGGGAGTGATGCTGGATGAGGATATTGGAGGGGTGTGATGCTGGATGAGGATAGTGGAGGGTGTTATGCTGGATGAGAATAGTAGAGGGGAGTGATGCTGGATGAGGATAGTGGAGGGGAGTGATGCTGGATGAGGACAGTGGAGGGGAGTGATGCTGGATGAGGACAGTGGAGGGGTGTGATGCTGGATGAGGATATTGGAGGGGTGTGATGCTGGATGAGGATATTGGAGGGGTGTGATGCTGGATGAGGATAGTGGAGGGGTGTTATGGTGGATGAGGATAGTGGAGGGGAGTGATGCTGGATGAGGACTGTGGGGGGTTTCTTTGCCGCCATACTTGCCCTCATCCTGTGAGGCAGTTGTGGGGTTGTACTTCAGTGTCTATTTGACCTCAGCATGTATTAATTGTTGGGGATGGGCCCTAACCGGACTCTTCCTCTGGGGCCCCAGGATTTCTCTATCCGCTCCTGTGTCCTCCCTCTCCTGTGTATAATGTCTGCTCCTCTTATCCTACAGTAATAGGTGCAGCAGACACTGTATAGAGCAGGGAGGACACACAGGAGCCAGTGCACAATCACTGGGAGGTAACAAGGAGTCACAGACAGCAGTGCAGGGGTTAACACTGTGATCTTCATATATAAACACCTCTCACTTTCCTGTCACCTCAGCTGTTCCCACAATGCTCTTTGTCTCTTATTTGGATGACAAGTTGATTGAAATCAAAAAAACAATTAGCTTTATTAAAACCAAGACTACCTACAATATCCATGATATTACAATATTACTTATTATATGACAATATAGTACACGTATAATCCCTCCTGTTAGTGATCCTCATGTGCTATTACCATACACTCAATGATATAGCACCATTCCTTCCTGAGCGATCAACAGTCATTAGCAACCCTGAAACTGTAGGTTCTTGTGACGTGGTAGTGTAGCGGTTAGGGAAGTGGCACGGGATGCGTATAGTTGCAGGTTCAAGCCCCATGTCTGACTGATGCACGGCTAAGTCAAGGAAAGTATTGGTTTTTTTTTTTTAGTTAATTTTTTTCTTATCTACAGGTCTTATAATTTCTTTCTTAAATTATTTATTACATTTGAATTTTTATTAATTTATTATTACATTTTTGTTCTATGAGGACAATGGGGGTGTGATGAGGAAAGTGGAGGGGTGTTATGGTGGATGAGGATAGTGGAGGGGAGTGATGCTGGATGAGGACAGTTGAGGGGTGTGATGCTGGATGAGGATATTGGAGGGGTGTGATGCTGGATGAGGATATTGGAGGGGTGTGATGCTGGATGAGGATTGTGGAGGGGTGTTATGCTGGATGAGGATAGTGGAGGGGAGTGATGCTGGATGAGGATAGTGGAGGGGAGTGATGCTGGATGAGGACAGTGGAGGGAGTGATGCTGGATGAGGATAGTGGAGGGGAGTGATGCTGGATGAGGACAGTGGAGGGGAGTGATGCTGGATGAGGATAGTGGAGGGGTGTGATGCTGGATGAGGATAGTGGAGGGGTGTGATGCTGGATGAGAATAGTAGAGGGGAGTGATGCTGGATGAGGATACTGGAGGGGAGTGATGCTGGATGAGGACAGTGGAGGGGAGTGATGCTGGATGAGGATAGTGGAGGGGTGTGATGCTGGATGAGAATAGTAGAGGGGAGTGATGCTGGATGAGGATAGTGGAGGGGAGTGATGCTGGATGAGGATAGTGGAGGGGTGTGATGCTGGATGAGAATAGTAGAGGGGAGTGATGCTGGATGAGGATAGTGGAGGGGAGTGATGCTGGATGAGGACAGTGGGGGGTGTGATGCTGGATGAGGATATTGGAGGGGTGTGATGCTGGATGAGGATATTGGAGGGGTGTGATGCTGGATGAGGATAGTGGAGGGGTGTTATGGTGGATGAGGACAGTGGAGGGGTGTGATGCTGGATGAGGATATTGGAGGGGTGTGATGCTGGATGAGGATATTGGAGGGGTGTGATGGTGGTGTAGGATAGTGGAGGGGTGTTATGGTGGATGAGAATAGTAGAGGGGAGTGATGCTGGATGAGGATAGTGGAGGGGAGTGATGCTGGATGAGGACAGTGGAGGGGAGTGATGCTGGATGAGGATAGTGGAGGGGTGTGATGCTGGATGAGGATAGTGGAGGGGTGTGATGCTGGATGAGGATAGTGGAGGGGTGTGATGCTGGATGAGGATAGTGGAGGGGAGTGATGCTGGATGAGGACAGTGGAGGGGAGTGATGCTGGATGAGGACAGTGGAGGGGTGTGATGCTGGATGAGGATAGTGGAGGGGTGTGATGCTGGATGAGGATAGTGGAGGGGTGTGATGCTGGTTGAGGATAGTGGAGGGGAGTGATGCTGGATGAGGACAGTGGAGGGGAGTGATGCTGGATGAGGACAGTGGAGGGGTGGTGATGCTGGATGAGGATATTGGAGGGGTGTGATGCTGGATGAGGATATTGGAGGGGTGTGATGCTGGATGAGGATAGTGGAGGGGTGTTATGGTGGATGAGGATAGTGGAGGGGAGTGATGCTGGATGAGGACAGTGGAGGGGTGTGATGCTGGATGAGGATAGTGGAGGGGTGTGATGCTGGATGAGGATAGTGGAGGGGAGTGATGCTGGATGAGGACAGTGGAGGGGAGTGATGCTGGATGAGGACAGTGGAGGGGTGTGATGCTGGATGAGGATATTGGAGGGGTGTGATGCTGGATGAGGATATTGGAGGGGTGTGATGCTGGATGAGGACAGTGGAGGGGTGTTATGCTGGATGAGAATAGTAGAGGGGAGTGATGCTGGATGAGGATAGTGGAGGGGAGTGATGCTAGATGAGGACAGTGGAGGGGATGTGATGCTGGATGAGGATATTGGAGGGGTGTGATGCTGGATGAGGATAGTGGAGGGGTGTGATGCTGGATGAGGATAGTGGAGGGGAGTGATGCTGGATGAGGATAGTGGAGGGGTGTATGGTGGATGAGGATAGTGGAGGGGTGTGATGCTGGATGGAGATAGTGGAGGGGTGTTATGGTGGATGAGGACAGTGGAGGGGAGTGATACTGGATGAGGGCAGTGAGGGGGTGTGATACTGGATGAGGATAGTGGAGGGAGTGATGGTGGATGAAGAATAGTAGAGGGGAGTGATACTGGATGAGGGCAGTGAGAGGAGTGATACTGGATGAGGATAGTGGAGTGGTGTTATGGTGGATGAGGACAGTGGAGGGGAGTGATGCTGGATGAGGACAGTGGAGGTGAGTGATGCTGGATGAGGATAGTGGAGTGGGTGTTATGGTGGATGAGGACAGTGGAGGGGAGTGATACTGGATGAGGGCAGTGAGGGGGTGTGATACTGGATGAGGATAGTGGAGGGGAGTGATGCTGGATGAGGATAGTGGAGGGGTGTGATGCTGGATGAGGACAGTGGAGGGAGTGATGCTGGATGAGGACAGTGGAGGGGAGTGATGCTGGATGAGGATAGTGGAGGGGTGTGATGCTGGATGAGGATAGTGGAGCGATGTTATGGTGGATGAGGACAGTGTAGGGGAGTGATGCTGGATGAGGACAGTGGAGGGGAGTGATGCTGGATGAGGACAGTGGAGGGGAGTGGTGCTGGATGAGGATAGTGGAGTGGTGTTATGGTGGATGAGGACAGTGGAGGGGAGTGATACTAGATGAGGGCAGTGAGGGGGTGTGATACTGGATGAGGATAGTGGAGGGGAGTGATGGTGGATGAGGACAGTGGAGGGGTGTGATGCTGGATGAGGACAGTCGAGGGGTGTGATGCTGGATGAGGACAGTGGAGTGGTGTTATGGTGGATGAGGACAGTGGAGGGGAGTGATGCTGGATGAGGACAGTGGATGGGAGTGATGCTGGATGAGGATAGTGGAGTGGTGTTATGGTGGATGAGGACAGTGGAGGGAGTGATACTGGATGAGGGCAGTGAGGGGGTGTGATACTGGATGAGGATAGTGGAGGGGAGTGATGGTGGATGAGGACAGTGGAGGGGAGTGATGATGGATGAGGATAGTGTAGGGAGTGATGGTCTATGAGGACAGTGGAGGGGTGAGATGGTCTATGAGGACAGTGGAGGGGTGAGATTATCTATGAGGGCAGTAGAGGGGTGTGATGGTGGATGAGGACAGTGGAGGGGTGTTATGGTGGATGAGGATAGTGGAGGGGAGTGATGCTGGATGAGGATAGTGGAGGGATGTTATGGTGGATGAGGACAGTGGAGGGGTGTTATGGTGGATGAGGATAGTGGAGGGGAGTGATGCTGGATGAGGATAGTGGAGGGATGTTATGGTGGATGAGGACAGTGGAGGGGTGTTATGGTGGATGAGGATAGTGGAGGGGAGTGATGCTGGATGAGGATAGTGGAGGGATGTTATGCTGGATGAGGACAGTGGAGGGGTGTTATGGTGGATGAGGACAGTGGAGGGGTGTTATGGTGGATGAGGATAGTGGAGGGGTGTGATGGTGGATGAGGAAAGTGTAGCGAACTTATGGTGGATGAGGATAGTGGAGGGGTGTAATACTGGATGAGGACGGTTGAGGGGTGTGATAGAGGATGAGGTCAGTGAATGGGTGTGATGGCCTATGAGGACAGTTTACCCTGGATACCAGCTCCCAGCGCTTGCTGAGAGGCGCTGGGAGCTGGCTGATCTCGTCTCCCGATGTCACACGCAGCGATGATTTCTTTGTTGGTTTTCAAAGACTGTATGGCCCTTCTCTCCTGGGCATTGACGTTGGATGGTTGACTCTTGTGTGTATCTAAGATAGTAGATTTTACCAAATGTCTGATAGTATCTATATAATTATCCAAATGGGGGTTAGGATTAAATTTAGGTGTCCAGTCTGACCTTTTCTTGGTAGTCAGGATCCCTCTTCCTTCAGTCCAGTTGGGTTCTGAATCCTCTTTGTCACCGTAAAATTCCCTTAGGTGTAGTGTCCTAAAGTAATCCTCCATGTCGCTGCACAGTTCAGTTTTATCCAGAGCTTTAGTAGGACAAAATGAGAGTCCCCTAGAAAGCACAGCAAGTTCTACTTTGTTGGGTCTGTTATCCAAAAGATTGATGACAGAGTTAGATGCTTTTGTGTCTTGACAGGAGTAGTTTTGTCCAAGTTGTCAGGTTTGGTCTTTGTTTTGTTCTTGATAAGTCCTGAATTGAGGCAAATTCCCCCTGAATGTTACTTTTGATGCTGTAGAAGACATACAAAAGGTGGTTCCTTAGTCTCTCAAAGGTCCTGTGACATACGTTTTGTGCATAATGAGTGTTATAGATACGTAGAAGTGGATTTGTAATCCAGAGTCTTTTGGGAATCAGATTCTCCTTCTTGCATTTGAATAATAAATATGTTCTGTACAATTGCTGAAATTGCTGTATGATTCAGATATCCAGTGGCATTGAGGTTTCCATTGATGAAGAATTGCCTCACTATCTTTGTACCCCATATACCACACCATACCATCAATTTTTGTGTTCCAACAGTCTTGGAGGGATCTATCCACTGTGGGTTAGTGTCAGACCAATAGCGGTGGTTTTATTTGTTAACTTCACCATTCACAAAAAAGTTTGCCTCATCACTCATCTGAAGGCAATTATGCTGTGAAGATACGAGATGTCCAGCATCTGAAACAACGGATACTGGAAGACTGTGCTAGCATTTCTTCTGCGGTGTTGCCATCAGTGTGTCAAGAGTGGGAGAAGAGGGTTGCATTGACAATCCAACACAATGAGCAGCACTTTGAACACATTTTATAAGTGTTCATAAACTTGTAAATAACTCATGTAAGAATAAAGTTATGTTAAAACCAAGCACACCATTGTTTTTCTTATGACATTCTCAATAAGTTTGATGTGTCACATGACCATCTTCCCATTGAAAAAAATAAAGTTGGATCCAAAACGGCTGGAAAAGTTTTCCCCCTCCCATATACTAATGTGCCACAAGCAGGAAGTTGATATCACCAACCATTTCCATTTTATTTAGGTGCATCCATATAAATGGCCCACCCTGTACATCTGTTTTGTTCTGTGTAGTGTTTTGGATTATATATTTTATTCTGGATTGAACTTTCTTAGCTTATAACATGTTATAATGTTCAAGTATTTTTAGTATACCTATATAAATAAAAACAAAATACACTATTAGATGTACTGCCATGGCTTGCTTCCTCTCTCCCTGAACAAGAACGTCTGCACAGTTCCCAGAGAATGCCATAAAAACTGTAGTATGAAGAGCAATCATTAACATTTAATGTCCTTGTGGCAGAGTTTAACCCTTTCATGACCTAGGGCTTACATATAAGACCCTGGCCATGTCCCTCCCTCTGATAAAAGCTCGCGCACTGAGCTTGCATCATCCCCCACACATCTCAGCTAACATGAGTAGCTAACAGCACCGATTGGATCAGTGATCGGACTGGTGCTGTTAACCCTTTGGATTGCACTGTCAATCACTGACAGCATGATCCAAAGCACCGTGGTGGGGATTGTACCATTTCCCGCCAGTATCAGAGGTCCCATGATACAATTATGGGACCTCTAATGGTTACCATGACAGCCCTGGGTCTTGTGATGACCTTGAATACTCTCTGTAATCACTTCCTGTGGATGCTTGACAAGGGCCGGCATCCACAGAAAGTGATGATTTCAGCTATGCAGACATACTAAAGCATCTCTCTGCATAGCAGAAGTGATCGGATTGTGCAGCACTGATATTCAATAGGAGGCTGTGTAAAATAAAAAAAAATTTAAAGTTTAAAAATATGAAAAAAAAGAACATAAAAGTTCAAATCACCCACCTTTTGCTGCATTGAAAAAAAACAAAAACTTAAAAATAAATAAAAGATATTTGGTATCGCCGCGTTCAGAAATGCCTTTAAAATATAAAACCAATTAATCTGATTGGTAGACTGTGTAATGGAAAAAAAAAAATCCAAAGGCCAAAATTACTTTTTTTGGATGCCGCAACATTGCAATAAAATGCAATAATGGGCGACCAAAACAGCGTGCCTACCCAAAATGTCAGCTCAAGACACAAAAAATAAGCTGTCACACAGCCCCAGATCCCAAAAAATGAGAACGCTATGGGTCTCAGAAAATGGCGCACAAGTTCAATTATTTTTCTTTTTTCTTTTAAAATTTCTCAATTGTTTTTCACCACTTATAAAATAGTAAAAGTATAGTATCTACAAACTCATACTGACCCGAGGCCTCATACCGACACATCAGTTTTACCATATAGTGAACACAATGACTAAAAAAAAACAAACGTGTAAGTGCACTTTTTTTGCAATTTCACAGCAGTTGGAATTTTTTCCCCATTTACTTGTACACTATATGGTAAAATAAATGATTGCATCTGAAAGTACAACTCGTCCCGCAAAAAAACAAGCCATCCTATGTCTGTATTGACAGAAAAATCAAAATGTTATGGCTCTTGGAAGAAGGAGAGGGAAAAATGGAAAATTTGCCTGGAGGTGAAGGGGTTAAAGGTATGTGTACAGCCGCTTATAGACGCCGATGTATCCACCTAATTTTTGCTATAAGAAGATGCTTCACAATGTGTAACCTGTGGTATCTTTTCTGATGACCTTTTTAGCATTTTTTTTTTATCTGATATATAAAACCATAGTGGAAACCACCAGAAGAATGGAGCAATCTCTTAACCGCTTTGCAACTTTCAAAGCCTGAAACAATTAATGGAAGATATAGAAAATACGGAGTGAATCGTTTTGATCTGGTTGTGCATATTGTCATAATTTATTATTCATTTTTGGCACTTATTCTGGGAGTTTCCAGGCATAATCCACCTGAAAAAGAAGTCATATGCTCATACCCTAAACCATATGTCTTAAAGGGAACCTGACCCTTGAAATCACCCCAACCCTATGAATACCTGTCCCTGCACCATGAGAGATCATTAGAAGCAGTGGTGTAACTTCAGGCCTCAGGGCCCCGATGCGAAAGCTCCAACGGGGCCCCCAATTATTGCAAATCTTTAGTAGTATTAGTCTTTTTCTATGGGCCAAAGGACTTTTGGGGCCCCCTAGGCTGCAGGGCCCGGGTGCGATCGCAACCCTGCACCTGTTGTAGTTACGCCCCTGATTAGAAGCTGTCCTTTTCTGTAAAAAATGCGCTGTGTAACATTATCAAAAACAACATTATTCACTTGCATAGCTGCGACTTCTTGTCCATGAATAAGTCTCACATGGCGTTCCCTGTGAGACTCTAAGCTTGCCGGAGCAGCTCATTATCATGCCCCGATAGGCGTGATAAATAATCCTAGTCCTCCTCTCCTTGCTGTATGGGCGTAATAGCCGGTGTGACGCTATTTGCGTCACATCCGGTCATAGTGACGTGTGTACACCCTTTAGGAGTAAAACAAAAGCTGCATATGCGCATGGTGAGGTCGACGTACACCAAGAGGGCGTACCGACATCACCATGACCGGATGTGATGCAAATAGCGTCACACCGGCTATTACGCCCATACAGCAGGGCAAGGAGGAGTAGGATTATTTATCACGCTCATCGGGGCATGATAATGAACTGCTCAGGATGGCTTAGAGTCTCATAGGGTATGCAAGTGAATAATGTTGTTGTTTTTTTTTTTTTTTTCAAAATTCTTTATTTTATTTTAACATTTTTAAACTTGTACAAGACAGAGACAAAAGCTACAGATTTATCAAATTGACAGCATTAAAAGCCACCTGTACAAGTATCCAGGATGCTTGGTATGAGTTATTAACTTAACAACAATTGTGTAACCCTCCGTACTCTCGGGGGTATATCCCCTGTTTACCAAACTGTAATTTACCGCTAAAGAGGCATCGGGCCTCTCCTGTATTTGTTTATCCAATAGTCACACTGTGGATCCTTCACTGTAGACCCTATTTTTGGGGTCCAGTGTTCACAGCTAGTGATTTTTTCTCATGATGTCTAACACTTTCTTAAATGGAACACCAACTTAAGTTTCTACCGACAACATTTTGTAAATATCAGATGAAATCATAAAGAAAGAGCAAAGATGAGAAAAGGGAAAGCTCCTCTCGTGAGTAGGAAGTTAGGTGGGGGGAGGTTGTTCAGAAATAAAGAAGGTAAGGGGGGAGGAGGAGAAGGCCAACCCAGAATACAAGTCTCTTAGCACTCAGTCTCCAGACTCTATCCCGCAGTCTGTCAATAGTCGATCGTATTCAGGTGTTTGTTGGAACTCCATCCACTTGTACCATGTGGTCCAATGTCTCAAGAAGGAGTAGTTCATTGATGCTGCCAGATCTTCCATTAACATCAGCTCGTTAACTTTACCAATCCAATGGGAGAGACGTGGAGATGATGTCGTACCCCAAAGAACGGGTATGCATGCCCTCGCCGCAATGATCAAAAACTTTAACAGAGAACGTTTGTAACTTTTTTCTGACATGTTCGTTAGATGCAGTAGGACCGCTGCCGGATTAAGAGGGTCCGTATAGCCCGTCACCCGAGCTATCACAGTCCCCACTCCCTCCCAAAAAGCCTTGAGTTTGTCACAGCTCCAAAAAATATGTACCATAGATCCCGTCTCTGCTTTGCAGCGCCAGCACTGGGCATCCGACAGGGGGTACATGGCATGAATTCTCTCCGGCACTCTGTACCATCTAGACACAATTTTATACCCAGTCTCTTGTAGTTTCGAGCTGATAGAAGTGCTATGAGCTAAATTATATTTATATATCTGGGTGTCTGAGAATTTTGTACCCAACTCCCTCTCCCAATTAGTTATAAAGTATGGGGATCTTTGGTCCGGGGGAGTGTTCAGCATCGCATAGACAATGGAAAGAACATGTCTTATTGGTCCTTTCCCATTGCAAAGAATTTCAAACTGTGTCAAAGGATTGATGTAGCAACGCCATGGTTGCAAGGAGCTCAGGAAATGTCGTATCTGTAAGGATCTCCACCATCCCAAAGGGGAGGGTGTCTCCATGCCTCGTAAGGCGGTCAGGGATGGCCAGTCATCTCCCTCTCTAAAAAACTCGACTCTGTCCTTGTCTGTCTCGATCCAATGTTTTATCACCCTGTCATTTCTTACTTGACCAAAGCCTGGGTGGTATAACACAGACGTGAGTCTGGAGCACATGGGAATCATGAATGGTCTAGTCCAGAGGAATGAGCAGTAGTGCGCTGTCGATCCCATAGTGGGATGTGTGCATATTTCCCTCTGTGACGCTGACAGTAGCCAAGGCAGTCTAGTCAAGGGGACAGAGCTAAAAGCCTGTTCTATGCCCACCCATGCCTTCCCCTCTGCATTTCTACACCAGTCCACCATCCTGGCAAAGTGTACCGCCAGGTGGTATATTTTAAGGTTCGGCAAACCAATGCCACCCTTTGACTTAGGACGGGACAAAATGGCTTTGCCGATCCGGGCTTTCCCCCCCCCCCCCCCATACAAATAAGGTCTGGAGAGAGGAGATAGCCTGAAAAAAAGAGGCAGGGATTCTCACCGGAATCGCTTGCAGTAAGTACAGGAGACGAGGGAGGACGTTCATCCGGAGCACGTGGGTACGCCCGAACCAAGTAAAAGACAGCTTCGACCATCTCTCACAGTTCTTTCTGAGGTTAGCCAATAGTGGCGGGAAGTTTAGCTTAAACAACATATCCGGATTAGCCGTTAGTTTGATCCCTAAGTATCGAATAAATGTGGTATTCCATTTAAAGCTAAAGGAAGCTTGAAGTGTGGACGCTATACCCGACAGCAAATTTACATTAAGAACCTCCGATTTTTGAAAGTTAATTTTGAAATTTGACAGTCTAGAGAAGGATTGTATTTCTTTCATTAAATTTGGAAGAGAAATCGTCGGTTTAGACAGAAAGAAGAGGAGGTCGTCTGCGTAGGCCGCAATCTTATGGTCTACCCCCCATGCTTCTATCCCAGTAATGTCTGGGTTAGCCCTAACTTTCCTCAGTAATGGTTCAATGGTGAGTACAAAGATCAGTGGCTATAAAGGGCACCCTTGCCTGGTACCGTTATGAATCGGAAATGGCTCAGAGAGGCACCCATTCACTCTGACTCGTGCTGTCGGGCCGGTGTATAGAGCCATAATCCAACCCATCATGTTTGGTTCAAGGCCCAGAAACCCGAGAGCTTCCCTCAAGAAGATCCAATTATCCCGGTAAAACACCTTCTCTGCGTCAGTGGATAAAAGGATGGAGGGTGCTCCCCGGCTCCTGGCACCATGGACCAAATTGATCGCCTTAACCGTGTTATCACGCGCCTCTCTACCCATCATGAAACCCGCCTGATCCGTGTGGACTATCCCCATCATGGTGGGAGCCAATCTTGATGCTAAAATCTTTGCAAACAGTTTCAGGTCCACATTCAAAAGCGAAATGGGCCTATAACTTGCACATTGAGCCGGATCCTTTCCCTCTTTAGGTATCACCACTACATGCCCCTGAGGGTATCACCATGGGGGGGATGTCCACTTTTCAGGTCGTTAAAAAAGGCTAGGAGATGCGGGGCCACCATTTCCTTCAGTTTCTTGTAATAAATTGATGAAAATCCGTCGGGACCGGGCGCTTTACCATTTTTCAAAGATGCGATAGCATCTGTGACTTCCTGGTTAGAGATAGGTTGTTCAAGGGCAGCTACATCAGTCTCCCTCAGTTTCGGCATTGCCGCTTGCGTTAGATAATCTCTGATTTTAGGGAGAAATGTCGAGCTTGCGTCATGGAGTTCCTACTGTCTACATTGTATAATTCCTCAAAGTACTTCCGGAATGCCTCCGCTACCGCCGGTGAAGGTTGGGCCACTTTTTTTGCTGCTGCTTCCCCTATGCTCGAGACGAAGGTCCTAGCCCTCTGTTGCCTCAAGTGCTCCTGCCAGAAGTTTACTTGCCTTATTCCCAAATTCGTAAAATTGACGTCTGCACTTTGCCAACCAGAACTTGCCTTTTTGTTGAGTAAGTTCCTTAATTCGTCACGCATCTTACCAAGATCTCTTGCTACATCTGTGTCCAGACGTCATTTATGTTCAGTTTCTAATGACCTCAATCTCGTCAGTATCTCACTCAATTCCCTGTCTCTTTCCTTCTTCAGTCTCGTGCCGTGTTTAATCAGGATGCCTCTGATTACACATTTGTGGGCCTCCCACACTGAACTTGGCGAAGTCTCTGGAGCACAATTCTCCCTAAAGTAATCAGATAAAGTTTGTCTCAACTCCTGCAGTGTCGTCAGGTCTTCTAGAAGAGCTGGGTTAAGCTTCCATTGCCACTGTTTCGCTGAAACCTGTGGCATATCTATCTCTAGCGTGCATAGAGCATGGTCTGAGAATGTTATGTTATCTATGGCCGTTTTCCTGATTAAGGGAAGTTCTTTGTGACCTATGAAGAGATAGTCGAGTCGTGAATAGGAGTTGTGGACTGTGGAGTAATATGAGAAGTCTTTGTCGTAGGGATGTTGAAGGCGCCATGTGTCTATGAGTTGATGTTCGTGTGGATTCGTCTATCTTCCCTACCTGCGGTAGAAATGGCGTGTAGGTAAGGGTACCTTCCGCAAATTCCCCCACTTGATAGATGAGCTTCTGTAACGCCTCTGGCTGGTGTGTGTTAGGTAGACAGGAAGCGAACGTGAAGAGTTGTGAGGCCACCCGACCCTTTACTAGATCATTCTACCCTGTTGGTCACATCTTGTTTCCACCAGCTCCCACGGAACAGAGCGGGAGATGAGGATACTAGTACCTCTCGATCTCGGGTCAGGAGAGAGACTGTGATAGGCATCCGGGTAGTGATAGCTTTGAAGTTTGTACATTTTGGTAGCATGTAGGTGTGTCTCTTGTAGAAACGCCACCTGGACACGTTCTCTGTGTAAGTAATTGGCCAGTATGGATCTCTTACCTGGATTGTGAAGACCTCGGACTTAATGGTACCACACCGCAACGTAGACGTACCCCCAGCCGGCATGTTCGTCAAAACTTGAGTACTCCTCTCTCTCTCTCCTCCTCCAGGAAGAGTATAGGGACAAGAAGATGGGGAGTAGGTATATGTAGCGATAAAGGAAAGGAGGGGTTAGAAGGAAGTGGGAGATAAGAAAAGTAGAAACGACAAATAAGAAAGTCAAAAAAGTTAAAAGTCAAATACCAGCAAAAATTATTACTATTCAACCAGAATTTATGAATATGGTACAATAAAAATATAAAATAAACAATTCCCTCCGGCTCCAACCAAAGGTCTCCACTTCCACCTCTATCCTAGATGGGAAGGGTAATAGAAAAAGGACCATTACGTTACAGCTCCTCTTTCTCTCGGGTAACGTGGAGAGCTATATATCAGCTCCTCACATAACCGACTACTCAATGATACTGCTTTCTTACTATTTCACCAGCTTGACATTCTTGTACGTAACCAGAATATTACATTTCTTTCCATGGAGGGTTTAGGGGCAAGCGGTTATGAGACGGGGGAGGGAAAGGTTGTGTCGAGAAGGGTGGAATAAGATAACACTGGTGGGTCACAGGGGGTAAGAAGTAAGGAGTGGGTATGGGAGCCATGAGGGAGGTGGAAGGAAGGGGAGGAGGGAGAGTGTTGGTCTAAGAGATAGGACAACCGAAACTGGGGGGGTCAAAACCAGGTGTGGGTTAATAGGACAAGCCTAGTCGTGGAGCAGGAGTGGCCCGAGAGGTCGTTAAGGTGAAGGGAAAAGAATGGGAAGATGTAGTAGAGAGGGGGAAAAAAAAAAACAAGGGGGGGGGGAAGGAGGGGGGCCTTCGGGGGAGGGTGACCATACGGGAGGTGTATATGTATGTGGAGGGACTAAATATACATTGGTAGTGGAGGAAAAAAGGGAGGAGGGGGAGGGGGAATTAAACTAGGCGGGGAGAGTAGACCGTGTTATGTGATAGAGTGGCTCTCCATAATATGTCTTAGACAAATCTTACATTATACTGCAGGGAAAAAAGACAAAGGAAACTAGGTAGCCTAGGCAAGATAAAGAGCTACACAACATTGTTCCTTAACAGGCAGCTGTTAGATCAGGTGGGGCTACGCCTTCGGGACCTTCGGCTTCGGGCCTACGACTATCCGGCACTTCTCCTGAATCCCGTCGTCGTCTACAGGAGGACCCAAATTGCGGTTGCACAACACGGTCAGGCTGTGGAAGTCGTGGAAGTTCTATTAGCAGCCAGTTGGGTACAGGTATAGGTGAAGTGTTCAGGAAGTCAAAAAGCTGTGGGAGCTCCTCTGGTCTTTTAAGGAAGAACTGTTCTTCTCCCTTCCTTACAATGAGGTGGAACGGATGTCCACATTGGTAAGATGCCTCCAACTCTCTGATCCTCTGTAACAGCGGAGCAAGCAAGCGTCTCATTGCTAAGGTGCGAGCCGAAACATCTGGAAATAATCTGATTTCCACATTATCCAGAAATAAACTCCCGTAATGCCAGGCATGCTGCAAGATCTCCTCTCTGTCTGTGTAGTAGTGAAGCCTGCAGAGTATATCTCTGGGGCCAGTTGCCCTAGAGGACTGTTGGCGAGCAACTCTATGTACTCTGTCTATCATGACTCGGGTTTCTTTAGGTTTTTGGGAGACCTTATTAAAAATCTAAACAACTCTTGCAGGCAGTTCGTTGGCTGGAAAGTTCTCTGGCACACCTTTCAAGCGTATGTTGTTTCGGCGACCTCGATTTTCCTGGTCATCCTGGGCTAATACCTGTTGCTGTATATATTCCTGGGTGCCTTCCAGGCTTTTCTCCAAATTAGAAACTTTCTGAGCAAGTGTGGTATTTGCTTCCTCCAATTTTGAGGTGCGGACTGCAAGTTTGTCTATCTCGCCTCTAACTGCCGTCAGAGCCTTTTCCTGTGAAGCCTCTAAACGCGCTGCCATGGAATCGATATCTTGCTTAGTGGAAAGCGATTTTAGCAGGTCCATCAAGGACTGATCACAACCCAATAACATGGGTGTTATGGGGGCCCCCTTAGCTACAGCATTCATGCCATTGTCCAATATATAAGAACCATGCATGGCCTGGTAGGCTGAGTAGAAACATAGGGCAGGGGAGTCTGCCTGCAGAGGGATATTGTCCTGTTGCTGTGCTGCACCTACATCTCTTGTTATTGCTGCTTCCCTCCCTGTCTCCTGGGCTTCATTGTGTTGTAGTTTGTGCTGGGGGAGTTGTTTGCAGCCATGCATTGTAGCTGCCCTGTTTCCTCCTCTCCTCTCAGCCCCTCACCCCACACACCTCCATCCCGCTCCTGTCCATGGGGAGATAAGCTCTGATTGTCTCTGCCCGCCCCTCCTCTTGGTAGTGCTTGCACCGGGTGTGTAAAGCCCATGGGTTGTACGACCTCCAGGGGCTCTGACATTGCACCCTGGCAGTACAGTCATTATGTGAGCCTTCACTCTGATCCCTCATTATGGCGTTCTCCAGCCTTGATATCTGCTCACCCTGTGCTCTCCACGGACTGCAATCCTGCTCTGCTGCTTCCCCCTCACCTCGTGTCTTCTGGGCACCGGGTGACTGCTGCGCCGCTGGAGTCTCTGAGCGGCATCCCAGGGAGGGGGGACGGTCCGGGGCTGCTTCCTTCCTCTTCTCTCGCTCCCTCGTCTCAAGCTCCTCTCCCTTCCCCTTTCCTCTGTATGAGGAGCGGGACGGCGCCATTTTGAGCGCTGATATCCTCTCGGTCTCCGGTGTCCCGCTGGTTAAAAAACGATCCAATGACGTTCTCCTCCGTTCTGCAGGGGTCTGTGGGGTGCACGAAGCAGCCCTTCTGCCTCTGGGCATATTTTTTCTCTGTTTCGCTGGGTAAAATCAGCCTCTGTAACGTCAGCTATGGAGGAGCTCCTGGGATCAGCGTCCACTCTCCTCCATAGCTAAGCCACGCACATAATGTTGTTTTTAACAATGTTACACCACGCATTTTTTACAGAAAAGGACCAATACTAATGATCTCTCATGGTGCAGGGACAGGTATTCATAGGGTTGGGGGTGATTTGGAGGGGTCAGGTTCCCTTTAAATTAGGGGTGGGGAACCATTTTCCTGCCGGGGGCCATTTGGAAATTTCTAGTAAACTTCGAGGGCCGCACAAAATTATCACCTTGAAAATTCCCCTGCTATATTTGGTCAAACAATTAACTCAACCCTAATATGACGGCTTGAGCGGCTTCTCTTTGCGGTGGACGTTTGGAGATATTGATCTTGCTGCTTCTCCAGTTTGCGTCAGCCTATAGTACAGTCAATTCTTTGTGATAACTTTTGTAAATGATATATATCACATAGGAGATACTGGGACTACTATATATACAAGTGCATCTCAATAAATTAGAATATCATCAAAAAGTTTATTAATTTCAGTAATTCAATAAATAAAGTGAAACACATATATTATATAGGGGCAATACAAGCAAAGCGATCTATTTCAGGTAATGTTGATGAATATGGCTTACAGCCAATGAAAACCCAAAATTCATTATCTCAGAAAATTAGAATAATTACCATAAAACACCTGCAAGGCTTAATAAGCATTTAAAATCTATAATTAAAATCAAGGAGACAGAGGTAGAGTGTAGAGGAATAAAGGAGGTAATGGCTAAAGCAATGGCTGCCCATTGCATTCTTTGAAGCAGCAGTGCGGACCGGGATACACCATTCCTGTTTTAGCTATTAAGCATTTAAAATGGTCCCTTAGTCTGGGTTCAGTTGCCTACACAATCATGGGGAAGACTGATGACTTGATAGATGTCCAAAAGGCAGTCAATGATGCACTCCACAAGGAGGGTAAGCCACAAAAGGTCCTTGCTAAAAAACCTGTCTGTTCAAAGAATGCTGTATCAAAGCATATTAATGTAAAGTTGAGTGGAAGGAAAAAGCTGAAGGCTGCTATCAAAGCAACCAGGGCTTCCATAACACCTCAGCAATGCCACAAGCTGATAACCTTTGTGCCAAGCTGCATTGATGCAGTAATTTATGCAAAAGGAGCCCGACCAAGTATTGAGTGCATTTACTGTACATACTTTTTAGTAGGCCAAAATTTATGAGTTTAAAAATAGAATTAGTCCTTACGGGTAATTCCTTTTCTATAAGCCTTCCACGACCGCATTAGAGGATGTTGTCCATGCCCTGTTGGGGGACAGAAACTGAAAGAGGTTAAAAGCCCCTCCCCACTGCCAGTTCACCAGTGTTTACCAAGAGCACCTGAAAAAATGGTTACCTAACAGTTCCTTGAATCCAAAGACCCACGTAGGGACGGTAATTGATGCTGTCGCGGAATTACTGGTAAGGACTAATTCTATTTCCTGAAATACGCGTTCCACAACAGTATTGGAGGAATACCAACGATATTCATTAGGGGAGGGGAGGCTATAGCTTGGAGGAATTTCCTACCAAAGGCTAAATACCTGCTGGACGACAAGGTTAATCTATAGTGTCTGGAGAACATGTGAAGGGAAGACAACGTAGCTGCCCTGCAGATCTGCTCTGAAGGAGCACCCGCTCATTCGGCCCAGGAGGCTGAAGTAGATCTAGTCGAACCCACCGGTAGAGTCAGCTGCTGAGTGACGTAGACTTTGCTGATTGCCTTCTTAATCCAGTTCGCTATGGTGGATTTAGAAGCCTTCTTTCCTCTGTTTCGTTCTGAATGTTGGACAAAAGGATTCTGATCCAACCTCCAGGATTCCATCTGCTGAAGGTAATGCAAAACAATTCTAACATCTAAAGAGTGGAATTCTGCTTCAGTAGAGTTAGTACGGTTCTGACAAAAAGAGGGAAGTATGACCTCTTGAGAACAACGGAAATCTAGCACCACCTTCGGGAGGAAAGAAGGATCTAGGCGAAGCATAATCCTATCATTTGTCACTAACATATAAGGTTCTCTGATTGAGAGAGCTTGAAGTTCTCCCACTCTCCTAGCTGACATTATGGTCACAAGGAAGTCAGTTTTATGAGAGAGAGACTGTATCGTAGTAGATGATAGTGGCTCGAAGGGACAAGGAGTCAGACCTTTAAAGGGATCCTGTCACCCCCAAAACACCTATAAACCTATTAAAACCTGTCCCTACAGCATATTAACACTTTCCCTACACTCCTTTTATCTCCTAAATGCACATAATGAAAGTGAATAAAAACGTTTTTACAGTACCTCATTACTCATGATAATGAGTGACTATGCTATTCATAGTCACTCATCCAGGCTGCCCCTCTTCATACTATCACGCCTCAATAGGCGTGATCTTCATCATGGATTCAAACTGCAGCCTCTCTGCGCGCCTCCCCGCTGTGTCCTGTGTCTGCCCGGCTTCAGCGTGGGGCTGTATGACGCGACCCGCTTCATTTCCGGAGCCGGGTGACGTCGTACAGCCGCGCCGCTGTGTCAGCTTCAAAATGCGCACTGCGCATGCGCAGTGCGGGAATTGAAGCTAACACAGCGGCGCGGCTGTACGACGTCACCCGGCTCCGGAAATGACGCGGGTCGCGTCATACAGCCCCACGCTGAAGCCGGGCAGACACAGGACACAGCGGGGAGGCGCGCAGAGAGGCTGCAGTTTGAATCCATGATGAAGATCACGCCTATTGAGGCGTGATAGTATGAAGAGGGGCAGCCTGGATGAGTGACTATGAATAGCATAGTCACTCATTATCATGAGTAATGAGGTACTGTAAAAACGTTTTTATTCACTTTCATTATGTGCATTTAGGAGATAAAAGGAGTGTAGGGAAAGTGTTAATATGCTGTAGGGACAGGTTTTAATAGGTTTATAGGTGTTTTGGGGGTGACAGGATCCCTTTAAGAACAACATTAAGGTCCCATGCAGGAACAGCAACCCAAATTCTAGGACGATTTCTGTTTGCAGAAATCATGAATCGCTTAATCCATCTACACAGTGTGCAGAATTATTAGGCAAGTTGTATTGTAGTGGCTTATTTTTATTATTAATCAACAACTATGTTCTCAATCAACCCAAAAGACTCAAATACCAAAGCTTAATATTTTTGGAAGTTGGAGTGTTTTTTTTTTATATAGATTTGGCTATCTTAGGAGGATATCTCTTTGTGTGCAGGTAGCTATTACTGTGCAGAATTATTAGGCAGCTTATAAAAAACCTAATATATTCCCATCTCACTTGTTTATTTTCACCAGGTAAACCAATATAACTGCACAAAATTTAGAAATAAACATTTTTGACATGCAAAAACAAACCCCAAAAAATTAGTGACCAATATAGCCACCTTACTTTATGATGACACTCAACAGCCTTCCATCCATAGATTCTGTCAGTTGCTTGATCTGTGTACGATCAACATTGCATGCAGCAGCTACCACAGACTCCCAGACACTGTTCCGAGAGGTGTACTGTTTTCCCTCCTTGTAGATTTCACATTTTAGGAGGGACCACAGGTTCTCTATGGGGTTCAGATCAGGTGAACAAGGGGGTCATGTCATTATTTTTTCTTCTTTTAGACCTTTACTGGCTAGCCATACTCTGGAGTAGTTGGATGCATGTGATGGAGCATTGTCCTGCATGAAAATCATGTTTTTCTTGAACGATACCGACTTCTTCCTGTACCACTGCTTGAAGAAGTTGTCTTCCAGAAACTGGCAGTAGGTCTGGGAGTCGAGCTTCACTCCATCCTCAACCCGAAAAGGTCCCACAAGTTCATCTTTGATGATACTAGCCGATACCAGTACCCCACCTCCACCTTGCTGGCATCTGAGTCGGAGTGGAGCTCTCTGACTTTTACTGATTCAGCCTCTGGCCCATCCATCTGGCCCATCAAGAGTCACTCTCATTTCATCAGTCCAGGAAACCTTTGAAAAATCAGTCTTAAGATATCTCTTGGCCCAGTCTTGACGTTTTATCTTATATTTCTTGTTCAAAGGTGGTCATTTTTCAGCCTTTCTTACCATGGCCATGTCCCTAAGTATGGCACACCTTGTGCTTTTTGATACTCCAGTAACGTTGCAGCTCTGAAATATTGCAAAACTGGTGGCAAATAGCATCTTGGCAGCTTCACGCTTCACACTAAATTCATATGCAATTATTTTGTGCCTTTTTTGCCCAACACGCTTCTTGTGACCCTGTTGGCTATTTGCCATGAAACGCTTGATTGTTCGGAGATCACGCTTCAAAAGTTTGGCAATTTCAAGACTGCTGCATCCCTCTGCAAGACATCTCGCAATTTTGGACTTTTCAGAGCCCATCAAATCTCTCTTCTGACCCATTTTTCCAAAGGAAAGGAAGTTGCCTAATAATTAAGCACACCCTATATAGGCTGTTGATGTCATTAGACCACACCCCTCCTCATTACAGAGATGCAGATCACCTGATTTACTTAATTGGTAGTTGGCTCTCAAGTCTATACAGCTTGGAGTAGGACAACATATATAAAAAGTATCATATGATCAAAATACTCATTTGTCTAATAATTCTGCACACAGTGTATGAGAGGTAAGATCATGATCGAATACAGCACTCAAGGCTGACACCTGTACTTTAAGAGTACTAGGTTGAAGGCCTAATTCCAAACCTTTTTGTAAGAAGTGTAGGATGTGTGCTATATTGGGTAGTAGAAGGTCAGGAATGTCAGGAGCACACCACGAAATAAACTTTTTCCATATCTTGCTGTATATTGCATTGGTTAACGGCTTCCTGCTCTTTTGAAGAGTTCTTATAACTGACCCCTGGCCTTCAGTACTTCGGCCTCAGTAGCCATGCTGCTAGGTTGAGCCACTGAGGATCCGGATGGAAGAGTGGGCCCTGGGAGAGGAGATTGCTGGCTTGCGGCAGTATCACACACCCATCTAGGTACAGTTCCCTGATTGATCCAAACCATGACCTATTGGGTCACAGAGGGGCCACCAGAATTGTAGTCACTCTGTCTAGTCAGATTTTCTGAAAAGTCCTTGAAAGAAGAGGGATCGGAGGGAACGCGTATGCAAGACTGAATTGGGTGAGCAAACGCATCTAATGCCATGGAATTTTCTCTGCAGTTCAGAGATAAGAAGGCCGGTACCTTTGCATTTAGCCGTCCTGCAAAGAGGTATACCTCCGGAAGACCCCACTTCACCACCAGGTACTGAAACACATCTTGATTCAAACTCCACTCCCCTGGATGAATGTCTGTTTTGCTCAGGAAGTCTGCTTGGATGCTGTCCAAGCCTTGTAGATGTATGCCGGATAGAAACAAAAGATGCTGTTCCGCCCAAGAGAACTTCTTGCGACGAGTTTCAGGCTGGGTCCCTTCGTGCCACCTTGATGACAAAGGAAGGCAACAGTTGTCATATTGTCGAAGAGGACTCTGACGTGTCCCCAGAATTATGTCTACTGCCGCTTGTAGAGTTTCCTCTACTGCCTCTAGCTCTCTGAAATTGGAGGATCTGATGCTGATCTCTTGGCTCCATTTGCCCTGAAACAGATTGTGCGCTACCATTGCCCCTCAACCTTGGCTGCTGGCAACAGTAGTAATCATTATTAGGGGGGTTCTGACTCCAAGCAATCCCTCTCTGAAGATTTTTAGAGTTCATCCACCAGGATAGAGAGGCTTTTACCCGACCTGGAGTCTTGACTCTCCTGTTCAAGGAATCTTGACACCTGTTCCAGGAACTTAGGATGTGTTTCTGAAGCAGTCATGAGTGAACTTGAGCCCATGCCACTGCCGTCAGTGATCCGAGCAATGAGATTGCCACTCGTAAGGTCAGGTTTTCCTGAGTTGTGAAACTCAAAATTCTCTGAGTGCTTCTTGATGTTCCTTTGGAAGGAACGATGATTGACGGTCAGAATCTAACAGTACGCCCAGGAATCTTCTCCTTGAGGATGGAAGGAGTTCCGATTTCCTGAGACTGGGAATCCAAC
Organism: Allobates femoralis; assembly: GCA_033576535.1. NCBI lineage: Eukaryota > Metazoa > Chordata > Amphibia > Anura > Aromobatidae > Allobates > Allobates femoralis. Next base: position 504,218,991 of record JARQOC010000003.1, read on the forward strand.
CTAGAGAGCGTAGGATCTCTAGTGTTCTGGAGACATGGAGATTGAGCATTGTAGCTGAAGGAGCGATAATCAACATGTTGTCGAGGTATGGAACTACACAAATTCCTTGCGTCTGAATGAACACAACCACTTCCGCCATGAGTTTTGGGAATACCCGGGGAGCTGACGAGATACCAAATGGCAGGACATTGTATTTGTAATGTTATGTCACCTTCTTCCGGGAGATTGCAAACCGTAAGAGCTTTCTGTGGGACGGATGGGTTGGTATATGATAATACACGTCCCTCAGGTCCACGGATGCCATAATGTAGTTCTAACCTATCTGCGGAATCGCTGATTTGACGGACTCCATTTTGAAATGCCTGTATTTGATATGACTGTTTAGTGATTTCAGATTGACAGTGATACGCAGAGCCCCTGAAGGCTTCCGCACCATAAACAGTCTGGACAGTCTACCCTGCTCGTCGAGAGTAACTGGCGACACCACTCCGGAATCCAGCAGGTCTTGAAGACCTGATAATAATAGGTCGTGGGCTCCCTGGGATGGAAGGGAAGTGACCCTCAGACCCAGCGGAGGAGGACGAGACTCAAACTCCAGGTGAAGACCCTCTTTGATGGTATTGAGGATCCACTGGTAGGAAGAAAGCCTGCCACTGGGGAAAAAAGTTCGAGAGAAATCCCCCGACGAGGTCGGAGTCATGTTACGACCTTTGCCTCCTTTGGGATAGCTCCAGCGTCTTGATTTTCTTTCCCTTTATAATGGGAGGACTGAGTCTGAAATGTATGAAAGGAACGCTTCCTGGCAGGCTTCAGCTCAGGAAGAGTTTTCTTTTTGTCCAAGGCTTTTTCAAGGATGACATCCAGAGCAAGGCCAAACACGTATTTTCCCTGAAAGGGAATGGAGCAAAGCTTCACCTTAGAGGTGACATCTCCCCTCCACATTTTGAAGCCAAAGATCATTTTCCATAACAACAAGGTATCAGTAACTACAATGCAAGTATAACCAAGTAATGGGTGTTATGAAACAGTAGGAGTACATGAGAGGGAGATGTGATTGTGGGGAGGGAAGGGGGCAAGCACAGAGGTAAGTCTAGGGAAGGAAAGGAGCCCAGGTTGTAACAGTAAATCTAGGTACAGTTAAAATTAACAGTATCAGAAAAACATATGATAGTGGTAACGCAAATTCTGACGACGACCATAAGTCCCAAAAATTGGCAATACGCTTTTGTTGTTTGAGAGAAGATGAAAGATACCATTTGAGATGGTAATGTGAATTAATTCTGGCAATTAGTTCCTATTGAGTAGTGTGGTGAATCGTGACCACCGAACCTGGCAGTTCCACAGCGCCTCCTGTTAAACCCAGGTCAGTCAGAGAACTGCCTGAGGATAAAGAAGGGCCGCAGCTGCCCTGCCTGTGCTGGTTTATTAAGGCACCTCTCAGTGAGTGTGGTATATGCCTTCTAGCCCGCAGCCAGAAGCACATATACCGTGTTTCCCCGAAAGTAAGGCCCCCCCGATTGTAAGGCCGGGTAGGGGTAAAGGGGGGGCCTGCTAATGTAAGGCCTCCCCGATTATAAGGCCGGGTAGGGGGGAGGGGGGGTCTTACTATCGGGGAAACACGGGGGGGGAAGGTTTACATACATACATACATACACACATACAGACACATGCATACACATATATACACACCATACACACCACACACACACATAGCACCGCTTCTTACCGGGTCCGTTGTGGGGTCCCCGATGGTCCTGTGCCGTCCTCTGTGCTCCGGTCCGGTCCCCGAGATGATCCGCTGCCGTCCGCCGTGTTCCGGTGCCGGTCCTAGGCTCCATGGTCCCTGCTCTTCCGGAGTTCAGGCCTAGCTCCGCCCAGGTCATAGTGTGGGCCAATCAGCATAGCGGCGCTGACGTCAGAGGCAAGCGCCCGATGACGCTTGCTTGAGCGCCGCTATGCTGATTGGCCCACACTATGACCTGGGCGGAGCTAGGCCTGAACTCCGGAAGAGCAGGGACCATGGAGCCTAGGACTGGCACCGGAACACGGCGGACGGCAGCGGATCATCTCGGGGACCGGACTGGAGCACAGAGGACGGCACAGGACCATCGGGGACCCCACACCGGACCCGGTAAGAAGCGGTGCTATGTGTGTGTGTGGTGTGTATGGTGTGTATATATGTGTATATATGTGTATGCATGTGTCTGTATGTGTGGGAGTGTGTGGATGGATGGATGGATGGTGGGGCCTCCAATGTAAGGCCCCCCCCGAAAGTAAGACAGGGGGCCACTTTTGGCCACAAAAAGAATGTAAGACCCTGTCTTACTTTCGGGGAAACACGGTAATTTCCTCCACCCCGTCACTGATAGAGACCCCGAATAACCCCAAGCACAAGTGCTGCCACCAGCTTCTTGTTTAATATAAGTCCGGTCCGTGGTCGGGCTTATATTGGGTCAGAAACCAACCCAGGTAGCGTTAAATGAGCACACGGACGTGGGAATCGTGATCAAGATAGAAAGAGCAACTCAGGATTAAATGTATATATTTAATCACGCTAATGGTACACTAGATATTAATATTTACAATTATTATTAAGATGTTACAAATATTACAGTCAGATATGCCAATAAAAGGGTAAATGGAATACACAGAATTACACACACGTGATCAGTTACCTTAGTGCTGATGGCACCACAAGGGTGGCGCGATGCCAATCTGTTCCTTGGGTAATCTCTGGCTTTGGTAGAAAAATGCCTCTTCAGAAGAAATACAATATGGAGATGGGGCAGATGATTTTTATACATGATGGGCCGACCCCTGTCTCCACCCATCTCGCACCTCTGGGATGTCTCACAATTCCCACCCCTCTGAGTGGAGATATAGACACCCAAATTCTATAATGTTCCCTAGCCTTGTCCATCGGCATCACAGACAGAAGACAATACTTTCATATTTTTAGTTATGATTTTATCTTCGTCTGGATATGAAACATGGCTACTCTGAGAACACCCTACAAGCCAATATCATGTTTACATGGCTTACAGTCATCCTACATTCTTGTGAGTACAAGCCTTATCACCGTCTAGATATGTAGAGTTCATTTTTATATTCGATAGTATCACAGGGTGGACGGCTTATGAGATATTAATGTTATAGTCACGGCTCCGTCCAGTCTGCGTTGAAGACACCATTTCCTTTTCACTGGCCTTATAGGAACTTGGAAGTGTCACCTGATCTCTATCTCCTAGCTGATTGCATATCAAAGTTGAGGAAGGTCTTTTGTGTGGACAGTTTGCTGGCATTTACATACTAATTAATCTACCACTTGCCAGATGAATGACTTCTGCCTTCCAAGGGTGGGGGCTTATCTCTTTATGAGTGAGATGTGCCTTATCAATTGCTTTCTGGGAGGAATGGAATATGTGGGATATGGCAATATTCCATTCCTTACCAATATTCATCACACCTCCCCCTCTTAGAGGGCGCTAGGGGGTAGCACATTCCTGTGTTCCCCCGCACGCCCGTCCGCTACCTCCCCTTGCCGGGATAACCCATCAGTGTTACCGTGGTCCCTGCCCCTCCTGTGGCGAATGGTGAAGTCGTATTGCTGGAGCGCAAGGCTCCAGCGCAGCAACCTCCCATTCGTCCCAGAGACCGAGTGTAACCAGCTGAGGGGGTTGTGGTCCGTCTCCACGATGAAGTGGCGTCCGTACAAGTATGGCTGCAGACGCAGGGCCCACACAATTGCCAGACATTCCTTTTCCATCATGGAGTAGGCCACCTCTCTCAGCAATAGCTTCTTGCTCAGGTACAAAACAGGATGTTCCTGACCTGTGATGTCAACCTGGCTGAGCACTGCCCCGAGGCCAAAGTCGCTGGCGTCGGTTTGTACCACAAACGGCCGTGCGAAGTCGGTGGCTTGTAGTACCGGGGAGTTGGAGAGGGCAGCCTTGAGTGCGTGGAAGGCCGCCTCGCAATCAGCGGTCCAGTTGACCGCAGATGGCAGCTTTGCCCTGGTGAGGTCCGTCAGGGGCTTTGCCAGGGCACTATAGTGTGGAACGAACCTCCTATAGTACCCAGCAGTCCAAAGGAACAACATCACTTGCTTTTTGGTCTTTGGGGTGGGCCAGGAGGTGATGGCTTCCACCTTCCCAGGCTCTGGCTTCACAGCCCCCCTGCCTATCCGGTGACCCAGGTAAAGTACCTCACTCATGCCCAGCTGGCACTTCTCTGGCTTGATGGTCAAACCTGCCTGGTGGATCCGCCTGAGCACCTGCGCCAGATGCTCCAGGTGATCCTCCCAGGTGGTGCTGAAGACAGCAATGTCATCCAGGTACGCAGCCGCGTACCCTTGGAGTCCCTGGAGCAGGATATCGACCATCCGCTGAAAAGTGGCAGGGGCATTCTTCAGTCCGAAAGGGGTGATAAAGGCAGAGCGTTCCCGTGCCTGGTGGGTCAGGGGGATCTGCCAATACCCCGGCTCAGATCCATTATGGTCAGGTACCTTTCCCCGGCCAGCCGGTCGAGCAGATCATCGATGTGCGGCATAGGGTACGCATCGGTGGCTGTGACAGCGTTGAGCCCACGGTAGTCCACGCAGAACCGGGTAGTTCGGTCCTTCTTAGGGACGAGGACTACGGGTGAGGCCCACGCACTGTTGGATGCCTGGATCACCCCCAGCTTCAGCATCTCGTTGATCTCCTGGCGCATTTGCTGCTGCACCTTGGGAACGGTCCGATAGGCTGAACGCCGGATCGGGGGTGATCTCCAGTGTCCACATGATGGACAGCAGACTGAGTCCTTCCGGGCAGGCTGCTGAATAGCTCCCGGAAGGGGTGAAGTGTGGCCCACAGCTGGGGACCGTTGGTCCTCCGAAAGCTGTTGGCCAAGCTCCACATCCATAATGGACCCTCCCGCCTTAACCTGGGTGAGCATGTCCAGGAGGGTGTCTGCCTCCCCCTCCTCGGGCAGGTTGCACACTGGGTGGGCGCAGGCCTCCCGCTCATGATGATCCTTCATCATGTTCACGTGAAAGCCTTACGCCTCCCATGGGCGTGGTCCAGGGTGACCAGGTACGTCACAGGGTTGAGCTGCTGGTGCACGAGATATGGGCCTTCCCAGGCTGCCTGAAGTTTGTTCTGCAGTACGGGGACCAGTACCCACACCTTCTGACCCACCTGGTAGGTCCTCTCACAAGCGTTCTGGTCGTACCACTGCTTCTGGTCGGCCTGGGCTTGCTCCATGTTGTCGTGCACCAGCTGCGTCAAGGCCTGCATTTTGTCCCGGAAGCGCATGACATATTCAACAACCGACACTCCGGGGGCAGCCAAGTCCCCTTCCCAAGCTTCTTTCACTAAGGCCAGGGGCCCCCGCACACGTCATCCGTACAGGAGCTCAAAGGGCGAGAACCCAGTTAAGGCCTGGGGAACCTCCCGGTAGGCAAACAGCAGGTGCGGCAGATACCGCTCCCAATCATTCCCGTGGGAGTCAACCAGCATCCTCAGCATCTGCTTCAGAGTGCCATTGAACCGTTCACACAGACCATTCGTCGTGGATGATACGGACTGGCCTTCAGCTGTTGCACCTGTGTTTGCCGACAGAGGGACTCCATTAGCTGCGACATGAATTGGGTCCCCCGGTCAGTGAGCATTTCTTGGGGAAAACCCACTCGGGAGAAAATCTCCAGCAAAGCAGTGGCCACCTTGTCAGCCCGGATGGATGACAAGGCTACCGCTTCTGGGTACCGTGTGGCATAGTCCACTACCGTTAGGATGAAGCATTTCCCAGAGCGGCTGGTAGTGGACAGTGGTCCAATCAGATCTACCGCCACCCTCGGAAAGGCTCGTCAATGATTGGCAGGTTGACCAGGGTGCTTTAGGGTGCCGCCCCACCTTACCCACTCGTTGACAGTTATCACACGAACGGCAGTAGGCGGCCACATCAGTCCCCAACTTAGGCCAGTAGAAATGCTGAGAGAGCCTGGACCTGGTCTTGGCGATCCCCAGGTGTCCGACCATCGTAATCTCATGCGCAACCCGCAACAACTCTGCCCTGAATGGATAGGGTACCACTAGCTGTAGGTCCCTGGGCCAAGCCCCCGGTGAGCCCTGCTGGACCGTTTCTCGATACAGACGTCCCTGGTCCAAGACCACCCGCTCGCGGTCTGGCTCTAGGGGAGGCTGTGCCGCCTGTTTCTTGAGAGCTTTCAGGCTGTCATCTGCTTCTAATGCAGCCTGAAACTCCTGACTAGACGTGGCCAGAGTGGATGGGACCACCCCGTCCGTAGTCAGTTCCCCGGGACCTGTCTCCTGGCCTCCGTCTGACTCGGCAGCCACTTGGTCTGAAGGGGAGAAGCCGTCGGACCTCCGCGAGGTCCCCTGGGCTCTGGCACCCCCACTCCTGGTGACAGCGGCTATGGCTGCTGTAACCATTGGCAGTGCCTGCTTCCCCTCCGCTCCTGACCAAGTTGCCGGTTCAGGCGGACTATCCTGGTCTCCTGACATCCCGGTGGTGGGGGGTTCCTGCCCTGGGATCGCACCTGGTGGCTTCACTCCTGTGACAGCCCCATACTCCCCGACATGTTCCCCCCCTTGCAGCTCCTCAGAGCTCAGCATCTGGGCCATACCTGGAAGCACCACATTCCCTGTGGGCACTCCGACCTCGATCGTTGGCTCCTTGGCTACAATACCTTGCTGCTTACAGCAGAGAGCAGTGTCACAGCCATCTGTGTCTGCTCCCCCGCAGCCCTCAGCCCCCTCTGTCTGCCCTCTGAGAACAAAAGGGGTGCTGGCTGATCCTGGCCTAAGGCCATTCTACAATTCCCTTTATCTTCCTCCCCCCTCCCGACTGTCAATGTCAGACCTGTGTGCGCTGTGTTGTGTGGAGTGTCATTGCAAACATCATCAACATCATCATTAATAACATCATCCCCATCAACACTTTCAATATTGGACAGTAAACATTCTGGGGGATCAGAACTGGGGGGGTCAGTGGCCACATACTTGGACACTAGCCGCCCCAAGTCTGACCCAAGCAATACATTCGCCGGAATATTAGCAGAGACCCCCACCCTCCCTCACTCCCCTCCCCGCACCCAGTCCAGATAAACCCTGGCAAAGGCAATGCGGGTTCCACGCCTCCAATTCCGGAGACGGCGAGGGACTTTCCGGGGATCAAGTCCTGGGGGGAGACCATCTCTGGTCGCACCAAAGTCATCTCTGCGCCGGTGTCCCGCAGTCCCATGGCCACTGAGCAGCCTATGGTGATGGGTTGAAAATTGTCAAGGGACCTACCACCACCCCCACCCACACACAAAACAGTGGCCGTTTTTGGGGACGGGGACGGTGTCTTATGGCGCTGAGGACACATGGCCTTGAAGTGTCCTGGTTGGTGGCAGAGATGACACCGTCTGGGTTCTGCTGCCAACCTGGAGAGGGGAACAGGGGTAATAGAGGGGCTGCCCCCTGCATTCTGGGGGCCGGGGTCACGGGTGCAGGGTTGGTGTTACCCCCTCTCCAGGTGCTGCTGCAGGTCCTCCTGGTCTCAGGTACTCGGTTGTTGTGTACTCGTCCGCCAGGACCGCTGTCTCACAGGCCCCCTTCGGTTTCCGGTCGCGGATGAACTGTTGGAGGTCCTCAGGACAGTTCCACAGGAATGCTCCATCACGAACAGCTCCTGGATCTCCTGGGCTGTGCTGCGCTCCAAACCTTTGATCCAGTGGTCAGCTGCTCTCAGGAGGGCCCGCATGTGGTCGTTCCAGGTTTCCTTTGAACCCCTCTGCAGGCTCCGGAACTTCTTGCGGTAAGACTCCGGGGTGAGGTTGAACTGCCGGATCAGGGCCTGCTTGATGCTTGCATAACCCTGCAACCCCCCGGCAGGGAAGTCCCCCAAGGCTTTCAGGGCATCACCCCTCAACGTGGGGTCAGGTACTGGGCCCACTGGTCTGAGTCCAGGTTGTACTGCCTGCAAGTCTGCTCAAAGACCAGCAGAAAGCTATCCAGGTCTCCGCCTGCCTCCAGAAGGGGAAAGTTCTCAACTCGGACCTTCGGTGGCTTGGGCTCCTGGTTGGCTGGGACGGGCTGCGAAATCCTGATCTGAGCCAAGTTGAGCTGGTGCTGGGGCTCTGCAGCCTCAGTCGCTCTGCAGCTTCACGCTCTGCAAGTCGCTCTGCAGAGCTTCACGCTCTGCAAGTCGTTCTGCAGCTTCACGCTCTGCAAGTGCTCTGGTCAGCTGCAGTCCTCTGCAAGTCGTCTGCAGCTTAAACAGTTCCGCTCACGTCCGCTCGCTGCAGCTTCACGCTCCACAGCCTCACGTCGTTCTGCAGCTGCCATGAGGGTCTCGTAGGCGCTCTGGTCTCCAGCTACAAGTCGAGCCAGGGCAGCTCGAAAAAGGGCATCCGAGCCCATCTGGCTGGAGGGACCAGCAGGTGGTGATCTGCCCACTGCGGGGCTGAGGACAGGGGGTATTTGCCCCACTGCAGAGTCGACCACTGGGGATTGGCTCCTTGAGGACCTGTGCATGGGATCCTCCTCGCCTAGATCAACAGTGTCCACCACCTCTTGCATATCAGCCACACAAGTGCCCTCTGCAGCGCTTGGCTCCTGGTACCCTGGGCCAGTTTAGCACCTCCTGGTCACTGACACACAGCTGCAACCTGATGCACCCACACACCTTATATTTGCACTCTGACTGTCTAGTGTTGAGTTGATCTTAGGACCCTGACAGCAAAAGCTACTGCCATCAGTCCTTAGTGTTAGGAGTTGGGTCCCACACACTATTATCTTGATCCCACCGCTGCCACCACTTGTGGTGAATCGTGACCACCGAACCTGGCAGCTCCACAGCGCCTCCTGTTAAACCCAGGTCAGTCAGAGAACTGCCTGTAGGATAAAGAAGGGCAGCTGCCCTGTCTGTGCTGGTTTATTAAGGCACCTCTCAGTGAGTGTGGTATATGCCTTCTAGCCCGCAGCCAGAAGCACATATAATCTCCTCCACCCCGTCACTGATAAGAGACCCTGAATAACCCCAAGCACAAGTGCTGCCACCAGCTTCTTGTTTAATATAAGTCCGGTCCGTGGTCGGGCTTATATTGGGTCAGAAACCAACCCAGGTAGCGTTAAATGAGCACACGGACATGGGAATCATGATCAAGATAGAAAGAGCAACTCAGGATTAAATGTATATATTTAATCACGCTAATGGTACACTAAATTAATATTTACAATTATTATTAAGATGTTACAAATATTACAGTCAGATATGCCAATAAAAGGGTAAATGGAATACACAGAATTACACACACGTGATCAGTTACCTTAGTGCTGATGGCACCACAAGGGCGGCGCGATGCCAATCTGTTCCTTGGGTAATCTCTGGCTTTGGTGGAAAAATGCCTCTTCAGAAGAAATACAATATGGAGATGGGGCAGATGATTTTTATACATGATGGGCCGACCCCTGTCTCCACCCATCTCGCAGCTCTGGGATGTCTCACAATTCCCACCCCTCTGAGTGGAGATATAGACACCCAAATTCTATAATGTTCCCTAGCCTTGTCCATCGGCATCACAGACAGAAGACAATACTTTCATATTTTTAGTTATGATTTTATCTTCTGTCTGGATATGAAACATGGCTACTTGAGAACACCCTACTAGCCAATATCATGTTTACATGGCTTACAGTCATCCTACATTCTTGTGAGTACAAGCCTTATCACCGTCTAGATATGTAGAGTTCATTTTTATATTCGATAGTATCACAGGGTGGACGGCTTATGAGATATTAATGTTATAGTCACGGCTCCGTCCAGTCTGCGTTGAAGACACCATTTCCTTTTCACTGGCCTTACAGGAACTTGGAAGTGTCACCTGATCTCTATCTCCTAGCTGATTGCATATCAAAGTTGAGGAAGGTCTTTTGTGTGGACAGTTGGCTGGCATTTACATACTAATTAATCTACCACTTGCCAGATGAATGACTTCTGCCTTCCAAGGGTGGGGGCTTATCTCTTTATGAGTGAGATGTGCCTTATCAATTGCTTTCTGGGAGGAATGGAATATGGGGGATATGGCAATATTCCATTCCTTACCAATATTCATCACAAGTAGGTAGAATCCCGAATCTCCAGCATTTAGTCAGACATTGCCGCGCAGCAGTCAGTATGTGAGACAAGACCGGAGACAACCTTGGAGGAATAGAGTCAAATCCAATGCTCAACACTGCTGAGGGCCATCTATATGGAAGTGTACTTCATGGATTTTCTTGATTAGATCTTCAACCTGAGACCAAAAAGTTCTAACTATTGCTCACCCCCACCACGTATGCCCCATGTCTCCTAGTGCACCACAACCTTTACAGCATAACAGTGTGGATGACTTATCAAATTTAGAGAGATTATGTGGCATTAAATACCAGTGCATATGGATCTTTTTCAGCTGCTCTAAATGATTAATACAGGAAGAAAATATTTTGGTCACCTTAGGTGCCAGCCACCAATCCTCAGGAGTGGATGTAAATGTCAGAGCCCTCTCCCACTTTACCATATAAATGTCTTGATAGATGGTACCGGCAACTTTAAAGTTCTATAGAATAGAGACAAACCATGGTTATTAGGATAGCCTAATTTAAAATATTTCTGTAATGGGTCATTCAGCTTCAACATCCACCAGTTAGCAAGGGTGCAGGATTGAATAAAATGTCAAATTTGCAGGTATTGAAAAAAGTTGGATCTGTGCATTTGAAATCTTTGGGACAAGTCTGCAAATGACAAAAGCACACTTCCCTCATAGTAAATTATCCAAGATGATGTTCCGGTGGAAACCCATCTCCCAAGGGACAACCCAGGGATGTGTGCTTCAAAGCTGTGATGGTAATATATCTATATAAAGAACAATGGAGGTGCCTATCTAACCTATTCCAGTACCAGAGAAAAGACAACATAGAATGTAAAGGAAATGATTGCTTTAAGTGTTTCAAAAGATTAATTTCCAGTAAACGTCTGGTAGACTTTTGAGGAGCAAAGTTTAATTCCATTTGAACCCACCTATGATTACTATTATTGGCCAACCAATCTTTAGCAGCTTCCAGTATTGCTGCTTTATGGTATAAGTATAAATTTGGGACTCCCATTCCCCCATTAGAATACTGGAAATATACATTTTTCATAGCAACTCTAGGCCTCTTGTTTTTCCATATAAATTTTGCAAGAGTAAATTGTAGATGAGTTATCCACTTTAAAGGAATTTTTAGAGGTAAGCAGCGAAATAGGTATGTAATTTTAGATAAAAGTCATTTTTACAACTTCAATCCTAGCGATCCACGATAAAGGGAGGAGAATTTGTTTATCTAAATCTTGACAGATTTCACGTATGAGGGATTCACAATTTAGCTTTACCAAGGAGGATATCTTGGAGATATTGATATCCAAATAAGTCAAATTAGATGTTTCCCAAATAAATGGGAATTTATTAATCAAGGCGGGCCTATCCTCAACCGAGACATTGACTGGGAAAGCTATTAATTTTTTGGTGTTCAACTTGTAGTACGAGATCAGCAAGAATTCAGATAGCGTATTCGGAACTGCTAATAAGGATAACTCAATATCAGTGCAGGAAATGATCACATCATCTGCATAAAGCCCCAGGCTTTGGACTGGGCCGCCGGGTAACCGGTTAAAAGTCAGGGTGGGCCCCCAGGCATTGTGGCCCCGCCCCCCTAGCCCCGCCCCCCAACGGGCCTGAACGGGTCCCTCTGGAGGAATTCGGGCAGGGCGGCATCTAAGTGTTTGGTTTTTTTTGCTTTTTTTGCCCGCACCGAGCTGACTGGGAGGCCCCGCCCCCTGCCACCCCCCCCCTCCTTGTTCATCGGGCCCTCCCGCCCACGGCCCACCCGCCTCACCTCATTCCAGAAAGGAGCCCGCAAAGGAGGAGTCGGGGACTTGGAGTTCCTGCAGAGCACCCCCGGGAAGCAAATCGCCGGCGGCGACTACAGTAATTATGTGTGATGTTGTGTAAATGATTATGCACCCGACACAGACAGACAGTGCCGCCCGTGGTGCCGCTCCGTGACCATGTGGTGGCTGCTTGAGGTCTGGAGCTTCAGCTACCGCCGCTGCTGGTGTCAGTCTGCAGATTGCACTGCAGTGGCATGGTGCAGGCGGGCGGCGGGATCATAGTTTAGGCTGCGCCGGCGGTACTGTGTGTTCTGTGCTGTGCACAGACAGTACAGCCAGCAGGCAGCAGTGCCAGCCTCAGACTGAGCAGAGCCCAGACTGCCTCTGAGTCTCTGACTAGTCTCAGACTCTGAGGAGTCTGACTAGTTTGTGACTCAGTGACAGTGCAGAACAACCTGATGGTCAGAGTCATGCCATCATGCAGCAGCAAGGAGGGACACAGTGGGGTCTAAACCCAGACCTGGGCTGCAGCAGGCACTGCAGCATTGCATATGGGCCTGCTGCAGCCCAGGTCTGTGTGGGCCGCTCCCATCCCCACCCCCATATGCAATGCTGCAGCCCAGTGGTCTTTGTGGGCTGCTCCCATCCCCACCCCCATATGCAATGCTGCAGCCCAGTGGTCTTTGTGGGCCGCTCCCACCCCCTCACCCCCCATATGATATGTGATATGGGGGTGGGGGGAGGGATGACAGCGGCCCCCACACACAGACCTGGGCTGCAGCAGTAAGGTATCTGTAAAATGTGTGTGTGAGTTGTGTGTCTGTATGTGTGTTTGAGTGAGTTGTGTGTCTTCTGTGTGAGTTGTGTCTTCTGTGTGTGATTTTATGTGTCTTCTGTGTGAGTTGCGTCTGTGAGAGTTGTCTGTTTGTTTTCTATGTGTGAGTTGTGTGCCTGTCTTCTATGTGTGAGTTGTGTCTGTGTGCCTTTTGTGTGTGAGTTGTGTCTTCCGTGTGTGAGTTGTCTGTATGTGTGAGTCGTGTCCATATGTGTGTCTTCTGTGTGCGAGTTGTGTCTGTATGTGTACCTTCTGAGTGTGCCTGTGTGTCTTCTGTGTGTGAGTGTGTGCCTGTGTCTTCTGTGTGTGAATTGTGTCTGTATGTGTACCTTCTGTGTGTGCCTGTGTGTCTTCTGTGAGTGAGTTGTGTGTATGTTGTGTTGTTGTGTGTTGTTCTGTGTGTGAGTTGTGTCTGTGTGTGAGTTGTGTCTGTGTGTGAGTTGTGTCTCTGTTGTGTGTGTTGTGTGTGATGTGTCTGTGTGTGAGTTGTGTGTGAGTTGTATCTCTGAGTTGTGTCTCTGAGTTGTCTCTGAGTTGTGTGTGTTGTGTGTGTGGTCTGTGTGATGTGTCCTGTGTGTGGAGTTGTGTCTCTGAGTTGTGTCTCTGTGTGTGAGTTGTTCTCTTGTTGTCTCTGTGTGAGTTGTGTCTCTGTGTGTGAGTTGTGTCTGTGTGAGTGTGTGTCTCTGTGTGTGAGTTTTTTTTGTGTCTCTGTGTGTGAGTTTTGGGGTGCAGAAGGACAGAGGAGCAGCAGGAGGGACAGCGGAGAGGAGGACAGGGGTGCAGGAGCAGCAGGAGAGACAAAGGAGAGGAGGACGGGGGTGCAAGAGGAGCAGCAGGATGGACAGTGGAGAGGAGGAAGGGGGTGCAGGAGACTGGGGCTGTGGCTGGCGCTGTGTGTGGTGATAATGGCGGCTGTACCGTGTGTCTGCCTCCATGCAGCTGCCACCACCTTCCTGTGTTGGCAGGGTGTGGCATGCTGGGAGTTGTAGTTCTCCTGCCTGTCCTATATGATTTCTGGGCATGTGTTGGGTGCTGTGAGTTGTTGTTCTCCCAGGTGGGCTCAGTGTTGTCCCGCCGCCCGTCTATGGCCTGTCTGTCTCTTCTGGGATGTCCTCCGCTCTGTGCTGTGCACATAGTATACCACCATCTCCCCAGCTCCGTGCTGTGCACAGTGTACCACCATGTCCTCAGCTCCGTCTGTGCATAGACGTGTACCACCGTGTCCCCAGCTCCGTGCTGTGCACAGAGTACCACCATTCCTCAGCTCTGTGCTGTGCACACGTGTACCACCTGTCCTCAGCTCCGTGCTGTGCACAGACAGTGTACCGTACACGTCCTTCCCGCTCCGTCATGTGACAGGACCAATATGTACCGTCACTCCGTGCTGTGCACAGACAGGAACTGGTAACGTCTGTACACTGTGCTGTGCACAGCACAGCTGGACAGTGTACACGTCTGTGCACAGCACGGAAGCTGGGGACATAGTGGTACACTGTTGTGACAGCACAGAGCTGAGGACATGGTGGTACACTGTCTGTGCACAGCACGGAGCTGAGGACACAGTGGTACACTGTCTCCCACCGTCTTAAAATTGGTCCGTTTCTCATCCGGGAGAGTCGGATGAGTGTCATCGGTTTTTTGTTCCATTTGGCATCCAACTGCTGTGCGAGTCTCCGACATTTCTCTCAGATTACATCCGTGTGCAATCTGTTCTTTCCTCAGCAGCTATTAGTGTAGAATCATTTACAGGAACATTTTACAGTGTTCTCAGATACAGAATGATAATGTATCAGTGAAAAAAACTGATGCCTCTCGGATGGTTCGTGTGCTGTCAGTGTGCGGTACGTAATTTTGTCAGACCCATAGACTTGCATTGGTGAGTCTCGGTGTGAATCGCAGACTGTCGCAGAATGTTGCGACTTTTTTCTCATCCTGAATCTGGCTGAGAAAAAAGCGTCCGACACTCGCCAGTGCTCTCAGACATCGATTAACATTGGTCCGAGTACAATGCGATGAAATCACACATTGCACTCATCCGAGTTTCACGCCAGTGTGTCCCTACCCTAATAATAAAATCCATATAGTAATCCTACAATGTCTGCTGGACATGGTATGTAGAGGATTTATGGCTCAGTTAGTACACACTCCATTCTTCTTGTTATTAACCAGTTAATGCCCTCTTGTCCACCACACTGCAGTGTCAAAAGAGGAAGACAACGAGACAGGCAGCAACATGGCATCAGAGAGCCCCTGACCTCGAAATAGAAGATCCTCAGATCCCGGTATTGTGACATCATATTAAGAATAATACTTTTTGCACTTATATTACATTATGCACTCCACAGCACATTACATACATCATCAACACTGTCCCCATTGGGGCTCACAATGTAAACATCCTACCAGTATGTCTCTGTAGTGTGATTGGACAAACCTTTTATATGTACTACATGATGAAATGTGGGGGGAGAAGCTACATGAAGCGTGGGGGGGAAGGCCGCGACTGGGGGGAAGATTGTCAGTGAGGGGCCGCAACGGGGGGGAGGAGCCATGGCAGGGGGAGGGGCTGCAACAGGGGGAGGGGCCGCATCGTGGGGGAGGAGCCGTGATGGGGGGAGGCGGCCGCTGACAGTGCCTAGGGCAGCAGGAACTCCGGGCCTAAGGATGTGATAAGGGATTAGTTGGTGAGGGTGCGACTGCTGAATGTGCAGCTTTTATCCCCATTATGTGTCCAAAAAATAGAAAAATATCCAGCATAGAGTCTTGAGATCTAGATCCTTAAAAATTCATTATATTAGAAAAGTATTAAAAAGCACATTTAAATCAATGTCCTTAAAGACAGTCCTTAGTCATAGGTTTGTTTTGTCCCCATTAGACTGGAGGTGATGTATGGCTCGCCCATGATCCCTTCACTCCCTCAGTGGCTGTTATTGCTGTTTGACTTTTTCTGGGCGCACCAATGATAATGAATGGAGCCGCGGTCACATCATTACCGGCCGCTGCAGTTAATAAAAGGGGTAAAAGTGCCACATTCTTCCGACGATGTGGTTTTGATTGGTCGGATTCCACCAATAACTAAGTGCTCACCTGCTGATCCTGACGATTGTTGGTAACTTGTTTTCACCAAAGTATCCCTTTAATGTACACTACAGTAATGGTACATCGCAGTAATGGTGAGCGCAGAGTGATGTGCAGGAGTAACCACTATAATGGGTATAACGGCTAACAGGTGTTTGCATATAGCGGGTGAGTGGGCCCCTGGAGTCAATTTCCCTGGTGGGCTCCAGACACCCCAGTCCGACCCTGTAAAGCCCTATTACATGACTCTGATCTTTAATCCCTTTAATCCCCTGATTGAATCTAAGAGCTTCTGCGAGTGGTTCTATCATAAGGGCAAAAATAATGGGTGACAAAGGGCAACCTGACGGGTACCATTCGTAATTGGAAAAGGGTCTGAGTACATACCTGAGACATTCACTGTGGCTATACGGTTGGAGTGTAATGACTAAATTGCCCTCTTAATGTCCCCTGCGAAGTCAAATTTTTCCAGTACCTGCCCCATTTATCCCGTGTATACTCTGTCAAATGCTTTTTCGGCATCAAGCGATTTATTGCTCTTCTCGTGCCGTCCTTCGCTGGCCTTCGGGGAACAAACCCAACCTGATGCGGAGATATCAAGACCGGAAGAATTCTCATTAGCCTTGACGCGATTAATTTTGCTAAAAATTTTTAGGTCTCAATTTATTAGAGAGATAGCCTGGAAATTTCTCAGGGATCTGGGGCTTTTCCTGGTTTAGGGATAGCGGAGATAATGGCTTCTAGATGCTCCTTACGTATAGTCACAGTTTTTTCCCAATAGTTAAATAGTTATTTCTAAGGAAATAAGGGGCTAAGGTTTTTGAAAAGTAATGATAGTAACCATTAGAAAACTCATCCGGGCCCGGGGCCGAGCCCGATTTAGTTGCGCTAATAGTCTGTTCAATTTTTAGGGCTGTAAAGGGAGAGTTAAGTTCAGATAGTTGTGACGTCGTTACCTTGGGAAGTTTAAGTTTTGTAAAGAAATTTTGTATGGCATTTTCAGTCGGCTGAACCATGAGTGGATCATCTTTTAAATTATATAGGGAATAATAATACCGTCTAAATTCCGCTGCAATTTCAGTGGGATGATAAGTTTTAGAGCCGTCTGATTTACAAATGCAAGTGAGTCTACTTTTAAGCTCTCTCCTTTTAACGCTTCTGATTAACATCCTCCCCGCCTTATCACCCATAGAATAAAACTTTGTTTTAGATTTCTTAAGGGTCTTCTCATAATGCAGTAGGAATAGAGACCTAAGTTTATCTCTAAGTTTCGTAATTGAGGCAGATAGTTGGGGTTCTGGGTGCTTTTTGTTGACCAGCTCTTATTTATTGAGTTTATTTATTGATTATTTATTGAGTTATTTATTGTTAGGTTCAAGACCTCCCCTTCCCTCCTCTTTTTTTCAATTAGGTTTCCTCTCATGAAAGCCTTGTGGGCCGTCCACAATACTTCATCAGAAGTGGAGTTATTGTCATTAATTTTGAAAGATTCTTCCATTTTAGACTTCAGAAGGCTGACATTACTCCTGCTAGACAGTAAATATTCATTCAAGCGCCATCTCTTGGGAGAAAGGAAAGTCTCCCTCCAAGAGGTATAAGGATATGAGGGCATGATCGGACTTTGTCGCGGCCGCACCTGCCGCAAGTGCCAAAACCGCACTTGCCGCAAGTCCGCCTATACCTTGTATGGCGTTTACCGCAACCGTGCCGCAAGTGCAGCCGGTATGCGGTAATCGCGGCAGATGCGTTTTTTTCACTGCATCTGCCGCAATTTGAAAAAAATACGCTGATGTGAAAGGGCCCTAAGTGGGTTAAAAACTGGCTTAGCGATAGGAAACAAAGGGTGGTCATTAATGGAACACACTCAGAATGGGTCACAGTTAACAGTGGGGTACCACAAAGGTCAGTGTTGGGCCCGCTTCTTTTTAATATATTTATTAATGACCTTGTAGGGGCATACAGAGTAGAATCTCAATATTTGCAGATGACACTAAACTCTGCAGAGTAATCTATACAGAGGAGGACAATTTTATATTACAGGAGGATTTATGTAAATTAGAAGCTTGAGCTGATAAATGGCAAATGAGCTTCAATGGGGATAAATGTAAGGTCATGCACTTGGGCAGAGGAAACAAAAGGTATAATTACGGTATGTGCTTAAAGGGATCCTGTCACCCCAAAACACCTTTAAAGCTATTAAAACCTGTCCCTACAGCATATTAACACTTTCCTACACTATTTTTAGCTCCTAAATGCAGTAAATGATATTGCATAAAAACGTTTTATAAGTACTGATTAGTGATGATAATGAGTGACTATCTATTCATAGTCACTCATCAAGACTGCCCCTCTGCTTCATAGCACGCCTGAATAGGCGTGATCTACATCCAGGATTCAAAATCGCGCGTCCCTTCTGTGCCCTGTGTTCGTAGGAGGCTGCAGTGTGGCTTGTGACGCGATCCGCGTCATTCCGGCGCCCTGTGACGTATTTACAGCGGCGCCGCGCTGTTAGCTTCAAAATGTGCACTGCGCATGCGCATTGGGCATGCGCAGTGCACATTTTGAAGCTAACAGCGCGGCGCCGCTGTAAATACGTCACAGGGCGCCGGGAATGACGCGGATCGCGTCACAAGCCACACTGCAGCCTCCTACGAACACAGGGCACAGAAGGGACGCGCGATTTTGAATCCTGGATGTTGATCACGCCTATTCAGGCGTGCTATGAAGCAGAGGGGCAGTCTTGATGAGTGACTATGAATAGATAGTCACTCATTATCATCACTAATCAGGTACTTATAAAACGTTTTTATGCAATATCATTTACTGCATTTAGGAGCTAAAAATAGTGTAGGGAAAGTGTTAATATGCTGTAGGGACAGGTTTTAATAGCTTTAAAGGTGTTTTGGGGGTGACAGGATCCCTTTAATTGTAAAATACTGGGCAAAACTGTCACTGAAAAAGACATGGGTGTATGGGTAGATGACAAACTCACATTTAGTGGCCAGTGTCAGGCAGCTGCTGCAAAGGCAAATAAAATAATGGGATGCATTAAAAGAGGCATAGATGCTCATGAGGAGAACAGAATTTTACCTCTATACAAGTCACTAGTACGACTACACTTAGAATACGGTGTACAATTCTGGACTCGGGAGTATAAGTAAGACATAGCTGAACTAGAACGGGTCCAGAGAAGAGCGACCAAGGTAATTAGAGGACTGAGGGGTCTGCAATACCAAGACAGGTTATTAAACTTGGGGTTATTTAGCTTGGAAAAACGAAGGTTTAGGGGTGATCTTATAGTAATGTATAAATATATGAGGGGACAGTACAGAGAATTTTCTAATGATCTCTTTACTCTTAGGCCTGAGACGGGGACAAGGGGGCATCCTCTACGTCTGGAGGAAAGAAGGTTTAATCATAATCACAGACGCGGATTCTTTACTGTAAGAGCAGTGAGACTATGGAACTCTCTGCCACATGCTGTTGTAATGAGTGACTCACTACTAACATTTAAGAAGGGCCTGGATGCCTTTCTTGAAAACTATAATATTACCAGTTATATATACTAGATCCTTTGATAGGGCATTGATCCAGGGATTAGTCTGATTGCCATATCTGGAGTCAGGAAGGAATTTTTTCCCCCAATGTGGAAACCACCACAGCCGGAGGAGGGAGACGCTGCAGAGCTAGAGAAGGCCTCCGGCGTACATGGCACCCGGCGCAGGAAGGCCGGGATGGTCCTGAAGCAGGAACAGAAGGAGGAGGAGAACCTATCGCCCGACCACTACCTAGCAAGTAAAATAAAAAAATGTCCAATGCTGCCACACCAGCCCTGCTGCACTGAAGGACCTCTTCATGCCCCAACAGGGACAGGAAAACACTGGTGAACTGGCGGTGGGGAGGGGCTTTTAACCTCTCTCTGTTCCTGTCCCCCAACAGGGTGTGGACGACATCCTCCAATGTTGTCGTGGAAGGCGTATTTGAGAAAAAGAGAATTTTGTTTACGTACCGTAAATTCTTTTTTCTTGAATCATCAATGGGAGACCCAGACAATGGGGTTTAGGGCGCTGCCCTCCGGAGGTCACACTAGGTACTACAAGTTTGTAGCACCGCCTCCTCCGCTTATAAACCCCCACCGTAGGAGACATCCTCAGTTTAGTCCATAAGCTGCGAGGAGAAATAAACCACACCCGAAACATCGGGAAGAATGCCGTGCACAGACGGTGTAACAACCCGGAAACACTGTCTCAACAGAGAACAGATCAAATGCAAACATGCAACGGAACAACTGGGTGGGTGCTGGGTCTCCCATTGATGATTCAAGAAAAAAGAATTTACGGTACGTAAACAAAATTCTCTTTTTTCTGATCATCATAATGGGAGACCCAGACAATGGGGATGTCCTAAAGCAATACCCCAGGGCGGGAAGAGTTCCTCAACAAGACGGATAACACATGGTTCCCTTTTAAAGGTGGGCAACCGCCGCCTGGAGAACCCGCCTGCCCAAACTCGCATCCGCAGAGGCATGGGCATGCACCATATAGTGCTTAGAGAAAGTGTGCAGGCTGGACCAAGTGGCCGCTTGACACACCTGTAGAGCAGAAGCTCGATGTCGCAAGGCCCAAGAGGCACCTACAGCTCTAGTAGAGTGTGCCTTCAACCCCACCGGGAGAGGCAAACCAGAAGACCGGTAAGCCTCCTGAATGGGAGCCTTGATCCATCTGGCCAAGGTCGACTTTGAAGCCGCGGACCCCTTACAGCGACCCATCGTGAGGACAAATAAGGAATCCGAACTCCTAAAGGAGGCGGTCCTGGACACATAAATGCGTACAGCTCTCACGAGATCCAGAGTATGGAGGTCGCGCTCAACCTGATGAACGGGAGCGGGGCAAAATGATGGGAGAACAATCTCCTGGTTCAAGTGGAATGTTGAAACCACCTTCGGCAAAAATTCAGGCCGTGGGCGCAACACCACCTTGTCCTGGTGAACCACCAGAAAGGGTGACTTGCACGAAAGTGCAGCCAATTCTGAGACCCTTCTCAGAGACGTAATCGCCACCAGAAAGACCACCTTCTGGGACAGACGAGAGAGAGAGATGTCTCTCAGTGGCTCGAACGGCGGTTTCTGCAATGCCGCTAGGACCATGTTGAGGTCCCAAGGGTCCAGGGGCCGCCTGTAGGGCGGAACCACCCGAGACACCCCCTGCAGAAATTGGCGGACCTTCGGGAGGAGCGCCAAGCGCCTGTCAAATAGCACGGAAAGTGCTGATACTTGACCTTTCAGAGAGCCAAGGGATAATCCCAACTCCAAACCCGACTGTAGGAAGGCCAACAATGTCGGAATAGACAACGGCCACGGTGAGCGACCACCAGATGCACACCAGGTAAAAAAGATTTTCCACGTTCTGTGGTATATCTTCCTGGAAACAGGTTTCCTTGCCCGATTCATAGTGGCAACCACTGTAGGAGAGAAACCTCTGGATGTCAGCAGCCAGGCCTCAAGAGCCATGCAGTCAATCTGAGGGCCCTGGAATTGAGGTGGAAGAATGGGCCTTGCGCGAGAAGATCTGCGCGCTCTGGAAGAGCCCACCGGTGTCCGCCTGACAGTTGCCACAGGTCCGGGTACCAGGACCTCCTGGGCCAATCTGGAGCCACTAGAATGGCTACTCTGCATTCCGTCCTGATCTTCCACAGGACCCTGGGAATCAGAGCTAGAGGCGGGAACACATATGGCAGCTGGAAGCTGGACCAACTCAGGATCAGGGCATCCGCCCCCAGAGACTGAGGATCCCATGATCTCGCCACGTATTGGGGCACCTGATGATTCAGCCGTGAGGCCATCAGATCCACGTCCGGAGTGCCCCATCTGCCGCAGATGTCCCGGAAGACGTCTGGATGAAGGGACCACTCTCCGGCGTCCATCCCCTGTCGGCTCAGATAGTCGGCCTCCCAGTTCTCGACCCCTGGGATGTGAACTGCGGAGATCAGGCAGCCGTTTTCCTCCACCCAAGCTAGAATGCGGTGGACTTCGGTGAGGGCCTGAGCACTTCTGGTCCCTCCCTGATGATTTATGTAGGCGACGGCCGTCGCATTGTCGGACTGTACCCGAATGGGTTGTCCTGACAGGAATTTCTGAAACGCCAGGAGCGCCAGATAGACCGCCTTGATCTCCAGCACGTTGATCTGCAACGCCGACTCCGACTGAGTCCAGAGGCCTTGAGCCCTGTGGTGCAAGAACACCGCACCCCAGCCCTTCAGACTGGCGTCGGTGGTCACCACTAACCATGACGGTTTTAGGAAGGACCGTCCCCGTGACAGATGATGTGGCTGTAGCCACCACTGTAGGGAATCCCTGGTTGGTTGTGACAGCGTCACCAGCCGATTCAAAGAAATCGTCCTCTTGTCCCATCTGCGAAGAATCTCCAGCTGGAGAGGACGGAGGCGAAACTGTGCGAACGGCACCGCCTCTATCGCCGCTACCATGCGACCCACCAGTCTCATCAATACCCGTAGGGATGACTGTGGAGACAGGAGGACATTCTGCACTCCTGATTGGATCGCAAGCTGCTTGGCTTGAGGTAGGGACACCAGGGCCGAGTCCGTGTGGAAGTCCATGCCCAGATATGTCAATGACTGGGTCGGAACCAGGGTCGACTTTTGAATGTTGATAAGCCACCCGAACCGTTCCAGGGACTTCATGGTCACCTCCAGGCTCACCCGACAAAGGTCTTCCGATGGCGCCCTGACCAACAGGTCGTCCAAATAGGGTATGACGGCGTGTCCCTGCGCATGCAGGAGAGCCATCATGGAGGCCATCACCTTTGTGAACACCCGTGGTGCTGAGGCTAGCCCGAATGGCAGTGCCACAAATTGGAAGTGCTCTTCCCCCACTGCGAATCTCAACCAGCGCTGATGAGCTGGTGCAATGGGGACGTGAAGGTAAGCGTCCCTGATATCGATGGACGCTAGGAAGTCTCCCTGTGACACAGCCGCGATCACTGAGCGCAGGGATTCCATGCGGAACTTCCGAACCAACACGTGACGGTTGAACAACTTGAGGTCCAACACCGGGCGAAAAGAGCCGTCCTTCTTTGGGACAATAAAGAGGTTGGAGTAAAAACCCCTGAACCTCTCTTCCGTGGGCACAGGGACCACCACTCCGTCTCTGCGGAGTCCCTCCAACACCAGGTGAAAAGCCTGAGCCTTTTCTGGGGATGGAACCGACCGATGGAATCGGTGTATTGGTCGTGACGTCAGCTCTATCCTGTAACCTCTTGAGACTACGTCTCGAACCCACTGATCGTGAATGTGAAGAAGCCACTTGTCCTGAAAGCGGGACAGGCGGCCCCCCACCTGTGGGGAGGCAGGATGAGAGAGCGAGTCATGTCGAGGCGGGCTTGGGGGTGGCAGCCGCTGCCCCCGCCGGCTTCTTCTGACGACTCTTGGAACGCCACTGAGTAGCAGGCTTGCCCCCTCGGTCTGAGCGAGTGGACGCCGTTGATGACTGTGAACCGGAGCGAAAGGACCACTGCTTAGGGTTCCTTTTCACGGTGTACCGTGGCTTAGGCTTGTTCTGCGGTATCTTAGACTCAGCAGAATCCTTTATCAAGTTGTCCAGTTCGGTGCCAAAAAGCCTGTCACCAGCGAACGGAAGATTTTGTAAAATCTTCTTAGATGTGGCATCTGAGTCCCAAAGACGCAGCCACAACAGCCTGCGGATCGCAATTGCATTGGCCGAGGCCACAGCAGAGCGAGTGGCAGTTTCCAAAGATGCCGTCCTGGCATAGTCCGCATAGGCCCTTGCTCTCTCAGTGAGAGCCAGGACCTCTGGACTGGACCTAGCTAGATCAGTGATACCATCCAAACAGATAGTAATCGCTTGTAGGGTCCAGACCGCGGCAAAATTAGGGGCAAACGAAGACCCCACCGCCTCATAGGAAGACTTGGCGAGTTGCTCGACCTGTCTATCAGTAGCATCCTTCAACGAGGAGCTATCAGAGGCAGAAAACAAGGAGCGCGCAGCAATCCTAGTCATGGAAGCATCCACCTTGGGGGACTGCGACCATTCCTGGAGCGCCTCCTGGGGAAAGGGAAAGCGATTGTCCTTAGTTTTACGGACATAACGCCGCCCAGGATGCAACCTGGGAGCTTTAATCACCCTTCCGAAATTAGTGTGGTCCATGAAGGAGCCACTTGGTCTAGCCTCTGGCCGCAGCCATTGGTATATCTCCTTGGGGTGTACAGTCACCTCCTCAGGAGGAGTGACAAGACGCAATGTCTCATTGATGGAGGACACCAGATCCTCCACCCCATCTGGAGGTTCAGACATAGACCCAAGAGTAGAACCCCCATCATCTTCCTCACCATCAGAGGAACGCTCCTCCTCAGAGAGAGTCTGGAGCTCAGGAGAAGCCTCACGGGCTCGCTTAGGGGGTCTTACAGCAGAAGTAAGAGACACCCGGGGGTAACTAGGAGGAGTAGCTGGGTTCTCCAGTCTCCTATGCAGTGCCTCCAGGGTTTGCGACATGGAGGACATCTGGGACAGCAGAGATTCATTAATCTTATTCTGCGTTTCCCATGGCCCTGGGATCACCTGAACCTCAGGGTATAATCCCGGATTTGCAGACTCAGTAGTAGCAGACCGGGCCTCTGGGCGTCCGCAGTTATTGCAGGACCCCTCCACCAGTGTCCCGTTGCATGTAGCGCAGGTAACGGTGACCACTGCCGCCTTAGCAGCATGCTTCCCAACTGAGGACATCACCACAGTGAGGGGAATATAAGCCAAAGTTCACAAACAAACCGGGAATCCCGGTGGCTTACCGACCGCAGTAAAGCGGTAGGAGGAAGCGGTGTGTGTGTGTGACCTCCGCGAGTTCCGGTCTCCCTTGCAAGTGCAGACACGCGCTGCAGCCAGATCCCAGCCGGGAAGTGAGGGAGAAGATGGCCGCCGACAGTGAAGATGTGGGCGGAGCCAGGAACACGCGGGAAGAACACAACACGCCCAGCGGTGATGTCACCATAAGGGCTGCCTCCTCCTCCTCCAGACTGCCTCAGCAATGGAGGTGCCGGAGCCCGCAGCGCGGGAAAAGAGTGTGAATATCACCACACACACTCTCAGACTGCATGTACACATAAAAACACTCGCAGTCTACAGCCTCAGCCCCTGTGATACACAGGGCGGTCAGCCAGGGTGACCCCAGCACAGGGTCACCGCCAGAACCGCGGACCCGAGGGTAACCGCGCGGTCTGAGTGTCATGACACCACAGTGACAGACACTACCCCCAGGCACACAGGAGACACACCAGGTGCCTCAGTGCCGGTCCGGTCTGTAAGCACCTTTAGGGAGGCCTCAGACGGGGGTACAGCACCAGTCCGGAGTGTAAGCACCATTTAGGGAGGCCTCGGACTGGGCTGGCTCCGTCCGGTCTGTAAGCACCATTTAGGGAGGCCTCGGACGGAGCGGAGCTGTGCAAGGCTCCAGGCTCCCCCTTACCAGAGCCTCCATGGAGGGATGGAAAGGAAGGAGCGCGACAGCGTACCGGGAGAACACTGAAGTGTCCAGGCTAAAAGCCCTCCGGTACCTCCACCAGCGTGTTCCGCAGAGGGTGAGCGGGGAGGCTGTCGGGGATCCCGAGCGGGACCATTTTACCTTGTCTTCATACGCCATCACGTAAGCTGTGAGAATGCAGTGAAGTGCAAGCAAAGCGTGATCCTCCGAGCACACTAAGTTTAAAACTGAGGATGTCTCCTACGGTGGGGGTTTATAAGCGGAGGAGGCGGTGCTACAAACTTGTAGTACCTAGTGTGACCTCCGGAGGGCAGCGCCCTAAACCCCATTGTCTGGGTCTCCCATTATGATGATCAGAAAATCATATTTATCAATAGATCTCATATAATATTCTAATTTTCTTAGATAATGAATTTTGGGTTTTCATTGGCTGTAAGCCATAATCATTAACATTTACAGAAATAAACACTTGAAAAGAAAATCACTCTGTTTGTAATGACTATATAATATATGAGTTTCACTTAATTTACTTCAGTAATTCAATGCATAAACTGTTTGATGATATTGTAATTTTTTGAGATGCACTTGTACATCAAACAGGAGATGCCGAGGGCATATACATTAATGTGTGTATGTACATTACTGGGGAGGGCTTGTGGAAATGTACATCATTGGGGAGGGCTGGAGGCAGACCGCACTGGCAAAGGTTCAGTGGGGTCATATATATCACTGGGGAGGGCTGCGGGCATACACCTTCACTGGAGAGACCTGGGGGCACATACAGCACTGGGCAGGCCTGGGGGCATACACAGCACTGGGGAGGCCTGGTGGCATACACAGCACTGGTGAGGCCTGGGACAGTGAGAGAATATTCAGCACTGGGTATAGCTGGGGGCAAATACAGCACTGGGAAGGGCTGGGGGCACATACAGCACTGGGAACAGTGGGGTCATATACGATCACTGGGGAGGCCTGGGGTCTGTGGCAGCTAATTTATCACTACGGAGGTTGAGGGAATCTACACACAGGGGGCACATAGGCTGCTGGGTGGAGGCACATACACTGCTGGGTGGGGGCACATAGACAGCTAGAGGCAAGGCACATACAGTGCTGGCAGGCACATAGGCTGCTGGGGGCACATACACTTCTGGGTGGCAAATAAGCAGAGGCGTAAGTAGAGGCACATACACTGCTGTGAGACACATGGGCTGCTGGGGGGGGGGCACACATGTAGCACTGCTGCTCCTCTTCATATGTGGGTAGCGAGAGCGCATGGCATGCTAACCCCGCCCACAGACCATTCTCATGAAGGCAATGGCCTGCATGAGGATGAAATTCTTCAATGCTATGTACACAGGGCACGTACTGCTTTAAAGGGCCGCCAGCCACAAAGTACAGCTGTCATCCCATGCACCGCAGAACCCAGCAATCTGCCCGCGGGCCGAAGGTTCCCCATCCCTGTCTTAAATGCTGGTTAGTGAGCAATGCAGCAACTTAGCCATGATGGCCATCCCCAGAATATACAAGGGTTGAATGAAAAGTAATGCCTCCACCTTCGTAACGTCTCAGCAGATGGCAGCACTGGTATGCGTCAGGTATTGTACGGTTCAGTAGTCTCCATTCTACAGCTCCAGTTGGCATTAAGCCGTAGCAATAAACAGTTGTATTGTTACAGAGTAAAGGAGGGAACACTGGGCAATGCAATTAAATCAGAGTGTTACATCACAAGACTGCAAACTTTGAAACTATGACTACCAAGGGTCCTAAAAGAAAAGGGAAATGTTTTCCTGCAGAATTATGCCAGAGCACACACTTCACATACCACCACAACAGATCTCCAGTGACTGAAGCTCAACTGTGTACTGTGACTTCTTCCGTGATGGCTTCAGAAAACTTGTTCATTGTTGGCAGAAGTGTATTCAATTGTGTGGTGATTATGTGGAAAAGTGAATAGCGGTAATTAAAGAGCACATTTTAAGGATTGTTTCTGTGTCGTATTTATTAAATTATTCCCATCGAAAACCAAGTTACGAAGGTGGAGGTATTTCATTCAATCCTCGTATATAGAAAGTAAAACAGAACAATTTCTGATTGGAGAATAAAAATAAATGACAAAATATGATGTTAATAAGACAAAACACGGAACTGGACAACCAAGTTTTAATGTAAAGCCAGGTCAGGAATAAAAAATGAATTAAATACATTTTTGTTAATAATAAACAATAAGAAACAAGATGAAAGATAGTTAAAGACAACCCTTGCCTATTTACCTTCTCAGGACCTATAGGCACCCTAGAGAGAATTCATTAAGAGATGCTTACTGTTCTAAGTGTCTCACGTCCAAGTAATAATTGTATTAAAAGGAGGGTATTCACATGAATGGGAGTCATATCACTACATTTTTTCTGCAGTGGGCCATTGCATAAATGATGCCCAGTTGCTCACAGCTTCTCCCTTCCAAATCAGGTGTTTTGGCAGAGAAAGCCAAAACCACCACCTAGGGGCTAGATCCGACGAGACAATTCCTCTAGGTCTTCTTCACATCACCAGCCTTCATCAAGGCCTTAATGGCACGAGCTCTCATTTCTAACTCCAGCAATTCAAGCTGCTGAGCTGAGGGCTGAATATCCTCTGGAAGTACAGTGTCAGGGACAGTAGGTACTTCTTCTACAACTGGCTCAGCCAACCCCAAAATCTCATTCACACTTTTCTCAATGTCCATCACAAGGTCATCGGGTTGTCCTGTAGTTTTAACAACAGTCGTAACTGGTACTTCATGGATGCGCTCTTCAAAGCTTGTCCCTTCTATGTCACTGTCATATGTATCAGCATTAATGCTAAGGGCATCATAATCTTCTCCTTTACCTGGATAAAAAAAGAGAAAAAGAATGTTGAACTGATAAAAGAGTAGGCGCCGTATTAATTACGGAAACGTTCCTGGATAAGAGCGATACAGCTAGACCTATCTTAAAATACCAGTTGATCATTGTAGACTGCACCAAGATTAATCAGAACTGGGAGTAACTGTCACTTGCAGTAATTCCTCCCTGTCTAATACATATATACTAGAAGGAAAAGAGATGGGGAAGCCCTTAATAAAACAAGCATGTGGTTGCATGGGTGGTGAAACCAACCATTTGTGAAGATTTAATCTCTTATCTCATGTATGCCTTTATGGACATTGTGATCAATCTACAAAAACATACGTACACGTACACAGAACACAGTCAGCACACAGCGATGAACAAATATGTAACTATTGCTGTACTTTTTAAAAAAAAGTAAGGTACTTATGGTAATTTTTAACATTTTTTATTTTAAGATATGAAAATGCCATGCAACCACGACAAGGTGTGTCTAACTTAATGGATGGTCCCCGACTAAGGACGCTACTGTTAATGTGCCCAAAACCACCTAATGTGAACTGGAGAAGAGATAGGAGCCAAGGTTGAATTTTAATTAAAACCTTTCTGGGAATGATGAATGGATCAAGTCATTAGAGTTAGGGCCACGTCACACACACAGATATTTGTGCAGATATTGGTCACAGATCTCTGGTTGCAGTGAAATCACGGACACATTGTACCATTTGTACACAGCCACAAAATGGAACAATGTGTCCATGATTTCACTGCAACCAGAGATCTGCGAACAATATCTGCACAATTATCTGGGTGTGTGATGTGGCCCTAAGGGCCCCTTTACACGCGGCTACATTTCTAGGGTGGCTACAGGTAACTTACTGGTTGCAGTGAAATCATGGAGACAAGGTTCTATCTTGTTGCTGTGTACAAATGGAATAATCTCTCCATGATTTCACTGCAACCAGTAAGTTACCTGTAGCCACCCTAGAAATGTAGCCGCGTGTAAAGGTACCCTAAGGGACAATCCAAACTAAGAGGTACACCTTGTTGTGGCTGGTTGGCTTTGTCATTTCTTTATCAAAAAATGTTAACTAAGTATTTTACGTTTTTTACATTTAGAGCAATTTCAGAGTTCAAGTAATCTCAGAGGTGAGTATCGTGTATAAATCTTTTTGTTATTGGCCACACACTAGCATATTTCTGCAACTGTACATTCATTTTATACTGAAGGTGTGCGGGCTCCATTTTTTGTAGTATGCATTGGGGGGGGTGGCACCACACATCTTTCCCAGAAAGGTTTTAATTAAGAGCTAAGCCTGGATCCCATCTCTTTTCAAGGTCAGTGTGGATACTTTGAAGAGAGATTAATTTGTCAGGAACCATCCATAACTAAGGTACACTGTCGTGTTTGGATGACTGTCATTTCTTGATCAGAAATCGTTAATCAAGTATCTTCCTCTTTTTATGTATATAGTAACAGTGGAGTTCATGTACTTATTAATCGCAGGCTGCGGACACATGGTGTATATATACCTGTGTACATCTTGCACGAAGTGTTTGAAGCTGAAACTGCCCCTGGTGACTACAATCCATACCAGATTCAGTCTGGACCTTTTATGCAGTACGTTTCGTGGAGTAAAAAAAATAGAAGAAATCCCATGCTGCTCTCATGTAAGAAGTACTTAGTAGCTAATTTTTACCCCTTCATTGGTGAAATGTTTACCAACCCCTATGTAAGGACCATCTATTATGGTTTATTGTAGTCCTGATGAAGGAATCTTTGTGTAGACATTTTATCACCAAATAATTAACTGTAAATTACCGTATATACTCGTGTATAAGCCGACCCCCCTACTTTTGCCTCCAAAACCTGGGAAAACCTATTGACTCGCGTATAAGCCGAGGGTGGACTCCAGCACAGGTATACAACCCCCAGCAGTGAGGTATACAGCAGCCTCCCCAGTGGTAGTATACAGCAGCAGCCCCAGTGGTATATACAGCAGCAGCCCCAGTGGTAGTATACAGCAGCCCCAGAGGTATATGCAGCCCCAGAGGTATATGCAGCCCCAGAGGTATATGCAGGCCCAGAGGTATATAAAGCAGCCCCCCCATATCAGTATACAGGCCCCCCCTTGGCTAGTAATCCTGTAAAGGAAGAGATTAGTATACTTATCCCTCCACTGTCCCGCCGCCGCCATCACGCTGCTCCATCTTCATCCAGCGTCTTCCGTCTTCTTTTGGCTTCCTCCTCTGTCGCGCAGGCAATGACGTCATTGCCTGCGACTATCGGAGGAAGCCGGAAGACGCTGGATGAAGACGGAAGAGCGCGATGGCGGTGGCGGGACAGCGGAGGGATAAGTATACTAATCTCTTCCTTTACAGGATTACTACACAAGGGGGGGCCTGTATACTGACATGGGGGGGGCACTGTATACTGTATACATTGTATACAGTGACTCGCGTATAAGCCGAGGGGGGGACTTTTCAGCCCAATTTTTGGGCTGAAAAACTCGGCTTATACGCGAGTATATACGGTACCTACTACTTCATACATGGGAGCAGCACAGCATTCATAAGCCTTCTGTTTTCTACTCCACAAAACCTCAATCTGTAAGTGTGAGCATAAAAATGCATAATATCCACAATGCAATTTTCATCTCTGTGGGTGGTCTTATTACAGAACACATCAACATACACAGAAAATAAAGACATCTAAGGAGATTCTTTCAAACACCCATGTTCGCATCACAAACTACAGACTCACAGAGATTTGTGAAATCGGTCAGGTTTGGTAAATCATGTGAATGCACACTCCAAAGAAATTTAGTTTGTGAGCCCCAATTGGGACAGTGATTATGTTTGAAGGGCACAGTGGAATATGATAGTGCTATACAAGTAACAACATAAATATTAATAAGAGAAGTTTGGTTAAGGGTATGTGCCCACAAGACGTTTTTTAAGCAGTCCTGAACGCAGCAAAACCTGAGGATCCTAGAGTCCTTGACAGGAGATAAGCTATGCTCTTGTCTGCGTTTTCTGCACGTTTTTTGTGCGTTTTTGATGCTGCGTTTTTCTTGCGGTTTTTCCATTGACTTTAGCAAAAACGCAGGAATAATTAACATGTCAATTCTCTCCCATCCACACCAAAAACGCAGGTATTTGACAGTTCTTGACACTTGCAAAACCAATGTGTGGGCACAGCGTTTCTGTGAAACACATTGGTTTTGATGGGAATCAAAACCGCAGGAACAAATTATCATAAATTACCATAAAACCAATGGCTTTCTGCATGCAGAAAACGCAGCAAAAACGTTCTGTGGGCGCTCACCCTAAGGGTTTTTATACTTTTTAACACTTGTTCCCTGGGTGCAGTTTGTTTAGAAAAAACTACATTACTAACCCTCTCTAGGTCTAGTCTATGCTGCTACTACTGATGTCTGTTATTGTGTGCAGCACTGGTGTCACATTGACAGCGCTGCATCCAGTAACTGAGCTCAGCAGCTCTGAGCTGTTCTCGTATAGACCGGAGTTGCTGAGTTCACTGACTGGCTGCAGCTCTGTCAATGTGACATACTTGCTCCAGACAGCAACAGATGCCTGGAGCAGCATCGGAGACTCAGTTCTGGACAAGAGGATAGTGAGCAAAGTGCCTGGGGACAGGGGGTATTCTGAAAAAAGAAAAACCTTTTGAAGTTTGTTTTATATGTAATCATAACTGCACAATAGAGAAAAGAGATTGGTATTGCCCATATATGTGGCACCCCAGGGGTTAAGTGCCACAGTAACATCACAAGGGTTAACTCCCCACACAACACTTGACACTGCACTAGCGCCTCTAGGCCAGAAGGGGGAGCTAAAGCAGCTCCCTTATATATTCTGGTCTGAGGAAGAAGTAGTGAGTTGATAGTTGACATTTCAGTTTAGTGCAGGGAGCACTAGGAGGAGGACCTGTAAATGGGAGCATTGCTGAGCTCCTGACAGGGACCACTGACTACTTTCAGGCCTGAAGCCAGGGTCTGAGGAGTACAAGAAACAGAGGAACATATCTGGGAGACGGAGTTACCTCATAACTCGCCCCAGAGGAGCGCAGAGACCGGATACCGGATCTGAATCCGAATCTGTGACTGAAACACACAGCACAGAAATTAGCGGGATAGTGGAGGTTGTAGATCTGCACTGTACCTCAGCGAAGTAACACAGCGGGGTCAGATGCATACAGAAAGAATCAAGTTGCCTACCAAAAGGGGGTACCTGTGAGGAGAAACAGGGCCAGCAGCCTAGCTGAAGCGGCAGCAGGGCCACACACACAGCAGTTGGAAGCTGAGGACCTGGACAGGGTGGGAGCAACCCCGCCCCGGTACAGACTCTGTTGACAGTACACCACTGAATACCATCACCAGTAAAGCCTTGGAAAACTTCAAAACCGTGTGTGTGATCCTTGTGCTCCAGCCCTACGCTCCCTCACAAATTGCCGCCACCTCTACTATCATCCCTACTCAGCATTAATCATAGACTTTAACTACCACTGCCTCGGGGAACCAAGCTCTACCCACGGAGAGCCGTTACATCTCCAGCTGCCAAACATCATCCAGAGGTTCTGCAGTAGCAGAGGTCCCCTCACTGACCACAAACCCGTGGGTGGCGTCACGACAAACTCCCCTGGAAATATCACCCCATTTACTTGCGGAACCCGGGACACGGTCCGGACCCAGACCGCCACGATATCCCTATCAGTACCCCAGTCCGGTACAGAGTACTCCGTCCCAGTGGGCTCCACAACCCATATATTAAAGGAAGTCTGTTATGTGCCCAAACAATAGAGGTTAATAGCATTCTAAAAAAAGAGAATTTTGTTTACGTACCGTAAATTCTTTTTTCTTTAATCATCAATGGGAGACCCAGACAATGGGGTTTAGGGCACTGCCCTCCGGAGGTCACACTAGGTACTACAAGTTTGTAGACACCGCCTCCTCCGCTTATAAACCCCTACCGCAGGGAACATCCTCAGTTTGGTCTACAAGCTGCGAGGAGGAAATAAACCACACCCGAAACATCGGGAAGAATGCCGTACACAAAACGGCTCAACAACCCGGCAAACACTGTCTCAACAGAGAACAGAGCAAATGCAAAACATGCAAAGGAACAACTGGGTGGGTGCTGGGTCTCCCATTGATGATTAAAGAAAAAAGAATTTACGGTACGTAAACAAAATTCTCTTTTTTCTGGTCATCATAATGGGAGACCCAGACAATGGGGATGTCCTAAAGCAATACCCCAGGGCGGGAAGAGTTCCTCAACAAGACGGATAACACATGGTTCCCTTTTAAAGGTGGGCAACCGCCGCCTGGAGAACCCGCCTGCCCAAACTTGCATCCGCAGAGGCATGGGCATGCACCATATAGTGCTTAGAGAAAGTGTGCAGGCTGGACCAAGTGGCCGCCTGACACACCTGTAGAGCAGACGCTCTATGTCGCAAGGCCCAGGAGGCACCTACAGCTCTAGTAGAGTGTGCCTTCAAACCCACCGGGAGAGGCAAACCAGAAGACCGGTAAGCCTCCTGAATGGGAGCCTTGATCCATCTGGCCAAGGTCGACTTCGAGGCCGCGGACCCCTTACAGCGACCCATCGTGAGGACAAATAAGGAATCCGAACTCCTAAAGGAGGCGGTCCTGGACACATAAATGCGTACAGCCCTCACGAGATCCAGAGTATGGAGGTCGCGCTCAACCTGATGAACGGGAGCGGGGCAAAATGATGGGAGAACAATCTCCTGGTTTAGGTGAAACGTTGAAACCACCTTCGGCAAGAATTCTGGCCGTGGGCGCAACACCACCTTGTCTTGGTGAACCACCAGAAAGGGTGACTTGCACGAAAGTGCAGCCAATTCTGAGACCCTTCTCAGGGACGTAATTGCCACCAGAAAGACCACTTTCTGGGACAGACGAGAGAGAGAGATGTCTCTCAGTGGCTCAAACGGCGGTTTCTGCAGAGCCGCCAGGACCATGTTGAGGTCCCAAGGGTCCAGAGGTCGCCTGTAAGGCGGAACCACCCGAGCTACCCCCTGCAGAAATTGGCGGACCTTCGGTAGGAGCGCCAAGCGCCTGTCAAACAGCACTGAAAGTGCTGACACTTGACCTTTCAGAGAGCCAAGGGATAGTCCCAACTCCAACCCCGACTGTAGGAAAGCCAACAATGTCGGGATGGACAATGGCCACGGTGAGCGTCCACCAGAGGCACACCAGGAGAAAAAGATTTTCCACGTTCTGTGGTATATCTTCCTGGAGACAGGTCTCCTAGCCCTATTCATAGTGGCAACCACTGTAGGAGAGAATCCTCTGGACGTCAGCAGCCAGGCCTCAAGAGCCATGCAGTCAATTTGAGGGCCCTGGAATTGAGGTGGAAGAATGGGCCTTGCGCGAGTAGATCTGCGCGTTCTGGAAGAGCCCACCGGTGTCCGCCTGACAGTTGCCACAGGTCCGGGTACCAGGACCTCCTGGGCCAATCTGGAGCCACTAGAATGGCTACTCTGCATTCCATCCTGATTTTCCACAGGACCCTGGGAATCAGAGCCAGAGGCGGGAACACATATGGCAGCTGCAAGCTGGACCAACTCAGGATCAGGGCATCCGCCCCCAGAGACTGAGGATCCCATGATCTCGCCATGTATTGGGGCACCTGATGATTCAGCCGTGAGGCCATCAGATCCACGTCCGGAGTGCCCCATCTGCCGCAGATGTCCCGGAAGACGTCTGGATGAAGAGACCACTCTCCGGCGTCCATGCCCTGTCGGCTCAGGTAGTCGGCCTCCCAGTTCTCGACCCCTGGGATGTGAACTGCGGAGATCAGGCAGCCGTTTTCCTCCACCCAGGCTAGAATGCGGTGGACTTCGGCGAGGGCCTGATCACTTCTGGTCCCTCCCTGATGATTTATGTAGGCGACGGCCGTCGCATTGTCGGACTGCACCCGAATGGGGTTCCTGACAGGAATTTCTGAAACGCCAGGAGCGCCAGATAGACCGCCTTGATCTCCAGCACATTGATCTGCAATGCCGACTCCGACTGAGTCCAGAGGCCTTGAGCCCTGTGGTGCAAGAACACCGCACCCCAGCCCTTCAGACTGGCGTCTGTGGTCACCACTAACCATGACGGTTTTAGGAAGGACCGGCCTCGTGACAGGTGACGTGGCTGGAGCCCCCACTGTAGGGAGTCCTTGGTCGGTTGTGACAGTGTCACCAGCCGATTCAGCGAGATCGTCCTCTTGTCCCATCTGTGAAGAATCTCCAGCTGGAGAGGACGGAGGCGAAACTGTGCGAACGGCACCGCCTCTATCGCCGCTACCATGCGTCCCACCAGTCTCATCAATACCCGTAGGGATGAGTGTGGTGACAGGAGGACTGCTTGTACTCCTGATTGGATCGCCATCTGTTTGACTCGTGGCAGAGACACCAGGGCTGAGGCTGTGTTGAAGTCCATGCCCAGATAAGTCAAAGACTGGGTCGGAACTAGCGTTGACTTCTGAATATTGAGGAGCCAACCGAACTGTTCCAGAGACCGCATGGTCACATCCAGGCTCTCTTGACAGAGGTGTTCTGATGGCGCCCTGACCAGTAGGTCGTCTAAATAGGGAATGACGGCATGTCCCTGTCCGTGCAGGAGAGCCATCATAGAGGCCATCACTTTTGTGAACACCCGCGGTGCCGAGGCTAGCCCGAATGGCAGTGCCACAAATTGGAAGTGTTCTTCCCCCACTGCGAATCGCAACCAGCGCTGATGAGCCGGTGCAATGGGTACGTGAAGGTAAGCGTCTCTGATATCTATGGACGCTAGGAAGTCCCCCTGTGACACAGCTGCGATCACGGAGCGCAGTGATTCCATACGGAACTTCCGAACCAACACGTGATGGTTGAACAGCTTCAGGTCCAGTACTGGGCGGAAGGATCCGTCCTTCTTCGGGACGATAAAGAGGTTGGAGTAAAAACCCCTGAACCTCTCTCCGGAAGGTACCGGGACCACCACTCCGTCTCTGCGGAGACCCTCCAACACCTGGTAAAAAGCCTGAGCTTTTTCTGGTGACGGGACCGACCGATGGAATCGGGATATCGGTTTTGACGTCAGCTCTATCCTGTACCCTCGCGAGATCACGTCTCGAACCCACTGATCTTGAACGTGAAGCAGCCACTTGTCCTGAAAGCGAGACAAGCGGCCCCCCACCTGTGGGGAGGCAGGATGAGAGAGCGAGTCATGTAGAGGCGGGTTTGGGGGTGGCAGCTGCCGCCCCCGCCGGCTTCTTTGGACGACTCTTAGAGCGCCACTGGGAAGCGGGCTTTCCCCCTCGGTCCGTGCGAGCGGACGGTGCTGATGACTGCAAGCTGGAACGAAAGGACCACTGTTTAGGGTTCCTTTTAACGGTATACCGTGGCTTAGGCTTATTCTGCGGTATCTTAGACTCAGCAGAATCCTTAATTAGCTTGTCCAGCTCTGTGCCAAAAAGCCTGTCACCAGCGAACGGAAGATTCTGCAAAATCTTCTTGGATGTGGCATCTGAGTCCCAAAGACGCAGCCACAACAACCTGCGGATCGCTATAGCATTGGCCGAAGCCACAGCTGAGCGAGTGGCAGTTTCCAGAGTCGCCGTCCTGGCGTAGTCCGCATAGGCCCTTGCCCTTTCGGTAAGTGCTAGGACCTCTGGACTGGATCTTGCCATGTCAGAGATACCATCCAAGCAGGTAGTAATCGCTTGTAAGGTCCAGACCGTGGCAAAATTAGGGGCAAATGAAGACCCCACAGCCTCATAGGAAGACTTGGCGAGCTGCTCGACCTGTCTATCAGTAGCATCCTTCAGTGAGGAGCTATCAGAGGCAGAGAAAAGGGAGCGTGCAGCAATCCTGGTCATGGAAGCGTCCACCTTCGGGGACTGCGACCACTCCTGAAGCACCTCCTGGGGGAAGGGGAAGCGATTGTCCTTGGTTTTACGGACAAAACGCCGCCCAGGATGTAACCTGGGAGCTCTAACCACCCTTCCAAAATTAGTGTGGTCCATGAAGGAGCCACTTGGTCTAGCCTCCGGCCGCAGCCATTGATAGACCTCCTTCGGGTGCACCGTCACCTCCTCAGGGGGTGTCACGAGACGTAAAGTCTCGTTAATAGAGGACACCAGATCCTCCACCCCGTCTGGCGGTTCAGATACAGACACAGACCCGAAATTTGAACCCCCATCATCTTCCTCACCATCAGAGGAACGCTCCTCCTCAGAGAGAGTATGGAGCTCGGGTGAATCCTCACGACGAGCCCGCTTAAGGGGTCTCGCAGCAGAAGAGGGGGACACCCGGGGTTAACTGGATGGAGTAGCTGGGCTATCCAGTCTCCTATTAAGTGCCTCCAGGGATTGCGACATGGAGGACAGCTGAGACAGCAGAGATTCATTGATCTTATTCTGAGTCTCCCATGGCCCTGAGATCACCTGAACCTCAGGGTATAGCACCGGAGCTGCTGACTCAACAGTGCCAGCCCGGGCCTCTGGGCGTCCGCAGTTATTGCAGGACCCCTCCACCAGTGCACCATTGCATGTAGCACAGGTAATGGTGGTTACTGCCGCCTTAGCAGCACGCTTCCCGGCTGAGGACATCGCCACAGTAGGGGAAAATAAGCCAAATTGACAACAAAACCGGGAATCCCGGTGGCTTACCGACCGCAGTAAAGCGGTATGAGGAAGCGGTGTGTGTGTGACCTCCGCGACGGTTTCCGGTCTCCCCTCTGGAGTGCAGACGCACGCTGCATAAGAATCCCAACAGGGAAGTGAGGGTAAAGATGGCCGCCGACAGTGAAACTGTGGGCGGCGCCGAGAGACGCGGGAAACACACACACACGCCCAGCGATGACGTCACCGCACGGGCTGCTTCCCATCCTCCAAGCATCCACAGCATGAGGGAGCCGGAGCCCGCAGCGCGGGAAAGAGTGTAAAAACATTATACACAGACTGCATGTACACCATGAGGGGACAAACATCCGCAGCCTACGGCTTCAGCCCCTGTGACACACAGGGCGGTCAGCCAGGGTGACCCCAGCACAGGGTACACCCGCAGATCCGCGGACCCGAGGGTAACGCGCGGTCTGAGTGTCCTGAAACACAAAAAAGTGCCAGACACTACCCCCAGGCACGCAGGAGACACAGAGTGCCTCAGTGCCGGTCCGGTCTGTAAGCACCATTTAGGGAGGCCTCGGACGGGGGTGCAGCACCAGTCTGGTCTGTAAGCACCATTTAGGGAGGCCTCAGACTGGGCCGCTCAGCACCAGTCCGGAGTGTAAGCACCATTTAGGAGGCCTCGGACTGGGCTGGCTCCAGTCCGGTCTGTAAGCACCATTTAGGGAGGCCTCGGACGGAGCGGAGCTGTGCAAGGCTCCCATCTCCCACTCTCCAGAGCCCCCCAGAGAGGGATGGAGAGGAGCGTAACAGCGTACCGGGAGAACACGAAGTGTCCAGGCTCTAGGCCCTCCGGTACCTCCACCAGCGTGTGCCACTAAGGGTGAGCGGGGAGGCTGTCACCGGTCCCGATAGGACCGTATTACCTTGTCTTCAGACGCCATCACGTAAGCTGTGAGAATGCAGTGAAGTGCAAGCAAAGCGTGATCCTCCGAGCACACTAAGTTTAAAACTGAGGATGTTCCCTGCGGTAGGGGTTTATAAGCGGAGGAGGCGGTGTCTACAAACTTGTAGTACCTAGTGTGACCTCCGGAGGGCAGTGCCCTAAACCCCATTGTCTGGGTCTCCCATTATGATGACCAGAAAATGTGCAGATCCACTGATATGCTGCAGGCATGACTTTCAGTCAATGTGCCAGATGAGTAGTGACTGAAGCTGCGCTGGCACGTCTTAAGGACTGAAGTCCAAAGGAGTAATCAAGTTAAATTGCTCTTTGCGGCCAGGCTCACAATGCAGCGGCTGGGCTTTTAGGAATGTTATTAACCTCCAGACTAACTCTTTATCTGCAATTTAATAGTGTTTGAGGATATGGCAGATTCCCTTTAAAGAGGACCTGTCACCAAACCAGGCATGGTGATCTAGTTACAGCACTGGAAACAGCATGTCTGCAGCATGCAGGCAAGCGGCCCATAAGCACTTGAGCAGCCCTGTACCCCGGGATAATACAGTTAGAAAACTTACATGCTCCAGCCACTAAGGAGGTGGCTAGAGGCTGCAGCCAAGGGCAGATTCACACCCCCTACACGTGTAATCTGCCCACCGCTGCCAATCATTCTCTCCCTGTCTCCAGCATTTAAACACAGTTTTTTTTTCTCTCCCGTGTAGCTCCGCCCCTCAGGGTTGGTTCACACAGTACACACAATGCTCTTAGCCGCTCATTGGTCTCATGAATATTTCAGACATTGACACATTGGGTGCCGGACATGATTACAACATACCTACGGTTCAACCCAGCTCATGTGCACAGGATCCTATACTGATCCTGCATGTGATGCGCCCGGCCATGGGGACATGCAGGCGGTGCCTCACAGCACACATAGGATTGTCTAAATAAGGAGCGCACAACCTGTGGCATGAGATGCCATAATATGATGCCTCCAAGTATAGAAACTCTCAAACTAGGAAGATAGTTGTGCTCATAATATGGTCATCCTGACTCTTTTCCTGGAGTGCTAAATAGGGGAGCAGAAGATGCTGTTTGTCCACAATAGTGAAAGTTTCAGAGATAGATCTCCAAATTATTAAA
This sequence comes from Allobates femoralis, assembly GCA_033576535.1. Classification (NCBI taxonomy): domain Eukaryota; kingdom Metazoa; phylum Chordata; class Amphibia; order Anura; family Aromobatidae; genus Allobates; species Allobates femoralis. Next base: position 504,258,894 of record JARQOC010000003.1, read on the forward strand.
TTATGGCATATATAGTACCATCAATATATATATAGACCTAGAATACCCCTTCAAAATTTATACAACCCTTGGTAGTGGTACAATTGGAAAATATGGTACTCGTAACAAACAAAAAAAGGGTTGTGCATCTCTAGTCTATAAGGTGTGCAACCCTCAGATGTGAATGTTTCCTTTCACTGACAGCTAACACCCCAGTTAAAACATAAGCAGTGCTGCATCCTATATCAAGAAAAAGGAGAGTTAACAAAATAGATAAGTAGATTAGGGCTATAGTTTCAGTTCATTCTATGAAACATATACAAGCTAAAATGGCTGAGGTGAGCGAAGCTACGAAGTTTCTAAGCAGCAGTGAAAGGTTGTAGCACATGTCTGGTTGGTACTACATGAAGACGACAAGTCTGGCGAGAGGTTGATGGGAAGACATCATTTACATGCAAGAGCTGATCGTCCCGATTATTCACACGGTTCATTTGAATAATTATTCCGCCCCTTTGTCAGGCTCAACAATATTATCAAAGCAAACATTATATTATTAAGCTATAGTAACATATAATTATTATCTCATAAATCAGGAAAACTTTAATAATCCTGACAAAATCAGCATCTACACAGCATCACCAACACTGCCTGGTGCTAATAATAAGCTGTGCTTGTTTGTGTCCAACCTCCCATGTATTTAATACTTTACTTTTAATTATGAATCGTAAAACATCGTCCCAATCATCAATCTAGGACTATTTGCATAAAATGCCAGCCATTTATTCAGAAATGGTGATATTTTCTGATTAGTAAGAAGCTTTCAAACAGCCAAGGGCATTCATACGTGTGATATCAATGGAAAGCCTGGAATAAAAAATGGGAATTTACTGATGAGCAATCTTTTCTTTGCAAAACTAACTTTTTAAAGGGCATGTTCACCATAAACTATCTTGTTATTAAAGAAAAATAGCAATTGCCTGAGAATGTTGACAATTTAAGAATATAGTACCGAAGATTTCTATATCAGTTCAGCCCTGAGGTTATAGGAGTACACCAATGTCACAGTGATGTTAGAATGTGCTGGTACAGCTGTTGTATGTTGCCATGTAAGTAAATGTAAGGAAAAATTCTTATATAAAAAGGGATTTTCCCAAGATCATCCATTCATAGGTTAGCTTTTAAATGTCTCATTGCTGGGTGTCCTCAGATTCCTTTAAAACAGGGGTGGGGAACCTCGGGCCCCAGGGCCGAATGAAGCCCTTAATGACTTTTTTTGCGGCCCCTGGACAGATTCCTTGGGACCGCAGTGCTCAGGCTGGCAGACGGTTTTTGCCGACTGTCTGCCCTTAATCCAGCTCTCCAGTGATCTCTATGTCCCAGCACTGGCCTTCCCAGTGAGGTATATGCTCCTGGCCTCTCCTGTGATGTCTAGGGTTCTAGCAAACCTGGAAAAGCAGTTGAGAAGCAACATGACCAATATCACCCGCACCAAAGAGAAGCCGTCACAGCAGGGATGGGTTGATTGGTTAACCAAATATAGAGGGTAATTTTTAAGTTGATAATTTTGTACGGCCCCCGAAAGATTGTGGCAGTTTTCAAATGGCCTTCAGCAGAAAAATGGTTTTCCACCCCTGCTTGAAAACATGGAAGCATATGTTCACATGACGTCTTTTATTTTCAGGAAACCACCAATGGTCATTTTCCTGAAGAGGCTTCACCGGCGTTTTTCAGATGATAATGGCTTTGTTGCTGACATCTATACCTCGATACTTTCAAGGGACACAACCCCAAAGATTGGAGAAGTCACAATCTCAATGGCTTCAAGGTTTCCAAAACCTAAAGCAGTTAAAAGAGGTTTCATGAGATAGAATATGTTCACAGTAATGCCATTTTGACCTTGCTGTACCTTAGGTATATTATTGGACGATTTTGCAGCGCGGTGTGCACATACCCTATCTGTGGTGGTTTCAGGAGAACTTGCAGCAGAATGTCTCTCTGCCTCCAGCTCCCTTCCATTCTGCAAAAACTTTCATTGGCAAAAACAGTATATGCGCAAAAATATTGTGTTTACTATTAGTCGTGCAAAAGGCCATGAAAGGGAACCTGTCACCTGTGCCAGAACCACAAATCAAAGCCTGGATGTGTGTTTGCAGCCAAGCATCTTTTACTCCCACTCCCAAGACAATCCAGTGTTTCAGAAAAAACAATATGAAAAGCAGTCTGATGATAGAAGGGAGAGACGTGACTACTCTGAGGCAAGTATCTGACTGGCCTCACCATGCTCCTCTTTAGTTGATTGGCAGACCTCACCTTATATCTAATATATAAAAGTCGAAGGCACTTCCGTCACTTTGTCGGCACTTCCGTCACTTTGTCCGGAAGTGCGGGAAAGTGACGGAAGTGCACACACACACACTCCGCTATACTTACCACCAGCCCTGCATCCGCTGCCTGGATCCTCAGTCGACATGTCGCCGCCCCCAAACTACTGGATCCAACATGGCATCCGGGAAGTCTCGCGAGACTTCCCGGACGCCATATTGGATCCAGTCGTCCGGAGGCGGCGACATGTCGACTGGGCCGGTGATAAGTATAGCGGAGTGTGTGTGTGTGCGCTCACCACTCTGCCCACGGCACTGCGCTCACCACTCTGCCCACGGCACTGCGCTCACCACTCTGCCCACGGCACTGCGCTCACCACTCTGCCCACGGCACTGCGCTCACCAATTTCACTGCCAACCACTGAGCCACCGCGCTGTGCTAACCACTGAGCCACCGCGCAGTGCTACCCACTGAGCCACCACGCAGTGCTACCCACTGAGCCACCACGCAGTGCTAACCTCTGAGCCACCGTATACTCTGCTACCCACAGAGCCGCCTGTATACTCTGCTACCCACAAAGTCGCATGTATACACACAATTCATTTCACCGCACTCCCGTAACTATTAGTAAATAAACTATATATGGATTCTAGACAACCCGATTCTTTAGAATCGGGCCGCCATCTAGTAGACACATAAGTACAAACATGGGAGAAACTGGTCAATAAGCTGGAGCAAGGATAGGAGAACCCAGCTGGGGACCTCACTTGGACTACTCATGTCTCCCCTTGTAGTCCCCGGCAAGCTTTTTACACTATGTTTTGTGCAAAATTCAATAGTGCAGCCAGGCCCCTATTCTTGCTGTGGCACCATAAATCTAGTGACAAGTTCCATTTAAGTTCAAAGTCTTATAAATGTAGAAATGTTTTTGCTCCCCATAGAGTTACTGCTAATAAACATCTGTGGAGATGGGTGGGGCTGGAGGCAGACCAATATTCTGCTAAAATGTCTGAGACCACATTTACTTAAGCAATCAAAAAAAAAAATGTCATGACTGCAAAACCAGCAATAAGACAGTTCGCAACTAACCTATGGATGGGTGATAAATTATAATCCTCAAAATTACCGGACTAATAAAGAGCCTTTTTCCATTATGTGAGGAAATCACTGGTTACGGTAAGTTATTCTATACCGTATTCTTGTGTAGGTAACAAAAGTGAATGAACAGAATAGATAATGATTTCTTTCTTCTAGAACAATTTATAAAGTCAGACTATTCACAGTAATATGACAATGGCGATAACATGATTAATGACGGAAAAATGAGATTGAAAATAAACGGGAATGGAGTAGATGCGCTGCAGATTGAAGAAGCAGTATATTATGAGGGAACGGAGACAAAATAAGATTAATGAGATAATAAAGATGAGAATACATCATATGCCAGCGCTTAACCTTCTATATTAAATTCTGGACTTTTAACCCCTTCACAGCTACATTCATTTTGAGGAGAGCCATTTTTCATCACTCTTCACTCCAAAATAGGACTTCTAGCAGGTGGATGGGTCAGCATACTCACCAAATCCAGCCTGCAGTAACTCCTGGCATCAGTCTTCAACTTTGGGTGGGATTCATGATCAGAATTACGTTTTAGAGATCAGAAGCCATCTTTATACTGGCAATTATATGCCAAATCAACTGACTCATATTTAATCTACAGCCCCACTGTTTCAATCAATATATTAGCTTTACCTACCCGTTTTTGCATCTGTTTCTTCAAATCCCGAATTAGCCCTCAAAGAAGATGTTTCTAGATTATCATTTCTGCAAATAAGTAAAAAAAAAAAGATCAACAGATGTATTTCTGAATCAAATTAAATACAGCATTGGAATAATGGTGACTTACAATGGCATCATCTTGAGGCAATCGTATATCTAACATAACTGGGTTCCACGTATGAACCCAAAAAAGTCACAGTTGTGTATAGCAGCAAATCGGGCTCTAAATTTTAGAAAATAGAGTTGCTTTGGGAAACTTCTCCACTTTTCCTTCAAATAAATTTTTTATATGATTAGGACCACATAGTGACATGGGTCATATGGAAAGCAACTCAAATATGTCACTACTTGTCAGTGTGTTGCCGTCATACAACTATTTTAGAGCTTGTGATTTTGCTGTAAAAAAAAAAAAAATCTAAATTGCAGATGTGGTAAGTGGTAAGTGACTGGCATTTGAAGCCTATGGCAAGCGGGTACAAGTGACTGCCATTTGAAGCTATAGCAAGGGGACGCAATTGACATGCATTGACGCTTATGAAAGCGAGTCGCAAATGACAGGCATTGAAGCCTATGGCAAGCGAGTCACAAGTGACTGGCACTGAAGCCTATAGCAAGCGAGTTGCAAGTGATAGGCATTGAAGCCTATGGCAAGCGAGACGCAAGTGACTGGCATTAAAGCCTATGGAAAGCTAGTCGCAAGTGACTGGCATTGAAGCCTATGACAAGCGAGTCGCAGGTGATTGGCATAGAAGCCCATGGCAACTGAGTCATGTGTAACTTCCAGAGAATCCAACAAATTTTGGAATCCTTTGCAACACTGTGCTGCGGGACAAACACTAGAAGACAAAAATTCAAGCAACAACATCCTTAGATTTTCTTGAAAGTTTAAAGGTACCATCATACGCCACAATCTCGCCAGGTGATGTGTGACGATATGACGTGCGCGCTCACGTTTTTCGTGGCCGCCTCAGATCGTCGATGGCGGCATCACACGCCGCAATATCGCTCCGGAAATCGCCTCACCTAAACCAGAAGCAATCTTGCCTCATTCCATCGCCGCGTCACACACCGCAATTGCAAAGGCAATGTGGACGTACATGTTCAGCGCGGCAAGGAGATAGGCGACCCACAGTGGTTTACACCGCGCCCCATACACGCTCATTGGGCAACACAACTGCGGTACGATTGGTCAGCCTGCTCTGGAAGGCTGGCAAATACATGTGGCAATTGTCTATCGGAGTTTGTCACAAATACACGCTCGTGTCGTCAATTGTGGCTCTTGCAACACACACACTGGCCCATGGCATGCATCTACGATGTGTAGCCCAACATTTGAGCTGTCATGTGTGGCAATATACCGTACTCCACACAGCTCAACTTAATACACGCGGACAACATAGCATGCGCTATTCAATGACGCGCGTAATTGCACTGAGTTTGCGGACGGTTGTGTAGCAGAAGATGTGTGTGGTGCTGAACGGACAGCTCTTCAAATATGGCGCGGTGTCAACTGACAGCCAATGGGAACACAGCAGCCCACACCAATCATCTCAGACGGGGAGCGGACTACAGCACGCTGAGGCAGCCTATGGGAAATCCCAGAAATCGCTCTTTCCATCACTATCGCCCTGTCACATGCCAAAACACGAAAAAAATCGCCTTGGCGATAACGCCTGATTACTCAGCACTATTCAGCAATCAGGTGAAGGGCGATTTATCGCCGCAAAATCACCCAATCACACACCGCCACCATGAGGCAATTTTACGGCGATTTTGCCGAGGCGACACATCGCCTTTAAGATCGCCAGGCGATATTGCGGCGTGTGACGGTACCTTAAAAGTCCATTTTATTAAACCATGTTTAAAAGGAACCAGTCAACTCCATAAAGTCCCCCCCAGGCTATAACTACCCGTCCCTGCACCTTCCTATTACTACTCTAACTATCCCTTTCTGTCCTAAATGTGTCCTGTGACTATGATAAAACATTGTTATCACTCACTCATTAGTATGTTAATGATCCGGGGGGCTACCATTGCTAGCCCCCCTGGACGTCCTCTCTGTGTTCCCTTCACTGCCTCCTGTATAGTTTATCACACCTTGATGGGCGTGATATTGACATCCAAATGTGTGTTCCCCAGCCTGGCTCGCTCCGCTCTGCAGAATGCCAGGTATGACGCCGAACAAGGAATTTCCGGTACTCCAAAGCTTATCTACTGAGCTGTGCATTGCACATACTCTGTGTAGCACATTACATCAGCTCATCACAGATGAGCTGATGTAATGTGCCCCATAGAGCATGCGCATTGTGCAGCCTGAAGTCCGGCTGCGGAGTACTGGAAATGACGTGTTCGGCGAGCCAGGCTGAGGGGCGCGCATTTGGATGTCAATATCACGCACATCGGGGCGTGATTAACTATACAGGAGGCGGTGAAGGGGACACCAAGAGGATGCCCAGGGGAACTAGCAACGGTAGCCCCCCGATGATTAACATACTAATGAGTGAGTGATAACAACGTTTTATTACACAGTCGCAGGGCACATTTAGGACAGAAAGGGATAGTTAGAGTAGTAATATGAAGGTGCAGGGACAAGTAGTGATAGCCTGGGGGGGCTTTATGGAGGTGACAGGTTCACTTTAAAAGCATATAATACAGGACAAGAGTGAACCATTATGCGTCTTGAAATGCATCTTGTTTTCTAGTCATAGTGTTACTGATATCAACATATGTAAGCATTAAATACTATTCAAGATGGACAATAATTATGGGCAAGTGAAAGCAAGGTGAATAACTCTATATACATAGCAAAATACTGAGTAATTAACCCTTCATAGTATAGAAGAATTGGAATGTGGTGAAAATCCTAGAATAGTGCGCTCCAGGCGACCAGTGGTCCAGAGGATATTATAGCAAGTTAAATTTTATTTTTGCAACTAGAAAACACAACAGGTTTTGACTTTTGGACAGTCTTCATTAGGTATTTCATCAAGATGAAATACCTGATAAAGACTGTCCTAAAGTCGAAACACGTAATTTTTTTTGTTGCTAAAATAAAATTATTTGCTATAATATTCTCTGGACCACTGATCTCCTGGAGCGCACTATTCTAGGATTCTCACCACATTCCAATTGTTCACCTACGAGGCCCTGCAAGGTGGCCAGTAGCAGCCTGGAGAGTGCAGCAAACAGACGGAGAGATCCTTACAAAGATCCATTGGTGAGCGATATGCTAAAATGAAAAGGCCATTAATAAGTGAGTGCAATTTATCTATATCTTGCATATCTTGTTACGGGAACACTACACTTAGACCTCTGTGCACTCTTTCTCTCTTTGTGTCTCCCCCTCATCTATACCCTAGAAACACGTGTACAGTATATATGTATATATGTAATACTGTATATTCATATGAATATTCAATTATTTTATTCTTATATACTAGTCTCCTAGGTCTAGAGAACAAAATGTCTTGTCTTTGCATTCTTCTTCCTGGAAATGAAAAGGTCCAGGTAAGTGCAACCCCATCTGTGAATCAATTGTTGGAACACTGCTTCATCTAGTTCCCATTCTGACGTCTTCATTTGACGTCTGCTGAGGTAGTCTGTCTCTCTATTGTCTGTTCAATGAAGGTATATGGCTGAACTGGAGCATACTGTTTCTTCCATCTCGAAGAAAATTTTCTCGGTAAGGCACTGGAGTAATGGATGTCTCGGTCCGCCTTGATGATGAATGAAGGAGAGTGCAGTAACGTTGTCCGACAACACCTTCACGTGTTTGTCCTTCAGGATGGACTGGCTTCTCTTCAGAGCTTCCCAGATTGCCTGTAACTCTCATAAGTTGGATGACTTGGATTGAATCGGTCTGAGCTATGTTCCCTGAAGATACTGGTCTCCCACTTGAGCTCCCCAACATGTCAGACTTGCGTTGTAGTCACTAGGAGGCATGGTTCCAAGGTCCATTGTACGCCCTTTCGTAAATTCTTCTGGTCGATCCACCAATTCAGAGATCTGTGGGCTTCTCTGACTTCCTCATTTCCAGACAATTCTAGTGTTTGTCCGTCACTGCCAGGATGGATCTCTGCAGAGGCCTGGAATGAAATTGGCTCCATCGGACACGATACAAAATGTCATGATTCCCAGAATGCGCATTGCTTCTCAAATTGATGGCCTCTTCTTCATTCCAAATGAAAGAAATTTCTGGGGGATAGAAGATATCTTTTCTTCTGGAAGGCAGGATGTTCTTGTCCTTGAGTCGAGACGAACTCCCAAGAAGATTCTGGAAGTACTCAGGCTGAGATTTGATTTTTCTTCCAACCCAAGTTGCTTAACATCAGTTTGATGAACTCCATGCATGGATCGGCAGGTGGTAATATGCTTCGTTTAAAGGGAACCAACCACCCCAAATGACCCCCCCAGACTATTAACCCCTTCCCGACCCAGGACGCAGCATATGCGTCCTCAAAACAAGTTTGTTCCCGACCTTGGACGCATATGCTGCGTTCCTCGCCAGTTTCCCGTGCTGCGGCTCTATTAACCGCGGTCACTAAGGGGTTAATAGAGCCGCAGGTACGGAAGGACCTGCACTGTACCCCAGGGGGGGTGGCTTAGCCCCCCCGGGGCTAGGACCGCTCCGATTGGCAGTGAAGTGAAAGTGAAACTGCCAATCGGAGTGAATGTAATATCTCACCAATGAAACATGGTGAGATATTACAATCCAGCCAAGGCCTGATGCTGGATAGCATCAGGCATTGGCTGGATAAGGGGTCCTGTGTCACCCCCCTCAGATTTGATTGGAGAGAGCGTCTCCCTCCAATCAGATGAGGGGGCGGCATGACCGGCGGGTCCCCTCCCTCCTAAGCCGCCGCAATTGTGCCGCCGATCCCGGGCCCTCTGCTCTCTCCCCTGGCTGCCAATGTCCCCCCCCCCCTGCCCTCCGGATCTCCCCCAGCCCCTCTGATCTCTCCCTGCCCTCCGGATCTCCCCCAGCCCTCTGATCTCTCCCCTGCCCTCCGGATCTCCCCCAGCCCCTCTGATCTCTCCCCCTGCCCTCCGGATCTCCCCCAGCCCCTCTGATCTCTCCCCCTGCCCTCCGGATCTCCCCCAGCCCCTCTGATCTCTCCCCCTGCCCTCCGGTCCACTCTCCCCTCCCCCCGGTGATCTCCGCTGCTCCTCCGTTCTCCCCTTCTCTCCAGGCCTCTCACCTGTCTTCTTTCTTCTCCTCTGTCCTCCGGTCTTGTCCCTCTTTCCTCCGCTCTTCTTCCTCTGTCCTCCGGTCTGCTGTGTCTTCTGTCTTCTCTGTTGCTGTCCTCTTCCTGCGGCGTCCTCCCTCTTCTGTCGGCTCCTCTGCACAGTCATCTCCCAGCATAGAGATGAGTGTGCAGAGGAGCAGTGTCACAGCCAGGGCACAGCATCTGTGCGATTGCTGTGCCCTGGTCTGTGTTAACCCCCTAAGTGCTGTGATCTCATGGATCACAGCACTTAGTTTCCATGGTGATTGGATCCACTATCGCCAGAGACTTACAACAAGGGAGCACTTGATCCCTTGTTGTAGTCTCTGGGATCAGCGTCATGGTGCACAGTATGGCAGATCATTGCCATACAGTGCACCATGACGCTGATCCCAGAGACTACAATAAGGGATCAACTGTCCTCTTGTTGTAGTCTCTGGGATCAGCGTCATGGTGCACGGTATGGCACATCATTGCCATACCATGCACCATGACGCTGATCCCAGAGACTACAATAAGGGATCAACTGTCCTCTTGTTGTAGTCTCTGGGATTAGCGTCATGGTGCATGGTATGGCAATGATGTGCCATACCGTGCACCATGACGCTGATCCCAGAGACTACAACAAGAGGACAGTTGATCCCTTATTGTAGTCTGGGATCAGTGTCATGGTGCACTGTATGTCAATGATGTGCCATACCGTGCACCATGACGCTGATCCCAGAGACTACAACAAGAGGACAGTTGATCCCTTATTGTAGTCTGGGATCAGTGTCATGGTGCACTGTATGGCAATGATGTGCCATACCGTGCACCATGACGCTGATCCCAGAGACTACAACAAGAGGACAGTTGATCCCTTATTGTAGTCTCTGGGATCAGTGTCATGTGCACTGTATGGCAATGATGTGCCATACCGTGCACCATGACGCTGATCCCAGAGACTACAACAAGAGGACAGTTGATCCCTTATTGTAGTCTCAGGGAATAGTGTCATGGTGCACAGTATGGCAGACCATTGCCATACAGTGCACTATGACACTGATCCCAGAGACTACAACAAGGGATCAAGTGTCCTTTTGTTGTAGTCCCTGGGATCAGCATCATGGTGCATGGTATGGCAATGATGTGCCATACCGTGCACCATGACGCTGATCCCAGAAACTACAACAAGAGGACACTTGATCCCTTGCTGCAGTCTCTGGATGTAGCAGAGGCGATCGAGCGTCGTGGGATCTTCGTTGTGGACTACGTCGGAGGCGATCGAGCGTCGTGGGACCTTCGTTGTGGACTACGTCGGATCTTTATAATAAAGATGGAGTCCGAATTTTGTTTGTGTTTTTTTTTCAAATAAAAAGATTTTTCTCGTGTGTATTTTCTGACTATTTACCAGAGATTCCTAATGGCGGGTCTAACATTGGCCCTATATTATGAATCTCGGGCTTAGTGCCAGCTGCCAATAAAAAGCTGGCAATAACCCCTTTATTACCCAGTTTGCCACCGACACCAGGGCAACTGGAAGAGCCTGGGTACAGCGCCAGAAAATGGCGCTTCAATGAATGCGCCATTTTCTGGGGCGGCTGCGTGCTGCAATTCGCAGCATGGGGGGCCCAGAACGCTTGGGCCTCTCTATGCTGAGGATTCCAGTCCCCAGCTGCCTAGTTGTACCTGGCTGGACCAAAAATATGGCGGAGCCCTATGTCATTTTTTTTCTAGAAATAATTCTAGAAATAAAAAAAAAAAACAGGCTTCGCTGTATTTTTGGATCCAGCCAGGTATGACGAGGCAGCTGGGGGCTGGTGGCAGTCCGTAGCTGCCAAGTTGTACCTGGCTGGACCAAAAATATGGCGGAGCCCTATGTCATTTTTTTTCTAGAAATAATTCTAGAAATTAAAAAAAAATAGGCTTCGCTGTATTTTTGGTTCCAGCCAGGTATGACGAGGCAGCTGGGGGCTGGTGGCAGTCCGTACCTGCCAAGTTGTACCTGGCTGGACCAAAAATATGGCGGAGCCCCATGCAATTTTTTTTTACTTCTACAAATAAAATGACAAGGAGCTTTGCCTTATTTTTGGATGCCAGCCAGGTACAACTTGGCAGTTGGGGGGCTGCAATCCTCATCGTGGAGAGACCCAAATGTTGTGTCCCACCCACGCTGCAAATTGCAACCCAAAGCCACCCCAGAAAATAGCACATTAGAGGTGCCATTTTCTGGTGCTGTACCCCAACTCTTCCAGTTGCCCTTTTGCTGGTGGCAATTCTAGTGGCACACAGGGGTTCTCCATACGCGACATGGAGTCCGCTAACAATTCCAATTGTTAGCGGACACCATGTCGCGTATGGAGAGCCCCTGTGTGCCTAAACATTGGAGCTCCCCCACAAGTGACCCCATTTTGGAAACGACACCCCCCAAGGAACGTATCTAGATGCATAGTGAGCACTTTAAACCCCCAGGTGCTTCACAAATTGATCCGTAAAAATGAAAAAATAAATTTTTTGTGGAAATAAAAGTACTTTTTCATTTTTACGGATGAATTTGTGAAGCACCTGGTGGTTCAAAATGCTCACCACCCATCTAGATAAGTTCCCTGGGGGCTCTAGTTTCCAAAATGGGGTCACTTGTGGGGGAGCTTCAATGTTTAGGCACACAGGGGCTCTCCAAACGCGACATGGTGTCCGCTAACAATTTGAATGGAAAATCAGCTCAAATTGTTAGCGGACACCATGTTGCGTTTGGAGAGCCCCTGTGTGCCTAAACATTGGAGCTCCCCTACAAGTGACCCCATTTTGGAAACTAGACCCCCAGGGAACTTATCTAGATGGGTTGTGAGCATATTGAACCCCCAGGTGCTTCACAAATTAATGAAAAAAAAAATATTTTGTGGAAAAAAAGTACTTTTTCATTTTTACGGATCAATTTGTGAAGCACCTGGGGGTTCAAAGTGCTCACTATGCATCTAGATACGTTCCTTTGGGGGTCTAGTTTCCAAAATGGGGTCACTTGTGGAGGAGCTCCTATGTGGAGATGCACAGGGGCTCTCCAAACGCAACATGGTGTCCGCTAACAATTTGAGCTCATTTTGCATTCAAATTGTTAGCGGAAACCATGTCGCGTTTGGAGAGCCCCTGTGCGTCTCCACATTGGAGCTCCCCCACAAGTGACCCCATTTTGGAAACTAGACCCCCCAAGGAACATATCTAGATGGGTAGTGAGCATATTGAACCCCAAGGTGCTTCACAAATTGATCCATAATAATGAAGAAAGAAAATTTTTGTGGAAAAAAAAGTGCTTTTTCATTTTTATGGATGAATTTGTGAAGCACCTTGGGGTTCAAAGTGCTCACTATGCATCTAGATATGTTCCTTGGGGGGTCTAGTTTGCAAAATGGGGTCACTTGTGGGGGAGCCCCAATGTTTAGGCACACAGGGGCTCACTAAACACAACATGGTTACAGCTAACAATTTGAGCTGATTTTTATTCAAATTGTTAGCGGACACTATGTCGCGTTTGGAGAGCCCCTGTGTGCCCAAACATTGGAGCTCCCCCACAAGTGACCCCATTTTGGAAACTAGACCCCCCAGGGAACATATCTAGATGGGTAGTGAGCATATTGAACCCCCAGGTGCTTTACAAATTGATCTGTGAAAATGAAATAGTACTTTTTTTTTCACAAAAAAATTCTTTTAGCCTAAATTTTTTCGTTTTCACATGGCAACAGCATAAAATTCATCCTAAAATGTGTTGGACAATGTCTCCTGAGTACATCGATACCTCATATGTGGTCATAAACCACTGTTTGGGGCACGGCAGGGGTCAGAAGGGAAGGAGCGCAATTTTACTTTTTGAATGTAAAATTAGCTCCAAAATTCAAATTGCGCTCCTTCACTTCTGAGCCCTGCCGTGCGCCCAAACAGTGGTTTATGACCACATATGAGGTATCGATGTACTCGGGAGAATTTGCACAACACATTTTAAGATCCATTTTATCCTGTTGCCCATGTGAAAATGAAAGAATTGAGGCTAAAAGAACATTTTTGATAAAAAAATTAAAATATCCATTTTTTGTTTCCACTTTGCTTTAGTTCCTGTGAAGCACCTGAAGGGTTAATAATCTTCTTGAATGTAGGTTTGAGTAGCTTGAGGGGTGCAGTTTTTGGAATGGTGTCACTCTTGGGTGTTTTCTGTCATGTACACCCCTCAAAAGGACTTCAAATGTGATGTGGTCACTAAAAAAAATGGTTTTGTAAATTTTGGTTGAAAAATGAAAAATTGCTCATGAACTTTGAACCCTTATAACGTCCTAACAAAATTTTTTTTTCTTCCAAAATTGTGCTGATGTGAAGTAGACATGTGGGAAATATTATTTAATAACTTTTTTCTGTCACATATCTCTCTTGTTTATCAGAAAAAAAAATAAAAAATGTGAAAATTGTGAAATTTTCAAACTTTTTGCCATATTTTTAATTTTTTCACAAATAAACGCAAAAATTATCGACTTAAATTTAATACTAGCATGAAGCCCAATATGTCACGAAAAAACAATCTCAGAATCGCTAGGATCGGTTGAAGGGTTCCCGAGTTATAACCTCATAAAGGGACACTGGTCAGAATTGCAAAAAAGGCCAAGGTCTTTAGGGTCAAAATAGGCTGGGTCCTGAAGGGGTTAATATGGTTCCCTACACCCAGCACATACATGTGCTGCAAGCTTTTTTGCTAAAAAAACAGTTTTTTATAAGTTAAGATATAGCTTTAGAAAGTTTATAACGAAAGGACGGGTGGGCGTTACTTAGCTCCTTCTAAAGCCGAGATTCCGCTGCCAGTCATCATCCTGTCCTGGTCACAGCAGTAACGGCCAGCCCTTTTTTCAGCGTCCCAGGCTGGTGCACGGGATGTCATGCCCGTGCACACGTCATCAGCTACAGCCGGGTCGCGAGCGCGCGCTCTGACTTCCTGCGCTCAGCTGTGGAAGTCAGAGCGTGTGCTCGCGACCCGGCTGTAGCTGATGACGTGTGCACGGGCATGACATCCCGTGCACCAGCCTGGGACGCTGAAAAAAGGGCTGGCCGTTACTGCTGTGACCAGGACAGGATGATGACTGGCAGCGGAATCTCGGCTTTAGAAGGAGCTAAGTAACGCCCATCCGTCCTTTCATTATAAACTTTCAAAAGCTATATCTTAACTTATAAAAAACTGTTTTTTTAGCAAAAAAGCTTGCAGCACATGTATGTGCTGGGTGTAGGGAACCATATTAATAGTCCGGGGGGGTCATTTGGGGTGGTTGGTTCCCTTTAAGTCTATGGTGCACATCACCGTGCCCTTGTTTATCAGGGGAATAGCTGATTTTTAACGATTCCATGTGGAACATTTTGTATCTGACCCACTGCTTCAGGGGCTTTCCATTTATGATTGTCAGAAACTTATCTGATAGTTTCTTTATGGAAAGGAAAGGAGGGAGGAATAATGGCCCTTAACTGTTTGTTTTCCGGTACCGGAACAATTACACCTTGTTGAAATAGCTTCTCTACATCTGATGCTAGACGGCTGAGAGAGAGGTAGGGAAACCTTTGGGTAATCTGAATTTTTGAGGGGCTGATTGAATTTTCTGTGACCTGACACCAACTCTCTGAAGAACCTCAATCTCCCCCCTACACTGACACCATCATGTTCTTTTTGGACAGGAGTTTAAACTGGACTGAAATGTCTTAACTGTGCTCTCTTTATTAAAGCGCCATCTGATGGATCCCCCTTTCCTCTGTGTATTTTGCTTACATAAGGGAAAGGACTTACTAAAGGACTGATCCTTTCTTCTTTCCTCAGGGAAACCCTTCTTATCGGACACTTTTTCTAGTATTTCATCTAAAACTGGTGCGAATACTCTAAGCCCTGAAAAGGGAATGGAACACAACTTGTTCTTGGAAGCTGTATCTCCACACCAAGTTTTTAGCCAGACTACTCTCCTAGTTGAATTTGAAAGAACATTGTTCCTGGCAGCAAATCTGACCGATTTGGCCGAAGTGTCGGCCATAAAATCAGTTGCCGTTTTCAATAAAGGTAGGGACTTGAGTAGGGAATCTCTCAAGGTGCCATTCCGGAGATGACCTTCTAACTCATCTAGCCAGACCTTCATGGATCTAGTGACTGATGTGCCAGCGATATTAGATTTAATAATTGCCACCAGGCTTCCAAGGCCTTCTTCAAACGTCCGTCCGCCTTTCTGTCCATGGGATCCTTAATACCCGATGAATCTACGAAAAGTGATGAATGTTTCCTTGACCACCTTTGTCACAGGAACATCAATCTCAGTGTCCCAAATCTTGGCTTCTTCTGGATCGAATAGTAGTCGGACATGGACGTCTTTTGGGATAGCCAGTCTCTTTTCAGTATCCTCCCATTCTTCTAGGATCATGTCCTTCACATGGATATTAATGGGAAAGACCATAGACCTTTGAGCCCTAAGTCCTCCAAAAATGTCGTCTTGGATGCTTTTAACCTTTTCTGTCTTCTACACCTGCATGGAATTCTGGATGGCTCTTAGAAGGATCTCTACACTATCCAAACTGAACATGTATTTTTTCAGTTCCCCCTTGTGAGTTGGATCAAGGAGTTCCTCATCATTGTCAGTCACTGGAAGGGTCGATATCACCCTCAGAAGATGTTCCATATCTTCTCTGGGTCTCATGTCTCAAGCTATCCTTTGCTCCTGAATTTGGGGGCAGCAAAAAGGTGATAGAAGCTTGTACCTCTTCTTTAATCATGCTGCGCATCTGATAGCAGGGAACCTTGATCTTCCTTCAGTATGGAAGCCCTAGATTCTGCACACATACGCTTTGGATAAGAATCTGGAAGATTAATGTTGCAGTCCAGGCACCTTTTAGACTTCGCAGTTGACTTTTTCCCTGCCTCCTGTTTCTTCTCAGAAGGAGTTGGTATCTGGGAAGGTTTGTGCTAGAATACATATAAGATCTAGTGAGGGTAGGGTCCAAACCCAAGGTAATGATAGAACTTATGTAAGCCAGAGGCGATCCAGGGGGAACATCAAAGCATGACAAATCCTCCATCCTGCACAGATCTGTAGCTAGGGATGTTAACAGCCTAAGCCTGTTACACTGCTCCCAAGCCCCCTTTTGTATCTTACCTGCACATGCCCCTTCATGGTCCTGCTTCTATGGCGTCCATTGCCGACTGCAAGGTCGATCTCCGCATGTACCGCTGACCTGTAGTGTACGTCATCCGTGCATTTTTGGTTTGACGCGGAGCAGGCACCAAACTTGGATGAAGTTGGTCCCACCCGAAGCAGGACGCTGAGAGCCCCGCGGTGGGGAAAGCGGCTACTGCCGAAGGCTCCAGCTGCACCAGCATGCTGAGAGACTCCCAGAGAGGGAGTGTCTGCCTTGGACCCCCTTGACAGAAAGAAGGACAACGTGACAACCCCCAATCCACCTGGGCCCGTGAGTAACATATTCAGCAGCGCTCCTCCTGCACCCCTGTCCTGTGTAGGGACAGGAAAAACACTGAGGAGGTTGGGGGTAGGAGAGTTTTTAACCTCTTGTGCTTTCTGCCGTTACAGAGGATATGGGATTACTCCTCCTGTGGTGCTGTCATGGGGACGACCTGGAAAATGACCTGACAGAATTCCTTTTCACACATCAGTGAAATTGCCAGGGATTTATTACCAAATAATTTCTACTATGCAAACTACATAAAGCAGCACTCTTTGTAACTTACTAGTAAAAGTTAACTTTTATGATACCATCATGCTAATTTTCCCATCTTTAAAGTTGGCAGGTGACCACAAACCATACCTCTATTAAAAGTCATAGTGCCACCATGTAGCCTAAATCTCATTCAAGAAATTTTAGTTGCACTGAAAGTGGCAGTGAGAATTTTCATACTGCTACACACCACATATTTTAAGGGCACTACTACCAGTAATCACAGTGTTAACCCTGTGTAAATGTGAATTTTGTTTTTAATTTTCACATCCAGTAAAATGAATGCTATCCAGTCAGGATCAGATGGACAGATATTACATGAAGCTGTGCTGGACATGCCTCTTTAGATAGTTCGGGGTATGTCTTTCCACTCAGTGCATTAAGAGAGGTTACCGTATATACTCGTGTATAAGCAGAGTTTTTCAGCACAAAAAATGTGCTGAAAAGTCCCCCCCCCCTCGGCTTATACACGAGTCATATACTCGGTATACAGCCCCCCCCCCCCATCAGTGGTGTATACAGGACCCCCCCCCCTTGCTGCCAGCCACCTGTAAAGGAATAGATCAATATACTTATCCCTGTCCTGTCGCGCCGCTCTCTGACACCGCGCGCTCCTCCGGCTTCATCTGGCTTCTTCCTGCTGTGTCCGGCGGGCGCAGGCAATGACGTCATTGTCTGTGCGCCGGAGGAAGCAGGAAGAAGCCGGATGAAGCCGGAGGAGCGCGTGGTGTCAGAGAGCGGCGGCGGTGACAGGACAGGGATAAGTATAATGATCTATTCCTTTACAGGTGGTCGGCAGCAAGGGGGGGGGCCCTGTATACACCACTGGGGCCCTGTATACACCACTGGGGCCTGTATAACCACTGACAGGGCTGCTGTATATACTGCTGGGGCCTGTATATACCACTGGGGAGACTGCTGTATACTACTGGGGCTGCTGTATATACTGTTGGGGCCTGTATATACAACTGGGGAGGCTGCTGTATACTACCACTGGGGAGGCTGCTGTATACTACCACTGGGAGGCCTGTATACCACACTGCTGGGGCCTGTATACACCACTGGGGCCTGTATACACCACTGGGGCTGCTGTATATACTACTGGGGCTGCTGTATATACTACTGGGGCTGCTGTATATACTACTGGGGCTGCTGTATATACTACTGGGGCTGCTGTATATACTACTGGGGCTGCTGTATATACCACTGGGGAGGCTGCTGTATATACTGCTGGGGCCTGTATATACCACTGGGGAGGCTGCTGTATACTACTGGGGCTGCTGTATATACTGCTGAGGCCTGTATATACCACTGGGGAGGCTGCTGTATACTACCACTGGGGAGGCCTGTATACCACACTGCTGGGGGCTGTATACCTGTGCTGGGGTCCACCCTCGGCTTATACACAAGTCAATAGGTTTTCCCAGGTTTTGGGGGCAAAAGTAGGGGGGGTCGGCTTATACACGAGTATATACGGTATATTGACAACACAAACTCAAAAATTCAGAAATAAAAGAAAAAAAACAACAAACAGATACTAAATCTTTTTTTTTTTTTCAATGCATGGTTTGCTGTAAGAATATCAGCCTGCAACACATGCCTTGCCTTTCTATACTGCACACCAGTTTTAGTGGCCCTATTACAAAAACTATCATTTCTATTACAGTAAAATGGGCAATAACGTGCACAAGAAGCTATTACTTGCACACAAACCGAGATGGAATAAAGGAAACATGACCGTCTGCTCTGTAGGTCCCTGGAGTGGTATTTTGTATACACTGTTCCATACTTTAAAACTTGCTGTAGACTTTTAGTTTAAAGATTGTAGGATAAAGGTGGAATAAATAAAAGCAAGGCTTGTTGAGCCATCTACTGGTAGATCCATGAAGGTCTCTAGTTAGCTAGGTATTGGTTATTTTGAGTAAATATATCGATAGGTTTTTGGTTTGGTGCATATACAGTATATCACAAAAGTGAATACACCTCTAAAATTTTTACAAATATTTATTAAGGTACCGTATATCTTTTTATGGGTCAACACCATAGGTGACACTTTGATACAATGTATAGTCAGTGTACATCTTGTATAAGAGGGTAAATTTTGTGTGCTCTCTAAATAACAACACAGAGACCATGTCTAAACCACTGGCAACAAAAGTGAGTACACCCCAAGTGAAAATGGCAAAATTGTGCCCCATTACCCATCATCCCTGGTGTCATGTGACTTATTAGCATTTCAAGGACTCAGTTATGGGGAGAAGGTGTGTTAAATTTGGTGTTATCACTAACACTTTCGTTCTCGTCCCCGGAAGTTCAACATGACACCTCATGGCAAAGGATTCTCTGAGGGTTGAAAAAAAAGAAAGTTTTACTCTACATAAAGATGGACTAGGCTAGAAGAAGATTGTCAGCACTCTGAAGGTGGCCAAGACCATACAGCCGTATAACTAGACAGGTTCCACTTTGTTCAGTCCAGGAAAATCACACCCATCCTCCCCCCATCCATCCTCCACCCTGCCCTAACATCAGCAGTTTTGGTGGCAGTAGGGTCATTGCAGGTTGTAAGTTTTCCTGAAGAGATGGGTTTTGAAGGATCCGGGGGTGGTGGATAATCGGACATGTTGGGGCACAGAATTCCAGAGGATGGGTTATATTTGGGAGAAGTTTTGGAAGCGATTGGGTGAGGAACAAAAAAGTGTGGAGGAGAGGAAGAGGTCAGAGATTACGTGAGGGAGATAGTGAGAGATTAGTTCGGAGTTATAGGGAGGGAACAGGTTATGGACGGCTTTGTAGGTCAGTGTTAGGGACTTGCAGAGGGGAGAAACGGGAATGGCGAGGAGAAAGGTGGATTAGTCAGGCAGCAGAGTTGAGGACAGACTAGAGAGGTGCAAGAGTGTTAGCAGGGAGACCACAGAGAAAGATGTTGCAGTAATCAAGGAGGTGATGAGGGTATGTTCAAGCATTTTAGTAGATTGAGGGCTGAGGAAAGGATGGGTTCTGGAAAACATTTTTGAGGTGGAAGTGAAAAGAAGTGGCGAGAGTTTGGATGTGCAGTTTGAAGGACAGGGCAGAGTCAAGGGTTACTTGGAGACAGTGGATTTCAGTTGCAGGCGAGAGCGTGATGCCATTAACTGGGATAGACAGATCAGGTAGGGAAGATACTTGAAATTAAAGAAAGATAATGAGTTCTGATTTGTCCACGTTGAGTTTTAGAAAGTAAGGGGAGAAGGAGGAGGATATGGCTAATAGACTCTTTGGGATACTGGACAGCAAGGCGGTAACATCTGGGCTAGAGAGATAGATCTGGGCATCGTCAGCGTACAGGTGATAATGGAAGCCATGGGACTTTATCAGTTGACCCAGGCCAAAGGTATAAATGAAGGACAGTAAGGGTCCTAGGACAAACCTTGCGGGAGTCCAACAAAGAGAGGGGATAGTGTGGGAGTGGGAATGCTAAATGTATGGTCCAAAAGGTATGAGGAGATCCAGGATAGGGCAAGGTTTTTGACGCCAAGTGAAAAGAGGATCTGTAGTAGGAGAGAGTGGTCAATTGTGTTGAAGGCAGAGGACAGGTATAGAAGGAGGAGTATATAGAAATGTCTGTTAGCTTAGGGAGTGGTAGATAAGAAGTGGGAGCATGGACATGCTGTTCAAGGAGTTTGGAAGCAAACAGGAGCAGCAATATGGGGCGACAGCTGGGCAAAGCAGTTGGGTCGAGTTTTAGCTTTTGAGGATATGCGTGATCGTGGCATGTTTAAAAGCAGAGGGGAGGTACCAGCAGTTAGAGATAGGTTGAAGGGCTGGAATAAGCGTGGTGGTGAGGTTGCGAAGGAGCTGGGTAGGGATGGGGTCAAGTGCACAAGTGGTGAGGTGTGATTTGGAGAGGAGATGTGAGAAAGCTCTCCTTCAGTAATGTGGGAGAGGGAGGTTATGAGGGAAGGACAGAGGTCTAGTATATGGAGTGGTTGGGGTGGTGGAAAAATAAATGCTTGCCTTGTTTGGTTGAAGTGATTTTTGAAGTGTGTAGCAAAGTCCTCAGAAGATATGAGGGAGGTCGGAGGGGGCACTGTTGGGCAAGGAAGAAGGTTAAAAGTGCTACACAGTTGTTTGGGGTTGTAGGATAATAAAGATAAGAGGGTTTTAAAGTAGGCTTGTTTAGCAGATGTGAGGGCTGATTTGAATGAGAGTATTGCTCTTTTGAATACATGATTATCATGATCTTTATTTTCAAGGGATGTTTTAACATGAAAACAATTTAAAGTAAAGGTGTATATTCCAGGCAAATAAAGTACAGTCCAACAGTGCCCATAAGACCTGCCTATACTATTATTGTCAGCTGTCCATATTCTATTTTTGATCTTCCCAGCTTTCTGTTTGCCGAGGAATGGTGCACTCCTGATTAGAGATGAGCTGTCTGGGTGTTTGGTTGATGCCTGTTCGATAACCGCTAGTGATCCCGTAACTCATTGCGAGTCACTAATTGGCTGTTCGGCTTTCCACCCAAATAAACCCATAAGTAAAAGCGGGAGGGTGGGATTTTAAACCTTTTTTTTTTATTTTCCAACCTCCTTACAGATGATAAAGCAGGATTTAACCCTAGAGCAAGACAACCGCACACTGCCAGCGGCTCGCACTAGCCTTACCACCCATCTTGCCGAAGCACAGCTATCCCAGCCCCAGCACTTAGAAGACAAAATTCCCCCGAACAGGCCCTGATTTCGCTGATCTCTACTCCTCATAATTGACAGTTCAGCCTAGTTTCATGCTCACTTCTCTGGCATGATCTGTGCTCTCTCCCATGCAGTTAGCAGAAGCAGCTTTGCCTCTACAACATTGGAGAAGAGGACGACTGATGTGTCCTGTGCTCCTTGTCTAGGAGACACGCCACTTATGATAAACTACAGCGATGGCTAGTAAACTAGGCAACCAGCAGTAAATTAGAACCGAGAGGCATTATATTTTTAACTCCTATTTCCAGTTTTCAATACTGCTTTTTCCTCATCTTTTTACCAAAGCTATAGCTTTGTTTATTTATTATTCACATAGCCATATGAGGGTTACATTTCACCACATTGGGTAAAGGAAAACATTTCAAGTGGGGAGACATTGGGAAAATAATGCAATTCTGACAGTTTGGTTTTTTTGGGAGAATTGGTTTTACGGCGTACAGTGTGTGGTATAAAATGACCTGGCAATATGTTTCTCCTGCTCAGTACGATTATGGCGATATCAAACTTGTCCAGTTTTTATCATTATTCTAGTGGTGAAAAAAAAAAAAAATCAAGTTCGAAAAAAAAAAATAATGGGGGGTTGGGTCACCATTTTCCAACACCGGAACGTTTTACGTTTTCAGTTTTCGGTTTACTTTTTTAGAGTGTGAGATGACAGTATTATTTATGCCATTTTGGAATAGATAAGATGTTCGGATTGCTTGTTACAGCAAATTTTGGGGTATTGCAGCACGCAAAAATATAATTTACAGTTCTTACCAATCAGATTAATTATTTTAATATATTGATAGATCAGACTTTTCTAAATGCAATAATACCATATATCTTAATTTTTTTATTGTTTTCATATTTTTAAACCTTTTTTTTATTTTTCCCTGTATATAAATACAGGGAAAAAATAAAAAAGTGTTTTTTTTTTTAAAGATTTGTAATGTGCAGAATATGGGCAGAATATTGGTGTATATCACTTTAACTTTGACCATATTTAATTATATTTTTGCACCTTTCACATTATAAATATACTTTTTTTTGTAGTATTCATATAAATATTTATTAAAGTATTATAGTATGTATACATGTTATCTACTTACATTGGGAAGACATTTTTGGATTTGTCTATTTAAGTGCTATTTGCTACTGATTATAACTGCATTTTATTTATTATCCATGTATTGTTGGAGTACATACTGGTTCTAGCCTTGCTGCATTATCTGTGTTTATTCTGCCCTACTTCTTCCCTTTTTTTTTTATACGTTTTTAATTTTTTCATTTAATAAAGTTTGAGAGTCTTTAAGAGCTTCACTGTTCCAGTGGTTTGCTGCTTGATTTCCTTTTGGAGAGTGGCCATTTTTAGGGTAGTAATTAGAGAAGCAGCCAAGAAGCTCATGATGACTGCAGAGATCCACAGCTCAGATGGGAGAATCTGTCCACAGGACAACACAACCTCTGGCAAAAATTTTGGAATCACCGGGCTCGGAGGATGTCCATTCAGTTGCTTAATTTTGTAGAAAAAAAAACAGATCACAGACGTGGCACAAAACTAAAGTCATTTCAAATGGCGACTCTCTGCCGTGAAGAAACACTAAAAGAAATCTTGGAAAAAAATATGCTAGTCAGTAACGGTTACTTTTGTAGACCAAGCAGGGGGAACAGTTATGGACTCACTCAATTCTGATGTAAATATTATGGAATCATGACAAACAAAGAAACAAAACAACACTCAAATTACTAATATTTTGTTGCGCCACCTCTGGCTTTTATAACAGCTTGCAGTCCCTGAGGCATGGACTTAATGAGTGACAAACCGTACTCATCATCAGTCTGGCTCCAACTTTCTCTAATTGCTGTTGCCAGATCAGCTTTGCAGGTTGGAGCCTTGTCATGGACCATTTTCATCAACTTCCACCAAAGATTTTCAATTGGATTGAGATCTGGACTATTTGCAGGCCATGGCATTGACCTTATGTATCGTCTTTCAAGGAATGTTTTCACAGTTTTTGCTCTATGGCAGGATGCATTATCATCTTGATAAATGGTTGCATCATCCCCAAACATCCTTTCAATCGATGGGATAAGAAAAGTGTTCAAAATATTAATGTAAACTTGGGCATTTATTGAAGATATAATGAAAGCCATCTCCCCAGTGCCTTTACCTGACATGCAGCCCCATATCATCAATGACTGTGGAAATTTGCATGTTGTCTTCATGCACTCATCTTTATAAACCTCATTGGAACGACACCAAACAAAAAGTTCCAGCATCATCACCTTGCCCAATGTAGATTTGCGATTCATCACTGAATATGACTTTCATCCAGTCATCCACAGTCCACGATTGCTTTTCCTTAGCCCATTGTAACCTTGTTTTTCTCTGTTTAGGTGTTAATGATGGCTTATGTTTTGCTTTTCTGGATGTAAATCCCATTTCCTTTAAGTGGTTTCTTACAGTTCGGTCACAGACATCGACTCCAGTTTCCTCCCATTTGTTCCTCATTTGTTTTGTTGTGCATTTCCTGTTTGGGAGACATCTTGCTTTAAGTTTCCGGTCTTGACGCTTTGATGTCTTCCTTGGTCTGCCAGTATGTTTCCCTATAACAAGCTTCCCATGTTGTTTGTATTTCGAACAGATTTTAGACACAGCTGACTGTTCTTTTGCAACATTGCGTGCTGATTTACCCTCTTTTAAGAGTTTGATTATCCTCTCCTTTGTTTTAATTGACATCTCTCGTTATGGAGCCATGATTCATTTCAGTCCACTTGGTGCAACAGCTCTCCAAAGTGTGATCACTCCTTTTTAGATGCAGACTAATGAGCAGATCTTATTTGATGCAGGTGTTAGTTTCGGGAATGAAAATTTACAGGGTGTTTCCATAATTTTTTCCTCAGAATTGAGTGATTCCATAATTTTTCCCCCTGCTTGGTCTACAAAAGTAACCGTTACTGGCTAGCACATTTTTTTTCCCCAGGATGTCTTTTATTGTTTCTTCAAGGCAGAGAGTTGCCATTTGAAATTACTTTAGTTTTGTGCCATGTCTGTGATCTGCTTTTTTTTATACAACATTAAAACTGAATGGACATCCTCAGAGCCAGGTGATTCCATAATTTTTGTCAGGGGTTGTATTAGTCATGTACTCCACAAATCTGGCCTTTATAGAAGAGTGGTAAAAAGAAAGACACTTTTGAGTGCAAGTCCTATTAGCACTTTGCAAAAAGCACTTTATGGGAAACAGCTAGAATATGGAAGATTAGATAAAAGTGGAATTTTTAGGGCTCGATGCAAAACGTTTTGTGTGCGGAAACTAACACTGCAAATCACCCTGAAAATACCACGCCCACTGTCGAACATTGTTGTGGCAGAATCAGGCTGTGGAGATGCTTTTCCTCAGCAGGGACAGAGAAACTGGTCACAGTTGATGTGAAGATGAATGGAGTCAAATATTGAGCAATTCTGGTAGAAAAACTATTAGAAAATGTAAAAGACTGGGGCATAGTTTCATCTTCCACTAGGACAGCAACTCTAAATATACTGCCAGACCTACAATGGAGGGGGGTTTAGATCAAAGCAAATTCATGTGTGTGTGAATGGCCCAGTCACAGTCCAGACCTGAATGCCATTGAGAATCTGCGACAAGCCTTGTAAATTACTGTTCACAGATGCTCTCTATCCAATCTCACTGAGCTACAGCTATTTTGCAAAGAAGAATGAGCAGAAATGTTCAGCCTCTATATGTGCAAAGATGTCAGGGACATACAAACACTAACAGCAGTATTTGCAGCCCACACCACCTCCTCATCTCATACCCTATCTGTCGGTGTCCCCCAATGATTAGTTCTAGGACCCCTACTCTTCTCCATCTACAACTTCGACCTAGGACAGCTCTTAAGAGTCCCACGGCTTCCAGTATCATCTCTATGCAGATGACACACAGATCTACCTTTCTGGACCTAATTTCACCTCCTTACTAACCAAAATCCCACAATGTCTGTCTGCTATTCCAGCTTTCTTTTCTGCTTGATTTCTAAAACTGAACATGTTCGAATAAAAATTCATTATCTTTCACTCATCTCACTCTACCACCCTACCACACTTATCCATCAAAGTCAATGGCTGCTCACTTGAACCAGTCCCGCATGCTTGTTACCTTGGAGTAATCCTTGACTCCGCACTTTCTTTCAAGCAACATATCCAAGCACTTGCTAACTCCAACTCAATATTTCCCCTCTTATCTCTTCATCCCACAACCGCATACAACGCATACAAGATGTCTCCCGTGCATGCCCCATACTCTGGAACTCTCTGCCCCAACACATCAGACTCTCGCCTACCCTGGATAACATGAAAAAGAACTTGATGTCCCGCCTCTTCCAACAGGTCTACAACCTGCAGTGAGCTTCAATCAATTAAACAGCTGCATGACCATCTGTACCCTCTCCCAGTGTATCCTCACCCATCCCTTCTAGACTGTGAGCCCTCACGGACAGGGTCCTTTCTACTCCTGTACCTGTGTATACCTCGTATTGTTCATGATTACTGTACTCGTCTATGTAAGCCCCATTTAACATGTACAGCACCATGGGATAAATGGTGCAACAACAATAAAAAAAAAAAGGTGGCCCAACAAAGTATTGACTCAGAGGGCTGAATACAAATGCATGCTTGGTATCCCAGTACCCGCTCTACTTCTGCTGAATGAAGCAGTTGTGCTGTGGCAGTAGATTTGTTCCAGTGTGCCACAATTACTTTGTGCACTGTGAGTTAGCAAATCTGTCATATACATTGTGATGTGATGTCCACACAGTGAGGACAGATAGATGTATAGTGTACATTGTATTTTGCTTTCATCTCAATCTCAATGTATGTGTATGAAAGTTAGATAATTCTCCTCATAGCTAGCTGCCATAGCAACAGTGGGAGGAGCCTCTATCTCAGGCCTCACACACATAGCAATGGTGGAAGGAGGCTCTACCTCAGGCCTCTCACACACAGAATTGGTGGGAGGAGCCTCTACTCAGGTCTCTCACACATAGCAACAGTGGGAGGAGCCTCTATCTCAGGCCTCACACACATAGCAATGTGGAAGGAGCCTCTACCTCAGGCCTCTCCACACAAGAATTGGTGGAGACTCTACCAGGCTCAGCATAGCAATGGAAGGCCTCTACCTCAGGCCTCTCACACATAGCAATGGTGGGAGAAGCCTCTACCTCAGGCCTCTCACACTTCCTAGAACTGGTTCAAACTGGTTTCTATTCAGTCTAGTCAAGAGAGAGGGAGGAAGCACTACTGCTCCCAGAATTCCTAGCCCAGTCCATGCTGAGGGGACATCATTCTTCCCCATTTAATTGCCTCCACAAAAAAATGAAGCTTCATATATGCGGAAGTGATAAGGCTGAATAGGTCTCTCCTCTATGTTGGTTACATATTGGCTTTCAGTAAGAACTAGTAGAATGTGACTTCCACACCACAAACTGTCTGCCCTACCCCCTGCAATAGGGAACGGTAGTGCCAAAAACACGAGTAGCTCCATACCATACCCACCTACTCATCACCACAGGGAGCCGAGCCGTGAAGGTCCCTCCATCACCACAGGGAGCTGAGCTCAGCTGTGACGGTCCCTCCATCATAGCAACTATCAGGGACACCTCCTATGGCAATCGCTCAGGTCACTGATTGGTCGGCTACTTTTTTCAACCTTCCTCTTTCCTCACTCGCACACGCCCCCTGACAAAAGATAGTACCGAAATGCGCATAGGGTGCAGGCACATGTAGACACTGGTTGTGTTACACATACCAAGGTAATGGTTTCTTTATACGTCCTATATAATTGACTATCAGTGTTTGTAAGTAATAGAAGCAACAGGTGGCGGCAGCTGTGATAGTTATAGTCCACATTATACAGATCGATGTTTTTTCTTTACTGCAACTAACAAACTCCATATATCCATATAGAACATAAGGGAGGTTGTATTGCACTCCCTGTATAAGGCAGCTCCCAAGCGAGATAGTGTGTGTGTGTATTGAAGATATATGCAGGCTGCACTAGGTGGCGGCAGCAGTGATACTTATAGTGCTTACTATGCAGACTTATGTCAGTCTTTACTGCAACTGATAACCTTCCATTCTAATTGACTAATGGTAAATAAGGAGCAATAGGAGGTGTCAGCAGTGATACTTAGTCCACATTATTCAGATTGCTGTTTTTTCTTTACTGCAACTGGCAAACTCCCATATAGAACACAAAGGAGGTGATATGGTTCTCATTGTATATGGCAGCTCCCAGCGGAGATAGATTGTGTGTATTGCGGATATATACCACTTACACTAGTTGGGGGTTGTTGACCACATGAGCATAAATTTTACATCAAATATTCACTACACGGGCTGGTCCCCAACTTTTTGATATAATCTTTTCACCACAGATTCTAGGAATTAAATCTATATGTCTATTGCCTAGTAAATTGTAAATATACTAACATATGTATTGATATTTTTTTTCATGATCTGTGCCAACTAAGTAGTGCTTTAAGATTTTATAATCAGCCCTACAGTTTACCTATGTACCGCACATTTTTAATAAAAGCTTTTTTTGCACTTTTGACATAACTGGACCATTTAATCGCTTTTTCTTGGGCTTGGGTTACTTTAATTAATTTTTCTCATTTTCGATGACATTAAGATGTGATTGTCCTTTTCTGTTGTTCCTATGTTTCAGATGTCAATTCTTTTGGAGTGGTCACTATGAAATACTTGAACTTTCAGGTAACCCTACAGCAATATCAAAATGCTCATAAATCTGTTTTATTGTGTTAGGGCCCTCTGTAAAATGAGAAAGAAAATGGTGGTCTACCGATGCACACATGATAGATAATGCTAAAGAAGCGCTGGGGATCCGGCACGGACATTGGTGGAACTTAGGAGGTGAGTGTAAGCTTCAATTTGTTTTGGTGGGGAGGAGGGGAAAGGCACTGTGCAAGTAGTGGACAACACCTTTAACCAAATTACTACTGGTGACAGGTCCTCTAAGCCAAGTGGCCAATTTTTCCTCTTATTTTATTCTTGCTATTACAGAGTATTGCGGTTTTGCCTTTTTCAATCTGCCATACTGGGCTATGTATTTAGTGCGAATATTTATGGTCATTACTAGGACGATGGTTTTAAATATGTCCAGAAACTACTTACTGACTGCTGAGTTCCGCTTTGGATTTTGGTATTTGTCCTTCATTTTCTTCCTCTGGGTTAGAATCTAACCCATGATCTCCTGGACAAAACAATAAAAAAAATAGAGATTAGGGACCTTTCAAATCTGCGGTAAATGTACTTTGCGGCAGATTCGTCATATGTCGCCGCACCTGCAAGATCTGCTGCCTAACGGCCAACTTGCGGCACTGATCTGGCAAGCCCCATTCATTCTCTATGGGGCTTGCGGGCAGGTGTGGTTTTGCCAGATCCGGCACTTGGGGCTGCACAAAAAAAAAAACAAAAAAAAAACAAAAACGCTGCTAGCTGAGTTTTTTTTGCGGTGCAGTAAACCGCACCTGACAGCACGCCCCATAGAGAATGAATGGGGCTTGCCGGATGGGTGCCGCAAGTTGGCTGTTACGCGGCAGATCTAGCAGGTGTGATGACATCTGCCGGATCTGCTGCAAATTACATTTTACCGCTGATGTAGAAGTAGCCTTAAGGAGAATTTATTTCACACATTATTGTTAAGAGAACTGTCCAACTACTACTACAGGCCATTACGTTTGTGTGCTGGGCACTATGAAAATGGTATATACCAGTGTTGGGCAAAGTGTAGCCCGCAGACTGAGACAGCCAGTGGACCACGGGCCGCATTCTGCCATTCTCTTCTGTCTGTCCACCGCAGAGTACAAGGGGAATCGGTGCGAGGGGAGTATGTGTTTTTTTCTGTGTATGGGATATTTGCATGTATGTATATACAGGGCTAAGTGGGTTTTCAAGTATATATAGGAGGCTTTGTGGGGATAAGGCCAGGGTTCCACAAGGCGTATGGCATGAGATGCGAGATGCTACTGACCCTCAGCTCAGAGCGTGATAAGAGTGTCACTATGTGATCTTATCCTGCGATCACAGCTGTGGAGAAGAGGGAGAAATTTATCTCATCTCCATTGCCGGCCTTGGCGTATATCACGCTGCACTCGCATGTGTACCAGTGCAGTGCAATGTTTCACTCACACCCATAAACAGATGTGGGTGAGAGTCATCCAAGACTCTTAGACAATCGGACCACGCTGTATTTTTTTCTCATGCCGATAAGGCACGAGAAAAATCTTGCAGATGGACAAAGCCTGATTGTTTAACAATGTTGTGAGGGCTATCTGATGTTTTATAGGATTCCACTCGTCAATTCAAAGCGCAAGTGGAACCGAGGCCTAATAATGTACATTGTGTTCAGAATTATTAGGCAAATTAGTATTTTGATCACGATACTTTTTATACATGTTGTCCTACTCCAAGCTGTATAGGCTTGAGAGGCAAGTACCAATTAAGTAAATCAGGTGATGTGCATCTCTGTAATGAGAAGGGGTGTGGTGTAAATGACATCAACACCCTATATAAGGTGCGCTTAATTATTAGGCAAATGCCTTTCCTTGGGCAAAATAGGTCAGAAGAGAGATTTGACGGGCTCTGAAAAGTCCAAAATTGTGAGATGTCTTGCAGAGGGATGCAGCAGTCTTGAAACTGCCAAACTTTTGAAGCGTGATCACCGAACAATCAATAGTTTCATGGAAAATAGCCAACAGGGTCGCAAGAAGCGTGTTGGCCAAAGAAGGCGAAAATAACTGCCCATGAATTTAGGAAAATCAAGCGTGAAGCTGCCAAGATGCCATTTGCCACCAGTTTTGCAATATTTCAGAGATGCAACTTACTGGAGTATCAAAAAGCACAAAGTGTGCCATACTCATGGACATGGCCAAGGTAAGAAAGGCTGAAAAATGACCACCTTTGAACAAGAAATATAAGATAAAATGTCAAGACTGGGCCAAGAAATATTTTAAGACTGATTTTTCAAAGGTTTTATGGACTGATGAAATGAGAGTGACTATTGATGGATAGGCCAGAGGCTGGATCAGAAAAGGTCAGAGAGCGTTGGAGGTGGGGTACTGGAATGGGCTGGTATCATCAAAGATGAACTTGTGGGAACTTTTCGGGTTGAGGATGGAGTGAAGCTAAACTCCCAGACCTACTGCCAGGTTCTGGAAACAACTTCTTCAAGCAGTGGTACAGGAAGGAGTCGGTATCGTTCAAGGAAAACATGATTTTCATGCAGGACAATGCTCCATCACATGGATCCAACTACTCCAGAGCATGGCTGGCGAGTAAAAGTCTAAAGGGGGTGTCACACGCGTCAATGTCGTCAGCGATCTGATCGCTGACGACATTGACGGCTGATTGCTGGTGAGCTGTCACACAGACAGACTCACCAGCGATCAATTGACCAGTGACATCATGGAAACGATTTAAATATCGTTTCCACGATGTCCTGCTCCCGCTGCCAGCCTGCTGGAAGCGGGAGCAGCCTGGTCTCCAAGGTACACTGCGGGTAACTAGGCAGCGCGCGCTGCCTAGATACCCGACGTGTACCTTAGTTACCAGCCTCCTCCGCTCACCCAGTGAGCGGAGGAGGCTGGTAACTAAGGTACACGTCGGGTAACTAGGCAGCGCGCGCTGCCTAGATACCCGACGTGTACCTTAGTTACCAGCCTCCTCCGCTCACTGGGTGAGCGGAGGAGGCTGGTAACTAAGGTACACGTCGGGTATCTAGGCAGCGCGCGCTGCCTAGTTACCCGCAATGTACCTTGGATACCAGCTCCCAGCGCTTGTGACAGGCGCTGGGAGCTGGAATATCGCTAGTCCCGGTGTCACACGCAGCGATGCTGCGTGTCCACCGGGCGACAATCGCCAGGTTTCAGAGCTGGTTCTGAAACCTGGCGATCATCAACCAGCGATTTATCGCTGGTTGATGCAGTATGTCACACGCGTCAATATCGCTGCAACGTCACGTGCAGCCGATATCGTGCAGGCGATATTGACGCGTGTGACACCCCCTTAAAAGAAGAAAAAATAATGACATGGCCCCCTTTGTTCACCTGACCTGAACCCCATAGAGAACCTGTGGTCCCTCCTAAAATGTGAGATCTACAGGGAGGGAAAACAGTACACCTCTCGGAACAGTGTCTGGGAGGCTGTGGTGGCTGCTGCACCCAATGTTGATCATAAACAGATCAAGCAACTGACAGAATCTATGGATGGAAGGCTGCTATCATCATAAAGAAAGGTGGCTATATTGGTCACTAATTTTTGGGGTTTTGTTTTTGCATGTCAGAAATGTTTATTTCTAAATTTTGTGCAGTTATATTGGCTTACCTGGTTAAAATAAACAAGTGAGATGGGAATATATTTGGTTTTCATTAAGTTGCCTAATAATTCTGCACAGTAATAGTTATCTCCACAAACAGATATCCTCCTAAGATAGCCAAATCTAAAAAAAACACTCCAACTTCCAATAATATTAAGCTTTGATATTTGAGTCTTTTGAGTTGATTGAGAACATAGTTGTTGATCAATAACAAAAATAATCCTCTACAAAACAACTTGCCTAATAATTCTGCACACAGTGTATATTGAAACCTATGTGTGGCTCATACTAAATACAGTATTTATTTATTATAGAGTATCTGCTCATGTTTGTTACAGTTACTGTTTTGTGGCCTGTGTGAACATGCACCTATATACTGCATGGTTATACTTGTGTTCCAGTTTAGTTTTTGATTTTCTTAATATGTATACAGAAAGCTATGAGGGGCTTATCTACTATAGAATTGCCTAAGTTTCTCTGTCTGACCTGGAAATTGCGCGCCAGGGCGCTCATTGGTGGCTGCCAGCGGCGGCCACCAATGAGCGAGGAGTATGCAAAACAGCCGCGCGCATTAAAAATTTGCGCCAAGCTGAAACCCGATGTGGTCGCCGGGATACACGTGTCCGGCCACGGCCATCGTCGGGAGATTAGCGGCGTCTGATCTCCCGGCGGTGGCCGCAGCGCGCGTGAGCCAGCCGGTCATCTCCCGGCTGGCGAGCCACTGACCTCTGTGCAGCAGTAGCTCAGCCGTGGTCACCTGCCGCACAGAGGTCCGCGGCGAGCCAGCTGGGAATTGACCGGCGTGGGATTCAAACCGCGCGCCAAGCCGCGGTACTTTTCTGATTGGTCACCGCGGCATTCAAACTGCACGCGGCTTGGTGGGAAATATGAATCCCGCGCTGCTGACAGCAGCGACCTATCAGCGGCAACCAATCAGAGAAGCGGCGTTCAAACCGCGCGACACTTCTCTCATAGGTCGGCGCTGAACGCGGCGACCAATCAGAGGAGCCGCGCGTGCCAAGGTGCCATATTTAAAATACACTGAGCGGCGCACAACGCGGCGACCAATTAGAAGCGGCATTCAAACCGCGCGCCGCATCTCTGATTGGTCACCATGGTTGGCGGCGACCAGAGACTTGGTGCGCGGTTTGAATGCCGCGTTTTTAATTGGTCTTCACGGCTGGCGGTGATCAATCAAAGCCGCGGCATTCAAACCGCGCACCAAGTCTCTGAGAGGTCGCTACGGCTGGCGGCGACCAATCAGAGATGCTGCACGCGGTTCGGCACACGATTTGAATGCTGCGCGGTTTTGCAAATTAAACTCCATATATATTCTAGAATACCCGATACGTTAGAAACGGGCCACCATCTAGTAATGTATATAAAAGACCATGTGGGGCTAATGTGGTATATATGAAGTTATGTCAGACATGATGTATTTAGAAGGTTATGTAGGGGCTCATGCTATATATATAGTAGGCTCTGTGGGGCTAGTAATGTGTATAGGAATTGATGTGATGGTTTATAGTGTATTTAGGAGGCTACTGTAGGGCTTACAGTGTATATAGGACACTACCTTAGGGCTCAGTGTATATAGGAGGCTATGTGGGGTTCATATTTTATACAAGAGGCTATGTGGGGGTCTCAGACTGTTTTTAGAGGGGCTATGTGGGGATTCACACTGTATATAGATAAGCTATGTGGGGGACTCATCCTGCATATAGGGGGATGGGGGCTCATACTGTATATGGGGCTGCGTGTAGCCTCATACTTTATATAAGGGAATGTCAGCATACTTAATTCTGCTCAATATTAAGTGATACAATGAATATTAAATATAAAATTAATATAAAAATAATGTTAATATAAATATCAATCAGAATTAATTTCAGCCTAACAGTACCACATCAGTCACGGTCTCACATGTGGCCCCTCAGAAAAATGAATTGCCCACACCTGGTATATACTATAGGCCATTGTTTCTCAATGTCCATAATCACAGGTACTGTGTGCTCAAAAAAAAGTTACATTAAAGCAGCACAAAGGCCATGATCATACACAGTGTTCAAGAAAACAGAGTACTACAATAATACATTATTAAATGGGTCTCCAAGATCTGGATGGTGTATTTATATCAAAAAGAGCATTTTACCAGTTCATCTAAAGGGTGAGAGCACCCATCTCTGACCTACCTCAGGGAAGAGGACACTTAAGTGCTATTAGTCAGGCTAGATTGCTGAAGATTACATTTCACAAAGGATTGCATAGCCATTCTGACCAGAATCTTCGAAGTATATACACCAGCCTCATCAGGTCTAAGATCTATTTATTAATGGATGCAGTTTGGATTGTGAAATCTTGTAACTGATACTCTTTAATGGAATTTGTCAGTAGGTTTCTGCTATATGATCCGATAGCAGCATTAGGTGAGACAGACCCTGATCCAAGCAGTGTATCACTTAGTTTACTGGGTGCGGCAGTTACTGTATGATGGTCACAGTTTTGTTTTTTGCAAATCTAGCTGGGCTCAGTTGTTAATGTGAGCCGTGTTATAACCCTGTCTACACCATAGCATTCAGTGTATAATGTATGGCGACAGAAAGCTGCTAATCAGTGCTGGGGGTGGGGTTGAACTAGAGGCAAAAGGCCAACTGTCCTGTAGTTATAATATCCTGCTGATAAAATGCTGATCATAATGAAAGAGCAGCATACAGCCCAGTATGTGACACATTCCTGGAATCAGGATCTCTGCTGCTACAATATGGTGCCCTCAGATTACATTGCAAAAACCTGTTGACAGGTTCTCTTTAAAAAATGTGAACACTTCCTAAATCTGATCCATTTAGAATTGCAATTGATTTCTTAAGGCTTGCTATGGGCAACCAGACTTTCAAAACAGTAATCTGTGCCATGTTTTAAGTTTACTCCTATAGGGTACTACAGCTCAGCTTACCTTTACTTGAATGGGACTGAGCGGCCCTTAGCTGTTATGTCAGGCAAAGCAGTTAACAAAGGTACAGAGCTCTGCATAATAATCAATAAAAGTGAAGTAATACAGTATTTGCTGGAGCACTGTAGCCTTCAATTAGCTGCTCGGTAGGTTTCCAATATTTGGACGGCCATCAATTTGAGAATTGATGGCCTATATTATGAATAGCTCATCAGTTTTATAGTCCTAAATACCTCCAGAGTTGCAGGTAAAAATTGTAAAGCAGGACTGTAATTTATTATTTTTTGGTATCTGGGTTCAATTTAAACTACCGGTAAGTATATATTTCAGGTGTCATTCAACATTTCTGGAGCTCAGCTGCTGCTTATATGATGCCATGGGTTTCTTATAGTCCTTGTTCCTTTGAGGTTTCCTGCTGGTGAGCTATTTTCAGGGTGCACTTTTAATTGGTGCCTTATGCCCTTAGGGAACCTAACCTTCATTTAGCTGAGAAGACAATGAACAATTGAGCAGCATGTAAAACTGGTAACTAGAAGCAGTAGTCTCAGAAGGTGGGCAACTAGCATCATGGGAAATTGCTATGTAAACTATCGGTACAAAACAGTATATAATGTGGGTGCCTTACCCTGAAGGATCCTTAACAAACTTTCATCAGTTTCCATTTCCACCTGCTCAAGACAAAGTTGTCTTATCTCATCAAGAGATAATTCCTACAATATAAATTATAACATAAATACATTTTGCAAATGTAAAATATACAGGCAGCACAAATTTCAATTAATTGGAGTGTGATGTATATTAAAGTGGTTGTCCAATACTGGAGAACGGCTGCTAATCAATTCAGGAGCCCATAGAAAATAAAAACAATCAATACTCACCTCCCACAGCAGCGCTGCTCCGGAGAGGTTGGCTGATGACATGACCGTTTGTATGAGACCAATGCAACCAATAAGCGGGCACTGATCAGCTACAGCCTTTGATACTTGCCAGTGAGGATGTCAATTCTGATGGAATACAGATAAGTGGAAGTCCATCAGTGAGCGCTGATAGTCTGTAGCAGTCACATGGCACAACGTCATGAAACCAACTAGGAAAAGCAGCAAAACATTCCTGGAATTGTGCCGCTACAAAATGATAATACATTGTTTTTATTTTATATCAGACCCTGAATTGATTAATAAGAAATTCTCCAGGGGTGAACAACCTCATTAAAGTAAACATACATTATGTATTGTATATGAAAATCCATTAAGAGGGGGGTTGTCCACCACCTAGAATTATTTAAAAAAATAGGTCCAAGGCAGTCCTAACTAAAAAGGCTCACAATCATCTACTGAGTCCTTACTGCTTCCGGTGTCCACCACCATTCTCCAGGCTTCTTCTTGTAGGGGGATTAAGGTATCTAATATAACCACACAGCGGAAGCCTACTGGCTACAGTAGACATCTAATGCTCCCTTCTGGCCAGAAATGCCGCATTGTTCTAAATGATAGAAGGAGCGGTGTTAGAATGCGGTGCTAGGTAACACAAGATCAAGCCTTCATAGAATTACCTTAAGTTTATGACACAAAGCTGCAGGGTGCGACCACAACGCGTTTCGACACACAAATCGGCGTCTTCTAACACCGCTCCTTCTATCATTCATACCTATTCTCCCTTCGGGGAGCGCGGTGTAGCGAGCAGCTCGGGCAAGTCCATAGGACCCCGCAGTACATCATCCAAACTCCACCTGTGTTCATCACATGATCAGCCGGCTCTGAGGAGACTAGGAAGTGATTTCCATTAACTCAAGGAGTGTGAAATATCTTCTCTTCACACAGAGGTCTGATGATCATCAACTTTATGGACCCTATCTCCTATACGCTTAATCTGGTTGTGCGGATTCGTGCACAACCTGGAAAGGTTAGTGTTCATTTAATAGAACCACACTGTGGTGAAATTTAGTGGTGTGGCGCAACAGTGCTGTTTTTTTTCTGTTGCATTGTTCTAATGGGACTTTTACAAGGGGCTGCAGCACAACCACTTATGTAGGCAATGACAATAAGGCAGACTGGATGGGAACGAATGATGACACGGACTCCTTCGGGATTACATGAAAATGTAAACAAGCGCAGCAGGCTGATCTGCTGTATTGTCAAATGGCACTTTTTACAGGCAGATTATCTGCTTTACGTATCAATCTCCATTGTAAAACGTTATATACCCATTCTTCGTTTTCATAATAATTACACTTCAAGACATTTTACAAAAGAAAAGATTAAAAGGGGTTTGTCCACTGCTTTTATATTGATAAAGAATTGGTCATCAATATCAAATCAATGGAAGTGCAACCCCAAGCCACCCACAGATAAGCTGCTTGCATGCTAGCCAGATGTGATCAGTTATTGAGCGGAACAACAAAGGTCTATAACTGTATAGTGCTGAGGTCAGGTGCTGCATGTTCACTACTATTCGACAAATGAGAAGATCTGCAACATCCTGTTGCAGCCTCTATACAGTTGAAAGAGATGTTCAGTTTTGCTCAAGAAATAAATAAAAAAAATATAGCACCCAATACTCCCTGACAAAAGTTATGTCGCTTATCCATGTTATGTAAATAAAAGCTTATGACCTGACGTTAGATTCATCCATTGGTTGTATAAATTACTCCTTTTGAAAGCAGAAACACTCCGAAATTTGGTTTAGGTTAAGAAAATAAATTGGCATCAATGCTGAAATATTGATCATTTCATGAACACAGAATGGTCAGATTTTAGCAAGACAAAAGTTTTGTCGCATGGTCATATAATGCACCCAATCCTAGTTTACATCCTCACCTGTGCTCAGTAAATGATCGGTTCATTAGTGGGTTTGTATAAAAAGAAATCCAGCACCCCAGACCTTCACTTGAAGTGCAACTTGAGCTCTGACAACATGCCAAAAATCCACCCTGCGACCAAAACCTTGATTATCAAGAGGCTG
Source organism: Allobates femoralis (assembly GCA_033576535.1). Lineage (NCBI taxonomy): Eukaryota > Metazoa > Chordata > Amphibia > Anura > Aromobatidae > Allobates > Allobates femoralis. The sequence continues at coordinate 504,296,929 of JARQOC010000003.1, forward strand.
AAGACCAGATCAACTACAGAGGTGGCTGGCACCTTTAATGTGTCTCAGCGTCAAGTACAAAGAATTAATAAAAGATTTGAAGAGACTGGAGATGTGTTTGACTAGCCCAGGTCTTGCAGACCCCACAAAACAACTGCTCAGGAGAAACGTTTGTTGGTTAGAAAATCCAAAGCAAGCCCCTCTTCCACTGCAGCAGAGCTCTAACAGGCCTGGTCACCTCAAGTCCCTGTGTCAACTAGAACAGTTTGTAGGATTCTGTCTCGAAATGTCCCCCATGGTCGAATCAGTCCCCAGAAGCCAGCACTAAACAAAAGGCAAATAAAAAACCGTGTGGCATTTGCAAAGTCCCACAGCCTGCTAAACAGATGGACACTGGAAAAATGGCAGAAGGTGGATTTCTCTAATGAATTTTCAGTAGAATTACACCACAGCCGAAGCAAATACTGCAGGAGACCTACTGGAGCCCGTATGGGTCCAAAACACACCCAGAAAACAGTTAAATTCAGTGGTGGAAAAATCATGGTCTGGGCTTACATTCAGTATGGGGGTATGTGACATTTGCAAGGTGGAAGGCAATATTAATAGCCGAAAATATCAAGAAGTATTAACTACCTCTTATATTACAAATCATAAAAGGGGTCAAATTCTGCAGCAGGATGGTGCTCCATCTCATACATAAATCTCTACAACAAAGTTCCTCCAGGTAAAAAAGATCAAGGAGCTCAAGGACTGGCCAGCCCAGTCACCAGACATGAACATTATTGAGCATGTTTGGGGTAGGATGAAAGAGGAAGCTTGGAAGACAAAACCAAAGAATCTAGATGAACTCTGGGAGGCATGCAAGACTGCTATTCCTGATGACTTCATTAATAGATTGTATGAATCATTATTGAACCGCATGGATGCAGTCCTTCAAGCTCATGGAAGTATATTAAATATGGGTACCGTCACACCTGGAGACATCGCCGGCGATTTCGCAGGTGACGCAGGTGCGTGGCCTATCGGCGGCAACATCGCCGGCGAGTCGCCCCGTGTAACGCGGCGATTTTGCTCCGAAAAATCGCCTGAGAGTGGTCACCTAGTTTCACAGCGCTGCTGTGAAACCAGGCAACCACTCTCAGGCGATGTGTAAGCATCGCCCCGTGTAACATCGCTATTGGCGATAGGAGCCATAGGCTCCCATGTTACAGGATTGCTGCTGGGCTTTGTAGACACCCCAACAGCGATGTCGCCTGAAAGATCGCCACAGTGTCGCCGGAGATATCGCCGCGTGTAAACACGCGACGGCGATGCTGGCGGGGTTCCAAAAACGTGCGCGCTCCCGTGCGTCGCCTGCCAAATCGCTGGCGATGTCTCCAGGTGTGACGGTACCCTTATAGCAACACAACTTCATTCACCAATGTCATGCAACATATATTTGTATTTTAAGTTAATTATTTGTTTGAATATCACATTACTTTCTGTGGGCAACAAAACATTTGTCTTCCAAAATCTAACCATTCTGTGTTCATTAAATGATCAATATTTCAGCATTGATGCCAATTTATTTTATGTCATGTAACCGCCCCTTGCGCTGTGATTGGCTCACAGCGGCGACCACATGACACAATGCCCTGCGTTCTCATTGGTGCAGGGCTGCCCTGGGCGGGGATTGGCAGGAGGAAGCAGGAAGCGTCCCCATTGCCCGGAGCCCGCACCGATAATCATGTTACCGCCTGGGGCACAGCATGTACAGTGGCACAGCACCGGCCAGAGCACCGGCACAGCACCGGCCAGGACTGCAGGGACGGCACCGGACCAGGTACTACATATTGCACAGCGCTCCACCCCCCGGCCGTTAGGTTACGCCCACTTGGCAATATTTTTTAAAGTTTATAAAGCTATAACTTAGATTCTACTAATCAGTTTTTTTTAGCAAAAACGATTGCCCCTAATGTGTCTGCTAGGTGTATGGATACATATTAACAGTCCGGGGGGGTCATTTGGGGTGGTTGGTTCCCTTTAACGTCGGGTTATAAGCTTTTATTTACATAACATGGATAAGCGACATAACTTCTGTCAGGGAGTGTATATTTCCACAGTGTGCTAAAGATCAAACCTCTAATTATATAACAATTCGCTTTCCTTTTGCATGCCACTTGTTCATCCAGGCATCTTTTGACCATGGTCAAGTCTCGACTGACTTCTTATCCAACTCATCATTGAGAGAAGCTTATGGAAAGCTAATGGGCACGTGACAGCAAGCAGAGCTGAACCACAACTTTGCCCTGGGCTGGACAAGCCATTTACTCCTGCTATTAGCAAGAGGAGCCTATAGCTTCCCCTCCTGGACATAAGAGTGGTGTTCATTAAAGATTTCCCCTGACCCACTTCTATTTATCGCAGGATGGTGAAACTGCACATATAGACTGTGAGCCCTCATGGACATGATCCTCTGCCCTATTGTACCTGTATGATTTAATTGTCGTTACTTTACGTTTTTGTTCTCGTCTGCCCCTACACTTGTAAAGCACCATGGAACCAATGGCGCTATATAAATATATAATAATAATAATAATAATAATAATAATATGTAATTATACAAGTCTCTCTAAGTTACATGCCAATTTGCAACTCTGAACGTGATAATGGTCTTTCTTTTACAGGTGCTAAAGTGGTGTAAGGAGGTAATGGATCCAGTGGAATACAGAGCAGTCATCAAGTTACTTCACTTGAAAGGCTGCACATGAAGGGAGATGTTCAATGAGATGAAAGTGTTGTATGGTGACAATTCCCCATCATATGTTATTGCCAAGAACTGGCATCATAATTTCAAACGTGAACGATCTTCGGTGGAAACGGCTCCAATTCCAGGGCGACCCCATTCCGCTATTGATGAACACACATTTCAAGCAAAGGAACTTGATGACTGCTCTGCAGTCCATTGGGTGCATTATGTCACCTCACACCACTTCAGCACCTGTAAGTCTGGCTTCACACCACGTTTTTAGGGATCCTGTTATGTCCGTTTTGAAAAGGACAAAATAGGATCAGTTTTTGCCTACCATGCACCCCCTATGGTGCCGGATTGGTCATAAATGGCCATCCGATTTTGCCAATTCAATCCCAGATTCATTTCTGTCCAGTTTTTTCCCAGCCCCAAAATCAGACTGCTCCGATTTTGGGCTCAGGTGAAAACACCGGACCAAACCAGACAGGAACGAATCTGGGGCGATCCGGCACCTATAACATGGGAGTCTATGGGCGCCGGATCCAGGAAAAACCAGGATTGTGTTCCGGATGCAGTTTTAGCATACTGAGCATGCTCAGTACATTAAAATTGCTCTGTTTCCGTAATTTCACTTTAGCAGTGTATGTACATGCACTGCTAAAGTGAAATTAAAGAAATGAATGGTTAAAAATTAACAAAAAAAAAAAAAAGAATTCCTCACCTCTCCACCGAGTGTCCCGCAATGCAAGGCATCCACCTCTGATGGCTGCAAGACCTTAATCACCTGACCGGGAAGGGGCGGCAACCCGATCAGTTGATGGGTCACATGACAGCAACAGTGGAGCAGTTTAAATCACCCGCCAAAACCGATCGGTGGGCGGACGATTAAACACCGCTCAGCTGATGCAGTTATGTGACACTTCAGCTGATCAGGTTGCCCCGCCAGCTGATTAAGGTCATGCAGCCATCGGACGCGGACACATCCAGGGACACTCGGCGGGGAGGTGAGCATCTTTTTATTTTTAACCATTTCTTTCTTTAATTTCACTTTAGCAGTGTATGTAGATACACTGCTAAAGTGAAAGTAACAGCGCCGACACCACTTGCCTGGCTCAGCTCCCCCCAGCTCTTTCTGTGTCTGGATCCCTCAAAATCCAGGATCCGGACACAGAGATGGCATCTGGAGTTTACAATCCAGACCTGTCCGTGTGGTCCTGCAAAAAACATTACCCCACAGACAGAAACAAAACCGTGGTGTGAAGCCAGTCTAAAAGAAAAAACGTTACTAGTTCAGAGTTGCAAACTGGCAAGTAACCTAGAGAGACTTATATCATTACACATGTGTAGTTTCAGCATCCTGTGATAAATAGAAGTGGGTCAGAGGAAGTCTTTAATGAATACCACTTGTTTAAATGTTGGCACATTCCCAGTAGTATATTCCTTACTTTCAGCATATCCGGGAGCATTTTCTTCAGCTTCTTATCCCCAAGTACTCGAAAGCAGTGATCGAGCATCTCCTTCCTGTCAGCAATGTAAAAACTTATTGGCTTTAGCGGCACACTGAGGTCCAGGCCTCCCTCTTCGATATCACTGAGCTCTTCAACCTCTTCTTCCCTCAATCCAGTAAACTGAGCAGACAATTCTGGATCCTGACAATGATCAATAATAGAAGATCAGCATGATGTGCGACTACCTACATCTACAGAAAGGTTAAATGCTGAGCTGAGTAGATGGTCACAGAAGAATTAACATGATTGAAAAATAACTGCATCCTCTTCTATACGTGACTGATAGGAATCTAGCAGCCAACACCCCCCCCTCTGATGCCAGTTGGTATTGTTCGGGGAAGTGGGGATGTTGGGGGGTGGGCTGCACATTTATCCAGCAGCGGTCAATATAAGAGAAAGGTTCTGTTATGTGGGGTCCATTGAAATGAATAGACAGCCATTTAATGTTCGGTGCACTGGGTCTTCAGAACAGAGTCGTTGTTTGACGTGACTATAATAGAAGGAAATCACCTTTTTACCTCGTTAGGATGAGTCCATTATGAACCCCAGTGAAAGCTCTGAAAATTCAGTTACACCTTCATGCCAGATGGAATATATCACCGAACACAAAAAAAAAAAAAAAAAAATCGGTCAACGTCCATATTTGCATGTAAAACTTAAAGAGGACCTGACACCCCCGCCATGGATGTGAATCTAAGTGCAGCACTGAATGCAGCACGTATGCTGCATTCAAGCAAGGGGTCCCCCTTGTCTCTGTTCGGCTGGTATCCCGAGATATAGGCTTACAAAAACTTACAGTTAGAAGCCATGGAGGCTGGCCCTTGTGCTGCAGCCACCTCGTAGCACGGGTGCATTTCACGCCCGTGTGTCTTTGTGCCACCTTTTTTACATGCCCTCGCCTCCTCCCTTCTGCCACTCATGTCTTCCTCGCCTGCGCCTCCTTGTGCTGCTAGGCGAAGAGCGAGGTATCGCTTCTTGCGGTTGTTCCTGGGCGCCTGTCCTGTCTCCTGCGGTGACGTCCTCTCCTTTTCCCCGCCCTGCTCCGTGTCATGCTATGGGAAAGGAGCCGACGTCAGAGCGCCTGTCCCGCCTCCTGCTCTGATGTCGGCTTATTTGCCTGCCCTGCTCCATAGCATAACATGGAGAAGGGCGGGGAAAGGAGCCGACGTCAGAGCGCCTGTCCCGCCTCCTGCAGCGACGTCCTCTCCTTTACCCGCCCTGCTCCGTGTTATGCTATGGAGCAGGGCGGGCAGAGGAGCTGATGTCAGAGCAGGAGGGGGGACAGGCGCTCTGATGTCGGCTCCTTTCCCCGCCCTGCTCCATAGCATAATACGGAGCAGAGCAGGTAAAGGAGAGGACGTCGCCACAGGAGGCGAGACAGGCGCTCTGACGTCAGATCCTTTCCCCCCCCTTCTCCATGTTATGCTATGGAGCGGGGCAGGCAAAGGAGCCAACATCAGAGCAAGAGGCGGGACAGGAGCTCTGACGTCGGCTCCTTTCCCCGCCCTGCTCCATAGCATAACACAGAGCAGGGTGGAGAAAAGGAGAGGACGTCACTCAGGAGGCGGGACAGGCGCCCGGGAACGACCGCAAGAAGCGATACCTTGCTCTGCGCCTAGTAGCACAGGAGGCGCAGGCAAGGAAGACATAAGTGGCAGGAGGGAGGAGGAGAGGGCATGTAAAAAAGGTGGCACAAAGACACACGGGCGTGCAATGCACCCGTGCTACGAGGTGGCTACAGCACAAGGGCCAGCCTCCATGGCTTCTAAGTATTTCTAAGCCTATTTTTCGGGGTACCAGCCGCACAGAGACATGGGGGACCCCTTGCCTGAATACAGCATACATGCTGCATTCAGTGCTGCACTTAGATTGACATTCATTGGGGAAGGGGGGGTTACAGGTCCTCTTTAATTTTATTTTATTCAGGTGATCAAAAGTGAGTATGAAAGATGCGGTGCAAAGTTAAAAGCAACCTCACATATAGCAAATCTTTATAGCCTTATAATTACATACATATAGGTACACCATATATTGAATATTTCAATCATACAACTAGAAAAGACAGTAGTTAACAATATGTATATTTAATTTAGTTGGCTCAACACAAACATAAATATTCACCAGTACTTGGAGCTGTCTGTCTTGCATAAGAATACTTTAGCCCTATTTTCACACATGTAATAACATATATCTTTAATTAAAGCAGCTACGGTAATTAATAAATCTGAAACATAGATGCACGAAATAGTTATTCCTCCTGACGAAGGAGCCCAAAACAATCATAGGGGCTGCAAACCCTACAGAACCTCTACTTTGTGGCACACCATTCCAGTGACCAGCTCAGCCTTGTCTGGTATATTAGTAATTAGTGTACAGAGGGCTCTACGTGCTTGAGTGGGTGCTCCACAAAAAGAAAAAGTCACGATGGGAGAAAATATTCTGGGCATACCATAACTGATGAATTGGAACCACACGTTTGCAGGTGAAGAATTGTGATCTTTTATTTTGCCACACAGTGTAGACACTTAAAAAAAACGTTTCGGCCTGTTATGGCCTTTTTCAAGGTGCTATATACAGAAACAAGTTCATAACACAGAATTGATAAACAAAATACAAGCATCTTTTTCATCATCAGGTGCCCGTGATTGTGGTGCACAGTGGCACTTGTGCATTACCGTGTGACGGTGGTAAAATATCATCTAGATGTTTATCCGTGCGAAAAAGGGCTTGTGTGTGCAACCGAGTGTCGAGGGACCAATTTGTCTGGTATATTAACCTCTACAACTCTTATAAAAGTGTTAGGATTGACATGCTAATATTCACACTTCGCTTCTCTGTCTGCAGTCAGCCAACCACTGATTGCACTGCCACACTAGCTGTATATAGAATTGTTATATGCAAAAGAGTCCCGGGCACTAGTGGCACTTGCTTAGCTCTTTTTGCCAGCTTCTGCTCTAGGGTGTTGCTCAAGTCTTAAAAACAGCGACTTATCATGAATAATAGAAGAAAAGACGGCACTCACCCTGTTTTTTTCCTTTAAGGAGATTGTGATTTATTCCATAGACATGGAGTGAGTTACACGAGATTAGGGAGGGAGGTGGAGTGGAGGACTGGAATTCGAATAAAATGAAGATTAATAAGAAAAATAAGAATAAACCCACTCCAAACCAGAATACACAAAAAAAATCAAAAGGGAAAACAGGAAATATTGATTCATCTAAGAAATTCCAGTCCTCCACCTCCCTCCTTAATCTCGTGTAACCCACTCCATGTTTATGGAATAAAGCACAATCTCCTTCAAGGAAAAACAGGGTGAGTGCCGTCTTTTCTTCTATAATTCATGTATATAGAATTGTGTTTGCACCTGGGCCATTAGTACTTCTAGCAGCCAGCCAACCATTGTACACACCTTACACTACGTGTGTGTGCATCTATGTTTCAGATTTATTAATTAGCTGCTTTAATTAAAGATATATGTTATTACATGTGTGAAAATAAAGCTAAAGTATTCTTATGCAAGACAGACAGCTCTAAGTACTGGTGAATATATATGTTTGTGTTGATCCAACTAAATAAACTACGGTATACATATTGTTAACTACTGCCTGGTCTAGTTGTATGATTGAAATATTCAATATATGGTGTATGTATATGTATGTAATTATAAGGCTATAAAGATTTGCTATCTGTGCGGTTGCTTTTAACTTTGTACTGCACCTTTCATACTCACTTTTGATCACCTGAATAAAATAAAGTTTTACATGCAAATATGGACGTTGACTGGTTTTTGGTTTGGTGCTGTAAAAATTACGGTTCATCTGTAGTCTTAAGGTACCGTTACACGGCACATCATTAACAATGTTGCTGATACGTCACGGGTTTGGAGGCGTACCAGCAACATCATTAGGACATCGTCGTGTGTAACACCGATATTCAACAACGATAAGTTGTTGGATCGTTGATCGCAGGTTTGGGAACATGTTCTCAAACCTGACGATCAATGATCCACCAACCTGGTAGATCGGTTTGTGTGACACCGTGATAACTATGTCGTGGACAACTTCGCCCATTCACACCAATGAGCAGGGATCGTTCACTGGGTTTGCAAACGATACCTGCTAACATTGTTGGTGAGTCGTCCACGATACCTAGACGTGTGACATTTCACCAACAATGTCAAGACGATGTCTGTAACGACCCGCGCCCACGAGATCATTGCAGACATCGTTCCAACGTTGTGCCGTGTAATGGTACATTTAGATAGATGCACCTGGGAGACTCTAGTGTCTAGGGTGAACCTGACAGCCCCAGACCAGATCTGGCTGGACACAGAACCAGAGGGCCAATTATGCCCTCCGGTCCGGTGTGCAGCCGAATCGCTCATTTGCAGCCGCAGCTGCTGATAATTCAAAATCCCGGCTAGCTCCCCGCGGTCCTGCACTGTCAGCAGGGGACAGCTTGGGGTGCTGAAGTTCAGCGCCAGCCGGCTCCCGGGTGTGGCTCCAGGGCGATCCAGCACCATATACCGCCATTGTGGGCGCCGGATCGCGAGGATCAGCTTTTTTACCCCGGACACAAAAATGCTGCATGCAGCATTTTTGTGCCCGGGAGGAAAATCCAAATCCTCCCGGATTCTCCCAAACAGATGGAAACTGGATGGCAGATAGCTGCCATCCGGTCCCATAGCATACTATGTGGCCGAAATCCGGTTCAGGGCTCTCAGGTTCACCCCTGACAGCCCCTGATCGGATTGCACCATGGTGTGAAGCCGGCCTTACGCTGGTTTCACACTTCAGTTTTTCACTGATCAGTGTCCATCAGGTTTGTGTGTCAAAACCAGGAGAGGAACTTGCAGAGAAAAACTATAAATGAAAGATTGACACCTGTTCTGAGTTTTGGAGACAGTCCTGGTTTTCACACACAAACCTAATCTGGGAAAAACTACAGGAAAAATGACTGCATGGTGCTCTGAGGATAGGTACTCAGGGCACGGCCATGGATTTCCCAGGGATGAGCGGTACACACAGGGCACGGCCATGGATTTCCCAGGGATGAGCGGTACACACAGGGCACAGGGATAGATTTCCCAGGGATGAGCGGTACACACAGGGCACAGGGATGGATTTCCCAGGATGAGTGGTACACACAGGGCACGGCCATGGATTTCCCAGGGATGAGCGGTACACACGTGGCACAGGGATGGATTTCCCAGGGATGAGTGGTACACACAGGGCACAGGGATGGATTTCCCAGGGATGAGTGGTACACACAGGGCACAGGGATGGATTTCCCAGGGATGAGTGGTACACACAGGGCACAGGGATGGATTTCCCAGGGATGAGCGGTACACACAGGGCACAGGGATGGATTTCCCAGGGATGAGTGGTACACACAGGGCACGGCCATGGATTTCCCAGGGATGAGTGGTACACACAGGGCACAGGGATGGATTTCCCAGGGATGAGTGGTACACACAGGGCACAGGGATGGATTTCCCAGGGATGAGTGGTACACACAGGGCACAGGGATGGATTTCCCAGGGATGAGTGGTACACACAGGGCACGGCCATGGATTTCCCAGGGATGAGCGGTACACACAGGGCACAGGGATGGATTTCCCAGGGATGAGTGGTACACACAGGGCACAGGGATGGATTTCCCAGGGATGAGTGGTACACACAGGGCACAGGGATGGATTTCCCAGGGATGAGTGGTACACACAGGGCACAGGGATGGATTTCCCAGGGATGAGTGGTACACACAAGGCACAGGGATGGATTTCCCAGGGATGAGCGGTACACACAGGGCACAGGGATGGATTTCCCAGGGATGAGCGGTACACACAGGGCACAGGGATGGATTTCCCAGGGATGAGCGGTACACACAGGGCACAGGGATGGATTTCCCAGGGATGAGCGGTACACACAGGGCACAGGGATGGATTTCCCAGGGATGAGTGGTACACACAGGGCACAGGGATGGATTTCCCAGGGATGAGTGGTACACACAGGGCACAGGGATGGATTTCCCAGGGATGAGCGGTACACACAGGGCACAGGGATGGATTTCCCAGGGATGAGCGGTACACACAGGGCACAGGATGGATTTCCCACGGATGAGTGGTACACACAGGGCACAGGGATGGATTTCCCAGGGATGATGGGTACACACAGGGCACAGGGATGGATTTCCCAGGGATGAGCGGTACACACAGGGCACAGGGATGAATTTCCAGGGATGAGCGGTCACACACAGGGATGGATTTCCCAGGGATGAGTGGTACACACAGGGCACAGGGATGGATTTCCCAGGGATGAGCGGTACACACAGGGCCAGGGATGGATTTCCCAGGGAATGAGCGGTACACACAGGGCACAGGGATGGATTTCCCAGGGATGAGCGGTACACACAGGCACAGGATGGATTTCCCAGGGATGAGCGGTACACACAGGGCACAGGGATGGATTTCCCAGGGATGAGCGGTACACACAGGGCACAGGGATGGATTTCCAGGGATGAGCGGTACACACAGGCACAGGGATGGATTTCCCAGGGATGAGCGGTACACACAGGGCACAGGGATGGATTTCCCAGGGATGAGCGGTACACACAAGGGCACAGGGATGGATTTCCCAGGGATGAGCGGTACACACAGGGCACAGGGATGGATTTCCCAGGGATGAGCGGTACACACAGGGCACAGGGATGGATTTCCCAGGGATGAGTGGTACACACAGGGCACAGGGATGGATTTCCCAGGGATGAGTGGTACACACAGGGCACAGGGATGGATTTCCCAGGGATGAGTGGTACACACAGGGCACAGGGATGGATTTCCCAGGGATGAGTGGTACACACAGGGCATAGGGATGGATTTCCCAGGGATGAGTGGTACACACAGGGCACAGGGATGGATTTCCCAGGGATGAGTGGTACACATAGGGCACAGGGATGGATTTCCCAGGGGATGAGCGGTACACACAGGGCACAGGGATGGATTTCCCAGGGATGAGCGGTACACACAGGGCACAGGGATGGATTTCCCAGGGATGAGCGGTACACACAGGGCACAGGGATGGATTTCCCAGGGATGAGCGGTACACACAGGGCACAGGGATGGATTTCCCAGGGATGAGCGGTACACACAGGGCACAGGGATGGATTTCCCACGGATGAGTGGTACACACAGGGCACAGGGATGGATTTCCCAGGGATGAGTGGTACACACAGGGCACGGGATGGATTTCCCAGGGATGAGCGGTACACACAGGGCACAGGGATGGATTTCCCAGGATGATGGTACACACAGGGCACAGGGATGGATTTCCCAGGGATGAGTGGTACACACAGGGCACAGGGATGGATTTCCCAGGGAATGATGGTACACACAGGGCACAGGGATGGATTTCCCAGGGATGAGTGGTACACACAGGGCACAGGATGGATTTCCCAGGATGAGTGGTACACACAGGGCAGGCATGATTTCCCAGGGATGAGCGGTACACACAGGGCACAGGGATGGATTTCCCAGGTGATGAGCGGTACACACAGGGCACAGGGATGGATTTCCCAGGGATGAGCGGTACACACAGGGCACAGGGATGGATTTCCCACGGATGAGTGGTACACACAGGGCACAGGGATGGATTTCCCAGGGATGAGTGGTACACACAGGGCACGGCCATGGATTTCCCAGGGATGAGCGGTACACACAGGGCACAGGGATGGATTTCCCACGGATGAGGGTACACACAGGGCACAGGGATGGATTTCCCAGGGATGAGCGGTACACACAGGGCACGGCCATGGATTTCCCAGGGATGAGCGGTACACACAGGGCACAGGGAATGATTTCCCAGGGAAGAGCGGTACACACAGGCACAGGGATGGATTTCCCAGGGATGAGCGGTACACACAGGGCACAGGGATGGATTTCCCAGGGATGAGCGGTACACACAGGGCACAGGGATGAATTTCCCAGGGATGAGCGTACACACAGGGCACAGGGATGGATTTCCCAGGGAATGAGCGGTACACACAGGGCACAGGGATGAATTTCCCAGGGATGAGCGGTACACACAGGGCACAGGGATGGATTTCCCAGGGGATGAGCGGTACACACAGGGCACAGGGATGAATTTCCCAGGGATGAGCGGTACACACAGGGCACGGCCATGGATTTCCCAGGGATGAGCGGTACAACACAGGGCACAGGGATGGATTTCCCAGGGATGAGCGGTACACACAGGGCACAGGGATGGATTTCCCAGGGATGAGCGGTACACACAGGGCACAGGGATGGAATTTCCCAGGGATGAGCGGTACACACAGGGCACAGGGATGGATTTCCCAGGGATGAGCGGTACACACAGGGCACAGGGATGGATTTCCCAGGGATGAGGGTACACACAGGGCACAGGGATGAATTTCCCAGGGATGAGCGGTACACACAGGGCACAGGGATGGATTTCCCAGGGATGAGCGGTACACACAGGGCACGGCCATGGATTTCCCAGGGATGAGCGGTACACACAGGGCACGGCCATGGATTTCCCAGGGATGAGCGGTACACACAGGGCACAGGGATAGATTTCCCAGGGATGAGCGGTACACATAGGGCACAGGGATGGATTTCCCATGGGGCGCCATTGTCTTATCCACAATGCAGAGCCCATGAATGAACCTATGGGACATGGAGGCACCTGCTGGCTGGACTCCGTGCTCCTCCTCTTCCTCTCCACCTGGGAGCCGGGCTCACAGGACGCCGACCTCCTCCTCTTCTTCTTCTCCTTGGAGCTCTTCTTACCTCCGGTCATGGCTGCCCGTGTAGTGACACCAGTACACTGTGTCTCTGGGGACCACACAGGAAAACAAGCAGCTCCCACATCACACTACAGTACAGTATGGTGCACTCCTTCCCGCCAATCAGAGAGCTGCAATCAGGCAGATGTCCTAAGCGAGATTCCGTACACAAACAGGACTTCATGACGTCATGACGCACGTGAGGGTGAAGCCAGAAGAACCGTGTTAAGTGAGGGCAAATCTTGACGACTGTAAAACTAATTGGAAACCGTACACGGCGCTCTGTGGAGCATAGTCACGATTGTTAGAATTAATGGCTGTAATTTACTGAGGAAAAACTAAAGCTGTGGAAACCATAGGACAGCGCCATTTCCGGTCATCTGTGGCGGCTGAAGGCGACAGAGGCTCCCAGATCACGTGACTCGAGCATGGATGAGAAAAGAGTGAGTATTACTGGATACATGGACACCAGGGTGACGATATGTGGTGGAGCCGCCGTTGCATGGAGACCAGGGTGACGATATGTGGTGGAGCCGCCGGTGCATGGAGACCAGGGTGACGTATGTGGTTGGAGCCGCCGGTGCATGGAGACCAGTGTGACGGATGTGGTGGAGCTGCCGGTGCATGGAGACCAGGGTGATGGTATGTGGTGGAGCCGCCGGTGCATGGAGACCAGGGTGATGGTATGTGGTGGAGCCGCGGTGCATGGAGACCAGTGTGACGTATGTGTTGGAGCAGCTGGTGCATGGAGACCAGGGTGATGTAATGTGGTGGAGCGCTGGTGCATGGAGACCAGGGTGATGGTATGTGGTGGAGCCGCTGGTGCATGGAGACCAGGGTGACGGTATGTGGTGGAGCTGCCGGTGCATGGAGACCAGGGTGAAGGTATGTGGTGGAGCCGCGGTGCATGGAGAACCAGGGTGAGGTATGTGGTGGAGCCGCCGGTGCATGGAGAACAGGGTGATGGTATGTGGTGGAGCGCCGTGCATGAGACCAGGGTGACGGTATGTGGTGGTGCCGCTGGTGCATGGAGAACAGGGTGACGGTATGTGGTGGAGCCGCTGGTGCATGGAGACCAGGGTGATGGTATGTGGTGGAGCTGCTGATGCATGGAGACCAGGGTGATGGTATGTGGTGGAGCTGCTGTGCATGGAGACCAGGGTGATGGTATGTGGTGGAGCCGCCGGTGCATGGAGACCAGGGTGACGATATGTGGTGGAGCCGCTGGTGCATGGAGACCAGGGTGACGGTATGTGGTGGAGCTGCTGGTGCATGGAGACCAGGGTGACGGTATGTGGTGGAGCCGCTGGTGCATGGAGACCAGGGTGAGGTATGTGGTGGAGCCGCGGTGCATGGAGACCAGGGTGATGGTATGTGGTGGAGCGCGGTGCATGGAGACCAGGGTGATGGTATGTGGTGGAGCGCCGGTGCATGGAGACCAGGGTGACGTATGTGGTGGAGCCGCGGTGCATGGAGACCAGGGTGACGTATGTGGTGGAGCTGCTGGTGCATGGAAGACCAGGGTGATGATATGTGGTGGAGCGCTGGTGCATGGAGACCAGGGTGATGGTATGTGTTGGAGCTGCTGGTGCATGAAGACCAGGGTGATGTATGTGGTGGAGCTGCTGGTGAATGGAGACCAGGGTGATGGTATGTGGTGGAGCTGCTGGTGCATTAGACCAGGGTGAGTATGTGGTGGAGCTGCTGGTGCATGGAGACCAGGGTGATGGTATGTGGTGGAGCTGCTGTGAATGGAGACCAGGGTGATGGTATGTGGTGGAGCTGCTGGTGCATGGAGACCAGGGTGAGGTATGTGGTGGAGCCGCGGTGCATGGAGACCAGGGTGAGGTATGTGGTGGAGCCGCCGGTGCATGGAGACCAGGGTGAGGTATGTGGTGGAGCCGCCGGTGCATGGAGACCAGGGTGATGGTATGTGGTGGAGCTGCCGGTGCATGGAGACCAGGGTGACGGTATGTGGTGGAGCCGCCGGTGCATGGAGACCAGGGTGACGTATGTGGTGGAGCCTGCCGGTGCATGGAGATCAGGTGACGGTATGTGGTGGAGCCGCCGGATGCATGGAGACCAGTGGTGATGGTATGTGGTGGAGCCGCCGGTGCATGGAGACCAGGGTGATGATATGTGTGGAGCTGCCGGTGCATGAAGACCAGGGTGATGATATGTGTGGAGCTGCTGGTGCATGGAGACCAGGGTGATGTATGTGGTGGAGCTGCCGGTGAATGGAGACCAGGGTGATGGTATGTGGTGGAGCTGCCGGTGCATGGAGACCAGGGTGATGGTATGTGGTGGAGCTGCGGTGCATGGAGACCAGGGTGATGGTATGTGGTGGAGCCGCCGGTGCATGGAGACCAGGGTGATGGTATGTGGTGGAGCCGCCGGTGCATGGAGACCAGGGTGATGGTATGTGGTGGAGCCGCCGGTGCATGGAGACCAGGGTGATGGTATGTGGTGGAGCTGCCGGTGCATGGAGACCAGGGTGATGATATGTGGTTTGGAGCTGCTGGTGCATGAAGACCAGGGTGAGTATGTGGTGGAGCTGCTGGTGCATGGAGACCAGGGTGAGATATGTGGTGGAGCTGCTGGTGAATGGAGACCAGGGTGATGGTATGTGGTGGAGCTGCTGGTGCATGGAGACCAGGGTGATGGTATGTGGTGGAGCCGCGGTGCATGGAGACCAGGGTGATGATATGTGGTGGAGCCGCCGGTGCATGGAGACCAGGGTGACTGGTATGTGTGGAGCTGCCGGTGCATGGAGACCAGGGTGACGGTATGTGGTGGAGCTGCTGGTGCATGGAGACCAGGGTGACGTATGTGGTGGAGCCGCCGGTGCATGGAGACCAGGGTGACGGTATGGTGGAGCCGCGTGCATGGAGACCAGGGTGATGGTATGTGGTGGAGCCGCCGGTGCATGGAGACCAGGGTGAAGGTATGTGGTGGAGTGTGGCCGGTGCATGGAGACCAGTGTGACGGTATGTGGTGGAGCTGCCGGTGCATGGAGACCAGGGTGATGGTATGTGGTGGAGCCGCGGTGCATGGAGACCAGTGTGACGGTATGTGGTGGAGCTGCGGTGCATGGAGACCAGGGTGATGGTATGTGGTGGAGCCGCTGGTGCATGGAGACCAGGGTGACTGATGTGGTGGAGCTGCTGGTGCATGGAGACCAGTGGTGACGGTATGTGGTGGAGCTGCTGGTGCATGGAGACCAGGTATGGTATGTAGTGGAGCGCTGGTGCATGGAGTCCAAGGTGACGGTATGTGGTGGAGTCGCCTGGTGCATGGAGTCACAGGTGAGGTATGTGGTGGAGCAGCTGGTGCATGGAGACCAGGGTGACAGTATGTGGTGGAGTCCGCGGTGCATGGACACCAAGGTATTGGTATGTGTGGAGCCAGCTGGTGCATGGAGTCCAAGGGTGACGGTATGTGGTGGAGTCGCCGGTGCATGGAGTCCAGGTGACGGTATGTGGTGGAGCAGCTGGTGCATGGAGACCAGTGTATGTGGTGGAGCAGCTGGGGCATGGAGACCAGGCTGACGGTATGTGCTGGAGCTGCTGGTGCATGGACACCAGGCCACAAACGGGAAGTGATATCACCAACCATTCCCATTTTATTTAGGTGATCATATAAATGGCCCACCATGTACAATATCGTCGTTGCCTGTGCAGAGTGCAGCAGAGGAGATGAGTTGGTCAATAGCTGCTGCGCTCTTCATAGGCAGCAACCAAGATGACAAAGCTGACTTTATTATACTAAGAGCCTTGTCATATGGTTGGGTGGGCACTGTCTTAACAAGAAGTGCCTAGGTGCAGTGGAGTCCTGCATGGAGAGACTTTTGCACCCCTATAGACATTGACCCCTGGGGCAATTGCCCTTCTTTTCCCCCACACTATGCTACTACTGAGTACCAAAGTCTGATGGAGCCTTGTACATGAAAAAGTCTGTATCTGGAAGGGTGTGTAGTTTTATGGAGCTGTAATGTGGTTGAATATCACAATATTTACTTCCTATTTAGCTACATTCACACAGCCATATACAGCCCTTTTGAGGACCATTTATTTGAATGAAGATTTTATAATCCAGCTTTTTCCCTGCACAATGTGTGACAATGGGTGAAAAATGTATGCTATACTAGTCTATATTTGGTAAAGCTTACTGTGTGCAGTGCCTACTTATGGGTGAGTATCACAGGCCTGGATCTGTGGCCCATATATGGTGCTCACTAACGGAATTATCACTTACATACCAAATATTTATTTCATTATTTCCAGCTCTGACATTTTTTACTTTTCTCTTAGGAACCCCCACTTGTTCCTCAGGTTCCCATCATTCGTCTACCCCGGCCACCCTCACCTTCTGGCCGTGGTTTTGATCCAGCCTCACCTCGAGCTCTGGCACACCATGGCTCTGATGGTCATCAGAAAATACGCTCTGATCTTCGCCTACGCTTTCTTCGCAGCCTTCTTGCCTCTGCGGGTCTTCCGGTCACGTTCACGCTTTACCAGCGTGTCACAGTTACTGCTGAGCGGTTCAACACCTGTGATATAGAGGGACATAATTTCCAGGTGTCTAACCTGCAAACGCCCTTGGGTGTGCAAAAGGAGGCACTCATTCGTGGGCAGGATATAATATCTTACTCGTTTCAGCTGTAAGAGACCACTACTTTGTGCATGAATAAATGGTGCATTGTACATACAGCCAGTGACTATGGTGCAGTGTTTTATTTCAGCTTTATAGGGTAAAGTTCCAGGTGTTAGACCTCTAGATCAGCACAGATGCATAGAATGGTGCACATATCGCACTTAGGTTTCGTCCTGCAGACCCTAATGGGGTTGTCACCTGCATCAATATTGCATGCAATATCGCTGCTGCACATGACGTTGCAGCGATATTGACATGTGACAGGGCGCAACAACCAGCGATAAATCACTGGTTGATGTTCACCAGGTTTTAGAACCTGCTCTAAAACCTGGTGATGGACGCCCGGTGGACACGCAGCATCGCTGCGGGTGACACCGGGAGACTAGCAAGAAGCCAGCTCCGAGCGCCTCTCAGCAAGCGCTGGGAGCTGGTATCCATGGTAAACAGCGGGTAACTAAGCGCCAAACGTCGCTTAGTTACCCACTTGTTTACATGGTTACCAGCATTCTTGCTGGTACTGATTGCTGGTCTGCCTTGTGTGACAGCTCACCAGCGATCAGCCTTCAATGTCGCCAGCGATGAGATTGCGTGACATCCCCATTAGGTGCCTATATAAGGAACTATATTCTCCATTAGAAGCAATGCTTCTAGAGACTACAGTGCTGTGGAAATTAATTGGGACAAAGCAAGTTTTTCTTGCATTGGTTTTACTATTTCTGATAAGTGTTTTATCAGTTCTTGGTGTCGTTTCCCTTTTTCTTCCACATTTCCCTTTTCGTTTTGGAGAAAACGATCCAATTTCATTGTGTGTGCGAATTATTCTTGAAACGGTAGATTGTCCAATACCAACGGTGGAAGCGATTTCTCTTACAGTCAGACTTGTATGTTCATTAAGAGTAATAATTCTAGAGGAAAAAGATTCCAGCGAGAGAATCTCCAGTTGCAGAATTTATTGTGCATATATAAAACCTTCAATCCATCTCACTGTTTGGATTGAAGCTTTTATATATGCACAATAAATTCTGCAACTGGAGATTCTCTCGCTGGAATCTTTTTCCTCCAATATCGTTTACTGACCCCAGGACGGCGTCCATGCGAGCTAGTATCCAAGCGGGGCAGGACTATACTATCAGCTGGAGAGCTGTCTTACCCTCTCCCCCCTTTTCCTAATAATTCTAGACCTCTTCCGTGGAGTAACATCCATTTTTACAGGCACGAATCACACTGAGAGAAAAAGTACACTAAACCACTCCTCACAGAAACAAGCTCTCAACTGAAGCTGAGGGGGCAGCTAGCTGTTATTTTCTGACTAAAACCAGTCAAACCACATTTTGTTACTCAAGATTGTACACTCACACCTATGCAAAGCAGTTAAAACTGGTTTGAATCACTGACTGGTAACCCCAACGTATGATTTAACTTAAAAAATACTTTTCTCCTTCGCCTCATTGGGGACACAGAACCATGGGTGTTATGCTGCCGTCCACTAGGAGGCGACACTAGGCAGAATCTGAAAAAGAGTTAAGTGGCTCCTCCTCTGCTGTATACACCCCCTGGAGCAGGCATTGCCTCTTCAGTTTTTGCTTAGTGTCGATAGGAGGCACACACAAATTTTATTGCTCCTAAAATTTTTCACTTTTTGAATTTTTTACTTCAAGAAGAAGAAAAGTGGGTCTCTGACGTGACTCCTGGCATGGTCCTTCCTCGGCCACCCACGGTTGGGGCGTCTGGTTGAGGTCGACTTTTCCCCCTAACATGCCGCTCCTTTCTCGGCCCCCCAATGTTGGGGGCGCTGGGTTAAGGTTGAGACAACGGTCCTCCTTCCCCATTTCCCCACTGTTGGGGTCATTGGGTTGAGGTCGAGGTGACGGACAAGGCCTCTTATGGTGGAGCAGCATCCCTCCCTAAATACCCCTTTGGGGTTCATTTAGGTTGAGACACCACAGGTAGAGTCAGCAGGTGCAGCACTCGGAACACCCCAGGAGTCCTCAGCCCTACTGAGCCACTCCATGGACGTCAACGGCAGCGTTTTCGCCGCAGTACACCCAGGACTCACAGCCTCGCTGTGTACTCCTGAGGGTGCCAAGGGACCAGCAGTGGGGCAGCCAGCATCCCTCCCTAATCACCCCTCCGGGGCCATTAGGTTGAGACACTAGAGGCCACAGGCTACAGGTCGGCTGCAGCGTAACCCAGAAGCCTCAGCCAGGCTGAGTGCTTCTGATGGGCTCACATCCCAAGGCTGCAGCACATCCTAGGAGCCCCAGCCCTGCTGTGTGCTCCTGGTGGGGCCGGAGGACATCGTGCCGGCAGTGCAGGCACCTATTACCAGGGAGCACAGACTCCCTATGTCCCTGCAGACCAGCACCTACCCCTGGAAGCCGGCACCTGCATATACGGCCATATCCCAGGAGACCCAGACTTGGGGCTCTCCGGCGGGAGCCGCCACCACAATGGCGCCACAATGCCCGGGGGTTCAGCAGCTGCCTTTGTCTGCCGGCAACTGTATGTATGGCTGAAAACCAGGAGACCCAGTCCCTGGGTTCTCCTGTGAGGGACAGCGCCGCACTATACCTGGGGTCCGCGGCGATCCGGCTCCGTTCCGGCCCCTTCGCGCCGGCAGGGCCCCATCTGCGGCAGGTGAATATTACTAGAGGCCGCGGCTTCGGCCTAGATAACGAGGCCGCCGCCGGATGACGCATTCAGCATCATGGAGGGGCGGAACGGAGCGTGCAGGCCACTGTGGAGCACAGATTCAATTTCCCTGCACGCTTCGCCTCCCTCCTGGGTTCTTCTACAGCCCTCTCCTGCGGCCATGATGGGGGCAATCTGATAGTATCATGGCAGATAGCCATATAATAAAGCAATATTAGGGCATCTTCCCCGCATCCAGTAATTAATGCACTGATCCCTGCACTTCAGATTCAAGTGCAGGGTACATTATACAGCCCCTCATGATGCTCGGAGCCCCACTATTCTTGGGGCCCATATGCACTGGAAGCCCCACAGGACCTCTTCCCTGCCACAGCATGCAGGCACACAGGGGAAAGGGGCTGTACAGTAGCCTGCCCGTGGGGTACCAGTCTGTGGTGTCCGTAGTGCCCTCATCAATGTCATGGGAACCGATATGTTTCATCCTCGACTCCCACTGTAGGGTGGCACGGTTGAGGTCGAGATTCCATGTCATATGCCGCCCTCCTTCCCCAGAATTCCCTGGGAATACTAGGTTGAGGAGACATCCCCGAATCCTCCAGCCATGTTGTCCAGCAGTACTTACGGCGCAGGGTCTCACACTGCACACACTCTGCAATGAAGCCAAGCAGGGCTCCCTCCCTGCCGCAGCTCTGCATGTTTTTTCCTCTGCAGCACAAAGCATTGTAGCCTGGAGAATAATGACCTGGACCTTGCACCTGCGGGTTGCCAAGTTCAAATCCCCTACACCTGTGTGTGTGTATGTATGTGTGTGTATATATATATATATATATATATATATATATCCCAGAAATACATATATTTGTATGTAAAGTGCTACGGAATTAATAGCGCTATATAAATGGATAAATATTATAATTATTATTACATTATGACCAGAGGCTTAGCATACTTCCTCCCGACTGCGGCTCCACACAGGACATAGGACATGTGATGTGGGCAATAATGCCACAGTAAATGCGCTACAGGCAGCAGCCCAGTCCTGCCCTCAGAAGGCCCATCTGACCACGTCTCAGACCGGGATCTCGATACGTCCTTAGTCCTAGAGCCGCCAGACTGACGCTCTATTGGAAGTTCTAAGATATCTCTGTAGCCTCAGTCTCTCACAGGCCTCCCATATCCCAGGGACGTCTGTCCAGAAGACAACTGGTCACATTGCTTTCAGATGCCATGGGAAACAAAAGCATTTCCCTCCCTCAGTGCACAGCCAGGCGGTCATTCAAGCGCCGTCAGCAAACTGCATTCCATTCAGAATTCATTCGGCTAGTTCACGTCTAGACTGACACGGACAAGATTCGCTTCAGTCGGGGCAGCGACAGCCATCACAGCATTAGCAGGTCGACCGATATTGAATGCCTCGTCCGCCGACCTACTCTGACGACGCAGGCAACTCGAGTCGCCACCTCAGCTGACTACCTATTGCGCGCAGCCCTGCACGCTGCCAATTGCTCAGCAATAGCAGCTCACAATGCCGTTCCCTTAGACGTGCCCTCTGGTTACGTGGAGGTACGAACGGACGTAGTCTCCAAGAAGCCCCTCAGTTTTTTTTTCCATTCCTCAGAGGACACCTGTTCGAAGAACAGCTGGACAAGTTAACTTCAGATGCTAAGAAAGACAAGGGCACTTCCCTCCATCAGTGCAAACCAGGACGACCGTTCCTTTCAGAATTCATTAAGGTCGGTCAAGACTTAGACCGACACTGACGAGTACTCGGTCGCCACGCAGGTACCTGTCCCAGGATACCCAGAAGGGTAGCTCATCCTGACAAGAGTCAGTCTCACCAATCCGAGACCAAATCGTCTCCACTGCCTAAAGGCTCAAGTACTTTTCCACGCAGTAAAGTCTCTCCTCATTTCAGGAGTCGCTGTAACCGTATCACGCAAAGAGCGTTTTCCAACCTGTGGTCCAATCAGGAAGGTACAGTACGATTCGTAAACTAACATGTCCGGATAACATATCCCACATGGTATCTCCACTCCAAGTTGCTTCCAAGGAACAATAAATATTCCTTGCGCACATAGATATACAGGACGCCTACCTGTATATTCTTATGCAGCTAGTGACCGAAAGTTCCATCAGATTTGCATTCAAATAGGAATAATATTAATTAGTGGCACTCCCGTTTCGACTTAACTACAGCTCCTTAAAGCGATCCTAAACCCAGAAACTGACCCCCCCTTATCTTTAGACCTGTCCCTGCACCCCCTCTTACCATTTCTAGCTATCCCTTTTGCATAAAAAATCGCTTTTGTAAAGTAAGAGAAAAGTATATAATAGTTTGGCCTGTGTGAGTTCTCCGTTTCTGTTTAAAGCCGCAGATAGGCGTGCCTGTCTGCTGCTGCCTGATAATTATTCACGCCCTGCTCTGCTTGCTGCTTTTGTGAGTGTGTGGCCGCGTCATGAAAGGGGCGGGGCTAAATCGCGTGATGCCGGAGCCCCGCCCCCTTTCATGACGCGGCCACACACTCACAAAGGCAGCAAGCAGACAAGGGCGTGAATAATTATCAGGCAGCAGCAGACAGGCACGCCTATCTGCGGCTTTAAACAGAAACGGAGAACTCACACAGGTCAAACTATTATATACTTTTCTCTTACTTTACAAAAGCGATTTTTTTATGCAAAAGGGATAGCTAGAAATGGTAAGAGGGGTGCAGGGACAGGTCTAAAGATAAGGGGGGGTCAGTTTCTGGGTTTAGGATCGCTTTAAGTGCTCACAAAGGTCAGGGCAGACGTCATGACTACCCCTCACTCCAGGGGTGTCATCATCCTTCCGTACTTGGACGTTCTGCCTATCCAAAACTCCAATCCTCGCGGACTGCGAACATAGTGTCTTCAGCACTGTAGACACTATAACAACCTCCACAATTCTACTCCTGTTCCAACAGTTTAATATTTCACAGCTGCATCTCAGACCGCCTTCACACTCTCCATTCTCAATTCATGGAATAAGAACCTGAATCTCGCTACAGGAGTTTTTCACCTGTCGTCTGAAAGTAGGCGGTCTTCCCCCCCCCCCCCCTCCCCTTGGTGGCTCTGGTCACTCTTTCTATCATGCAGGGAAGGCTTTTCGTTCCACCACGCTGAACAGTTTAACCACTATCACAGAACACAAGGCAAATGATCCCGCCCGGATTAAAAAATGCCCATGAATATACGGAAGATTCTGGAAATAGTCCTAGCACTGAAGTCCTTTAGCCAATGCCACGGCTGTGACATATGTCAGTCACTAGGGCAGAACCTGAAGTCTCCAGGCAACGGATGAAGTTCATCACGTACTTCACTGGGCGGAATCCATGAACTCAGTACTATCAGCCGGTCACATACTGGCTGTAGACGACCGGGAAGTGGATTTCGTCACCCGCAAGGGGATTACCTTACGGGAGTGTTTCCCACACACTCACGTTGTCCCATGAATCTACCGGTGCTAGGGAACCCCGGAGGAGGAACTCATGAATCCAGCCTTCATGACCAGGTCTTATGACCCACAGTCATTGGGACCACACACACCAGTCCAGGGATTGATCCGTTTCTGTCTGTCACTTATAGCAGCCGTACCATGGCGCTTGCCAGACTGTCCAACCAGACAGTCCAGACTCACTCTCTCAAGACATGTTATACCATCGGAATTCCTCAACTCTGTATTGACGGCATGTTTCTTGAGACCTGGGTCTTAACCCAAGCTGGTTGTTCTTAGGGTATTGTGGCGAACATTATCAGAGCGAGGAAACCAGCTTCCTCAAACATTTACCATCGCACATGAATATTTGTTTTTTGGTTGCTTGGTGCACCTTTAGAAGCTATTCACTTTGGCCCTATCCCTACCAAGAATTCTAATTTTCCTCAATTCAGGCCTAGACTCAGGCCTGTCCTTGGGTTCTCTCAAGGGGCAGTTTTCAGCCCCTTCCACCTTCTTCCACAAACGTTTTGCTCCCAGACTTCAAGGAAATCCTTCCTTCGAGGTGTCTGCCATTTCATTTCCCCATTCAACAGGCCGCTACTCCCGTGGGACCTAAACCTTGTCCTCACGGCTCTACAAGAACCATCCTTTAAGACTCTACAGGTCACCCCCCTTACCATTCTCATACTAACAGTGGTGGTTTTTGATGGCAATTACTTTTTCTTGCAGAGTATTGGAACTTACAGCACTCTCGGATAAACCTCCTTGTCTGGTCTTCCGCCAAGACAATCTTGCCCTTCGGCCGGTCCCATCCTTTCTTTCACTGGCGGGGTACTTCTTCCGCCTAAATGAAGACCTCTCTCTGCCATCTCTCACCTGGTTCCAGGCCATTGGGGCGTGAAGGCTTTACATATGTAGGACCTCATCAGGGCCCTACGCAT
Source organism: Allobates femoralis (assembly GCA_033576535.1). Lineage (NCBI taxonomy): Eukaryota > Metazoa > Chordata > Amphibia > Anura > Aromobatidae > Allobates > Allobates femoralis. The sequence continues at coordinate 504,321,649 of JARQOC010000003.1, forward strand.
CTATGTATCCAGGACAGCACCTTTTTAGGAAGTTGGATTCTCTCTTACTTCTTCCAGAGGTCCGATATAAAGACATGTCAGCCTCTAAGGCTACTATAGCTAGATGGATTCCACCAACCATCCAAGACGCTTATACCTTCAAAAACCCGCCCCTTCCTGCTGGTGTCGGGGCACATTCTACTACGGCTGTGGGGGCCTCCTAGGCCGTACGGCCCCAGGCGTCAACACAATTAGTGTCATAGGCAACCAGATGGCTCAGCCTACACACATCTACAAGTCACTGCAGTGCTCACACTCAGGCCTTGGCAGACGCAGGTCTGGGTAGATGTGTCCTCCAGGAGGCAGCAGCCCTCCTGTAGGTACATAGTTTTTCGCTGACCATGTTCAGCGTTACTAGTTCCATCGCTTTTCCATCCCAGGGACTGCTTTGGGACATCCCATGGTTCTGTATCCCCCAATGAGGCGAAGGAGAAAAGGAGATTTGTGTACTCACCGTAAAATCCTTTTCTCTTAGCCTCTAATTGGGGGATACAGCTCCCACCCAGGGCCGCACCGTCCATTGGACAGTGTGAGCCCTGTCATTCAGGCGGCAGCCGGCAGGGGGAGCGGCGCCTCAATGCAAGCAGCCTCCCCTGTCATGGCGCCGGCCGCTCACCCCGCGCACCGGAGGTAAGCGGCGACCGCCGGTGGAGAGGCACAGAAGGGGCGGCAGGGGCCCCAGGCATCACTAGCACCCCCCTCCCGGGAATCACGGCCGCGGCCGGCAATCACTGCCGCGGCTCAGGCGGCAGTGGCGAGCCGGTCATTGTAGAAGGGGCGGCAGCCCCAGGCTCCAACAGCACCCCCCCCCCCGTAGTCAGTGCCGCGGCTCAGGCGGCAGTGGGCCTCGGTGCACCCTGCTCCCACCCTTTTGCCCCTTTGGGGCCTTTACTACAGTTCTCATGTTGCTTCTCAACTGTTACAGGGTTAACTGTTTACACATGTTTGCCTGTTTGGCTACAGGCTGTGTTATACTATTATTACTGTTAACTCTTAACTGTTTGCCATGTACCAGTTTGGTTACAGGCCTTGTTACACTGTTATTACCATGTTAACTATTACATGTTTACACAGGTTTGCCTGTTTGGTTACATGCCTTGTACTGTTCTTACTATTATTACTCGGTGAACTCTCCTACTGCTTTAGGACAAAACTGAAGAGGCAATGCCTGCTCCAGGGGTGTATACTGCAGAGGAGGAGCCACTTAACTCTTTTTCAGATTCTGCCTAGTGTCGCCTCCTAGTGGACAGCAGCATAACACCCATGGTTCTGTGTCCCCCAATTAGAGGCTAAGAGAAAAGGATTTTACAGTGAGTACACAAAAATCTCCTTTGTCCCAATTAATTTGCACAGCACTGTAGCACATTTGGAATGTGAGTGACCCAGATCCCATTTACACCTTAAAGGGGTTTGTCAAAGATTAAAATGGTTGTCCATTACTTTTTTTATTGATGACCTTTCTTTAGGTCATCATTATCAGATTGATGTGGGTCCAACACTTGCCATTGCCCATCGATTTTGTGGTACCAGCTGGCCTGTAATAATGTCCCTCGGCCTAATGTTTCCTGTCCTGTAACAATGTCCTACATTCTGCCATTCTTTACACATAAAAGATTCTCACCTGACCTCATACCCTCAGGGTACATCATCCTCTTCCTCCATCACAGCTGGGGTGACACATAACAGTGCTGTCATTGTTGGTCGCAACAAAGGTAGGCCAGTAGCTGGTCTAGGTACTGCGGTACAAAGCCAGTCTCTATTGAATGTTTGTCTATGAACGAACATTAAATAGAAAAGGAGCAGTGATGTTATCAGATCCCTGGATGCAATCAACGCAGGAACCCGAGGGCCACACAATGGAGTCTCAATGACTGCATGTGGCCTACATGTTTGATAGCCCTGGGGGGAGTGAAAGGATTACCATGGGTCGGCATAATGGCCAGTTACAACGTTGTAATGATGTCCGCAACGATCTTGGGGCACGCAGTCGTTTCAAGCAACGTTGGTGAGATGTTACACATGTAGATATCGTGGACAACTCGCCAACGATGTTGTGAGCAGGTATCGTTCGCAAACCCCGCAAATGTTCCCCGCTCATTGCTGTGAATGGGCGAAGTTGTCCACGACATCGTTATCGCAGTGTCACACAGAGCGATGCAGCAGGTTGCTGGAGTTGAGATAGTCAGGTTTTCCAATATGTTGGTAATGCTGTCAACTCCGATCCAACAATTTATCATAGCAACTTGCCAGTCACACGCAACGAGGTTGTAACAATGTCAGTGGTACGCCTTCAAACCCGTGACGTATCAGCGATGTCGTTAACGATGTCATGCAGTGTAACGGGGCCTTAAGTATGTAACTAGTATCTAATCTCAAGAGCATTATATAAATAATTCCAGTTGTGTGATCTCACAGAATTGTGATATTTGTGTGATAACCTTTTTAATGCTTAAGAGCCATGTACCTGGGCAAGATGGGTTTGCAGTTTACTGATTATTTGTCCTTAGAATAGATTCTGAATATCGGATCAGTGGAGGTCCAGCACTCCCAGCGCTCTGCTGTAATTGGAAGCCAGATGCATAAATTGAATACAGCACAGATCTGCTTAATTTGTAGCTGCTTCTGTACAGTACTGCAGATTGCATCCTATCCATGAATGGTAGCAGTCACATTAAATGGACCCAACAGCACAGCTCTGTGTTGCAGATCACCTCCTATCTGTGAATGGTAGCAGTCACATTGAATGGAGCCTAGCAGCACAGCAATGTGTTGCAGATCGCCTCTTATCCGTGAATGGTAGCAGTCACATTGAATGGAGCCTTGCAGCACAGCATTGTGTTACAGATCGCCTCCTATCCGTGAATGGTAGCAGTCATATTGAATGGAGCCGCACAGCACTGTGTTGCAGATCGCCTCCTATCCGTGAATGGTAGCAGTGATATTGAATGGAGCCGCACAGCACTGTGTTGTAGATCGCCTCCTATCCGTGAATGGTAGCAGTCACATTGAATGGAGCCGCACAGCACTGTGTTGCAGATCGCCTCCTATTATCCATGAATGGTAGCAGTCACATTCAATGGCGCCTCACAGCACTGTGTTGCAGATCGCTTCCTATCCGTGAATGGTAGCAGTCACTTTGAATGGCGCCTCACAGCACTGTGTTGCAGATCACTTCCTATCCGTGAATTGTAGCAGTCACTTTGAATGGCGCCTCACAGCACTGTGTTGCAGATCGCCTCCTATCCGTGAATTGTAGCAGTCACATTGAATGGCGCCTCACAGCACTGTGTTGCAGATCGCCTCCTATCCGTGAATTGTAGCAGTCACATTGAATGGCGCCTCACAGCACTGTGTTGCAGATCGCCTCCTATCCGTGAATTGTAGCAGTCACATTGAATGGCGCCTCACAGCACTGTGTTGCAGATCACTTCCTATCGGTGAATGGTAGGAGTCACATTGAATGGCGCCTCACAGCACTGTGTTGCAGATCACTTCCTATCGGTGAATGGTAGGAGTCACATTGAATGGCGCCTCACAGCACTGTGTTGCAGATCGCCTCCTATCGTGAATGATAGCAGTCACATTGAATGGAGCCGCACAGCACTGTGTTGCAGATTGCCTCCTATCGTGAATGATAGCAGTCATATTGAATGGAGTTGTGTTTAGCTCTGCACAATGTTTTCGAAGATACATCACCAATATTAGATGCCCTGAGAACCCCTTTAATGTTGAATGATGAATCAACAAAATAATGCAAAGTGCTATTATATGTATGATAGTGGCCACATGTGATGCCAATTAGGTATTCTCCTTTGAAGGGGCCACAATTGCAGATGAAAGCTAGAACTTGGTGTATAAATCTCATCTACCATTCTAATTACTTGAATAATACAACTGCAATAGGGTTGCAAGACTCCATTACCCCTCCTATTAACCCTGTGTGCACACTCATGCAGGAGCAGAGTGCTTCTGACCAGAGAAGGAGGGGGTCCGGACCATCTATCACATACTGATATGACTAGGGCTTCATCCCTATTCAGGCTCCCCGCATACTCTTAACAGTGGCTTTGGTACCTCCCATCATTGTCCTAACACTGGTTTTGGTGGACCCTTAAATATTGCATGTCTATGCGATTCATAAGAAATAAAAATATTTGCAACACACATTCAGTGCAAAAATGTATTTAAGTAAATTTATATTTTAAAGACAAGACAAACTTTAGCATTCAATCCACAGCATTCAGTGTATTCATGTTATGGTAAAAAAAAATTCAGCTGCAGGGTCTGCCTCTCTCCATAGGTGGTAATGGGAAAAAACTTAGAGAGTATTGAGGAGCAATCTGCAGCACTCGCTAACTTTGGCTGGTTCTGTGACAGACATGTATTTCTTAATCTGAGAGTCAACCCCCAGAGACTTGGCTAACTGCACAGCATTGGAATCATTACTGATCAGCGTCCCAAGGGCCACGAGGAGTCTGAACGCAGCTTCCAGGTCGTGCACCACTTCCAGAACTGTACTGATGGCTGACAGCACCTGGGCTTTCCCTTCTAAGTCCTCCAGCCTATGTAGACAGATGGCATAGTTGAGGATCAGAGTGGCCAGGGCGACATGGATGTTCTTATTGGAAACGGATTTCAGTTCAATGGATTTTGTTATTACACCGTCTCTTTGTGACATCATAAACATCGCGCCTGCTTCAAATGAAAAACAATTACATAATGCCCGAAGAGCAAGCAGCTGATTGGCTTGCCTGCCCGCGGGCCGCATGATCTGGAAGAGGTAGTTGGTGAACGCACTCCCTTCTCTTTCACTGCAGAACATTTCATTGACGGTGGGATTCTTGATAGCTAACCGGAGGATATCTAACGCAGGAAACACTATATCTGGAGTGGAGAGAGAGAGAAATTAGCTTGTCATTTGTGGAAACAGCAAAAACATTAAAATAAAAATCTAATATCTGTAACATATACAGGTAGATTAACCATTCCTATGTGTGGCTCCAGCTTATCCAGAAACAAATGCATTAAAGAATATCACCCCCAAAACTTTAATTATACTTCTAGCAAAGCCATAAAGGGGACCCCACAACAATAATGCCTGTAATATAGATTTTAGGGCTTTGAAAAGGTCCAGAATCAAAAAAGAAATAATTTAATATGTAAATCAAGGCTCCTTGCTCCTAACTGTGGGGCAGGAGTGAAGAAAAAGAGCATGCTCCTTCTCACCTCCAGCTGCTGCAATCACCAGGAACCCTGATTTTGGGTGCCTTCACATTTGCGTTCCCCTCCGCAGCGTTCTGCGGAGGGGAGCCGCAATGTGAGCGCAGCACCGCAAGCCCCTATCTTTATAATGGGAGCGCACGGTGCTGCGTATGACCGTGCGCACCCATTCACTCCCATATGTGATCTGTGTGCAGGCGGACCCTGCGCACAAATCACCCAGTCTCGTCCGCACCAGAAATGCAACATGTCGCATGGGTGATCACATCTGGGAGTGAATGGGTGCGCACGGTCATACGCAGCACTGTGCGCTCCCATTATAAAGATAGGGGCTTGCGGTGCTGCGCTCACATTGCGGCTCCCCTCCTGTGAAGGTAGCGTCACACGCCTCAATATTGCCTGGAGATCTGAAAGGCGATGTGTCGCCCCGGCGAAATTGCCTCAAGGTGGCGGTGTGTGATTGGGTGATTTCGCGGCGATAAATTGCCCAATGCCGTCGCCTGATTGCTGAACAGTGCTCAGTAATGAGGCGATATCGCCAAGGCGATTTTTTCGTGTTTTGGCGTGTGACAGGGCGATAGTAATGGAAAGAGCGATTTCTGGGATTTCCCATAGGCGTGCCTCAGCGTGCTGTAGTCCGCTCCCCATCTGAGATGATTGGTGTGGGCTACTGTGTTCCCATTGGCTGTCAGTTGACACCGCGCCATATTTGAAGAGCTGTCCATTCAGCACCACACACATCTTCAGCTACACAACCGTCCGCAAATTCAGTGCAATTACGCGCGTCATAGAATAGCGCAAGCTATGTTGTCCGCGTGTATTAAGTTGATGTGTGGAGTATAGTGCTACACATGACAGCGCAGATGTTGGGCTACACATCGTAGATGCGTGCCATGGGCCAGTGTGTGTGTTGCAAGAGCCACAATTGACGACACGAGAGTGTATTTGTGACAAACTCTGATAGACAATGGCGTCATGTATTAGCCAGCCTTCCAGAGCAGGCTGACCAATCGTAACGCAGTTGCGTGGTCCAATGAGCGTATGTGGCGTGGTATACACCACTGTGGCACGCCCATCTCCTCACCGCACTGAACATGTACTCCCACATTGTCTTTGTAATTGCGGCGTTTGACGCAGCGATGGAATGAGGCAACATTGGTTCTGCTGTAGGTGAGGTGATTTCCGGAGCGACACGTCGCCTTAGCTTCAGGGCGATATTGCGGCATTTGACACCGCCATCGGCGATCTGAGGCGGGCACAAAAACGTGAGCGCGCACAGTCATATCGCCACACATGGCCTGGCGAGATTGTGGCATATGACGGTACCTTAAAGGTTTGTTTTTTCTGGCCTGCAAAATCTATAGTACAGGTGCGATTATTGCATGTTTACTTTTTTAACTTGTATGTATTACAAAACTCTGTAGTCAATTAGTAGTTTCTGACCCAGCAAAGGCCAATCCTTTTCTACAGTTTAGACATGCAAGTAAACAGATCCAGTGTCCAGGTGTCACATTACCATGTTACCTGCCCTATGCAAATCACCAGTCACTTTAAATACACATTTTAAAGGAGTTGGGGACTTATTTTTACTTAAATGCATGTATTATTTGGGGATAAAAAATAATCTTTGCAACTGAGTTTGATAGGTTTTGCCCTGTAGCTTGTATTATCCACGGTGTATTGCTAGCTGTAGACTGAGTTAACTGAGGTACCAGCAGTGAGTTCACTATGACAGTGACAGGGTTGTGTATCTCCTTTTTCAGAGCTCCTCTCACCAGATATATGGCCACAGACCTCATTCAGATCCAATGTGCAGGGAAACTAATGGAGGGTTTACACGCCGCGATATCGGCGTCCAACTCCGACAAAAAGTCACGTGGTTCGGGAGTTGGACCCGATATCGTTCGCGCGTTGTACGGTTTGAACGTACAATGCGATGCTGGAACGATGCCAAAACGATATCGGGATTGAATGAGCGTGCTCTTCAACCGCCCGATATCGTATGGCCGTTGTAGCCGCATCGTCCCGTGTGACAGCCCAACTCCAATGTGTACGCCGACGCTACCCATTAACTCCCATGTTAAATGGTCGTTACTGGGTTGGTGGGCGTACACATCGGAGAGACGTTGTTTCCCGATATCGCAACGTGTAAATCGCCGATGCGATATCGGGAAAAGCGCACTAAAAATGCGCGCTCCCGCGCCGTTGTATAGCGATATTGTCCCGATATCGGGACGTGTAAACCCACCATAAAAGCTTGTAAAAGCAAAACGGTACTATATTTTTAATGAAACGCAATTATATAATGATTTTTAGCCTGAAATACATGTATTTCAAGGGAAAACTAGCACATGTTAAATCAGATTTTTAGCATTAAGTGTATTTTGTTTTACATTTGACAATTTTGTATTGCATTACACAATCTATTAAAATAATAAAGTGAACTCTCCCAAATCCACCTCCATACACCTTTGGTTCAACAAAGTATATACAGCTCTGGCAAAAATTAAGAGACCACTGCAAAATTTTCAGTTTCTCTGATTTTTCTCTTTATAGGTATATTTTTGAGTAAAATGCACATTGTTCTTTTATTCTATAAACTACTGACATGTCTCCGAAATTCAAAGCTAAACATTTTGTATTTATTTGCAGCAAATGAGAAATGGTCAAAATAATAAAGAAACAATGCTTTCAGACCTCAAATAATGCAAAGAAAACAAGTTCATACTCATTTAGAAACAACAATGATGTCTTCATCCACACATTGATTGACCTAGCATGGGGCATTGTCCTGCTCTAAAAATGCAGTCCTCAGAGTTTGGGAACATTGCCTGAGCAGAAGGAAACAAGTGTTTGTCAAGAATAATTTTGTATGCGGCTTGATTCATACGTCCTTTGCAAAGATTAACCTGCTCAATTCCAGCCTTGCTGAAGCATCCCCAGATCATCACCAATCTTCCGCCAAATTTCACAGTGGGTGCAAGACACTGTAGCTTGTACACCTCTCCAGGTCTCCGTCTAACAATTAGACAACCTGGTGTTGGGCAAAGCTAAAATTAGACTAATCAGAGAAGATTACTTTACTCCAGGTCCTCTATGGTCCAATCCTTATGGTCTTTGGCACACTTCAGCCTGGTTCTCCTTTGCTTCTCATTGATGAAAGGCTTTTTTATAGCTTTACATGACTTGAGCCCTGCCTCTAGGAGCCTGATGCGAACTGTTCTTGCCGTGCACTTCCCCCCAGCTGCCATTTGCCATTCCTTTTGAAGGTCACTTGATGTTATCCTGCGGTTGCGGAGTGACATTTGAATAAGATGGCGGTCATCCCAGTCAGTGGAGAGTCGCTTTCACCCTCTGCCGGTCTGTAGCTTTGTTATCCCCAATCTCTGCTGCTTGACCTTGTTGTAATGGACTGCGGTCTTTGAAATTTTAAGGATGGAGGCAACATGACACTCACTGTATCCCTCTGCTAGTAAAGCCAGAATTGAGCCCTTCTTTTCCAACTCCTTTGGCATGGTTAAAAGTTATTTTTTTATTCAAATTACTTTTGGGCTATTCCTAGCACTTATTTTGCTATCCAGCTTGTCCTATTGCAAGAAAATTGTTAAGAACACAGCAGTGTTTTTTATACTTTCCCTCGTTAAATAAGATTTGGTTCAGGTGATCACCTTATCAGAAGCACATTCAGTAGAACGAGGTGTAGTTTGGTTGGAATTCAACTGACACTGGAATGGAATGGCTGTTATGTAGAGATGGTGATTTTTAGAAAACTGGGCAATGGTCTCTTAATTTTTGCCAGACCTGTATGTACTCCTTAGGAAGAGGGGGGGGAAGTGAGTGCCAGACAGCAGCTCATCGCCCTTAAGACGGAGTGATAGCCTGGTGCTTCTTGCCCCTGACATCAGAGAACCCTCAATAAACATAGATACCGTATATACTCGAGTAGAAGCTTAGTTTTTCAGCACAAATTTTGTGCTGAAAAGTTGAAAAGTTCCCCCCTTGGCTTATACTCGAGTCAGTCAGTATGTGCTGTGGGGATGACCGGGGGCTGGAGGAGTCATGGGGGAGGCTAAAGAGCGAGCAGGAGGTCACTTGGGGCCGCTCATTAGTGTAATGAATATGCACTGCATCCCCCTGTCCATCAGCGGCAGGGAGAGCGGTGCACATTTCATTACACTAAATGATCTGGCCCCCAATCACTGTATGGGGCCCCCGTGCTGCCGCACATAAAACAACAAACCTTTAACTCACTCTCCGCAGGCACCGGATGTCCTCCCTCCAGTCTTCCTGTCTGTATGCTGGCTTCTAATCATGTGACCGACGCAGCAGTGACGTCATTGCTGCTTCGCCGGTCACATGATTAGAAGCTGGCATACAGAGAGGAAGACCGGAGGGAGGACGCCTGGTGCCTGCAGGACATCGGAGGGTGAGTTAAAGGTTTGTTGTTTCATTGTCAGTGCCTGCAGGTGGGGGGCCCTGTACAGTGATGGGGGTATTGTGCCAGCAGGGGAGCTATATACTAGTGATGCGAGAGTGTGCCAGCAAGGAGAACTATATACCAGTGAAGGGGTGTGTGTGCCTGCAGGGGGGCTATACACCAGTGATGGGGGTGTGTGCCAGCAGGGGGGCTATATACCAGTGATGGGGGTGTGTGCCAGCAGGGGGGCTATATACCAGTGATGGGGGTGTGTGCCAGCAGGGGGGCTATATACCAGTGATGGGGGTGTGTGCCAGCAGGGGGGCTATATACCAGTGATGGAGATGTTGTGCCAGTAGGGGGGCTATATACCAGTGATGGGGGGGTGCCAGCAGGGGGCTATACACCAGTGATGGGGGGTGCCAGCGATGGGGGAGTATGCCAGCGGGGGGGCTATATACCAGTGATGGGGGTGTGTGCCAGCAGGGGGGAGGGCATGTACCAGTGATGGGGAATGTGTGCCAGTGATGGAGGGTGCTGTATACCAGGATGGGGGGCTGCAGCATTTCCCACCCTAAGCTTATACTCTAATCAACAAGTTTCCCCAGTCTTTGGGGGTAAAATTAAAGGCCTCGGCTTATACTCGGGTCGGCTTATACTCGAGTATATACGGTAGTCGGCATTTATATGTATGGTGAGCTTTACTCCTTGAAACATAAATACTATACCTTCTGGCCATCTGACCGCCCTCCATAGTGTGTCCACTTGTTGAGCGTTGACCGTTTCTCTTGAGGTATTAACAACTAAGGACAGCAGTTTGTCAAGTCTGATTAAGTCATCTTCAGGCATCTTGTATTCTTCAGGAGCGGACTCGTTCAGTTCTTTCATTTTACCTGAATCCAATGAAACATAATTAACCAACACATGGGAAAGACTGGCCAACATTCAATCTGCAAATGTCTGGGCCCATCATGGCAACTGGGAGGTTAATAATGACAAAACTTCTACTGTCTTCTAAAGTCATCTCAATATAGCCTATCTGCTCCACCAGTCTCAAGTGGATCACAAATAATGGGTGGTGGCCACTTATATTGCTCCTGTTTCCCATCTCCTCAAGTTGACTATACCATTATCTTATATATAAAACCCGAAGGCCACTTCCGTGATGGTCTTCGCCCAGGGCTGGTGACGTCATCCAGTGCACTGTAGCCACGCGCAGCCCGGCTACAGGCAGCGGCACAGGAACGTTCCGATCTCGGAAGTTCCGTGTGCCCTCCAGCCACTCCCCTCCACCCTCTGCCCTCCAGACACTAGCGCACATACTGGGGGGGAGGGGGTTGGAGGGCCCATTGCCCGCCACCTCGGGGGGCCACACCATGGGGGTACCCGTGCTCCCTGCCGCGCGCCTAGAGAGGAGGGAGGGCGGGACTTTCTCTCCTGCAGCTCTGCCCGCCCCTCCTCTCCTCCTACAGTACACCTGATGCCCGGCCCGCGGTGAGTCTGCAGCCCCACACGCTGCTCTGCCCTCCAGCCTGTGTGCCCCCTCTGTCCTCCACCCTGTGTGCACCCCCTGTCCTCTGCCCCCTCCAGCCGTCCTCTGCCGACTCCAGCCGTCCTCTGACCCCTCCAGCCGTCCTCTGCCGACTCCAGCCGTCCTCTGCCGACTCCAGCCGTCCTCTGCCGACTCCAGCCGTCCTCTGCCGACTCCAGCCGTCCTCTGCCGACTCCAGCCGTCCTCTGCCGACTCCAGCCGTCCTCTGACCCCTCCAGCCGTCCTCTGACCCCTCCAGCCTACAGCCCTCCTCTGCCCCCTCCAGCCTACAGCCCTCCTCTGCCCCCTCCAGCCTACAGCCCTCCTCTGCCCCCTACAGCCCTCCTCTGCCCCCTCCAGCCTCCAGCCCTCCTCTGCCCCCTCCAGCCTCCAGCCCTCCTCTGCCCCCTCCAGCCTCCAGCCCTCCTCTGCCCCCTCCAGCCCTCCTCTGACCCCTCCTCTGCCCCCTCCAGCCTACAGCCCTCCTCTGCCCCCTCCAGCCCTCCTCTGCCCCCTCCTCTGACCCCTCCAGCCCTCCTCTGAACCCTCCAGCCCTCCTCTGAACCCTCCAGCCCACAGCCCTCCTCTGACCCTCAGCCTACGCCGTCCTCTGCCGACTCCAGCCCCTCTGCCGACTCCAGCCGTCCTCTGCCGACTCCAGCCGTCCTCTGCCGACTCCAGCCTCCTCTGCCGACTCCAGCCCTCCTCTGCCGACTCCAGCCCTCCTCTGCCGACTCCAGCCCTCCTCTGCCGACTCCAGCCGTCCTCTGCCGACTCCAGCCGTCCTCTGCCGACTCCAGCCGTTCCTCTGCCCCCTCCTCTGCCCCTCCAGCCTACAGCCCTCCTCTGCCCCCTCCAGCCCTCCCTCCTCTGACCCCTCCAGCCCTCCTCTGACCCCTCCAGCCCTCCTCTGACCCCTCCAGCCCTCCTCTGACCTCTCCAGCCGTCCTCTGCCCCCTCCAGCCGTCCCCTGCCCCCTCCAGCCGTCCCCTGACCCCTCCAGCCGTCCCCTGACCCCTCCAGCCGTCCCCTGACCCCTCCAGCCGTCCCCTGACCCCTCCAGCCGTCCCCTGCCCTCTCCAGTCGTCCGGGGGTGGCCACATGTTGACTCAGGATCCAGGCGCCGGAGAAGACGCAGGGTCGGTGGTAAGTATAGCGGAGTGTGTGTGTGTGTATGTGTGTGTATGTGCTGACCACTCTGCCCACGCCGCTGCGCTGACCACTCTGCCCACGCCGCTGCGCTGACCACTCTGCCCACGCCGCTGCGCTGACTAATCTCACCGCGCGCAATGCTAGCCAGTGAGCCACCATATACTCTGCTACCCACAGAGCCGCCTGTATACACACAATTAATTTCACCGCACTACCCTAACTATTAGTAAATAAACTATACATGGATTCTAGACTACCTGATTCTTTAGAATCGGGCTGCCATCTAGTTGTAAATAAACACCTGTACTTTGCGTCACCCCCACCTCATTGTTAGATTGTAGGCTCTTATGAGCAGGGTTGTCATTATTTTGCTTTAATTATTCTATTGCATTATGCTTTGCATTGTATTGTATTGTTTTTTTTTTTGCATCGTATTGCATTTTCTGATAACTGTTTCTTATGATTGTTTAAATATGAACCTCTGAATTTTGATGCGCTGCAGAATATGTTGGCATCTATATAAATAAAGATTATTATTAATATAAAGATTATTATTATTATGGTCTATGTTGATGTGTGAGCACAACAGGGGCAGTGCATGTAACAAACGCCTACCTATCCCAATAGTATTCCTGTTTGCTTAAACAGTACTGCAGCGAACCCCACAGATCCCAAGAACATGGCTCCAAAGGGCTCTGCTTGAAGAGAGCCAAGGCCATGTATAGAAACCTCGTTATATATATATAAATCAAGAAAAATGGGCAGCACTCCAAATTAAATGTGAAAAAAGTGGATACTTGACTGATCCTCAGGTGGTGACGTTTCGACAGTGACCCGTCTTTATCAAGTCTGATAAAGACGGGTCACCGTCAAACGCAAAACGTCACCACCAGAGGATCAGTCAAGTATCCACTTTTTTCACATTTAATTTGGAGTGCTGCCCATTTTTCTTGATTTCTTATTTCGTTTGTTTGGACACTGCTGAATAAGTTTTGCACCAGTTATAAAATTTTGGTAGTGCTGCCCAAATTATAATATTATATATATATATATATATATATATATATATATATATATATATATATATATATATATATAACACACACACACATTACATATATATATATATATATATACATATACACACACATTATATATATATATATATATATATATATATATATATATATATATATATATATATATATATACATACATACACACACACACACACACACACACACACACGCTGTATACTAGTGCATCTCAATGAATTAGAATATCATCAGGTTAATTTATTTCAGTAATTCAATACAAAAAGTGGAATGCAAATATTATATAGAATCATTACAAACAGAGTGATCTATTTCAAGTGTTTATTTCTGTTAATGTTGATGATTATGGCTTAGAGGCTGTGGAAACCCAAAGGTCATTATCTCAAAAAATTGAAGTAGGGAGAATGAAGGGTTAAAAAACCATGCTGCCGTATTCCACGAGACATCAAAGGGTGAATATAATATTGGTTTATTAGTCAACGTGTTTCAGGGCTCCCAGGAACACCCTAAAACATGGCAATAATTACATTGATTTTTGATGATATTCTAATTCATTAAGATGCACTTGTATATAAATACAATGTGTATACTGTATGTATGTGAAACTGTCAAGACATATCTTGGCTCTTTACAGTAGACATTAAGTGGAGCTGCAGAGTGCAAGCTTGGCAATCCATCCATTCATTGTCTTTGAAACAACGCCTTTGTCGAGGTCCCATCCCCAGCATTCATTTTCTGTGAGACTATCAGGTATGTCTGAGCTGTTTAATAGACAATGAGTGCAGCTGTAGAGCGCAGGTATGGCAATCTATACATTCATTGTGTGTAGGACTGTCAGAGATGTCCTATAGACAATGAGTACAGCTGTAGAGTGCAGGTATGGCAAGCTATACATTCATTGTGTGTAGGACTGTCAGAGATGTCCTATAGACAATGAGTGCAGCTGTAGAGTGCAGGTATGGCAATCTATACATTCATTGTGTGTAGGACTGTCAGAGATGTCCTATAGACAATGAGTGCAGCTGTAGAGCGCAGGTATGGCAATCTATACATTCATTGTGTGTAGGACTGTCAGAGATGTCCTATAGACAATGAGTGCAGCTGTAGAGCGCAGGTATGGCAATCTATACATTCATTGTGTGTAGGACTGTCAGAGATGTCCTATAGACAATGAGTGCAGCTGTAGTACAGAGGTGTGCATATTCCTCCATTTAAAGAGCGCACTTCCACAGATCCTAAGAACACAGCTGTGGAGTCCCAATACTCAGACCCCTGGGAATGAGCAAGTTGTCACCTATCCAGTAGTTTGGTGAACTTGCCAAGTTTAGACAACATCAATAAAACATAAGGGGAATTATATGATGACAAGCTAGTAACACAGCAATGAGATCAGGGACATTCATAAAGTAGTAGGTTTTTGAAGTCAAAGCCAGAAATGGATCATGAACATTAGATACTTGTAAAGAAAAGCCCAAGACTTCTGCTTTTCTCAGATCAAAATATGGCCCTTGGCTTTAAAAATAATATGAAAAACATGAACGTGCAAACGTTCCCCTATGTTCTAATCGTTAAGGGCTGCCATGTGTCTTACTACTTTAGATATCTAGCTATTAGTGATGAGTGAGCACTACCATGCTCGGTATTCATAATGACCAGTTGGATGGTGTGGGTCTTGAGTACCCAAGTATAATGAAAGTAAATGGAGAACTCAAGCATTTTATCAGAAGATCATCTGGACAAATGCTTGAGTTTTCCATTGCCTTTCATTATACCAGGGTACTCGATTTGCGCCCATCCGAACATCCAACTACTCATTATGAATATCGAGCATGGTAGTGCTCACTCATCACTTTGTCCACATGTGAAACCACTTTAACAGATAGAGTCCCCTGCATTATCAATTTATGCAGCAATTTGTGATATTAGCATTGAAATAAGTAGGTAGCAGTGCTTACACATAAAGATAATTATTGCACCACCAGGTGCAGGGTATTAGTGCTGCAAGGAGCCTGACCCGGGTAGGCAGATATATAGGATAAATAGGCTTTGAGTAAAGGAGGCTAAGAAAAAAGAAGAGGTAGGTAAAGGAAAAGGAAATGCCAGTGACTAATGAATAAGTGTCATGACAAAAAAGAGAATTTTGTTTACGTACCGTAAATTCTTTTTTCTATAATCATCAATGGGAGACCCAGACAATGGGGTTTAGGGCACTGCCCTCCGGAGGTCACACTAGGTACTACAAGTTTGTAGACACCGCCTCCTCCGCTTATAAACCCCTACCGCAGGGAACATCCTCAGTTTGGTCCATAAGCTGCGAGGAGGAAATAAACCACACCCGAAACATCGGGAAGAATGCCGTACACAGACGGTTCAACAACCCGGCAAACACTGTCTCAACAGAGAACAGAACAAATGCAAAACATGCAAAGGAACAACTGGGTGGGTGCTGGGTCTCCCATTGATGATTAAAGAAAAAAGAATTTACGGTACGTAAACAAAATTCTCTTTTTCTGGTCATCATAATGGGAGACCCAGACAATGGGGATGTCCTAAAGCAATACCCCAGGGCGGGAAGAGTTCCTCAACAAGACGGATAACACATGGTTCCCTTTAGAGGTGGGCAACCGCCGCCTGGAGAACCCGCCTGCCCAAACCTGCATCCGCAGAGGCATGGGCATGCACCATATAGTGCTTAGAGAAAGTGTGCAAGCTGGACCAAGTGGCCGCCTGACACACCTGTAGAGCAGACGCTCGATGTCGCAAGGCCCAGGAGGCACCTACGGCTCTGGTAGAGTGAGCCTTCAATCCCACCAGGAGAGGCAAACCAGAGGACCGGTAAGCCTCTTGAATGGAAGCCTTAATCCATCTGGCTAAGGTTGACTTCGAAGCCGCGGACCCCTTACAGCGACCTGTCGTAAGAACAAATAAGGAATCCGAACTCCTAAAGGAGGCGGTCCTGGACACATAAATGCGTACAGCTCTCACAAGATCCAGAGTATGGAGGTCGCGCTCAACCTGATGAACGGGAGCGGGGCAAAATGAAGGGAGAACAATCTCCTGGTTCAGGTGAAAAGTTGAAACCACCTTCGGCAAGAATTCTGGCCGTGGGCGCAACACCACCTTGTCTTGGTGAACCACCAGAAAGGGTGACTTGCACGATAGTGCGGCCAATTCTGAGACCCTCCTCAGAGATGTAATTGCCACCAGAAAGGCTACTTTCTGTGACAGACGAGATAGAGAAACATCCCTCAGAGGCTCAAACGGCGGTTTCTGCAATGCCGCCAGGACCATGTTAAGGTCCCAAGGGTCCAGGGGCCTCTTGTAGGGCGGAACCATCCGCGACACCCCCTGCAGAAATTGACGGACCTTCGGGAGGAGCGCCAATCGCCTGTCAAACAGCACCGAAAGTGCTGATACTTGACCTTTCAAAGAGCCAAGGGATAATCCCAACTCCAAACCCGACTGTAGGAAGGCCAACAATGTCGGTATAGACAAGGGCCACGGGGACCGTCCACCAGAGGCACACCAGGTAAAAAAGATTTTCCACGTCCTGTGGTACATCTTCCTGGAAACGGGCTTCCTAGCCCGATTCATAGTGGCCACCACTGTAGGGGAGAAACCCCTGGATGTCAGCAGCCAGGCCTCAAGAGCCATGCAGTCAATCTGAGGGCCTTGGAATTGAGGTGGAAGAATGGGCCTTGCGCGAGTAAATCTGCGCGTTCTGGAAGAGCCCACCGGTGTCCGCCTGACAGTTGCCACAGGTCCGGATACCAGGACCTCCTGGGCCAATCCGGTGCCACTAGAATGGCTACTCTGCACTCCGACCTGATTTTCCACAGAACCCTGGGAATCAGAGCCAGAGGCGGGAACACATATGGCAGTTGGAATCTGGACCAACTCAGGATCAGGGCATCTGCCCCCAGGGACTGAGGATCCCACGATCTCGCCACGTACTGGGGCACCTGATGATTCAGCCGTGAGGCCATCAGATCCACGTCCGGAGTGCCCCACCTGCCGCAGATGTCCCTGAAGACGTCTGGATGTAGAGACCACTCTCCGGCGTCCATCCCCTGCCGGCTCAGGTAGTCGGCCTCCCAGTTCTCGACCCCTGGGATGTGAACTGCGGAGATCAGGCAGTCGTTTTCCTCCACCCACGACAGAATGCGGTGGACTTCGGCGAGGGCCTGAGCGCTTCTGGTCCCTCCCTGATGATTTATGTAGGCGACGGCCGTCGCATTGTCGGACTGTACCCGAATGGGCTGTCCTGTCAGGAATTTCTGAAACGCCAGGAGCGCCAGATAGACCGCCTTGATCTCCAGTACGTTGATCTGCAACGTCGACTCCGACTGAGTCCAGAGGCCTTGAGCCCTGTGGTGTAAGAACACCGCCCCCCAGCCCTTCAGACTGGCGTCGGTGGTCACCACTAACCATGACGGTTTGAGGAATGACCGGCCCCGTGACAAGTGACGTGGCTGGAGCCACCACTGCAGGGAGTCCCTGGTCGGTTGTGACAGTGCCACCAACCGATTCAGAGAGATCGCTCTCTTGTCCCATCGGTGAAGAATCTCCAGCTGGAGAGGACGGAGACGAAACTGTGCGAAGGGCACCGCCTCTATCGCTGCCACCATGCGTCCCACCAGTCTCATCAACGCCCGAAGGGATGATTGTGGTGACAGGAGGACATTCTGTACTCCTGAGTGGATCGCCAGCTGCTTGGCTTGAGGTAGAGACACCAGGGCTGAGTCCGTGTGGAAGTTCATGCCCAGATATGTCAATGACTGGGTCGGAACCAGGGTCGACTTCTGAGTATTGAGAAGCCACCCGAACTGTTCCAGAGACCTCATGGTCACCTCCAGGCTCACCCGACAAAGGTCTTCCGATGGCGCCCTGACCAATAGGTCGTCCAGATAGGGTATGACGGCGTGACCCTGCACATGCAGGAGAGCCATCATAGAGGCCATCACCTTCGTGAATACCCGTGTGCTGAGGCCAACCCGAAGGGCAGGGCCACAAATTGGAAGTGTTCGTCCCCCACTGCGAATCGTAACCAGCGCTGATGAGCCGGTGCAATGGGCACGTGAAGGTAAGCGTCCTTGATATCGATGAACGCTAGGAAGTCTCCCTGCGACACAGCCGCGATCACGGAGCGCAGGGATTCCATGCGGAATTTCCGAACCAACACGTGACGGTTGAACAATTTGAGGTCCAGAACCGGGCGGAAGGAACCGTCCTTTTTCGGGACAATAAAGAGGTTGGAGTAGAAACCCCTGAACCTCTCTGCCGTGGGCACTGGGACCACTACTCCGTCTCTGCGGAGTCCCTCCAACACCAGGTAAAAAGCCTGAGCCTTTTCTGGGGATGGAACAGACCGATGGAATCGGGATAACGGTCTTGATGTCAGCTCTATCCTGTAACCTCGCGAGACTACGTCTCGAACCCACTGATCTTGAACGTGGCGTAGCCACCTGTCCTGGAATCGAGACAGGCGACCCCCCACCTGTGGGGAGGCAGGATGAGAGAGCGAGTCATGTCGAGGCGGGCTTGGGGGTGGCAGCTGCTGCCCCCGCCGGCTTCTTCTGACGACTCTTGGAGCGCCACTGAGTAGCTGGCTTGCCCCCTCGGTCCGCGCGAGCGGCCGTCGTGGATGACTGTGAGCTGGAGCGAAAGGACCACTGTTTAGGGTTCCTTTTAACGGTATACCGTGGCTTAGGCTTATTCTGCGGTATCTTAGACTCAGCAGAATCCTTTATCAGCTTGTCCAGCTCGGTGCCAAAAAGCCTGTCACCAGCGAATGGAAGATTCTGCAAAATCTTCTTGGATGTGGCATCTGAGTCCCAAAGACGTAGCCACAACAACCTGCGGATCGCTATAGCATTGGCCGAAGCCACAGCTGAGCGAGTGGCAGTTTCCAAAGATGCCGTCCTGGCATAGTCCGCATAGGCCCTTGCCCTCTCAGTAAGCGCCAGGACCTCTGGACTGGATCTTGCCAGGTCCGTGATACCATCCAAGCAGGTAGTAATCGCTTGTAAGGTCCAGACTGTGGCAAAGTTAGGGGCAAATGATGACCCCCAGCCTCATAGGAAGACTTGGCGAGTTGCTCGACCTGTCTATCCGTCGCATCCTTCAGCGAGGAGCTATCAGAGGCAGAAAACAGGGAGCGTGCAGCAATTCTAGTCATGGAGGCGTCCACCTTCGGGGACTGCGACCACTCCTGAAGCACCTCCTGGGAGAAGGGGAAGCGATTGTCCTTAGGTTTGCGGACATAGCGCCGCCCAGGATGTAACCTGGGTGCTCTAACCACCCTTCCAAAATTAGTGTGGTCCATGAAAGAGCCACTTGGTCTAGCCTCTGGCCGTAGCCATTGATAGACCTCCTTCGGGTGCACGATAACCTCTTCAGGGGGAGTCACGAGACGTAAGGTCTCATTGATGGAGGACACCAGATCCTCCACCCCATCTGGAGGTTCAGACACAGACCCGAGAGTAGACCCTCCATCATCTTCCTCACCATCAGAGGAACGCTCCTCCTCAGAGAGAGCCTGGAGCTCGGGTGACTCCTCACGACGAGCTCACTTAAGGGGTCTCACAGCAGAAGCGGGAGACACCCGGGGGTAACTGGAAGGAGTAGCTGGGTTTTCCAGTCTCCTATGAAGTGCCTCCAGTGACTGCGACATGGAGGACATCTGGGACAGCAGGGATTCATTGATCCTATTCTGCGTTTCCCATGGTCCTGGGATCACCTGGACCTCAGGGTATAGCACCGGAGCTGCTGCCTCAGTAGTGCCAGTCCGGGCGTCTGGGCGTCCGCAGTTATTGCAGGACCCCTCCACCAGTGTACCATTGCATGTGGAACAGGTAATGGTGGCATCCGCCGCCTTAGCAGCCAGCTTCCTAACTGAGGACATAGCCACAGTAGGGGAAGTATAAGCCAAGTCGTACAGACAAACAAACCGGGAATCCCGGTGGCTTACCGACCGCAGTAAAGCGGTGGGAGGAAGCGGTGAGTGTGTGTGACCTCCGCGAGTTCCGGTCTCCCTCTGAAGTGCAGACACGCGCTGCCGTAGATCCCAGCTGGGAAGTGAGGGAGAAGATGGCCGCCGCCAGTATAGTCGTGGGCGGCGCCGAGAACCCGCGGGAAACACACACACACGCCCCCCCGGTGACGTCACCGCAAGGGCTGCCTCCTCTCCTCCAGACGGCCTCATAATGGAGGAGCTGGAGCCCGCAGCGCGGGAAAAAACAGTGTAAAAAGCACATTACACATACACAGACTGCAATTACATCCCAAGATCAGCAGTCTACGGCCTCAGCCCCTGTGACACACAGGGCGGTCAGCCAGGGTGACCCCAGCACAGAGTACACCCGCAGATCCGCGGACCCGAGGGTAACGCGCGGTCTGAGTGTCAGGACACATAAAGTGACAGACACTACCCCCAGGCACACAGGAGACACACAAGGCGCCTCAGTGCCGGTCCGGTCTGTAAGCACCATTTAGGGAGGCCTCGGACGGGGGTTCAGCCCAGTCCGGAGTGTAAGCACCATTTAGGGAGGCCTCGGACTGGGCTGGCTCCAGTCCGGTCTGTAAGCACCATTTAGGGAGGCCTCGGACGGAGCGGAGCTGTGCAAGGCTCCCATCTCCCACTCTCCAGAGCCCCCCGGAGAGGGATGGAGAGGAGCGCGACAGCGTACCGGAGAACACCAAGTGCCCAGGCTCTAGGCCCTCCGGTACCTCCACCAGCGTGTGCCACAAGGGTGAGCGGGGAGGCTGTCGCCGGTCCCGACCGGGACCATTTTACCTTGTCTTCAGACGCCATCACGTAAGTAGTGAGAATGCAGTGAAGTGCAAGCACAGCGTGATCCTCCGAGCACACTAAGTTTAAAACTGAGGATGTTCCCTGCGGTAGGGGTTTATAAGCGGAGGAGGCGGTGTCTACAAACTTGTAGTACCTAGTGTGACCTCCGGAGGGCAGTGCCCTAAACCCCATTGTCTGGGTCTCCCATTATGATGACCAGAAAATTGCCAAGTCACTGGAATAGGCCAAAGTGTGGTTAATGGAAGCTCAGAAAAATGCAAGGAACAACTCAAATGTTCCTACTAGCAGTCATACAATAAGAGCAGTATAAGTCTGATTGTGATCTGCAATACAGAACAAAATAATTCAGAGAACCACACTAAAGAGATCAGACTATAGCCAAACAATGTCAGCACTAATACACCAAACACAATTTGTTAATGTCCAAACTAGCCATCCAAGAAGAGCCTACTGAGGGTTCAGATCCAGACTGCAGAGATGAGGGGACCTACTTATTTCAATGCCAATGACGCAAATTGCTGCATTAATTGATACTGCAGGGGACTCTGTTTTACAGGCTTTCTGCGAAAAGCATGTTTAATTGTTTTATTTAGTATGCCGTCTACATGTTGTTTTGCCCAATAAAATGAATTTGACTTTTTAAAATACTTGGTTGATCACCTTCTATTGCAAGTAGCTTTCACTCTACTGTAAAACAAGTGTTACATTTACTTGCATAGGTGGATCCCTTTTTTGAGAAATCCTAGCGGTGCCCTGAATAACTATATTTCTCACTTTTTAAGACATGGTGCTGCAAGAAACTAGACCAAGAACTTCATAGACCAATGGTGCAATATGATATGGTCCTGTATAATAGGTGAACTTGCACAGTGTTTCTCAGGTACTTGTTGGATCTGTTATAAGTCAATAGGATCCCATTGAAAACAAGAATCACTATTGCCTGTGTTGAGTAAAGGGAGGCCAGTTACACGCTTCAATGTCTCAGCGATCCGACTTGACCTGGATCGCTTGAACGACGTTCAATGATCACTGGTGAGGTGTCACATGTACAGATATCGTGAACGACGCAGCAGCAATTCGGCGACAAACAAACGATACTTGCGGCCATTTGGTCGCCTACGTCCTTCAGTCCTGAATAGGCACAGTCGTAAACGAGATCGTTATCACGGTGTCACACATGACGATGCAGCAGATCGAACGTACGATCAACAACTGATTTATGGTCCTGTTTATAAACCTGCGATCAACAATCAGCCGACTTATCGTTGGTCGTAACTACGTGTCACACACAACGATGTAGTAACGACGTTGTTGCTGCACCCTAAAAGCCGCGACGTACTAACAATATCGTTCACGATATCTTACAGTGTAACTGGCCTTTAAAGGTTTAAACATTAGTCATCTGGTGTCCAAAAACATCAAAGCACTATTTAAAATGACATTTATGCCAACTCAAAAATACGAAATGCAGTATCAATAAATACCCAAAATCTGTGCCGGGTTTGCTTGGTCAAATGTGAGAGGTTCCTTCTTCGGAAAGAAAGTGTTTGGAGTTTGAGCGGCCGCAGATCTGTAGGCATTTCTCCCTGAAAGAAATGGTAAGCAATATGTAAGCAATCTTTGTAAGTCTTGCTGCAGCATAGGAATGGCAGCTATTTCCTCGATATATTCAGGCTGTGAATAGTGTAATCACTTCTATGCAGGACAGTTGAAATCTTATTGATTAGTCGGGTCCCACTGGTGGGAACTGCACCAATCAGCAGGAGAGGGCACTTTCATCTGTCAGAATGGACCAGCAGTTTACTTTCTTGACCATTGCTGTATTCATTATCCATGGAGCTGCCAAGTGCTGTGCTCGGCTTTCCTGGTAGCCCCATGAAGAATGAATAGAGCCACAACCATTTTGTAATGGGTATAATAGTATGCAGATCAGTGCAGGCCATCAATTAGCAAGTTCTCACCTACAGTCATGTGTTGGTACCCTTGAAACTGTCCAAAAAAATGAGAGCAATAACACGTTTATATCCTTTGTCTGTATTGAAACAACACAAAGAAGAAGAAAAAAAAAAAAAAGACAAAATGGACATAATTTCACACAAAGCTCCAAAATTGGCCCGAACAAAATTGTTGGCACATTTCCAAAATTGTGGGTAAACAACTTTGTTTCAAGCATGTTATACATGTTCAAACTCACCTGTGGCAAATAACAGTTGTGGGTAATGTGAAAAACACCTGAAGCCAGGTAAAAAGGGGAGATATTGACTCATCTTCGCAATGTGTGTCTGTGTGCCACACTAAGCATGGAGAACAGAAGAAGAGGACTGTCTTGAGTTCTTGAGAACCAAAATTGTTGAAAAATATTGACAATCTCAAGTCTACATGTCCATCTCCAGAGATCTTGATGCTCCTTTGCCCATGATGTGCAGCCTGAATCAAGAAGTTTACAACCCATGGCATTGCAGCTAATCTCCCTGGACATGGACAGTAGAGAAAAATTGATGAAAGGTTGCAAAGCAGGATAGTCCAGATAGTGAATATGCAGTCCCAATCAAATTCCGTACAAATTCAAGCTGTCCTTCAGGCTCAGGGTTCATCAGTGACAGTGCGAACTATCAGTCAACATTTGAATGGAATGAAATACTATGGCAGATACACAGGAGGACACCACTGCTAAAGCAGAGACATAAAAAAGCTAGACTGCAGTTTGCAAAAATGTGTGCGAGTAAGCCAAAATCCTTTTGTCTTGTGGACAGATGAGACCAAGACACAGCTTTTTGGTAAGGCACATCATTATACTACAAAAATGGAACGACACCTACAAAGAAAAGAACACAGTACCTACAGTCACCTATAGTGGAGCCTCCAAGATGTTTTGGGGTTGTTTTGCCGCCTCTGGTACTGGGTGTCTTGACCGTGTGCAAGGCATCATGAAATCTGAAGATTATCAAAGGATTTTGGGTCACAATGTAGTGACAGAAAGCTGAAATTGTGTCCTAGGTCATGGGTCTTCCAGCAGAACCATGACCTCAAACATACTTCAAAAAGCACCCAGAAATGGGTGGAAGCAAAGTGCGGATGGATCTTAAAATTACTGTTGGGTGAAGGCACCCTTCAATATGAGAGACCTGAAGATGTTTGCAAAAGAAAAGTGGTCCAAAATTCTAGTTGAGAGGTGTAAGAAGCTTGTTGATGATTCTAGGAAGTGATTGACTGCAGTTATTTATTCCAAAGGGTGTGCAGCCAAATATCAAGTTGAGGGTGGCAACAATTTTGCCCGAATCATTTTTGGAGTTTTGTGTGAAGTTTGTGTGAAGTTATGTCCAATTTGCCTTTTAATCTCCTTTTATTGCATTGTTCCAATAAGCACAAAAGGAAATAAATGTGTATTAGGGTGCTTTCACACTGGCAGTTTTGCCCGGATCCGATATGTGTGCGGCAGACGCAGCAAGTGTGGTTTCGCCACTTGCGGCAGATGCGGGCACGAAAAAAAAACCGCCGCTAAACGGATTTTTATTTGCGGCCACATCTGCCGCACACTTACCGCATGCCCCATAGACAATGCATGGGGCTGCCGCAACTGGGCCACAAGTGCAGCCGTTAGGTGGAAAATGCAGCAGATGCTGTTTTTTGACCGGATCTGCCGCATTTTTTCAAAACCGCCAGTGTGAAATCACCCTAACATGTAATTGCAATACATTTTCTGGAGAAACAATTCATTTCGAGGACAAGGGTACCAAGACTTTTGGCCATGACTGTCTGCTGCTCACGAATATGTTATATATTTGTGAAAGTCTTGATAGAATGCAATTTTATGATCTATAAGGTAAACAGGGCTGTGGAGTCAGAGTCGTTGTCCATTTTGGGTGGAGTCGGATTCGGGGAAATTGAGGAGTCGGAGTTGGATGTTTGAAAGAAAAAGACGGGGGCGCAATGTGAAGACCTATCTGAGATAAATGGATTATGGTGGGCAATATTATACCCCCCACCTGAGGGTGTTGTGCACCCTCGCACAACACCGGTGTATAGCTCTGGCGTCCTCCTCCCTCCTCCACTGCTATGCTGGCTCTTCCGGCAGGGAACGTCACGTGACCGTGTACGTGTCACCAAGGATCCTGCACCGCTTCTCTGGTCGCCCAGCAACCGCAGGTGCTCTGGAATCAATTTGTTTGCCTGCTTCCTCCACTACTCACTCCCTCTGCTGCTCCTGCTGTTTTCCCTCAGGGGATACCAATTGATACTAGAATACAAACAGTCTTTTGAGGAGCACTGAGAAGAGAGCTCAGCGCTCCTAAAAAGACTGTTTGTATTCTAATATCAATAGGAGTTGGATGTTTGGCTTACTGACTTCACAGCTATGGTTGTGGAGTCGGTGTCTATTTTGGGTGGAGTCAGATTCAGGGAAATTGAAGAATCGGAGTTGGATGTTTGGCTTACTGATTTCACAGCCATGTTTTGGAGTCGGAGTCAGGGAAATTGAGAAGTCAGAGTCAGATGTTTGTCTTACTGACTTCACAGAATAGTTGTGGAGTCCCGTGTCCATTTTGGTGGAGTTAGAGTCAGATTCAGGGAAATTGAAGAGTCAGTCTCAGATGTTTGCCTTACTGAGTCCACAGCCCCGAAGGTAAACAATTGGTGTCAGTGCACACATTGCATTTTTTCTGCACAGTTTTGTCACAAAATCTAAAAGATTTCCTAGCCACAGCAAAGTGAATAAGATTCCTGAAGTTGAATGCACACATTGAAATCTATAAGTAACAAATAAGCAATCTCCAACATGTCAATTACGGTATTTCAGCGTTTTGCAGATTTTACCCATTATACTGAGCGAAAAAAAATCTGCAACGAAAACACGCATATTTCACGCTGTATTTTTTTCTGATAAGAGATGCAGAAATTATATAGAAATTTCTGCAGCAAATATTTAAAAGGGTTGTCCAGGCTAAAACGACAAGTCTGCAGTCACTGACAGCATCCAAACAGACTGTTTCCAGCTTTGCACAATACACCTGTATTGACCAAGAACCCTGCTCCTCTAGTCCAATTCTTGATGTGAACATGCATATTGCATACGCGAGGCCAAGTGACTGCCGTTCCCTGTTTGAATACCGGATAATCCTCACAACACACAGTGCGAGCAATGTGAGGAGTCACAAGTCTGCAGTCACAGAGAAACTGCAGACTAGTTGTTTTAGACTGGACAACCCCTTAGACGTGTGCACACACCAATATGGAAGGGCGTAGCATGATGACAACTTTTCCTAATAATTACCTGTAAATGGATCTCCTGCCCCTGCAGGAGAAGGGCTTGAAGATGAACCAGGTGTGTATCGGCTGCCACCTGCAATGAAAGTGTCACACGACAGGCGTCACTACACCAGAGATTAACTACAAATTGTATTTTATTACAAGAAGGGTTGTGATAGCAGGGAAGAGCTTCTGTTTTAGTGTCCCACTATAGTATGGCATTTTGTGTCTTTAATGAGTCCCCGTAACCAGTCTCTGCCATTTCTACTGCCGAACACATGCTATTACACTGGACAATTCCATTTCTAAATGCCATGGGTGTTAAAACAGAATTACTAGACTTTTCTAGCACCAAAAGGAACGACAATAGACAGGAGGTGCAGTGAGCTCACATTCAGTATGAAGAAAGAAAACTACAACAAAGTCAGAAATAACAGGACAGAACGTCACTACCTGAGAGCCAACTGGAGATTAACCTGCAGCAACCTTTCACAATGGGAACTAAATTGGTTTCTTTGAAGCCAGAGAAGCTTTGATATATGGTCGCTGCTTGATCACCAGTTTCTCACAATTTCCTATTCCCAAGAGACCTAATCAGCCTCCTGTCTACTGTCCTCCTCCTTCAACAGGATTCAAAGCCCTCCTGGGAAATGACAACTTATAACAAGCCTCATATGTTACAAGTGCTCTGCACTGTGCGGGCACTGATCATTGGAATATAGACCCCTAATTATTTGTGCCCCAGATAGGCCTTCACTTTATAGAGGACAGGGTCTGACCTCTATGGACACTATGCTCTAAAGAAAGAGGGCCCAAAGCTCTGGAGCCATATGATGGATCTATAAACAACACTCAGCGGAGCATAGCGAGTAAAGTAAGAGTAAACACTTTTCACCTAGTGACAGGTCCTATTTAAAGAGGTTTTTTTTTTCTTTTCCTCAAAAACCCTTAAAGGGAAGCGGTCATGTTCTTTTTTTGTTATTAAACCACCCCCAATGTTATTTAGGTCATGTAGTGTGCATTAGTAATATATTTTTTCTTTTTAACTGTAGTACTTAGATGTTTTCATTAGCTTCCTGCCCAAACAGTCATCCGGGCAGTTAGCAGACATGTCGGTACACTGCAGACATGCTGAACATTATCTAATGCTCTCTACAAGGACCTGTGTGATGTCACAACCATGTGACCATAAAAGGCAGAGCCAAGGACACTTTGCCTATTACAGTCACATGGTCATGACATCACACAGGTCCTTGTAGAGAGTACACAAACACAGGTTATTAATGCACACTACATGATCTAGATAACATTGGGGTTGGTTTAATAACAAATAAAAACATATGACAGGTTCCCTTTAAATGGACAAGATACATCATGTAGCTGTTATCATTGTGGATCCACCTACTGGGACCAGCTCCTTGTGTAGAGGCGGCAGTAACTGTTCCCTGCTGCTTGTTTGCATTACCGTAGGCATCTGTATCTTCTGCTACTATCTTTATTTTGTGATTTTACAATACAGCTGCTCATTTCAATGCCATATTTCAGGATAGTGTGAAAAGTAAAGGGCAAGATGTCACAACCCAGAATGCCATGCTTCTTAACACAGTGAAAAACTTCCCACCCCAGCCTTATTTGCTTAGTTCTCCCACATGTTCTTATGAGCCCTCACGGACAGGGGGTCCTCTTTAAGTAGTTTACATTGCATTAACCTTCTGTTATGAATGTAAACACATTTTCATAAGTGCAGTGCATGGAATCAAGATCACTTAAAAATAAAGGCAGATTTTCACAGCTATATAATATCCATTTGTGGACAGGAAGTGAAGAGTTACTCTATCTTTTAATACCTCACCCAGGTATGTAATTATTGTCTCCTGACAAGAGAAATAAAAAAATAATCATGATATCACATGTATTCCCTAACATCAGGGGGACAAGCTAAATATGAACAAAAAGTGTCTGATAAGTGCTGACATGGACAGGATGGTATGAACTAATTAGAACCACTTGTATGGCTAGACGTTGTGAACAGTTGGTCCATCTCCATGACCCACCACCGCTGTCCCCATCTCTACTTGGGGAAGATCTCTGCACCCAGCTTGTGCATTACAGGATTAGATTGCCCATTGGCAAGATATGTTGATTTATTATGAAAAAGAAAGTATTTTTACATGGTTTAGCAATGGCTAGAAGTTAACACTGAATCTTCTACCTTTATGCAGCTTTACCTGCTTTCATTTTTATCATGTCTCATCCACATAGCATATCATTAAAGGCATCTAAAGCGAATGCTGGCTTAGGTCAGCATATTCTTTCCTAAAGCAATACTTTAAGGGCACAACACACACTACACCACAGTGGATGTCACAGAACTGCTTAGGTTAGCGAGAGGCTGCAGAAATCTGATTTATGGTATTCCTCCCCTTTGGATCATTATTTTTTCGGATACTTGAAAACTCTAAATGATAATCACCTTGGCTGTACATAAAACACTACCTGCATTAAAACAAATTATCACCTACCCACAGGATGTATTGATCAATGGGGTCAGAGCGATCTTACCCACATCGATAGGCAGAACGGGCAACTTTTATCCTAGTTACCAGACGCTACTGTATTCATTTTCTAGGGGGCTGATGAAAAGAGCCAAGTACAGAGGTTGAACATGCTGCGCCATTTGTAAAAGCCCCGTCACACCTGGCGACGGGGCTGGAGATGTCGGCGGCGACTGGCGGGTGCGCGCAAGTTTTTGGCGCCCCTCCAGCTTCATTGTACCCCATTTACATCGGGCGACATCTCCAGCCCCGGGCCGCCGAGCTGACAGGCGGCATCGCCGCCGGGGTGTCTGAAAACCCCAGCGGCGATGCAGGTCAATGGAAGCCTATGGCTCCCATCGCCTGACAGGTCGCCGGCGGCCGGTTAAATGGGGCAATGTTGCACATCGCCCCAGATCGGTCTCCCAGAGGCCCCGACATCGCCCCTTTACATGAGGCGATGTAGGGGCGATGTCGCCGCCGATAGGCGACGTAGGGGCTGGCCTATGTAATTGGCGGCGATGTCGCCCCGTGTGACGGGGCCTTTAAGGAGATCCAATAAACCATTCTTCCAATCAGTGCAGGTTAAGGGGGCTGGACACCCACAATCAACAAGTTATCTCTCATCCTGTAAATGTATACATCTATCATTCACTTGCCTGTGAATGGATCCGTACTAGAAGGAATAGAAGAAGAACTTCCAGGGATATAACGACCTCCACCTACAAAGGATTGAGCAGATTAGATTTTTTTCTGGAACCGAAGATGGGCTAATAAATTCACACACACTTTTTTTGTACATATAACTGGAATGCTGCCTGCTAGTTTCTAGATTATTGAGTCATCCTCAAGCCGGTGTTCAGGGGCTCGTAGTCAATACTACTCTGTGTTAGCATTTTTATCCTCTTTCTATATAGACATATATGATGTCCAAAAAACCTTAAAGAGGTCAGACACTACTTTTGTATTGAGGGCCTATCATTTGGATAGGCCATAAATATCTGATTTTGAGATCTGACACCCAGCACATCCCCTAACCAGCTGGAAGTTCCTGAAGCTCCATCATTTCTACAAGCCTGCAGTCATACTACAGACCCAACACATTCAAATGAAAGACCATTAAAAAAAAGGATTGGCCAACCTCTTTAATAACAAAATCGCAAGAAGAGCACTGAATCAGACAAGAACCCCGCACCCACGTCCCAGTCTAAAAGATGTGTGAACAAAGGAAACAGGACCTTGCTTGGACATCATACTGTAAGAGGGCAAACTACTCTAGATACTAATAAAATTGAACCCAAACAAATGAGTTTATTAATGCTCAAGAATACATGTTTGACACCCATCTAGAAGAGGTCTGCACCATGTATTTAAATGCATTAGTCATTTAATTATATTACATGTGGACTATAAAAGTTTGAGTGTATCAACAAAAGTAACTTTTGACAAAGGACAAGACAGTGAGGAAGGACACAGAAAGACATGTACTGAGAAAGCGTTGGTATCTATGGATGCCTATGACACTAGTTGTGTAGTGCTTTCTCTGTACATCTCTCGGTCTTCTTCCTACTGTCTTATCCTTTGTCAAAAGTTACTTTTGTTGATTATTGATACCACTCAAACTTTTATAGTCCACATGAAATAAATTACTATTGCATTTGAACACTGGTGCGGACCCTAAGTGGTGTCATTATGTATTCTTGGGCATTAATAAACTCATTTGTTTGGGTTCTTTAATAAGTGTGAACACAGCGAAGGAGTATACAGGATTTCTATGATATTTACCAGTAAATGGATCTGCAAACCCAGAATTTGTAGAAGATATAATCTGTCCACCAGTATTGTCTAATATAAATTTTGCCACTTGATCCAAGAACATGGGATTGAGGTCATTCTTCTGAAGGAAATTGTGTGCCACAAGCCATGGGTCCTCGTTGACATTGTATGGCAGCTTGTAGGAAGGTCCACTTTCATTCACGTCAATTGTAAACACATAGTCATATTCCTGTAATGAGAGGTAGATACAGATCTGTTCAGATATCTAATACCAGTGCCGAACAAGGACCACGTACATACATAGAATCAGAGGTTGTACTGTGTGATGTGGACAGTGTAGGGAGATTATATATCTCTAATGCATGGCAGTGAATGTGCTCCGCTATTGGAGCCCCATTTATAAGAGACTAGAATAAAAATACTCTGATAGTTTTAAGGGTAAAGGAGCTTTTTAGAAGGCTTTACCCCCCTTCCCCCCCCCCCCCAAAATACTGCTCATAATGCCATTCCTTCCAATCTAACACAACATATTGGTCAGACCCCCTGACCTTTATCAGATAGAGGGATTGCTGATGAGCAAAAGTTACAAAACAGAGAGCATATGTTCTAAGAATAGTGCGTCACCACTGAAGGAATGAATTATCTGTCTGCTTAATCAGATAACCTTATTAAATACCAGGAGATTATTTGACTTCATGTAGCAGAGCAGTCAATCAGGTCTACGTACTTTTCCTTCATACAGAACTTTTCCAGAGGTTTGCTGAGTAGCTCCAGAAGAGCCAACCACATCCCCGATCTTGAGCCAGCGTCCTTCACCCACACTCCACTGGTAGGCTTCCACTTTGCCGTCTATATTCACTAGACGAGTCTGCCCTTCCTTTGTGCCTGAAAGAGTAACAGAAAGGAATTGGTTCAAAGCTTGCTGTCGCTTCCTTCACATCACTGCATGAATGAATCCTGTATCCTATGTGAGAATACAGGATTTTAGAAAAACATGTGTCATCTACAGTGTATGGGCAACATGAGCAGGTCTGGTCTACACATGCCAATATATGTGCAATCTACATGTATGGGCAACATGAGCAGGTCTGGTCTACACATTACAATATATGTGCAATCTACAGTGTATGGGCAACATGAGCAGGTCTGGTCTACACATTACAATATATGAGAAATCTACAGTGTATGGGCAACATGAGCAGGTCTGGTCTACACATGCCAATATATGTGCAATCTACAGTGTATGGGCAACATGAGCAGGTCTGGTCTACACATTACAATATATGTGCAATCTACAGTGTATGGGCAACATGAGCAGGTCTGGTCTACACATTACAATATATGAGAAATCTACAGTGTATGGGCAACATGAGCAGGTCTGGTCTACACATTACAATATATGTGCAATCTACAGTGTATGGGCAACATGAGCAGGTCTGGTCTACACATTACAATATATGAGAAATCTACAGTGTATGGGCAACATGAGCAGGTCTGGTCTACACATGCCAATATATGTGCAATCTACAGTGTATGGGCAACATGAGCAGGTCTGGTCTACACATTACAATATATGTGCAATCTACAGTGTATGGGCAACATGAGCAGGTCTGGTCTACACATTACAATATATGAGAAATCTACAGTGTATGGGCAACATGAGCAGGTCTGGTCTACACATGCCAATATATGAGAAATCTACAGTGTATGGGCAACATGAGCAGGTCTGGTCTACACATTACAATATATGTCCAATCTACACTGTACGGGCAACATGAGCAGGTCTGGTCTACACATTACAATATATGAGAAATCTACAGTGTACGGGCAACATGAGCAGGTCTGGTCTACACATGCCAATATATGAGAAATCTACAGTGTACGGGCAACATGAGCAGGTCTGGTCTACACATTACAATATATGTCCAATCTACACTGTACGGGCAACATGAGCAGGTGTGGTCTACACATTACAATATATGGAAATCTACAGTGTATGGGCAACATGAGCAGGTCTGGTCTACACATGCCAATATATGTGCAATCTACAGTGTATGGGCAACATGAGCAGGTCTGGTCTACACATGCCAATATATGTGCAATCTACAGTGTATGGGCAACATGAGCAGGTCTGGTCTACACATTACAATATATGTGCAATCTACAGTGTATGGGCAACATGAGCAGGTCTGGTCTACACATTACAATATATGTGCAATCTACAGTGTATGGGCAACATGAGCAGGTCTGGTCTACACATTACAATATATGAGAAATCTACAGTGTATGGGCAACATGAGCAGGTCTGGTCTACACATGCCAATATATGTGCAATCTACAGTGTATGGGCAACATGAGCAGGTCTGGTCTACACATTACAATATATGTGCAATCTACAGTGTATGGGCAACATGAGCAGGTCTGGTCTACACATTACAATATATGAGAAATCTACAGTGTATGGGCAACATGAGCAGGTCTGGTCTACACATGCCAATATATGAGAAATCTACAGTGTATGGGCAACATGAGCAGGTCTGGTCTACACATTACAATATATGTCCAATCTACACTGTACGGGCAACATGAGCAGGTCTGGTCTACACATTACAATATATGAGAAATCTACAGTGTATGGGCAACATGAGCAGGTCTGGTCTACACATGCCAATATATGAGAAATCTACAGTGTACGGGCAACATGAGCAGGTCTGGTCTACACATTACAATATATGTGCTATCTACAGTGTACGGGCAACATGAGCAGGTCTGGTCTACACATTACAATATATGTCCAATCTACACTGTACGGGCAACATGAGCAGGTCTGGTCTACACATTACAATATATGAGAAATCTACAGTGTATGGGCAACATGAGCAGGTCTGGTCTACACATGCCAATATATGTGCAATCTACAGTGTATGGGCAACATGAGCAGGTCTGGTCTACACATGCCAATATATGTGCAATCTACAGTGTATGGGCAACATGAGCAGGTCTGGTCTACACATTACAATATATGTGCAATCTACAGTGTATGGGCAACATGAGCAGGTCTGGTCTACACATTACAATATATGTGCAATCTACAGTGTATGGGCAACATGAGCAGGTCTGGTCTACACATTACAATATATGAGAAATCTACAGTGTATGGGCAACATGAGCAGGTCTGGTCTACACATGCCAATATATGAGAAATCTACAGTGTATGGGCAACATGAGCAGGTCTGGTCTACACATTACAATATATGTGCAATCTACAGTGTATGGGCAACATGAGCAGGTCTGGTCTACACATTACAATATATGTGCAATCTACAGTGTATGGGCAACATGAGCAGGTCTGGTCTACACATTACAATATATGAGAAATCTACAGTGTATGGGCAACATGAGCAGGTCTGGTCTACACATTACAATATATGTGCAATCTACAGTGTATGGGCAACATGAGCAGGTCTGGTCTACACATGCCAATATATGTGCAATCTACAGTGTATGGGCAACATGAGCAGGTCTGGTCTACACATTACAATATATGAGAAATCTACAGTGTATGGGCAACATGAGCAGGTCTGGTCTACACATGCTAATATATGTGCAATCTACAGTGTATGGGCAACATGAGCAGGTCTGGTCTACACATGCCAATATATGTGCAATCTACAGTGTACGGGCAACATGAGCAGGTCTGGTCTACACATTACAATATATGTGCAATCTACAGTGTACGGGCAACATGAGCAGGTATGGTCTACACATGCCAATAACTGGAAAAACACCACATTGCTGCATAGTATTATGAGCTTCATAATGTTTACAGCAGAAAATTCACAACAAAATCAGAAAATCCTTCTGTCTTTCCCATTCATACAAACTGGGACCATTTCTATTGCAGTGTACTACTGTATATAGTGCTAATTAAATTGATGGGTACTAGACTGGAAGCTTCTTGTAGGATCGCTAATATGGTCAATTGCATCAGCGTACATAGATAGATATGAACAAAAAGCAGGCAGCACTGCAAATAAAGGTGATGCCGTGGACTTTAATTCAGGTGGCCACGCTTCGGCATGAAAAGGGGGGGTGGGAGCACATGTGAAGGAAGTTTTTCCAGGGAGATATATTAGGGGGCCTTATGGCCATTCACCAGAGTTGGTTGTGCACGCCCTGCATAACTGTGGAGAAGCGCCTGAGTGTTATGCCTCCTCCTTGGAGGTATTTGCGGGGACCGCTGGTAGCATCCACGGGGAACCCAGAAGTCTCTGCAGCGGTCACGTGACCGGAGGAGAAAGACATCGCCACAGGTCCTTCAGCGGTGAATGCGGACTCCATACACAGGTCGTACAGTTTAGGGATCGATGCTTGGAGAATTTTCTCCTGCCCAGAGCTGCTCCTGCTGGTAATACCCGGAGGTATAGATAGTAGATGCAGTGATTTTATCGGTCTATGGAGCGCTAAGTGGTCTACATTTCGCCAGCATGGCCTCCTTCCACATTCCATGACGCCGAAACGTTGCCACACAGATCAAATAAAAGTGAAGCTGTGGACTTTAGAGTGCTGCCTGCCTTTTGTTCATAATCATTTGGCTTCAACCTCGTGGGATTTTTTTTACACCTAGGTGTATGTACTTATAGGTGCTGTCCTATTTTTTGCTTTTTTTTTTTTTAGGAAGCACATTATTTATGGGTGCCAAACACTTAAGAGATTTACAGAAGGCACAATGTATATTCATGGACACTATATTTTTTTTGCAGTCCAAAGAAGATCATTGTATATTGTATATTTACGGGCACTAATATATAATATATTTTTTCTTTTTTACAGGCCCAGAAGGCACAGTGTATATTTATGAGCATTACATATTTTTTATGCATCATGAAGGTGCATTGTATATTTATTGGCACTATATATAATTTCTACAGTCTCCTCATTTCAGGGGCTCAAAAGCACTAGGGCAAAGAATCTTTTTAAACTTTTAGTAAACTTAGTAAATTTATAACACTTTGTACAGAATCCTTTTCAATAATTGATCATATCCATAGCTTCCAGATGTCAGGCAAGCGCTGGGTTTCCACCTTTATGATGCTTTGCCAGGCTTTTACTACAGCTAACTCCAGTTGTTGCATGTACGTGGGTGTTTCTGCCTTACATTTTAACTTAAGGTACCGTCACACATGTGCTTGCAATTTCACTGGCAACTTACTGGTTGCAGTGAAATCATGGATACATTGCTCCATTGTACACAGCAACAAAATAGAACAATGTGTCCATGATTTCACTGCAACCAGCAAATTGCCAGTGAAATTGCAAGCAATATTGCTGCGTGTGATGGTACCTTTAAGGACATGAAATGCAGCTCAATGTGGTTGACATCTGGTGACTGACATGGCCATTGCATATTATCGCCTTAAAAAACTACCGAGACGCTCTTTCAGTATGTTTTGGGTCATGGTCCAAGTATACTGTGAAGCACCGTCCAGTCAACTTTGGTGCATTGGTGATATCTGAGCAGTAAGTACAGTCTTATAGGGTACCGTCACACCTGGCGACGGCACCGCCGATTTCTTAGGCGACGTAGGGGCGTGGCCTATCGGCGCCGATATCGCCCCTGCGTCGCCTGATGTAAAGGGGCAATGTCTGCGGTACATATCGCCTCCGAGTGGTCGCCTGGTTTCACATCAGTGCTCTGAAACCAGGCGACCACTCGGAGGCGATGTGTATACATCGCCCCATGTAACAGGGGGACGGCGATCTGACAGACGATGAGAGCCATAGGCTCCCATATTACACCATCGCGGCTGGGGTTTTTAGACACCCCAGCGGCGATGCCGCCTGTCAGATTGCCGGTGCGTCACTGGAGGTGTCGCCGCATGTAAACATGTGACGGCGACGCTGGCGGGGCGCCAAAAGGGGATTTTTGGTACTCACCGTAAGATCCTTTTCTTGGAGCTTCAATTGGGGGACACAGGAAGACCTTGGGTGTATGCTTGCTGCCATCAGGAGGCTGACACTATGCAAAATAACAGAAAAGCAACTCCTCCCCAGCAGTATACACCCCCTACTGGCACAAGTGCAACTCATTGAGAATAGCAATAGAAGCAACCATAAAACTATCAACTTGCTCAACTATATACACAGGGAGGGAACTGTGTCCCCCAATTGAAGCTCCAAGAAAAGGATTTTACAGTGAGTACCAAAAATCCCCTTTTCTTAATCGCTTCATTGGGGGACACAGGAAGACCTTGGGACATACAAAAGCAGTCCCGTCGGGTGGGTGTAATAACAGAAGTATTCGGGTGAATTCAGATCACAGCGGCCTGTAGAACCTTGCGCCCCAGAACGGCATCTGCAGATGCTTGAGTATGACCGTAAAATTTAACAAATGTGTGAACCGACGACCAGGTAGCCGCTTTGCAAAGCTGATCTGCCGAAGCCTGATGTCTGACAGCCCAGGAAGCTCCCACTGCTCTAATGGAATGTGCCCTTAGTCTGGATGTTCAAGGAAGCTGTTTAATGTGGTATGCCTCTGAGATAGTGGAACGAATCCACCGGACAATTGTAACCTTAGAGGCTGCCAATCTCTTGCGAGGACCGTGAGGGACCCATAAAATCTCCTCCCTCGCGAATGAGATGGGGCTGGGCAAAGGGAGGGTAGGGGAATTTCCTCATTGATGTGGAAAGAAGAGACTACCTTTGGTAGGAACTTTTCCAGTGGATGAAGGACTACTTGGTCCTGATGGAAGGTCAAGAAAGGGAACGGCATGAGAGAGCAGCAAGTTCAGACACCTTCCGAATGGAGGTGATCGCCACTAGGAGGCGACCTTCCAAGTTAGGAGAGGTAAACTGACTTCTTGTAGGAGCTCAAAGGGATGCCCTTGAAGTACATCTAGTACCAAATTCAGATTCCACGGAGGGGCGACGTGAGCCACTCCTTGGAGGAACATCTTGACCTGTGGACGTTAGGCAAGCGGCCTCTGGAAAAGCACCGAAAGGGTGGACATTTGGCCTTTCAGGGAGCTTGGGAACAGACCTGCATCAAGGCCAAACTGGAGAAAGGCTAGAAGGGATGGAAGAGAAAAGACCATTGAGGAACGATTGTGCTCCTCGCACCATCAGAAGAAAGCTTTCCCGTGCAGAGATAAGCGCGTGATGAGGATGGTTTGCTGGCTTTCAATATAGCCTGGATGTAGGGCTGGGCGATTTTGGGAAAAATCAAAATCTCGATTTTATTTAAACCTATGGACGATTTTCGATTTAAATCTCGATTTTTTTTCTATTTTCTATTACTTTAAGGAGACCGCATCTATTGAACGGAGCAGGTTCCCCCAGGTATATAATGTATGAGGGGGAGGGGATATAGGACCCAGGTATAGAATATATAAAGATGAGGAGGCGATATAGGACCCAGGTATAGAATATATGAGGGGATATAGGGCACAGGTATATAATCTGTAAGGAGGGGGAGGGATATAGAACACAGGTATATTATAGAATATGTAAGGAGGGTGAGGGGATATAGGACCAGTCACCCAGGTATTCTATAATCTGTAAGGAGGGGGAGAGATATAGGGAGGAGGATGGAATATAGGACCTGGAGTATAATTCCTGTCACACAGCAACTATAAACTGCCTTTACCTTCAGTTATTATCTACTTTAGCTATGTCCTGCATTTCCCACAGCACACACCACCACAGCAGACATCACGCACCACCACAGCACACACCACCACACCACACGCCACCACAGCACACGCATCCCCACAGCACACGCATCCCCACAGCACACGCATCCCCACAGCACACGCATCCCCACAGCACACGCATCCCCACAGCACACGCATCCCACAGCACACGCATCACCACAGCACACGCATCACCACAGCACACGCATCACCACAGCACACGCCACCACAGCAGACATCACGCATCACCACAGCACGCGCCACCACAGCACGCATCACACGCCACCACAGCACACGCCACCACAGCACACGCCACCATAGCACACGCCACCACAGCAGACATCACGCATCACCACAGCACACGCATCACCACAGCACACGCATCACCACAGCACACGCATCACCACAGCACACGCATCACCACAGCACACGCATCACCACAGCACACGCATCACCACAGCAGACATCACGCATCACCACAGCACACGCCACCACAGCAGACATCACGCATCACCACAGCACGCGCCACCACAGCACACGCCACCACAGCACATGCCACCACAGCACATGCCACCACAGCACATATCACCACAGCACATATCACCACAGCACATATCACCACAGCACACGCCACCACAGCACACGCCACCACAGCACATATCACCACAGCACATATCACCACAGCACATATCACCACAGCACACGCCACCACAGCACATATCACCACAGCACACACCACCACAGCACATATCACCACAGCACATATCACCACAGCACATATCACCACAGCACACGCCACCACAGCACACGCCACCACAGCACACACCACCACAGCACACACCACCACAGCACACACCACCACAGCACATATCACCACAGCACATATCACCACAGCACACGCCACCACAGCACATATCACCACAGCACATATCACCACAGCACACACCACCACAGCACATATCACCACAGCACATATCACCACAGCACATATCACCACAGCACATATCACCACAGCACACACCACCACAGCACATATCACCACAGCACACACCACCACAGCACATATCACCACAGCACATATCACCACAGCACACACCACCACAGCACATATCACCACAGCACACACCAC
Source organism: Allobates femoralis (assembly GCA_033576535.1). Lineage (NCBI taxonomy): Eukaryota > Metazoa > Chordata > Amphibia > Anura > Aromobatidae > Allobates > Allobates femoralis. The sequence continues at coordinate 504,361,250 of JARQOC010000003.1, forward strand.
CACAGCACATATCACCACAGCACACACCACCACAGCACATATCACCACAGCACACACCACCACAGCACATATCACCACAGCACACACCACCACAGCACATATCACCACAGCACACACCACCACAGCACATATCACCACAGCACACACCACCACAGCACATATCACCACAGCACACGCCACCACAGCAGCCTTCTCCCCGTTTTACCTCGCCTTACCACATCTCCACGTAACCTTCTCTATGCCTGTCAGCACATCCCCCGGTCCTCATCCCTCGGCTGCACAGCAGAGGCGGCGGCGGTGGTGCTGTGCCGGGCTCAGCCAGCTCGGCCTGTCAGCACATCCCCCGGCTGCACAGCAGGGGCGGCGGAGGTGCTGGGCCCCGTCCGGTCCTCTTCCCGCGGCCGCTGCAGGGGCGGCAGCGGGCGGTGCTGGGAACGTGTCAGCACCCCCCTTTCCTCCCGGGGGCTCCTCAGCAGCAGGGGCTTAGCCGACCCCAAACCAAGTCCTCACCCTCGGCACGGCAGCGTTACCATCAGCAGGTAATCTCGAGTGTGACTCGGGGTTACCGCTTCTGAAAGTGAAAGTCAACCCCGAGTTACACTCGGGATTACCGCTAGGCGTCCGGAGCGCTGTTTAGAAGATCCGGCCGACTTCTAAACAGCGCTCCGGACGCCATTTTAAATCGAATTTGACGATTGTGGTTAAAACCACAATCGTGGCCACAGCAGGGGGCGAATTAATCGAATTAATTCGATTAATCGCCCAGCCCTACCTGGATGACTTGTTCAGAAAGACTCGACGATCTCAGTACCGCGGCTTCAATAGCCACGCCGTTGAATTGAGCGACTGAGAATTTGGGTGTTGAAAAAGAGCCCGAGTCAAGAGGTCCGGGAGATTGGGGAATGGCCATGGAAAGTCCGCGAGGATGTTGACTACCTCTGCATACCAGAACCGTCTGGGCCAATCTGGAGCTGCGAGGATTACAGTTACTCCTTCTTGATTTTCTTGAGAATCCTGGAAATGAGAGGCATGGGGGGAAAGAGATAAGGGAGGGAGAACTGGGCCCATGGAATCGCGAGAGCCTCCGTGTCGAGGTCCTGGGTCTGGGGATAAAGGGGCGGGGCTTGTAATTGTCCCTGGAGGCCCTCAGGACTACATCTGGGAATCCCCATCTGAGGCAAATCTGAAGGAATACCTCTGGGTTAAGGGACCACTGTCCTTGATCCAACCCCCCACGACTGAGATAATAGACCGCCCAGTTGTCCCCTCCAGGAATGTGGATTGCTGAAATTGCCGGAATGTGTAGCTCGGCCCATTGAAGGATCTGGGTCACTTCCGCCATGGCTGAGCGGCTCTGAGCCCCTCCCTGGTAATTTATGTACGCCACCGGCGTCGCGTTGTCCGTCTGAATTCGGACATGGCGGGCTTGGAGGATCGCCCTGGGTTCTAGGATGTTTATGGGCAGAAAGGATTCCTGGGAGTTCCACGTGCCCTGGGCAGTGTGGCCGAGTAAGGTCGCGCCCCACCGGAGAGACTGGTGTTGGTGGAAATGATCTTTCACCTGACTGGGAAAAACGATCTGCCTCGAGAGAAGGGGGGACCCGATCCACTAGAGGAGTGACTGTCTCGCTAATCTGGGGAGGTGACCTGGACGATTGAGACTGCTGATGAAGCGATCCCATCTCGTTAGCAGAAAGTGCTGGAGGGGCCTGGTATGAAATTGGGAGAATGGGACAGCCTCGATGGAGGCCACCATTCTGCCCAGAACCCTCATGGAGAGTAGGAGTGATGAAGGAGAGGAGTGCCTGAGACAGAGAATCCCAGACAGCAGGGCAGCCCGCTTGTCTGGGGGAAGGAAAATGCGGGACTGGGCTGAGTCAAATATCATTCCTAGAAAAGTGATCCACTGAGTCGGGACAAGGCATGACTTCTTGACATTGATAATCCAGCCCAGGCGATGGAGGGAATCCAGAGATATTTGTAAGTTCTTGAGACACTCTGAGCAAGAGAGGACCTTTATCAGGATGTTGTCTAAGTAGGGTAATGATAAAATTCCCTTGGATCGAAGGATGGCCACCACCGTTGCCATGATTTTCGTAAAGATCCGGGGAGCCATTGCAAGGCCGAATGGTAGGGCGGCAAACAGGTAATGTTGGGACCCCACGTCGAAGCGCAGGAAGCGTTGGTGAGACGCAAGGATAGGAACGTGTAAGTAGGCGTCTTGGATGTCTATGGAGACCATGAATTGTCCTGGCTCCATAGACGCTATCAATGAACGAGGGGACTCCATCCTGAAGTGTCTCAATCGGAGCTTGGTGTTGAGAAGCTTCAGGTCCAAAATGGGACGAACGGAACCTCCCTTATTTTTGGTACCCCAAAGAGATTGGAGTAAAATCCTGTATGTTTGTGCTTTGAAACAGGGATGATAATGCCTGCCTCTTTGAGGGAAGAAAAGGCTTGGTGGTAGCCGGGAATGAGCTCTGGGTCTTTCAGTGGCATCGAGACGACGTCTCGGACCCAGGCATCATTGATTACGGATAGCCAAACTGAACTGAAAGCCCTGAGACTGCCCCTTAAAATGGGGTTGGCATCATGAGCGGTTGGATCGGGAACTAAAGGGTCGAGAGTGGGCGTTGCGTGGACGCCAGGATGGGGCGGACTTGTAGGAAAGCCTCTTTCTATCCTGACGGATGGACGAGCGGTCACGTCGATTGGCGGGTCTGGGAGCGGAGGACCAGAAGGAATGAAATTGGAAATTTCGCTTTTTATGGGCTGAGTGCCTAAGCTTTGCCTGTGGAAGGAAAGTACTGTTCCCACCTGTGGCGTCTGATGTAATCTTATCCTGCTTGTTGCTGAATAGGCGAAAACCCTAGAAGGATTGGCAAGCGATTTTTTAGATGCAGAGTCGGCATTCCATGCCTTCAGCCATAGGGCTCTGCGAATGGAGATTATGTTGCCAGAAGCCTGTGCCCCGAAGAGGCGGCATCGAGGCAAGTGGTGGTATTTCCCTGCTTGGGAGATCTGATCCGCCAAAGCCGATAGTTTCGTAGGAGGTGCGTGGGACAGAATACACCTTTGGAGATTCTTGGCCCAGGAGGACACGGCTTGGGAAACCCAGGTGGCTGCGAAAGAGGGGTAAAGGGATGCGCCGGAGGCTTCGAAGGACGATTTTGCCATAGCTTCTGTGTATCTTTCTGGGCCTTCCTAAGAGAAGCACCGTCTGCTAGGGCAGAATGGACGTGAAACTGGGGGGTCCACTGTTGGTGAGGCGGTCCATATATTTGGCGAACCTTCTTAGAAAAGAGATAGAGAGCTTCCAGACGCTTTCTGGATTGAAAACCCTTCTCCCCTTCTCCGGGTGTAGCCATTCTTTGGCAAAGATGTCGTCGAAGTCTTCCAGGCAAGAGAAGATCCTAGGAGCTGGTTTCGAGCGCTTGACAGACACCTTTCGTGTAGGTGGCTTGTCGTCCAAATTGACCTTAAGTGTCTTATTGACTGCTAGAATCAGGGTGTCAACTGTGTCCATGATTCCTGCGATCTGATCAGAGTCTAGATCCGGTTCAGCGTCCGAGCACGAATCGGAATCTGATAGTGCTGACCTTGCTGGAGAAGGGGGATCTCGAGTGGAAGTCCATGGAGGAGGGGGACCGGGACAAGGAGGAGAGGAGAACCTGCTTCTTCTGTGAACGATCTAATCTCTCAGGCTCCGAGGGCGGTCTGGAAGAGGATTGGCCTAGCTGGATAGGACTCGAGTGCTCCGGTGGGATAGGCTTACTCGCGGAGGCAATCTGCGTGGGCAGTTGTTGTAGAGCTGCCAGCTGCCATCAGGGTTTCTGAGACTAAGCAGATTAGAGGCAGAGTGCGATAAGGAAAAGGGGCCACGTCAGGTGGGGCAGAGACCACGGACGGATCAGTGGTAGACTCCTGAGCTGCCTACATGGTCTATGGGCTACAAGCGAGGCACAGTGGCGAACTCTGAGCCGAGGGTAGCTTCTTATCTCACCCTGAGCCGGTGCAGTACTGTGTGGTGGCTGGCCGGAGCTCCTTGAGACATTTACTAGGAATAGTGGTGAGTGCCAGCAGCTGGGAAGGGGGGGGGGAAGGTTTGTTTACTATGGCCAAGGCTTCTGGTGTCTCCCTTGCAGGATACTTGTAGTGGAGCACAGAGACTGTTGCAGCGTCCTGTGCTGCCTGTAATGGATCCGGTGCTGCCTGGGCAGGTAAAAGTGCGGGCTTCTGCAGGGAGCTGGTGGGCGGAGCTAGACGGGGCCTAAATCGGCGCACAGAGAGCCTGCGCTCGATCCCCACTGGTCGGGGGGAGGAGCCGGGCTTGAGCTAAAGGGAAACCGCCGTCCAAGATAGCTGGGGGCGTGGTTAGCTCATGGAGACGGTCGGCCCCTTCTGCTGTCTTGCTGGAGCCGAGGCGGAGTCTGGGGACAGTGTCAATCCGAGAAGCCCGCGGATGCTCGTGATTGGCCCAGGGGCGGTCCATGGGTGGGCGGAAGCGCCATGGAGGCCCCAATAAGGCCTGGGGCTAAATTTATGGCGGCGGCCCAGATCGGGAGGCCTGCGGTGTGGAGCCTCAGATCCGGAGCTGTGCCAGGGAGAGGGCAGATGCTGTGGTTAGCCCCTCTCTGCGTGGCGTGGCAGCAGTGTCCCCAGCTCACTGAAAGGGAGTGTGCTGGCCATGTGTGCTGAGCAGAGAGTGGAGCAATGTGGGTCCTCTCTCTGCTTGTAAAAAGGAAATGTGCTGGCCGTGCAGAATTGGAGAGGGGCTTACAGGTCCTGAAACAGGACCAGGAGCCCCTAAATGAGTAATGAAATGCCCCCTGTGGCCCCCACCTCCTGTGCCTGATATTAAGCATGCAACCCCTGCTGCAACCATGACTACTTGAGACCCCTGGCCATACAGGCTGCATGTAGCAAGCCTGGGTACGTGGCCTCATGTCGGCTGCTGCTCCAGAGCAATGGAGGTACCAGAGGGGGAAGTTGAGGAGCTACCAGGAGCGAAGCTGGTAAGGGGAGGATGGGGTGGATGGAGGGGATTATCTGGGTCATGGACCCAGTGTCTGCTTGCTGCTGCCAGGTGCCTACCTCGTCCTGTGAGGTGCTGAGCTCCAGACGCGAAACTTCCCTCCAGGGGTCAGAGCGTCTGATGACCCTACCGACCGTCTCTGGAAGGCGAGTGGGTAGGGGAGTGTATGGGCCACGGCAGGCACCAGCGTCCGGCTTTAGGGTTTCCCAGGTTCCACTTCTAGGAAGGGATAGATGGCCCTGGCCCAGAGAGGGAGAGTTAACTGTGCAACCAGCGTACACTGGACCCTCGATCTCTATGCGGGGTGATGGATTGGCTCAACCGCTCTGTATTCCCTGATGAATCTTCATTGAAGAGGTGAAGATAAACAGAAAAATCTAATTAACCTAAAAAAAATAAAAAATTCTGGTAGATACGGGCTCAGAGAGAGACCCGTGTCTGCCTTTTGTGGCACTAAGGCTGCTTTCACACAGCGTTTTTATGCTGTCCGAGGGGATCAGACTTTTTGCTGCTCCCCTCGGACAGCATCGGATCCAAACTGATGTCTGCAATCGGATGCCAAATAGGCATCCGATCCCGATATTTTGCAGCATCAGCTGGATCCTGTCCCTGCTCCTCCTGTCATCTCGTCCCCCTTCTCTCTCCCTCCTGTCACCTTTGTCCCCCCGTGTCTCCCCTCCTTGTCCCCCTCTGTCTCCCCTCTTTGCACCCCCTCTTTGTCCCCCCTGTGTCTCCCCCTGTGTCTCCCCTCTTTGTCCCCCTGTGTCTCCCCTGTGTCTCCCCCTGTGTCTCCCCTCTTTGTCCCCCTGTGTCTCCCCTCTTTGTCCCCCTGTGTCTCCCCTCTGTCTCCCCTCTTTGTCCCCTCTTTGTCCTCCTGTTGGCCCCCCTCTTTGTCCCCTCTTTGCACTCCCTGTTTGCAGACCTTAAAAAATAAAAAAACTTCATTCTCACCTCTCCGCGACACCCGCGGTGCTTCCAGCTTCTTCTGATCAACAGGACCTGGCGTGATGTCACAGTCACATGACCGGTTACCGCGGTAACCGGCCATGTGACTCAACTGTGACGTCAGGCCAGGTCCTAGAAGCACAGAGCGCTGGAGGCATCGCTGGATCGTGGAGAGGTGAGAATGAAGTTTTTTTTATTTTTAACCCTTTATTTTCAGGAGATATCACTTCTGCAATGTATGAATATACATTGCAGAAGTGATATTAGATGGCACAGAGCGGTGTTAGTGTACTGAGCATGCTCAGTGCACTAACATCGGGTCCGAGGAGACATGAGCTGTTTCCTCGGATCCTCGCTCCATAGGCCCCATGTTATTTGGCGCGGATCAGGTCGGATCCAATTCGGTCCGATCTGACCCGCTGTGCCAAAAATCGCAGCAGGCTGCGATTTTGGGCACAGCAAAAAATCGGCCAGGATCGGATCCGACCAAAATCGGATGCCAATAAGGCCAAATCCGATGTGATCCGTGCCCATGGGATAACATGAGGCCAAAATCTGATCCGTGGCTGTCCGTTTTACAACGGACAGCCACGGATCACAGAAAAACGCTGTGTGAAAGCACCCTAAGCTAAAACTGAGTTGCACTTGTGCCAGTAGGGGGTGTATACTGCTGGGGAGGAGTTGCTTTTCTGTTATTTTGCATAGTGCGAGCCTCCTGATGGCAGCAAGCATACACCCAAGGTCTTCCTGTGTCCCCCAATGAAGCGTTTAAGAAAAGCCTGTTGTGACGGGCCCCATACTCTTCAGAATTCATCCAGCTGCTTCTGTCTTCAGTCATATCATCAATAAACTCTACTGACCCAGTGCCATTAGAAGCCATGCTTCCCATGCCAGCACACTGCCTCCACCATATTTTACAGAGGATGTAGTGTACTTTGTTATGAACTGTTCCAAGCCTTCTCCATACTTTCTTCATCCCATCATTATTGTACACATTGATCTTCGTTTCACCACTTCAAAGCATGCTTTTCTAGAACGGAGTTGGCTTCTTTAGATTGCCAAAAAGAGAACAAAGTTTAACCTGGCCTTTTTATTTTTAAGGCTGATTAATAGTTTGCACTGTGTGGTCAACCCTCTGTACTTGCTTTTGTAAAGTCTTCTCTTCATGGTAGTACTTAGCTACTTCCTGAAGTGTTCAGCTAAATGCTGTGAAGAGGTTTTTCCTCACCAAGGAAAAGGATTCTGTGATCATCCACCACCATTGTCTTGTGTGCATGTCCAGTCCTTTTTGAGTTCCCAAGCTCACCAGTGTGCTCTTTTTTGCTTTCACAGAATGTACAAAGCTGTTGATTTGGCCACTCCTAATGTTTATGCTCTCTACATGATGATTTTTTTTTTCCAGCCTATTGTTGTTCTGTTGCTCTTCCATTGAGTGCTCCATCAACATTTGTGGTTTTACAGCAACAGCTTCTAAACGAAAATGCAAGACCTGGAATCAGCTCCAGACCTCTTACCTGCTTAATTGATTAATTAATCAGGGAATAGCCCATGCACCTTATTAAAGAGCTTTTGAGATAACTGTCCAATTACTTTTGGTCACTTGAAAAAGAGGCAGCTACATATTAAAGAGCTGTAATTACTAAACCTTTAATCCAATTAGGCTGTGAATAACCTCAAAGCGGAGAGTCTGCACTTTAAAACAATATTAATTATATAACTGTATCTTGAATATAGTTTTGTAAACAGCTAAAATGCCTAAACTTGTGTCCCTTTCCAAATATTTCTGGACTTTACTACATATACACTGCTCAAATAAAAAGGGAACACTAAAATACCACATCCTAGATCTCCATGAATGAAACATTACAATTGCAAATCTTTATTCATTACATAGTGGAATGCGTTGAGAAGAATAAAACATGAAAATGATCAATGGAAATCAAAATTAATATCCCAAAAAGGCCTGGATTTGGAATGATACTCAAAATCAAAGTGGAAAAACAAATTAAAGTGGAAGACAAGACATGGAAATGAGGCTCAGTAGTGTGTGTGTGGCCTCCACATGCCTGTATGACCTCCTTACAACTCCTGAGCATGCTCCTGATGAGGCAGGGGATGTTCTCCTGAGGGATCTCCTCAAAAACCTGGATTATAGCATCAGTAAACTCCTGGACAGTTGTGGTGCAACATGGCATTGGTGGATGTAACGAGACATGAAGTCCCAGATGTGCTCAATTGGATTCAGGTCTTTGCATATGGCCTCACCCTGGATCTTAAGACCTCATCCTGGTACGCAATGGCAGTCATCATACCTCTGGCTAGTACATGGAGGGTTGTGCAGCACTCCAAACAAATACTTCCCTTCACAATTACTGATCAAGTGCCAAACCGGTCATACTGGAGGATGATGCAAGCAGCAGAATGTTCTCCACAACGTCTCCAGACTCTGTCACATGTGCTTAGTGTGAATCTATTCACATCTGTGAGGAACACAGGGTGCCAATATTGAATCTGCCAACCTTAGCATTTTCTGGTAAATGCCAATCCCCCTGCATGGTGTTGGGCTATAAGCCCAACACCCACACTTGTGGACGACGTACCCTCATACCACCCTCACGGAGTCGGTTTCTGAAAGTTTGAGCAGACACATGGATAAAGAGAATTTTGTTTATGTACCGTAAATTCTTTTTTCTTTAATCATCAATGGGAGACCCAGACAATGGGGTTTAGGGCACTGCCCTCCGGAGGTCACACTAGGTACTACAAGTTTGTAGACACCGCCCCCTCCGCTTATAAACCCCTACCGCAGGGAACATCCTCAGTTTGGTCCATAAGCTGCGAGGAGACAAATAAACCACACCCGAAACATCGGGAAAGAAACCGTGCACAGACGGTCCAACAACCCGGAAGAAACTGTCCCAACAGGGAACAGATCAAATGCAAAACATGCAACGGAACAACTGGGTGGGTGCTGGGTCTCCCATTGATGATTAAAGAAAAAAGAATTTACGGTACGTAAACAAAATTCTCTTTTTTCTGGTCATCATAATGGGAGACCCAGACAATGGGGATGTCCTAAAGCAATACCCCAGGGCGGGAAGAGTTCCTCAAAGACGGATAATACATGGTCCCCCTCAAAGGTGGGCAACCGCCGCCTGGAGGACCCGCCTGCCCAAACTTGCATCCGCAGAGGCATGGGCATGCACCATATAGTGCTTAGAGAAAGTGTGCAGGCTGGACCAGGTGGCTGCCTGACACACCTGTAGAGCAGAAGCTCGATGTCGCAAAGCCCAGGAGGCACCGACAGCTCTGGTAGAGTGAGCTTTCAATCCCACCGGGAGAGGCAAACCAGAAGACCGGTAGGCCTCCTGAATGGGAGCCTTGATCCATCTGGCCAAGGTTGACTTCGATGCCGCGGACCCCTTACAGCGACCTGTCGTCAGGACAAATAAGGAATCCGAATTCCGGAAAGAGGCAGTCCCGGACACATAAATGCGTATAGCCCTCACGCGATCCAGAGTATGGAGATCGCGCTCGACCTGATGAACGGAGCGGGGCAAAATGACGGGAGAACAATCTCCTGGTTCAGGTGAAAAGTGGAAACCACCTTTGGCAAGAATTCTGGCCGCGGGCGTAACACCACCTTGTCTTGGTGAACCACCAGAAAGGGCGACTTGCACGATAGTGCAGCCAATTCTGAGACCCTTCTCAGAGATGTAATCGCCACCAGAAAGACCACCTTCTGGGACAGACGAGACAGAGAAATGTCTCTCAGCGGCTCAAACGGCGGTTTCTGCAGTGCCGCCAGGACCATGTTAAGGTCCCAAGGGTCCAGTGGTCGCCTGTAGGGCGGAACCACCCGTGAGACTCCCTGGAGAAACTGACGGACCCTGGGAAGGAGCGCCAAGCGCTTGTCAAACAGCACTGAAAGAGCTGACACTTGACCCTTTAAAGAGCCTAGGGATAACCCCAATTCCAACCCCGACTGAAGGAAAGCCAACAATGTCGGGATGGACAAGGGCCACGGGGAGCGACCACCCGAGGCACACCAGGTGAAGAAAATCTTCCACGTTCTGTGGTACATCTTCCTGGAAACAGGCTTCCTAGCCCGAGTCATGGTGGCAACAACCGTAGGAGAGAAGCCCCTGGACGTCAGCAGCCAGGCCTCAAGAGCCATGCAGTCAATCTGAGGGCCCTGGAATTGAGGTGGAAGAATGGGCCTTGTGCGAGCAAATCTGCGCGATCTGGAAGAGCCCACCGGAGTCCGCCTGACAGTTGCCACAGGTCCGGATACCAGGACCTCCTGGGCCAATCCGGAGCCACTAGAATGGCTACCCTGCACTCCGACCTGATCTTCCACAGAACCCTGGGAATCGGAGCCAGAGGCGGGAACACATACGGTAGATGGAATCTGGACCAACTCAGGATCAGGGCATCTGCCCCCAGAGACTGAGGATCCCAGGATCTCGCCATGTAATGCGGCACCTGATGATTCAGCCGCGAGGCCATCAGATCCACGTCCGGAGTGCCCCATCTGCTGCAGATGTCCTGGAAGACGTCTGGATGAAGAGACCACTCTCCGGCGTCCATCCCCTGCCGGCTCAGGTAGTCGGCCTCCCAGTTCTCGACCCCTGGGATGTGAACTGCGGAGATCAGGCAGTCGTTGTCCTCCACCCAAGATAGAATGCGGTGGACTTCGGCGAGGGCCTGAGCACTTCTGGTCCCTCCCTGATGATTTATATAGGCGACGGCCGTCGCATTGTCGGACTGAACCCGAATGGGTTGCCCTGACAGGAACTTCTGAAACGCCAGGAGCGCCAGATAGACCGCCTTGATCTCAAGCACGTTGATCTGCAACGCCGACTCCGACGGAGTCCAGAGTCCTTGAGCCCTGTGGTGTAAGAACACCGCACCCCAGCCCGTCAGACTGGCGTCGGTGGTCACCACTAACCATGACGGTTTGAGGAAGGACCTGCCGCGTGACAAGTGAAGTGGCTGGAGCCACCACTGCAGGGAATCCCTGGTCGGTTGGGAAAGTGTCACCAGCCGATTCAGAGAGATCGTCCTCCTGTCCCATCTGCGAAGAATCTCCAGCTGGAGAGGACGGAGGCGAAACTGCGCAAAAGGAACTGCCTCTATTGCAGCTACCATGCGCCCCACCAGCTTCATCAAGATCCGTAGAGATGATTGTGGTGACAGGAGGACTGCTTGCACTCCTGATTGGATCGCCATCTGTTTGACTCGTGGCAGAGACACTAGGGCCGAGTCCGTGTGGAAGTCCATGCCCAGATATGTCAGTGACTGGGTCGGAACCAGGGTCGACTTCTGGATATTGATAAGCCACCCGAACTGTTCCAGAGACTTCATGGTTACCTCCAGGCTTTGCCGACAAAGGTGTTCTGATGGCGCCCTGACCAGCAGGTCGTCCAGATAGGGTATTACGGCGTGCCCCTGCACGTGCAGGAGAGCCATCATGGAGGCCATCACTTTTGTGAACACCCGCGGTGCCGAGGCCAACCCGAACGGCAGCGCCACAAATTGGAAGTGTTCTTCCCCCACTGCAAATCTCAACCAGCGCTGATGAGCCGGTGCAATGGGCACGTGAAGATAAGCGTCTCGAATATCTATGGACGCTAGGAAGTCCCCCTGTGACACAGCTGCGATCACGGATCGCAGTGATTCCATACGGAACTTCCGAACCAACACGTGACGGTTGAACAACTTTAGGTCCAGAACCGGGCGGAAGGAACCGTCCTTCTTTGGGACAATGAAGAGGTTGGAGTAAAAACCCCGAAACCTCTCCCCGGAAGGCACCGGGACCACCACTCCGTCCCTGCGGAGACCCTCCAACACCAGGTGAAAGGCCTGAGCCTTTTCTGGGGACGGGACCGACCGATGGAATCGGGGTATCGGCTTTGACGTCAGCTCTATCCTGTAACCTCGCGAGACCACGTCTCGAACCCACTGATCTTGAACGTGAAGTAGCCACCTGTCCTGAAAACGAGACAGGCGGCCCCCCACCTGTGGGGAGGCAGGAAGGGATAGCGAGTCATGTAGAGGTGGGTTTGGGGGTGGCAGCCGCTGCCCCCGCCGGCTTCTTTGGACGACTCTTAGAGCGCCACTGAGAAGCGGGCTTGCCCCCTCGGTCCGTGCGAGCGGACGGTGCTGATGACTGAGAGCTGGAACGAAAGGACCACTGCTTTGGGTTCCTTTTAACGGTGTACCGTGGCTTAGGCTTATTCTGCGGGATCTTAGACTCAGCAGAATCCTTTATCAGCTTGTCCAGTTCGGTACCAAAAAGCCTGTCACCAGAGAACGGAAGATTCTGCAAAATCTTCTTAGATGTGGCATCTGAGTCCCAAAGACGCAGCCACAACAACCTGCGAATCGCAATAGCGTTGGCCGAAGCCACAGCTGAGCGAGTGGCAGTTTCCAAAGTCGCCGTCCTGGCGTAATCCGCATAGGCCCTTGCCCTTTCGGTAAGCGCCAGGACCTCTGGACTGGACCTTGCCAGGTCAGTGATACCATCCAAGCAGGTAGTAATCGCTTGTAAGGTCCAGACCGTGGCAAAATTAGGGGCAAATGAAGACCCCACAGCCTCATAGGAAGACTTGGCGAGTTGCTCGACCTGTCTATCAGTCGCATCCTTCAACGAGGAGCTATCAGAGGCAGAGAAAAGGGAGCGTGCAGCAATCCTGGTCATGGAAGCGTCCACCTTCGGGGACTGCGACCACTCCTGTAGCACCTCCTGGGGGAAGGGGAAGCGATTGTCCTTGGGTTTGCGGACATAACGCCGCCCAGGATGTAACCTGGGAGCTCTAACCACCCTTCCAAAGTTAGTGTGGTCCATGAAGGAGCCACTTGGTCTAGCCTCCGGCCGCAGCCATTGATAGACCTCCTTCGGGTGTACAGTCACCTCCTCAGGGGGTGTCACGAGACGTAAGGTCTCGTTAATAGAGGACACCAAATCCTCCACCCCGTCTGGTGGTTCAGACACAGACACAGACCCGAAAGTTGAACCCCCATCATCTTCCTCACCATCAGAGGAACGCTCCTCCTCAGAGAGAGTCTGGAGCTCGGGTGAAGCCTCACGACGAGCCCGCTTAAGGGGTCTCACAGCAGAAGAGGGAGACACCCGGGGGTAACTGGAAGGAGTAGCTGGGCTTTCCAGCCTCCTATTGAGTGCCTCCAGGGACTGCGACATGGAGGACAGTTGGGACAACAGAGATTCATTGATCTTATTTTGAGTTTCCCATGGCCCTGGGATCACTTGCACCTCAGGGTACAGCACCGGAGCTGCTGTCTCAGCAGTATCAGTCCGGGCCTCTGGGCGTCCGCAGTTATTGCAGGACCCCTCCACCAGAGTCCCATTGCATGTAGCACAGGTAATGAGGACATCGCCACAGTAGGGGAAAATAAGCCAAATTGTGTAGACAAAACCGGGAATCCCGGTGGCTTACCGACCGCAGCGAAGCGGTAGGAGGAAGCGGTGTGTGTGTGTGACCTCCGCAAGAGTTTCCGGTCTCCTCTGGAGTGCAGACGCACGCTGCATACAGCTCCCAGCCGGGAAGTGAGGGTAAAGATGGCCGCCAACAGTGAAACCGTGGGCGGCGCCGAAAACACGCGGGAAGCACACACACACACCCATCGATGACGTCACCGCACGGGCTGCTTCCTATCCTCCAAGCAGCCTCAGTATTAAGGCGCCAGAGCCCGCAGCGCGGGAATTAATGTGAAAAACATCACACAGACTGCATGCACCAACACACATCCGCAGCCTACAGCCTCAGCCCCTGCAACACACAGGGCGGTCAGCCAGGGTGACCCCAGCACGGGGTACACCTCCAGATCCGCGGACTCGAGAGTAACGCGCGGTCTGAGTGTCAGGACACATAAAGTGACAGACACTACCCCCAGGCACACAGGAGACACAGAGTGCCTCAGTGCCGGTCCGGTCTGTAAGCACCATTTAGGGAGGCCTCGGACGGGGGTTCAGCACCAGTCCGGAGTGTAAGCACCATTTAGGGAGGCCTCGGACTGGGCTGGCTCCAGTCCGGTCTGTAAGCACCATTTAGGGAGGCCTCGGACGGAGCGGAGCTGTGCAAGGCTCCCATCTCCCACTCTCCAGAGCCCCCCAGAGAGGGATGGAAAGGAGCGCAACAGCGTACCGGGAGAACACAAAGTGTCCAGGCTCTAGGCCCTCCGGTACCTCCACCAGTGTGTTCCACAAGGGTGAGCGGGGAGGCTGTCGCAGGTCCCGACCGGAACCATTTTACCTTGTCTTCAGACGCCATCACGTAAGTTGTGAGAATGCAGTGAAGTGCAAGCAAAGCGTGATCCTCCGAGCACACTAAGTTTAAAACTGAGGATGTTCCCTGCGGTAGAGGTTTATAAGCGGAGGGGGCGGTGTCTACAAACTTGTAGTACCTAGTGTGACCTCCGGAGGGCAGTGCCCTAAACCCCATTGTCTGGGTCTCCCATTATGATGACCAGAAAATTAGTGGACTGCTGGAAGTCATTTTGAAGGATTCTGGCACTTCATCTTTGCACAAAGGAGGAGCTAGCGGTCCTGCTGCTGGGATGTTACCCTCCAACGGCTCCCTCCACGTCTCCTGGTATGTGCCCCATGCTCTGCACAGTCCTAAACAGACACAGCTAACCTTCTTGCCACAGCTCACATTGATGTGCTATCCTGGATGTGCTGCACTACCTGAGCACCTTCTGTAAGTTATAGACACCGCCTCATACTACCTCTAGGGGCGAGAGCAATGACTAAATGCAAAAGTGACCAAAACAACAGTGAAAAAGGATGAGAACAAAGAAACGGTCTGTGGACACCTCCTGCAGAACCATTCCTATATAGGGGTTGTCTTGCTAATTGCCTATCATTGTAACCAGTAGTCTGTCCCATTTGCACAACAAGAGAAATTGATTTACAATCAGTGTTTCTCCATAACTGGACAGGTTGATTTCATTGAACTGTGATTGACTTGGAGTTACATTGTGTTGTTTAGGTGTTCCCTTTAATTTTATTCAAAGTATTTTCTTAACACATATATAATTACAGTTGGTAGGGGTGCCCCAGTGACCAAAAACGTACTTACCGGGTTCACTGAGATGCTCTTTTCCTGGAAGTTCCTCTAGTTTAATGTCTCCCAGGTCACCACTTTTAGGATCAATAATTGCTTGGGACAGTTCATCTTCAAAAGCCTGGATTTCCTCAGCACTGGCCATGCGCTCTTGGGATTTTGTGAACACCCGGATAACACCATCACTAAAATAATGCAGACATAGCACATTTACAAGCCAAAAACACTGCCACTTACCTGATATCAACAGATTAGTAGTGCAATATCCCAGAAATCATCTCAATAGGCACATGCCGAAGTAAACTATCACCAAGAATATTCCAACTTGGAGAACCAAGAGGATAAATTTACAGCAACATTACTATTCATTCTTCCCTACATGATATCAGGGGTAGTTGCTGGCTGCTGGGTTGGTGTTCACCCAATCATGAGGGTGAGGGCGGCGGTGTAACCATATGTCCCTATAAGACATAGATTGCTAACCTTAAAGATATGTCAAATGTCTTATTTCTGCACATACTGTGAGAAGTATAAATTAGGTCACCTCCTTGATTATTAAACTCTGCTGAAGCACACCCCCATAGAAAGTGGTTATCTACTGAAGCAAGAGTAATTATGAATAATTACATGGTATTACAATGAGGAATCAGTGGTTCACATTGTAAAGGAGGTTGTCCCACTTGGGGCATGTATGGAATAACAGAGTACACTAAAAACAACCAACATGCAGGTCCACCGCTGGATTCCAACAACGGGGACCTATGTCATGCTGTCAGGAATGGAGAGGTGGTCAAGATTAAGCATTAGTACAGCATATTTAATGCCGTCAATGCCAGTTCCCCCACCACCAAGAAACCCAAATAAATGGCTGTGCCCTTAAAGCATCACTTCAGCTTTTTTTTCCAGAAGTTGAGTGGTTCCTTAATTCCTAGGCCCCTGGCTTGTCTTATACTTCCAATCAGCCGTTTTCATTCGTTCTCGGCACTGCTCTGGCACCATCTTGTTCCTGCAACTTCAGAAGTTACATCACAAGCTCTCGAAGCATCTCTAAAAGGTACCGTCATATGAGGCAATATTGCTAGCAATTTCACTTGCAATTTGCTGGTTGCAGTGAAATCATGGACACATTGTTCTATTTTGTTGTCGTGTACAAATAGAACAATGTGTCCATGATTTCACTGCAACCAGTAAATTGCCAGTGAAATTGCCTAGCAATATTGCGCGTGTGGCGGTACCTTAAGAGAGCCAGAAGGAGGTCAGAAGGAGGCCCTCAGAGTAGCTTTGTGACTTCCAGCACGCTCCATGAAACACTGGAGCTGACGGCAGGTCAAAATTCGACTGAAGCACCGCTGGAAACAAATGAAGATGTCGGAAGGTAAATATAAGGCAGGGTTCAAAGGTCTTGGATTTAAAACAATAAAAAAATGTTGGAATGGTGCTTTAAGAAAAGCTGCCCATAATGGTTGCCCTCACATCTTTCAAACTGTCAAACAAAGGCATTAGGATCAGTTGTCCTAGACCACGCTGCTAAAGGCAGTTGTCTTAAAACCGAGTTAGAGCAAGCTCCTGTCAGGCCGAGGATCTGCTCACTCAACCCCCACAGGTTTACAACTATATACAGAACAAGGCTGAAGAAGTAGATAGAAACGTCTCACTGACTGAGCAGAAGAGACTCTCTCTTACTTTAGGCCTGGCCAGTCGTAAACCCATTCTGCTCAGTCAGACTGGCATGTCTATAGCAGGGCACAGAGGGCTGACTGAGCCAAACTGATTTACAACTGGGAACAAAATAGAAGACATACAAGAAATCTTCTCTGCTCCCAATCCTCCTCTGGGAGCGGAGTGCATCAGTTCTGCTCATTCATGATGCTGCTCCCCAACCTGACAGCACTTTGCTTTAACATCACTCGGAGACATCTGTCCCGTGTAGAGTGTCCAGGCCACCTGTCCTAATACATGCCTAGGCCAGGTTGCAGCTTGAAATATGTGATGATGGCCATTTTCGACAACTTCTCCAAGGGGCGTTTTAAGAACAAAATTAGGTCACATCTTTAAAAGGTTAAATAAATGAGTGGTGTCAATATTTTAAGTATGGAGACTTATTCCAAAAAAGATCAACTTGCTTTATTATGCATCGCAAATACAGAAACAGCAGCAATGATTTGACCCCTAGTATAGATCTAGGTCTTTACTGCTTTTTCTGTATTTGTGATAACATAATAAAGCAAGGCAATCATTAATAGATACTGAAGACACCTCCTTCATTTGGATATTGCTTGGGAAATGTGTTTGTGCAACCACATGGTGCATCACGAATATAAGACCGCTGTGTTGTATTTATACCTTGATCCTACGACGATGTCTTCATTCTCCAGGACACAGCAGCACCACACTGACTGGGCAGGAAGGCAGATTGTCTGGGTGCACTCTCCCTTACTCCATATCCGCACTGATCTGTCTTCACCCGTGGTCACAAAGTCTAAAATAAATCAAATAGATTGGAACACCGCTTAATGCTGTTCAGTAGAGAAGCCCAGGACATTTCCATTCAGTTCTACATTTAATACTTTCAGTGTTCACTTTTGTCATTGTAATAAGCCACAGTGCTGAGAGCCAAGTCTGGACATGGCTCCAGACTGATGAGCAATCCCCTAATCCTTTGGTGCATTGTACGTCTACAAATGTGGAGAGGGCTCAGGAGCTAAACTCTCTCCATACCCTGTAGATGCTAACTACATTACATAGCCAGCAGTGGCCAACGCTGAGCTCTGATCACTGCTGATCACATTTAGATGCCGCTGTTCATTTTTCACACTGGCAATTAAACAAATCGTTTCCTTGAGCAAATCACTTCTAATTGTCCCACCATGATGCAACCCCCGTGTACCACTGTTTTGCAACTGCAAGAGAGCGACCAGGGGCATGTTTGTGTTGGAGCTTTCATGGAAATGCAGAACTGGACATTACGCCCAGACTCCTCCAAAAACGCCCCTCCCCGGTCTACAGCATGCCCAGCCACCTGCAGACTCTTATAGCCCAACCCCTAATATGACCACCCACCCCCACTGACACAGTGTACTGAGTCTGCAGCTGCGAAGGAGATTCGGCACACTGTCAGTGTAGGAGGGGACCGCTGCATGCAATATGGTGTGTGTGCTCACCCTGTGGCCCTGTATTATGGTGTGTGCGCTCACCTAGTCCTTTGTGGCCGCTGTCAGTGGAGCCGAGGGCTGCAACCCGGGTCTCTGTGCACAGTGGAGCTGATGCTGCTCTCTATACCTCCTGTAGCACAGAGCTGGCGGTTGCATTATAGAGAGGACCGGCTCCATTGGCTCTGTGCTACAGGAGGTATAGAGAGCAGCATCAGATCCACTGTGCACAGAGACCCAGGTTGCAGCCCTCGGCTCCACTGATAGCGGCCACAGAGGGCTAGGAGAGCGCACACACCATAATACAGGGCCACAGGGTGAGCACACACACACCATATTGCATACAGCGGTCCACTCCTCTACTGACAGGGTGCCGAATCTCATTCACAGCTGTGGATTAGGTACACAGTTGTGTGCAGTTGGGGTGGGTGGTCACATTAGGGTTTGGGGCGGCCCTGTAAAAGTATGGGGTGGCTAGGCATACCGAGACTTGGGGAGGGGGCATGTTTGGAGGAGTCAGAGTGTAACATTCAGCTCTCCATTTACATGCAGGCACCAACACAAACACGCACCCTCCTGGTCATTTTCTTGCAGCCGCAAATAGGTGATATTTGGGTGACAATGCAAAATGTTGACAGGAAGTATATTACAAACTGTCAACATTTTGCACCTAGATACACGTGACATTTGTTATGACAGACACAGGGTTCATCAGCTGAGCCCCGGCTGTCATGACAACCCATCGCTGCTTCGCGATCACCGATGGGAGCGGGGAATGGAGCAGTATCCGTTGGTATGTGTTAGACCACACGGTCAGAGGTTAACAGCGCGATTTAACAAGTGCAGGTGAATCGCTACTCTACCCGCCAATGTCGGCTGATCAGATCTGACGACATGTGTAGAATAAGATGCAGGCTTAGCTAATCTGGGGATTTTCTACCTTGCAGCGCAGTGTCAGCATTTGCGGGGTTGGGCATGTGTGGCGCATCATACCTCAATTAGGGGAGTCTTGGAGGGCATGACGGGTAGATCCCCTTTGGTGGCTGGACTCGAGGATGGGTCAATGGGTGTTTTGGGAAAGAGATATCCAACTCTTGGTCTTGCTCACAAACTCTGGGAACGTATTAAACAATTGAAAGGAGTGACGGGTCTGACGAAATATACACCTGTATGGAACAACGGGAGATTTCCGGGCTTGAAATCCATGGACGGACTGCCAGAGTGGCTACATGGAGGTATTCTCTATGTATACCAATTGTTGGATAGTCAAGGGCTAAAATCCTTTCAACAGTTGAGATTGGAATTTAGCCTGTCCGACAAGGAATGGTATCACTATCTGAGGGTCCGACATGCGTTTAAAGCACAAGGCACTGGGAGGAGTCTATGTATACACTCTGATATTGTTCTCGATTATATCTGTCACGACGAGATGACGAGGGGAGTGATTTCTTGCATATATAGAGATTTACTGCATACATTTCTCCTCTCCTTTCCTATTAAGTCCCGTCTGAAGTGGGAAGAGGATGTGGGCTCCATATCTGATGACCAATGGACTAGTATTATGGAATACATACCTAAATTGTCTGTGTGTGAATCAGCTAGATTATCACATTTATACGTGCTACATAGACTGTATAGATCGCCAGTGATAATGCACCGAGCGGGATTGAGAAATGACTCAGAATGCCCGAGATGCAGTGGGGAGAGCGCTGGAATTTACCACATGATGTGGTCCTGCCCACGATTGTTCTCGTATTGGACCACAGTTATTAATCGGATAGAGGGAGCGTTCGGGTGTGTGATTCCCAGAGATCCTATTGTCTGTCTGTTGGGATACGTCGAGGAGGTGGCGATTGACAATGTACTAAAGGTGGTCGTTGCGAGATTATTATTTGTGGCAAGGAAATTGTTGGCGAGACATTGGATTCGGGAAGATCCCCCGAGTAGAAGAGAATATGTGAGAATGGTAGATGAATTAATCCGGTTGGAAAGGGGTGTATGTGAGAGACGAGGAAAATCGGAAATGTTTGAGAAAATGTGGTCATCATGGATACAATATGGGTGAGCTGGGAAGATATTCCTGATAGACTTACTAGGGGTTGGATAGGTGACGAGACGATTGTACATGATTTCATGTTTAAGCTAATGTTTGATTCCTATTGACTGGCCGCTGTTGGCTGGATTTGCTGTCAGGGGTAGGGGCGGGAAGGGGGGGTGAGGGGTTGTACTATGTACTATTGTATCTGTTAAAATGTTTAATAAAAATCTACCTGATTTAAAAAAAAAGATGCAGGCTTAGCATATGAAAACGCATCAAAGCAGGGAACACAGGCCTGTGGACGTATAGGTACATCATAGGTTATGAAGGGGTTAATGACGTTCAGGTACCCCAATCTGTGTGACTACTAGTGCTTATGACATACATACATAACTGACTGTTGAGGTTAGACGGTACCTCTCTTTCCCACCGGACAATGGTATTTAATGGTGGAAGATGCGGCTGGCAGATCGAGGGGGCCCATCCTATTGGCTAGACCAGAGGTCCCCAACTCCAGGCCTCAAGGCCCGCCAACAGTGCAGGTTTTCAGGATCTCCTTAGTATTGCACAGGTGCTAATGTGATCATCTGCACAGGTAATGATTCCAAGCCCTGTGCAATACTAAGGAGATCCTGAAAACCTGCACTGTTGGTGGGCCTTGAGGCCTGGAGTTGGGGACCTCTGGGCTAGACAATCATGTACAAGAATCCTCTCATTATAATAGGGCCTTTGCTGGAGAGGATTATGGAGTCCTAAATGTGTCTTAGCAACTGGACGGCACAAACACTGAGTGCACGACCGGCTGTGAAATAGAATACGAGGCTGTAAGGATATAAGCCGTAGATAGCGTTACCAATGACTTTGTGTTTACTTCTTTTACAGATCCCTTGTAGCTTTTGCTCCTGGTCAGGGTGGAAATTAATTGTATTGCTGTGGCCATCTTTAATGTGAAAACTGACACGATCAGTGAGTAGAAAACTACTAAGATCATTAGGAGGCCTGATATTGATCATTTCTTGGTACTATTATTAAGTAACTGATTGTGCTAAGTGGGGACTGACCAAAGATTTGATATAGATACCGAGGAGCTAGGGATGTCACACATCCAGTGTAGAGCTGACAGACTCTGGAAACACGTCACTTTCTCATTTCCTTACCTTGAGAATCTGGAAAGAGACATATGCTGTAGATATAATTGGTGTGGCCATAGTAGATCTGCAGGCACTCTCCGGTAATAAGCCATCTGCGTATACTGGCATCATTGGCGCAAGAGAGAAATTCCGCCTGGTTCAGTGTTGCCAGTCCTCGAACACAATCCTCATGTCCTGGAAATTGACCATATTGTTATTTTCTACAATGCCTTTTATGACTAAGAGCTTCATTGCAGTGCCCTCTGACTGTACTACACAAAAGGGCAGCAGAAATGTTGTTAAAATGAGATGCTCACAAAATACACATGTGCAGGTTTGCTTCTCTCAACATATATATATTTCACACACCTAAGTAGGTCTTCTCACAGCGGCCTGCCTTCCACAGCTTGATAGACTTGTCGGCTGATCCGGTCAGCATCAGACCCTGCTCGGGTAAAATCTTCACAGCCCAAACAGCAGCGGTGTGACCCTACAAGAAAAGGACAAAAGGGCATTACAAGCTCCAAATAGTAAGAGGATGGCGTGAGCATGATAATCCACATATATACTGTGCACATCATTCCAGTGAGAAAACTACTGCTGGCCATCTTTTTATGCGTCTTTTTAGACGTGCACAAAAGTGTGTTCATCAACAGTTTTGTTCACCTTAGAAAAGACAGTCTCCACTGAACAGAGGGCAAACAGAGTCCAGAGTAACTCTGCTGCCTTATTAGTGAATGGATCCATCAGGGGTTTCATGTGAATCATGTATTTTGGAGATGTGGCTGAAACCCAAATGTAAGTGCTCAGCATAGAGAACAGGATAAAGGTGGACTGATCCCAAATGTTCTGCAACCAACAGCATTTATCTCAATCCACAAAAACACAAGTCCCCATTCAGGTCCATTTTATGTTAACAGAAATATAGGGGGCTTCGACATTACTGGTAGCACAAAGGCTCTGGAGAAGCGCTGTAGCTACCCCTTCAGAAAAGAAACCCAGTGAAATCTGTACTCCAAGATCCAAATGTCCCCCTCTTTTCTGAGCCCTACAAAGTGTCTAAACCACAGTTAACATCCACATGCCTGACACTGTTGTAGACATGGTGTCTCCAGAAGCTTGAGCTGGGCACAATGTACGAGCACTATAATGTATTAGGCACTACAAGGGCTTGTTTGCAATTTTTAATTTTGTAACATTCACTGAGCTTGATTTCATGAGTGTTTTCCAGAGATAAAAGCATTACTGTAGCATAGATAAACACCCAGAGGGGTGTACTTGCCAAAACCTGGTCACTTGAGGGGGTTTCTGAAGTTTCGGTACTTGGGGGCTCTGCAAATGGAGTCCACAACCTAATCTAGGAAATCTGTGCTAAAAAGGAAAAATCAAATAATGCCCTTTCCCTTCTGAGCCTTGCCGTGTGGCCAAACAGTACTGTACAGTCACATGAGGTGTATTATCTCCATGTTCAGGAGAAATCATATAACACAAGTCAATGAGAATCCCGAAGTGTCATGGACACCGAGTATTTTCTCCTTGTAGATTTGGTGCAGCATGTCGATTCTTTCAGCTTTTTTGTTGCAGATTTTCTTCATACTAATGGGTGGGATGGGGAAAATCTACAGCAAAACCGCATGCTTTTGCTGAATCATAAAAGTGGGAAAAAAGGCCCTTTTTGCCGCTGCCCTTTTCCTACTAAGAGATGCAGAAATTTCTGCACCAAATACTTTACATGTGCACAGAGCCTTAAAGGGAATCTGTCCCCACATATGACCTGTGTAAGCCATCAATATAGGCTTACAAGGTTATAGAATGCATAGAAAGTCCCTCCTGTATGCCTCATATAGGATGCTTTAATGTGGATATATCATCTTTTATCACTTCATGTAAATGAGCTGTTCCAGGCTATGGGGGGGATGTTACCTGAAAGATAACTCTGCATCCAGGGCTTATATAAAATAGGAGGCGTTAGGCAGTTTTCAAATTGCGTTTTTTTGGCCATCCATGGCTGTACGTTGTAAAACTGACAGCCACGGATCCGGATTTGGCCACCATGTATCCCTATGAGCACGGATTGGTGTTCTATTGCCATCTGATTTGTCACTGATCCAATTCTGTCCGCTTTTGTGCTGTACTCAGAATCGGAGACTGCTCTGATTTTGGGCACAGCGGACCAAATCGGACAGAATCGGATCCGACCTGGTCCGCAGCAATTAACATAGGGGCCTATGGAGCGCGGGTCCAGGAAAACATCGGATCGTTTCCCGAACCCGATTTTAGTGTCCGAGCACGCTCAATACACTAAAACTGCTCTTTACGGTGTCATTTCACTTCCGCAATGCATATACATATATTGCAGAAGTGAAATTACCTAAAGCAATTGTTAAAAAAAAAAATATATATATATCCTCACCTCTCCAGCGAGTCCCGTGATGCGCGTTATCTAGGTCCGAGGGCTTAAGGACCTGGGGGGCGGGGCTACCTGATCAGCTGATGGGTCACATGACCGCATCAGCTGAGTGGTTTAAATCTCCCATGTGCCGATCGGTTTTGGTAGGCAGAAGATTTAAACCGCTCAACTAATGCGGTCACATGTGACCGATCAGCTGATCGAGTAGCCCCGCCAAGTCCTTAAGCCCTCGTAACGAGGTGAACGCAATGTGAAACCAGCTTAAGAAATCAGATTTCATTTCTTCTGTTCTGTGTTAATTGTCTCGCACTGGTAACGCCCCCCTTCTATTTAATATAAGCCCTGGAGGTAGCATTATCTTACAGGTAACATCTGCCCCATAGCCTGGAACAGCTCATTTACATATTAGAAAAACGTGGATTTCTCTGGAATAAAAATATCAGATCGTAGTACCATTATACTCAGCTTCCTGTGACCTACATGCTCATATAGATGGCTTAGGAGTGGTGATCCTACTGACAGATTCCCTTTAAGGGACTGTTCATATACCATTTTGCACTAGTGATTCTGTTCTCTTACATTAACAGAGAGCGGCCAGTGAATGGTCTGTCCTAGGATCTCACCTGTAAGGTCATCATGCACTTGTCATTCAGCCACACTTTTCCAGTTGTGTCCCATGATCCACTTAATAGAGTGCCAAACTTTCCAGAGGACAGGCTGCATACTTGGGAACAAATAGTAGATATTACCATTGTGATCAACATTTAGCCATCCAAAGTCATTTAGATCAATGGAATCAAATGTAATGTAAAGGTTATCATGAAACATATGTGGGGAAAAGAAACTAAAAACAAAACAAACACTTTATACCCTGCTGATATTCTGCGGACAATGTTATGACTAGATGACTGGGGCAATCACCAGAACAAAGGAGGTGGGCACTTCCCCTACAGACAATATAATAGTAGCTGATAGGGACATACATAATGATTTGACAGTGTTGTCCATTGGCTGTAGTCTGGGTGTATGTACACAGAAAGCTGTCAATCAGTGGCGGGGTTATACTAAGCTCTGCATTCAGAGCCCTGCTAGATCTGCAGCAGTGATTGATGGGATTGAATCAAAATGACAGCAATCAGCCCGATAAGTCATACATCACTGGACTCAGCGTCTCAGCCCCTGTATCATTCTGCTCTCCAATTAAGAATTAAGTGACAGATTCCCTCCAAATCAGACAGCACTCGACTGCCATCCATCCCACGTCCATTTTTCACTGTTTTATGAAAAAGCTTCAGACACCTCCACCTTTTTTTTTTTTTGTTTATGATCAAAACAGATTAAACTCATGGTAAAATCTGACAAAGTCTTATCGAAATACCATCCAAAACTCTGATGAAACGTGGACCAGTCCTTGTAGATGAGAAAAATCACTGGCATGTAAAGGAGGCATAATTCAACATCAAATATTGTAAGAGCCGGCCAAGCCCTGGAATCACAGAACATGTGGAGCGGAGCGTACCTGTGTTCTTGTGGCCCTTCAGAACATACAGAGGGGTCGGACTATCAAGGCTGAAGACACAGATGTTGTGGTCATTGCCACCGGTGGCAATCAGTCCTCGGGGGTACGTATCACTCGGTGGGATATAGCATACACAAGAGACGAAGTTGGAGTGTCCCTTCATACGATTCAGCTCAATGAAACCTGTGCTGGGACTGAACATTTACAATGGATGTTAGTAATCCCCCAATTCTGCTCAGATCCCATAATGTATTGTGTGGTCATATATGTTACCATTGTACAACACGTGCTGCCTCATCAAATATACATTTGTTTATAGCTAAATAATCAATGCTTTAATAGCTCACATAAAATGGCTGGGGAGGGTGTTCACACCCTCTGTCTGCTGCATGTCGCGTCACGTCACGTCCTCCGCCTGCTGTGTATGGTCACATCCTCCGCCTGCTGTATGTCACGTCACGTCCTCCGCCTGCTGTATATGGTCACATCCTCCATCTGATTTATGTCTCGTCACATCCTCCGCCTGCTGTGTATGGTCATATCCTCCGCCTGCTGTATGTCACATCACATCCTCCGCCTGCTGTATGTCACGTCACGTCCTCCGCCTGCTGTATATGGTCACATCCTCCGCCTGCTGTGTATGGTCACATCCTCCGCCTGCTGTGTATGGTCATATCCTCCGCCTGCTGTGTATGGTCATATCCTCCGCCTGCTGTGTATGGTCATATCCTCCGCCTGCTGTGTATGGTCATATCCTCTGCCTGCTGTGTATGGTCATATCCTCCGCCTGCTGTGTATGGTCATATCCTCCGCCTGCTGTGTATGGTCATATCCTCCGCCTGCTGTATGTCACATCACATCCTCCGCCTGCTGTATGTCGCGTCACGTCCTCCGCCTGCTGTATATGGTCACATCCTCCATCTGATTTATGTCTCGTCACATCCTCCGCCTGCTGTGTATGGTCATATCCTCCGCCTGCTGTATGTCACATCACATCCTCCGCCTGCTGTATGTCACGTCACGTCCTCCGCCTGCTGTATATGGTCACATCCTCCGCCTGCTGTGTATGGTCATATCCTCCGCCTGCTGTGTATGGTCATATCCTCCGCCTGCTGTGTATGGTCATATCCTCCGCCTGCTGTGTATGGTCATATCCTCCGCCTGCTGTGTATGGTCATATCCTCCGCCTGCTGTGTATGGTCATATCCTCCGCCTGCTGTGTATGGTCATATCCTCCGCCTGCTGTGTATGGTCATATCCTCCGCCTGCTGTGTATGGTCATATCCTCCGCCTGCTGTATGTCACATCACATCCTCCGCCTGCTGTATGTCGCGTCACGTCCTCCGCCTGCTGTATATGGTCACATCCTCCATCTGATGTATGTCTCAAACACATCCTCCGCCTGCTGTGTATGGTCATGTCCTTCACCTGCTGTATATCCGGTAACGTCCTTTGTATGTCACGTCGCGTCACGTCCTCCTGTATATCGCATCATGTCCTCAGCCTGTTGCGTATCGTGTCACGTCCTCAGCCTGTTGCGTATCGTGTCACGTCCTCCCCCTGCTGCATATGACGTCACGTCCTCCCCCTGCTGCATATGCCGTCACGTCCTCCCCCTGCTGCATATGGCGTCACGTCCTCCCCCTGCTGCATATGGCGTCACGTCCTCCCCCTGCTGCATATGGCGTCACGTCCTCCCCCTGCTGCATATGGCGTCACGTCCTCCCCCTGCTGCATATGGCGTCACGTCCTCCCCCTGCTGCATATGGCGTCACGTCCTCCCCCTGCTGCATATGGCGTCACGTCCTCCCCCTGCTGCATATGGCGTCACGTCCTCCCCTGCTGCATATGGCGTCACGTCCTCCCCCTGCTGCATATGGCGCCACGTCCTCCCCCTGCTGCATATGGCGCCACGTCCTCCCCCTGCTGCATATGACGCCACGTCCTCCCCCTGCTGCATATGACGCCACGTCCTCCCCCTGCTGCATATGCCGCCACGTCCTCCCCCTGCTGCATATGCCGTCACGTCCTCCCCCTGCTGCATATGGCGTCACGTCCTCCCCCTGCTGCATATGGCGTCACGTCCTCCCCCTGCTGCATATGGCGTCACGTCCTCCCCCTGCTGCGTATGACGTCACGTCCTCCCCCTGCTGCGTATGACGTCACGTCCTCCCCCTGCTGCGTATGACGTCACGTCCTCCCCTGCTGCGTACATGACGTCACGTCCTCCCCCTGCTGCAATGACGTCACGTCCTCCCCCTGCTGCACATGACGTCACGTCCTCCCCTGCTGCATGACGTCACGTCCTCCCCTGCTGCTATGACGTCACGTCCTCCCCTGCTGCACTGGAGCGTCACGTCCTCCCCCTGCTGCATGACGTCACGTCCTCCCCCTGCTGCACATGACGTCACGTCCTCCCCCCTGCTGCACATGACGTCACGTCCTCCCCCTGCTGCACTATGACGTCACGTCCTCAGCCTCCTGCTGCTAATGACGTCACGCTCCCTGCTGCACTGACGTCAGCCTCCCCTGCTAATGACGTCACGTCCTCAGCCTCCTGCGTAATGACGTCACGTCCTCAGCCTCCTGCTAATGACGTCACGTCCTCAGCCTCCTGCGTAATGACGTCACGTCCTCAGCCTCCTGTATATGACGTCACGTCCTCAGCCTCCTGTAATGACGTCACGTCCTCAGCCTCCTCGTATATGACGTCACGTCCTCAGCCTCCTGCGTAATGACGTCACGTCCTCAGCCTCCCGTATATGACGTCACGTCCTCAGCCTCGATAAGACGTCACGTCCTCAGCCTCCTGCGTAAGACGTCACGTCCTCAGCCTCCCGTATATGACGTCACGTCCTCAGCCTCCCGTATATGACGTCACGTCCTCAGCCTCCTCGTATATGACGTCACGTCTCCTCGAAGCGCCTCTCCTGCGTATATGACGTCACGTCCTCAGCCTCCCGTATATGACGTCACGTCCTCACCTCCTGCTAGACGTCACGTCTCACGTATATGACTCACTCCTCGCCCGTTCATCGACGTCACGTCCTCCCCTCCTGCTGATATGACGTCACGTCCTCCCCTCGCTGCATATACGTCACGTCTCCCCTGCTGCATACGACGTCACGTCCTCCCCCTGCTGCATATGACGTCACGTCCTCAGCCTCCTGTATATGACGTCACGTCCTCACCTCCTGTATAGACGTCACGTCCTCAGCCCCGTATAGACGTCACGTCCTCAGCCTCCCGTATATGACGTCACGTCCTCCCCCTGCTGCATAGACGTCACGTCCTCCCCCTGCTGCATGACACGTCACGTCCAGCTTGCCTCCTGTCTGTACTCATGTAATGAAGCCCCCAACACACAGGCTATATGAAGAGGTCTGGACTCTGCAGTTATGGTGATTTTCAGACACCTTCCTCCTCAGTGACCGTCTATGTAGCATTATGTGACTGAGGTCACCATGAGCTTCCACTCCTTCACAGTGCATTGTGGAATATTTAGGAAATATCATAAAGTGGTTCCCAGGGTGAGATCCATGTCATACGGTAGGAAGGGACAGAGCATTCCCATAGAATGAATGGAGCGAGGTGACCATCTCAGCCAGGTATCGGCACCTCTACCATCCCGTCCACTGTCTGCAGTAAACATGGCATCACCATGGTTCCGGGTGGCACACACTGGACCTCATCTGCCTCCCCCGACGGTCTCTCACCTGTCCGGCACCCACAGGCGGGCGCTCCTGTCACGTGATACGGAGACGAACCCTCACCTGGCGACAGCGGGCACCGGACCACCCCGCGGACATCCAGCTCGTGCCCGGGGACGGAACAGCGCAGCCGGTAACAGCCGGCCTCCGCCATGACACAGCAGCGCACACAGCACGCCGCACACAGCACGGAAATGATGAGGCCGGCGGAGCACAATCCCGGGGCACCCCAGGAAGTGACGGCACACACACACGGCCTCCTCCTGGGGCAGGCTGCCCGGTATAGAGGGGTGGACAGACACCGGGGCACACAGCTCCCTGCACCGCACATCTCTGGTTGTGCACACCATGAATAAGCTCAGCCTCCATTATCCTCTGTATCACGACATGCTCATGTATCTGGGGAGCACACCATGAATAAGCTCAGCCTCCATTGTCCTCTGTATCACGACATGCTCATGTATCAGGGGAGCACACCATGAATAAGCTCAGCCTCCATTATCCTCTGTATCACGACATGATCATGTATCAGGGGAGCATACCATGAATAAGCTCAGCCTCCATTATCCTCTGTATCACGACATGATAATTTATCTGGGGAGCACAACATGAATAAGATCAGCCTCCATTATCCTCTGTATCACGACATGATAATTTATCTGGGGAGACATACCATGAATAAGCTCAGCCTCCATTATCCTCTGTATCACGACATGATAAATTTATCTGGGGAGCACACATGAATAAGCTCAGCCTCCATTATCCTCTGTATCACGACATGATAATTTATCTGGGGAGCATACCATGAATAAGCTCAGCCTCCATTATCCTCTGTATCACGACATGATAATTTATCTGGGGAGCATACCATGAATAAGCTCAGCCTCCATTATCCTCTGTATCACGACATGATAATTTATCTGGGGAGCATACCATGAATAAGGTCAGCCTCCATTATCCTCTGTATCACGACATGATATGTTATCTGGGGAGCATACCATGAATAAGCTCAGCCTCCATTATCCTCTGTATCACGACATGTAATTTATCTGGGGAGCAACCATGAATAAGCTCAGCCTCCATTATCCTCTGTATCACGACATGATCATGTATCAGGGGAGCATACCATGAATAAGCTCAGCCTCCATTATCCTCTGTATCACGACATGTATTTATCTGGGGAGCAAACATGAATAAGTCAGCCTCCATTATCCTCTGTATCACGACATGATAATTTATCTGGGGAGCATACCATGAATAAGCTCAGCCTCCATTATCCTCTGTATCACGACATGATCATTTATCTGGGGAGCATACCATGAATAAGCTCAGCCTCCATTATCCTCTGTATCACGACATGCTCATGTATCAGGGGAGCATACCATGAATAAGCTCAGCCTCCATTATCCTCTGTATCACGACATGATAATTTATCTGGGGAGCATACCATGAATAAGCTCAGCCTCCATTATCCTCTGTATCACGACATGATAATTTATCTGGGGAGCATACCATGAATAAGCTCAGCCTCCATTATCCTCTGTATCACGACATGATAATTTATCTGGGGAGCACACCATGAATAAGCTCAGCCTCCAGTATCCTCTGTATCACGACATGCTCATGTATCAGGGGAGCATACCATGAATAAGCTCAGCCTCCATTATCCTCTGTATCACGACATGATAATTTATCTGGGGAGCATACCATGAATAATAAGCTCAGCCTCCATTATCCTCTGTATCACGACATGCTCATGTATCAGGGGAGCACAACATGAATAAGCTCAGCCTCCATTATCCTCTGTATCACGACATGCTAATTTTTTAGAAGAACATACCCCTCCTCAGATATAATGCTCCCACACAGTATGATGCCCCTATAGCTTATACACACGGTAGCATGTCCTCACAGTGCCCAATTCCCCCGCCACACACACACACACAGTATTATGCCCCCATAGCTTATACACACAGTAGCATGTCGTCACAGTGCCCCCCCCCCCCCACACACACAGTATGATGCCCCATAGCTTATACACACAGTAGCATGTCCTCACAGTGCCCCACACACGGTATGATGCCACCATAGCCTATACACACAGTAGCATGTCCTCACAGCACCCCCCACACAGTATGATGCCCCCATAGCCTATTACACAGTAGCATGTCCTCACAGCACCCCCACACAGTATGATGCCCCCATAACATATACACCTCACAGCACCCCCCACACAGTATGGTATTCCCATAACATATACACACTCTACTAGCATGTCCTCACAGTACCCATCCACACACAGTATGATGCCCCATAGCCTATACACACAGTAGCAAGTCCTCACTGTGCCCCCCACAACAGTATGATGCCTAGAGCCTATACACATGGTACTATGTCCTCACAGCACCCTCTATACACAGTATGATGCCCCCATAGCTTATACACACAGTAGCATGTCCTCACAGCGCCCCCCATACACAGTATGATACTGCCATAGTCTATACACACAGTAGCAAGTCCTCACTGTGCCCCCCACACACAGTATGATGCCGCCATATCCTATACACACAGTAGCATGTCCTCACAGACCCCCCCCACAGTGTTATGCCTCCATAACCTATACACATAGTAGCATACACAATATGATGCTCCCATAACCTATACACACAGTAGCATGTTTTCACATTGCCCCCCCTCGACAGTATGATGCCCCCATAGCTTATACACACAGTAGCATGTTCTCACACTGCCCCCCATACACAACATGATACTCAGATAGCCTATGCACAAAGTAGCATGCCCTCACAGCGCCTCCCACACACAGTATGATGCCCCCATAGCCTATACACACAGTAGCAAGTCCTCACAGTGCCCCCCCCACCGTATTGTGCATCCATACCCTATACACTTAGTAGCATACACAATATGATACTCCCATAACCTATACACACAGCATGTTTTCACAGCGCCCCCCCCCCCAGTATGATACCCTCATAATCTATACACAGTAGCATGGCCTCGCAGCATAGTACGTTGCCCCTGTATCCTATACACACAGTAGCATGTCCCCACAGTGCCCCCACCTACAGTATGATGCCCTCATAGCCCATACACACTGTGAGTAGCATGTTCTCACAATGCCCCCATACACAGTATGATGCCTCCATAGCCTTTACACACAGTAGCATGTCCTCACAATGCCCCTACACGCAGTATGATGCCCTCATAGCCCATACACACAGTAAGCATGTGTTCACAGTGCCCTCCCCCACAGAGTATGATGCCTCCATAGCCTTTACACACAGTGTATGTCCTCACAGCCGGGTGCTATGTCCTCGAGGTCAGGGATCCAGCCATCTCTCGGGTAACTTAAGTGCACTTTACTGGGACCCTCTTCTTGTGTACCTTCTCGACTCGTTTCTCTGTGCTGGCTCTCACCCTCCTGTCTTGTGCCTCACACTCGGTGTCCCAAGCCAGCAGCTTTGGGTCCTGGCAGGCGACGTGTTCCTAGTCCCCTCGACCCTACGCGGCTGCCTTTTCACTGAATTATCGTGGATTTGGTTGCTGCACATGAAGATACCACAGCCTCCGGTTCACTAGCGGAGTCCTACAGTCTCTCCACTAGTCTGGGGCCGGTCCCCTCTGCGACCTGGTCCCTCCACCTGACTATGGTCAGGGTGGATCCCTCACTTCTTGTGCCCCTAGGACCCCTTGTCTGTCTCTGGAGTCCCTCACTGGCTCCTGCGTCTCTCGCCTCACCTCCCTTATCTTGGGACGAGCCTCTCACCGCTCCAGTCCCCAGGACGTCTCTCTGACTGTTTTCCTCACGTTCTCTCTACTTCCTGGTGTTCTCCCCTTATCCACTTACTCCACCCACACCTAGTTCCCCCTCCAGCCTGAGATGGGGCCCTCCCTAAATAGGGTCCACCCAGACCCCCTGGCCTGGAGTGGTGTTGGATGCTGGTGTGGGTACTGGGTAGTGCCCCCTCCTTAGCCAAGAGTGGGGTACCACACCCCTGGCTGAGGTGGAGTACCTCTGTGGCGACTGGACCCTCAGGGGCGCCACATCTCCATAGCCTATACACACAGTAGCATGTCATCACAGTGCCCCTCACACACAGTATGATGCCTCCATAGCCTATACACACATTAGCATATCCTCACAATGCCCCCACACACAGTATGATGCCTCCATAGCCTATACACACATTAGTATGTAGTCACAATGCCCCACACACAGTATGATGCCTCCATAGCCTATACACACAGTAGCATGTCCTCACAGTGCCCCCA
This sequence comes from Allobates femoralis, assembly GCA_033576535.1. Classification (NCBI taxonomy): domain Eukaryota; kingdom Metazoa; phylum Chordata; class Amphibia; order Anura; family Aromobatidae; genus Allobates; species Allobates femoralis. The sequence goes on from JARQOC010000003.1 coordinate 504,394,568, forward strand.
CACACAGTATGATGCCTCCATAGCCTATACACACATTAGTATGTTGTCACAATGCCCCCACACACAGTATGATGCCTCCATAGCCTATACACACATTAGCATGTACTTACAGTGCCCCACACAGTATGATGCCTCCATAGCCTATACACACATTAGTATGTTGTCACAATGCCCCCACACACAGTATGATGCCTCCATAGCCTATACACAAATTAGTATGTAGTCACAATGCCCCACACACAGTATGATGCCTCCATAGCCTATACACACAGTAGCATGTACTCACAGTGCCCCCCACACAGTATGATGCCTCCATAGCCTATACACACATTAGTATGTTATCACAATGCCCCCACACACAGTATGATGCCTCCATAGCCTATACACACATTAGTATGTAGTCACAATGCCCCACACACAGTATGATGCCTCCATAGCCTATACACACAGTAGCATGTACTCACAGTGCCCCCCACACGTATGATGCCTCTCCATAGCCTATACACACATTAGTATGTAGTCACAATGCCCCCACACAGTATGATGCCTCCATAGCCTATACACAAATTAGTATGTCCTCACAGTGCCCCCACACACAGTATGATGCCTCCATAGCCTATACACACATTAGTATGTTGTCACAATGCCCCCACACACAGTATGATGCCTCCATAGCCTATACACACATTAGTATGTAGTCACAATGCCCCCACACACAGTATGATGCCTCCATAGCCTATACACAAATTAGTATGTCCTCACAGTGCCCCCACACACAGTATGATGCCTCCATAGCCTATACACACATTAGTATGTTGTCACAATGCCCCCACACACAGTATGATGCCTCCATAGCCTATACACACATTAGTATGTAGTCACAATGCCCCCACACACAGTATGATGCCTCCATAGCTTATACACACATTACGGTAGTATGTTATCACAATGCCCCCACACACAGTATGATGCCTCCATAGCGTATACACACATTAGCATGTCCTCACAATGCCCCCACACACAGTATGATGCCTCCATAGCCTATACACACATTAGTATGTTGTCAAAATGCCCCCACACACAGTATGATGCCTCCATAGCGTATACACACATTAGCATGTCCTCACAATGCCCCCACACACAGTATGATGCCTCCATAGCCTATACACACATTAGCATGTCCTCACAATGCCCCCACACACAGTATGATGCCTCCATAGCGTATACACACATTAGCATGTCCTCACAGTGCCCCCACACACAGTATGATGCCTCCATAGCCTATACACACATTAGTATGTTGTCAAAATGCCCCCACACACAGTATGATGCCTCCATAGCCTATACACACATTAGCATGTCCTCACAATGCCCCACACACAGTATGATGCCTCCATAGCCTATACACACATTAGGATGTCCTCACAATGCCCCCACACACAGTATGATGCCTCCATAGCCTATACACACATTAGCATGTCCTCACATTGCCCCCACACACAGTATGATGCCTCCATAGCCTATACACACATTAGCATGTCCTCACAATGCCCCCACACACAGTATGATGCCTCCATAGCCTATACACACATTAGCATGTCCTCACAATGCCCCACACACAGTATGATGCCTCCATAGCCTATACACACATTAGGATGTCCTCACAATGCCCCCACACACAGTATGATGCCTCCATAGCCTATACACACATTAGCATGTCCTCACATTGCCCCCACACACAGTATGATGCCTCCATAGCCTATACACACATTAGCATGTCCTCACAATGCCCCACACACAGTATGATGCCTCCATAGCCTATACACACATTAGCATTAGGTTCCGTTCAGGGGAATCTCTCAGATTCTAATATTGCTCTAGTCCAGCCGTCTGCAGTGGTCATAGCGGCAGTCAGGGCCGATTGCTGGGCCGCTGCTCTTTATTAGGCCTGTGCACACACTGACTGCTGGGTGACACTATTGCCTCAGTATTTGTAACATAAAACCAGTAGGGGGTGATAGATACAAGAATGGTGACATGTTTCTATTCTATACAGCACCATGGAATCAATGGTGCTCTATAAATAAATAATAATATACACACACAAGCCTGTAAGAACGTATCTATTAGCCATCATCCCACTACCTGTCCATATTAACAGACTTATATAGCGATCCTATATTACTAACTCATCTCAGTTCTTCCCTCTCTAACAGGTGTCTATCTCAGGGTCACATGACCGGAAGTAACTCTTCTCGCGAGAGCTCCGTAGCCCCGCCCTCTGCCATGATGCTTTCCGTTGGTTGAGTGGTCACGTGATTCGGTTGCTAGGAAACTACGGGTCAACGAGAAGCGCAGAATGTGAGTAGTGTTGGGGCTTGTATTTGTGCCCAGTATGTCCTTCAGTGTCAGCTGTGCTGTGCTTACAGCAAATGTGAGGCTGCCAGAGACCGCTGATTACACAGGGGCTCTACTACTGACCTCTGATGCTGTGTGTGGCCCAGGGGCGTAACTACTATAGGTGTTGGGGTTGCGATCGCACCCGGGCGCTGCAGCCTAGGGGGCCCCAAAAGTCCCTTTGGCCCATAGAAAAATACTAATATTATTAAAGATTTGCAATAATTAGGGGCCCCGTTGGAGCTTTTGGATCGGGGCCCCTGGGCCTGAAGTTACGCCACTGGTGTGGCCCCTGTAACTGACATCTGATCCTGTGTATGGCCCCTGTAACTGACCTCCAATGCTGTGTGTGGCTCCTGTAACTGCCCTCTGATGCTGTGTGTGGCCCCTGTAACTGCCCTCTGATGCTGTGTGTGGCCCCTGTAACTGACCTCCAATGCTGTGTGTGGCCCCTGTAACTGACCTCCAATGCTGTGTGTGGCCCCTGTAACTGCCCTCTGATGCTGTGCGTGGCCCCTGTAACTGCCCTCTGATGCTGTGTGTGGCCCCTGTAACTGACCTCCAATGCTGTGTGTGGCCCCTGTAACTGCCCTCTGATGCTGTGTGTGGCTCCTGTAACTGACCTCTGATGCTGTGTATGGCTCCTGTAACTGACCTCCAATGCTGTGTGTGGCCCCTGTAACTGCCCTCTGATGCTGTGTGTGGCTCCTGTAACTGACCTCTGATGCTGTGTGTGGCTCCTGTAACTGCCCTCTGATGCTGTGTGTGGCTCCTGTAACTGCCCTCTGATGCTGTGTGTGGCTCCTGTAACTGACCTCTGATGCTGTGTGTGGCCCCTGTAACTGACCTCCAATGCTGTGTGTGGCCCCTGTAACTGACCTCCAATGCTGTGTGTGGCCCCTGTAACTGCCCTCTGATGCTGTGCGTGGCCCCTGTAACTGCCCTCTGATGCTGTGTGTGGCTCCTGTAACTGCCCTCTGATGCTGTGTATGGCTCCTGTAACTGACCTCTGATGCTGCGTGTGGCCCCTGTAACTAACATCTGATGCTGCGTGTGGCTCCTGTAACTGACCTCTGATGCTGTCTGTGGCCCCTGTAACTGACCTCCAATGCTGTGTGTGCCCCTGTAACTGACATCCGATGCTGTGTGTGGTCCCTGTAACTGACCTCTGATGCTGTGTGTGGCTCCTGTAACTGACCTCTGATGCTGTCTGTGGCCCCTGTAACTGACATCGATGCTGCGTGTGGCCCTGTAACTGACCTCTGATGCTGCTGTGGCCCTTGTAACTGACCTCTGATGCTGTTGTGGCCCCTGTAACTGCCCTCTGATGCTGTGTGTGTGCCCCTGTAACTGCCTCTGATACTGTGTGTGGCCCTGTAACTGACATCCAATGCTGTGTGCGGCCCTGTAACTGACCTCTGATGCTGCGTGTGACCCCTGTAACTGACATCCAATGCTGTGTGTGGCTCCTGTAACTACATCTGATGCTGTGTGTGGCCCCTGTAACTGACATCTGATGCTGTGTGTGGCTCCTGTAACTGACCTCATGCTGTGTGGCCCTGTAACTGCCTCCATGCTGTGTGTGGCCCTGTAACTGACCTCTGATGCTGTGTGTGGCCCTGTAACTGACCTCGATGCTGTGTGTGGCCCCTGTAACTGCCCTATGCTGTGTGTGGCCCCTGTAACTGCCTCATGCTGTGTGTGGCTCCTGTAACTGCCTCTGATGTGTGTGGCCCTGTAACTGCCTCTGATGCTGTGTGTGGCCCTGTAACTGACTCATGCGTGTGTGGCCCTGTAACTGCCCTCTGATGCTGTGTGTGGCCCTGTAACTGACTCTGATGCTGTGTGGCCCTGTAACTGCCTCTGATGCTGTGGTGGCCCCTGTAACTGCCTCTGATGCTGTGTGGCCCCTGTAACTGCCTCTGATGCTGTGTTGGCCCTGTAACTGACCTCGATGCTGTGTGTGGCTCCTGTAACTGCCCTCTGATGCTGTGTGTGGCCCTGTAACTGCCCTCTGATGCTGTGGTGGCCCTGTAACTGACTCCAATGCTGTGTGTGGCTCCTGTAACTGCCCTCTGATGCTGTGGTGGCCCTGTAACTGCCCTCTGATGCTGTGTGTGGCTCCTGTAACTGCCTCTGATGCTTGTGTGGCCCTGTAACTGACTCATGCTGTGTGTGGCCCCTGTAACTGACCATCTGGTGTGTGGCCCTGTAACTGCCCTCTGATGCTGTCGTGGCCCCTGTAACTGCTCTGATGCTGTGTGTGGTCCTGTAACTGCCTCTGATGCTGTGTGCCCTGTAACTGACTCATGCTGGTGTGGCCCTGTAACTAACATCTGATGCTGTGTGTGGCCCTGTAACTGACTCTGATGCTGTTGTGGCCCTGTAACTGACCTCATGCTGTGTGTGCCCCTGTAACTGACATCGATGCTGTGTGTGGTCCCTGTAACTGCCCTCTGATGCTGTGGTGGCCCTGTAACTGCCTCTGATGCTGTTGTGGCCCTGTAACTGCTCTGATGCTGTGTTGCCCTGTAACTGACCTCTGATCTGGTGTGGCCCTGTAACTGACTCTGATGCTGTTGTGGCCCCTGTAACTGCCCTCTGATGCTGTGTGTGGCCCTGTAACTGCCTCTGATCTGTGTGTGGCCCTGTAACTGCCTCATGCGTGTGTGGCTCCTGTAACTGACCTCTGATCTGTGTGGCCCTGTAACTGACCTCAATGCTGGTGTGGCCCTGTAACTACTCTGATGCTGTGTGTGGCCCTGTAACTGACATCTGATGCTGTGTGTGGCCCTGTAACTGACCTCTGATGCTGTGTGTGGCCCTGTAACTGACCTCATGCTGTGTGTGCCCCTGTAACTGACCTCTGATGCTGTGTGTGGCCCTGTAACTAACTCAATGCTGCGTGGCCCTGTAACTGCCTTGATGCTGTGCGGCCTGTAATGCCTCTGAGCTGGTTGCTCCTGTAAGCCCTTAGTGTGTGTAGGCTCCTGTAACTGCCTCTGATGCTGTGTGGGCCCCTGTAACTAACATCTGATGCTGTGTTGTGCCCTGTAACTGCCTCTGATGCTGTGCGTGGCCCTTAACTGACATCTATGCTGTGGTGGCCCCTGTAACTGCCTTGATGCTGTGCGTGGCCTGTAACTGCCTCTGATGCTGTGTGTGGCCCTGTAACTGACTCTGATCTGTGTATGGCCCTGTAACTGACCCCAATGCTGTGTGTGGCTCCTGTAACTGCTTGATGCTGTGTGTGGCCCCTGTAACTGCCTCTGATGCTGGTGTGGCCCTGTAATGACCTCATGCTGTGTGTGGCCCCTGTAACTGCCCTCTGATGCTGTGGTGGCCCTGTAACTGCCTTGATGCTGTGTGTGGTCCTGTAACTGCTGATGCTGTTATGGCTCTGTAACTGACTCTGATGCTGCGTGTGGCCCTGTAACTAACATCGATGTAGTGTGGCCCTGTAACTGACCTCTGATGCTGTCTGTGGCCCCTGTAACTGACATCCGATCGTGTGGTCCTGTAACTGACTCTGATGTGCGGTACCCTGTAACTGACTCATGCTGTGTGTGGCCTGTAACTACATCTGATGCTGTTGTGTGGCCCCTGTAACTGACCTCGAATGCTGTGTGTGGCTCCTGTAACTGACCTCTGATGCTGTGCTGTGGCCCCTGTAACTGACCTCCTATGCTGTGTGTGGCCCTGTAACTGCCTCCTGATGCTGTGCGTGGCCCCTGTAACTGCCCTTGATGCTGTGTGTGGCTCCTGTAACTGCCTCTGATGCTGTGTATGGCTCCTGTAACTGCCCTTGATGCTGTGTGTGGCCCCTGTAACTACCTCTGATGCTGTGTGTGGCCCCTGTAACTGCCCTCTGATGCTGTGTGTGGCCCCTGTAACTGCCCTCGATGCTGTGTGTGGCCCCTGTAACTGCCCTCTGATGCTGTGTGTGGCCCTGTAACTGCCCTCTGATGCTGTGTGTGGCCCTGTAACTGCCTCTGATGCTGTGTGTGGCCCCTGTAACTGCCCTCTGATGCTGTGTGTGGCCCCTGTAACTGACCTCTGATGCTGTGTGTGGCCCCTGTAACTGCCCTCTGATGCTGTGTGTGGCCCCTGTAACTGCCCTCTGATGCTGTGTGTGGCCCTGTAACTGCCCTCTGATGCTGTGTGTGGCCCCTGTAACTGCCCTCTGATGCTGTGTGTGGCCCCTGTAACTGCACCTCTGTATGCTGATGTGTGTGTGGCCCTGTTACTGACATCGTTATAACCTTTGGGGGCATTAACATTTACATCCTGTTTTTAAGTGTGATTTTTCCTGTAACTCGTGGCTTGCTATAGTCTAGTCACGTAGGGCATATTCAGCCCTCTTGCCTCTTGCTGCTGGGCTGGCTGGATCTCCAGCAGTGGAGGTCCTTCCCTACCCCAGCAATCACATGACTGCTAGCTGCAAAGCAGGATGTGCCATTAGTACTTTCTATACTGTAGACCCAGTGCTTGTTTAGTGTATATACCCTGAGTACAGTGATCGAGAAGGCAGAGACGGTACTATGCCATCTCTGCCTTCTTTATGATTAATCTGGCTGTGTCTGACAGCCGATTCCCCACTCACTGCTGCACGATTTCATGCAACCGCTCTTCCATGCAGTCATGTTTTAGAACATCGCTGCAGAGTAAAATGTGGATGTTTATCATGAAGTGATTAAATAAATGTTACTGGATTAGAAAATAAGTAAGTGCTTTATTTCTAGAAGTCGCCCTACTATTGTCCTTGGGTTGTGTCTGATATGGAAGCTCCACCAAATTTACCTGAAAAGGGCTGAGCTGTCCAGTCCATGGACCCCTAGGGGTGCCACTGTTTTTGGAAGAAAATATGCTGACACCTTTTCCTAAACCTGCACAACACCCTTAAAGCCACCATTTTATATGTAATCCCATGTGTTAATGGGAGTAATTCATTCTTTGACATTTTAAGTATATACCGTACAATTTTCTGTAATGTTAATCACTTAAAGGGGGGTGAGGAACTTTTTAATAAATTGGTGAAGGTGTGAAATGTCAGCCTCCAGCATTGTATCCTGAAACGACAGTACCGTGGAAGTAAGTCACCAGTGATAGATCCGCAGTCCATTGTATTTTCTGCAAGGCTCCGTCCACTTCTCAATGTTCTCTTCACAGAACGGTTGACATGGCAAGCAACCAGAGACCACCATCAGCACGGCCTACCTCAAGGGCGGGCGTAGGGCCCATTCCAAACAGACCGCCGAGTGGAATCCGAGTGCCTCCCACAGCAAGTAGGCTGACAACATCGGTGAGTCCGTAGTGGGAGAAAGGCCTTGCTATAGGGAAGTATGTTTAGGAATAAGTATAATGGTAGTCTGTAACCTCCTTGTCTCCTCAAGTGTGAGTGGACTATGAGAAGAGGTCAGGCTTATTTAAAGGAGACATGACTGAATGGGGTATTCTCCAGTCTGAATGCCCTATCCATATGAAAAGAATTAGAGAAATAACGTCCTGACCAATGGGACTTCCACCAATACTGAGGACCAATCGGCATGTCTTGGGCACTCACATAAGAATGAATGGAGCACCTGATTGACCACTGCTACATTCACATGAGTCCCAGATCTCAGGATGTTCCCAGTAGTCAGACCTCCAGGGGTCCAGAAGTTATAACCTGTCCTTTGGAAACTTCCAAATTTAAAGTGTAACCACCATTTAAATTTTTATTTAAAATAAATGTAGAGCAAGTGATTATAATCAACTTTCACCTATTCTTTATTAATGAAATCAGGAGGGAAACCACTAAAAAAACCTTCCACAAGATGTCCTCAGCAGGCTGTGTGCAAAGCTAATTCTCAGTCACCTCCATCTTCAGGGGGCAGGACCTACACTGTGTTCACAATACAGATAAGATGACTGTCAAATTACCTCATGTTGCCATCCTGCTGAGCTCAAACAGCTGCTGTGAGATCTTATATGACTAATCGTACACATGGCCTCTGCGCTATACTCTATGGTAACATTGAGCAGAGCCATGTGAATGGAGGTGTCGGCATGAGGTAATTTGACAGTCTTATCTGTATTATGAACACAGTATAGGCCCCCCTCCGAAGATGGAGGTGACTGAGAATTAGCTTCACACACAGCCTGCTGGGGACGTCTTGTGGAAGTTTTTTTTTCAATGGTTTCCTTCCTGATTTCATTAATAAAGTATAGGTGAAAGTTGATTATATTCACTTGTTCTACATTACTATTAAATAAAAATGTAAACGGCGGGTATGCTTTAAGAATACTCCTTTATTAAACCTATAATAAATGGCACAGCCATCGCTCCCATTGGTGAGTATACATACGTTACCATTAGGGATAGGGGAGTAAGCCACTGACAGGCAACATCTGGCACCGACTTACCACCAGTGACAATGTTGAACTTCAGCATGCCCAGTTCTGCTGACCCTCAGTATCTGCTGTTGGGATACCATTGTGCACATTACATCAACGCTTTAATAGATGCGTTTGGCCACCATTACTCTTTTTGGCAAGATAAAGCAGTGCAATAAGATATCTGGGACCTGATGGCCTATGTAGACAGGCTGATCTCTGATAAAAATGAGCGCTGATCCTCTCTCTCATCTGAATGATTGAAGCATTCAATGCTTTATTTGATGCAATTTGTTTCAACCTTAATGAGAAACACAAAGTAGCCATTGTTCTTTTTTCCCTGTAGATGCCCCCTGGCACTGCCAGACCTGGCACCCGTGGTGGGCCTCCTGCAGCGGGTGGAGTCCTCTCGGCTCAAATAAAGGTAGCTGACCGGCCTGTAACACAGCAGGGCCTTAGTGGAATGAAAACTGGAATGAAAGGTAAAAACCACTAATGAATTGTAAGACTTTTGTTATTCAGAGGCTCAATAGGGTTATATGTAGCAGTGATTTTCTAGAAGATGTGCAGCAAATGATAGCCAGTGTGACTCCCTATTTAATAAAAACCAACAAACTGAGATAAAACATGATGGAACGTCATACTGTTGCCCTGGTGATCCCTTCTTAAGCCTTTTCACCTATTATGAGCTAATCACCCAACAGTCATATGACGTACAGGCCTTATAACCACTGAGGCCAGTAACTCTCTGCTCCAGTCATGTAGCAGTACAGCGTATTGTCCCCCTCTCCTAAGATGTAGACAATCTGAACTAGAGCAGCTGGGGAGTTGGTTTATTCCCCCCTTAGTAAGTCCACAGCTGATCACTGAGTAAGGATCCACTGTACCCTGCTATCTCCTGCAATGTAATAAATAATGAATGGACCAGGGTCATCACTTGTGTCCAGCCAATCAGTTATACTTACCGGTTGCTGTCATCTGCTGATCCTAGCACTGCTCTGGTCCTATCCTGCACCATACGACCGCAGGTGTGACTAGGCGGATCGCTTTAGTGTTTGCTAGGTGGACCAGAAGCGACTTCTCAGTGTATAGGGCCTGTTACACACAACGATATCGCTAATGTAATCGTTGCAACGTCACTGTTTTGGGACGTTGCAGAGACCTCGTAGCGATGTCGCTGTGTGTGACAGGTACCAACGATCAGTTCGTTGAAGGTTGGTTTATGGTCAGGACCATAAATCTGTTGTTGGTCGTCCACTGGTCAGCACGCAATAACGTGTGTAACAGGGGCCAAATAACCAGCGATAAGTTAGCAGGCTGATAACCATGGTAATCAGGCGGCATTTGGCAGCGCGCAGCGCCTAGTTACCCGATATATAAACTGGTTACCAGCCTTCTTCGCTTACAGGCTGATATCCAAGGTACACTGTGGGTAACTAGGGACAGCGCTGTCCCTAGTTACCCGCTGTGTACCTTGGATACCAGACTGTAAGCGGAGAAGGCTGGTACCCAGGGTATACATCGGGTAACTAGGCGCTGGCACTGCCTAGATACCTGTTGTTTACCATGGTTACCAGCCTGCTCCCACTTATTACAGCCTGGCAGCGGGAGCTAGACATCGTGCAAAGAATACTTTATTCTTTTCCACGATGTCGCAGGTCCACTGGTCGCTGGTGAGTCTGCCTGTGTGACAGCTCACCAGCGATCAGATACCGATCAGCTAGCGATGTCCCAGCGACCCGATCGTTGGTAGGATTGCTGGGACATCGTAGCACGTAACGGGGCCTTAAGTCTATGAGTCTCCAAACGAGGGTCTCATAGACATTTAATTAAGAGAGATAATAATAGATCGTAGTGACTTCTGGCAAGTCAAATGTGTTGTCACAAGATGTCAGAGGGGTACCGGAGCACCACCAGAAACAGTAGAGGACAGACACCATATTACACTACACACAGGGAAAATACATATCCGGTGGTAAAATATACGCAGCATGGTACTGTAAAATGAAGCTAGACTTAGTTTTCATAATCTGGCATTTCTTTTTCAGGTCCACAAAGACAGATTATGGACAAATCTTACTTCCTTGGGCTCCTTAGGTATGTAAAGTATATTTTAGAATCATATGTTAATCGAGGTAATGCCTGATCTGAGAGTTTGTTCTGTTTGCTTGTCAAATATTCTGTTCCATTGTATTTAATACAACAATGCCTGGTGAGCTTTGGACTATTGCCTTAGTAGTAGAGATGAGGGAACCTGTTCACTGTAGGAGTTCGGGTTCTTTACGTATACAAATCACTGGGTAAATTACGTGTCTTTTATGTTCTTTTTAGGCTTTTTACTAGCAAGCATATTTGTGTTTGTGTGTAGTGAGTTTTTCTTCAATATCACAGACAATATTAGGGCTGTGCACATGTCCCTGTATTTACATATTCAGATGCTCCATCAGATAGCATATATCAGACTTCTTTCTGTAGAAACATTGAATTTGGTGCCTTTATTAGAGAAATATGTTTTGCTTTGCTTATTGACTTACAAGTTCTCACTACATTTTTGTGCTGTGATGCTCTGTGCATAAAAGGTATCCCCCTATGGGAGGTGCCTGGGCAGCATTACACTTTCACCTCGGATTCATTATTGCCTTTACGCCTGCTTTTTTGTCTTTTTTTGAGCCTTTTTATTGTTTACAACAAATTGATTATTCTATTTGCGCTTTTTTTTGCATCAAATTTGCATCTTTTGGCATTCTCTGACATTTATTGCCCCAAATTCATCAAAGTCCATTGAGATTCATTGCTGTGAATGGGCTGGTTTCATTGCCTCCTAACTTTTCTGGGCTATGTTCATTTCTATCAGATGTATCCTATCTCTGGCTAGAAGCCTTTATCACAGGTACTTTTACTCATATAGTCACTAAATAAGAGAATATTACCATGTAGCCAAACAAATCTAAACTGCAGTGAGCGGTTTGGATTTATATTCAGCATACAGCTAAATAAAAGCAATAAAGCTGTAAAGCTGATAGTGATTTCTTTTATCTTCAGGGGTAAAATCAGTGAACTTACCACCGAAATGATGAAGCTTAATAAAGACATCGATACATATAACCAGGAGAACTCTGTGTACCTGTCCTATGAGAAAAGGTAAGTCATTTTGTGGGCTGGGATTTGGTGAGAAGTGTTGTAATACACTGATTTATTTTAATAACTGTATTAAGACTCTGATGAATATGCTGCCAATTACACGTGGCCTTGCCTTGCTTGTGTCTCTTGTATTCACCATTGAATAGACTTGTGAATGATTGAGTGTATTCTCTTCTCAGGGCTGAAGTCCTCGCTCATGAAATCAAGGAACAACAGGGGCATCTCGCCGATTACAACATGGTACGGGCTATGTTTGTATATTATTATATATCAAAGGAAGTGAGCGATGCATTAAATAATTATTTAATGCATCGCTCACTTCCTTTGATCAGTTCTAGAGGCAACGAATGTGCATGAAATATGGTAGATGATAAATGGAGAGGAGTCCATCTGAAATATAAATATACAGCGACATGGCAAAGTTTGGTCACCATTGGAGATTTGATGACTTATGACAAAAGGTTTCAGACCCTATTTAGGCTATGTTCACATGTTCGGTTTTTGGTCAGTTTTTCACATCAGTTTTTATAAGCCAAAGCCTGGAGTGAGTGATAAATACAGAAGTGGTTACGTCTTTCTATTAGGCCACGTTCACACTTTGAGTATTTGGTTAGTATTTTTCAGCAGTATTAACAAGCCAAACCCAAGAGTGAAACAATTAGAGGAGATGTATAATAGAAACACGTCACCACTTCTGTATTTATCACCCACTCCTGGTTATGGCTACAAGAACTGATGTGACATACTAACCAAACAATGAACATGTGGACATAGCCGTAGCTGTTAGGGTAATGTTTTTTTTCACTGTCATCGTTAAGAAAGGCCAGCTGATGTTAATATGACAGATTTATATAAACACAGACTCCTCTAACCCTGTGCCAAAAAATAGCAGCCATGGGATCTTCTAAGCAGCTGCCTATTACTCTGAAAATGAAAATTGTGCAGGCCCACAAGGCAGGAGAAGGCTATAAGTATATATCAAAGCATTTTCAAGTTGCCTTTTCCTCAGTTTGACATGTAATAAAGAACAATTAAAAAGAACAGTGGAGGTCAAGATAAGGTCTGGAAGACCAAGCTAAATTTTAGTGATAGCTGCTCATAGGATTGCTTGATAGGCAAATCAGAACCCCACTTGACTGCAAAAGGCCTTCAGGAAGATTTAGCAGACTCTGGAGTTATGGTACACTGTTATACAGTTCATAGACACCTGCACAAATGTAAGCTACAGGAAGAAAAGACTGCATAAATAAACTACACACCAAATATAAATAATTGTATTATCATCAAAGAAAGAGAAAGCACACACATTTATAATACAATGTAAAGTACTGACTATCCCATATATAAGTAATGGGGAGAAAATATACCCTGATTATGCATTTATGGCCACATAAAGGGGTAAAACATAGCAAATGAGAAAATGCTCCCATAATTTCACGTATAAAAGACGCCTAAAAGAAAATTCAGAGCAGCGATTAAGCCATCAGGTATATGTGGAAGGTGCATTGTACATGGTGTGGAGAATGTAAAAACCCACAAAGCAAGAGACTATGGTCAAAAAGCAAAATAATTCTGGAGCAGACAGACCACATAATAACTATGGCAGAGACAATGAGTAAGTATAGAGAAGCGGATGCCAGTGAGGCAGGGATGTAAGCAGAGTGATCCAACGTGTGTCACCGCAAAAGCAGCTTATTCAGGACAAAAGTATGGGGGAAATATGTAAAAGATCATGTGAGCAAGCCTGATGCTATTCGGAAACAAGTCCTGTGGACCATTGACCTTAAAATAGAACTCTCTGGCCTCAATGATTAAAGGTATGTATGGAGAAAAAGAGAATTTCAAGAAAAGAACATCTCGACAACCATTAAGCATGGGTGGTGGATTAATCATTACTTGGTGTTACGTTGCAGCGAATGGCACAGGGAACATTCTACAAATAGAGGGAAGAATAGATTCAATGAAATGTCAACAAATTCTTGATACAACATAACACCATCTGTAAAAAAGCTGAAGTTGAGAAGAGGATGGATAGATAATGAACCTAAACACATGTCAAAATCCACAATAGACAACTCAAAGTCCATTGATCTAAACATTATTGAAAATCTGTGACTAGACCTCAAAAAGAGCAGTGCATGCAAGACGAGCCAGGAATCTCAGTGAGATGGAAGACTTTTCCAAGGAAGAACAGATGAAACTTCCTCAAACAAGAATTGAAAGTCTCTTGGCCGACTATAGAAGCTGTGCTACTAACAAAATAGGGTGCTGCTGGGTACTAACCATGCAGGATGCCGAAACCTTTGCATCGACCCTTTTTCCTTTTAGCAATTTTTAAAATGTAAACGATGAAAATTGTATTTTTTTGCCTAAAATACAAAGGAAATGTGTCATCTTTGACTTTATGCCATTTACAGATAATTTCATTTTCATCTTACTTATCTGTTCACAATAACAGTCATTTTGACCAAGGGTGCCCAAACTTTTGCATGCCACTGTAACCTTATAGTAGTAGCTTAAAAGCTAAAGGGGTATTCTGAGTGAAAAATTGTTCCCAGCTTACACAGATCCACTGGATAGGTGATAACGGTCACCAGGTTTTTTCCATCTAATCAATTATCATTAGAGGACTAGTAAACCTGCTGCTGTATCCTTCATATTCATGAACTCTTGTCATGCCGCAGCGAGTAAACACTTAGCGTCTTATTCACCTGGAGGGGAACACCAAGGAAAATGTAAAAGGGAGGCCCTGGTGATAGGGAGAGGGAGGAGAGGTCACCCCTTAACACTCACCTGAGTCTGAACCCTGAGCTCCCTATTATCTGTAGACTAGTCCTCCCTTCCATGTGCAATCAAGTTAAAAAATAAAAACAGGTTGCGCCAAACTGCTTGATAGTGCTTAATATCGGTTAATATGTCCAAGTGCTCACTGGTGGAGTTTGCCTCGGTCGCACAACTGACTGACGAGCGGGGAAACAACTTTAGCGGGATCGCTGGGTCGGACGAGTCTGGCATGAGATGATGAAGTACGATCCTAGTTGATGCGGGTAGGAACGTGAAGCGCTGGCTGGCGTGCGATGAGAGGGCTGGAAAGGTCTCTAAGCCAGGCGATTCCGATGCTCGGGCTGTGCTGTGCTCCCCAGTCGTGCGAGTCGGCAGGTGAAAGGACACGAGGATAAGAGTGGTGTGTTGTTGCGAGCAGGGTCCGGGAGCCGAGCTGCTCAGATCCGCGGTTCCCCGAGGGGAAGGCGTGGGGCGTGTACAATGGAGTAAAATGAGTGTTGGCGCTCGGATTACAACCAGGACACTGCTCACGGTATATTTACCTCTAGGTTTTATTGAATAAGTGTAGAATTCCAATTCTCCACAAAGCGTTTCTGCGCTTAGTGCGCCTTTCTCAAGTGGTTCCAACCACTTGAGAAAGGCGCACTAAGCGCAGAAACGCGTTGTGGAGAATTGGAATTCTACACTTATTCAATAAAACCTAGAGGTAAATATACCGTGAGCAGTGTCCTGGTTGTAATCCGAGCGCTAACACTCATTTTACTCCAATGTGCAATCAAGTGTCTAGGCCCTGGCTCACCCTGGGCTTGCCCTGACTAATGCATAGAACAGCAAGACACTAGTCTTACTACAACCATAAGGAAACACAAGGTGAGAGACAAACAAGTATGTATAAAATAAGAAACACAGGAACAGCTTCTCCAGAATATCACAGCTTCAACTGGAAGAAACTCCACATCGAGCTTCAACAAAGAGGTCAGCATAGGAGAGAGCTAAGGGGAATTTATATAGCGGAAGGGAGTGGTCATAAAGGGCAGCAGATTAAAACTTCAAGGATTCTCAAAAGGAAACCTTAATCCCTTTAGCACTCTAAGGAAATTATTGTGCTTTACTCATGATAATGACCGAGCAGGCTGTAAAGAGGACCTGCAACCAGCTAAACATTGTGACCTTTTATTGCCCAGGTCTGATCGGGGGTGATGCACCTGTGACAGCTCTGTATATCCCAGTGTGCACAGAAAGCTGCCAGATAGTGGTGTGGGTGGGGTTGTACAGAGCTCAGTATTCAGAGAGCTGATTGATCTGCAGCAGATAAAACGTTTATCAAATTTGCAGCAAGCAGCTCAGTAAGTGACACATTGTTATGTTCAGGTCTGTCCCTACATGATGCTGCTCTTAGATGGACAAATCCTAGAGACAGATTCCATTTACATTACGTGATGGTCACTGGTTTCTGGGATTGATGATGATGTTTCGGATGATAGGACCCCATCATCTGCCCCTGTAGACAGATGCTTGTATATAGAGGAGATTCTTCTGCTGGGACAACCCTTTCTCTAAGCTGTGATCAGTTATACAAAGCCCACCAATGTATAATGGAGGTGACATAGTAAAGAAAGCAGATCCAGTGGGTTAAGTAGATCTGTCATTTATTTTTTCAGTTGGTGGACAAGCTGAATACTAACACAGACATGGAAGAAGTACTCAACGACTATAACATGGTAAGTGTCACCAGTGACCAAACGAAGGAACTCCACCTGTTATTAAATATTCAGATTGTTTTCAATTCTTATTGTATATTGATCAGGTTTCAGGTTATTGCATATCCATAGGGTTGGTGATAATTTGCTGATAATTGAGGGTATAAGCACAGAGACACCCCCTAATCTCATGAATGAGGTGACAGATAACCATGCTGACCACAGCCCCATTCAATGTCTATACCACAGATGGAGATAGCCGTATACATAGCTTGGCTATCCCTGGCAGGTCCACAGGCATGGGTGCACATGCTTTACCTGCCATGCCTTTCAGAGGGGGTTCTGCCCTACCCAATTCTTGGGATTGGTGAGCGTCCAAGTGATGGAATAAATGATCATTTTTTTACTTTTTAACCCCCTTCCTGCCATGCCCAAATTTCATGTTGGTGCCTGTGACTCCTCTTTTTCCATAGCTATTTACTTTTCCCCAATATATAGTCATATGAGGGTATGATGCCAAGATGTTCTGAAGACTCCAAACTGAAGACAAGTGATTTCAAACCCTCCCTCATAGGGATGTTTTATATGTGGATTTGCACCATTTAAGTTCTATTATATTTTAAACAGCAATGTGTTCAGTAAATTATAATAAGCCCCTTGAGCTTTTGATAAAATGTTGGTAAATGTGCTAAATTAGTAGATTATGCCATTTTTCCAAAACATACTTTACATCTGAAAAGCAACGTTGTGTCCAAATCAGTAAGGGATTTCATTTGTCACCATCTGACCAGACCTATATTGGGAAGGGGATGGCTGACCACTTCTTTCAATCTCCAAGCTATTTGCTTTTAAATGAGCAGTCCATCAGCCCCCTGCTATGTAATAACTGATGCAGAGACAGGAGGGGGCTGGTTTAGCTATGGAAATGAGGGGTCTGTTAGCTCCTAATCTGTAAAAACAAATATATAGACATGGGAAGGCTGGTTTATGGATAGAAAAGGGCAGTGTGTCTTCCCCATTATCTATATCTGCTATGTAGAGGCAGAAGGAGGCTGGCTTAGCTATTGAAAAGGGCAATGTGTTAGCCCCATTTTCTATAACCGTTATGTACAGACAGATGGACACTGGTTCAGTTATTGAAAAGGGCAGTCCCATTCTCTGTAACCGTTATGTACAGATATGAGGCTGGCTAAGGCCCCTTTCACATCAGCAATTCACGCTGATCGTGGCAGACGCGGCGGATTTACCGCATCTGCCGCCTAACCGTCACACTTGCGGTTCACCTGCGGCAAGCCCCATGCAATGTCTGTGGGGCTTGCGGCAAGTGTGGTACAGTTGCGGCTTCAGCACTTTCGGCAGCTGCGGCCGCGAAAAAAACGCTGCTTGCTGTGCTTTTTTCGCGGCCGCAACTGCCGCAAGTGTCGAAACCGCAACTATACCGCACTTGCCGCACCTGCCGCAAGCCCCATAGACATTGCATGGGGCTTGCCGCAGGTGAACCGCAATGTTGACGGTTAGGCAGCAGATGCGATAAATCCGCTGCATCTGCCGCGATCAGCAATAAACGCTGATGTGAAAGGGGTCTTAGTTATTGAAAAGGACAGTGTGTCAGCCCTATTCTCTATAACTGCTATGTACAGACAGAAGGAGGCTGGCTTAGGTATTTGAAAGGGCAGTGTGTCAGCCCCATTCTCTATAACCCCTATGTACAGACAGATGGACACTGGCTTAGTTATTGAAAAGGGCAGTGTGTCAGCCCTTTTCTCTGTAACCGCTATGTACAAACAGAAGGAGGCTGGCTTAGTTATTAAAAAGGGCAGTGTGTCATCCCCATTTTCTCTAGTCACCTTCCACGACAGCATAGGAGGTTGCCTCGCCACGTCCTAATAGGGACAGGAAGCACAAGAGAGGTTAAAAGGACCTTCCCACCTCCCACTAGCCAGTGTCTTTTCTGTCCCCATGGGGCATGGAGAGTTTTTTTTTCTTCTCTATGCTGTGGTAGCCGGCAAGCTGCAGCATACCTTTTTCTGTGGATATTCCCAGCCGGGCAGCGTTGGTCGGGCCCTGCTCCTCCTCCTGCTGCTCCCATCCACCTCGGTGGTGGGACCATGGTCCTGGCCTTCCGGATCCCCTTCTGGGGTGATGCGGACTGGTGGCTCCCTGGCCGGTTTCCTCCTCCACTGACTAAGCCCGCCAGCCGCTTCCTGCACACATGCGCTGCCCCGCGCGACCGGAAGTGACGCTGGGCAGGAATTCCGGGAGCGCAGCACTTCCAGCTCCCAACAGGCGGGACCCAGGGGAGGCAGAGTACAGGCTCGCCACAGCTATGCGGCAGCCTGCCAGAACCCGATGCGGGAGGTGGGGACCATAATGGAGGCACTGGGGGGCAGGCCTTTAGACATACAGGCTGCCCTGAAGACTACTGACCACGGTAGGAGACTGCATTACAGTGGTATCATCATGTTTTCCCCTGCATCTGCAGAGCCCAGTGTTCCCCTGCCACAGTGAGTCTGTAGGATGAGGGGGGTCCCCTTTTTCTGCCTATAGGGCAGGGTCTGATTAGTGCTTATTCTGTGCTTTCTTCTAAGGCAAAGCTTGCCCCCATGAAACCTTCTGGGGAATCTACTAAATGCCCTTTTTGCACAAATGCCCTTTTTGCACTAGGAAGTCCCTCCTGGTGGGACAAAATGCTCTGTCAGTCCTGCACAGGCAAAATAGTCAGGGCTGGTGGATGACTTAAGAAATAATGGTAAAGCAGGTAATTCAGGCTTCCCTGGCCTCCCTGTCTCCATCTGCTCCTATAGCTGGGCTTTCTCCCCCTAAGACGCAGAAGCTCAGGCTGCCCCTTCGGACTCTGAAGAGGTCCGGGATTCAGACTCTGATGGGCCCGACGATGCCTCCGCCTCTCAGATGACATGGGGGAGCTGAGTTGGGGCCATTCGGAGCACTATGGGATTAGAGGAGGAGCAGGTCCTCCCCTCAGTCCAGACTGAAATGTTTGCTGGCCTTCAATTGGTCAAGCAGATCAGGTTTCTGGTTCATTCTACCATCTTGAATCTGATTTCTCAAGAGTGGGATTTTCCTGGGAATAGATCCAGAAGTGATTCCATTGATTTCCTCTCGAAATCAATGAGATTCACTGGGATATCCCAAAGGTGGATATGCAGGTTGCCCGTGTGGCAAAGACGACTGCGCTCCCCTTTGGGTATGCTTCCCAGCTTAGAGACCAGATGGACAGTAAGATTGGGAGCTTTATGAAGCGTTCATGGGAGGCCTCCTCCTCCACCATTCAGGCAAACATCGACTCCACCTGTGTCTCCAGGTCCCTGCTCAAATGCTGGACCAGTTAGAGCCCCATATTTCACAGGGCACCCCTAGGGAAGAGCTCCTTGACTCCCTTCCCTTTCTCAAAAAGGCGACCTGCTTTTAGCAGATGCCTCCGCTGAGTCAGTCCGTCTGGCGGCCAGGACCTTAGCCTTGTCCAACTCCACCAGACAGGCTTTGTGGCTGAAAAGGTGGAATGGTGATTCCACTTCCAAATTAAGGCTCTGCTCGCTTACCTTCAACGGGGACTTAGTGTTTGGGCCTGCCCTTGATGAAATTGAGGACAAGGCATCTGACGCAAGACTCTTCCGGAACAGAAACACTCTAGGAAGCGGCCCTTTCGTCCCTCGGTGCCTCAGACCTCCCAGCCCAAAGGCAAGGGGAACACGGGCCAAAGGTCTCCTCATCGATTTTCGAGTTGCCTCCTCCGCCGGGTCTCCAGGTTACTGCCCTGCCCTCTCACGGTGCTCAGGATCTTTGGTACGGAAAGGTACAGGAGTTCCTTCGCACATATGTCGTCTCGGCTGTCCCAAGTCACGAGGAGGGGTTAGGGTGCTATTCCTGGCTCTTCCTGGTCAAGAAGCCATCGGGGGACACTTGGGTCATCATCAACTTGAAACGCCTCAACCGCCATGTCCGATACCGTCGTTTCAAGATGGAGTCGATCAGATCCGCAATTCCGTTGATAGGACTACACCACCAGATGGCTACAATAGACATGAAAGACTCATACTTTCATGTGCCCATTTATCCGCGGCACAGGAAGTTCCTCAAGTTCTCAATCCTGTACAAGGGGGAAGTCCTCCATTTTCAATTCAATGTCCTTCCCTTCGGGATCTCCTCGGCACCCAGAATCTTTTCCAAAATTATGGCGGAGGTCATTGCCTTCCTATGGGGTCGCGGCATCTGTCTGTTGTCTTATCTAGATGACTTCCTTCTCATCGCTCCTTCACCTCAGTCCCTCAGGAGCAGTGTAGAGGAGTCTCTGCATTCTTTGCTCTATGGGCTGGATCCCCAACCTCCAAAAGTCCCAGCTGCAACCTTTCTCCACAAGATGGTTTCTGGGGATGTTATTGAATTCCACCAAGCAAGCGTCCTTTCTTCCAGAAGACCACAGGGTACCCTTCTGGCCAAGATTTCAGTTCTACGACGTCCAGTGTCTCCCACCCTTCAGGCGGCTATGTCGGCTCTGGGTTCACTGACATCCTGTATCCCGTCGGTCATGTGGGCTCAGGCTCAATCTCGAGTCCTTCAGGCCCATGTCCTGTCCTGTTGGGACAGACTGCCTTCTTCTCTGAATCAGCGGGTTCGCCTCCAGGGTTTGTGTCCTCATCCCTTCTCTGTGGTTGGATTCCAAAAACCTGCGGAAAGGGGTGGCATGGGATCAGCCCCCCTGGTCTCTCTACCTACGGATTCCCCTACGGGGCGCCCTCCAATTACCGGGAACTGAGAGCGGTCGAAGAAGCCCTTCTTGCTGCTTGAGCTCAGGTCAGGGGTTCTCACATCCTAGTGTACTCCGACAATGTCACCACTGTGGTGCACCTCTGTCATCAGGGAAATACAAGGTCCAGCTCCCTGAAGTCTGTGTCCTACCGAATCTTCCTCTGGGCCGAGCAGTTCCTTCTGTCCCTTTCAGCAGTCTGCCTGAAGGGGTCCCTAACCCTTCAGACAGATTTTCTCAGTCGCCGGCCGGGATGTCCACCCAAGGGAATGGAGCCTGGACCAAGTGGTATTCTGCTTCCTGGTTGTAAGATGGGGCACCCCTTAGATCGACCTCTTTGCCTCCAGCGCAAATTGAAAGGTCGCCACATATTTCTCCCCGATCCCTCAGGACAAGGTTGTGGGGGTGGACGCCTTCTCCCAGTCCTGGACTTTCGTCTGGCTTATGCCTTCCTGCCTATCCCCCTTCTGGCAAGAACTCTGAGGAAGATCAAGTCGGAAGGAGTCCCCACGATCCTGATTGACCCTCTACGGCAAAGGAAGAGTTGGTACAACCTGATTGTGGCGCTCAAAGTCGACGGACTGGTCATTTTGAGTCCGGACCCCAGCTTGCTATCTCAGTCCTCTGTTCCTTCCGGATCCTCAGAAACTCAGCTTAGCTGCATGGTTTCTGAGGCCCAGCTGCTGAGGGCTCAGGACTGTCCGAAGAGGTGGTAGTCACCTTGCAAAAAAAAACGCAAATCTGTTTCTACTGCGATTTATAATAAGGTTTAGATTGGATTTTCCTCCTGGTGTGGTTCCCTTCCCCCAAACCCACTCCAGCCAAATATCTCCCAAATTTTGGATTTTCTTCAGAATGGTTTGGACCTGGGTTTCAAACCCAGCACATTAAACATGCAGGTCTCAGCTCTGTTCCGTGTTTGTCACGGATTTGGCAAATCACTGTTGGATTCGGCGATTCATGGTATCTGCTAGTCGTATTGGTCCTCGTACTACGGACCTAACACCCTTTTGAGGCCTCAATGTAGTCCTGACTGGATTTTCTTGCCCTATGAACCGCTGTCGTCCTGTGGCATCCGGTGGTTGTCTCACAAGACGGCGTTTCTGGTGGTGATTACTTCTGCCTCACGTGTAGGGGAGCTTCAGGCTTTATCCATCCGGGAACCGTAATTCACCGTCCGGGATGACTGCATTGTTCTTCAACTGGACCCTTAGTTTTTTCCCAAGGTGGTCTCGGACTTCCATCACTCCCAGTCGATTGTTCCTCCTTCCTTTTGTCAACATCCGCGGACTCCAAGGGAGGAAGTATTCCATTCATTGGATGTCTGTAGGACAGTGCTCCATTATCTTGAAGTGACGGCGACCTGGCGTGTGGATTCACAATCTCTTTGTCCAGCCCTTTGGTCGGCATAAGGACAAGAAAGTGGCTAGAAGTACTATAGCCAAGTGGATTAAGAAGGCCATTGCATCTCCTACCTTTCCCAGCAGTTACCGCCGCCTTCTGGATTATGTCTTCCCCAATTACGCTGTCTCTGGAGGAACGGTGGAGGTTCTCCGGACAGATCTGAAGGTTGCTACTGTCCTCGTTGCACCTTCACAAAGCACTAATGTCTGGCCCGGCTTCCATTAGTATTTGGCTTTTGGCAGGAAGTCCTCAGGCCGTAAGTCGTGGCACCTGCTATCTTAGAAGGTGACTAGGTGAATTTTCGTCCGTTAATATGGTTTCTAGAACTTCACTTTTTTTTTTAGTGTATGTATTGTTACTCCAGCTATGGTTCTTTGTAGGACACTGGCTAGTGGGAGGTTCCTTTTAACCTCTCTTGTGCTTCCTGTCCCTATTAGGGCGTGGAGAAGCAACCTCCTATGTTGTCATGAAAGGTTCCTAGAAACCGAATTAATGGTAAGAATAATTCTATTCTCTATAACCCCTATGTACAGACAGAAGGAGGCTGCTTAGTTATTGAAAAGGGCAGTGTGTCAGCCCCATTCTCTATAACCGCTATGTACAGACAGAAGGAGACTGGCCTGGTTATTGAAATGTACTGCCAGCCAGACCCCTTCACAGTCCTCCTCAGGGCATGCTTTCTGTACCCACATGTGGCCTCTGTAACAGAAAAACCAGAAGAGACAGCTGTACTCTGAAATACTGACATTCATAAAAGAAATATCAGCTATCTTTTTGTTACAATGTGTCATCCTCAGCGTTGCACCTGTACAGAGAGGGGCTGACTGACAGATCTTGCCCTGGGGGCAGTCTACCTTTACCAGGCCAGCAGCCAACTGAGGACCGGGGGGCAGGGGGTTGGCGTGCTATCACTGCTGAGCCCAACTGTGGAGCGGGGGCAGGGTGCTATCACTGCTGAGCCCAAGTGGTAGGGGGGTGCTGGTGCTCCTGAAGCCCTTTGAAGGGGGGGTGCTGGCGCGGCTTTATACTTGCCGCTGCCACTGCTCCATGTCAGCCTCCACGATGACGCCCGTCTGCTGCATCCCGGGTCCCGCCGTCAATACAGTTAGTGCACGGCCGCTCTCACTGGGGGGGCGGCCCTAAAGGTGGACTATACCAACGGCCTGGGGGACAAATGCCTCCCAGCCACCTGGGCCAGTCCGCCCCTGTGTACAGATTACATGATGGAGTGCTGCAGTTTTTACTTGTTTACAAGGCAGAAGATGCCTGCCAGAGCACATTTCACATACATAAGTATTTTAGTAAATAGCTTGACTTAGCGTGCTTTCACACTGGCGTTTTTGAAAAAATGCGGCAGATTTACCGCATTGGCCGCACTTGTGGCACACTTGCGGCAAGCCCCATGCGTTCTCTATGGGGCGTGCGGTCAGGTGCGGCAAGTGCGGTTGCTTCAGATTTGGCAGTTGTGGTCGCGAAAAAAAACGCTGCTGACCGTGTTTTTTTTTTCGCGGGCCCAAGTGCTGCATCTGGGCCGCAAAACCACACTTGATGCACCTGACCGCAAGCCCCATAGAAAATGCATGGGCTTGCCGCAAGTGTGCCACAAGTGCGGCCGATGCGGTAAATCTGCCGCATTTTTTCAAAAACGGCAGTGTAAAAGGGGCCTTAGGCTGGTTCCACACTTCCGTATTTTGCAATCCGTTTGCTTGCATGGCATTCATCCAACTGGATGTCCAAGCAATGTTTTTTTTAACAGATCCGTCATCAGTCACCAGAGACCAGGCTGGGAAGAGCTGTACCTTGCTTCTGAGCATGCTCAGTACTGCAAAAATGGATCCGTGCATACGGAAGCAAACGATCCGTTTTCCATAGAGTCCCATTTTAATTCATGACATCTAGTCACAGATCTGTGAGCGTCCGTTTATCTGCATATTTTTCACATGAGCCCAAAAATGCAATATTTAGCATTTTTTTTGTGAAATGAAAAATATGCAGCCAAACAGATTTGTGATAAAATGGGGACAACTGGATGCACAGGCAAGATGAATCCGTCACCATTGAAAATCAATGGAGACAAAAACGGATCAGTGTCCATCCATTTGAAAGCGGATAGAAACGGATTGTAAAATACACAAGTGTGAACCCAGCCTTACTAATGGAGGCACACATGGCTCATCTCTTTCAGAAGGACAAACTAATTAATAACATTCTCATAAATGATCAGAAGTGTTCACTGATACTTTTCCTGGTCCTTGTTTTCATAGCTAAAAGCGCAGAACGATCGGGAGGCCCAGAGCATAGACGTCATCTTTACAGAGCGACAAGCGTGAGTAGCTGTATGGGTGAAGGCGGAATCTATGGTGTTGTATGGTGCAACCATCCTCCATTTATTCATGTTATGATCCTCATTACTCCCCTTTAACTGTTTACCTAAAATAATCAGTGGGACATTTTACTAATATTAACTCTTTTGGTGGCACAGCCATTTTTGGCCTTTCTGATGTCATTTATTATTTTTGTCACTTTTTTACTGTTGCTTTCCAGGAGCGATCACTCTATTTTTTCAGCATGAGCCATGTTTGTCAGTGGCATCATTTTAGATTCCATGTGATTTTTACTTTGCATGTAGATACAGTTAGGCTATGTTCACACTGGACGTTTCTGTGTTGTTTTTTTTTCTTTTTTGTTTTTTTGTTTTTTTAAATCAGATATATTTTTATTAAACATATAGCAAACAGCAACTCTACAATGCCTACTTCCTTGACACTTGCAATTACTTCAACAAACCCCACCATTCTCCCCTCCCCAGACAGCAATTAGTTACTCAGAGTCCATTTTAATCCTAACATCAATGAATACATAACCCCACATCGCAGTTAAACCTCTCATCATCACCGCCTTTCCCATCTTCTTATCAAACACAATACAGTATATTATCAATGACTACTATTTTCCTACGGTGCCCACAGTTTGTTACACATTTTGGTATTTTGCCTCTTATCATAGATTTTTTTCTTTAAGTGTATAATGTAATCCGCCTATTGAACAAACTCCCTGATCCAACATCGGGCTATCAACTTCCTTGCCATGTACATCAATCTTGCAATGGCTATCTTTCTTGTATTTCTTCTACATAGCCTAAGACACATACCAGTGGATACCTAGGAATATCGCAACTATATTTCCCTTCAATGTGATTAATAATCCATAACTGCAGCAACCTTGGGAATTGTCACATCATGTGTAAAATCCCGGCTAGACACTGCATTTTTTAACTGCTGCCTTACTGGTGCAGAAAGCAGATCCAGATAATAACGAGCGTCAGTTATTGCTCCGTTTTTCTGGCGTGCTTTCTGCACCACTAACATCACTTACTATCCTGCCTCCAATCCCACAGTGAGCTTCGGTGATGACTTACTCCCGGGCATCGGTAGAACCTGTGATACTTCCAGGACCTGCCCATGTGGCTCAGGCATGTGGGGCAAAGGTCCTGGAAGAACCATACATACTACCCACAGACAGATTCTGCCAGTGCCTGGAAGGAAGGCCTCACCGGAGATCACTGTGGGATCAGGGGGAGGGTAAGAACGTGTGTGTGTGTGTCTGTTTGTGTCCCCCGAAAACGCAGTAAAAAATCAGCATAAATGGTTGATGCGTTTGTGATGCTTTTTTTTTTTTGCAAAAAGGGGGTGCAGAAACGCCACAAAAAAATGGATCAATAGGAAATGGAGCATAAATGCTCTGCGTCATCATAGCCTTACAGTGATTCACAATTTATATTGTTTTATTATTTTTTACATTTTACTGCTCTAGCACCAGACCTTAGAAAAAAGGTTTATTGTTTTGGTTGTCATATTGTAAGAGCCATCATTTTTTCATTCTTTTAGATAGGGAGCTCTATGACGGCTTTATTTTGTTGTATAATACGCTGTTGTTTTTAATGGTATTTCAATAAGAAGCCCACAATTATTTTTATCACTTAATTTATTTTCTCCATTCGCCTTCCACGACAGCATTGGAGGATGTCGTCCACGCCCTATTGGGGGACAGGAACACAGAGAGGTTAAAAGCCCCTCCCCTTCCTCAGTACTCCAGTGTCTTCCTGTCCCCCTTGGGGCATGGAGAGGTTCCAGTGCTGTCAGGCCGGCAGAGGCAGCATTGTGGTGTACTTACAGCCGGGCCAGGGATGGACGTCGGGGGCGGCCTCCTCCTCCTTCTCGGGGCTCCCGTGGTGGACCATCCGGCCTTCCTGCGTCCTACGGGGCAAAGCAGGCCGTGTATTGCAACGCCGGAGGCCTGTTCAGCTCTCCGGCGTCTCCCTCCTCCAGCTGCGGTCCCTGGGGCATGCATCAGAGGTGCCGTGGAGGCACTTCCGGTTCCGGGTGTGGCACTTCCGGTTCCGGGATGGCACTTCCGGTTTCGGGCGGCGACTCCTGTAAGGGCTGTGGCAGGCTGGGCGCGGCTCCAGGGAACCCAGCAGGACTTTCGCGCGCTACTGCCCGCGGCTGGTGACCAGGAGGAGGGAGGGAACAGGTGTTCCTCGTTGGGGGCACGGTACTTCTGGATAAGTACCCACCGGAAGCTGCACCCAGGTAAGGCTGATCCCTTAAACATGGAGGGTGATAGGCTTCCACCTCTGCTTCTGCAGAGCCCAGCGTTCCCCCAGCTCATGTAAGTTTCTGGGGGTGGTCACAAGGGGTAGAGTTATTTAAGCCCTGCACTCACACTGGGACCCCCTTCTCTTCCCTTTTTGTCTATAGGGAGACGAGGGCCGTCTGTGAAAGGGAGCAATAATGTGGTTGCGGCACAAAATTTCCCTCTTCCTACAACAAGGTGTCGGCCATGACTGACAGGGTTGTCAGGATGGACTCCCCATCCTTGCTTGAGGAGCTCCAATCCATTAGGGAAGAGGTGCAGGCTTCTATCTCGGCACTGCGGGGTTTTGCTGCAGCTTCCGGGCCTTCCCCTCCGTAAGAGAGGAAGCTCCAGGATTGTGACTCTGTGGATCTCATGGAGGCTGGCCAGAGCTCAGCGTTAGAGGACGGCGAGGATATTGCCGCTGTTGCCTCTGTCCAGACACGAGAATCTGGACACTACTATTTTTCCACGGAGTCTATGGGTGCATTGGTGGACACTGTCCATTGTACCATGGGAGTAGAGGTGGTGGAATCCCCTTCTTCTGTGCAGGCCTAAATGTTCAGAGGCCTGAAGGGTAAGCAGCTCACCCCATCCGAGTGAATTGGAGGGTGATGACTTTGTCTGGGAGGTCCCGAAGGTGGACATCCAGGTGGCCAGGGTAGCAATCAGCTGCTGTTGTAAACCCATTGTGCATGCCCTTGACACATTGTTGAAGCTAAGCAGCAGGAGCCTCAGTCACGGGCTGGATGGGAGACCTCATGAGAGACCCAATGGGAATCTCTATGGAAGTCTCTATAAAGTCAATGGGACTTCTAACATGAAGGTCTATGGCAGTATTCCATTTGGGAAGCTTAGCATATAAGACCGCGTTGCCTTTTGAAGATTCCTCCCGGTTGAAGGACCCCCTCGTTCGTAAAATGGAGAGTGTCCTCAAAAAATCCTGGGAGGCGGCAGCTATGTCTTTAACGGTGTACATTTCCTCTACATGTGAGCAGGTCTCTCTTTCTTTAAGTGGCTCACCCAGCTGGGAGAATTCATCCTGCAGGGTACTCCCAGGGAAGAGCTTTGGACTCCATTCCACTTCTGAGACGTGCTACGGGCTTCCTGGCCGATGCCTCTGCTGAGTCGTTCCGTGTTGGCGCCAGGTGCGCAGTGTTGGCTTACACAGCTCGCAGGGCAGTGTGGCTTACAAGGTGGAATGGGGAGGTCATGTCTAAGCTCCAGCTGTGTGGCCTCCCCTTGCAAAGGGCATGGGATGACATCCTGGAAAAGGTGTCAGACCGGAAAAGGTGTCTCCCGGAACAGGAGCCCTTTCGGAGGCAGTCCTTTTGGCCTGAGCGCAGCCAACCCTCCCATTCTAAAGGGAAGGGTAAGTTTGGTCGCTGGGCATTCCAGTACGGGAACAAGACCCGTAATATCTTGCTCCCCCAGCAGCGGCATCACCAGCCGCCCCTAAACAAGGTCGCCTTCCCCATTGCGGGGCGGCTCCTGCGGTTTCTGCCACAGTGGCAAGCAATTTCCTTGTGCCCTTGGATCCTCTCGACCATTTGGGAGGGTCTACGCTTGGAATTCGAGAGCCAGCCCCTCCGTGTCTTCGAGTCCTCTCTCTTCCTCAGGGGGACTCTCGCACGGTTTTTCTTGTCGGGTCTGCGACACCTGTTGGATTCGGGTGTGGGGTCCCCGGTTCCTCCTGGAGAGGAGCGCCAGGGGCGCTACGCCAGGTTGTTGTGGACCTCCAGAACGCGTATTCTCATGTCCCCATTCACCCGTCCCACAAGCGCTTTCTGCGATTCACGATCCCCAGGGCAGGCGGGACGGTCCATTCACGGCTTAATGTGCTGCCCTTTGGGATTTCGTCGGCCCCAGAGGTTACCAAACTCATGGGGGAAGCGATCACATTCATCCAGACCCAGGGGATATTTATGCTTCCCTATTTAGACGACATGTTGGTGGTGTCTCCTTCGGCAGTGCTTCTGCGCACAAAGGTCTCCAACACATTGGAGATTCTTCAGTCCCTGGGATGGGTACCCAATCTTCGGGAATCGGAACGGGTGCCTGCAACCCGACGTCAATTTTTGGGAGTCTTGCTGGCCTCCTCCAGACAGACCTCGTTCCTTCCTGCGGCATATCAGCTTTTGCGCCGCGTGAATCTGACCCGCTTCCGGGCAAGGGGGTCGCCCTCCTTGCGGGAAGCAATGTCCCTGTTAGGGGCCATGATGGCCTGCATTCAGTCAGTAACATGGGCTCAGGCTCCTTCCCGACTGCTCCAGGAACACATACTGAGTTCCTGGGACAGACGTCAGGATTCCTTAAACTCGCGGGTCCGGACCCCGGGGCGGGTGGTAACCTCGCTTTCCTGGAGATGAATCCCAGACACCTTCCTGTGACCTCCGTTCCAACTGATGCTAGCGGTTCCGGTTGGGGCACGATGGTAGTTCGCACACCGTTCCAGGGGATTTGGAGTCGCTCGGTCAGTCGCCAGTCTTCAAACTTCTGGCAGTGGAGGAAGCGCTTCTTGCTGCAGCTCACGTTCTCCGGGGTCATCATGTCAAGGTCCTGTCAGACAATGTGACTACGGTTGCTTTCTTGCGGTACCAAGGCGGTACTCGTGGCTTACACTTGCAGGGGCTGGCAAGACTGTTCTTTTTGTGGGCAGAACGCCATCTTCTCTCCTCCTCGGCAGTACATCTAAAGGGAATGGCCAATGTACAGGCAGATTCTTGAGCCGCACGGAGGTCCACCCAGGAGAATGGTGCTTCCATCCGGAAGTATTTCGCTCTCTTACGGACAGGTGGGGTGTCCTTTCGATCAACCTGTTCGCTTCGGGCTCGAATACAAAGGTGCCAACCTTTATCTCCCTGACGCGGTTGGACCATCCTCGGGGGCTGGACGGTTTTGCCCATTCCTGGGACTTCCGGTTGGTGTATGCATTTCCTCCAATCCCGCCACTTCCCAAGACGTTGCAACGGATTCGGGCGGAGGGGGTGACACTATCCTGGTGGCTCCCCTGGGGCCCAAACTGGCGTGGTACGACGCCATCCGAGACCTGGGCCTGGAGGGACCGATTATGTTAGCCCAGTCTCAACCTACTGTCCCAGGGTCCTCTGTTTCACCCGGGCCCTCAGTGGCTCATTCGGGCGGCCTGGCTGTTGCGGCCGGGATCCTGAGGACCAAGGGTCTCTCCCAGGCAGTGATCCGCACGCTTCAGCAGAGCAGGAAGCCTGTGACAAACGCTATTTACGGGAGGGCTGGCATCGGTTCCTGTCCTGGTGTGCTCCTTCCATCCCGACCATGCATCATCCTAATGTGGCCCAACTCTTGGATTTTTGCAGCGTAGCTTGGATTTGGGGCTTCGGCCGAGCAGTCTTTAAGTCCAGAGGTCGGCACTTGGGGCGGTTTTTGCCCAGGATCTTGCTTCCCATCCAGGGCTCAAGCAGTTTTTTACTTCTGCTTGGGGGTGGCGTCCCCGGATTCGGCCTTCTGTCCCTCCCTGGGATTTGATGCTTGTTCTCCAAGGGCTTGCTCGAAGTCCCTTTGCACCCTTGTCTGCTGCATCCCTTACGTCTCTCTCTCTCACAAGGTGGCGTTTTTGGTGGCCATCACTTCTGCTCCCAGAGTTGGAGAACTGCAGGCACTCTCTGTCTGGGCTCCGTGCCTCGTGGTGTCCGTTGTTCGCATTACGCTTCGGTTGCATTCATCTTTTCTTCTGAAAGTTGTCGGCTTTCCATCGGTCCCAGGATGTGGTTCTGCCTTCAATTTGTCAATCTCCTGCTAATGCGGCTGAGGCCGTGTTTCACTCCTTGGATGTTCTTCGGACTGTCCTCCTCTATCTCCGAGAGTCTACTTCCTGGAGGTTAGATCAAAACCTGTTTGTTCGGCTTTTGGGAATAATACAGGGAAGACGACTTCCCAGGCTACCATCACTTCCTGGATCAAGAATGCAATCTGTGAGGTCTACGTCGCTCCGGACCTTTGCTCCTCCGGTGGGGTTGAAGGCTCCTTCAACTCGGGCTGCTGCTACTCCCTGGACGGAGCAGGCTGGAGCTTCATCGGAGCTGATTTGCAGAGCGGCTACGTGGTAGTCTCTCCTCGCTTTTTCTCGCCTCTATAGGTTAGATCTGTCCTTCAGTCGGGATCTGTCCTTTAGTTGGAGAGTCCAACAGGCAATAGTCCCACCCTGAGGAGTATCGGTGGTATTCCTCCAATGCTGTCGTGGAAGGCGAATGGAGAAAACTGAATTAGTCCTTACCGGTAATTCCTTTTCTTGGAGCCTTCCACGACAGCATCAGTTCCCCCCTTGTTGGTGTTTGGATCCGGTTTGTATCAGATAATCCATGGCTAAGGGTGATCTTGGTAAACACTGGAGTACTGAGGAAGGGGAGGGGCTTTTAACCTCTCTGTGTTCCTGTCCCCCAATAGGGCGTGGACGACATCCTCCAATGCTGTCGTGGAAGGCTCCAAGAAAAGGAATTACCGGTAAGGACTAATTCAGTTTTTTTGTGTGTGGCAAGATGAACAGAAACAGCAGTGTCTGGTAGAAATGTTCATACTTTTTATTGCATTTATTGTGCATAATAAATGATAAGGTTAAAGGGGTATTTCCATCTCCAAGAGTCTATCCCAATATGTAGTAGGTGTAATAATAATAACATTAGCAAATACCTCCAATTATAAATGCAGTATAGATCTCCTGATAACCAATGTCTTTTCCTCATGGGCAGGACCTTAGGTATCCATGGTTACTGCCACACATAGAGGGAAAGTCATTTAGTTGTTGTGACCGTAACCATGGATACTTAAGGTCCTGCAATGCCCTGCCCATGAGGAAATGACATAGCTTAGAAAGAGAACTATACTACATTTCTAATTGGAGGTGTTTGCTGATATTATTATTACACCTACTACATATAAGATCTTGGAGATAGGAATACCCTTTTGAGTTCCCACAATTAATTTTTAGGAGAGATTTTGACACTACATATTTTTAGATTCACAAAAAATGCAGCGTTCCAGCAAAGTGGATGGGATTTATAGGAATCTTCTGCTCACTGTACTATGTAAACCAAAAGGAATGCAAGTTTACAAATGCAGTATGTAGCTGCATGTTCACATAGGCCACAAAACTGCAGGACCAAAGAAAAGAAACAAGAATGAACAGATACCCTAAAATAAATCAATAAATAAATTGCAATGGTGCATGAAAATAAAAATAGCATAGTTGGTGACATTATTTTGCTAAAACAAAATGTATAAGCCATCCCACCACGTCAGGGTGACCTCATCGAAACAGTCCTATCCTAGCATCAAGTATTAAAAACCTTACTAGATGTCAAGCGATAAAGTAGGATAAAGATTAAGCTGGGACCAGATCCCAACAGAGAAGACCCAGCAATGGGAAGCTATGTACACAATGTACAGCTCATATAAGGCAGGTCACACCTTAGATTACAATGACTGCAAAAAACACAAGGTGAGGTCTCTGCTCATTGTTGTTTCTTTTCTTTGGTTTTGCTCATTGAGCTGTGTGTGACTTTTCTCTTGTGGGTATGCAGAGTTGTATGTGTGGATTTCCACGTAGATTTGTATTGGGATACGGAGAATCTAGAGGTAAAGAACATATATGTTTTTTGTGTGTTATGGAACAGCACTACAAACGCATGTAACCTGCATAACTGGTATAACTTTACCTAGAAAGTTTTGTCAAACCCAAATAGTGGGAAGCATCAAAAATAAAGCAACTTTATTTAATCGTAACATAACAAAAAGAGAAAAAATGCAGTGTCAAATATGAGATAAAAACACATGTAAAAATGCAATAAAAACCCACAAGTAATCCAGCTTGCCTAATAGGTGCAGAAAATCTTCACCATTCAAAACTTGGTAAATATCCAGTAGTCTCAACCTCGAGAACGCAGCTTCCTACAGTTCAAAGTGAATGGGAGTATAGGAATCTTAGGCCCTCTGAGGTTTTTTTTTGCACTCAGCGTACCTTGACATGCGGCGCGTGTTTATTATCTGCAGTATAGGAATAAGAAAAATGTAAAAGCTCACCATGCCTGGATTTCTGTGCTTGGTTTTACCATCCCCCGGCACCTTCTGGTGCATTAACTCCGGAGTGCTTGATTCCACTGAGGCTCATGCAGTCAGTTTGCAGCAAGTAGTAAGTGGAACAATAGAAAAATTGGAGCCAGGCTCAACAGGACTTGATTTTTCTTCTTCTTTTTCAAAAGAAAGTAAAG
Organism: Allobates femoralis; assembly: GCA_033576535.1. Lineage (NCBI taxonomy): Eukaryota > Metazoa > Chordata > Amphibia > Anura > Aromobatidae > Allobates > Allobates femoralis. The sequence goes on from JARQOC010000003.1 coordinate 504,428,011, forward strand.
CACATAAAAAAGAAAAATTTACATGGTCAACATGATCCAATCAACGCATTTCGACTGCACTAAGCAGTCTTACTCATGACATGTCATGAGTAAGGCTGCTTAGTGCAATTGAAACGCGTCGACCATGTAAATTTTTCTTTTGTATGCACTTTTTCTGGCTTTTGGAAAAGAAAAGAAAAATCAAATCCTATTGAGCCTGGCTCCAATTTTTCTATTATCCTTGATGTGAGGCCAGGGCAAGGTCAGTGTCTGAGCTCCAGGTGGATGAGCAAAGAGCAACTGGGTGAGCTGGAATTAAGTTTCTACTATAGTAAATGGAATATTCTGGCACATCCAGGTATATTAAACAGATTTATTCTTTATTAAGACATCGTTAAAAAGGTTAAAAGAATGATGATTCTATGATTAAGAATGATGTGAGCAGATATGTGTCAGAGATCTTGTAAACCAATATGATACTTTTAAAGATGTCTGAATAAAGAAGAAATCCTTTTAATACACCTGGGTGTGCCGGATTATTCCATTTCCTCCTTATTTCAAGCCTGTCTGCAATATATGTATCTGTCTTGCAGGTATGCTGAGTTTTATGTAGTGGATTTTCCCCATAGAATTGCATTAGAGGCAGAATATCCATTGATAAAAAATACATACACGTATTTAGTGTAATCGGTACATAATAATATCATCAGTAAAGTGTTGTCAAAGCCAAAACCTGTGTGATCTCATTGTTTAATGTAGAGACCAGGACGTGCTCATATCTATTCACGTGGCTCCTGGGCACACCGCTGATCCTTCTGACAAGACCGATCACAATTTCAGTAGTGATAAGTATATTACAGTTGTCCCTGCCGGTCAGCAGTCTCTCTGTATATCTCTATCACACTGATTGTGGTCGGATCGGAGTATTTTTCTCCCGATCACACTACAGATCATAGTGACAATAGTAGATGGTGGGGCTGCAGGCAAGCAGGGACGTCTACTAATAAAGCAGCACTTTGTCCTCAGGAGCAGCGCACATCCGGTGCAGAAGGCATGGTGAGAAGCTGTGCCATCCACAAGATGGCAATGCACTACCATTGAAACCTAAGTAGGGAAAGCAAGAGTGTTTATATTGATACTAACTTTCAGAATATTAGTATTGATCCAATTTAAGTAAAAGCACACACATAACGATATTTTTCATAAAACTACATTTTTGGTGATAGGTCCTCTGTAAGATGTGTGATGACTATTTTACTGGAGAATATACATTTCACTTTACTCCTTAGTTTTTGTTTTCTGAGATGGGGCTTTCCAATCCTGCGATAAAAGGGTGTGTTTACACAAGCCGGCCACACATCCACACAGCAAGTCATCGACAATACAACAGACAGTGATGGAGCTGTGGTTAGAGCACAATACGACAGACGGTGTGTGCACAGAACAGTGATGGAGCTGTGGTCAGAGCACAATACAACAGACAGTGTGTGCACAGAACAGTGATGGAGCTGTGGTCAGAGCACAATACAACAGACAGTGTGTGCACAGAACAGTGATGGAGCTGTGGTTACAGCACAATATGACAGACGGTGTGTGCACAGAACAGTGATGGAGCTGTGGTTAGAGCACAATATGACAGACGGTGTGTGCACAGAACAGTGATGGAGCTGTGGTTAGAGCACAATATGACAGACGGTGTGTGCACAGAACAGTGATGGAGCTATGGTTAGAGCACAATATGACGGACGGTGTGTGCTCAGAACAGTGATGGAGCTGTGGTTAGAGCACAATACAACAGACGGTGTGTGCACAGAACAGTGATGGAGCTATGGTTAGAGCACAATATGACGGACGGTGTGTGCACAGAACAGTGATGGAGCTGTGGTTAGAGCACAATACGACGGATGGTGTGTGCACAGAACAGTGATGGAGCTGTGGTTACAGCACAATACGACAGACGTGTGTGCACAGAACAGTGATGGAGCTGTGGTTAGAGCACAATACAGACAGACGGTGTGTGCACAGAACAGTGATGGAGCTGTGGTTAGAGCACAATACACAGACGTGTGTGCACAGAACAGTGATGGAGCTGTGGTTAGAGCACAATACACAGACGGTGTGTGCACAGAACAGTGATGGAGCTGTGGTTAGAGCACAATACAACAGACGTGTGTGCACAGAACAGTGATGGAGCTGTGGTTAGAGCACAATACGACAGACGGTGTGCACAGAACAGTGATGGAGCTGTGGTTAGAGCACAATACGACAGACGTGTGTGCACAGAACAGTGATGGAGCTGTGGTTAGAGCACAATACAACAGACAGTGTGGCACAGAACAGTGATGGAGCTGTGGTTAAGCACAATAACAGACGGTGTGTGCACAGAACAGTGATGGAGCTGTGGTTAGAGCACAATAGACAGACGTGGTGCACAGAACAGTGATGGAGCTGTGGTTAGAGCACAATATACAGACGGTGTGTGCACAGAACAGTGATGGAGCTTGGTTAGAGCACAATACGACGACGTGTGTGTCACAGAACAGTGATGGAGCTGTGGTTAGAGCACAATACAACAGACGGTGTGTGCACAGAACAGTGATGGAGCTGTGGTTAGAGCACAATAACAGACGGTGTGTGCACAGAACAGTGATGGAGCTGTGGTTAGAGCACAATACGACAGACTGTGTGTGCACAGAACAGTGATGGAGCTGTGGTTAAGCACAATACGACAGACGGTGTGTGCACAGAACAGTGATGGAGCTGTGGTTAGAGCACAATACAACAGACGGTGTGTGCACAGAACAGTGATGGAGCTGTGGTTAGAGCACAATACAACAGACGGTGTGTGCACAGAACAGTGATGGAGCTGTGGTTAGAGCACAATACACAGACTGTGTGTGCACAGAACAGTGATGGAGCTGTGGTTAGAGCACAATACACAGACGTGTGTGCACAGAACAGTGATGGAGCTGTGGTTAGAGCACAATACGACAGACGGTGTGTGCACAGAACAGTGATGGAGCTGTGGTTAGAGCACAATACGACAGACGGTGTGTGCACAGAACAGTGATGGAGCTGTGGTTAAGCACAATACAACAGACGGTGTGTGCACAGAACAGTGATGGACTGTGGTTAGAGCACAATACGACAGACGGTGTGTGCACAGAACAGTGATGGAGCTGTGGTTAGAGCACAATACAACAGACGGTGTGTGCACAGAACAGTGATGGAACTGTGGTTAGAACATACAAACTGTCTGTCACACAACCGTGTGACCTTTAGAGCACAATCAACACTGTTGTGTCACAAACATGGGAAGATTGTATTCAGCACAATAGACAGACGGTTTCACAGAAATTAAGGAGCTGTGGTTAGAGCAAATAAACAAGCGTCTTTGTAGAACATACAAAGTGATTATTGTGGGTTTTTATGAGCATACTATAAAAATACGGCTGTTTAGCAACGAACCTTAAAGGAGCTTGTTAGGCACAATACGACAGGGGGGGGGGGGGGGGGGGGGGGGGGGGGGGGGGGGGGGGGGGGGGGGGGGGGGGGGGGGGGGGGGGGGGGGGGGGGGGGGGGGGGGGGGGGGGGGGGGGGGGGGGGGGGGGGGGGGGGGGGGGGGGGGGGGGGGGGGGGGGGGGGGGGGGGGGGGGGGGGGGGGGGGGGGGGGGGGGGGGGGGGGGGGACAGAACAGTGATGGAGCTGTGGTTAGAGCACAATACAACAGACGGTGTGTGCACAGAACAGTGATGGAGCTGTGGTTAGAGCACAATACAACAGACAGTGTGTGCACAGAACAGTGATGGAGCTGTGGTTAGAGCACAATACAACAGACGGTGTGTGCACAGAACAGTGATGGAGCTGTGGTTAAGCACAATAAACAGACAGTGTGTGCACAGAACAGTGATGGAGCTGTGGTTAGAGCACAATATGACAGACGGTGTGTGCACAGAACAGTGATGGAGCTGTGGTTAGAGCACAATACGACAGACGGTGTGTGCACAGAACAGTGATGGAGCTGTGGTTAGAGCACAATACACAGACGGTGTGTGCACAGAACAGTGATGGAGCTGTGGTTAGAGCACAATAACAACAGACGGTGTGTGCACAGAACAGTGATGGAGCTATGGTTAGAGCACAATATCAACAGACAGTGTGTGCACAGAACAGTGATGGAGCTGTGGTTAGAGCACAATACACAGACGGTGTGTGCACAGAACAGTGATGGAGCTTGTGGTTAGAGCAACATACGACAGACAGTGTGTGCACAGAACAGTGATGGAGCTGTGGTTAGAGCACAATAGACAGACGGTGTGTGCACAGAACAGTGATGGAGCTGTGGTTAGAGCACAATACAACAGACAGTGTGTGCACAGAACAGTGATGGAGCTATGGTTAGAGCACAATACACAGACAGTGTGTGCACAGAACATGATGGAGCTGTGGTTAGAGCACAATACAACAGACTGTGTGCACAGAACAGTGATGGAGCTGTGGTTAGAGCACAATATGAACAGACGAGTGTGTGCACAGAACAGTGATGGAGCTGTGGTTAGAGCACAATACAACAGACGTTGATGTGCAACAGAACAGTGATGGAGCTGTGGTTAAGCACAATACAACAGACAGTGTGTGCACAGAACAGTGATGGAGACTGTGGTTAGAGCACAATACGACAGACAGGTTGTGTGCACAGAACAGTGATGGAGCTGTGGTTAAGCACAATACGACAGACGGTGTGTGCACAGAACAGTGATGGAGCTGTGGTTAGAGCACAATACAACAGACGGTGTGTGCACAGAACAGTGATGGAGCTGTGGTTAGAGCACAATACAACAGACGGTGTGTGCACAGAACAGTGATGGAGCTATGGTTAGAGCACAATACAACAGACGGTGTGTGCACAGAACAGTGATGGAGCTGTGGTTAGAGCACAATACAACAAACGGTGTGTGCACAGAACAGTGATGGAACTGTGGTTAGATTACAATGTCTGTCTACCTCTATCCTGTGTCCTTTCCAGAGGAGATGGCCAACTCTTATGTCAATAATGGGGAAATCTGTATTCACCAAAGACAGCTTTTACCTGAGAATTAAGAGTGACTCATGAGTCCTGGAGGAGAAAGAAGCGGATTCCTTTGATAAGATACATTACAAAGTTGCCTATTTTAGTGGGTACTATTGATTTATGAAATACTGTAAATAAAACTATGGCTGCTCTTTAAGCGAACTGAACCCTTTAAAGGGATTATTCAGGACGTTGCTCTTTATTTTTTGTATGGAGCTAATAATCTACTATCAGATTGTTCCATCTACTTCCCTGTTCTGCCCGGTGATGATTTGTCCCAGCTCAGAGCAGTCACAGACTTCTCATGATGGCGATTCTCCTGCTTTTGATGTTGTCACGTGGACATAGCAGCCTCGCAGATACTCTGTCCAGAGGACATCACTGCCGATGTCATGCTGATTGACAGCTGGGTCCTGCTGCCTAACTACGAGAAGCCGGCTGTCAATCAGCATGACATCAGCAGTGACGCCCTCTCAGTAGAGCAGACTGGAAAGAGCTGTCCTGTTATTAACCGGGCAATCAACGAAGGTCAGATCAGGTACGTAAGTTCTTGGCCCCATACATAAAATTGCCAAAGTTCTGGATATTCCCTTTAATGGCTAGAGCCGTACATGTCAAGAGTGGGTGAGTGGAGCAGGAGTTAAACCCACCCTCCCGCAGGTGCTAATGGGTTGCCTTGACAACTGGGGGTCTGCTAAAGACTCCCGTGCCTGTCATGATGAGCCACCATATGGCTGACCTTCAAAAGAGACTAGTAAAAACCACAATATTAAAAAAAAACATATAAATTCAAATCACTTCCTAATGCTTGTTCTTAATATTTTCGTCCAGTGTAAATTCAGCTTTATTGATAGGATTGAGGATACTTGATGTAATGTTCGATAGGAAACCTCATAACAGATATTATTTTATTTCCCATGAGACACATTTGTACAGTTTGTGTATTATTGTATTTGACTAGACCTACGTTGGTTATGAAGACAAGGGCTCCTGTGACGTAATTATGACATTCATAGGATATTCCATATGTTACTGGTTTGATTGTACTTTAAAAGAACGAAGGTTTAAAGGGAAACTCCAGTCATAAAGCAAAAAAAAAAAAAATAGTTTTGCATAGTTACAGTATGGTTTCTATGCTGTATACCTCTTTCTCCACAGCTGTCAGAGTAATCAGCGCTTGGTCAACCACTATATAAAGGCTGTGGCCAACATTGGACATTCTTCTGGAAAGGATAGTCTCTTTCTTGATGCTTTCCAGACATTCTTGGTCTCCAGTCTATTTTGCCAGGTCTGTTTTCTCACGGCACATTTCTGAGCAAGTATAAGAAAAGCAACTTGTATGAGAAGCAGTCTGGTGCCCCAGACGCTGAATATGCAGCTCCAGCCCAAGCTATACAGGTTCACATTGAGGACACATTTGCAGCTGGAGCATGGAGTATAAGGATGTGCTAATGAAGAATGTCGGTGTTTAGTAATGCTGATCATCACAGATCCCCTTTGGAGCTGATGCACCACATGATAATGTATTTATGCATTTTGGTTCTATGAAATCCAACCCTCTGTTACACCATAAGAAGACCATACCTAAAAGCTTTTGCTTTCACTATTCTGGAGCTACCAGGTAATTTACTATATGTAATGACAAGTTTGGCTTCAGACATTATGGATAGTTCTCGTAAAGAAGAAATCAGTCTCGGAAGGTGAAGCTTAACTGTCTGTAATGTCCCGTTCATCGATGTACTTGTCCTCTATAAATCCATCATCCTCTGGCACAAATGAGTGCATTTGCTCGAAGACCACAACATTTTCATCGTCTTGATTTCTGTCATTGTTGTCCATGTTAGAGTCTACATTGAACTCCTCCTCAAACATGTAGGGATCTTCTTCTTTTAGACGATGGTGGTTGTAGCTGAGAATGTAGTCGTACCATCTTGGGAACTTAACTGCCAGTAATATCAGTGAGGAGGTTACGATTCCGACCACGATGACTCCAACCAGAAAAGCCCAACTGTTCCCTGTGGATGGAAGAATGATGAAACTAAGACTGGGAGGACATTTGATATGAGAAACACAGTTGAGGGCCAAACATCAACAAATGTGGATAAAATTGTGTGATAATCAAAAGCTATCTGTGTACAGAGGAGGGACTCAGGCTTATAGACTCATGTGGCAGCCATGTCTTTAGTGACCATAACCCATGTACGCCGAGTATTACTCTATGTACTGTTCCAATTCTGTAGATTTTCAATGATCCGGACATGCTTGGGCTATGTTCACACATACTATTTTTAATGCATTCTTTGCCATATGAAAAAGTGCAGGAAGACCTTGGCATCATTCTTTGCTTTTTGTGTGTGTTTTACATACGTAGTTTTTAATACATTTATCTCAATGGATAGAAAAATGCTCAAAGAATTGACATGGTGTAGTTTATTTTTTTTTATTTTTTTAAAAAGCACCTTAGCTTAAGAAACCACTGTGTGAATAATGGTTTACAAAATGTATTACCGTATATCTAATGTCCAGGCTGAAAGGTACTGGGCACTATAACGCCTGATGTTAGAACGGGCTGTCATTAATATGACTTCTCTGCAGCTTCACACCGACGGTGCTGGCTTCAACAGCATAATCCAATTAACACAGCAAGAAAAGATATCCGCACTCACCGGTAGTCGATCTTGTTTGCTTGTTTATTGAAAAGTGTTCATTTCCATGAAAGACTTACTCAGCAGGGCAGGGGGTGCAGGGGTGCCGGCACCCCTGCACCCCCTGCCCTGCTGAGTAAGTCTTTCATGGAAATGAACACTTTTCAATAAACAAGCAAACAAGATCGACTGCCGGTGAGTGCGGATATCTTTTCTTGCTGTGTTAATTGTATTACCGTATATACTCGTGTATAAGCCGACCCGTGTATAAGCCGACCCCCCTACTTTTGCCCCCAAAACCTGGGAAAACCTATTGACTCGTGTATGAGCCGAGGGTGGACCCCAGCACAGGTATACAGCCCCCAGCAGTGTGGTATACAGCAGCCCCAGAGGTATATACAGCAGCCCCAGTGGTAGTATACAGCAGCAGCCCCAGTGGTATATACAGCAGCAGCCCCAGTGGTTAGTATACAGCAGCCCCAGAGGTGTATACAGCAGCCCCAGTGGTAGTATACAGCAGCCCCAGAGGTATATACAGCCCCAGTGGTAGTATACAGCAGCCCCAGTGGTAGTATACAGCAGCCCCAGAGGTATATACAGCCCCAGTGGTACTATACAGCAGCCCCAGTGGTAGTATACAGCAGCCCCAAAGGTAGTATACAGTAGCCCCAGAGGTATATTCAGCCCCAGAGGTATATACAGCAGCCCTAGGGGTGTATACAGCAGCCCCAGAGGTATATACAGCAGCCCTTAGGTAGTATACAGCAGCCCCAGTGGTGTATACAGCAGCAGCAGCCCCAGGGGTGTATACAGCAGCAGCCCCAAAGCTGTATACAGCAGCAGCCCCAGGGCTGTATACAGCAGCAGCCCCAGGGCTGTATACAGCAGCATCCCCAAAGCTGTATACAGCAGCAGCCCCAGGGCTGTATACAGCATCAGCCCCGGAGGTATACAGGCCCCCCATCAAGCTCCAGGGCCCCCCCCCTTGCGCGGCAGCCTGTAAAGTAAAATCATACTTATCACTGTCCCGCGCTGTCCCGCCGCTTGCCGACACACGATCCCGGGCTTCAATCCGCGTCTTCCGGCTTCCGGCTTCCTGTGGTCGCGGGCAATGACGTCATTGCCCGCGACCACAGGAAGGCGGAAGACGCGGAATGAAGCCCGGGATCGTGTGTCGGCAAGCGGCGGGACAGCGCGGGACAGTGATAAGTATGATTTTACTTTACAGGCTGCCGCGCAAGGGGGGGGCCCTGGAGCTTGATGGGGGGGCCTGTATACCTCCGGGGCTGCTGCTGTATATACTCGCGTACAAGCCGAAAGGGGACTTTTCAGCCCAAATTTTGGGCTGAAAAACTCGGCTTGTACGCGAGTATATACGGTAATTTTCCGGCTTCTATAAAATACTGTGTTTTTTCTTTATGCAAAAACACTGAGAATTCAAAAAACGCAGACGTGTTACATGTGAACAAGCCCTTATTCCCAGTGTCCAGTAACAATATTCATTGGGGAACTATGGTTACATCCGGTGACACTGTGATAGTATCCACTGTATGGATGGTAACTCACAGGTAAGTGGCTATTAGTTTGAGACTTTATGGGCAGTAGTGCCGTCTAAGTGCCATGTAGACACAGAAAATGGCAAAAAAAAAAACCCTTTTTTTTCCCAACAGACCATTGATTTAGTTAGAAAAGAAACAGAATCGTTTGTGCCAAACTGCTATAAAAGATTATACGGGGTCGGTTTAATCACCTCTCCGCTCACCTTCTAAGGTTGTGCAGGTCCGCACAACTGGATTAGTCGCTAGTGCTGCTGGGCTCTCCTAGTTGAAATCGAGCGGCGAGGTGGACGCTGCACGTGTCCTCTGTGTCTCTCTCTCTGCACGTGACTGCTCTAAGGAGTGGTTAGCTGACGTCTGCCAGGTCCTGTGGCTCAAAGCTGCTGGCTATCACACTTCCCAGCAGGGAAGAATGTGTATGTAGCTCCAAAAGATCAAGTGATCAAGTGATCACTTGAGAAAGATGCTATCTGCGTTGAAACGGTTGTGACTAGAGGGACCCACTTGCTGATTAAAGCTGAAAGGTAAAATATCTATTGGCTGAGTCCTTGTGTGTATCTTAGCGCTCATTATATCACATTATCTTTTGGAGCTACATTGATTTAGTTAGGGGAAGTCTGTTTTAAGGGTCCTTTTACACATCTATCACTATACAGCCTCCCATCGACAGTATAAGAAGTCGGTTGTGTTAGGTGCGGCAATGGCTGGGAATGTGTTAACATATTTGTCATCAGCACTTCTGATTACACAAGGTCAAGTGCTGACGACAGTGAATGATTTTTATGCCATCAAAAAGGATGGTATCAGCCAAGAAATTATCAAACCTTTGAGCACATTACACCAGCAATGATCATTGGATCATCAGCCCGTGCCCTGGCTCTTCATGCCTGTATGTGTGTATCCTCCCTTGTGTATGATCACTAACGCTGTGACCTGCTCCCTGCTTTCCTTATCTTTATTGTCGCTGTGTAAAGACGAGGTTGGGTTGATTTGACTAACAAGTTCACACAAAGAAAATAAATGAAGTGACAAAGTGTCCTGACTTAAAAAACAGAGCGAAAATGATTTTTAGAATGAACATTTAGTACCTAGTATATAAGTTATCACCAATTGATATGATAGGGGGTCACATATTAATCTGTGGGGATCTGACCACTAATGCCCCAACAGATCTCAAAAATGGGGTTTAGTCTAAATGGTCAGATCCTGAGCATGCTCCCCTCCACTCCATTAGTCCTCCATGGGGTTACCAGCGAGCACACACAACAGCTCTCGGTGATATCGTAACAGTGCCATAGACAAAGCATGACGTGGAGGTGCACATGCCCAACCTCTGGTCCATTCAGACTTCCTTAGGATAGAGAAGAACTTATTGATGGGTGGGTCCAACTTCAGAAACCCCCCAGTAGATAAATGAGTTATTTCCTATGCCATAAGGGGATAGGGAATAAGTGTCACGCGCTTAGTTGGCGCTGACCTTGCTGGATGCTGCTGTGTATGTGTTGTGCTCCAGAACTGCATTCACTGTGAGGTTCGGCTGCTGGTTGAGGGGTTAATGTGTGACTCACCTGGGCTCCCCTCTCCCTGGCCTTTAAGTAGCCTTTCCTTCTACCAGGTGGTGCTGCTGATAGATTTTTACTCTATGTTTGGAAGCCGTGCTGTGCTGACCTGTGTGTTTGTGTGGCTGATGTGTTTTCTGTTGGAGTTGCTGTATCCCAGTTCTGTGGAGGGAGGTGAGGGGGTAATAGCGCAGGGCTGGTGGAGGAGCTTTAGGGAGAGGCTGGAGACCCAAACCTTCTCACCTTTAGAGATACCTTTGGGATCAGGGTCATTCATGTTCCTAGACTAGGGTCAGACTAGTCTTCCCTGGTCACCCTGCCCGTAACTGCCATTCCCTTATCATTATTCCCTACACCGTGACAATAAGAGGCCAAGGTGATTGAGAACACTTGTTGCATTAATGTGTTATACATACTAGTATATTCATTAGATACATTAATGATATAATGCATTTCATATTGGCCTACCTTTGGTAGATGTAGTGTTGGTTGCATTGACTGACGTGGTCACAGGAGCTGATGAGTTGTCAGAGGCGGGTATCGGTGCTGTGGATGATGGCACGTTACTGCTGTCACTACAATTCAATAGAGTCCCCTCTGCTTTATTGATTGCTTTTACTTTATAGTTAATCATGTTCTCCGGTGCCACACACAAAGTGATATTCTCATTTTCTGCAAGGAAGGGACCATATTAATGTAATATTAGTCTAAGGAAAATATAAAGGAGCTTTATGTTTTTTTGAGTGGAAATGGTAAAAAATAATAGTTGGTTGGGCTCTGAAACAGACTTTCCATGGGACATCGAAGCTTCACACTTCATACAGAGATTGAAGCTACATCTAGACATTGTAAGGATGTTGGCGAAAAGCAACCAGTCAGATAATGCTAGGTTAGGGTATGTGCACATTGGACGGTTCTGCATCATTGCAGACCGTCAAAAAACCTGAGCAGTGTCCCTCGTTTTGTTAGCGATTTTCTAGCGATTTTGTAGCGATTTCCTAGCGATCTCCTAGCGATTTTCAGCGTTTATACAGCGTTTTCTCGGCGATTTTCTTGGCGACTGGTTTTTGTGCTAGACACGCTGGAAAAACGCTAAAAAGAAGTCACATGCTCTATTCTTGACAACCGGTGGAAAAACGGTGAAAAAAGTGGAAAGGAGAAAAAAAAAAAGTTCTAATGTGCACAGCGTTTTCTGAAATCCATTGACTAGCATGTTAATCCAACCGGTGGTTAGGATTAACATAAAATTAACATAAAACTCAGCGGAAAACGCTGTCGGAAAACGCTAAAAAACAGCTAACAAAACTCCAGTGTGCACATACCCTTACACTTCCAAGGAACATTTTTATAAACAAAAAGTTTAGTTCACATGACGCCCATCCGAATGGATACCAAGCAGACTCAATTGCAGTTAATGACGTCTGTCTGGTGCCATTTATGTTTGTAATAGGACAAAGCAATTTCTTGCCCTGAGCTCAATTCTTTAGTTGTTTTTAAGGAATACTAAAATAGAAAAGCAGAACTCCAGACGCTAGTGTGAACCTAGTCTAAGGAAAATGATCTCGTACCTTCTTTGTGTAGGAGAGCTAACTTTCAGGGCATCTCAATCAAGACCAAGCCTAGATCAGCCCAGGTCATAGATCACGATGTAGCCATCAAACAGATGCCATTCTAGCCTGTGGTTGAAAAATGTCACAAATGCATATTCCTTTATAAGACATTTGTCATCCATCCATGGGCTATAACAGCGTCTCTTTAACAGTTAGGTAAAAAGCTATGGAAAAGCCTTAGACATAGCTATTAAACAGAAGCATATGTCATATGTCATAGAGCATCCATGTTAAAAAAAAACTGCTAATGCTTAACATGTAATTTTATGACTATGCAATAGTGTGGTCTTTTTTACTCCTCCTATCAGTATTTTAATGTATACTGGCCAGAAGAAGGCCCATGGGAAAGTAAATGGGTATGGCATTAGAGCCCCATAGATATTTATCATGTAAATTGTAAGCTTTCCTGATATAGTTATATATAACCTCCTTACCAAGAATAACTGTACTGTTATTTAACCACAATGATAGGTTGATAAGGGAGCAGTTACAGTTCCATGAATTCCCGCTTAGTGTTAGCTTCAGTGGGTTAGTCAAGTCCTTTAGCGCGTCTTTGATGTCCAAGTTACTCAAGCTGTTATTCTGGAGGTCGAAGGTTTGTAGGTACTTTGACGGTATCTGAATGTTCACAGGGAGCTGAGTAATGCTGTTGAAGCTAAGATCCAGAATCCTCACATTCTTCAGTCCAGCAAGTGACGTTTCTCCAACAGATGTGATGTGGTTATTTCTTAGGATTAACACCTCAAGCGTTGATAGTGCTGTAAAGTATTCGTTTACGAGCATAGTAATGGAATTGTGACTGAGGTCCAGCTCTGTCAAGTTCAGATAGCTCACCAGGGATTGCTGATCATTGGTGGTTAAGGAAATGTCATTTTGACTTAAGTTCAGTTTTCTTATGTTGGTTGCATTACTTTTAGGGACACTACTTAGATTTTTCCCTGACAAGTTCTCTTCCTGTAGATAGAAAATATCAAGAAATACATATTAAAAGGGCTAACTCAGAATCTATGTTTTTACCCCCTACAGTGCTATACTCTCCTTCCGACGGTTTCATACTTTACCAATGTCACTCTGGCCCCGCGGCGCCATTTTGTGATGTAGCTTCTCACTGGCCAGAAGTCACAGGCATCACAGGCGCCCCATGCATCTCTGAGAGTCAGAAGAAGGCCAAAAAGAGGCTTTCATAGAAATGAGTTGTAAAGTGAGCTCCGATGCGCCATGAATCATGGAGCTACTGACTGGTCACTTTTCCGCGTTGACCAACTGGAAAAGGATGGAGGAGGTGGAAGGCAAATATAAGACAAGGATCAGGGGACTTATACTTAAAACACCATGGAGTACCGGTGAAAAAAGGTGTGTGATGATGGAGATATTGGGGGGCTGCAAAAGAATGATGGGGGTAATGGGGACTGCAGCTGTATAATGATAGTGTTATCAAGGGATAATGGTGGCTGCCAGGGATGATGGTGGCTGCAGCATGGCTACCAAGATAATGGTGTCTGCAAAATGGCAGGAAAATTGCATTACTAGAAGAATAGGATCAAGATGGACACATTACTATAAGATGTTTCCCCAAATTATTATATGGTGCTAATTGTAAGACAACTAACAAAAAATGTAAAAAAAAAAGTGATCAAAAGGTGTTTTCAAAATACAAAATGTATCCCTAAAATATCACCTTTTTCTGCAAGGAATGCGGCCCCCCAAATGAAATTTTTTTCTTTGTGCAGCTAGACAATTCCTTTATGAGCCATTAGCACTGCTTTGGCAGGGTAAAATCTTATTTTGTAGTAGTCTCTGAAGTGCATTGGGGCGTGATGATTCACTTCTAACTTGTCAGCTGCACCCTATATTACATACTTTGTATCACCCTCCTCTAGGTGATTGACAGGTCTGTGATGGTGGACAAAAGCAAACTACCTATCCATTAGGTAGGAAATGCTGTGTAAGGCTGAGAGGCTAGCTACAAGTGCATCATCACCAGTCAGTTTCTGACAGCTTTCCTTTAGACCAGGTTCATGTGCTATCCGTGCAAAAAAAATAAAAGAGCGGGCAACACTCAGATCAATGTTATTCAATGGGGCAGTACAGATGACTTATTGTTTTTTTTCACTGACTAAATCTGTATATGTAAAGAAATCACAACATTCTCAAATTTCCTTAGGAAATCGGATGAGGCTCACTCATTCAAGTTCAAGTCTATGTTTGTGAGAAACAAAAATGGATGTCACAGTATGGCGTCTGATTTTTATGGATGCATGGCAATTCTGTAACATGGAGAATTGTAAATGATTAATAGAAAAAGACAAAAAAATCATCCCACTTTCTGGATGAAAATCGGAGCAGTTATTTTATCCAGTTGTGTGACCCTTTCCTTGATATGCACTATTCTTTCCACTCTCGCACAGTACTGTACATGCTCGCAGTGCCCGAGTGGTGGATGTCACTTGAGTCAGGGCTGCTATCAGTTGAACCATTATCCTTTCAGTCACTGCTCTGGAGAGCTTCATTTTCCACTTTTTTAGGGTATGGTACAGTGAAAGTATTTGGACTCCTTGAATATACTCGTGTATAAGCCGACCCGTGTATAAGCCGACCCCCCTACTTTTGCCCCCAAAACCTGGGAAAACCTATTGACTCGTGTATAAGCCAAGGGTGGACTCCAGCACAGGTATTCAGCCCCCAGCAGTGTGGTATACAGGCCCCCCAATGGTAGTATACAGCAGCCACCCCAGTCGTAGTATACAGCAGCAGCCCCAGTGGTATATACAGCAGCAGCTCCAGTAGTTAGTATACAGCAGCCCCAGAGGTATATACAGCCCCAGTGGTAGTATACAGCATCCCCAGAGGTATATACAGCCCCGGTGGTAGTATACAGCATCCCCAGAGGTAGTATACAGCAGCCCCAGAGGTAGTATACAGCAGCCCCAAAGGTGTATACAGCAGCCCCAGAGGTAGTATACAGCAGCCCCAGAGGTAGTATACAGCCCCAGTGGTAGTATACAGCAGCCCCAGAGGTAGTATACAGCAGCCTCAGAGGTATATATAGCCCCATTGGTAGTATACAGCAGCCCCAGAGGTATATACAGCCCCAGTGGTAGCATCCAGCAGCCCCAGAGGTATATACAGCCCCAGTGGTAGTATCCAGCAGCCCCAGAGGTATATACAGCCCCAGTGGTAGCATCCAGCAGCCCCAGAGGTATATACAGCCCCAGTGGTAGTATCCAGCAGCCCCACAGGTATATACAGCCCCAGTGTAGTATCCAGCAGCCCCACAGGTATATACAGCCCCAGTGTAGTATCCAGCAGCCCCACAGGTATATACAGCCCCAGTGGTAGTATACAGCAGCCCCACAGGTAGATACAGCCCCAGTGGTAGTATACAGCAGCCCCAGAGGTATATACAGCCCCAGTGTAGTATACAGCAGCCCCACAGGTATATACAGCCCCAGTGGTAGTATACAGCAGCCCCAGAGGTATATACAGCCCCAGTGGTAGTATACAGCAGCCCCACAGGTATATACAGCCCCAGTGGTAGTATACAGCAGCCCCACAGGTATATACAGCCCCAGTGGTAGTATCCAGCAGCCCCAGAGGTATATACAGCCCCAGAGGTAGTATACAGCAGCCTCAGAGGTATATACAGCCCCATTGGTAGTATACAGCAGCCCCAGAGGTATATACAGCCCCAGTGGTAGCATCCAGCAGCCCCAGAGGTATATACAGCCCCAGTGGTAGTATCCAGCAGCCCCAGAGGTATATACAGCCCCAGTGGTAGCATCCAGCAGCCCCAGAGGTATATACAGCCCCAGTGGTAGTATCCAGCAGCCCCAGAGGTATATACAGCCCCAGAGGTAGTATACAGCAGCCTCAGAGGTATATACAGCCCCAGTGGTAGCATCCAGCAGCCCCAGAGGTATATACAGCCCCAGTGGTAGTATCCAGCAGCCCCAGAGGTATATACAGCCCCAGTGGTAGCATCCAGCAGCCCCAGAGGTATATACAGCCCCAGTGGTAGTATCCAGCAGCCCCAGAGGTATATACAGCCCCAGAGGTAGTATACAGCAGCCTCAGAGGTATATACAGCCCCATTGGTAGTATACAGCAGCCCCAGAGGTATATACAGCCCCAGTGGTAGCATCCAGCAGCCCCAGAGGTATATACAGCCCCAGTGGTAGTATCCAGCAGCCCCAGAGGTATATACAGCCCCAGTGGTAGCATCCAGCAGCCCCAGAGGTATATACAGCCCCAGTGGTAGTATCCAGCAGCCCCAGAGGTATATACAGCCCCAGTGTAGTATACAGCAGCCCCACAGGTATATACAGCCCCAGTGTAGTATCCAGCAGCCCCACAGGTATATACAGCCCCAGTGGTAGTATACAGCAGCCCCACAGGTATATATAGCCCCAGTGGTAGTATACTGCAGCCCCAGAGGTATATACAGCCCCAGTGTAGTATACAGCAGCCCAACAGGTATATACAGCCCCAGTGGTAGTATACAGCAGCCCCAGAGGTATATACAGCCCCAGTGGTAGTATACAGCAGCCCCACAGGTATATACAGCCCCAGTGGTAGTATACAGCAGCCCCAGAGGTATATACAGCCCCAGTGGTAGTATACAGCAGCCCCACAGGTATATACAGCCCCAGTGGTAGTATCCAGCAGCCCCAGAGGTATATACAGCCCCAGTGGTAGTATACAGCAGCCCCAGAGGTATATACAGCCCCAGTGTAGTATACAGCAGCCCCACAGGTATATACAGCCCCAGTGTAGTATCCAGCAGCCCCACAGGTATATACAGCCCCAGTGGTAGTATACAGCAGCCCCACAGGTATATACAGCCCCAGTGGTAGTATACAGCAGCCCCACAGGTATATACAGCCCCAGTGGTAGTATACAGCAGCCCCAGAGGTATATACAGCCCCAGTGTAGTATACAGCAGCCCCAGAGGTATATACAGCCCCAGTGGTAGCATCCAGCAGCCCCAGAGGTATATACAGCCCCAGTGGTAGTATCCAGCAGCCCCAGAGGTATATACAGCCCCAGTGGTAGCATCCAGCAGCCCCAGAGGTATATACAGCCCCAGTGGTAGTATCCAGCAGCCCCAGAGGTATATACAGCCCCAGTGTAGTATACAGCAGCCCCACAGGTATATACAGCCCCAGTGTAGTATCCAGCAGCCCCACAGGTATATACAGCCCCAGTGGTAGTATACAGCAGCCCCACAGGTATATACAGCCCCAGTGGTAGTATACAGCAGCCCCAGAGGTATATACAGCCCCAGTGTAGTATACAGCAGCCCCACAGGTATATACAGCCCCAGTGGTAGTATACAGCAGCCCCAGAGGTATATACAGCCCCAGTGGTAGTATACAGCAGCCCCAGAGGTATATACAGCCCCAGTGGTAGTATACAGCAGCCCCAGAGGTATATACAGCCCCAGTGGTAGTATACAGCAGCCCCACATGTATATACAGCCCCAGTGGTAGTATCCAGCAGCCCCAGAGGTATATACAGCCCCAGTGGTAGTATACAGCAGCCCCAGAGGTATATACAGCCCCAGTGTAGTATACAGCAGCCCCACAGGTATATACAGCCCCAGTGTAGTATCCAGCAGCCCCACAGGTATATACAGCCCCAGTGGTAGTATACAGCAGCCCCACAGGTATATACAGCCCCAGTGGTAGTATACAGCAGCCCCAAAGGTATATACAGCCCCAGTGTAGTATACAGCAGCCCCACAGGTATATACAGCCCCAGTGGTAGTATACAGCAGCCCCAGAGGTATATACAGCCCCAGTGGTAGTATACAGCAGCCCCACAGGTATATACAGCCGCAGTGTAGTATACAGCAGCCCCACAGGTATATACAGCCCCAGTGGTAGTATACAGCAGCCCCAGAGGTATATACAGCCCCAGTGTATTATCCAGCAGCCCCAGTGGTAGTATACAGCCCCAGTGTAGTATCCAGCAGCCCCAGTAGTAATAAACAGCCCCCCTCCTTATCATGTCCCCCCCAGGCTGCGGCAGCTGTCAAAATAACAAACACTTTATACATCACCTTCCGGCGCAGCTCCTTCGGTCCTCCGCTCGCCGGCTTCTTCTTCCTTGATGTGCCGGCTTCTGTGACCGCGCGCAGGAAATGACGTCATCTCCTGCGCCCGGTCACATGACACCGGCACAACAAGGAAGAAGAAGCCGGCGAGCGGAGGAGCGGAGGACCAGAGGAGCTGCGCCGGAAGGTGATGTATAAAGTGTTTGTTATTTTGACAGCTGCCGCAGCCTGGGGGGGACATGATAAGGAGGGGGGGCTGTTTATTACTACTGGGGGACCCATATTAAGGAGGGGGGCTGTGTAGTGCAATATGCACGGCATCCCCCCGCCGCTGATGGACGGGGGGATGCCGTGCATATTCATTGCACTAATGAGGCGGCCCCACGTGACCGCCTGCGGTCACCGCGGCCCCCTCCTGCCTCCTCCAGCCCCCGGTCAGAGCCCCCCCCCCCACAGCATACCGTATGACCCGTGTATAAGCCGAGGGGGGGACTTTTCAGCCCAATTTTTGGGCTGAAAAACTCGGCTTATACACGAGTATATACGGTAAATTCAAATTTTTTTGTGAAGAATCAATATCAAGTGGACACAATCGTGAAGTGGAATGAAATTTATTGGATATTTTAAACATTAACAAATAAAAAACTGAAAATCGGGGCATGCAATATTATTCGGCCCCCTTGAGTTAAAACTTTGTAGCGCCACATTTTGCTGCGATTACAGCTGCAAGTCACTTGGGGTATGTCTCTATCAGTTTTGCCCATTGAGAGACTGAAATTCTTGCCCATTCTTCCTTGCAAAACAGCTCGAGCTCAGTGAGGTTGGATGGAGAACGTTTGTGAACAGCAGTTTTCAGCTCTTTCCACAGATTCTCGATTGGTTCAGGTCTGGACTTTGACTTGGCCATTCTAACACCTGGATACGTTTATTTTTGAACCATTCCATTGTAGATTTTGCTTTATGTTTGGGATCATTGTCTTGTTGGAAGATAAATCTCCGTCCCAGTGTCAGGTCTTTTGCAGACTCCAACATGTTTTCTTCCAGAATGGTCCTGTATTTGGCTCCGTCCATCTTCCCATCAATTTTAACCATCTTACCTGTCCCTGAAGAAAAGCAGGCCCAAACCATCATGCTGCCACCACCATGTTTGACAGTGGGGATGGTGTTTTGAGGGTGATGAGCTGTGTTGCTTTTACGCCAAACATATCATCTTGCATTCTGGCCAAAAAGTTCGATTTTGGATTCATCTGACCAGAGCACCTTATTCCACATGTTTGGTGTGTCTCCCAAGTGGCTTGTGGCAAACTTCAAACGAGACGTTTTATGGATATCTTTGAGAAATGGCTTTCTTCTTGCCACTCTTCCATAAAGGCCAGATTTGTGGAGTGTCCAACTGATTGTTGTCCTATGGACAGACTCTCCTACCTCAGCTGTAGATCTCTGCAGTTCATCCAGAGTGATCATGGGCATCTCTGATCAGTCTTTTCCTTGTTCTAGATGAAAGTTTAGAGGGACGGCCGGGTCTTGGTAGATTTGCAGTGGTCTGATACTCCTTCCATTTCAATATGATCACTTGCACAGTGCTCCTTGAGATGTTTGATGAAAACTTGGGAAATCTTTTTGTATCTAAATCCGGCTTGAAACTTCGCCACAACAGTGTCTCGAACCTGCCTGGTGTGTTCCTTGGTCTTCATGATGCTCTCTGCACATGAAACAGAACCCTGAGACTATAAGCCACGTCACACGCTTCAATATCGTTAACGATATCGCTGAAACGTCACAGTTTTTTAATCGCTTAAATGATATCGTTTGTGCGTCGTTGCGTGTAACCGAGTGATCTTGGGTGAAAAATCGTTTGATCACTCATCAAAGATTTGAGATCCTGACCTCAAATCCATCGGGCATCGTTCAATTAACCAACGTTCAACCTGCTGCATCATTGTGTGTGACACCGCAATAATGATCTTGTGAAAGATTTCGCCTATTCACAACATTGAAGAAGTATCGTTCCTGGGTTGTGCGAACGATAGCTGCTCGCCACATCGAAACATTGCTTGAACGATCTCGTTCATGGGAGATCGCCCGTGCGATCTTTAACGATATTAAGCATGTGATGTGCCTCATCACAGAGCAGGTGAATTTATACAGAGATTTTATTACACACAGGTGGATTCTGTTTATCATTACCAGTCATTTAGGACAACATTGAATCATTCAGGGCCACTTTACACACACCAACTTATCTGTCCAACTTCTGAACAACTTACTGGTTGCAGTGAAATCATGGACACATAGTTCCATTTTGTGGCTGTGTACATCAAGTGGCCATCAGAAATCCTCACTGAACTTCTGGAGTGAGTTTGCTGCACTGAAAGTAAAGGGGCCGAATAATATTGCACGCCCCACTTTTCAGATTTTTATTTGTTTAAAAAAGTTTAAAACACCCAATAAAGTTTGTTCCACTTCACGATTGTGTCCCACTTGTTGATTCTTCACAAAAATATTAGAATTTATATCTTTATGTTTGAAGCCTGAAATGTGGCAAAAGGTTGAAAAGTTCAAGGGGGCCAAATACTTTCACAAGGCACTGTATACTCATGCAGATTTTTTTTGCTATGAATTCTGAAGTTGATTCTATTCCAAAATTCACATAACAAACAGATTCACATATTCTTGTGATACATTTTCTATTAATTTCAATTGGAACACCTACTTATGGCTCACATGTTTTTCCCAGGTGTTAAGAGAAGCACAATATCAATTCTTTAAGTGATTCTGCTTGAAAAATTGTGATCTGTGACTCAATTGAAGAATAAAAAAAAATCAAAAAAGAGATAAAAAAAACATGGAAAAAATAGCGTATATTCACAGTGTTTTTTTCTGAGGCTTTTGAAGATCTGCATTAAAATCCACATCAAATAGTATTTACTGAATTATATAAAGTGTTTTTTTAATGTAGATTTTGTAGCCAATGTGCGTCAAAGAACTCAGTGTTACCATACCAGTAAACCCTTGCTTGGCATCACATGGCTCAAATAGCATGCCGTACGCAGTTAGGAAAGACTATATGACCGTAGTACAAATATTAGAATGTAATGCTTGAATTTCCCATGGATAAGGATTTCAGTGTAACAGGACAGCGTTTCTTACGACTGACCATTGAAGTAGCACTGGGTACTTTACTGTAGTATGTCCTACACAATGGGGCTTACCGGTAGATCTTGGCATTGAACGTAGTTGTAGAGGCTTGCCATGCAAATCATAAGGATGATTGTTTTCATCTTTCTTTCCTGCGGAGAACAATGTGAAGTTTGATTTTACTGTCCAGCCTCACAGTCAGAGTAGTTTTGGTTGCTATGTAAATGCATTACTTTCACACAGTTGTAGAGCCTATAGGTGATTTGAAGGCCATCTATCCCCATGAGTATTGATTGAAAGGGTTAAATAAATAGTTTGGTTAGTTTGATTCTTCCATTTCAATAGTATAAAGGAGCATACACTGGTAATTATTTGCAAAAATCATTCTAAAGGCTCGTTCAGATGACCATATTTTTTTGGTGCAAAAGTGGAAACACCACAGGTTTTGCTGCATTTTTGAAAGAATGAGCATGTCAATTGATTTCTGCGTTTTTGCTAAAGTGTCTATTGCAAATCTGCAGCAAAAACGCAACAAATCCGCAGGAAAAAAAACACAGCAAACCTCCTGCATGGCGGCCTTTCCTATCTTTCTTAGGGTATGTGTTCATCACATCTTTTAGAAACTATTTCTTCTGTCACTTTTTGTACACGCTTGGGCTACGTTCACACTGTGTACAATTGTTGCACTTTTTTGCGCTCGCTTTTGCCCCAAAAGCACGTCTGCATTTGCCGACAAAGTGAATGGAAATTCACTTTTGCCGTGCAGACGCTGCATAATTTTATGCTGTGCTTTTATGGGAGAAAGTGCTAACGTAAAAAGAATCAACATGTCAATTCTTTTCGCTTTTTAGCACGTGCCTTCTCCCATAGCCTCATTATAAGTGCTGGAATTACGCATCACCGTTCAGACAATGCACAATTCCAGTGCGTATAATCGCGGGCGCTGCAGGATGTGATGTCACATGGGAGAGGAAGAATCCTGTGTCCCACTTCCCTCCTGTGTGACGTGTGACATGCAGTTTGGCTTTCGCAGTGTATCTACATACACTGCGAAAGCTAAATAAAATGTATTAAAGGATATTAAAAATAAACAAAATAGAATACTTACCTCTCCAGCAGCTGTTCCTGGGACCTGAGGCATCCACTTCCGATCTGCTGCCAAGACCTTAAAATGTGATTGCCGGTAGCGATCAGCTGATGCATCGTGTCACATATCACATGATCGCTACCGGCCACTCATAGATCTTAGGTCCTGGCAGCAGATCAGATGTGGATGCTTTGGGTCCCAGAATAGCTGGTGGGGAGGTAAGTATTGTATTTTGTTTATTTTTCATACCTTTTGATAACTTTTATTTAGCTTTCGCACTGCACTTTTGGGGGAGAAATGTGGTCGTAAAAAAAACATGGTGTGGTGAATGCACCACTTTTTTTTTACCTGCACTAAATCGCACGGCCGCAAAATACAGCAAAAACGCGCGCCCCCCAAAAGCACAGGAAATACGCTGTGTGTGAACACAGTCTTAATTTCACTTTCACCAGCAACATTTTTTTTTTTTTTTTTTCCACTTCTTTTCTCTTTCATTTTCACATTAAGTAAAAAGTGACTTCCAAACTGATGCTACCTGAAAAATGGTCAGGTCACTCCTTCTAACCGCTCCACTTTGGAAACCTTAAGAGATAAAATGAAGCTCAAAAGACTGTACATATAATATATATGTATAATATATATATATATATATATATATATATATATATATATATATATATATATATATATATATATATATATATATATATAAAATAGAAAAAAATTCCTTGCAGCACACAGCTATTACCAATGTTGTATAATGCTATAAGCCATGTGTTTGAGAAAAAAGTTTAAAAACTTACGTTTTTCTGAAAAAACTCAAAATCTTATCTTTTAATTCTGAAGTTCTTAGTACAAACATTGGCCAAGGTCTGTTTGCTCGTCGACTGCGACAAAGTGACTTCAGGCACGACGAGTCCTATGCTGACACCCAAGTCCTCCTTTTCCGCTCCCCCACTTCTCAGTGGGCAGACTCCATCTATACCCTCCATCACCTGTCGGCGATGAGGGTGCAATTGCAGCAGAGTATCTGCAACTCTATAGAATATATAATGAAAAAAAGCAGCTTATATATATAATATATGATATAAAAAAGCAAAAAACAGGACAGCGCAAAAAAAAAATTTGTGGGTGCAAATAATCCCGCAAGGTTGTGTCCAAAAACCTCCAACTGATACAAAAATAAAAAAAATCATGCAGTACTCCAACAGATGATGTGACTTAGTGATCCATCCGACAACATTTTGGCGGATAAACTGTCTTCCTCAAGCATTTATGTATACTCTATGTACACCCCTCGAGGATGGCGGTTTATCCACCAAAACATTGCCGAATGTATCACTAAATACACAGTTGTTTGCATATATATATATATATATATATATATATATATATATATATATATATATATATATATATATATATATATATGACACACACTGGCGATCAAAGTTAGGGTACAGCACACAATTTCCTTAATGATAACTTCACTGTGTTGTCCTATGTGAAAATATAAGCTTGTTTCATAAATAGCCGGCGGGGAAGCCGGTGGTGAAGTCTTGTCACCACTGGCTTTCACGCCGCTACTTCAAATGATTAGCATCAGCTGATCGTTTTAAATTGCCGGCTTCATCTGATTCAGGTCCTTGAGCCTGAAGGTCTAGTTACACACACAGATAATTGTGCAGAGATTGTTCTCAGATCTCTGGTTGCAGTGAAATCATGGACACATTGTTCTATTTTGTGGCCGTGTAAAAATGTAACAATGTGTCCATGATTTCACTGCAACCAGCGATCTGTGAACAATCTCTGCACAATTATCTGTGTCTAACTGGGCCTTGATATTGATCATCTGATCGGTTTGCCATCTGGCAAACCAATCGGATGATATTGGATCCGGATTTGACGTTATGGAACCCTCGAACCTGAACTATGCCGGAGGGGGCGGTTGTTTTCTTTAATAAAGATGGCGTCACTAATTGTGTTGCGTTTTATTTCTAATAAAAAAATCTCTGTGTTGTGTTTTTTATTTATCTGATTACTAGAAATTCATGGTGGTCATGTTTCCGTGCTGCAGCCATTGTTATTCTCTAATTATGATCATCACATTTTGTGTAAAATAGTTTTTAATTTGCTAAACTTTGGTTATTTTGGATTTTGGAAAACACCGTTGTAGTGGCATGGTATACCCCTTACACAAAAACCAAAACTTTCAAATGTTCATCCATGGAGTTTACATTCTGTCCGAAAAAATCAACTGATCATACGTTGTTCTCTAAGGCTGGCTTCACACCATGGTAAGGTCCGGTGTGGGGCTGTCAGGGATGAACCCGACAGCCCCGAACCGGATCAGCACACAGAACCAGAGGGCAAATATGCCCTCTGGTCCGGTGTGCAGTCAGATGCAGCTGCAGCTGCTAATGAATCAAGCTCGCGGGGAGCTAGCCGCGGTCCTGAAACAACAGCGGCTTGCAGCCGCAGGTGTCCGGATCCTCCCGGACCGGGACAATCCGGCCCCATAGGCTCCCATGTTAGGGAGCGCCGAATTGCATCGGATCTGGGAGAATCTGGGATACAGCAAATTGGGGAGATTTTTCTCCCCGGACACAAACGTTGCAAGCAACGTTTTTGTCTCCGGTGAGAAATATATAATATATATATATATTATATATATATATATATATATATATATATAATCTCAATACTGTGTAAATATATACATGTACTTGTGTGTGTGTGTGTGTGTGTGTGTGTGTGTGTGTGTATATATATATCAGGAAATAATAACAGCATAAACTTTAGCATTAATTGTGAGTGCTATAATCCTGCAAAATGCAATGTCAAATGCAGGTATAATACAGAAAGAAAAGCAGGCAGCATATTAACATAAGTGTAAACAAGGGACTTTATTCAGCCCTGCGGTGCAACTTTTCTTTTTGTATATGCATTGTATGCTGCATTGCCAGTATGTCTGATAGGGTGGTTCCCGGCCAGGGCCAGGCATGTACCTCCCCAGGGGTGTGTCACATCTCATACAGATTGACTCCCTCCCGATCACATGGTCTCTGATGTCAGACAAGTCCTGTAGACCAGGTTTCCTGTTTGTTCCGTGGGCCATGTGTGAGTCTGCAGCTGGCTGGAGCTTCTCAAAGTCCAGAAAGTCTAGACTAGAGACAGGACCCATATGAAGCCAGTCTGAAGCCTGTTCAGAGATAACCCAGAGCATGGGAATTCTGTGCACTGACAGGTGTCAGTTACTGAACTGTGCTGACATCTGTAAAGTGGGTGGATGTATCCGCTGAACATAGTAGACTGTTAGTAGACTGTATGTCAGTTCTGTGATGCTTGCATGGCTTACCGTGGTTTATGGTTGTATAATAAACCAGAAATGGACTTATTATAAGGAAAAGCATTGCTATATGTTTAAATATCGCTGCCAAGCGAGTATCCCGTAACACCCTCAGGAAGTGCTACCTCACTATATAAAATATATATAGATAGATAGATAGATATACAGCAAGTTATTTTCACTTAGATAGCGCTCCCAACTTTGCATTGTGAGTCCTATGGCAATGTTAACACAGCTTTTTTTTTTACGTAGATTTGGAAATGGATTTCTATTAGCAGTAGAAAAAAAATGTCCAATGCACAAATAAGGCTGATTTCACACTTTAATGATGTCAGGAAGAAACATTAAGCAACAGGATTCCTCCTGACATCATTAAAGTGAATGGGCAAAAAAACGGATCCTGAAAAAATCAGGTTTTTACCTGAAATAACTGATCTTCCTGATTTAAAAAAAAAAACCTCAAGTGTAAAGGCACAATAAGGCTACATTCACACATTGTGCTTTTTTGCGCACAACTTTTTAAAAAATGGCAATGTGTATGTGCATCTGCCGGCAAAGTGAATGTAAAATTCACTTTACTGTGCAGACAGTGCGTAAATATACGTAGCGCTTTTATGGGAGAAAGCGCGGGCATAAAAAGGATGACCATGTCAGTTCTTTACGCATCTGTGCCCGCACTTTCTCCTTTAGAGCCCGTTACTCCCCCTGGAATTACGCATCACCGTTCAGACAGTGCGCAATTCCAACGGGAATATGCCAGCGCTGCAGGATGTGATGTCACACAGGGGAGGAAGAATCAAAATGTGTAAAAAATAATAAAAATTTAATACTTACCTCTCCGCTGATTGGCCGCGTGCGGTCATGTGATATGTGACGTGCTATGACGCGCATATCACATGACCGCGAGTGGCCAATCAGCGATCTTGATAGGTCCTGGAAGGTCAATACCTGTGGATCTCTCGGTTCCCGGCACCCCGAACACCCGGCAGAGTGGTAAGTATTCAATTTTTATTATGTTTTACACATTTTGACTACTTTAATTTGGCTTTCACAGTGTATATTAATACACTACGAAACCCAAAAGGGGCTGTCACACATGTCACACAGGGGAGGATTCTTCTTCCCTTGTGTGACATCACTTCAACCCTGTATTTTCGGGGGAGAAGTAAGCCCATAAAAAAATGCGTGTGTGAATGCACTGCATTTTTTTACGGTGTTTTTTTTGCGCAGGTGCAAAACATGGCAAAAAGCGCCCGCACAAAAAAAAAACGCATTGTGTGAACGTTGCCTTAGATGTCAAAAACTGCTCTGGCTAGGCAAAGTATATTGATTACCTGAATTGTAGACTTTTGCCAGCCCTGCTTTTGCGTATTAGACATTGGCATAACTACCAATTAAATTGAATAGTAATGCAGGTATGTCTGGAACTCCTATTAAAGATTGCAAAATCCTGATGGGTATTTAATGCAGCATTGCACGCATTGTAAGATCACACATTCCGCATATGTCTTTGTGAATGGAATGCTGTCAAGTATTAATCACGCTGATTTAGTATTGTTCCTGTGTCTAACTTGTTTTCGTATGAGCAATGCTACTTAACTGATGATCACCTTTATGCTAATACTTTTACTGTCTTCATCATATTTTATTAGTTCATGTATTTTCACTGTTGAATTTATGTAATCAAAGCTTGATTTTTCTACAAGTTGGTTAGACGTTGGTTCACCTCAGAAATGTCTATAGACCCCTTAGCTCCCAGAGTTTTCTAAAGGAGCAGTTTTGGCATTAACTATACTATTATGAATCAACATCCTTTTTTCCCCTTTTTTACTATGGGAATGTATATCTACTCTGCATTCCACTGCAGAGGGACATAGTAAAAATCTGTTCACCACACAACTTAGTTTTTTTGGTTTTGTTCTGGAAACACATAGGCGATATATTTCACCCACACTTTATGTGGAACATCTTAGCTATACTTAGAGGTAAACATAGGGAGATCCATCCATCATGGCTCAAGATGTGATCACAGCCCTAAACTAGCCATTCACATTAGATAACTGTACAACAGTTATTCGATTGAGCCTGACGACTGATACAGAATCGGAAATCCATCTAAAATATATAGCTGTCTCCCCATATATAATTATAATCCCTTAGGGGAGAGCGGAGTAAATTGCTGCTACAATCAGTATCTTATCTGACCACAGGACAAGAGGATCAAGCAACTGAATTCCAACGCCCAATCTTTATATGCTGTGGAACAGTCTGGAGCCCCCTTACATATTAGATGTGTGTCCACAATCGTCAAGCTTTATTTGATCTACGGTAATACAAATGGTGGTACGTCTGCCCCTTCACACTTTTTATATACCGTAGCTTGTCGGTCAATTGTTCAGCTGGAAGCTATTTCTTCTGATTTCCTCAAATAAAGGCCGAGCACTTCTATAGCAAAGCCGCTGTCTTGCCCCAATCAATGGCTGTGACTATTCTCAGTGCAGAATAAAGTGTTTGACCACTGGAATTAGAGATCTTTCTCTCCCTGACATCATCTTTCTTGGACTAAGTCCAAAGGCTCTGATCCTGCTAATCTTAAAATTTACAGAATTATTTCTTCACATTTTGCATCCTCTAACACAATATTATCAAAGAACAAATTCTCAAAAGAATTAAAAACTTGTATCAATGAAAAGAGAGCGTTGCTGGTCACCAAAACACTGCACCAATTTTTCAGCCCTTGCAGCCAATTGTTAGGTTCAGTCCAGTAATCACTTGTATAGCACATGGGGACTGGTGTTGCACTCTAAGGAGAGCCGTAAATGCATTACTTATTAAAGAAGAAATGATAAGCGGCACTCACCGGTGGTGATTTTCAGCTCCGATTACACTGGGGAACAATTTGAAAAAAAATATTCTGTTGAGTTAGGTTTTTGAGCTGATTTACACTAAAATTGGCATGCTGATTCCAAAAATGTAGTCAGTTTTTTTCTAGCACATCAAGTTTTTCCTCTACAACTTACCTGCCAGAGATGCACAATTGCACTGATATCTGTAATAAGACTTGCTATCTGATTACAATTCGACTCATAGAGCTACATGGCAATCATCTATTATAAAAACATATTTGTCATGCCTATTTCTTATATATTTCATTTTTTGTTCATATTTGTACTATTTAAAAAGAAAAAAAACACTTTTTAGGTACAGTAGTTTACATATTTTTGAGAAGACAAAAATCCTATAGTTCAAAAACTTGACGTGATAGAGAAAAACTGAGATCATTTCTGGATTCAGCATCCAAAAATTAATTAAGAACAGTTGTCTGACCTAACTCCTAAAAAATTGTGTTCCCCAGTGTTATTTATTCATCAAGGAATGACATGTGCGCGGGAAGAGGGAGTAGGAGGCGGCGGATGACGGCACACTGTTTCGCGGTATTACCGCACACAGGACCTGTGGAAGCAGTAATACCGCGAAACGGCGTGCCATCGTCTGCCGACTCCTACTCCCTCTTCCCGCGCACATGTCATTCCTTGATGAATAAATAATCGGAGCTGAAAACCACTGAGTGCCGCTTTTCATTTCTTCATTAATAAGTAAAAAAAATTAAAAATATTGTGGTAATAGTCATTGGTTCACACAGTGCTGAGCTCAATCAACAAATTCCTCATAATTTATGCCACAAATGTGGAGTCAATTATGAAGGAAATGTACTCCAGTCTACCTCCTAATCAATTTGGTGCCTGTAATACTAGTACATGCTTCATTATTACTAACAAAGAAAATGTCCGTCTTGATGGATTGGGGTCAAAGTTTAATATTTTCTTGGTTGTATGAGCCTGACATAACAATCATTGATTGGATGACCGTAAATGACATGTTTTATGGTAGATTTCCTGGGTTATGTGACACTCCTTTCGTGATGAAAATGTTTTCTTAATTACCCATCACCATGATTGAATTACTTGATGCTTGCAATTTTTTTTTTAGTTTTGCACAAGAAAGACAAATTTATAGAAGCCGAAAACGAGTATCTCACAAACAATGGAGATACTGTTTAAAGGGAACCTGTCACCTGGATCTAAGCCCCTACACTATCACTACCTGTCCCTGCACCTTCCTAGCTGCTCCCTATCTATCCCTCTCTGAGCTAAATCCGCCCTATAAAACTGCAGAAAAATAACTTATAACTTACAGAAGTCCCCAAGGCTGGGGACTGAGAAGGCGGCGCCAGGCTCCTTTCTGCCCCTCCTCCATGCAGCAGCACACGCCCCACTGGGCGGCGTTATTCTTTCTTCATCGCCGCCTCCTCCATTTGGAATCTGTGCTTTACACCTATCATGTTGTGGTGATGCGACCTCGATGTGTCCCCTGACTGAGACACAGCATATGGGAGATTGTATCTTCTGCTCGGTAGCAGCACACACAGGGTGAGCTGCTACTGGAGCTAAGTGCTGATTGAAATCACTGACTCCCAGGTGTGCGGGTGAATAGGAGATGATATGTGCTGCCCTGGGCTTTGGGGAGGGGGTGGAATGTGTCAGGACAGCAGCAGGAGCTGCTGGGATTGTATGAGGTTCTACTCGGCTGTGCCCCGGTGTAACAGGCCAGACTAACCCCCCGACCAGAATATACTCGGGGTTAAAGTGACCTAGGCCACATTATACCCCTCCGTATACCACAGCAGCTGTAGATCAGGGCCCCAAGCAACACATGGGGGCCCGAGGCAGCACAAAGTGGCCCTACGCAACATACAGGGGCCCCAGGCAGTGCTAGGGGCCCCAGGCAGTGCTAGGGGCCCCAGGCAGTGCTAGGGGCCCCAGGCAGTGCACAGGGCCCCAAGCAGCACAAAGAGGCCCCAGGCAGTACTAGGGGCCACAAGCTACACACAGGGGCCCCATGCAGCATACAAGGGCCCCAGGCAGTGCACGGGGCCCCAGGCAGTGCACGGGGCCCCAGGCAGTGCACGGGGCCCCAGGCAACATACAGGGGCCCCAGGCAGTACTAGGGGCCCCACGCTACACACAGGGTCCCAGGCTACATACAGGGGCCCCATGCAGCATACAAGGGCCCCAGGCAGCATACAAGGGCCCCAGGCAGCATACAAGGGCCCCAGGCAGCGCATGGGGGCCAGAGGCAGCACACAGGGGCCCCAGGCAGCACAAAGTGGCCCCGGGTGGCCCACTGCCTGGGGCCCCTGTATATTGCCTGTGGTCACTTTGTGCTGCCTGGGGCCCCTGTGTGCTGCCTGGGGCCCTTGTATGCTGCATGGAGCCCTTGTGTGTAGCCTGGGATCCTGTGTGTAGCCTGGGGCCCCTGGTACTGCCTGGGGCCCTTGTATGCTGGCTGGGGCCCCTGTGTGTAGCCTGGGATCCTGTGTGTAGCCTGGAGCCCCTGTGTGCTGCCTCGGGCCCCCATGCACTGCTTGGGGCCCCTAGCACTGCCTCGGGCCCTCATGCATTGCTTGGGGCCCTGTGCACGGCTTGGGGCCCTGATCTACAGCTGCTGTGGTATACGGAGAGTTATAATCTGGCCTAGGCCTGTTTATACCCCGGGGTATAGTTTGGGCTAGGCCAGAATATACCAAGGGTATATTCTGGCCCAGGGGGTATATTCTGGGCTAGCCCAGTTTATACCTCGGGTATATTCTGGTCGGGGGGTTAGTCTGACCTGTTACATCGGAATCTGGAGGTCTGTGAATACCTGAACTGTGTGCTGTGTGAGTAAATACCTGAGTCACTGCCTTCTGTCGTGCCGATCCTAACTGCTACCTTACAGTGTAAAGTGGGTGGGAGATTCCAAATGGAGGAGGTGGCGATGAAGAAAGAATAACGCCGCCCAGCGGGGCGTGTGCTGCTGCATGGAGGAGGGCAGAATGGAGCCTGGCGCCGCCTTTTCAGTCCCCAGCCTCAGGGACTTCTGTAAGTTATAAGTTATTTTTCTGCAGTTTTATAGGGCGGATTTAGCTCAGAGAGGGATAGATAGGGAGCAGCTAGGAAGGTGCAGGGACAGGTAGTGATAGTGTGGGGGCTTAGATCCAGGTGACAGGTTCCCTTTAAGGACATGTGTTGGACCACTGCAATACAGTGACAACCATTAAATCCCCCCACAAGACAGCCTGGAGGGCTGGAGTCAAACTTGTGTGAGTGAGACTTGCGCGTGCCTTGCATCACATCACCTGGTACATAGGCCCACTCTCCGGACAGGAGCGTGTTGGTTACATGTTTTTCTATGTAGCTGCACACTCCTGTCCGGAGAGCGGCCGGCCATGCTGGGTGATGCGCTGTGAGGCTCATGCGAATCGCATGCAAAAGTGACTCCAGCCTAAGCCACAGCATCCATGCGTATAACACAAGAAATGTTTGTATTGGTCACCTACCTTTGTGGATCCGCTGCTCCTATGCAAGCGTTTGTGTAGATTGCAGGATTTCGGCTTACATGGGCAAGGAGGACAGCAGCAGCATAGCAACTACTTGTTCTGCTATAACCTTTGTACTCGACATCAGGTGTTACCACTTGTTTAGCAAAAGATTGACTACTCACTTCTTATCCTGTATGGGCAGAATCAAATCCTCAGCCAATAAGGAAGTAAAAGGACAGCCTGATCTCTCGCTTCCAGACCTGTAAAGTAATCAGGTCAATGGTAGCTAGGTCTATTACAGTGTGAGCTTGTCTGATGAATATGTCTTCAGAGTATGGCTGGAGGTATGCAATTAATTAGGCATTACTTGACAGACCTATATTTAGATGAGCACGCAGCATCATGTACTGGCAATAAGACAGAGGCCTATATAATGCTCTAAATCAGTGTTTCTTAATTCCAGTCCTCGAGGGCCACCAATAGTGCATGTTTTCAGGATTTCCTTAGCATTGCACAGGGGTTGGAATCCTCCCTTGTGCAGGTAATTAAATTATCACCTGTGCAGTGTTAAGGAAATTCTGTAAATACGCACCGTTGGTGTGTCTTGAAGACTGGAGTTGAGAAACACTTCTCTAACTAGAAAACATTTTCATTTTCTTCAGGCTGATTTCACACTAATGTTATGGAAAAATAAAAATCTTGCAAGGATTTTTCACATGACAGAGACATACAATGACACAGGGAGCCCACTGACTATAATGGAGTCAGTTAAGTTTAACGTTTAAATGTCACTTCATTGAGGGAAAAAAAAAAAAAGAAATTCTGCATCAGTTGTTAGGCCAGCCAGAACCCTTGCATTCGTGGCGCAGCATATGTGAACGCAGCCAAACACGTGTACTGCGTCCCTATGTTTAATATGGGGACAAATGGTACCTGCTTTGACTGTGTTCACATGCGTTTTTTCAAAGCACCCTCTGAACGCAACATGTTGTATTTTTTGTGCGTCTGAGGATGCTTGCTTCGTACACAAGCATCCTGAAGGCACAAAGAATGCATGGATGTTAATGTAGACGCACTGCCATGTGCAGGCCACCGCAGCCACGCAGTGCTTTTTTTTATTGCTAGTTTTGTGACAAAATTCACAGCTCATCACAGCCTATTTTCCGTTCTGGATTCTGCAGTCTCTCTCTCTCTTTCTCTCTTTCTCTTTCTCTTGCTGAATAATGACTTCCTATGGCTAGGAATATATTTCTTTGGAAAATAATTCTGTCAACGCATGCAGATGATCAATGGGGCGTTCACAGAATTAACAGTGAGTTTTGGCATGCGTTTGCCCCTGAAGATGATCCGCAGCGTTCACAAACGCTAATGTGAAAGTAGCCTTAATGATGGGTCACATAGCAGTCAAGATAATGCTTTTCTGTGCCATGTGATTGTTTTTCTCACATTTTTTTGTGCTCTTTTAAAAACTGCATTTTATGGCTGTGTGGACGTGGCCAGAGTGTGCCAGCACTGTGTATATTACCACAGCTTCTGAGAGCAGCTGATAGTGAGCTGTGTGACAGCAGAGAAGGGGTTAACAGAGATCCTGACTGAGCTGTGTGGAGCCAGATGACAGATCAGAAGCTTGTGCCAAGGAATGAGGAGTTTGAGTAACACTGCTTAGCACTGTGCTGTAATGTGATACATTGTTTCCTCACCAGCTGCAGTGAGGAGTGTAGGCCTTGCCCCCTTTCCCTTCAGTGGTATTCACTGGTATTCACTGAAGACGGATCGGACTGATAATGAACATATGTCTGCTTCACGCACAGTGTAGTGGGGACACCTTGTGAAAGGTTTGTTAATTGTTTTTAACCAGAATTTTCTACTGAAGTATATTTGAAAGTTTATTAATCACTTATTCTACATTATTATTAAATAAAAATGTAAACGACGGTTATGCTTTTACTGAAAAACTAATGAAAATGACAGAACATGCAACAAAGCCTCCGGTGGTGGAATCTAAGTTAGCTTTACACCTAAGATACCTATTGGCAGCATAGTTGTTCACCCAACAGGTGCTTCTCTGAAGTCTCTATACAACTGAAAGAGGTTTTTAACTTTTAAGAAAAGTGGATATAACAAACAGTTCAGGTACTCTCCTTCTCTGCTGGGTCCAGGGTTGGATTACTGCTCCGATCTGGGTGTTTAGTCCACAGCAGGGATGTCACATCAATGACTCAATTCACTGATACTGCCAGTCACTGAGGTTGTGGTTCGAACAAGTTTGACTGCTGATTGGCTGCACTGGTGACGTGAGCTGTCAACGTGACAACACCATTGCAGCCAAAACAAAGAGAGCAGGCACTGTACCCAGGGAGAGTGTTCTCTTAGGTGTGTAAAAAAGTTTGATATACAAGACGAGTTGTCTCCAGCGATCACAGGAGATAGGGTTTGTAAAACTTGGCGTTTATTTAGCCATTATGTTAAAAAGCACAGACATGCAGAAGCAGGCAATCCCATTACAAGGAACAGATCACACACGGTTCAACCTACACGGTCTTTGTCATGGATCATGGTAATCCATGACTAAGACCGTGTGGGATTGCCTGCTTCTGCATGTCCATGCTTTTTAACATGATGGGTAAATAAACGCCAAGTTTTACAAACCCTATCTCCTGTGATCGCTGGAGACAACTTGTCTTATACATTGGATTTCCTCACCGCCGG
This sequence comes from Allobates femoralis, assembly GCA_033576535.1. Classification (NCBI taxonomy): domain Eukaryota; kingdom Metazoa; phylum Chordata; class Amphibia; order Anura; family Aromobatidae; genus Allobates; species Allobates femoralis. The sequence continues at coordinate 504,463,130 of JARQOC010000003.1, forward strand.
GACCACGGAGGCTCTGTGCACCAATGACCAGCCAACGAACAAGGACATAACGGGTGAGCTGAACATTTTTCTTTTTACATACGGAAAAACATTTGGGTCCACTTTTGTTAAAAGCTGGCAGTATGTTTAGGGTCTTTATCTTGCTGGAAGGTGAACCTTCGCCCTGATCTCAAATCTTTTGCAGCCTCTACCAGGTTTTCCTCCAGAATAGCCCTGCATTTAGCTCCATCCATCTTCCCATCAACTCTGACCAGCTTCCTTTTCACTGCTGCAAAAATCCTCTGCACATAACTATTTTCAGATTCATAATTTTAAAATATATAGAAAACCAAGTATAATTTCCATTACATTGTACAAATATTTTCTACTTTGTGTTGGTGTCAGAGCTGTGGAGTTGGAGTCAGTGCCTGTTTTGGTGGAGTTGGTATAAAATGGACAGACTCAGACTTCGAAAATATAATACATTGGGTACAGTAATGCAATGCAATATATACAAAATTATTATTATGAATTATTGTTATATCTAAATATCTTGATAATTGTATCATAATGATTGAAAGCCTGATGTCCAGATTGTACTACAATAAATGTATCACTTAAACATGAGTCATGTATAAGGGAGTCGGATTCAGGGAAATTAAGGGAGTCTGAGGTTTGGTTTACTGACTTCACATCCTTGGTTGGTGTATCACATAAAATCCAGTAAAATATATTTATGTTTCTGGGTGTAATGTGAAAAAATATGGAAAAGTTCACAGGGAGTGAATACTTTTCCATGGCACTGTATAGACCTTGTTCACCAGTGTCTTTAAATTACCGTAATTAACAAGTAATTATGTTGCAGTTGTTTCCCATGCAGTAAACTGCCATATAGATCTAACAGACATATTTATTACTAGCTGGGTGCCCGATGCAGATGCATCGGGATTCTAGAAGAGCGAGTCTCTGACTCGCAATGGCCGCTTCGCGGCCAATGCTTCGCGCTGCTAAGGCGACTCGCCATGCCCGCTGCGTGGGCATAGCGAGTCGCCTTAGAACTGCTCGCAATGGCCGCTGCGCGGCCAATGCTTCGGGCGTATCCACATGACGACACTGACTCGCAGCGCGAGTGGACTCAGAAGGGAAAAAACCCATTCGCAATTACCGTATATAATAGATGACCATAATAGGTCACATCAAATATAAAAGGCCATAATAAACTAGGACTTATTACGTCCTTACAGAGTTTGGCACATTACATGTCATCTGGCTGTGTCAGACTCTGCCCTTTGCCTAAATCAGTACTATAGACATAACAGACATCACTTACAATTTATATACAATACTAACACATACAAAACGTAATGCATATGAATAAAGGTTTCAGTGGACCTTTGTCAGAGTTATAAGCAGTATACAGACACTACCTCCTCTCGGCAGCCTCATCATGTGATCTAATTATGAATGCTCAAGGTGCGTTATCTAAGGAATACTATTATTACCTGTTGCCCAGCGCAAAGCATCCACAGTCACTACAATAAAAAAAGTGCAGCAATCATTCCACATAGCAAAGTTACATTGAACTCTTGGCTTGTGGCTATACTATCACAACATCAAGCATGCGGTGCAATAGCATCACATTAAGGGAAATCTATTTTGCTATTGAGAGCAGCATAATGTAGGATCAGAGAGCCTGATTCCAGGGATTTGTGACTTACTGGGCTGAGTGCTTTTCTTTCAATATAATCAGTGTTTTATCACTGCAGGACTAGATGTCACATACCAGGCAGTTCAGCTAATCTGCATAACCATGCCCCCTCACTGATTGAGGGCTTGTAGAAAATGCAGTGTTCACAGAAAGCTGTCAATCAGGGTTGTGGGCAGATCAGCATCCTGCCCACTGCTATATATACATTAGAGAAAACAGGGATTTTCTCAAAATTGCATCATGTAGTCCAGTAAGTGATACTTTGCTACTATCAGGCTCACTGCCCCTACATCATGCTCCTCTCAGAATCTATTGCAAAACCCTTTTGACAGATTTAATCAAATGCCCTGCAGTGCACTGCATCTCATCTGCAGTCTTCTCAATGTGTAGTGAGCAGTAACCATTGAGTGAAGGCGAATGGCTACAGGGAGGATACAATTTAATTTTCTTCCTGTAACCATGCTTCCAACAAGCAGACTGCACGGGATTTTAAGGGGTGCACTGTGAGGATTCACCGGTGTCAGAGCCAGGACTGGCGTTCATGTGGGCTGTATGTGACATGCATACTCCAGGCCACATCTCAACTGGAGGGGGACAGCCTCGCTCCATGCAAGTGTATAGAGGAGACTGCATCCCTTCAGTCAGAATGTGGTGGGAATATGCATGTTGCATACTGGCAGCCACGTGACGCCATTTCCGGCTCTGACACCGGTGAATCCTCACAGTACAGCTTGCAAGCATTGTGAGGATTCATAAGTCTGCAGCCACACAGAATGACTGCAGACATGGATTTAGACTGGTCAGTCTCTTTAATATAGATTACCCCTATGTCTATTGGAGAATAGCATTTCTTGTGGTGACAGGGTCCCTTTAAACTGTGAAAACTGCAGAATTTCTGGAGAGGGTGCCGTTCTTTTGTGTAGAGTAACATATGTCTAGATCTCTGCTAATTTTCTGATATGATCTAGATGTCAATACAGCTATTTCCAGACATTTACACTTTAGCAATCCCTAAATTGAGCGCTGCACAGAGAATGAATCTCACGAATATCATCTAACACAATCACAACAGCTTGCTAGTCGAAAGTTACTATCTATGAGCGATTAAGGGTTCGAGGATTTTATCTCGCCTGTACACCCACTGACATCGCTCTCAGTCTTTTATCAGCATGTGAAATTATTGATTGTTTTATTGTGTTACAGGAAGGAAGATCAGATTCGAGCTGTGGAGGAGGACATTGAACATGAGAAACGAGCTGCTGAAGGCATTGTTAAAAATATGCCAGAGGACAAGCAAGCTATATACTTCACTAAGAAAGCAAAGAATGAGCAGCTTTTAAAGGTGACACTGTGAAGATACTTGACAATGGGTTACCTATTTCATACATTCCTGTATTAGACATTAAAGCTACAAAAACTATTAACATCTGAAAAACTGATCACACATTTGTGTGCACGTAGGTAGCTTAAAGCAGCACTCCAGCAATTCTTCAGTGTTGCAGTGGTGCTTTTAATTTAAGGTATCAGTCCGTTCTCTTAAACCTGTGCCCACACTCCAAAAGTGAAGCATTAAATCTGCATCCGCTTTTTTGAGAATTACGCAACAAAAACATATTGTAAAGTCCTGTCCCACATTGGCAAGGCTAAAATGTAATGTCGGATTTCAGGTGCGGCTGTGACCGCAAGTTACTTTTCATACACAAGTTGAACTGTAGGCTGTCTGCATAGTGGACAGTAAGCGCGCTCAGCTCCCTTTAGAAGGCAGCCTCAATAGTCAGATTTCAGGTACTAGACGTGGCCGCAAGTTTCGTTCCTTACGCAAGAGTTGACAGCTTTTTACTGTCTCCGTAAGGGACCACTAAGTGTGCCCAGCATACCCTAGCGTTTCCCTACCCAACACAATGTAGAAGGCTGTCCAATCTTTCGTAAGCAACGAAACTTGCAGCTGTTGTCAGCACCTGAATTCCAATTGTAGAAATTATTATAATTCCAAGATCTTTGATTAAAATGAACTTTGAAAATGAACTTTGTTCTTGGGAAGACCCTTCAATACCCGGCAATTTTATGTTTTAGCACTTTCATTTTTCCCTCCTCTTCTTCCAAGAGCCATAATTTTTTTCCATCAATATAGACATATTAGAGCCTGCTTTTTTGTGGATGAGTTGTACTTTAGAATGAAATCATTCATTTTACAATGTAGTGTACAGTCCCGCATGGTCACTGCCTCAGGGTAACCCTCGAATCTGACCTCTCCTTCAAGCCACTTATCCAAGCCCTTGCCACCTCCTGCTGACTCCAAGTCAAAAATATTTCCCAGATTCGTACATTCCTTGACCAACATACTGCAAAAACACTAGTGCATGCTCAATCATCCCCCGCCTCATCTACTGCAACCTCCTGCTTTCTGGCCTCTACTCTAGCACTCTCGCACCATCCAATCTATTCTAAACTTTGCTGCCCAACTAATCCACCTCTCCCCCGGTATTCCCCAGCCTCTCCTCTCTGTCAATCCCTTCACTAGCTTTCCATTGCCCAAAGGCTACAGTCCAAAACCCGAACTGACATACAAAGCCATCCACAACCTGTCTCCTCCATATATATGTGATATAGTCAAAGATCTACTTATCTACTCTCTCATCAGTATCTCCCAGAATCAGACGTGGGTTGCAGCGCTGCCAACCACAACACGGAACTGCTCAGTGACAGGATCCGGGGTCTAGCCAGGACCCCGGGCTGTCACATGAGCGCCGGAGATCCCGCAATATTATCGCGGGATCTCCAGAGCAGGTGGGAACAGGCGTTCCCCGCCGCGGCCACCTTGGATCCCCTGTCAGTGATTGACTGCGGGATCCAAGGGGTTAACAGCGCCTGATCGATTACGGATCTGATGGGTGCTGTTACCCTGACATCTCAGCTGATGAGATCAGCTGAGATGTCGGGGCTTTGATGTGAGCACCGCGCCGTAGCTCACATCAAACACCCGGACACGCCCATGACGTTGTACAACGTCATAGGTCGGGAAGGAGTTAACAAGCCTTTTAATATGACTAAGGATTTGTGACAGATCAGAACCCCAAACTGCATCTAAATATCTGAAACGCATGATTCAGATGAAACCCTGATGGATCCAGTAACTGATGAGACAGTGGAGTTATTCCCGGGACTTGTTTAGCCTCTGTGTAGTGGTATATCTGACTTTTTAGAGGTACACAAACCTGTGCCGACCACGATTTTGCATACACTAAAAAGAGGATCATAGGCTGGACAGCATCCACAGTGATTTAATCTGCCTCTTTAAAGGAAATCTCAATCTGGGATTCCGTCTGAATCATGTATTTCTGAGATTTACCTGGAATTCCAGATGTAAGTGCTTAGCTAGAGTGCAGGATGAATGTGAGCCAATCTTTGAGAGGCAGAATAAATCAGCAGCGGGTCAACAATTAACTTTATTTCTTATTTACGCCGTTCTATCATTCAGTATAAGTTATTAGACAACCTTATTCTAATGGCCGCTTTACACGTCCCAATATCGTCGTCCAACTCCGATAAAAAGTCACGTGGTTCATGCGTTGGCGCCGATATCGTTCGTGCGTTGTATGGTGTAAATGTACAATTCGATGCAAGAACGATGCCAAAACGATATCGGGGAAGAATCGTGCAGGCTCTCCAACTGCCGATATTGGATGGACGATGTGGCAGAATCGTTGTGTGTGACAGCCCAACGACTTGGAGAGCAACTTCCCCTATTCACTCCAATGTTAAATGGTCGTTCCCTGGTTCGCGCGTACAAGGGGGCGTATACATCGCAGTTTGTTGCATGCCGATATCTCCCTGTGTGACAGCTCCTATGCGATCTTGGACTTCAGCCCAAAAAAGTGCGCGCTCCCGTGCCGTTGTGTACAATATGGAAACGATGTTGGGACGTGTAAAGTGGCCTTTAGCGTCAGTGCAATAACAATGATTCCAGATTAATATAGTTTTCTTATTTTTGGACGCTATATAAGTTTTTGCACTGCCATATTTTAAGAGCTAAATTTTTTTCTTGATTTCTGCCAAAAGAGTCATTTAAGGGGTTGTTTTTTGCGAGATAGATGAAGTTTTTATTGGTATCATTTTCGAGCACATACATTTTTTGATCCTTTCTATTCTGATTTATAGTAGGCAGAAAGAGCAAAAAGCACAGTTCACAAATTGTTTTTAGAGTTCTTTTTATGCTGTTCCACATGTGGTACATTGATGACAGCTTACTTGTTTGGGTCAGTCAGATTACAGCAATACCACATTTATACAGTTTTTTTATGTTATCACTATATATTGAGAGCTATATCTTTTTTATTTTTTTGCTGATGGAGCTGTGTGGCAGCTTGTTTTTTTTTGTGGGACAAAATGGTGTTTTTAGCTATACCATTTTTATTTACATCCGTCTATTTGATCACTTTTTGTTCCACTTTTTGTTTGGTGTTTCTATAAAAAAGCATAGTGTTTTGTCCACAGGTTTTTAATTTTGTTGCGGTGATCACTGAAGGGGTTACATTTCTGTGACCGGTTTATAGGTTGGATAATTCTGGACTTGGCGATACCAAATATGTCCATGTTATTTTTGTTTATTTTGTATGTTTTACTATATAATATATATATATGAGATATATGATATAATACATAGCCATGCACCAACATTGCAGTGTATTATACCCGTCTTTGCTGTACTGGGAAAAGCCTCTTAAACCATGCTCCTGCCATGCTCTAGCAGGCTTGCCTTAGCTGGCTTACTCTGAGGTCATCATGACGACGTCAAATTGCCATGGCAATGATCAGGCCTCACACTTCCTACCTCTCCTAGCCTTCTAATTGTTGCAATCAATATTTAGAGGGTTAAAGATCCCGGGGTGCAGGCACTGCTCCTGGCTGTGAGAACTGGGGCTCGGCTTTAACGCAAGTCGTGCTCCTGGTGGCAATCATGCAGTCACAGCTCCTGTGCCCCATTCAATGGCCTTGATGTATCCATACGTCAAAGGTCGGGAACCCATTACCAACTATGACATCTCGGCACGTAAAAGGTTGTGAAGGGGTTAAAGCGTAATACTTTTATTCCATGAATCTATAGTACACATAAAAATAAACTAATTTATAACATATCTTATAGACAAATCTTTCTCTGCCAGAAGTGATCAGTAATTATCAAAATTCTTAATTCTGAGGTAAAATCTGTATTCAGGGAAGACTTTCCCATTACTGAGATAGGAGATGGCAGTTACTACTGATGAGATTCTATGTACAGTAGATCGAGAAGGGAGGGGCTCTACCTCTAGCTCCTCCTCCCGTCACCATAGATGTAATGAGAAAGTCTGTCTTTAGCATAGCTCTGTTCTAAGTGGAGCATCTTCCTTTACTACTGCTGCACAGCTTCTATGCTAAGAATATGAGCTGCACTGCAGAGCCACTTCACTTAGAGCAAAGGTGCGCTTAGCAGCTCCATTCACATTCTGTACATCTGGCTGACTCCAAAGCAAAATACAGATGATCATGGGGCCGCCAGGTGTCGGACTCTTTCTGATCTAATATTGATGCCTTTTTTGTAGATAGGTCCATCGTGTGGCAATTCATTTTCTATAGGGGCCACATGGGAGACCATGACTGTGCGGAGAGTCGAACCACAGGCTGAAATTAATTCTGCTCAATATTAGTAGTAATTTATTAATTATATTATCATTTTATATTGATACTAATTGTATCACTTAATATTGAGCAGAAGTGGATGTACCGAATACCTATATACCATATAGCCCATGCACAGTCCTCCTACATACATTATAAGCCTGCATACAGTATGAGCCCACACAGGCCATCGACATACAGCATCAGCCGCACGCAGCTCCCTATATACAGCATGAGCATCTTATATAGAGTATGAGCCCTTCTATATACAGTAGGAGCCCTCACACAGGTCCCCTATATACACAGCAGCACCCCAATTTATAGTATGAGGACCCATATATGCAGCATGAGCCCCCAAATAATCTTCCTGTACACAGTATGAGCCATTACATTGCCCTTGTATATACATTATGAGTTCCCCACATACCTTCCTTACACATAGTATGAGCTCCTGTATACAGTATGAGCCCCCAGATATTTTTTGTATATGCAGTATGAGCTTCCTTATAGGGGGCTTATACTGTATATAGGGTGCTAATAGTATAGTTATATAAAGCATGAGCCCTAAATAGTCTCCTCATACTCAGTATGAACCTCCTTATGAACAGTATGAGCCCTCACATAGCCCTCCTATAAACATTATGAGCCCTCCACAGCCCCTATATATACTACTAGCTGTAGTACCCGGCTACGCCCGGGTTAATAAATAACTGCTGTTAGCTATAACAAAATAGAATTTGAATATGTCATATTAATGACCTGTAGGAAAATAGAAGCTGAGCTGTGATTGATTGTTATAGGCAGCCTAATAAATCTCCAGCCAACAGTAAACCCACCCCCTGGCCGGGTAGTATATGTTACCTCACACATACACATAATAGGACAGCTCATGTGACTGACATCTGCCTTAATTCCCTATATGGCACATGTGTTGCACATTGGCTGTTTTTAATCAGATGTTTATGTTTGGAAAATAAAGATAGCACATGTATGAGGCGAGTTGTGTGAGGTGATTTGTGCACATCTGTGTCTGTCTTTGTGGTGTGTGTTGTCCCTGGGGTGTGTATGTGTGTGTCCCTGTGGGGGGGGGTATGTGTGGTGTGTGTCTCTGTTGTGTGTGTCTCTTTGTGGTGTGTGTGTGTCCCTGTGGGGGGAGTGCATGTGTCCCTATAGGGTGTGCATGTGTGTGTGTCCCTGTGGGGGGGGGGGTGTCTGTGTGGGGTGGGTGTGTCTCTGTGTGGTGTGTGTCTCTTTGTGGTGTGTGTGTGTCCCTGAGGAGTGAGTGCATGTGTCCCTATAGGGTGTGTATGTGTGTGTGTCCCTGTGGGGGGGTCTGTGTGGTGTGTGTGTGTCTCTTTGTGGTGTGTGTGTCCCTGTGGGGTGAGTGCATGTGTCCCTATAGGGTGGCTGTGTGTGTGTGTCCCTGTGAGGGGGGGGGTCTGTGTGGTGTGTGTGTCCGTGTCATGTGTGTCTCATTGTGGTGTGTGTGTATTTGTGTCCCTGTGGGGTGAGTGCATGTGTCGCTATAGAGTATGTGTGTGTCCCCTTGGGGGGGTGTGTGTGTCTCTATGTTGTGTGTGTCTCTTTGTGGTGTGTGTGTGTGTGTGTGTTTATTCGGGTGCGTGGTGAGTATCTAATGTTGGGGCTGCACCTTAGCGACTATATGCTGGTATGTGCTGTTAGTCTTTGGCGCTATCATTAAGCCCCTCTCATTCACAACTGTCAACTGGTAACTGTCACTTTTTCCCCATTATGTAGATAGGGGCAAAATTGTTTGGTGAATTGGAATGCGCGGGGTTAAAATGTCGCCTCACAACATAGCCTGTGACGCTCCCGGGGTCCAGACGTAGGACTGTGCAAAATTTTGTCTCTATAGCTGACAGCTGTCGATTTTCCTCCAACTCTTTTCCATTCACTTTTTCCCCATTATGTAGATAGGGGCAAAATTTTTTGATGAACTGGAACGCTCAGGGTTAAAATTTCGCCTCACAACATAGACTATGACGCTCCCGGGGTCAAGACGTTCGACTGTGCAAAATTTTGTAGCTGTAGCTGGCAGCTGTCGATTTTCCTCCAATATTTTTCCATTCACTTTTTCCCCATTATGTAGATAGGGCCAAAATTGTTTGGTGAACTGGAACGCGCAGGGTTAAAATTTCGCCTCACAACATAGCCTATGACGCTCCCGGGGTCGAGACGTGTGACTGTGCAAAATTTTGTGGCTATAGTTGCGACGGTGTACATGCCAATCCCGGATATACACACATACACACATTCAGCTTTATATATTAGATAAGCCCCCATACAGATCCTATATGTATAGCCACATATTTCACAAAAATAGAAATAAAACACCATATACTCACCTCCCACCCATTTCCCAAGAGCTGCACTCTGCTCCGGTCTACATGGACACAATGACATGACATCACGTCTGCTGTCTCAGTTGCACCCAGTGATTGGTGGAAAACAGAGGTGAAGGCTCCATCCTCCACCAATGTATTCCCTGCTGTCTGCATCCCCAGGATGCTGACAGTGATATTGGGACCCAGGTAGCGGATGGCACGGTGTAGCTCAGGAGCCGCTGGTTTTAGCTATTTTATTGTCTTGGGGCCACTTCTGGATCATCAAATATTTAAGCCCTGACAACAATTTTAAGAGGTTTAGCAGGCATTTATTAAAGTTGGCCAACAATGGAATGTTTCACCCTAGTAGTTCATGGTAGATGTCCTGGGAAAGACGCATCCAACATGTTGGCTTTCTCTCGGTCATGCATGTGTGGGAAAGAGATGTCTATCTGATTTTTATGTTCTATTTTATTTACTTGCTATCGGCTCGCAGAGATTTAGTGAATAAGGATTTTCAGTAATTAGTTTACATCACCACAGTACAAGCGATATTCATAGTCCTCCTTATATTGTAGGAGTTGGAAATACAGCAGAAGGACCTGGACTCACTCAATGAGAAGAAAGAAGTTCTGGAAGTTGTAAGTACTTTAGAGTCATTCTCATGATCCGAATAAATAATGCTAATAATGACAAGTTTTAACTCTTCCTGTATAGCTTTTCATATACAAAAAATGTGTTTTCTTTTTCTAGTAAGGTATTGTCTCTGATGACAAATTATGTGTTTCTGTAGCCACCACTAGGGGGAGCTTTTGTACTTGCTGCGTACAGTTTTATTATTGGCTTCCAGGTAATAACAGTCTGCCAAGAGCTACTACATTATCTATTTTCTTGGAGTCCTAGATCAGAAAAACAGAAAACCTATGATTTGTTTAGTAAGAAATGTATGAGGACACACTTTTGGAGTTATTTAGGATACAAAGGTAGACATCTTCTTAAAAGGGAAATCCGAGGAGATAAACTATTTTGTACAGTTCCTGTCCTCCTACCTGATGAAGCAGAGCTGTACACTGCAGTTATAGGATCTATAAATCTCTTATAAATCTATAAAATCATATCTGCTCTTCAGCTCTCACCCCTCCCTCAGGGGACAGAAAAATTCAGCCTCATGCAGCAGTGACAGGATGTGTGTCGGAGGCGTGGACCCTGGGGGCTCCAGGATCATCTTACATTCCTGCCCCCTCGTAGTTCTGTATGAACAGGGGGCGTGGCCGCCGGCCCCATTGTCACAGTACAATCCAGCCCCTGATATACGATCCTATGTAAAGTTAATTACAAGGGTGTTCTCCCTTCAAATAGCTGTCATGTCACCAAGCAGATACAAATACATGCTGTGATCCTCTGCTGTACAACTTATAGTAGTACATAATGTGTGCTTTCATGTATCAGGTTAGGAGCTGAGGCAAAGCACTACATTTATTGATTCAGCAGTGCCATGGTCTCCCTTCCCCTCTATCAACTTGGTAGCTTCCTGTCCCCTGAAACTAAGCACTAAGCATGACTTAAAGGGAACCAACCACCCCAAATGACCCCCCCAGACTAATAATATCGTTCCCTACTTGCAGCACATACATGTGCTGCAATGTTTTTTGCTAAAAAAACTGTTTTTTAAAACTTAAGATAATGCTTTATAAACTTTATAACGAAGGGACGGGTGGGCGTTACTTACATGTGGCTAAAGCCGAGTTCCAGCTGCCACTCATCCTCCTCTCTCCCCTCGCAGCAGTAACGGCCAGCCCTTTGTTCAGCGTCACAGCCTGGTGCACGGGCTCGCATGCCCGTGCACACGTCATCAGCTACAGCCGGGTAGCGAGCGCGCGCTCTGACTTCCTGCGCTCGGCTATGGAAGTCAGAGCGCGCGCTCGCTTCCCGGCTGTAGCTGATGACGTGTGCACGGGCATGACATCCCGTGCACCAGCCTGGGACGCTGCAAAAAGGGCTGGCCGTTACTGCTGCGAGGGGAGAGAGGAGGATGAGTGGCAGCAGAATCTCGGCTTTAGCCCCATGTAAGTAACGCCCACCCGTCCCTTCGTTTTAAAGTTTCTAAAGCATTATCTTAAGTTTTAGAAAACAGTTTTTTTAGCAAAAAACATTGCAGCACATGTATGTGCTGCAAGTAGGGAACGATATTATTAGTCCGGGGGGTCATTTGGGGTGGTTGGTTCCCTTTAAATTCTCTGTCTCCGAAAAGAGGGGTGAAGGCTGAGGAGCAGGTATGATTTTATTGATTTATAAGCGATCTTTAGATCCTAGTACTGTAGTGCCCAGCTCTGCTTCATCATGTAGGAGGGCAGGGACAGTCCAAAAAAAATGATCTCCCCGGAGTTCCCCTTTAAGGATGTTTCTGATTAGTTATTTGCATCCAGACGTTCCTGCAGTAATAATTCATTTCTAGAATGTGCTTAAAATATTATTAGATAGTAAAGATAAAATACAAGGCTTAGAAGTTCTTCAAAAAATGTCTTTTCTTGCCTTATCCCATATGATAGGAGAGTTACTTGTATTACTTTATACAACAGACACATTGATAATCAATTATTATAAGTGCAAACATGCTCCTGAAAATGCTCCATTTACTCTTACACGTGGACATTTCACACCTATGTAATTAAAATGTAGATTGCGTTATGGTATTGCATGCATTCAGTCTAAGTCACAAATTAGAATGTAAATCCCTGCTATTTGTGCACTTGGTTCAGCAGGTTGAGTGGCTCACTTATTGGCAGCCCTTCCTGGGCGTGTATAGAGAGGCAGCATACGCTCTCTCCTGATCTGACATCTATAGGACGCCCCAGGAAGTCCTGTGCGAAGATCTTAATTATTATAGTAGGACATGTTCAAGATCCATAATGGATCATAAGATTACCTGGGCGACCATCCAAGGGGCAGACTCCCCCTGTCCCATATTATGGATCTATAGAACACGCTTTGTAAACAGGACTACCTTTATAACGTGAGAGTTTCTTATGAAAGGGATAATATGCCATGTTCTCTACGGTTTTCCCCAGGAAGAGCTGTCATACGTCACTGTAATATTATTGACACAGGCTTTTGTAATCTCATCATTAAATATATATTCACTATATAGAGACTGTATCGACATTGTTTGTTATATATTATTGCTCTTCCTTACAACAAATGATGTGTTTCTCTTGAAGAACCTTAGAATGCAGTCATGGTTCTATTAGTTAGAGGCCAGTACTGATATTACATACAATTCAATCATATTATACCAATTATACCAGGGTTGGACATACTGTATATCCTGCGGTCTCAGCTCAGTCTTCAGTTGCATTGGAGGGGCTGTTCCACTGCCGGTGGCTCAGATGCTGCTGTATAGAGATGAGTGAACCTGTTTGGGGCTAGAGTTCAGGGTAGTCCGTGTTTGTAGTGCTGGAGCCGGGATCGCTGTGCTCTGGTACACTGGCAGTGTGTAATCAGCTCGCACTGGGGTTAAGTCTTGTGTTATAGTCTGTAGTGTGTTTTAAAATTAAAACAAAGTTAAAACCTACCATCTCCCGCCCCCGGAAGTCTTTTGCTTTGGCTGGCTGTATTTGAGCGGAGATCCGAACAGCCAATCAGTGATTTCTGAGGATGTACTGGGTGACCCGCGGGTCTAAACAAGCAGCACGTACCAAAGTAATGAGCGAGTGTAATTGTTAAGATTTGTTACTCGCACGGATAGTACAGTATCCGCGATACTCATTACTTGGCGAGTATCATGGAGCTCGTGAGTGATGTGTCGATCGTTATCGATCTGTCACACATTGACAGTCTCCTTCTGCACACAAAGTCGGCTGGCACCTCAGTGAGAGCAGATTGAATGTTAGGATCTCTCTGGGGGGCACATCAAGGTGTTTTATGCTGTAAAAATGCAAGAAAGCCCACCCTCCCACCCTGTCCTAGAAATACTTGTTTTATAACCGGATGTGTGCGGGCGGAACCTACCACTAATCGAATAACATTGTTCTCCCTATTCAGACGAATAGGCGAGTTTTACAAAGTACTTGTTACGAGTATAGCGAGTTCGAATATTTCACTACTCACTCATCATTAGCAGCACCCAAACCCGAACATCCAGACATTCGCTCATCTCTACTGCTGTTATTATTCCACCCTGTTTCTATTTTTTGAGTTAGGGCATAGGGGCAAGAGCTCCTATTCATCTCACTATGCATTTAAAAAAAAAAAATAGATTGTCCTATGATTCAAGCTCACAGCCACTTGCATGGCAGGTGGTGAATGAAGTATTGAGTGGCCTAGCAATGAGCCACAGGCTGGCCACACTACTAAATAGTATTCTTCTTTTTTACAGGCATATTGTACTAGTACAAATAGAGACATTTGCATATACTATTGCATTTCTATGTACTTACCATATTTTTTGGACCATAAGACGCCCTTTTTTCTTCAAAATTGTGGAAGAAAGTGGGGGTGCATTTTATGGTCTGGATGTACAGACCTGTGCTGGTTGTGGGGCCGTGCTAGGGAGAGCAGCAGCACTGGAGGAGGCTGTCACAGGCTGCAGAAGCAGCAGTTGGTCACACTCATTAGGTTCATTTAATATGCACTGCATCCCCCTGTCCATCACCTCAGCGCTGTAAACTGGCATTGAGAGGTGGGCAGGGGTGGGGGTGCATATTATATAAACTTAAGGTATACTGACCTCCCATCCTGGCTATGATATCCCCCCCCCCCCAGTAAGCTATATGACCCCCCTGCTGGCGCACGCACAAAAATGATAAACGATTTAACTCACCCTCCGATGCTCCCTGCCTGCAGCATTGCCCGTCTTCCTTTATGTCTGTGCCGTAATCTGATCATGTGATCGGAGGATTGGTGCAGCACAATGACATCATCGTTCTGTGCCCTGGTCACATGATCCAATAACCAGGACACACGAAAACTTTGATGCTGCAGGCAGGGAGCAACGGGGGGGGGGGGGGATGGGTGAGTTAACATTGTTTATTATTTTTGTGTGTGCACTAGCAGGGGGGCCATATAGCGTGACTGGGGGGCTATATATACCCTATATACAGCATAGGGGGGCATATATCATGACTGGGGGAGGCTATGTAGCAGGATAAGGGGGCTATGTTCCAAGATGGAGGGGCCATATCCAGGATGGGGAGTCTATGTACCAGGATAAGGGGGCTATGTGCCAGGATAAGGGGTCATATCCAGGATGGTGGGGGCCATATTCCAGAATGGAGGGCCATATCTCAGGATGGGGGGCCATATCCAGGATAGGGGCCATATCCAGGATGGGGGGAGCATGTACCAGGATGGAGGGGGTGCATGTACCAGGAGGAGTGTGGTGGATATTAACTGGAAAGGGCCCAGGATGAGGACATCACCCCTATAAGGGTACCTTTACACGCGGCAATTTTTCTAGGAATTTCACTTGCAATTTCCTGTTGCTGTGAAATCATGGACACATTGTTCTATTTGTACACGGCAATAAGATAGAACAATGTGTCCATGATTTCACTGCAACCAGCACATTCCTAGAAAAATTGCCGCATGTAAAGGTACCTTAAGAATGTCAGCAGCAGATTTCCCCTCCCCCCCCCAATAACAGTGCAACATAACCACTTTTTTGCTTAATTTTTTTCCTCCCTTAAAATCTGAGTGCATTTTATACAGTATATATCAGATTAAAAAAATACATTTTATTTATCCCTAAAAAATTATTCACATTAACAATATCATACCATTAATATTCTTTTTAAACATAAGCATCACAAACTAGCTAATAACATGAATATTTGTTTTTTCCTATGAACTTAACCCATACAGTACAGTGAACAGATTATTTATGATGATGCGTAAGTGGCATAAAAAAATTTATGGCAGGTTTTTTTCCAGTAAATCCATAAAAAAGTGAACAAAATTGTAATAATTACGGGACATATGTGTTTGGCAAATGGTATATAAAAAATGAACAGCTTGTTTGGCAAAATAGAAACACAAAGCCTGTTAATTGTGAAATGTACTTATAAATTAAAAGTTCTGACTATTACAGCTATAAATGAATGAATTGCATCACATATGTCATTGTGTTTGTATATGTGTGTATTTTATATCCCTTTGTGTGTATGATGTATATGCATGTGTAAATGCATGTCATAATGTAAATATGTGTGTTTACAGGGGTGGGCCTGATAGATGGGGGCTCAGACCCAAGTCCTGCCCAGGAACCATTCACTGTCATTGTCCACTCTTCTATTAAACACCTTATAGTTGATTTAGTTTATGGTCTTTAATTTGCTTTCCTGTTTCTTCAGGAAATTACACATTCGCAGATTAAACAGGAGGCCGTATTACTTTATGAGAAGCTCCATGAACTGGAGTCTCGCCGTGACCAAGCTATTGCGGAAGATAAGAGTATGGGCTCTCCACAAGAAGAAAGAGAAAAGTTACTGAAACAGGTATCCAATAAAAAAATGTATTAGGCTGCTTTCACATCAGCGTTTTACGCTGATCGCGGCAGATGCGGTGAAAAAAACGCAACTGCCGCGGTTACCGCATAACGGCCGCACTTGCGGTTCACTTGCGGCAAGCCCCATGCAATGTCTATGGGGCTTGCGGCAGGTGCGGCAAGTGCGGTGTAGTTGCAGTTTCGGCACTTGCGGCAGGTGCGGCCGCGAAAAAAACGCAGTATACCGCGTTTTTTCTGTGGTCGCACCTGCCGCAAGTGCTGAAGCCGCACCTGCCACGGCCGTTATGCGGTAATCGCGGCAGTTGCGTTTTTTCACCCCAACTGCCACGATCAGCGTTTACCACTAATGTGAAAGGGGCCTTACTGTATATAACTGTGAATCCATCACAGTCACCATCTTTAGGTACCTTTCTATCCCTTCAGTTTGTGCCTTTTTTTTTCTTCCCCAGTCTAATTCCAAGAACCATTATTTTTTTTGCGTGGAAACATTTGAACGCTTGTTTTTTTCCAGGACAATATGTAGTTTTGATGGAAAATTTTCATTGTACCGTACATTGTGTGATGCAGCGGCTTGTTGCATTGCAAATATGTATGCTGGGACTTGTAGTTCAGCAAGTTATGCTCTGCAATAGAAACCCAGAAAAGTCACTGTGGGACTTGTGGAGCCATAAGGGTTAAGTTTGCAAGTTGCTTAGATGTGCATGTATGAGGCTCATATATATAACGTGTGTTTATGTGAGCACAAGTGAGCTAACAGAGGCCATGGATGTCTGGAGAGACTGGTCGAACCTGTGAGGGTTCACTCTTGGTGTTTGGAGCAGGCACTGTCCTGGAAGACACCTGGATGGTATGCTTGGAAATGGCTGGTGTCCTCGAGGAGAAGCAGTGAGGAGACCATGAGGGAACCTGGAGTGTCTTGGTGTTCAGGAAGCTTCAGTCCTGCTGAGGGCCTGGAACCAACAGGAGTTGGTGATCCCTGTGAGGCAGTTTCCTGGATGGTGGACTGCGAGGTCTGTGTGTGGGTTGTGAAGCCTGCACTGACACACTGTAACAAACTATGAAAGTTAATGCCAGGTGGGCCTATCCGACATTGGAACAGACTGGTATGTCACTAATGTTCAAATGATGTATGAAAGTAAATGCCAGTTGGGCGTATCCGCAATTGGAACAGACTGGTATCTCAGTAATGTTCCATTGATGTAAATGAACTGTGCAATGTATGCGATTTATGAGGTCTTAATAAACTGCTGGACTTCATTTTTACAGGAAAAATGTGCCTATTTGCCTCAATCCTGCTCCATTTGAGTGTCCCCCAACACGCTGCGAAGTGAGCAAAGTGCCATATTTAGTAAAAATATTTCCAAGTGGGATGGAATGGGGAAAAGAAAAGCAATTCTGCCATTTTTGGGTCTCGTTTTATGATATTCATTGTGCAGTAAAAATGACCTAGCAATATTCTTCTTCACTTCAATTGACTTCACTTCAAACTTGTGTAGATTTGTTATGTATTTTAATGGGGAAAAAAATACATAAAGTGTTTTGCCATTTTATGAAACCCAGAACTTCATTTTTTTATTTTTCCATTAATAGTGCTATGTGTGTGCTTCATTTTGTCTGGCAAGTTTTTATTGGTACTATTGTGGAGCACCTTAAGGGTATGTACAGATGATCCAGAGGCATTATGTCCTAGACGCAGTATCTTCAGACCTGAGGGAAGCCGGTGATCTTTGCAGGTGATCGCCACCCTGTGCTCACAATCTGCGTTCGGGGCAGTGAGGCTTTTCCCTGCATTCACCGACCGGAGAAGTGCTGATGAAGACGCTGGAAGGTGAGTGTCAGAGTAGGAGCAGAGGACTGAGATTTAGGTTAGTTTCGCACTAGCATTGTGTCTGCATGCGTCTGACATACAGACGCAAACACAGTGCCAAATGCTGCCATACCGATGTGAAAGCAGCGGGGTTTTCTCTGCATGCGTTCACATAGCATGGTGCCCGGCCAGCCAATCAGCAGTCTCAGCGGCAGCTGGGAGATCAGCGGCGACCATCGCTGATCTCCCGGCCGCCACCGAGACCGCTGATTGGGTGGCCGGGCACGTTTACATGCATTTATATGGAGATTTCAATGTGATCCACAGCGTCTGCATGCGCAGTCATGCGTTTTACACTGCAGATCCATTGAGCTCCATGCATTCTTTGTGCTCTTGCAGACACTTGCTAATAAAACCTGCAACATGTTGCGTTCGGAGGGTGCTTTTAAAAAACGCAACCAAACGCAGCCATACGCATGTACTATGCGTATTCATGTTAAACATAGGAACGTAATGCGCATGCATTTGGCTGCGTTCGGTTTCGCTAATATGAAAGTGGCCTTAAAGCTCCACTCCAGCAGTGAAATTTAAAAAAAAGCGCTGGAGTGGTGCTTTAATTAGCTATGTTTTTGCATACTGCAGACATTCACTTGGATGACTAGTCTAAAGGCCCAGTTACACACACAGATAATTGTGCAGAGATTGTTTGCAGATCTCTGGTTGCAGTGAAATTATGGACACATTGTTCTATTTTGTGGCCGTGTACAAATGTAACAATGTGTCCATGATTTCACTGCAACCAGAGACCTGCCAACAATCTCTGCACAATTATCTGTGTGTGTAACTGGGCCTTTACACCCATCCAATAGGTTTTCCTAGCCCTCCACTTCCATAGACTGACAGGCTTCCCCTATACACACACATTGAGAGAAACCTCTCAGTTTTTAGGAGTGGGGTGTGGAGAAGCCGCTAGGAAGACTGCTTGGACTTATCATCCAAGAAGAGTAGCCCAATGCTGGCTTTGCTTGGACTAGTTATCCAAGAAGCATAGCCCAATTCTGGCTTTGCTTAGACTAGTTATCCAAGAAGCATAGCCCCAGGCTGTCTTTGCTTGGACTAGTTATCCAAGAAGCATAGCCCCATGCTGGCTTTGCTTGGACTAGTTATCCAAGAAGCATAACCCAATTCTGGCTTTGCTTGGACTAGTTATCCAAGAAGCATAGCCCCATGCTGGCTTTGCTTGGACTAGTTATCCAAGAAGCATAGCCCCAGGGTGGCTTTGCTTGGACTAGTTATCCAAGAAGAATAGCCCCATGCTGGCTTTACTTGGGCTAGTTATCCAAGAAGCATAGCCCCATGCTGGCTTTGCTTGGGCTAGTTATCCAAGAAGCATAGCTCCATGCTGGCTTTGCTTGGACTAGTTATCCAAGAAGCATAGTCCAATTCTGGCTTTGCTTGGACTAGTTATCCAAGAAGCATAGCCCCATGCTGGCTTTGCTTGGACTAGTTATCCAAGAAGCATAGCCCCAGGCTGTCTTTGCTTGGACTAGTTATAAAAGAAGCATAGCCCTATGCTGGCTTTGCTTGGACTAGTTATCCAGGAAGCATAGCCCCGTGCTGGCTTTACTTGGACTAATTATCCAAGAAGCATAGCCCCATGCTGGTTTTGCTTGGGCTAGTTATCCAAGAAGCATAGCTCCATGCTGGCTTTGCTTGGGCTAGTTATCCAAGAAGCATAACTCCATGCTGGCTTTGCTTGGACTAGTTATCCAAGAAGCATAGCCCCAGGCTGTCTTTGCTTGGACTAGTTATGAAAGAAGCATAGGCCAATTCTGGCTTTGCTTGGACTAGTTATCCAAGAAGCATAGCGCCATGCTGGCTTTGCTTGGACTAGTTATCCAAGAAGCATAGCCCCATGCTGGCTTTGCTTGGACTAGTTATCCAAGAAGCATAGCCCCATGCTGGCTTTGCTTGAATTAGTTATCCAAGAAGCATTGCCCCATGCAGGCTTTGCTTGGACTAGTTATCCAAGAAGCATAGCCCCAGGCTGGCTTTGCTTGGACTAGTTATCAAGAAGCATAGCTCCATGCTGGCTTTGCTTGGACTAGTTATCCAAGAAGCATAGCCCTAGGCTGGCTTTGCTTGGACTAGTTATCCAAGAAGCATAGCCCCAGGCTGGCTTTGCTTGGACTAGTTATCCAAGAAGCATAGCTCCATGCTGGCTTTGCTTGGACTAGTTATCCAAGAAGCATAGCCCTAGGCTGGCTTTGCTTGGACTAGTTATCCAAGAAGCATAGCCCCAGGCTGGCTTTGCTTGGACTAGTTATCCAAGAAGCATAGCTCCATGCTGGCTTTGCTTGGACTAGTTATCCAAGAAGCATAGCCCCATGCTGGCTTTGCTTGGACTAGTTATCCAAGAAGCATAGCCCAATTCTGGCTTTGCTTGGACTAGTTATCCAAGAAGCATAGCCCCATGCTGGCTTTGCTTGGACTAGTTATCCAAGAAGCATAGCCCCATGCTGGCTTTGCTTGGACTAGTTATCCAAGAAGCATAGCCCCAGGGTGGCTTTGCTTGGACTAGTTATCCAAGAAGCATAGCCCCATGCTGGCTTTACTTGGACTAATTATCCAAGAAGCATAGCCTCATGCTTGCTTTGATTGGACTAGTTATCCAAGAAGCATAGCCCCAGGCTGTCTTTGCTTGGACTAGTTATAAAAGAAGCATAGCCCCATGCTGGCTTTGCTTGGACTAGTTATCCAAGAAGCATAGCCCCAGGCTGTCTTTGCTTGGACTAGTTATAAAAGAAGCATAGCCCCATGCTGGCTTTGCTTGGACTAGTTATCCAAGAAGCATAGCCCCATGCTGGGCTTTGCTTGGACTAGTTATCCAAGAAGCATAGCCCCAGGCTGTCTTTGCTTGGACTAGTTATAAAAGAAGCATAGCCCCATGGGTGGCTTTGCTTGGACTAGTTATCCAAGAAGCATAGCCCCATGCTGGCTTTGCTTGGACTAGTTATCCAGAAGCATAGCCCCAGGCTGGCTTTGCTTGGACTAGTTTATCCAAGAAGCATAGCCTCCATGCTGGCTTTACTTGGACTAATTATCCAAGAATGCATAGCTCCATGCTGGCTTTGCTTGGACTAGTTATCCAAGAAGCATAGCCCCAGGCTGTCTTTGCTTGGACTAGTTATAAAAGAAGCATAGGCCAATTCTGCTTTGCTTGGACTAGTTATCCAAGAAGCATAGCTCCATGCGGCTTTGCTTGGACTAGTTATCCAAGAAGCATAGCCCCTGTGGCTTTGCTTGGACTAGTTATCCAAGAAGCATAGCCCCATGCTGGCTTTGCTTGGACTAGTTATCCAAGAAGCATAGCCCCTGCTTGGCTTTGCTTGAACTAGTATCAGAGCTTGCCCCAGAGGCTTGCTTGGCTTTGGACTAGTTATCAAGAAGCAAGCTCCATTGCTGGCTTTCTAGACTAGTTATCCAGAAGCATGCTACTGTGTTTCTGGATAGTTACCAAGAGCTGCTCCATGTGCTTGTGGACTAGTACCAGAACATGCCCTGCTGGCTTTGCTTGGACTAGTATCCAAGAAGCTAGCTCAGCTGTTTCTTGGACTAGTTATCCAAGAGCTTGCCCCAGCTGTTTGCTTGGACTAGTTACCAAGAAGATAGCCAGGCTGCTTTGCTTGGCTGTTACAGAAGGATAGACCCAGCTGGCTTTGCTTGGACTAGTTATCAAAAGCATAGCTCCATGCTTGCTTTGCTTGGACTAGTTATCCAAGAAGCATAGCCCATGCTGGCTTTGCTTGGACTAGTTATCCAGAAGCATGCCCATGCTGGCTTTGCTTGGACTAGTTATCCAAGAAGCATAGCCCCATGCTGGCTTTGCTTGGACTAGTTATCCAAGAAGCATAGCCCCAGGCTGGCTTTGCTTGGCTAGTCCAAGAAGCATAGCCCCAGGCTGCTTGCTTGGCAGTATCCAAGAAGCATAGCCCAGGCTGGCTTTGCAGGCATATCCAAGAGCATGCCTAGTGGCTTTGCTTGGATAGTTACCCAGAGTTCCCAGGCTGCTTTGCTGACTAGTTATCGAGCTAGCATCTGGCTTTGCTTGACATTATCCAAGAGCATAGCCCATGCTGGCTTTGCTTGACTAGTTATCCAAGAACTATACCCAGGCTTGCTTGGGCTAGTCATCCAAGATGTAGCCCAGGCTGGCTTTGCTTGGCTAGTTATCCAGAAGCATACCCAGGCTGCTTTGCTTGGCTAGTTACCAGGCATAGCCCCAGGCTGGCTTTGCTTGGCTAGTATCCAGAAGCATAGACCCAGCTGGCTTTGCTTGGACTAGTTACCAAGAAGCATAGCCCCAGGCTGGCTTTGCTTGGACTAGTTATCCAAGAAGCATGCCCAGGCTGGCTTTGCTTGGCTTATCCAAGAAGCATAGCCCCCGGTGGCTTTGCTTGATAGTTATCCAAAAGCATAGCCCAGCTGCTTTGCTTGGCAGTTATCCAAGAGCTGCCCGGCTGGCTTTCTTGACAGTTATCCAAAAGCTAGCCCGGCTGCTTTGCTTGACTAGTTTCAGAAGATACCCCATGCTGGCTTTACTTGGCTTTCCAAGAACATAGCACTGCTCTTTGTGGACTGTTATCCAAGAAGATAGCCCCAGGCTGCTTTCTTGGACTAGTTATCCAAGAAGCATAGCCCAGCTGGCTTTGCTTGGACTATTATCCAAGAAGCATAGCCCCAGGCTGCTTTGCTTGGACTATTATAAAAGAAGCATAGCCCCATGCTGGCTTTGCTTGGACTAGTTATCCAAGAAGCATAGCCCATGCTGGCTTTGCTTGGACTAGTTATCCAGAAGCATAGCCCCAGGCTGGCTTTGCTGGACTAGTATCCAAGAAGCATGCCCATGCTGGCTTTACTGAAAATACCAAAGCATGCCCCTGTGGCTTTGTTGGGCTAGTATCCAGAGCTGCTTGCTGGCTTCTTGGAGCTGTTATCCAAGAAGCATAGCTCCATGCTGGCTTTGCTTGGACTAGTTATCCAAGAAGCATAGCCCCAGTGGCTTTGCTTGGACTATTATAAGAAGCATAGCCATCTGTGCTTTGCTTGGACTAGTTATCCAAGAAGCATAGCCCATGCTGGCTTTGCTTGGACTAGTACCAGAAGCATCCCAGGGCTTGCTTGGACTAGTTATAAGAACATAGCCCCATGCTGGCTTTCTTGAACTAGTATCCAGAGCATTGCCCCATTCAGGCTGCTTGCTAGTTATCCAAGAACATAGCTCCTGCTGGCTTTGCTTGACTAGTTATCCAAGAAGCATAGCCCATGCTGGCTTGCTTGGACTAGTTATCCAAGAGCATAGCCCAGCTGGCTTTGCTTGACTAGTTATCAAGAAATAGCCCCAGCTGGCTTTGCTTGGACTAGTTATCCAAGAAGCATAGCCCCAGCTGGCTTTGCTTGGACTAGTTATCCAAGAAGCATAGCCCCATGCTTGCTTGGACTTTATCAGAAATAGCCCAGTGGCTTTGCTGCTGTTATCCAAGAAGCATAGCTCCAGCTTGCTTTGCTTGACTAGTTATCCAAGAAGCATAGCCCTGCTGCTTTGCTGGACTGTTATAGAGCATAGCCCCATGGGCTTTGCTTGCTAGTTTCAGAACTAGCCCATGTGGCTTTGCTTGGCTAGTTATCCAAGAGTGTATTGAGCATAGGCCAATCTGCTTTGCTGGCTAGTTCCAGAGCATAGTCCAGCTGGCTTGCTTGCTGTTATCAGAAGCATAGCCCATGCTGGCTTTGCTTGGACTAGTTATCCAAGAAGCATAGCCCCAGCTGGCTTTTGCTTGACTAGTTATCCAAGAAGCATGCCCCATGCGGCTTTGCTTGGACTAGTTATCCAAGAAGCATAGCCCAGCTGGCTTTGCTTGGACTAGTTATCCAAGAAGCATAGCCTCCTGCTGGCTTGCTTGACTAGTATCAAGAAGCATGCCATGCTGGCTTTGCTTGGACTAGTTTTCTGACATAGCCCCAGCTGCTTGCTTGGACTAGTTTCCAAGACTACCCCAGATGCTGCTGGACTGTTATCCAGAAGCATAGCCAGCTGGCTTTGCTTGGACTAGTTATCCAAGAAGATAGCCCCATGTGGCTTTGCTTGGACTAGTTATCAAGAAGCATAGCCCATGCTGCTTTGCTTGGACTAGTTATCCAAGAAGCATAGCCCCTGCTGGCTTCTTGATAGTATAGAGCATAGCCACATGCGGCCTTCTATGCTGGCTTTGCTTGGACTAGTTATCCAAGAAGCATAGCCCCATGCTGGCTTTGCTTGAACTAGTTATCCAAGAAGCATTGCCCCATGCAGGCTTTGCTTGGACTATTGGACTAGTTTATCCAAGAAGCATAGCTCCATGCTGGCTTTGCTTGGACTAGTTATCCAAGAAGCATAGCTCCATGCTGGCTTTGCTTGGACTAGTTATCCAAGAAGCATAGCCCCATGCTGGCTTTGCTTGGACTAGTTATCCAAGAAGCATAGCCCCAGGCTGGCTTTGCTTGGACTAGTTATCCAAGAAGTATAGCCCCAGGCTGGCTTTGCTTGGCTAGTCATCCAAGAAGCATAGCCCCAGGCTGGCTTTGCTTGGGCTAGTCATCCAAGAAGCATAGCCCCAGGCTGGCTTTGCTTGGGCTAGTTATCCAAGAAGCATAGCCCCAGGCTGGCTTTGCTTGGGCTAGTTATCCAAGAAGCATAGCTCCATGCTGGCTTTGCTTGGACTAGTTATCCAAGAAGCATAGCCCCAGGCTGGCTTTGCTTGGACTAGTTATCCAAGAAGCATAGCCCCAGGCTGGCTTTGCTTGGGCTAGTTATCCAAGAAGCATAGCCCCAGGCTGGCTTTGCTTGGGCTAGTTATCCAAGAAGCATAGCCCCAGGCTGGCTTTGCTTGGACTAGTTATCCACGAAGCATAGCCCTAGGCTGGCTTTGCTTGGACTAGTTATCCAAGAAGCATAGCCCCAGGCTGTCTTTGCTTGGACTAGTTATCCAAGAAGCATAGCCCCAGGCTGGCTTTGCTTGGACTAGTTATCCAAGAAGCATAGCCCCATGCTGGCTTTGCTTGGACTAGTTATCCAAGAAGCATAGCCCCATGCTGGCTTTGCTTGGACTAGTTATCCAAGAAGCATAGCCCCAGGCTGGCTTTTGAAAGTCTGTTTTATCTGAGATGCCACATCATTTTAGAATAGAACATACACGACTGCCATAAAGCAGCTAATTCTGATTCATGCTGCCCTTTGTTGAGCAACATTAATCTTAAAACAGGTTCTTGTCAGTTTATTTGTTTTTATATTAGAAAGAGGGAATGATTCAAACTGCTATGGATTTTTATTTAAGTAGGTTGTTTTTTACTTATTTTTTTATTAATATTTACGACTTTCCTCCACCCAAAGGCTTGCATGTGTGAATATTTGATATCCTGAAATATATTCTACAATACTGCAATATTGTTTTCAGATTGGGGGGAACTTAGATCAGGGTATTGGGATCTCCTCCTGTAGTTTCTTCTTGGCATCCACTGTGGACCAGACTGCTTCCCACCATGTCCTAAACATAAGGATCAACATAAGATCAACGTATGATTTTGGATTTGTGGTCCATGACTTCCTCAACAGCTATGCCCCCTTCCTCATAGTCACAGCTCTCCTGTCCACAAAATGGTTGCTGGGTGAGGAGTATGTGACTACACCTGTCCCTCAACCTCCTCCAGTTGCAAAATAGTGTTTTATTGGAGGAGGCTAATGGACAGGTCTGGTCCCGTACTCCTCCTCAAGCCGTTATTTTGTCAGCAGAAAAACTGTGTCTATGAGGAAGGCAAGAGGACAACCTGTAATAGTTACCTTATTTTGAGGATTATAAAACGCAACCCAAATTTATTGTAGGAAAAAAAGAATTTTTAATATTAAAATGGGGGTCCGTCTTCTAATCCTAGAGTCTGTGTTATATTCCAAGTGTAGCTTACCAGGCGGAGGCTCAGGAGGGTCACAGGTGGCGGGCTCGCCAATGCTGCAGGCTCGGAGGAGGGCGCCAGTGATCTGCTGGCGATTGACGCGATGGACTTCAAGAAAATGGGGATGACCAGCACAATGAAGGGGGGTACACCTTATTTGTATTAAATATAAGAGACTAAAGCAAAGCACATGGTAAGGTTTTAACGTTTAATACACATAAGGTGTCCCTTCCCCTTTACTGACCTGTGTATTTCATTTATAATTCCTCATATGGTTGTGTGTCTATACTTGGGACCCTAGATTGCAAAGTATTCACTGATCTCAGGGAGACCAGTCCAAGAAAACACTGCGGGCAGCTGGCTAAAGCGCTCAAACACAGTGAATTCCTAGGCACATTGCCCCTGGGAAATATGAACATGCAAATAGAGTCTGTGGAGCCTCGGTTAGGAGTCTCAAACACAGGACTAGCCAGATATCCCTCCAGGGAAGGACCCAGCCAAGGGGTGGCTCCTTGCGGAGAACACCATAACCACCAAATGAAGTGGCCCTTTAAGTCAATATCCAACTCTTTTACAAGTTTACAGATATGACAAGAGAATACCAAGGCCAGGTATCCATCCACATACAGCTGTTTCGGGGTGTTGCCCCTCATCAGTGTGGAGTAGGATTCTGGCTAGGTGGGAGCAAGGCCTAGTAGACCAAGATTGCAAAGTATTCACTGATCTCAGGGAGACCAGTCCAAGAAAACACTGCGGGCAGCTGGCTAAAGTGCTCAATCACAGTGAATTCCTAGGCACATTGCCCCCTGGGAAATATGAACATGCAAATAGAGTCTGTGGAGCCTCGGTTAGGAGTCTCAAACACAGGACTAGCCATATATCCCTCCAGGGAAGGACCCAGCCAGAATCCTACTCCACACTGATGAGGGGCAACACCCCGAAAAAGGCGTATGTGGATGGATACCTGGCCTTGGTATTCCCTTGTCATATCTGTAAACTTGTAAAAGAGTTGGATATTGACTTAAAGGGCCACTTCATTTGGTGGTTATGGTGTTCTCCGCAAGGAGCCACCCCTTGGCTGGGTCCTTCCCTGGAGGGATATATGGCTAGTCCTGTGTTTGAGACTCCTAACCGAGGCTCCACAGACTCTATTTGCATGTTTATACTTGGGACCCTGTCACTCTCCACCATTACTTATATTGAGGTCTGATCTGACACATGGTAAGGTTTTCATATTAGGGAGTGTTAGGTACTGCCATGTATTACCATGTATCAATATGGGTTTTCTTGTCGTGGTGGGATGGCTTTATGCTTTTTCTTATCAAGATGGTGTTTACTAAGTCCCCCATGTTATTTATATGTTTGTTCATATAACTTTTCTTATGTTTTGCCTGCTTATTGGCCAGTGTGAACATGCTCTTATGCATGGCATGTATATCAGGTCAGTACTGCTGAGGTTTTATCTAAAACTGTGCTGAGTTGTAAAATAAAAAGGGGCATGGTTATAACTAATATAAAGAAATACACATTTTAATTTGATGCTGAAAACAGATAAGTAATTTTTTCATTTTTATGATTATTTAATAGGTGAAAGAAGATAATCAGGAAATAGCGAGCATGGAGCGACAGTAAGTGTTTTTCTCATTATTATTCTTTAATGGAATTGTGTTTCAGGACAAATAAGCACTGTCACCCATGTAACAGCTGAACAGATCACTGTACTGATAGCATCATTTACAGGAAAAATAGGGAACATTTCAACAGATAATGATTTTGGCTAATGCTTTTTTAACAGCATTGCTTGTTGGACAATTGCAGCCATATGTATACATTTATTCTAGTAAGATAATGAAAGGGCTGCAAGATAACAATGTGCCCTGAGCTGCCTACATGAGTAAACAATTGTTTAGGTGTTCTCAAGCAAAGCCCACAAAAGTATTGCATTTAGG
Organism: Allobates femoralis; assembly: GCA_033576535.1. NCBI lineage: Eukaryota > Metazoa > Chordata > Amphibia > Anura > Aromobatidae > Allobates > Allobates femoralis. The sequence continues at coordinate 504,491,061 of JARQOC010000003.1, forward strand.
GTGGAAACACACTATCCTTCTTACATGCGAGTCTCTCGGACGAGACTCGGATCAGTGACCCTGAACCACCTCTCCTTCTCTGGACAGGAGTGTCAGCTGCTTGTGTTTTCGTGCAGCATCACACTCCCTTCCAGAGAGGGAGAGGCCGTTCAGGGTCACTGATCCGAGTCTCGTCCGAGAGACCCACATGTAAGAAGGATAGTGTGTTTCCACCCTTAATGTGAAAGAAGGTAAATTGGACATGTTTGCAATGTAAATGCATTATGGCAATGGATGATACACATGCAGGACCGCGGTAACTGCGGTCATGTGACCCGATCAGCTGATCGGGTTGTGACATCACCGCAGGTCCTATAAGCACCCGGACCTTGCTGGAGGCAGCGGTGGATCATGGACAGGTGAGCATACAGATTTTTTATTTTTAACTCTTTCTTTTACTAAATTTCACTTCCACAATGTATATTATACATTGCGGAAGTGAAAGTGCCCCGCTGTGTCCAGATTCGTGATAATCACGGACCTGGATACAGAATAGGTCACCCCCTGTGGTGTCCTTTCCTATCCGTGGGGTCCTACAAAAAGTAGGATCCCACGGACAGGAAAAAAAACGTTATGTGAAAGCAGCCTTAATCACAGCTCTCACTTCTCTGAGCCTGTGCTTGTTCAAATGCCCGTGTATCTATATGTAAATCTAGTAAGATAAGAGTGTATACTTAAGGCCCTGTCTTACATAACGATCGCTCCAGCGATAACGACCTGCTGGGATCGCTGGAGCGTCGTTACCTAATCGCTGGGGAGCTGTCAAACAGGCAGATCTCCCCAGCGACCAGGGGCATGGGAGCCACCTCCCATATCGCTGATACCAGCATCTTCCCTGCTTAACACTGCCTGTAAGCAGGGAGGATGTTGGTAACTATGATAAACTACGGGGGTCCAGGCAGCACGCGCTGCCTAGATACCAGGTGTTTATCATAGTTACCAGCGTCCTCCCTGCTTACAGGCAGCGCTAAGCAGGGAGAACGCTGGTAACTATGATAAACACCAGGTATCCAGGCAGCGTGCGCTGCCTGGATACCTGCAGTTTATCATAGTTACCAGCGTCAGGGGAGCGTCGGAGTGGCAGGGGGCGGCGCCCAGAGCATCTGAGCTGTACACTGAGAACAGGTACCACTGCAGCTGCAATCCCCAGCCTGCTCCCCCCTGCTCCTCAGTTCAGCGCAGGTGCCTCTGAAAGCACCCCCCCAGCTCTGCACCCAGGCAGCAGGGAGGGTTAGCTCACACCTGCTGGTAACCATGGTAAACACCGGGTATCTAGGCAGCGCGCACTGCCTGGATACCCGATGTTTTTTTTTTTATATCAGATATTTTTTATTAAACAATATAATCAATACATATCCAGCAATAACATCCAATATTTATAGATTTTAAATGTTCCTGAAACTCCCCCTCCCAAAGCCCTTCAAAGTCCCCTTTCCCACCCCCCTTTCCCCTCCCCCCCTACCTAGACAGCCGATACAGTCATTATATACCTATATAAAAGAAAACAAATCAAACAGTATGTTTAGTGCAGATTACCCCCATGTACATCATGTAGTAGTTGTGTCATAATTCACACTTATGATCGGGCATCATAACTTATCCTACCCCATAGTCGTGCCAAGGTGACCATATCTTGTCATAAAGATCCAACTTCCCCCTCTTGCGGTATATCCCCCTCTCCAGAAGTGAAATATAGTTTGCCTGGGTCACAAACTCCCCTCTCGATGGCGGCTCTGTCCCAATCCAATGTTTTGCAATCAACTTGCGTGCAATATATAACAGTCGTGCAATGGCTATCTTGGCTGCATCGTCCACCTGTATCTCATCCACAAACCCAGCAAACACACCACTGGATCTCGAGGTACACTGCACCCATACGCGCCTCCCACTCTAGCAAGCACCATGATCCAGAATGCTGACAACCGTGGGCATAGCCACAACATGTGGAGCATGCCCGCTGGTTCCATCCGACACCTTGCGCATTCCGAGTTTGATCTTAGTTTAATTTTATGTAGAAATTCTGGTGTTCTACATACTCTGTGCAAGATGTAGAGCTGTGACATCCTGCCAGGTTCGCTTAGTGACTGCCTCGGAATCCACTCCAAGATTGCTTCCCATTTGTCATCCTCCAGGACTCCCACCTCCATCTCCCACCGGCTCCTGGCCCTAAGAGGATACTGAATCAAAAAAGTATGCAATATGTCCCGATACGTGGTCGCTATCACCCCTCTCATAGGCCCCCCTTCGCAGACGTAGTCAAGAACCAAGTCCCTCTGTATTGTCAACTCACCACTCTCTGCCTGTGTCTGAAGCGCATGTTTCATCTGCAGGTACTGATAAGTCCCCCTCTCGTGTAAACCATATTCCTCCCTCAGCATAGAGAAGGGTTTAAGCCTCCGTCCTTCCAACACTTGTTGTGCCAGCACAATTCCCTTCTCCCTCCATTCTACCAGGCACCCCATTTTGACAATCTCCGGAAGATTAGTGTTATCCCACAAGGGAGAGTGGTTTGTCAGTCCCCTCACTCCCCTAATCAACTTCAATTTTCCCCATATATTCTGCATCAACTGCATAGTGGGACATTGCCTACCCATCCTTCCCATCGACCCGTCTTCCACACTAAGTATCAATGGGCTTCTGTTGGTTACTCCTTCCATAACTTTCTGAATAGAGGGTCTTCCTGCCCTCTGTGCCCATCCCCTCACATGCTGACTCTGTGCCGCTATACAGTATAAATAAGGGTTAGGCAATGCCAGTCCACCCTTATCCTTGGGCCTCTGAATAAGTTCCAGTCTCAGTCTGGCCTGTTTTTTGCCCCAGATCAGGCTACGAAACAGAGAATTGATCTGCCGGAACCTGGCCCGGGAAATGGATATTGGAGCGTTGTGAAAAACGTAGAGCAATTTGGGCATCAGCACCATTTTAATTAAATTTATTCGGCCAGCAACTGAGAGGTGCAACCTGTTCCATGCCTTCAACTTGGTTTTAATAGTCTCGATGACAGGCGTCAAGTTCAAATCTAGAAAATTGGTAATGGGAGTCGATACCCAAATCCCAAGGTACTTAAATCTGTCTACCACCTTAAGGCCTCCACTCTCCACCACAGATGACATCTCCTCATCCAAAGGGAACAATGTGGACTTGTGCCAATTTATTCTAAGTCCAGACAAGTCGCCATATTGATCAATAAGTCTCATAGCTCTTGTCAGTGAGACTCCAGAGTCCTCAAGGAACAGCAGAACATCATCCGCATAGAGTGCCACCCTCTCTTCCATCCCACCAAATCTAAACCCTGTCAGTTCCCTATCACTCCTTAATTTAGCAGCCAACGGTTCCATGACAAGTGCAAATAGAAGTGGAGAGTGGGGACACCCCTGCCTAGTACCCCTCTGCAAACATATTGGTCCAAATAGTGCCCCATTAACCCGCACTCTAGCCACCGGCTGGGAGTATAACAGGCGTATCCATGATAGAAAGACAGGCCCAAAACCCAGGAACTCCAGTACTGCCCATAGAAATTGCCAACTTACACAATCAAAGGCCTTATGGGCATCCAACGAGGCTATAACTCTCCTACCCGCATTGTCAGTTGGTAACTGCATATTAAGGAATAGTCTCCTTAGGTTCACCGCGGTGGACCTGCCAGGCATAAAACCCGACTGGTCAGGGTGTATCAGAGTATTAACAACACCCGTCAGTCTATTAGCCAGGACTTTAGCCAGTATCTTAATGTCTGCGGATAGTAAAGAAATAGGTCTAAAGGATTCCGGATGTCCCAAGTCCTTGCCCTCTTTAGGTAGAACAACAATTGTCGCCTCTCTCATGGATGCAGGCAGCATCCCTTCCTCCCTCGACCATTCTAACACTTCCTGCAGCTTTGGCAACAATACCTCCTCCAAGCGTTTATAGAGTTCCGCTGGTATCCCGTCTGCCCCCGGCGCCTTATCGTTGGCCATGGACGCCAAAGCTATACTTAATTCTTCATATGTAATCGGGGCCTCCAAGGTAGATCTATCTGTTTCTGACAACCTAGGCAGCTGCAGGTCAGCTAAATATGTCCCAATACTATCCGTGCTGGCCTCCGCCCCAGAGGAATATAATCTCCTATAGAAATCCAGGAATATTTCCCCAATATCTGCGGAGTCTGTTGTCTTAGACCCATCTGGTCTATACATCGAGTAGACAAATGGAGTCTTCCTCTGCGCCGAGGCCACCAACGACAGCAAATGCCCAACCTTCTCTCCCTCCTCATAAAATGCCATCCGTCTAAATTCATTTCTTTTGAGCGCCTTATCAAGTTTGAACCCATCCAGCTCCTCCTGTGCAGTCTGCAGTCTAGTCGCTGCTCTTCCCCCGCTCCTTGTATCAGAGCCTCCTCAGCCTGCCTCACCGCTTCCAATTTCTCACCTTCCTCCTGTCTTGTTATAGTTTTCCGCATGTTTATTTCTTTAATTAATAGTCCCCTTAAATATGCCTTCATTGCGTCCCAAATTATTGACGGACTAGCCGTATGATCATTAAACATAAAAAATTCCACAACCTCTTTTTGTCTCTGAATCATATTTATGGATTGCATCCATGCCGGGTGTAGTTTCCAGCTCGCCTTACTGCCCCTCACCACTTCCCCAGATCGTACCATGACACATACAGGTTTATGATCAGAAATAACTCTGGGCAAATAATCGTCCGTCAGTACCACCTCGTCCATACGACCATTCCCCAGAGCCATGTCTATACGTGAAAGCGTATTATGAGTAGTGGAATAACAGGAGAAGCATCTGACGCCCGGATTCCTTTCCCTCCAGATATCTCGTAACCCTAGTTCTTGAAGGAGAATCCAAAGGGGGTAACATGTCCCTGAGTCCTAAGTGGATTATTCCCAAATTTGTCCCAATAATCGTCCTGGACATTATTCAGATCTCCCACTAAAAGCATAGGTATCTCACCCAAGTGCCCTATCCACTCCATAACTTCTTTGATCTTCCCACTCGAGTAGGGCGGCGGAATGTACATAGCCACGATGGCCATCAATCGTCCCTGTACTTTACACACCACTATAACATATTGTCCCTCTGTATCCACACAGGTTCTATTGCTTCAAATTTAGTGGTCCTAGGGATCATCACAGACACCCCCCTCGAGTAGGAAGAGTACATAGAATGGTAGGACTCCTGAATCCATCTTTTCTGCACAAGATCCAGCTTTTCCTTTACCAAATGCGTTTCCATTAGACATATAATCATTGGTTTCTGGTCTAGAATATATTGAAGCACAGCCGCCCTCTTAGTAACATCAGACATCCCCCTCACATTCCAGCCCAATACCTTAATGTCAGCCATCCCATGTAATCTGCGTTCTTATAACCATTCTCTGCCATCTAGATTCCCTCTTCCCTCTGTCCCCCCTTCCCCCCCCATCCTCCCCAACGCCCCCGTTGTCTCCCCACTACCTAGTACATCCGCCACCGTCGGGCAGTTCGGGTCTCCAAATCCTAGCGATTGTCGTCCTCCACCTTCTCCTATCCATTGACGGCATATTCAACCTGTCCTCCTCCCGCCTAATTGAACACCACTCAATACCTTATCAAGGTAACAGCCCGACATTTTCCATAAAAACACATACTTCACATTTCCCCTTCTCTGAATATTCTCCCCTCTCCAAATATTATGCATCAAGAGAATACACCATAACGCCTCATGTCCACTTGTCTTACATAGAGCAAAAAAAAAATTTTTAAGATCATAAGACACATTGTGACCCCAGAGTCCCGAAAAAATCCCCCACACACGCTCTGTTGAAGGCTCCAGCATACGGCCGATCCAACAGCACGACCGCTCATAAATGTCCAGGAAAAGGAGAATAAAAAAAATGCAAAAGGTCCGGATAAAAAACCCTGTAACAAAAACAGTCCAGCAACAAGTTCTGATAATTGTCAAACATTCCCATTCCTTTCCCTGCGGAATGGTTGCAAGCGATCCAGTATCAGTCAAACCATATACATCTCAGCCTTCGCTCGCTCTGAGCCGTTTAGCATTGGAGTCCAGCCATTGAGATGCCTCCTCTGGTGAAACAAAAAATTGTACCTTCCCCAACGCGGCCACTCTCAATCTAGCGGGAAAGAACATTGAATATTGCACTCCCAGCTCCCGCATTTTCTTTTTAACACCAGTAAATTCTCTCCTTTGCCTTTGTACGATCGGCGAGTAATCTGGGTATATCACAATCTCTTGGCCGGTATATGTCATGTCCTCCGCATCCTTTGCCTTTCTCAGGATTATGTCTCGATCCCTAAAGTTCAAGATCCGGGCCAGGATCGTACGAGGCTCCGATCCCGGTGGCCGGGGCTGCATCGGAACCCTATGGGCTCTTTCCACAGCATAAACTTTAGTTAAAGGGAACCAACCACCTCAGATGACGACTATAAGCTGTTAATACATGTCCCTGCACCCTACCTACACCTTTCCACCTATGTTTTTGTTAAGAATATTGATAAATGTAAACCGAAATATACACTTTATAAAATTACATGCCTGTGTACTTCTGGGCGTCTCCCTCGGGCTCTGGTACTAGAGGGCTGTGTCTCCAGCAGCATGACTGGCTTCTCTAGCCCTCCCTCTTACTTTGCAGGACGTCACATGAAGGGTGTGATGTTATCTATCAGTGGGCGGGCACGCAAGGCAGCTCCCGTCCCTTCATGTGATCCTGCAAAGTAAGAGGGAGGGCTAGAGAAGCCAGTCATGCTGCTGGAGACACAGCCCTCTAGTAACTGACCCAGAAGGAGACGCCCAGAAGTACACAGGCATGTAATTTTATAAAGTGTATATTTCGGTTTACATTTATCAATATTCTTAAGAAAAACATAGGTGGAAAGGTGTAGGTAGGGTGCAGGGACATGTATTAACAGCTTATAGTCGTCATCTGAGGTGGTTGGTTCCCTTTAAGGATGACTCTCCAATTTTATCTTTCAACCATTGTTCAATGAACGCGGTGGGATCCCTTCCCTCCACTTTCTCAGGGAACCCCACTAGCCGGAGATTATTCCTCCGCGATCTATTCTCCAAGTCGTCATTTTTTGCCAGTACCTCAGCCAGCAGCTTAGTATGTTTGTTGTCAGACTGCTGCAATTGCTGCACTCTATCCTCTGTGGCTCCAACCCTCTCCTCCACCTCAGACATACGTGCATCAGATTTCTTTAAAGCCACATTGATGCTGGAAATTTCTCCTTTTAATCCCTGAACACTGGTAGCTACAGTGTTCAGAGTCATTTTCATAGATGATGCCAAAGAAAATAAGTCCTTCATAGTGGGCTGATCTGGGATATCCAGTCCCTGCTGCTGACCATCCGCCCCCTCTTCCCTCTCTGCAGCCTCAGCCCTCGCCTCCACCTCTCCCTCAGATCCATTGTCATCCTCCTCCACATGGGCATCTCTCTCCTCCTCACCCACCTCATGGTCTTCACTATGGTGAGCATACTTCTGCAGCTTCATAGCTGCTGTCATACGTCTTTGGCAAGCTGCATTCTCCCGCTCCGCTTCCAGGCGGGCAGTGGCGCCATCTTGGGAGCCCCCTCCTCCTCCTGCTCCCAGCTCTTGTTGCCGACGGCGGGGCATAGTGTCGCTCCAGGGGCCTCCGGTGTCGGTCTCTTCCGCCTCCAGGCAGTGCACTCACCGCTGCAGGGGCTTGCTGTAGCTATATAAAACCGGGCTAGTCAGGATAATATAGCGGCGTTCGGCGGGAGCTCTTCACTGCGCGTCCGCTCACATGCTCCGCTAGCGGATACCCGATGTTTACCATGGTTACCAACCCTGGGAGGTCACTGATCGCTGGTTTCTCGCTGTCACACGCAGCGATGCGTTTGACCAGCGGGAAACCACCGGTCAAAAAATGACCCGCAGCACTTTGCAACGATCAGTGACCTCACAGCAGGGGCCTGATCGCTGCAAAGTGTCACACATAACGATATCGCTGGAGAGATCGTTGTAACGTCACCGTTACAACGATCTCTCTAACGATATCGTTATGTGAGACAGGGCCTTAAGAACAAACCACTGATTACCGAATATGTTACAGTAGAAATACTGATAAGTGTCACTCAATCAGGAGTGCCCAAACCTCATAAACCATGAAGTAAGGAGGCTGCAGAACTGTGAACTGCTTAAAAGACACCTTCAGAATACTCATTTAAGTTTATTAATCTTATTTTTGTTTTGGGCACTTTCAGGTTAACAGATATTAAAGAAAAAGCTAAGCAACTAAATGAAGAACTTGGAAGGCTTGATATGGATTTGGAAGAGCACCAAGGTACTTTTATTTACTCTTATCCTCCCAGAATACAAGGATTTTATAGGTGAAACATAAACAGTGATTACACTTAATTAATCATAAAATTGTATTTACTTTAGATGAGCTACTGGAGGGGCACACGAGAAAATGACAATATATTCTCAATTTTCGACAATTCTGTTTATGCCTTAGCTGTTATAAAGAATACATTTTGCCTAAAAGCTTACTTATAAGTTTAATGTAAATGTCAATATATTTATGATATGTAAATGCTTTTATAGGAAGAGAGAACTGATTATTTTAAAATGTTTATAACTTAAACCCTTCACAAACTATGACATATAGGAACGTCATAGGTTGCCTCCCTCTGAGTTCACGCACTGAGCTTGCATCACACCCTGCACATATCATTTGATCTGATCGGGTACTTTTAACCCCTTAGATCACGATGTCAAACACTGACAGCGCGATCATAAGTGGTGTGGCGGGGATTGCATTATTCCCCCATTGACATTGGACACCCTGTGTCCGATGCAATGAGGGGGCCGCTGATGTCAGCGAGTAATAGCGCAATCCCAGCTGCGCTGCTTGAGATCGCACTGTCAGTGATTGACAAAAAGTTAACAGTGCCGGGTAGTTCGATGATCTTCCGGCACCTGGTAGCTGTATGTGCTAGCTGATTATATCAGTCGTGAGGTGCTGGGAATGATGCGACCTTGGTCGTGAAGGGGTTAAATGAGCTATGTCAGATTTCATTTTATCTTAACAGTGACAAAGCAAGTTATTAGAGAATTGCTTAAATGGAATGTCATTAAAAAATCAACTATTGAAAACTGTATTAGGGTATGTGCACATCAGTCGTTTTGTGGGCTGCTTTTGGACGTTTTCGTCGGCGTTTTCCGCTCAGTTTTATGTTAATTTATGTTAATCCTATCCTCCGGTTGGATTAACATGCTAGTCAATGGATTTTAGAAAACTCTGTCTTCACTAGAACGGTTTTCTTCTGGTCGTTTTCAGTCAAAACTGAGTTTTCTCAGTCAAAACTGAGTTTTTCCACCGGTTTTCCAAAAATAGAGCAAGTGACTTCTTTCCACCGTTTTTCCAGCGGTTTCAGCTGATCAAGTGCACAAAAAACTCAGTTTTCAAAACCGCCGAGAAAACCGCTGAGAAAAACGCTGTAAAACCGGGCGGAAAACGAGCAAAAAACGAGGGACACTGCTGAGCACAGAAAACTCAGTTTCTGCTAAAAAAACCAGGTTTTTGGACGGAAAAACGGTGGAAAGAAGTCACTTGCTCTATTTTTGGAAAACCGGTGGAAAAACTCAGTTTTGACTGAGAAAACTCAGTTTTGACTGAAAACGACCAGAAGAAAACCGTTCTAGTGAAGACAGAGTTTTCTAAAATCCATTGACTAGCATGTTAATCCAACCGGAGGATAGGATTAACATAAATTAACATAAAACTGAGCGGAAAACGCCGACGGAAAAACGTCCAAAAGCAGCCCACAAAACGACTGATGTGCACATACCCTTAATGTTTTCATTAGAAAAACTACTTTTTTAATTATGTAAAATATGAAAAATTATCTAAACGTTTGGATATTTTTAACTATAGAACACTATAAAAGCAGTTGCTGTCATTTGTCATGAAAACCTAGTGTACAGCTAGCTCACCTTATGACTGCAGTAAATTAGGGCATGGTCTGCTTGTCTGATATCACCCTTCCCCTCTCCTTCTGGGTGTTTCCAAAAGGATAAAGGAGGATGAAGTTTAGGGTCACAGTCCGGAGCCATATTACTGCTGACTGCAAAAGTAATACTACCATGTGAACTATGTCACAGTAGACAGTAAGTGACGCTGAAACTGGCATTCCTGCTCAACCTCAGCGAATATTGGAATGACACCCATCTGCACAATGCAATATGCACTATGTTCCAAATTATTATGCAAATTGGTTTTAAGTGCCATACGTTTTTTTTTTTAATGAAACCCATTGATAGTATTGTGTCTCAGGGTTCTTTGGATCACTGAAATCAATCTCAGATACCTGTGATAATTAGTTTGGCAGATGAGCCCAATAAAAGGAAAACTGGATGTTCTACAATATTAAGCAGGCCACAGTTTTCAAGTAACATGGGAAAGAAAAAGAATCTCTCTGCTGCCGAAAAGCAACAAATAGTGCAATGCCTTGGACAAGGGATGAAAACATTAGATATTTCCCGAAAACGTAAGCGTGATCATCGTACTGTGAAGACATTTGTGGCTGATTCTGAGCACATATGTGTTTGTGCAGATAAAGGCAGAATGAGGAAGGTTTCTGCCAGGCAAGTTCATCATATTAAGAGAGCAGCTGCTAAAAAGGCCTTACAAACCAACAAACAGATATTTGAAGCTGCTGGTGCCTCTGGAGTCCCTCGAACCTCAAGGTGTCGGATCCTTCAAAGGCTTGCTGTAGTGCATAAACCTATTATTCGGCCACGCCTAAACAGTGCTCACAAGCAAAAACGGTTGCTGTGGGCCCAGACATACATGAAGACTGATTTTCAAACAGTCTTGTTTAGGGTGGCTTCACACTTGCGTTTGTGAATGCTGCGTATGTTGCGCATGCGTATACGCATGTAATAATACATGCAAACGCATGCGAACACATGCAAACATTGCGTATTTTGTCCGCAGACACATGCGCAATCCTTAATAAAAACGCAGCGTTTGCTTGCGTTTGCATGCGTTTTCAGCATGCATACGCGTTTTATGTCCGCATGCGTTCAAGAAATGTTAAGCATTTTTCAACTTTCAAGCTTCATTTGTTTACTGGCCACGCCCATGGGGAGTGGCTTAAGGGCAAGGTATAAATATACCCTGCCCTGTGTCGAAACTCTTTCTATGCAGCTGTTCACAGAGGCAGGATGGATCTCGGCTTTGAGAGCTTCTATGCGGATCTGGAGTTATCGATGAAGATGGCAGTTTCGTTTGCTATTGCTTGTGAAGAAGAACGTCGAAGAGAAAGACGGAGAAGAAGACGTCATCGTCGTCTTTTTTTCTGGCAACACCCCCATCGTGGAACTTCGAGAGACCCGCGGAGTCTACCACTCGTTGTACCATGAACTTCGAGAGGACCCAGAAAAGTTCTGAGACTTCACCAGGATGTCCCCAGACAGCTTCGATGATTTGCTGCGACGTGTGCAAGGATCGATCACCAGGCAGGACACACAGCTTCGTTGATCCATTCCTGCAGAGGAACATCTTTTGGTGACCCTGTGGTACGTATCTTTTTAAAACTAAACACCTGTAAAATGTGTCAATCTTATTTATTGTTTGCAAAGAGCAATATAATTGACCTTTTTGTACCTTTTTTTTGTCAGATTCCTGGCGACCAGAGAGACTTTATCTTCTCTTCATTTCCAGTTCCGGATTGGATTGTCTACGCTTTCTGGGATAGTTGAAGAGACCTGCAAGGCAATTTGTGATGACCTCCGCGAAGATTTCCTCTCTCACCCCACAACCCAACTATGGCTTGAGAAAGCAGCAAGATTTATGGACATTTGTCAATTTCCCAACTGCGTTGGAGCCGTGGACGGGAAACATGATCGGATCCTGAAGCCGGCTGGAAGTGGATCCGAATACTTCAACTATAAAAAAATTTTTTCCATTGTACTGATGGCGATTGCGGACACTGACTGTTGTTTTGTTGCCGTGGATGTTGGCCAGTTCGGACGATCTAATGACTCCAAATCTTTTACAGACTCTGACATGGGACAAAAACGTTATTGTAACAATTTCAACATTCCACCGCCACGACCCCTACCGAACTGTGATGGCCCACCAATGCCTTATGTTGTTGTTGCTGATGAGGCATTTCAGATGTCTAGCCCTACTTTAGCCGTGACTTAACTCAGACCAAAAGGATTTTCAATTACAGATTGACACGGGCCAGACGCACAGTGGAGTGTGCATTCGGATTGCTTGTCTCCAAATGGCGGATTCTTGGGACTCCCATAAATTTGAAAACAGACACAATTGATCAGGTTGTGAAAGCGTGCGTGTCCTTCACAATTTTATACAAGTCAGAGAAAAACAACCACGTTGACCTAGAGGAACCTCTTGCAAGCAACTTCGAAGAATATCAAGAGTACAACCTGAGGACAAGCGTTGAAGTTGGCAACATGAGGGACAGGTTTGCATCGTATTTCGTTTTGGAAAATGGACGTCTAGCCTGGCAGGACTATATGGGGTAATTATATTTTTTTAGATAAAATGTTTGGGTAACTGTAAAATTTTGATTACATAAGTATTATTGTACAATACGTTGATTTGGGAGTAATAAAGCTTTAGGCCCTTAAATCATATCCCTACCTGAAAAGTATTACTATACCTATCTGTTTTGGATAATCAACTTGCTTGTTTCTTTGTGTAATGTTATTGATATCTGTATATATTACAATATTTTGTGGTTTTTATTGAAGTTTATATTCAAGTTATTATTATATTATGACGCTTTTCCGTCAGACTGGTGAGCTGTCCAACAGGCAGAGTCACAAACGACACCTCAAAATGTTGCTGAGCACGCTAAAGAACGGGTCACTAACCATAGCCCTGTGATTCATCAACCTCTCATTTATGGGCCACTTCAGAGTTGTTTTTACCATACAGCGAGATTTGTTAGACTACCCTAACAGCCGTTGTGTACATTAAAAATCACACCATGACCCCAACAATTCTGAGTCTATATTGAAATGTCAACTAGGACTACCACTCTTTAGCTGTGCATACTTTTTTGTGTTTGTTTATGGGTGTACCTGGTGTCCATAGCCAACCAATAAAGGCATAGTCTGTACGTTTGATGTACGGTAATAAAAAAAAAATAGTTCTTATTTAATTGTTAATTAACCCTTGTTTAATATATCTGAAAAATTCTGAATATCAAAAGTGAGTGAACACCTTAAATAAAACCAAAACCCAACTATTAAACTTTATGTAAAATCAGTCATAAAAACCCCCTTCCAACTGTACAGTTAAGAGCCCTTTCACATCAGCGTTTTTCGTAATTCGCGGCAGATGCGGTGAAAAAACCGCATCTGCCGCGTTTGCCGCATAACGGTTCCACTTGCGGCACGGTTGCGGTTTTTTCCATAGGAAGTATAGGGGGACTTGCGGCAGATGCGGCAAGTGCGGTATTGCACTTGCGGCAGGTGCGGCAGAGAAAAAAACCGCGGCTTACTGCGGTTTTTTTTCTCTGCCGCACCTGCCGCAAGTGCAATACCGCACTTGCCGCATCTGCCGCAAGTCCCCCTATACTTCCTATGGAAAAAACCGCAACCGTGCCGCAAGTGGAACCGTTATGCGGCAAACGCGGCAGATGCGGTTTTTTCACCGCATCTGCCGCGAATTACGAAAAACGCAGATGTGAAAGGGCCCTAACATACCATATGCTACAAGACTTATGAATACCCTACTATGTATAGAGGCAAGAAATCACCAAATTTTTGACACAATAATGCATGTAGCAAACCCGTAAACATATTTTACAATGGTGTGTAAGTCTTTGTGCTCACGCTTCCTCGTGTTGCTGTTGGTTCTGGTGTTGGTTACATGTTGATGTTCGTGAACAGCATTTGGGGAAATAGTGGGATGAGGACTTTGAGTATGAACACCAAAAGTAGAAACAGAGTGACATACTAGAGTCTAGTTGTGGGAGTGGACTGAACGTAGGAGACCCAACATTTTCCAATCTCAAAGCAGTACATACTGTAGGAGTTGAGGTAAGACTATCATTTGACAATAGACCTAGATTATCCAAGAAACGAGAAGGAACATTCGAAGGTAAAGATACATTGGATAGGAGGGAGAAATTGGAAGGGACAGACAGAGCTGAAGGTGTAGAGACATGAAGTATCGAGACATTAGCTGGTGATGTTGAAGGTGGTAATAGTGGTGCAGGTTTCTTTCTTTTTTTTTTTTGGGCGACCAACTTGAGACCCCATGGCCGGTATACGTCACATGGGTTTTGAGCCGTTCATACAGGGATAACAGTATCTGAGCCTGTGTGTAGGGGTTATTGCTGTGCTTGACCTGACTGGTGTACAGAGGGTTAACTACTCCCAGGTCTGTGTGTGTGAGATTTGCTCATTAATTCACTGCTTTGCAGGTGTGGGTGTGGTAGCCAGGATAAGAAGCTGCCTAGTGCTGTGTTAAGCGGCCGTCACACGCCACGATATCTTGAAAGATATCGCTTGAACGCGCCAGATGAAACATCGCATGAACGATGTCTCTGCGTGTGACGGCAAGATACGACGAGCGATTCATGATCAAATCGCAAGATCGAGATCTGAGCTCCGGACCTCAGATCTTGCGATTAACGATTTCACGATCTGCCTCATCGTGGTGTATAACACCACGATGAGCGATCTCCCAGCGGCAGAGCCTATGCTGGGAGATGGTAACTATGGTACACGTCGGGTTACTAAGCGATGCGCGGCGCCTAGTAACCCGATGTGTACCATAGTAACCAGCGAGATCGCGGATCCACATCGCTGGTGAGTCTGTCTGTGTGACATCTCACCAGCGATGTGAGCGATATTGTAAGCGATCGCGCGTGCACGTGATCGCTTACAATATCGCTAGCGATATCTTAGCGTGTGACGGCCGCTTTAGAGAGACTGGAGATGGGAGCCAGGCCAGACATTACCTCCAGGATGTGAAGACGGGAGGCAGAGGGGGTCCCCGTCCCGCTGCGACGAGGCGGGAAGCCGGGCTCTCCATGTGGGAGACGCCTGTCCCTCTGAGCCGTATGGAGCCCATTGACTATGTATGGGCCTGAGTGGGCTGTAGTCCATGCTGGACTGTGTGTCTGTGAGTGGGCCCTGTGATGAGTGGAGCCCACGAAGGGCAGGCGGGACCGACTGCTAGGTCGTGATATGGTCCCGTTGACTATGTGTGATCGCTCATGTGTAGAGCATAATGGTGTATGTAAAAATGCCATGTATGTTGTCTCATGTGAATGAAGGCCATGCGGACGTAACCGCCATTGGGACTGACTAAAGAGTCGTGATATGGTCCCGTTGACTGTGTAATGTATAAACCTATGGGTCATCATAGGTTTATTTAAAAGTGCCATGGGTGATGTATCCAAATGTGAATAGGATGGGGAATAATCCCTGCCAAAGGGCCAGGCGGGCATAGCTGCTATTAGAACCAGAACGGGTCTATAAGGGTTGCCTTAAGGTTCTGCTGATGTGATGAATGTAAATACTGTATTGTAGGTTGTACAGAGGACCTACAGTTAGTGCTCTTGATAGTCGATGGAGCTGGTAGTAATGCTCCAGTGTATATAATATATGTTATATGAATGTCTTATAATGTGATTATGTGGGTAAAGAGTTTTACATGTGAAATGTAATGTGTATTATATTTTCTGGTCATCATAATGGGAGACCCAGACAATGGGGTTTAGGGCTCCGCCCTCCGGAGGTCACACTAGGTACTACAAGTTTGTAGACACCGCCTCCTCCGCTTATAAACCCCCACCGTAGGGAACATCCTCAGTTTTAAACTTAGTGTGCTCGGAGGATCACACTTTGCTTGCACTTCACTGCATTCTCACAGCTTACGTGATGGCGTATGAAGACAAGGTAAATGGTCCCGGTCGGGACCCTCGACAGTCTCCCCGCTCACCCTTTGTGGAACACGCTGGTGGAGGTACCGGAGGGCTTTTTAGCCTGGACACTTGCTGTTCTCCCGGTACGCTGTCGAGCTCCTTCCTTTCCATCCCTCCATGGAGGCTCTGGAGAGGGGGAGCCTGGAGCCTTGCACAGCTCCGCTCCGTCCGAGGCCTCCCTAAATGGTGCTTACAGACCGGACGGAGCCAGCCCAGTCCGAGGCCTCCCTAAATGGTGCTTACACTCCGGACTGGTGCTGTACCCCCGTCCGAGGCCTCCCTAAAGGTGCTTACAGACCGGACCGGCACTGAGGCACCTGGTGTGTCTCCTGTGTGCCTGGGGGTAGTGTCTGTCACTTGGTGTCATGACACTCAGACCGCGCGGTTACCCTCGGGTCCGCGGTTCTGTCGGTGTACCCTGTGCTGGGGTCACTCTGGCTGACCGCCCTGTGTGTCTCAGGGGCTGAGGCTGTAGACTGCTGATGTTTGTTTTGTGCAGGCAGTCTGTGTGTGTATGTGTATTGTTACACACTCTTTTCCCGCGCTGCGGGCTCTGGCACCTCCATTACTGAGGCTGACTGGAGGAGGAGGAAGCAGCTCTTAGGTGACATCACCGATGGGCGTGTTTTGTGTTCTCCCGCGTGTTCCTGGCCACGCCTATGACTTTACTGTCGGCGGCCATCTTCTCCCTCTCTTCCCGGCTGGGATCTGGCTGCAGCGTGGGTCTGCACTTTCCAGGGAAAACCGGAACTCGCGGAGGTCACACACGAACACCGCTTCCTCCTACCGCTTGCTGCGGTCGGTAAGCCACCGGGATCTCCGGTTTGTTTGTTACAACTTGGCTTATTTCCCCCTACTGTGGCGATGTTCTCAGTAAGGAAGCATGCTGCTAAGGCGGCAGATGGCACCATTACCTGCGCTACATGCAACGGTTCACTGGTGGAGGGGTCCTGCAATAATTGCGGACGCCCAGAGACCCGGACAGTTACTGTTGTATCAGAATCTGCGGGTCTGTACCCTGAGGTTCGGGTGATCCCAGGGACATGGGAAGCGCAGAATAAGATAAATGAATCTCTGCTGTCCCAGATGTCCTCCATGTCGCAATCCCTGGAGGCACTTCATAGGAGGCTGGAAAACCCAGCTACTCCTCCCAGTTACCCCCGGGTGCTTCTTACTTCTTCTGTGAGACCCCCTAAGCGAGCTCGTGAGGCCTCTCCAGAGCTCCAAGCTCCCTCTGAGGAGGAGCGTTCCTCTGATGGTGAGGAAGATGATGGGGGTTCTACTCTCGGGTCTGTCTCTGAACCTCCAGATGGGGTGGAGGATCTGGTGTCCTCCATCAATGAGACATTACGTCTGGTCACTCCTCCTGAGGAGGTGACTGTTCACCCCAAGGAGGTCTATCAATGGCTGCGGCCGGAGGCGAGACCAAGTGGGTCCTTTATGGACCACACTAATTTTGGAAGGGTGATTAGAGCACCCAGGTTACATCCTGGGCGGCGTTATGTCCGTAAACCTAAGGACCTTCGCTTTCCCTTTCCTCAGGAGGTGCTTCTGGAATGGTCACAGTCCCCTAAGGTGGACGCTTCCATGACTAGGATTGCTGCACGCTCCTTGTTTTCTGCCTCTGATAGCTCCTCATTGAAGGATGCTACTGATAGACAGGTCGAGCAACTCGCCAAGTCTTCCTATGAGGCTGTGGGGTCTTCATTTGCCCCTAATTTTGCCGCGGTCTGGACCCTACAAGCGATTACCTCCTGCTTGGATGGTATCTCTGATCTAGCTAGGGCCAGCCCAGAGGTCCTGGCACTCTCCGACAGAGCAAGGGCTTATGCGGATTACGCCAGGACGGCAACTTTGGAAACTGCCACTCGCTCGGCTGTGGCTTCGGCCAATGCTATAGCGATCCGCAGGTTGTTGTGGCTGCGTCTTTGGGACTCAGATGCCACGTCTAAGAAGATTTTGCAAAATCTTCCGTTTGCTGGTGACAGGCTCTTCGGCACCGAGCTGGACAAGCTGATAAAGGATTCTGCTGAGTCTAAGATACCGCAGAATAAGCCTAAGCCACGGTACTCCGTGAAAAGGAACCCAAAACAGTGGTCCTTTCGCCCCAGCTCGCAGTCATCAGCGGCGTCCGCTCGCGCGGACCGTGGGGGCAAGCCCTCCACTCAGTGGCGCAACAAAAGTCGCCAAAAGAAGCCGGCAGGGGCTGCAGCTGCCACCCCTAAACCCGCTTCGGCATGACTCGCTCCTTCATCCTGTCTCCCCACAGGTGGGGGGCCGCCTGTCTCTTTTCCAGGACAGATGGCTTCTCCACGTTCAAGACCAGTGGGTCCGAGACGTAGTCTCAAAAGGCTACAGGATAGAGCTGACGTCACAGCCGGCACACCGATTCCATCGGTCTGTTCCATCCCTAGACAAAGCTCAGGCTTTTCATCTGGTGTTGGAGGGACTCCGCAGAGACGGAGTGGTGGTCCCAGTACCCACGGGAGAGAGGTTCAGGGGTTTTTACTCCAACCTCTTTATTGTCCCAAAGAAGGACGGCTCTTTTCGTCCGGTTCTGGACCTCAAGTTGTTCAACCGCCACGTGTTGGTTCGGAAGTTTCGTATGGAATCCCTGCGCTCCGTGATCGCGGCTGTGTCACAGGGAGACTTCCTGGCGTCCATAGATATCCGAGACGCCTACCTTCACGTGCCCATTGCACCGGCTCATCAGCGCTGGTTGAGATTCGCAGTGGGGGAAGAACACTTCCAATTTGTGGCACTGCCATTCGGGCTAGCCTCGGCACCGCGAGTGTTCACAAAGGTGATGGCCTCAATGATGGCTCTCCTGCATGTGCAGGGACACGCCGTCATTCCCTATTTGGACGACCTGCTGGTCAGGGCGCCATCGGAAGACCTTTGTCGGGTGAGCCTGGAGGTGACCATGAAGTCTCTGGAACAGTTCGGGTGGCTTCTCAACATTCCAAAGTCGACCCTGATTCCGACCCAGTCTTTGACATATCTGGGCATGGACTTCCACACGGACTCAGCCCTGGTGTCCCTACCTCAAGCCAAACAGCTTGCGATCCAATCAGGAGTGCAGAATGTTCTCCTGTCACCACAATCTTCCCTACGGGGGTTGATGAAGCTGGTGGGACGCATGGTAGCGGCGATAGAGGCGGTGCCTTTCGCACAGTTTCGCCTCCGTCCTCTCCAGTTGGAGATTCTTCGCCGATGGGAGAAAAGGACGATTTCTCTGAATCGGCTGGTGACGCTGTCACAATCGACCAGGGACTCCCTACAGTGGTGGCTCCAGCCACTTCATCTGTCACGGGGCCGGTCCTTTCTAAAACCGTCATGGTTAGTGGTGACCACCGACGCCAGTCTAAAAGGCTGGGGTGCGGTGTTCTTGCACCACAGGGCTCAAGGCCTCTGGACTCAGTCGGAGTCGGCATTACAGATCAACGTGCTGGAGATCAAGGCGGTCTATCTGGCGCTCCTGGCGTTTCAGAAATTCCTGTCAGGACAACCCATTCGGGTTCAGTCCGACAATGCGACGGCCGTCGCCTACATAAATCATCAGGGAGGGACCAGAAGTGCTCAGGCCCTCGCCGAAGTCCACCGCATTCTAGCCTGGGTGGAGGAAAACGGCTGCCTGATCTCCGCAGTTCACATCCCAGGGGTCGAGAACTGGGAGGCCGACTACCTGAGCCGACAGGGGATGGACGCCGGAGAGTGGTCCCTGCATCCAGACGTCTTTCGGGACATCTGCAGCAAATGGGGCACTCCGGACGTGGATCTGATGGCCTCACGGCTGAATCATCAGGTACCCCAATACATGGCACGATCGTGGGATCCTCAGTCTCTGGGGGCGGATGCCCTGATCCGGAGTTGGTCCAGCTTCCAGCTGCCATATGTGTTCCCGCCTCTGGCTCTGATTCCCAGGGTTCTGTGGAAAATCAGGACAGAATGCAGAGTAGCCATTCTAGTGGCTCCAGATTGGCCCCGGAGGTCCTGGTACCCGGACCTCTGGCAACTGTCAGGCGGACACCGGTGGGCTCTTCCAGAACGCGCAGATCTACTCGCGCAAGGCCCATTGTTCCACCTCAATTCCAAGGCCCTCAGATTGACTGCATGGCTCTTGAGGCCTGGTTGCTGACCTCCAGGGGCTTCTCTCCTACGGTGGTTGCCACGATGAATCGGGCAAGGAAACCTGTCTCCAGGAAGATAT
The DNA here is from genome assembly GCA_033576535.1 of Allobates femoralis. Taxonomy (NCBI): domain Eukaryota; kingdom Metazoa; phylum Chordata; class Amphibia; order Anura; family Aromobatidae; genus Allobates; species Allobates femoralis. The sequence goes on from JARQOC010000003.1 coordinate 504,511,247, forward strand.
ACCACAGAACGTGGAAAATCTTTTTCTCCTGGTGTGCCTCTGGTGGACGCTCACCGTGGCCCTTGTCCATCCCGACATTGTTGGCCTTCCTACAGTCGGGGTTGGAGTTGGGATTATCCTTTGGCTCTCTGAAAGGTCAAGTATCAGCACTTTCAGTGCTGTTTGACAGGCGCTTGGCGCTCCTCCCGAAGGTTCGTCAATTTCTGCAGGGGGTGTCTCGGGTGGTTCCGCCTTACAGACGACCTCTGGACCCTTGGGACCTCAACATGGTCCTGGCGGCACTGCAGAAACCGCCGTATGAGCCACTGAGAGACATCTCTCTCTTTCGTCTGTCCCAGAAGGTGGTTTTTCTGGTGGCAATTACGTCTCTGAGAAGGGTCTCAGAATTGGCTGCACTTTCGTGCAAGTCACCCTTTCTGGTGGTTCACCAAGACAAGGTGGTGTTGCGCCCGCGGCCTGAATTCTTGCCGAAGGTGGTTTCAACTTTCCACCTAAACCAGGAGATTGTTCTGCCATCATTTTGCCCCGCTCCCGTTCATCAGGTTGAGCGCGACCTCCATACTCTGGATCTCGTGAGAGCTGTACGCATTTATGTGTCCAGGACCGCCTCCTTTAGGAGTTCGGATTCCTTATTTGTCCTCACGATGGGTCGCTGTAAGGGGTCCGCGGCTTCGAAGTCGACCTTGGCCAGATGGATCAAGGCTCCCATTCAGGAGGCATACCGGTCTTCTGGTTTGCCTCTCCCGGTGGGTTTGAAGGCACACTCTACTAGAGCTGTAGGTGCCTCATGGGCCTTGCGACATCGAGCATCTGCTCTACAGGTGTGTCAGGCGGCCACCTGGTCCAGCCTGCACACTTTCTCTAAGCACTATATGGTGCATGCCCATGCCTCTGCGGACGCAAGTTTGGGCAGGCGGGTCCTCCAGGCGGCGGTTGCCCACCTTTAAGGGGGACCGTGTATTATCCGTCTTGTTGAGGAACTCTTCCCGCCCTGGGGTATTGCTTTAGGACATCCCCATTGTCTGGGTCTCCCATTATGATGACCAGAAAAAAGAGAATTTTGTTTACGTACCGTAAATTCTTTTTTCTTTAATCATCAATGGGAGACCCAGCACCCACCCAGTTGTTCCGTTGCATGTTTGCATTTGATCTGTTCTCTGTTGAGACAGTGTTTTCCGGGTTGTTCAAACCGTCTGTGCACGGTATTCTTCCCGATGTTTCGGGTGTGGTTCATTTTTCTCCTCGCAGCTTATGGACTAAACTGAGGATGTTCCCTACGGTGGGGGTTTATAAGCGGAGGAGGCGGTGTCTACAAACTTGTAGTACCTAGTGTGACCTCCGGAGGGCGGAGCCCTAAACCCCATTGTCTGGGTCTCCCATTGATGATTAAAGAAAAAAGAATTTACGGTACGTAAACAAAATTCTCTTTGTTATCAGCAGTTTATGACAGCATTATAAACTGCTGTATTGTGTTATTTTGAAAAAAAACAAACAAAAAAACACATGGTTGCTGGTGTCCATTCCGTTGCCAAGTGAGTCCCCCAGGGGGCGCTACCTCACAATGTTTATAAAAGCAGCTTCAAACTGATCCTCCTGCCTCCAGGCGTCTTCCTATCAGATTCTCCAATGGGAAGGTTTTGTAGAAGAGTGAAAACTGCATTTTATAGGGGAATATACTGGAAACTACAGCAGCCCACTAAGATTGGCATGTTATTTATTTAGTTGTATAGTGGACATGTAAAGGAAACTGTCTGAGAACTGTCAGGAGGGGTTTGATGTGATGCACAGGATATCCTCATATATAGGAGACTGACCTCCTATTACTACACAGGAGCATGCTGTAGACTAGTAGTCAGACATGGGAAACTGCTTCATGCAATCTCCAGTTGAAAGGTTCATAATGGATGCACGCAGTTGAGCTGAGATGAAGCAGGTCACACAGCTAGAATACAAGTGGCTAATTAGTGATACATGTCCAAAAATTTATTATTTCATTCTTCAAGGAGAAATTAAAAATATGCTCACTGACATTATGTGTAGAATCAGATGGGAGTGAAGCAGATCTGTGTCTAATAGTAAGATATAAAATAAGAGGGCACGCAAACTGATTATCCTTAATTACATGAATGTACATTCATCTCTTCCACTTATTAACATGAAATAGATGTTAGGCCTGCTTCACATAGCGGGTCTGATCCGGGTGAACCTGACAGCCCCGGACCAGATCAGCAAACAGAACTGGAGGGCTAATATGCCCTCCGGTCCGGTGTGCTGCCGCACGCAGCTGTCGCTGCTGATGAATCTGGACTGCAGCTCGCACGGAGCTAGCCTCGGTCCTGAAACAACAGTGGCGTGCAGCCACAGGTGTCCGGTTCCTGGATCTTCCCAGACTGGGGCAATCCGGCCCCGTAGGCTCTCATGTTAGGGAGCGCCGGATTGCCCCGGATCCGGGCGAATCCGGGCAAAGGCAATTAGAGGAGATATTCTCCTCTCGGACACAAAAATGTTGCTAGCAACATTTTTGTGTCTGTGAGAGAATTCTGAATTCTTCCGGATTGTCCCGGAGAGATGGAAGCCGGATGGCAGAGAGCTGCCATCCGGCTCCATCCGACCCCATAGGACAATATGGGGCCAATATCCGGTCCGGGGCTGTCAGATTCACACTGGCAGCCACGGATCAAATCAGACCCGATATGTGAAGCCGGCCTTATTGTTAAAGCTTTTTAATTCATTTCAATATCAACCTTTTTTGTTTCCATTAAAACCTAGATACCCGCTGTTTATCATAGTTACCAGTGTCCTCCTGCTTCCAGTGATGTGGAGGTGGCTCCCTGGTTGCTGAGAGATCTGCCTGTTTGACACTCCCAGCGACCAGTAACGACGCACCAGCGATCCCTACAGGATCGTTGTCGGAATCGCTGTTGCATCATTGTGTGTGACGGGAGCTTAAAGGTGCTGTCACACAGCACGATCTGGCCAGATGTCGGAAGTGATGCGCGGGTGCCGCTCGCTTCCGACATCGCTGCCAACTGTCACACAGCATCGCTGCGTCGGCGACACGCAGCGATGCGGGCGGTGACATCGCTCGCTGGGCTGGCTCAGCCCAGCGAGCGATCCGCAGCAACGCTGCGGTATAGGCTGGATCGCCGCCGACATCGCTCTGGCGATGTCACACGGCGCGATCCAGCCTTATCGCAGGTCGCGGTTGACAGGTTACGATTCTTCCCGTAAACCTGTCAACCTGCGACAGCGATAAAACGCGGTCGCGCCGCTCATTTACACAGCGCACGTCGCTAGCGACATCGCTGATACGTCACTTTTTCGGCGATGTCGCTAGCGACGTCGCCAGGTGTGACACCACCTTTCAGTTGGCTCCCTTATCAACATTGTTTAGCAGAAGGCTAGCTCTGTAGTCAGTAGCAGATATTCACAGGGCATGTTTATTTTATTTTTTTTTCATTGGTAATAGTTTCAGATTGTTAGATACAGAGGCCTCTTGGCAGTTCCAGAAATGGTTCCCACTAGTTATAGAGACCAATTTACATGTGTTATTCCTAATTTTTTTTTCACCCCTCCTATCTCTTTCTACAACCTTTTTATGTTTCTTTATGTCACTCCTGTTTTCCTGGATTATTTTATAGAAGGTAAGAACCTATTTTACTTTGAATATAGGAAGCAAAAGCAAACCTCTATTTTTTTTTGTATTTGTGCTCTGTCCCACTTACCCACGTACTTTTGCACCTTTCAACAGTATAAGGCGTTTGTCATTATTGCTGTTATTGTTTTCTTCACCTATAGTTTTTTGCATTAAAGAGGACCTGTCACCCCCCTAATGCTATGCTAACTGAATGCAGCACTGAATGCAGCGTGACTGCTGCATTTAGGGAAAGGCTTTCCCATGTCTCTAGCCCACCTGTAAGCTGTTAAAAAGACTTTATAAAGTGTGCAGATAAGGAGTCCGGAGGGACTTACTCTGTAGTGAGTCATCGCTGTTGTATGGTGTCCTCCTCGCCTCCAGCCCTCTCTTGTTCAGCCTCCTGTATGTTTCATCGCTGTTGTAAGGTGTCCTCCCTGCCTCCAGCCCTCTTTTGTTCAGCCTCCTGTATGTGTCATCGCTGTTCTATGGTGTCCTCCCCACCTCCAACCCTCTCTTGTTTAACCTCCTGTATGTGTCATCGCTGAGGGCTGGAGGTGGCACAGAGAGGGCTGGAGGCGGGAAGACACCAGCAACAGCGATGACTCATTACTGAGTGAGTCCCTCCAGACTCCTTATCTGTACACTTTATAAAGTCTTTTTAACAACTTACAGGGGGGCTAGGGACATGGGGGACCCCTTCCCTGAATGCTGCATTAAGTGCTGCATTCAGTTAGCATAGCACCAGAGGGGTGATAGGTCCTTTTTAAATAAAACATTATTTTTTTGTAAACTAAAGCGTTGATATTTTGCATAGTCCAGCACACAACCATCCAAACCTTTTTAATAAAAAATATTAAATATGTACAATAAAAAAACTACATATTTACCACATTAAGTATTTAATCATGCCAGGGTACATGCTATGATTAAGAACTTAAAATGGTATTCTTTTGTTATTATATTGCATTAGTTAGATTAGACAGCACAGTAGGAGAGAGCAGCGCACAGGGGAGACAGCTCAAAGAGAGAGCACACAAGGGGAGAAGACAGCATAGCAGGGTAGAGACAGCACACAAGGGAGAGAGCACACAAGGGGAGAGCTCGCACAAGAGGGTGAGAGAGTGCACAGGCAGGAGACAGCTCAGAGGAGAGAGCAAAGACGGGAGAAGACAGCATAGGGGGAGAGAGACAGCACACAGTGGAGAGCAAGTCTTCTTGAATTCATTGAACTTGCGAGGTTTTGGATAGTTTTTGCTTGAATATCTTTGCATGATGTCAGAATAGACTCCCAGAGCTGCTGTATTGATGTGAACTGCCTCCTATCATCATAGAGCTTTTGCTTGAGGATACCCCAAAGATTTTCAAAAGGGTTAAAGTCAGGGAGGCTGGAGGCCAAACCATGAGTTTCTCTCCTTTTATGCCCATAGCAGCCAATATATTCAGAGATTTTCTTGGCAGCATGAGACAGTTCATTGTCATGATGATGATTCTGACATGGCTGAAAGGAAGCAGTCAGTCAGAAGCTCTATATACTTTGCTGAGGAAGAGGTAATGGTCCTGGAGACACAAAATGGCCACCGATTATGTGAGCCATGTGTTGGGCAGCTCCTAGGCTCACTGAAGCAATCCACACCATCCCACACTAAGATGACTCTTTTAACCACACCATCATTGCCATAGATCATAAGGGCACACAGGGGAACCCTCCAGTGGAATCTTGCACAGTTCATGACAGATTTGAGACCCAAAATCCCCTTTAGGATCAAGACGCAGCTGGGCCTGGGGAGCCCCCTGAAGCCTGCCTGTGAGCAGGACTCCCTATATTGCATCACACCTGGGACAGGACGACCTCCACGGAACAAGAGAATACGACAATTCGCCCCCGGGAGTGGGACCCCCTAAGCAACAGTAACCTGTGCACCGCGAAAAGACTTCTGCGGAAAAAAGATCATCGCTGCCCCCGACTCCCCTCCTCGCTGCACCGCCGCTGAGAGCACATGCCTGCCACCTGGCCCTATCCCCCTCTAGAGTCCCTGGGACGCCCTGAGTTTGGCCACACCACAACGTGAGAGATCTGACGGCGCTGCCGGTTATCAATAGTCACTGCGGCGGGGCACTGGAGGTACGATCAGACGGCCGGGGCAGGTGGGAGAGGAAGCGTCCGAGCTACAGTGAAGCAGGGAGTCGCGACACCCAGGAGGGAGAGCGGAAAGAGAGGAGACCCAGGGTGCTCCAGAGAATAACTGAACGCTGGGTTCCTGCAAAGCTGCCATGAGGGGTAATTAGCCGTAATTGCCAAAGAAAGCAGGAGACAGATCTGCAGACCGTACCCCTGTTGGGAGACTACACCTTTTTCCTGCATCCTCCTATTGTAACTTGGTCCCACAAAGCAGGGTGATTACACAGCACCACTGACCAGAAGCTCTAAACTCATTGTAATTAATCCTGACACTTCCCCTGACATTGCATTTTACTCACAAAACACTGTGCAGCAGGGAATCCTCGATTTGCTATAAAACTCAAGAGAGCTGAGAGCAGAGTAATGGAGGGGGCTACTGAGGTACATACATAGCTGAATACACACTGTTGCCAAGACCACGAGCACCATCTAGTGGCTACAAATAACTAACATCCAAAGGGCTCAATACAAGTGAGGAGTCCATCTAACCCCAGATAACAGACATCCAATGTAACATAAACCTAATCAATATACCCTACACAGGGAAAGCAAAACTCAACCTTGCTAAGCACACAACTCAGTCGTATGGCCAAAATCAGACGCATCCCTGAGCCAACTAACATACTTGAAGCCGTAGTGACTAGCGAAATGGAGAAATTACTCACAAAACAAAAAATCCCTAAACATGGTATGCCTCACAATAAAAATTTGCCAAAACAACCGGAATCGGAGGGGGAAAAGACAGACGATTACGATCTCACAGATAGTGATCAACCCATCTCCAAATGCTTTATTAATAATATACTCGCCTCAACTCTGGTCCCACTGGAAAAAGACCTAACCAAAATTAAGCAAGATATGCACCACATAGGTCACAGGGTGAAGGAACTAGAAGGGGCGCAAGCCAATCTCACCATCTATGCAAATGAACTCTCCACAGGACTACAACTCCATGAAGACCACATTAATGTTCTATACTCAGCTTTTGAAGACATGGAGAATAAAAATAGACAAAACAATATTAGGATCAGGGGCGTACCAGAAACCAAGGGACCGGAAGACACAACAGCGATCCTGACGGAGCTATTGTCTCCATTGCTAGATCCAAATGACAGACCAATGCTGTAGCTAAAAAGAGCACATAGAGCACTGAAGCCCAAAAGAAAAGCCGACATAATGACCAAGAGATATAATTTGTAGATTCAATAAATTTCAAATTAAAGAACAAATCTAAAAGAAGGCTAGAGCAATAGGGAAACTGAAAAATTAGAGCTCCGAAATTTACATTTACCAAGACCTGGCCCCATCCACTCTCGCCAAGAGATGCTTTCTGAAGCCTTTTACAGATATTCTTTCTTAAAGTAAGGCAATTCCTTTTTCCATGGCTTTTGGGTTCTTATAACAGCAAAGGACAAGAGGTACACAGCAAGAACATTAGTGGAAATTGCAAAGGTCTGTGAGGACTCGAGATCCCATTGAACCCGATTCCAGACTTGATAAGTATAATTTTTTTTCTCTGTCTTTAATCGCTCTCAGGACTAGATTAAAAACTGTCCAACCAATATGCTAACTGCATAAAGTTAAATAGTGTGATACCATGTTATTATGCTAAGCAAGTTTCCCTGGTCGATATCACTCCTCTGCCAGAAATTGACTTAATGTTTGAGACAGGGCACCAGGCCCAAATTACTGTTAAATTTACCTTGTTCTTATTTTCTCTCCATGACCCCCCTCTTCTCCTCCCTTCTTTCTACACCCTTTGGCGAGACTCCGAGGTCACACAAATATTGCACATGCCTCTAATAATAGTTTATGAATAGTCAGATACAAGCGAGTACTATAGCATCCTATAATGGACGAGGTTTAAACTCCCCTATTATACGGTCACAGATCTTGGCGCATATCAAAAAGTTGAGAATAGACATTGCTCTGTTTGAGGAGACACACATAACACAAGAGAAATGTCCGAATTTAGAGAACATCACTACAGCAGTTGATATTACGCCTTCTCATCCTCCTGGAAATCGAGAGGGGTGGCGATTGCAATTTCTAAACACACTCCATTCCAGTTTTTAGATGCCCGAACAGATAAAGATGGTCAATATATTTTTGTCAAAGGGAAACTCGCCCACAAACGAATCACGATAGGGAATATCTATGCTCCTAACACAAACCAAGATACTTGGCTCCTCACGGTTATGAAGGAAACCAAACAATTTATAGAGGGGACCTTGATGTTGGGAGGGGACTTAAATGCACTTCTAGAATCAACACTTGACATTTCTACGGGGAAATCTAATGTATCCAAAAGTGCATTAAACTGTATCTCCTCACTCAATACAAATGGTAGATTCTCGGAGGTACCTGCACCCCACCACAAAAGATTTCACTCATTATGCACCAGCCCAATCATCATATGGACACGTAGACTATCTCTTCATTCCCTTTTTGACCCTGCCAGACCTGAGAGACGCCCACATTGTGTCTAGCGGCCACTCAGATCACTCCGTTCTCTTGATACAACTAACCATAGGCCACAGACCTAAAACCAATGGGTGGAGAATGAATGAATCTCTTCTGTCCTGTTGGTCCTTCAGAGAAAGACTAGTTAAAACGCTGACTACATATTTTGAAGTTAACACAAAAGACCAGATACCTTTTCCTATAGTTTGGGAAGCACACAAAGCCGTGGTAAGAGGAGAAATGATATTGATCGCCTCATACCATAAAAATCAAAACAAGCCACCACTGACCCTTTACGATGAGATCCAAACCCTAGAAAAATAACATAAACAAACACAAACAAAGGATACCTTGGCTCTCCTCATGCAGAAAAAATAAGCCCTAAGAGATATTATAAAGATTTAGCAGAAATTTTTCTTAAATTGGAAACATCGTTTCCAATTTAATGGGGAAAAGTATCAAAATTTATGGCTTCCTTAATTAAAAAAAGAAAAACACGATCGCTAATATACAGTTTACAGGGCCCAAACAATTCTAAACTTACGGATCCACATAGTATTTTTAAGGCCTTTTGTACCATCTACTCCTCCCTACACAATATACGCAAACATGAAAATGTAGAGCAGACAGAACAAAGGTATGGCCATACGAAAATTCCTCCAAACTATAAATCTTCCGAAACTTTTAGAACAACAACTCAGCTTAAACGCTCCTTTTACACCACAGAAACTCCAGTCCGCTCTGTGAAAAGTGCCCAGTAGGTAAGAGTCCAGTCTCGGACGGCCTCCCTGCCTCCTATTACAAGACCTTCCAAGAAATCTTAAGCCCATACCTATTGAGATTATGCAATGAAGTCCTATAAGGAGCAGCGTTTCCGAACAAACTATTGAGGCATACGTTACATTAATTCATAAGGAAGGCAAAGATCCGGAGTTGTGCAGCAACTATAGACCAATCTCATTACTGAATGACGACCTACAACTCTTTGCAAACATGATTGCTAAAAGGTTGAGCACACTAATGAATGCGCTCATTTCACCAGAGCAAACAGGCTTTTTGGGAGGTAGGGAAGGTAAAGATAACTCAATACGAATACTGCACTTGATGTAGAACACGACTTTACATCGTAGACCTCTGATATTGCTGTGCACGGACACCGAACAAGCATTCGACAGAGTGGACTCCACTTTTATGCAAGAAACCGTTAAGAAATTCGGCTTTCCCTCAATGATAAATGCTATCTTTCATATATACACATATCCTACTGTAAAGGTAAATAGGGACTTATCCACACGTTTTGAAATTAGAAATGGTACTTGGCAAGGCTGTCCACTATCCCTGTCATTATTTATTTGTACTGGTTATCAAAACTCTGATACAAAGCATCAGTCAACATCCAGACATAAGAGGTGTTCAAATAGCAGGTACGACACATGTAGCGGCAGCCTTTGCGGATGACTTTTTACTGTTGTTTAACCGACCCTATTAAAGAAATCCCAGCAGTTCTAGGAGTATTTGATAAATTCAGAGATATGTCAAATATTAAAATTAATGTAGACAAATCAGAGGCACTGGGTATCTATATCCCGGACTCAGCTCTGCAGGAGATCAAGTCCAGATTTCCAATAAGGGGGACATCACGACATATCACATACCTGGACATCAAGATATGCCCTCACTGGCACACACTCTTCAAGCTCAATTTTTTACCGCTCTTGAACTCCACGCTCGAAACATTTAAATCTTGGAAGGTGCCATTGGTCTCTTGGATGGGCTGTAAAAATTTGCTTAAAACCTTCGAGTTGCCCAAATTTAGCCATATATCGCGGATGCTCCCAATCAAAGTCCCCACTGCATTCTTCCATAAAACACATACCATATTTGGGAGATACATCTGGAAAGGGTCAAAACCCAGGTTAAGTTTTAACACTCTCTTACTGCCTAGAATAAAAGGAGGAAGGGGAGTGCCTGACCCGCAGAAAACCCACACTGCAGCTTTCTTACCTATGGTCATTGATTGGGCAAGAATAAGTTATGGAAACAGCAGATGACTCGATCCCAATACCGATCAATCTGGTACTACATGCCTTCAAAGATTTTATACATAGACTAGAGATTCCAAATGCTATCTCTAGAAGTATATTACATATACAAGGACTAATTACTCCAATATACTAATGCCACTCCCATTGCCATTAGCTAGAGTAATGGATTTGCTGGGCCTCTATTAAGACCAGACTCGAGCGGGGTCGACGGACCAGCTCCATAGGGTCAACATGGGAGTGGAGAAGCTCTTTGTGGATAGTACACTACCCTCGTTCCCAGAGTTGCAGACCCCCCTAGCAGATCACACGGTCAATTGCCTCCATTTCAAATAGGCTCAAAAAGGCAATGAGTTCCTATCTCCCAACTGGAGCTCCAACCAGGGACTTGACCATCTTTGAAACACTTTTGTCACAAATGAAACAGCCAAGGGGTGTACTAACGAAGCTATATCAGACACTTATAGCAGCCTCTGTGCCCATGAGACGAACCTATATCAATGTGGGAGAGGGACCTGGGAATCGAGTTGGGGGACCAAGAGGTAGAACACATTTACAAGAACTCTTTTGGCCCCTCTAAGTGCGTCAGAGTTCAAGATAACTCATAAAATTGTCACAAGGTGGTATAACACCCCAGACAAAACACACTTCTGGTTCCCCAACATTCCCCCAAAGTTGTGAGTACTCTATGTATGGTGGTCATGTAAAAGAATCCGACCATTCTAGACAGACACTATGAACATTATCACCAGGTTGTGTTCGCTCCCTGAACTGCCACAACCAGGACTTATTTTCCTCAACTGGTTTAATAGGCTGACGCTAACCCTCCTACTTCTACTATTGGCAGCGGCCAAATTTCTAATTCCTATAAAGTGGCGCACCTAATCTTGCTCTAATGCTGCATAGTGGATAAATAAAGTTGACCAACTTTGGACCCCTTGGATTTCATATAGGAAGTCCAAGGAATATGTAGGGAGTCAGCCCTCCACCCAGCTATGTTAGTAGTACTAATCTGAATACGAATTACTAAACTAACTAATGACCATCCCATGAACAGAATTTGTTAAAGAGGATCTTCTTTGACATGCTCAGAGATCCTCGCAAATCGTCAACCCTTTTTGTATACTCACCTCACTGAGTAATACCCCAAACTTTAATTTCCCCCTTTCTTTCCCTATTCCGAGTTATAGCGATACCTCGATTTTCGTTGACTTCAGATATCGTCGGTGTAGGTGTTCATTGATTTTTTTAAATAAAAATAGTGTCTCAGTTTTAGTCGATGCCTTGGTTTCCGTCAATTTCGGTCCGTACATTGCTTCTAATTTAGCCATAAAAATGAGATTCCCCTTCCAAAAAATAAAAAGTGCACCCTCTCTCCCCTCCTCGGCATCTCCCATACACCAAAAATAACTTTTAAAGAAAAAAAAAAAAAAACACAATGAATGTTTTATTTTTTCTTTAAATTAGTGTTTCATATTCCTTTTACAGATTCTATAATTCACCGCTATTTGTATTCACTATGAAATGGGTTTTTTTTGTAGGTCTTTTTCAGTGTCTCAAACCAATTAATTCATTTAACAATAATTCCTATGGAAATTGTTGCCTTGGTTTTTGTCGACAGTTTTCGGACAAATTATCGACAGAAACCGAGGTTTCACTGTTTGTTGGTTATGTTTAAAAAAAGTTTACAGTGCGCGTATGACATTATGCCAACGACTGTTATGCGACACACAGAGGTGTATATGGGACAATAGAATCTTATGGCCAGCTATATCACCAAATGACAGGAAGGATTTCACAGTTCATACCGGCATAGACGGAAGCATTGACCAATTCTTAGTCGGGAACCAAACAGTGACTCTTTTAATGCCATAACCAAATGTAAGTTATGTCATCATAAATGCTATCCTTGTATTGCCTTATCTTTAAAACCAATCAAAAGATAATTAAAACAAACAAGAGGTAACGGTCCTGCTTCCAGGCTTCAGACTTCCCACAGCCACGCTATGTCTCCTAGTGTACTAGCCTGGCTCCTGGTGGCCTGCTCCATGCTCTGGACACTGCTGACAGACACCGCTAACCTTTTGCCACAGCTTGCATTGATGTACCATCCTGGATGAGGTGCACTACCTGGGCAACGTCTTTGGGTTGTAGACACCACCTCATACTATCTCTAGAGGTGAAAGCAATGAGAAAATGCAAAAATGACCAAAACAACAGCCAAAAAGGATGAGAACAGAAAAATAATGTTTGACTTTTCATAGAGAAACAGCACACAGTTTTCCTCTGTTCTTTGCGCTTTATTGTGCAGACAAACTACATAATAGGGTGTGGGTCATAGGTGGTAGGATGGGGGGAAATCGGAATACTACGGCCATTTCGTGCCGTAAGTGCCACTTGCGGCGCGAAACGGCTGTAGTATCACGACTCCCCGTCCTCCCACCCGTGACTCACACCCTGTTATGTAGTTTGTTTGCACAATAAAGCGCGGCGCGAAACGGCTGTAGTATCACCTCCCACCCGTGACCCACACCCTGTTATGTAGTTTGCACAATAAAGCACAAAGAACAGAGGAAAATCGTGTGCTGCTTCTCTATGAAAAGTCAAACTGGAAGTGATGTTACGCTATGCTAAGGAAGTGTGCACCAGTGTACTCTGTCAGCGTGGATGCGAGGAAAGTGTCCGGACACCCCAGGGCTGTATCGAAAGCCCAGGTAGCAGCTGCTCCCCCAGGACCCTAAAGATAAGAAGGGGCACCGACCCTAAGTAGTGCTGGCCATCGCTTTAAACTATAAACAGAGACATACTGTGCTGCTTTAAAGATGAGAAAAAAGGAGGCCTTCACCATTCGATGCTCTGTACTTTTTAATGTACCTTTTTGCCAGGTTACATTACAGCCAGGGAGGGGGTGGTGGAGGCCGACAACGGCACCGTTTTGCGGTGATTCCGCTTCAGCGGGTCAGTACTGACCCATTGAAGCGGAATCACCGCGAAACGGTGCTGTTGTCGGCCTCCACCACCCCCTCCCTGGCTGTAATGTAACCTGGCAAAAAGGTACATTAAAAAGTACAGAGCATCGAATGGTGAGTGCCTCCTTTTTCTCATCTTTAAAGCAGTATAATAATGGACTTACAGGATTGTGCAACACCTAGCCCTAAATAGAGTCCTATGTGCGCAGGTTCCAGAGGTCTGGAGTGTGTATAAGGTCAAGAGTCGGTAGTGCCCGGATATATCCTTGGACTTTATTTAAGAGACATACTGTGGTCACCACCTGCAGAACTACTCCTTTATAGGGAGTGTCTTGCTAATTTCTGCCTGTTGCCTATTCCATTTGAACAATAGCAGGAGAAATTGATTAACAATCAGTGTTGCTTCATAACTGGACAGGTTGACCACGGCACACAACACGCACCACCACAGCGCGCACCACCACAGCGCGCACCACCACAGCACGCACCACCACAGCACGCATCACCACAGCACGCATCACCACAGGACGCATCACCACGGCACGCACCACCACGGCACGCACCACCACGGCACGCACCACCACGGCACACACCACCACGGCGCGCACCACCACAGCACGCACCACCACAGCACGCACCACCACAGCACGCATCACCACAGCACACAGCACGCACCACCACAGCACGCATCACCACAGCACGCATCACCACAGCACGCATCACCACGGCACGCATCACCACGGCACGCACCACCACAGCACGCACCACCACGGCACGCACCACCACGGCACGCACCACCACGGCACGCACCACCACGGCACGCATCACCATAGCACGCATCACCACGGCACACATCACCACAGCACACATCACCACAGCACACAGCACGCATCACCACAGCAGCCTTCTCCCCGTTTTACCTCGCCTTATCACATCTCCACGTAACCTTCTCTATGCCATTAATCAATATATAAGGCGGGTAGCTCAGGGGATGCCAGAACAACATAGGAACTATCGTGACTGACCTCGGTTCCCGGGAAACATTTAGACAGCTCGGCCTGTCAGCACATCCCCCGGTCCTCATCCCCCGGCTGCACAGCAGAGGCGGCGGCGGTGGTGCTGTGCCGGGCTCAGCCAGCTCGGCCTGTCAGCACATCCCCCGGTCCTCATCCCCCGGCTGCACAGCAGAGGCGGCGGCGGTGGTGCTGTGCCGGGCTCAGCCAGCTCGGCCTGTCAGCACATCCCCCGGTCCTCATCCCCCGGCTGCACAGCAGAGGCGGCGGCGGTGGTGCTGTGCCGGGCTCAGCCAGCTCGGCCTGTCAGCACATCCCCCGGTCCTCATCCCCCGGCTTCACAGCAGAGGCGGCGGCGGTGGTGCTGTGCCGGGCTCAGCCAGCTCGGCCTGTCAGCACATCCCCCGGTCCTCATCCCCCGGCTGCACAGCAGAGGCGGCGGCGGTGGTGCTGTGCCGGGCTCAGCCAGCTCTGCCTGTCAGCACATCCCCCGGTCCTCTCATTCCCCGGCTGCACAGCAGAGGCGGCGGCGGTGGTGCTGTGCCGGGCTCAGCCAGCTCGGCCTGTCAGCACATCCCCGGTCCTCATCCCCCGGCTTCACAGCAGAGGCGGCGGCGGTGGTGCTGTGCCGGGCTCAGCCAGCTCGGCCTGTCAGCACATCCCCCGGTCCTCATCCCCCGGCTGCACAGCAGAGGCGGCGGCGGTGGTGCTGTGCCGGGCTCAGCCAGCTCTGCCTGTCAGCACATCCCCCGGTCCTCATCCCTCGGCTGCACAGCAGGGTCGGCGGAGCCCCCTCCGGTCCTCTTCCCGCGGCCGCTGCAAGGGCGGCGGCGGGCGGTGCTGGGAACGTGTCAGCACCCCCCCTTTCCCACGGGGGCTCATCAGCAGCAGGGGCTCAGCCGACCCCAAACCAAGTCCTCACCCTCGGCAGCGTTACCATCAGCAGGTAATCCCGAGTGTGACTCGGGGTTACCGCTTCTGAAAGTCAACCCCGAGTTACACTCGGGATTACCGCTAGGCGTCCGGAGCGCTGTTTAGAAGATCCGGCCGGCTTCTAAACAGCGCTCCGGACGCCATTTTAAATCGAATTTGACGATTGTGGTTAAAACCACAATCGTGGCCACAGCAGGGCGCGAATTAATCGAATTAATTCGATTAATCGCCCAGCCCTATGTAGGCATATAGAAAATTGCGTCCCCCACGGCTACTTCGGTCACCGGACAGCCCCGCAGCACTGGGCCCACCACTGTGCCCTCACCCTCTGTGGATCCTGCAAAACTGCCTCTGACACCCCCGCTCCACCACCACAGCCCCCCTCGGTAAGCCATGGTTGGTCCGGGATGGAAGGGTTATATACCCAGATGGGGGGCTATACACCCAGATAAGGTGTAGATACCAGGATAAGGAGGCTATATACTCAGATGAGGGGCTATATACCCAGATGAGGGGTACGCACCAGGAGAAGGAGACTATATACCCACATGGGGGGTGCTATGTACCAGGATAAGGCTATGTACCCGGATGGAGGGGCTATGTACCCAGAGGGGGTATGTACCAATGTACCAGGATGGGAGATATATACTTATTATAAGACGGACATTGGCATTATAAGATGGACCCCATTTAACATTACAAATTATTTTTTTTCCTGTTTTGCTTCACCAACTTTGGGGTTCGTCTTATAATCCAGTGCATCTTATAAAGCGAAAAATATGGTATTAAATTAATTTCTGTAAGCTTGTTCTATACTGTTTCCCTGTGTCATTATTACATATAACTTAATTTATAGACATCTGTGGTTTGATTTCTTTGCCTGTCTGCATTGGATGGGTTGTTTCCAATATCTGGTGAGAAATTCATGTCACTAGTACCCTTAGAAATATACAGTATATCTCAAAGGTGAATACACCTCTCACATTTTTGTAAATATTTTATTATACCTTTTCATGAGACAACACTGAAAATATGACACTTTGATAAAATGTGAAGTAGTTGTTGCCAAATAGTGCCAAAGTGTCAATATTTTCTGTGTTACCCATTACTTTCAAGTACTGCCTTAACTCTCTTTGGCCTGGAGATCAATAGAGCCTCACAGGTTGCCACTGGAATCCTTAACTCCTTCCATGACAATATCATAGAGCTGGGGGTATGTTAGTGAGCTTGCGCTCCTTCACCTTCTCTTTGAGTATGCCCAACAGATGCTAAACAGGGTTCAGGTCTGGAGATGTGCTTGGCCAGTCAAACACTTTTACCCTCAGTTTTATTAGCAAGGCATCATGTTGGAATACTGCCGTGCAGCCCAGTTTTTTGAGGGAGGGGGTCATGCTCTGCTTCTGTATGTCACAGTATATTTTGGCATTCACCGTTCTCACAGCTGGCAATAGTATGGCAGCCCCAATCTATGACCCTCCACCCTGCTTAGCTGCAAGCAAAAGACATTTGTCTTTGTACTCCTCACCTGGTTGCCGCAACACACGCTTGACACCATCTGAACCAAATAAGTTTATCTTGGTCTCATTAGACCACTGGACATGTCCTGAGTCTGCTTGTCTTCAGCAAACTGTGGGCTTTCTTGTACATCATCTTTAGAAGAAGCTTTCTTCTGGGACAACAGCCATGCAGACCAATTTGATGCAGTGTGCAGCATTTGCTCTGAGTGCTGGCAGGCTGACCCCCCACCCTTTAACCTCTACACAAATGCTGGCAGCACTCATACATCTGTTTTGAAAAGACAACCTCTGGAAATGATGCTGAGAAGGTGCACTAAACGTCTTTGGTTGACCATGGCGGGGCCTATTCTGAGTAGAACCCGTCTTGTTTAACTCTTGTATGGTCTACGCCACTGTGCTGCAGCAAAGTTTCAGGGTGTTTGCAATCTTCTTATAGCCCTAGTCCATTTTTATCTAGAGCAATATTTTTTTCAGATCCTCAGATAATTCTTTTCCATGAGGTGCCATGTCTAATTTCCAGTCTCTAGTATGAGAGAGTGTGTGAGGAATAACACTAATATGACACACCTGAGACCTTGTAACACTAATGAGTTACAGGATATCGGGGAGGAAAAATGGCTAATTGGGCACAATTTATCTATTTTCACTTATGGGGTGTACTCACTATTGTTGCTAGCGGTTTAGACATTAATGACTGTGTGTTGAGTTATTTAGAGGGTACACCAAATATACACAATTATACAAGCTGTACACTGACTACTTTACATGGTATCAAAGTGTCATATCTTTATTGTTGTCGCATGAAAAGATATAAAATATTTACAAAAATGTCAGGGGTGATCTGCCTAATTTCAATGGAACATCCTAACCCCCAGCCTGCTGAGCAAATCATCTCTGTTTATGGAATCTTGTAGTCAATAAGGTGTGCATAGAAATACTGCCAATAGTTTGTAGTTGGTACCTCTTAAAACACACATTATTTTATTGATACAAATTTTTTTTCTAAAACTATACACTGTGCAGCTACAACGTGTTTGGTTGTTCTTCGCGACTTTAATCCTTGATGAACCCATATTTCTTTCCGGCAAGTCTTCATGCCTCTCAATCTGTGAGACGAACCTCTCAACTTTCAGAACTACGAGACACAATTATAGTCTCGTGGTTCTGAAAGTTGAGAGGTTCGTCTCACAGATTGAGAGGCATGAAGACTTTTGAAAATTAGGGTGTCTTAGTTTTTCTTTTTTTTTAACCTGTTTCCTGGTATCAGTCAACCCCTTTAACCCCTTAATGACCAATGACTGCTATACCCATCATGGCTTTGAACTATCACTGCATGTAAACACTCTCTTTGGTCAAAGAAATGCAGAAAATAACATCCTAAATACACCACTAACATGAAGTCGAATATGTCATGAAAAATCATTCTTGGAATCACTAGGATCCGTTGAAGATTTCTAGAGTTATAACCTCATAAAGTGACACTGGTCAGAATTGCAAAATGAGGTTTCAGTCCTTAAAGGGAACCTGTCACCTGGATCTAAGCCCCTACACTATCACTACCTGTCCCTGCACCTTCCTAGCTGCTCCCTATCTATCCCTCTCTGAGCTAAATCCGCCCTATAAAACTGCAGAAAAATAACTTATAACTTACAGCAGTCCCTGAGGCTGGGGACTGAGAAGGCAGCGCCAGGCTCCATTCAGCACTCCTCCATGCAGCAGCACACGCCCCACTGGGCGGCGTTATTCTTTCTTCATCGCCACCTCCTCCATTTGGAATCTCCCACCTGCTTTACACCTATCATGTTGTGGTGATGCGACCTCGATGTGTCCCCTGACTGAGACACAGCATATGGGAGATTGTATCTTCTGCTCGGTAGCAGCACACACAGGGTGAGCTGCTACTGGAGCTAAGTGCTGATTGAAATCACTGACCCCCAGGTGTGCGGGTGAATAGGAGATGATATGTGCTGCCCTGGGCTGTGGGGAGGGGGTGGAGGGTGTCAGGACAGCAGCAGGAGCTGCTGGGATTGTATGAGGTTCTTCTCGGCTGTGCCCCGGTGTAACAGGCCAGACTAACCCCCCCGACCAGAATATACTCGGGGTTAAAGTGGCCTAGGCCAGATTATACCCCTCCGTATACCACAGCAGCTTTAGATCAGGGCTCCAAGCAACACATGGGGGCCCGAGGCAGCAGAAAGTGACCCTACGCAACATACAGGGGCCCCAGGCAGTGCTAGGGCCCCAGGCAGTGCTAGGGGCCCCAGGCAGTGCACGGGGCCCCAGGCAGTGCACAGGGCCCCAGGCAGCACAAAGTGGCCCCAAGCAGCACAAAGAGGCCCCAAGCAACATACAGGGGCCCCAGGCAGTACTAGGGGCCACAAGCTACACACAGGATCCCAGGCTACACACAGGGGCCCCATGCAGCATACAAGGACCCCAGGCAGTGCACGGGGCCCCAGGGAGTGCACGGGGCCCCAGGCAGTGCACGGGGCCCCAGGCAGTGCACAGGCCCCAGGCAGCACAAAGTGGCCCCAGGCAGCACAAAGTGGCCCCAGGCAACATACAGGGGCCCCAGGCAGTACTAGGGGCCCCAGGCTATACACAGGGTCCCAGGCTACATACAGGGGCCCCATGCAGCATATAAGGGCCCCAGGCAGTACAAAGGGGTCCCAGGCAGCGCATGGGGGCCAGAGGCAGCACACAGGGGCCCCAGGCAGCACAAAGTGGCCCCGGGTGGCCCACTGCCTGGGGCCCCTGTATATTGCCTGTGGTCACTTTGTGCTGCCTGGGGCCTCTGTGTGCTGCCTGGGGCCCTTGTATGCTGCATGGAGCCCTTGTGTGTAGCCTGGGATCCTGTGTGTAGCCTGGGGCCCCTGGTACTGCCTGGGGCCCCTGTATGTTGCCTGGGGCCACTTTGTGCTGCCTGGGGCCACTTTGTGCTGCCTGGGGCCCCATGCACTGCCGTGGGGCCCCGTGCACTGCCGTGGGGCCCCGTGCACTGCCGTGGGGCCCCGTGCACTGCCTGGGGCCCCGTGCACTGCCTGGGGTCCTTGTATGCTGCATGGGGCCCCTGTGTGTAGCCTGGGATCCTGTGTGTAGCTTGTGGCCCCTAGTACTGCCTGGGGCCCCTGTATGTTGCTTGGGGCCACTTTGTACTGCCTGGGGCCCTGTGCACTGCCTGGGGCCCCTAGCACTGCCTGGGGCCCTAGCACTGCCTGGGGCCCCTGTATGTTGCGTAGGGCCACTTTCTGCTGCCTGGGGCCACTTTGTGCTGCCTCGGGCCCCCATGTGTTGCTTGGAGCCCTGATCTACAGCTGCTGTGGTATACGGAGGGGTATAATCTGGCCTAGGCCACTTTAACCCCGAGTATATTCTGGTCGGGGGGGTTAGTCTGGCCTGTTACACCGGGGCACAGCCGAGTAGAACCTCATACAATCCCAGCAGCTTCTGCTGCTGTCCTGACACCCTCCACCCCCTCCCCACAGCCCAGGGCAGCACATATCATCTCCTATTCACCCGCACACCTGGGGGTCAGTGATTTCAATCAGCACTTAGCTCCAGTAGCAGCTCACCCTGTGTGTGCGGCTACTGAGCAGAAGATACAATCTCCCATATGCTGTGTCTCAGTCAGGGGACACATCGAGGTCGCATCACCACAACATGATAGGTGTAAAGCACAGATTCCAAATGGAGGAGGCGGCGATGAAGAAAGAATAATGCCGCCCAGTGGGGCGTGTGCTGCTGCATGGAGGAGGGGCTGAATGGAGCCTGGCGCCGCCTTCTCAGTCCCCAGCCTCAGGGACTGCTGTAAGTTATAAGTTATTTTTCTGCAGTTTTATAGGGCGGATTTAGCTCAGAGAGGGATAGATAGGGAGCAGCTAGGAAGGTGCAGGGACAGGTAGTGATAGTGTAGGGACTTAGATCCAGGTGACAGGTTCCCTTTAAGGGGTGAAACCTTAGAAGAACAGTTTGCAAGGATGTTTATTGCAAAAGTGTATATCAGCATGGTACATCATGTCCCCGTCTCTAAGCTGAATTACTGTGAATACTTTCATTAGAAATGAAATTGAAAAAAAAACTGTACATATAATAATAGGAAACATGTGCCGGACGAGACAACCATAATAACTGATTCTTTAAAAAAAAATATTTTTTTTTCTTTTTTTCATAAAATAAGGAAATGAGGATTTCTTAATTTCTACATGGCTAGAAGGGAAACCAGTAAGACATCCTACAGCTGCAAGGAAATAAATTCTCTGGGTCCCAATGGAATGTCTTATTGTTTTATTCACAAAATTAAGGAAAGAGGATGCGGATGTAATCATATCTCTTTAAAGTGGTGTTTCAGCATGTCGTTTTTCAAGAATCGTACTGGAAAAGAGAAACAGTTAAGAGTATTATAAAATGATGGATATTAAGATCCATACAGACAGTTCAAAAAATATATGTATGCACCTTCATTAAACATAACATCTCTCTTTTTACTTAATGATGACATCAGCTTATATTGTTTAATATTAATATATTGCTACATGTCTAAACACTCCATATGGGAAAAGAAGTTATGCTGCCACTTACTCCTTTGTAGTAATGTCCATATCGTTGACCAGATGGTTCAAAAGCATTAGACCAGCCAAGAATTGGCATCTACTGTATATGCGCACACCATGCATTGGTCTTTATGTATGCACCATGTGCACATATGTTACTTTCTATGTACAGAAGCAGGCTAAGGTTAATTCCAAAGATTTTAGCTGTGACTAAACATGTTAAACAACTCCATACCTCTTTTTAATTATAAAAATGAAGATTGAGCTTCACAAAATATGTGAATGAGCCATCTTCATTTATAAATAGTTATACCAATTTCCAGCTGGAAAGAAATCTGAGCTCCTACGCCATTGTACAAGATTCCCTATTTTGAATTAATTTATTGTCAATTTGGCCTTGTGTGATGGCTGGTTTCTATGTCTCTTGTCATATGAGTCAGTTTTGTCTGAAAAAATCTTTATATTTGTTATAATTGTGCCTCTAATAAAGCCATATTCGTCTATATTTGTTAATACGGTTGACCAGAAAACCTTTAGGATGCCCATACACAAGATGTAAGTCATCGGAACATATTGATTTTTGTGGTACGTCACTGTTTTATATTACTGCTTGGATAGGACAGCACTCCATAAGTAGAGCACAAAAATTGGAACCCGGCACTCCCAATATGCAAAGAACATGGTTTTATTAGAACTTCAATCCAAACAAATGTAACGTTTTAGTCATACAATTAAACCTTCCTCAGATTGCTGATAGACATAAGACATCACAAAGCACTCACTGATCAAATATTAACTGAAAAGGCCACTTAATATGGTGGTTATGGTGGTTTCCCAAGGAGCCACCCCAGGGCTAGGTCCTTCCCTGGAGGGATATCTAGCGTGTTCCATGTTTGAGACTCCTAAACGAGGCTCCATGGACTCTGTTTGTATAAAGACATAAGACAGGCAGTGAAGCAGTGAGTAGCAATTTATCTGAGGAAGTTCTAATTATTTGACCGAAACCTTATATTTGTTAGAATTGCAGTTCTAATAAAACCATATTCTTGCATATTTGGAGTGCTGAATTCCTCTTTTTGTGCTCAGTCTATACGGTTTACCAGAAAACCTTTAGGATGCCCATACACATGATGTAAGACATCTGAACTCATTGATTTTTGTGGTACTAGACAACTGTTACTGTCCTGATGCTCCAATGACAAAACATGCCACAGGAAAATTTAGGCATGTTAAATTTTTAAGTGCCCATTTATCTATTGCTTGTGTTGGGCATCAGCTCATTCCTATACCCCATTGAAAACACATGGATGCTCATTTGACCATGATAGATTATGGAGGAGTTGGAGAGCAAAGGGGTGGAATAGATGTCATTTGAACATCTGACAACTAAGGTATACAGGCACCTGTTACTGTAGGTATAGCTCTTTCAATAAATACTTAAAAGGGAAAGCACTTCTAGGCTTAGTCTTGGTATAGTCTTTGCTATGATATATGTGTTCACCAACTGACCTACAAAGTGTGGCATGGTCCATCACATGCTATGTTATGGTCCATTCACAACATTATTGTGAATAATCATCGTGCGATGTAAACAGTTTGACATAAAGGTGTGATCAAAACCAAGACTGAATTTAATCCCATAGCTCCCATTAAAGTAGCACCAAAACTCCCAGAGAAAAATAGGACTGGTGCTGTCATGCATTGCAAGCAATCAATATGCGCCCAGGCGCCCATTGCCCAGGCTCCAAAGCTAAAACAGAGGAGGCATTAATCTGCACAGATGTTACATTTCATTCATACACGCACCATGTTTTTACTGTTAGGGTGCTTTCACATTACGTATTTTTTCCTGTCTGTGGGATCCTACTTTTTGTAGGACCCCACGGACAGGAACGGACACCACAGGGGGTAAACCTATTTCTGTGTCCGGGTCCGTGCTTTTCACGGGTCCGGACACAGAAAGCCCGAGCCTGCAAAGTGAAGCCAAGCACTTTCACTCCCGCAATGTATATATAATATGTGAACAAAAAGTTAAAAATAAAAAAAATCCATGCTCACCTGTCTGACTGTGTCCCGCTCTGTCTCGCTCGCTCCTAGGACTGAAGGACCTGGGGTTGCCTGACAACCCGATCAGCTGAGCGGTTACCTGTTTTTGATTGATATAATTGTTTTTTATTTTCATTGGAGTCATAAAAAACAAATGTGACTCAAGACGTATCCACTAATTCCCGGTCAAACGTCTGGGTACTTTTGCAGTGTACTGGTGGTATGCAGTGATGGAAACCATCAATCAAAATCATCCTCTGTGAAAGGAAGTTATTTTGTGATAAATTAGGAAAGGTTTAGTTAAAGTAGAAGCATATAGAAAGCTTGTGCTTCCTGGCTCAAACCAAGAGGAAGGTAAACAGTCTCACTTTATGGAGACTCTGACCTTTCTCTAATTGCATTTAGATAACAGCTTGTTTGTCTTTAAAGGCCTCAGAACTGTGTCTCTACAAAAGAAATGGGCGTAATCACTTTTTTCTACAAAAATTACAAGATCTCTAAATATTTAATGTAGAAACATATTTATGTGATAAACTATGTAATAGCTTTTTGAAGCAAGATACATTCATATCCACGACTCCTGCTTGCACCTCACTTATATTGTGAATACTGTTGCTGGGTTCCGCAACTCCATCAAATCCTTAATAACTTGCACATTTTCCCATTATGTAAGCATGAAGCTACACTACTCACAAAAAGTTAGAGATATTTGGCTTTCGGGTGAAATTTATGCGAAATGTAAAAAGTTCACACTACAGTGATATTTTATCATCAAAGTAGGGCATTTAAGTTAAAGCTTGCAATAGTGATTTCCTCATCTCAAATAATTTATTGAAACAAAAGTGGGCATACCACAACAAAAATAGAAAAAATGTTAGTAATCTCAATATCTTGTCATGTGGCCTTGAGTATCAATAACAGTTTGACAACAACATCCCATGCTGTTCACAAGTGAAGTTATTGTTTGCTGAGGCATGACATCCCACTCTTCTTGAAGGGCGGCCCTCAGGTTATTGATGTTCTGGGGTACAGAGTTACAAGCCTCTAACAGGGGATCCATGTGTTTCCCCATAGATTTTCTAAGGGGATCAGGTCTGGAGAAAGTGTAGGCCACTGAATTTCAGTTAACCTAGTCTCCAGCGCTCATTCCCTTAATGATGGGACCTTGATTAGCTGGAGTATTCCAATAAGATTACATTAGGCCTGTGTTCATGCAGAGGCACAATGACTGGATTATGATGTTATTCAAATCATAGGGGCTTGTCCCTGTACCATTCACAAAGTGTAGGGCAGTCCTGTAATGACTAGACAACACCTGCCCAC
Organism: Allobates femoralis; assembly: GCA_033576535.1. Lineage (NCBI taxonomy): Eukaryota > Metazoa > Chordata > Amphibia > Anura > Aromobatidae > Allobates > Allobates femoralis. Next base: position 504,535,919 of record JARQOC010000003.1, read on the forward strand.
ACTGTAACACCACCACCAACAAAGGCTCATCTGGTGACAACAGTGGATGATGCCTAGTGCTCTCCCTTATGTCACTAACATCATTGGCGGCCATTATTTCTGCTCAGTTTGAATAAGCTTTCATCAGTGAACAATACAGGCCTGCTAGTCCCTCGTCCAGCATAAATGCTCCCTGGTCCATGCAAGATGACCACACCTATGCCTGGGCGTGTAGTCGGGTACTATTGCAGGTCATCTTGAACGCAGACCACTCTGATGTAAACTGTTTCGATTGGTCTGTCGTGACACTTGGGTGCCTCTCACCTCCCTTAAATGTGTCTTGAATGTGGCATTCATCATCAGGTTCCATAAGGAATTGTTCACAATGAAACGGTAATCAATGTGGGATGTGGCAATGGCAAGGTACTGTTGATCTGTTATTTAGATGATGTCTTTGTCTCATGATGTCAAAATGTGGACAGCATGAAGAGGAGGACTGTTAAAATACAAATTCTAATTGAAGCGAAACATTTAATGAGTGATTCATGGATCAACCACCTGTTGTGAATTTTGCCATTAAGATCTTTGTTAGAAAAGAGAAAGTTGTGCAAAAAGTACTGACATATTGAATGGTTGGAAATGTGCATTCAAAAGTGTAGAGAAGGTCACTTTAAGTTCACTTGAAAATGTTATAGTGCATTTTAGTATTATTCAGAAATGCCAAAAGCTAAATATCCACAACTCTTTTGAGAAGTGTGTGTATATATATTGTGAGGCACCGCCGGCATGATCCGCATGGCCGGGGTACATCACATGTAGGATCAGAGGATGATCCTGTGCACACTGGCCGGTTTTTCCTGTGATGATAATACTGTGTGAACCAACCTGAACACAATGAGGTTTCATGAGCCTAATGAGCGGCAGTGAGAGTGGGATGAGATCGAAGAGTCCATGAGGAATAGGATGTAATGAGTGAGTGCTGACAACCCGGAACACAGGGAGTTAACCTGAGCTGTGTGACAGGCTGATTAACAGCAGCTAAGCGGGTGTGTCCATGTGGGAATGGCTGGCACGATAAGAGCCGGCCACCTGAGTGATTGTGAGATAGATTCTGGAGGCTGAGTTTCATTCTGGAAGCTGAGATTGATGCAGATGGAAGCTGAGACCAGCCAAGTGCAGAGCAGTCTGGAGGCTCTGAGTACATGATGGGAGCATGCTAGCTCCATGCCGGTGCCGAGGTCCGTGGTCGTGTCCGCACCTGGAAGGGGAAGCCGTGGTTGACCCGTGGACGCTAGACCGGACGTGGTTCGCCTCACGTCCGGGAAGGAGCCTGTGGCGATGCCTGGCGGAACCTGTGACACAGGTAGTGAGACCCGGATCCGTGCCCGGTAAGAAAGCAGTTCCCGAGCGATAGTGTGAACTGTGCACCTTGGGTGCGTAAATCATGTTAGGCGAGTATAGACCGCCCTTGGGACCGACTCAGTGGAGTCCGTTAAAGGTCCTGATGAACCGGAATGTATGTAGCCCGTGGAGGCAATTGTATGTAGTGTGCCAGGCGGGCATAGACCGCCTTTGGGTCCGAGTCAGAGTACTCAGTTAAGGGACCCGATGAACTATGTGTATGAGGGCTTAAGTAATGGCCCTGAATGAGAGATGATGGCCTATATGTAAGACCCATGTATAATGATGTGGGGAGAGAGTGACCCAGCGAGTATGGATGATGTTGGAGGCGTTCCGTCCTTGGGACGAGAGGGAGGCTTGCCCTGCTGCTTGCAGAGGGTACCCGTCCCTCAACCACGACCTCTAATGGTGTGGGTGTGCCTGTGGTGCCAGACACAGGGGTAATAGGGCTCCTAGTAGGTAACGGATGTAGAGGTTCCCGTGCACTATGGTTTGCCAGTCCCTGTAATGGGCCATGGAGGGGCCACAGTCCATGGATGTGGGCTGTGAGCAGGTGTGTGATCCATGGACGTTTGAATGATGGATCACATACGTGTGTAAGGACCCGGTCAGGCAGGATTCCTGACTACGGGTGAATGTTGAGTCATCATGCTGGGTGACTAAAGCCAGGCGGCAGGTACCGCCATTGGGACCCACAGGGCCCGTTGAGGCGTATGTAACGAAGGTCAGAAGTAGGGGTTAAAAGGGCTCCTAGAGTGGGGACACCATGGTTGAACCATGTGGACTCTGACCGGGATGTAGGCGGAGATACGTCCTGGAAGGAGCCCCTTGGGGATACATGATATACCCGGTACTCAGGTTGCTCAATCCCTGTTATGAACCCGGAAGGGTCATCATCGTACTGTAACTTATGTATAGTGTAAGTAGGCCGTAGCCACCATGGGAGCTGTTAGTAGAGCTCCAATGGGGACAGAGATGGTTACAGGTCCCGGGTTACTATAAAAACGTTATGTGCAATATAAGTGTTATGTGATGTTAAATGTAAATGTATGGTGTATTTATGTAAAGTGTTGTTAATCAATGTGATATGTGTCAAACATGCTACCCGGGTTATGTGATTAATATGTGAAAATAAACGGGTAGACATTGGTTAACCTTATAAACACGTGTTCTTGTCGTTTTGCAAGCGGGTTCCCCGGTTGCTACCTCACAATATATATATATGCTCATAGGGCATTATTGAGTGATGGGCATATCTTGGAAGAATCATAACAGCTCTATTTGTTCTAGTTAATACACTTTCTCCTATGGCAGATTGTGTTTGTCTACAGGGTATGTACCGCAATCAAAATTAGAATGAAAAAAATTCCTAACATCCAGCATTTCTGTGAATCTTGGTTGTTATTTATATGGAATCAGGAAATCCTCTTTAATTGACTCCACATAAACATTTGGGGTAGAAATCAAGTGGTACTCCCTTCACGTATGTCACTCAGGCTTTGCCAATGATTTTTTAAGTTATTGCCATATACATTTTTGCGATGATTTTTGTAGTTCTATTAAGATGAATATTAAAAACTAATTGTAAAATCAAAAAGAAAAAGTCATATTAGTGCATCATGGGTGATGTCTTGATTAGTTGACACTGAATTGGTGTATTCTGTAACTAAACTGGGTAAAGGATCCAAACAAATGTAAGACTCACGCCAACATTTCAGTAAAACAAAACATTAGAATTATAGGGGATCAGTCCCTAGAACTACCAGATCCAGCTAATGTCACCAGTGTCAGGTTCATTATTCACTGATGATAGAGCTTATTAGACTATTTCTAGACTCCCTCTGTCCCTTAAAAATAAAAAGATGGTGATTCATTGATATAATTTAGTTTCACCTCCTCGTTCCCACATCTAGCATTGTGATCCTCCCTCTCAGCAACTCTCTCTTCCCTCCTTCCTTTGCTAACAGTGCAGTGTTAGGTTTCCCCTAAAGGTCTGTTAAGTTGATAAAATCACCATGGAGGGAGAGCACTACTGCAGGTCTGCCTTATCTAGACTCCATTTCTTTCTGTAAAGCAGATACCCTGCTGAGCTGTGACAGTTTCTGTGTTGTAGTTCACCTCTTGTGATGCTGCACACAGAGAGCAGAGAGGAGAATACAGTCCCCCACTGATCTCTTGTACTGTGATGTGACATGCATATTCATGCATGGGAAGTGGACAGCAGAGAACTAAGTGGATTATTCACTGTGATTGACATATGGAATGATTCTCTTTATTTGAAGTGTACAGAAGATAGGAGGGGAATATACATAAAAGAAATACATAAATAGAAAGAGTTTAGAGGGAGGAATTAGAAAATGATAGCAGTTACATGTGGATTTTTGACCGACAGTTTTTCTTTAATGCTTGTACCTGGGTTGCAGGGACTACTTGGTTATTTTAATAGATGTATGGGTGTTATCTCCCCTGTATGTTTAACCTTGGTGAATAAAGCCCCAGTCACACATAACGATTTCGCTAGCGAGATCGTTGTAACTGTGACGTTACAACGATCTCTCCAGCGATGTCGTGCTGTGTGACACTTTGCAGCGATCAGGCCCCTGCTGTGAGGTCGCTGATCGCTGCAAAGTGCTGCGGGTCATTTTTTGATCGTTGGTTTCCCGCTGGTCAGCACGCATCGCTGCGTGTGACCACGAGAAACCAGCGATCTGTGACCTCACAGGGCTGGTTACTATGGTACACACCGGGTATCTAGGCAGCGCGCGCTGCCTAGATACCCGGCATTTACCATGGTTACCAGCGTTCTCCCTGCTTAGCACTGCCTGTAAGCAGGGAGAACACAGGTAACTATGATAAACAGCGGGTATCCAAGCAGCGTGCGCTGCCCGGATACCGCGCTGTTTATCATAGTTACCAGCGTTCTCCCTGCTCTGCCAAGACAGCGCTAAGCAGGGAGCGATGTGGGAGGTGGCTCCCAGGGCCTGATCGCTGGGGAGATCTGCCTGTTTGACAGCTCCCCAGCGATCAGGTAACGACACTCCAGCGATCCCGGCAGGTCGTTATCGCTGTCGGGATCGTTGGAGCGATCGTTATGTGTGACTGCACCCTTAGGGTAATAAATATATAACCTAATTTTATTGCTATAGGCAAAAGATAGTGTTAGGAATCCTCCATATTTAGTGGTTGTGACATACTAAGGGATTGGTGATAGCTCCTAAAAACACATTAGAAGAGGTGCTAATGCCCATGTTTTACAGAGATTTGTGCAATAAACCCATTGAATATAACCTGCTGTAACTTGAGTGGATAGTGATTGCTGCACATTCTTATGTACAGTGCTGTTCAAATTAATTGGGACAAAGCATTATGTAAGTACAATCGTAAGTTGGGGTTACCAGTCAGTGATTCAGACCAGTTTTAACAGCTTTGAACAGGTGTGAATGTACAACCTTGAGTAACAAAATGTGGTTGACTGGTTTTAGTCAGAAAATAACAGCTAGCTGCCCCCTCAGCTTCAGTTGAGAGCTTGTTTCTGTGAGGAGTGGTTTAGTGTACTTCTGTGTGACTATGCCTAAAAAATGGATGTTACTCCACAGAAGAGGACTAGAATTATTACTCTTAATAAACATACAAGTCTGACTGTAAGAGAAATCGCTTCCACTGTTGGTATTGGAAAATCTACCGTTTCAAGAATAATTCGCACACACAATGAAACTGGATCGTTTTCTCCAAAACAAAAGGGAAATGTGGAAGAAAAAGGAAAACGACACCAAGAACTGATAAAACACTTATCAGAAATAGTAAAACTAATGCAAGAAAAACAAGTAAAGACTTGCTTTTCCCAATTAATTTGCACAGCACTGTACATAGATTATTCTGATGTTATTAGGCTATGTACCATAATATGGTTTTCAGTCTGGCTCCGCTTAATGTGTCCCTCTTTGAGGAAAGCCCTAAATTTTTGATTAACAAATTTTAAACAACAAAGTAAAAAATCTTGGAGCAACAATTAATCAAGGTAAATGAAACTGTCTGCTTCTTATTTATGGAGGATGTTGCCTCCCACCTCCCATCTCTGACCATTGTATGTCATGCTTCACCACACCTAGTTTATTTACTGCATATCCAGCCTCCTATTTGTGTTTACATTCAGAATTTGTGTCATTAATAATAATATTTTTATTTATATATCGCCAACATATTCCGCAGCGCTTCACAATTCAAAGTTCACATTTAAACAATCATAAGAAACAATTAGAAAATACAACACAATGCCAAAAACAATACAATACAAAGCATAATATAACACAATAATTAGAGCAAAAAATGGTAACCTTGCTCATAAGAGCTTACAATCTAACAATGAGGTGGGGGTGACAAGGTATGGGTGCTTATTTACAATGATCAAATTGCAGGGAAGAAAAGGTGTATCACAGTCCGCGCTGCCAAATCCACTCACTCCAAAGGAACACACGGGTAGATGAAACTTCAAAAATAACTCCTTTATTACCTCTGACGCGTTTCGGTGCCCTCCTGGCACCTTCCTCAGCCGAGTGGGTAGGAGGTGTGCGGAGCAGAGCCGAGTGGGTAGGAGGTGTGCGGAGCGTAGCCGAGTGGGTAGGAGGTGTGCGAAGCAGAGCCGAGTGGGTAGGAGGTGTGTGGAGCAGAGCCGAGTGGGTAGGAGGTGTGCGGAGCAGAGCCGAGTGGGTAGGAGGTGTGCGGAGCAGAGCCGAGTGGGTAGGAGGTGTGCGGAGCAGAGCCGAGTGGGTAGGAGGTGTGCGGAGCAGAGCCGAGTGGGTAGGAGGTGTGCGGAGCAGAGCCGCGTGGGTAGGAGGTGTGCGGAGCAGAGCCGCGTGCGTACGAGGTATGTGTACCAGTGGTAGCCCCCACGGATTCCGCTCCCGCTCCTATAGTCCCAGCCGCCTTGGCCAGCAGCATTCTTCTCCAGAGTCTCTTCTGCCGCTGTCTGCATTCTGCAGCTCAGCATGGAGGGGCACCATGTTGTCATCACTGTGCTGATATGTGCAGAGTGACCGGAGGAGGCCAGAGCAGCGAGAAGAAGAGAGATCCGAACGGCCAGACACTCCGCTTGGCTGCGGTGCCACCCATAATGCAGTGTGGCTCCATTGAGCTGCTTGCAGTATTTGTGCGCTTCAGGATGCTCGTGTATATACCAAGCATCCTCAGACGCACAAAAATGCAACATTTTGCATTTGAAGGGTATTTTTAAAAAGCGCAAGTGAATGCAAACGCATTTTAGCCCGCTCCTAACAACGTGTAATATACTCAGTCAGAAACAGCTCTTGCTGGTTTCGGCAGTCACTGTTCCTGTAAGGCTGCCTTCACATAGGCGTTTTTTTAAAATGTGGCAGTTGCGGTAAAAAAATCCGCATCTGCCGCATTTTCCGCCTAGCGGCTGCACTTGCTGCACATTTGCGGTAAGCCCCATGCATTGTCTATGGGGCTTGCGGTAAGTGTGCGGCAATATATATTATAGTCCATGATATGTACTAAAGGGGGCCCACTGAGACTTTTTCACCCGGGGCCCACAGAAACCTGGAGCCGGCCCTGAGATGGGGAACAGATAGGAGCAGAATAAGGCTGGCTTCACACTGCGGTCAGGTCAGGTCAGGTTTTGTGTTTCAAAACCAGGAGAGGAACTTGCAGAGAAAAGTATAATTGAAAGATTGACACCTGTTCTGGGTTTTGGAGACATTCCTGTTTTGGCACACAAAACCTGACCTGATCAGACCTGACCTCACCGCAGGTTGAAGCCAGCCTAAGTGGCCACAACCCATTATTTGTGATCCACTTGACATTACTAGCCTGATGAAGAGATCTGATGGTGGATTTACACACACCAATCATTGTATCCAATATCTGAACAGATCTCTGGTTGCAGTGAAATCATGGATACATTGCTCCATTTTGTGGCTGTGTACAACATGGAGCAATCTGACCTGACTGATTCATGTGCAAGCCAGAGATTGGTCAACATTTTTTTGATACATAATTACTAGTGTGAAAACCATTAGAGTGTTGAAAGCTTGCTTTGCTTTTTCTTAACATCTTTTCAGTTTGCCAATAATATAATAATAATAATTATATTTATTCATTTATATAGCACTATTCATTCCATAGTGCTTTACATACACATTTGCAACACTGTCCCCATTGGGGCTCACAATCTAAAGGTAAAACCACTGAGGACCAATATTTTAAATTGTTTAGAAAAATATTAGAATTTGAGGATTCTAATATTTTTCTATACAATAAAGTAAATTTTTTTTTAATATTGGTGAATCTTTCTTTTGTGAGAGAGATGTATGGGTGTTATCCTGAATGTTTAACCTGGTGAATAAGGGTCAATACTTTCTAGAATATAACCTTAACAACTGTCTGTTGTGAGAAAAAGACATGTCAGCATGAGCCGTTTGTTAGTCATCCGCCATGAGTACTGTTCAACTTCAGAGTAATTTAACATGGAGTAGTGCTGCTGCAGTGTACTTATACATTGAAGCCGAGACTGTGAGGCTGGTGGTGATTGTGCAGTGCTTGAATTACGTAACAACCTCACATGAACCCTAGGAAAATCCGCTCCAGCACTGCTGAAATGGCTTGGAAATGGGAGGATGGTATTCGCTTTTTTATTTTAATGGGGGCAAACATAGGTAATAAGAACGTGGTCCCATTCCAAAACTTTAACTTATTTTTGTTTTACCATTCTTTTGTAGAACGACTTGTATGCTTTGGGCCGTTGTCTTGTTGCATGACCCATGTTCTCTTGAGAACTCATAGGCGGCCGTCACACGGTTCAATTTCCTGCACGATATCGCTTAAGCGATCTGCTTTTTGATCGCTTAAGCGATATCGTTTGTGTATCGCTGCGTGCGAATCAAGCGATTTTACAATGTAAAATCGCTTGATCGTGACATCGCAGATATGAGAGCGGACCTCATATCAAGCAATAAACGCTTGAACAATCTGCTTCATCGTGGTGTGTGACACCACGATGAACGATCTCCCAGCGGCAGAGCCTATGCTGGGAGATGGTATCTATGGTAAACGTCGGTTACTAAAGCGCCGCGCGGCGCCTAGTAACCCGATGTGTACCATAGTTACCAGCGATTTCGCTGCTCCACATCGCTGGTGAGTCTGTCTGTGTGACACTCACCACGATGTGAGCGATATTGTTAGCGATCGCGTGTGCACGTGATCGCTTACAATATCGCTCATGATATAGATACGTGTGACGGCCGCCATAGACAGATGTCTTGACATTTTCTTTGGAATGTGCTTTTATAATTCAGAATTCATTGTTACATTAATAATAGCAAGACTTCCTAGTTCAGATGTGGCATTATAGGCCCAAACCATAATACTACCACCTTAGCATTTCTCATTAAACCAAAAAGTTCTATTTTGGTGTCATCCATCCACAAGATATTGTTCCAGTAGTTTTGAGTCTTTTCCAGGTGATCTTCAGCAAACCTGCAGAAAGGCAGCTGTGTTCTTTTTAGAGTGCTTTCTCCTTGAAGCCTGCCAGACATACCACACAATGTTGTCAATGTCTTTCTGATGGTGGACTTATAAACTTTTTTTTTTAATTTAACTGTTTATTTAAGAATTTTATCAATGCAGTGAGTGCATAATCGGCACAAAACAAGCATTTAAGAGATTGTTATTGCACCAGTTTTATCAGTAGACAGAATATATGTCTAAACAAGAACACTCTTATACAAGGACAATAGCTCTTATACTGTCATGTCCAGTACATTTTCAATAATCAAACAACGGAAAGGGGGGAAAAAAGAGCAAGGGTGTGTAAAAAACAGGGCAGGAATGAGGAAAGAAGAGTAAAAAAAAATGGAGGGGGCAGGTTTTTCTATATATAATCTATATAATCTGTCTAATGTGGGGACAAAGACCTTGATTCTAGCTATTTATAAACTTGCTGATCTGCTTGTAGTTTTGATAGAATCCCTGCTTTCTCTGTTGTAGATGTATCAGTGGTCAGACTGTTGAGCTATGTATAACCCTATTAACACCCTGGATGGTCAGCATTCAGTGTACATTGTCAGCAAGCTGCCAATTTGTGGTAGAGGAGGGCATACAGAGGTTTGCTAACTGGCCAGCATGTGAAACCTAGCACACAGTTTAATAAGCAATATATGCCTGGAATCAGGGCCTTCATAACTACATTATGCTGTTCAACTTAACTTAAAAAAAAAAAAAAAACTGCTGACAGATTCCCTTAAATTATAACAGGTTGTCCACTTATACCCGATTGCCATCCCATTGATTTAAAACACCAGACTCCAATTTCACCTTTTGATTTATCCGCTTAACGTAGGCCACGTGCACACATTGAGTATTTTGTGTTTTTTTTACCCCCAGTATTATAAAGCCAAAACCAGGATTGGTTGATAAATACAGGAATGGTGACGGGTTTCTATTATACTTTTCTCTGATTGTTCCACTTCTGATTTTGGCTATAAATACTAGGTAAAAAAAAAACCTCACCATTACTCATCATGTGCCCGTGGCCTAAAGGTGCTCATACTTGTGCCACTTATAGATGTATGTGTGGCACCTCAGGAGTCCAGTTGCCACAGTGGCATTGCCTTCCTCACAGGGGGTGATGTCATGCTTGGAAGCAAGAAGGGGTCCCCACGCTAGGTAACAGCAGCATCCAACATCTGTCCTACTCCAGGCCTGACGGGGGAGCTCTAAACCCGGTTTCAGGGGAGCTTCCCTATAAATTCTGGCGGGAGGCGGGGTTATTGAGTTCAGTTCAGGAGAGAGAACAGCAGAGATGTCCTGGGGACTGGAGCCACCAAGAGGCTCATCCCAGGGCGTGGAGAGCTAGTACAAGAGAAGAGGAGAGAGAAGTCGAGGAAAGCCTGGGAATGGAGCTGTGACCAAGCACACCCCAGAATGGAGCGCTAGAAACAGGACGCCGGAGTCCTTGGTTGCCCGGGTACTTAAGACCCAGCAACTAAATCCATAGGGCAGGAGACTACACGTCTCCTGGCCACCCCAAACACCTGCGGGACAGCAGCATGCTAGAGCCCTGTTCCACCAATAGACGAGGGGCACCTGTGAAAGGCTCAAGCTGCCTGTCAAACCGGTGAGAATCCAGCAAGCAGGAAGAAGGTTGCAGCATAGCTTTAGGCAGCAGGGACCAAATAGGACAGCGCAGAAGGAAGGCCTCCAAACCCACCTGGCATGGTGGATGCCCAATTGCTTCAAGTCCGCCCAGATCTCCATTACCTCCTGTTACCAGTGGCGTGGTCTGAACCATCAACTACCAAGTAAAAGGTAAATGAAACCACTATCCCTGTGTCATCCAGTCGTTGTCCACACCCTCAGTCCTGCACTCCAACGTTCACTACCCCCTTCATAAACTGTACCAGTCGAGCCGTAGGGAGCCGTACCATCTTTGCTGCGTCACCAACTGCCCCAGTTGTCCGGAGCCCGCAGCGTTGACCATCCCTTGCCGAATACCACGGGTGGTGTCACGACTCAAACCCATATAAATTATCCCCCATTTTATGACACAGCCAGGGTCATGGAGTCAGGTCACAGCCCCGTGACCTCCCCAAAGAACTGTCCGACCCGGTTCCAGTACCCCACAGCCCTGGCGGGGCGTGTCATATGATATTGGGTAATTTCCGCATTTAAATAATGTCAAAGTCTAATTTGCTTGATTTGCTTCTATTTACATACTTTTGGGACTTGATGTAGATTAGGTCAAATTTTCTCAACTATATGGTAAATTCTAAAGGGTTCACAAACTTAAAAGCACCGTTATATTGCACACATATGTAGAGATATTATACTTGGTGAACTTGGTACTTGCATAAGGTGGTATTGGGAACTGTTATTACGCTCAAAGTGCTGTTGTGAAATCAATTTAGGGGTGGAGAGTTTGATATGTGAATAATATGTAGCAGTGTGTAGCTGAGCTTAGAAAATGCTAGGTTTTACAAGGATAAGCATATTATTTGATGGATTTGCAAAATAAGTACACCTTCAGTAGGGTTGTATTGTCAGATCCGACAACAAAACCTCTTTAACTCATCTGCATTTCAGATGAAAAACAATATTGGAGTACTTCAAATGTGACATATTGGTGTTTAGATATGTGTGCTTAAAAGTGTGTATTTCCTTGAAATGGGTATCATCAGGGTTATAAAGTACTATATTACTTTGTAGAGGTAGCCTTTGGGGTTGCAGATCATGGTGTCAATGCCACATCTGAAGTACAATGTGTTAATGTAGAAGGTTTGCTTCTGTTGTCACAGAGAGCAAATAAACAAGAGCGGCAGGGAGTCGGTAGGCAAGTTGGTGCTATTTATTATTTTCACAGAACACTCAAATCATACCTAAAAGAAAATAAATGGGTGGAAAATCCCTTTGTATGCATTTTATTTTTACCAAATGCTTCCTTTAAAAGGGACTCTGTCAGGTCATTTTTCAGTTTTATACTAATAGTACCCTTGAATATGCTCGGGTAGACCATTCAGAATATCTAAAAATCATTAATGTACCCTGTGTAGTTCTCTTGCTATAAGCAGTTTCACACCCTGCAGGCAGCTGGAAAAGTAATTGACATGACTCCTGAGGAGTCTGAGAGTCTCAGTTTGTAATGGTTATTTAAATATCTACGCTTATCCAAGCTGGTATTCTGTCCTTCCCCTTTGTGAGTGAAGTTATACTGAATCGCTCAGGCTTCTGCAGGCTGCTGGGTAACATCACTACAGTCGGTGCTATCTGTAAAAGATTTATGTTTTCATGAACATTGGTTTTCCTGCATACATGTTATGTGTTTATCTGCTGAGCACATAGATCAAATGTTCATATAAACACAAAGAAATATCTCAGAGCACACACTACACACATGCCTCAGATACACACCATGAAGGTGTCAGATGTGCATCTGCTAAAATAACACTCCTCCTCCCCCCTTCTTTTCTCCGCTGTCTGCAATGAGTCCCTGCACCTAGGGAGCCAACCAAACACAGTATACAGATCAGAGATAGGCTAGGCAGTTTAGTGATGCATGAAATTCCTTGGGGCGTGAACAGTACTGTGATTGACAGATGGAATGAATCTTTTATTTTGAAGTTTACACAGGATAGGAGGAAAGCATAAATAATAGAAATACATGAATAGAGAGAGCTTAGAGAACTGAATTAGAAAATGATATCAGTTACATATGGATTTCAGACCTGACAGATTCCCTTTAATAAAATCAGACGCATATGCAGGTACAATATAGATTTATACGGTTCTACAGTTGTGTACAACCTCCAAGCAATAAGGCCTCGAATGTGTGGTCACTAACAAGTTTTCAACTCTTTTTTTATCTTAGGGGAAAAGAAGCAAAAGTACAAAGAACTTAGAAAGCGAGAAGAAAGCATGGACAGTAAGTGATAGTTTGTCATACTGAGGTCTTACATGTTCAGGTTTACACAGTCTATTGCCTTTGCAGTTCCGTACAGTATTTTTCCAGGCTTTCTTTTATTGTCTTTTTCTATTATACATGATTTATTAGATTTCAAAATAGGAAGCGTACTTTAGAAAATAAAAGTGTTATGTCAAAATGTGTCTTGCACACAATCTGCTTGTTTACCTATACGTCTTCCGTTGAGAATTGAGATTCCTTTTAAAGGAAGAAATAATTTGCCAGGAAATATACCGTAAGTTTCTTTGTTTCCTGCTATTTTTGCATCCACCAGCCACTTTTCCTATGCGCCTTAAAATAAATAAAATGGAGAGACAATATTGTGCTGAAAACTATAAAACTTCCACCCAGGGTTAATATTCTTTTATAGAATTAATTAGTCTATCATTTCAAAATTTACCAATTTTAAACTGTATTTTTAAATCATTTCATTCCAAATAACATTACTGTTCCATAGAGCCATTCTCAAGACTCCAGAAATCTCATGTCAGTCGATATGTACTATAAATGATGTCCACAATGATTTCCCCAGAGGAAACAGTTGATATCATGGACTCCAAGCAATGAGATCCACCACAATGTCTCAAAGTCACATGCAATCGCTACTTTATCCTTACTTTAAAAAAGTTCCCATGGTGGTCCTAACACACACAAAAGAAAGCTCAAACTCAATTAACGGATGCCTTCCACTATTCTGTACTTTGGTAGGTTTCCCCAACTGATCTCCTGGCTTACACCTTTGGTTGCAGGATGTCGGGTGGCTGCTACACCCAGTCAGTAATCACGATTACTGCAGCAGTCACATTCGACTTGAACAGTCTTGTAGCTCTGTTTTCCACCTGAAACGGAACATGACCACTGCAATATGTTGATTGGCTTACAGAACACATTTGATGTGATTTTGAGTATTACTAAACAATGAGTATTGCTTTTCAAGTCTCTTATTAAGTAACTAGTGAAGTGCCCAGGTAAGACATGTTGTATGTTGCATTAAGGCTCCATACGTTGTCTGGTGGTGAGCGGTATACCTGTTATAGGATACATTTAAAACTTTTCTTACCACACAGTCAAAACTGCATCAAAATCACAAACTGTTTTATTGTGAATTGCTACAGTTTTCACCAATATAGGTTTACAGATGAGACGTCTTATATTCTTCATTGAAACTCGCAATCTGAGGCCCCATTCAGACATCTGATAATTTCTCGCATGTGAAAACTAGTGTTCATCCATGTTTTCGATACAAGTTGCATCGGTGTTTAGTCAACCATCAGTTACATCAGTAATTTTCACTGATAATTTTTTATTTTTATAAACTTAAAAGCTTTTCCTATGCATTGCTGTGTTAATCACCTACAGCACACAGATGGCATCACAGACTCATAGATCTGTTTAGATAATTGTGAATCTTGACAAAGATGACTAAAATGGACATATATCCATGATTTCTTGTGTACTAATTTGGTCCACAAAAAAACACAAATGTGCATAGCCCAATAGAGTATGTTGGGTATGTATTCTATCCTTGAAAAACATTGATAGAACATGTATGTTCATCAAGAAAATCTGTATGAGACCTTTCTGAATCCTTTTTTGATCTCAGTATTTTGAGTCCAACATAACCAAAATTGCCATTACTTTATATAAGAATCATAACCCGCACAGAACAACGTCATCACAGCCTCGCACACACAGTGTAATTCCACAACAAACTGTGTGATTCACCCACACACTTAATAATGTCCCTACAGCCCTCACATGCAGTGTGAGTATGATGGTACCACATTCCCCATACAAAGTACCGTATGTTGCCCCTACATACAGTATGATTCCCCACACTCAGTTTAATGGTCCCACAGCTTCCTCACACAGTATAATGGCCCCACAATACTCACACACAATGATTGCCACACAGCCCCCAAACACAGTATGATGCCTCATAGCCTCCTCACACAGTATCACGTGTGCACACATATGATGCAACTACAGCACCCAAACAAAGTATGTCTCAACACATTTTGTTGCCATCACAGCCCATACACAGTCTGAAAGTCCCATAGCACTCTCAAACTGTATGAGCATCACACAGCCTCGACACACACTATAATTGATGCGTAGCCTTCCATCCAGTATGATGATCCCACCCTTAGTATAAATCCCACACACAATATAAAGCTTCCTTAGCCCCCACACAGTATGATTCCCCCACAGCCCTCCATATACAGTATGATGCCCATATATACAATATGATGGTCTTGCAAGTGCCACAAACACATAGTGATGTTCCCACATCTCCATCTCTTCAACCATGATTCCATGTCCACCTCAGTCTCTGTCCTCTCTTTTGACTGGACTAAACAACAGGCTGGCACAGGCAGCATAATGCAGTAATGTCATTATGGCGGAAAACATTGACATCTTGCTGCAGGCTTACAGCAACCTGTGGCCTACAAGGTGAAGAGTGATTGGACAGGATGCTTATCACGTAATTCAACTCTATTGGTGCCATGTTTATGCTGACACAGTTCAATGTGGCTATCACTGGATAGTCCCAAAGTTCTTTCCTGGGGCCCTTGATCTTTGAAACTAGTGATGCCACTGTAGTTGACTTATTTTGTAATTTATAACATTTGATTGGGTGTAGGAGATTTCCAGTTTTAATCTTGATGTCCACTACAGTGGGTGGGGGACAAGACATAATCTGCGTCACCATGAATTCTCTTAGTCTGTCTGATAAGTTCCCTGGAGAAAAAATTTGAGAAGCCCTGCTCTAGATAATAACCTAATCCACTGTCATTATGTGTTAGTACAGGGGTCCTCAACCACCGGGCCGTGGACAGGGACCGTGCCGTGGGGGTCTGCGTGCCGGTCCGCGCCGCTGCAGACCAGCACTACACACATTGTGCCCTGCGGCGGCTCGGAGAGGTGGATGCTGCCCGCCTCCCGGGGTGAGTCACCGCTCCCCCGCAACTGCAGCAGTTCGTTGCCTCTCTAGTGTTTTCCTCAGCTGTGTACATAGATCTACATGAGAAGCTTTCGGCCAATCACATTGCCACAAACAGACAGTAGGGGTCTATCCCTTATACTCTAGGGAATCACATTGCAGAAGGTGAGCCAATGACGGTGCAGCAGCCGAGTCCTGATTGGCTAGTGACTGTTGTACGTGATTGACCCGGCTGCTGCACTGTGATTGGCCGATGGCTTCTCACATACATCTATGCACACAGCAGAGAAAGAGAACAGAGAGGCGATGTAATTCTGCAGGTGCGGGGGAGCGGTGACCGAACTGGGCTGCAAGAAGAGGATTGGGGGCTGCAAGAAGAGGATGGGGGCTGCAAGAAGAGGATGGGGGCTGCAAGAAGAGCATGGGGGGCTGCAAGAAGAGGATGGGGGGCTGCAAGAGGAGGATGGAGGGCTGCAAGAAAAGGATGGGGAGCTGCAAGAGGAGGATGGGGAGCTGCAAGAGGAGGATGAGTGGCTGCAAGAGGAGGATGGGGGGCTGCCAGAGGAGGATGAAAGGGGCTGTAAGGGGAATATGGTATGGGGGCTACAAGGGGATGATGTGGATATTATGGGCTGCAAGGGGATGATGGGGATATTGTGTGCTGCAAGGGGATGACGGGGATACCATATTGGGGGCTGCAAGGGGATGGAAAAATAAGACATCCCCTGAAAATAGTATTTAACGCATCTTTTGGGAAAACAGGGTGCTAAACTCCACCCCTTCTCCATAGCCCTGCCCAATATGACCAAAGCCTTACCCCCAGCCGGGCCGCGGAAAAATGGTCTTACATTAAGCCGGTCCCCGGGTCAAAAAAGGTTGGGGACCACTGTGTTAGAACACATTATTATGCGATGAAATATGTTATGACCACAACACGTACGAGTACTCTTGTCATAACTTTGAGGATATGCTTTCAGGATTTTTCTCCAGTTTTGAAGAAAATAAGAATCAAGAGACGGAGAGGAAGTCAGAGATAGAAGCAAATATTGTCACCCTCCTGGAACACTCAAGCAGGGTGAGTCTTTGTCAGTTGCCAGATAGAAGGATATCCTTTGTTATGTAGGGCTGTCTAATCTAGCCGGTACTCTGGCACCACTAGCAGGTATTTCTTGATATGGTAAGTACATAACACATTTTGCATTACAAATATCAATTTTCAATATCATATATATCAAATAGCAATATCGATTTTCTTTTCATGATTTCCTTTATAATGTTTCTGTTTCCTGCTGAAACTACATTGATGTTGGCACTGTTCTCATTTTATACAGAATATAAAATCGAATGAAACAAATCTCTTCGGTTACATCTCAAGACCTTAAAATTATGCAAGAGGACCTTACTTTTAAGGAAACTGAAATGCACAAATCGCAGAGCACTGCAAAGAACTTGACATCTGGTAAGGAGCTTTTCTCCAGCCTTGGAATTGGGGATTTTACACACAGATTTAAAGGAAAACTCTTTGTGGGATGGTGCTACAACAACAAAGTCATCAAAGTAGATCCATGTCTCTGTCCCAGGTGTTTAGCAATACATTTGTGAAGTACACTTAAATACATGGAATTATATTTTATAACATTACCACATTTTCTAGTCAGAAAGCTAGAAGAGGAAGGCACACTAAATTCACATTTTGTTCTGCCATCCTGAAAGTATAACTGCACATTCAGGTGGATTTGCTTGCTGCAGTCACATTCTTCAAATCCCACCAAAGATATTCTATGAGCTTCAAGTCTGACGAATGAAGGCCACTCCAGAATGGGTATACTGGGGTCATTGGCCTCTTGGAAGGTCCAATGATACGAAAGCTCCAGCGTCCTTACATAATGAATGAAATGTTTTCCTAGGATTTCCTGATACTTGATTGAATCAATCTTGCCCTTGAATCAGTCCTCTGTACTTGTATCGCTCATGTTTATTGTACTTGTCTATGTATGCCCTTTTCACATGTAAAGCACCATGGGATAAATGGCGCTCTAAAAATGAATAATAATAATAAGCTGCAGGTGTACCACGTCATTGAAGGCAGATCAGTCCCTGAGACACCACAATTCTTTATTGTAGGCAGAGTGTTCACTTTAGTATATTCATCATATTTCCTCCTCCATAGGTCTAAAAGGTCCAGTTTTTCAATATACATATCAGAATCCCCAAACTCTACAGCTTGTTTATATGGTTTTGAGCAGAGTTGTACATCCTGAAGTACATGGATGGAAACCTTCAGCATTTACTGTGCACTATACTGTGCAAGCTGAAACCTTTGTGCCTGCTGCCAATAAATCTTGCTGCAGGTCTTTTGCAGTCACTGGAGAGCTTTTTACTGTCTGCCTCCTCAATAATCTGGTTGATTCTTCTTTCTGCCACATCCAGGTACTCTCAAAAAAAGGGTATACTCTTAAAATGTAACTTTTAATCAACTAGTTAAAATACTTCAGACAACAGGTCCTAACAAAACAAACACACAAGCATAGAAAGGGGAGTGGGGTACAAACAATTTCCCTGTATTTTCCTTATGATTACCCTGTCTTACAGCGGAGATTTATACCCCCTAAAAAAGGGGGATAGATTGGTACCGCTGCTCCACATAGACTGATCCCGTAATCCCTATCTAAATATACAAGTCAGATGATAGAGATTCAGTCAAACAAAAAGTCACTCAATACATTTCACAGTGAAATTATAAAAATGCCACAAAAAGACAGTACGGGTCCATCCCTTATACCTGGGGAATATAGGCATATTGAAAGAAATCTGAACATCAGAGAGTACAGGTCTATCCCTTATACTCAAGGGGAAATTACATATTTCAAATACCGTATATACTCGTGTATAAGCCGAGTTTTTCAGCCCAAAATTTGGGCTGAAAAGTCTCCCCCTCGGCTTATACACGGGTCAATACGGTGGTGGGGGCTGAGTGAGGGGCGGGGGAGGCTGCTGATGAGCGAGTGGGGCCGCTCATTATATATGCACTGCTTCCCCCTGTCAATCAGCGGCAGGGGGAACAGTGCATCTATGCCCCCAAATGCTGGCACTCGCCCCCCTTGTAAGGGCCCCCCCCCCCCGCTGCATTATCTTACCATCCCGGTCTTCTGCACAGCGCCGCTCCTCGGTGCTCCGTTCTTCATGCTCCCGTCTGGCTACATCCGGGATCCCGGCCGTCGCAGGCATATGACGTCATCATGCGACGGCCAGGATCCCGGATGCAGCGAGGACGGAGCATGGAGAACGGAGCACCGAGGACGGCGCTGTGCAGAAGACCGGGATGGTAAGATAAGCAGCGGGGGGGGCCCTTACAAGGGGGAGAGTGCCAGCATTTGGGGGCAGCTGTATACCCCCTGGGGGCTGCTGTAATCCCCCCTGGGGGCTGCTGTAATCCCCCCTGGGGGCTGCTGTATCCCCCTGGGGGCGCTGTATCCCCCCTGGGGCTGCTGTATACCCCGAGGGCTGATGTTATACCGACCCCTGGGCTGCTGTATACCCCAGGGCTGCTGTATATACCCTGTGCATGGGGCTGCTGTATATACCACTGGGGCTGTCTGTATACTACCTCTGGGGGCTGCTGTAAATACCTCTGGGGCTGCTGTATACTACCACTGGGGCTGCTGCTGTATATACCACTGGGGCTGCTGCTGTATACTACCACTGGGGAGGCTGCTGTATACACCTCTGGGGTGCTGTATACTATCACTGGGGCTGCTTAGGCTGGTTATCCCACTGGGGGCGTAGGGGTCTGCTGTATACCACACTGCTTGTACGCGTATACGCTAGTGCTGGTGTCACCCTCAGGTATATTTTATATATACAGTTGTGGCCAAAAGTATTGACACCCCTGCAATTCTGTAAGTTCATACACAGTTTCTTCCTGAAAATGATTGATTGCAATCACAAATTCTTTGGTAATTATTATCTTCATTTAATTTGTCTTCAATGAAAAAACACAAAAGAGAATGAAGCAAAAAGCAAAACATTGATCATTTCACACAAAACTCCAAAAATGGGCCGGACAAAAGTATTGGCACCCTCAGCCTAATACTTGGTTGTACAACCTTTAGCCAAAATAACTGCGATCAACCGCTACCGGTAACCATCAATGAGTTTCTTACAATGCCTGCTGGAATTTTAGACCATTCTTCTTTGGCAAACTGCTCCAGGTCCCTGATATTTGAAGGGTGCCTTCTCCAAACTGCCATTTTTAGATCTCTCCACAGGTGTTCTATGGGATTCAGGTCTGGACTCATTGCTGGCCACCTTAGAAGTCTCCAGTGCTCTCTCTCAAACCATTTTCTAGTGCTTTTTGAAGTGTGTTTTGAGTCATTGTCCTGCTGGAAGACCCATGACATCTGAGGGAGACCAGATTTCTCACACTGGGACCTACATTATGCTGCAAAATTTGTTGGTAGTCTTCAGACTTCATATTGCCATGCACACGGTCAAGCAGTCCAGTGCCAGAGGCAGCAAAGCAACCCCAAACATCAGGGAACCTCCGCCATGTTTGACTGTAGGGACCATGTTCTTTTATTTGAATGCCTCTTTTTATCTCCTGTAAACTCTATGTTGATGCCTTTGCCCAAAAAGCTCTACTTTTGTCTCATCTGACCAGAGAACATTCTTCTAAAACGTTTTAGGCTTTCTCAGGTAAGTTTTGGCAAACTCCAGCCTTGCTTTTTTATGTCTCGGGGTAAGAAGTGGGGTCTTCCTGGGTATCCTACCATACAGTCCCTTTTCATTCAGATGCGGACAGATAGTACGGGTTGACACTGTTGTACCCTCGGACTGCAGGGCAGCTTTGAACTTGTTTGGATATTAGTCGAGGTTCTTTATCCACCATCCGCACAATCTTGCGTTGAAATCTCTCACCAATTTTTCTTTTCCGTCCACATCTGGGGAAAGTTAGCCACAGTGCCATGGGTTAAACTTTCTTGATGACACTGCGCACGTAGACACAGGAACATTCAGGTCTTTGGAGATGGACTTGTAGCCTTGAGATTGCTCATGCTTCCTCACAATTTGGTTTCTCAAGTCCTCAGACAGTTCTTTGGTCTTCTTTCTTTTCTCCATGCTCAATGTGGTACACACAAGGACACAGGACAGAGGTTGAGTCAACTTTAATCCATGTAAACTGGCTGCAAGTGTGATTTAGTTATTGCCTACACTTGTTAGGGTGCACAGGTAAGTTACAGGTGCTGTTAATTACACAAATTAGAGAAGCATCACATGATTTTTCTAAGGGTGCCAATACTTTTGTCCACCCCCTTTTTTATGTTTGGTGTGGAATTATATCCAATTTGGCTTTAGGACAATTCTTTTTGTGTTTTTTTCATTGAAGACAAATTAAATGAAGATAATACTATCAAAGAATTTGTGATTGCAATCATTTTCAGGAAGAAACTGAGTATTATCTGACAGAATGGCAGGGGGTCAATACTTTTGGCCAACACTGTATGTGCTTCACAACCATAATCTTATAGGTCTGTTCACACTGATGAAACCCCATAGTATGGCTATTGCTTATTAAAAAATGTGCAATCACATTTAATGTCGCAATAATCATAATACTACTACTAATGTATTCATTTACATAGCGCTATTAATTCCATAGTGCTTCACATACCTTTGCAGCACCGTCCTCATTGGGGCTCACATTTCATGTACAATGCATGTTCCACTTGTCCTGGCATTCCTGCAGTGCCCAGTAGTCTAATTCAGCATTTCCAGATAATTAGTGGTGAATGCTGACCTGAATAAACTTATTTATTTTCAACATTATGTTTCATAGCAACATGTCACTCTTCAGTAATGATTGCAACTAAGTATCTGCAACCCAGTTTATAAACATTGTGGCCTTACATACAGGTGTTAATTAACAGCTAGACATTAGGCAACAATGGTTTGCAAACATTCAACTCCAGTACTGATTGCTCAGGTCTGAATTGTGCACTCAATCTAAGAGGCAGGCCCCTTCAAGAAAGCAAACAAACACACCCAAACCTGCGTTTTTTTTAACAGCATCTTCCACCATCTTACCTCTGTCTTCACTCCCAGTAGCGCATCAGGTACGCTGTCTGGATTCCACACTGCAGTCGTTCTTCATGAATTCCCTGCAAGGCATGGTTGACCTCAACTGAAAGGATGACATAATCTACTCAGATCCATCTGTCTGGCCCAACATCACCTCCCTACTATCCAAAATCCCACGACGCCTGTCCGCCATCTCATGTTTCTTTTCTGCTCGCTTCCTCAAATTGAACATTGACAAAACAGAGTTCATCGTCTTCCCCCCAAGTCGCTCTCCCCTTTACCAGACCTATCCATCACTGTCAGTGACTGCTCACTCTCCCCAGTCCTCCAGCCTCGAGGTAATCCTGGACTCTTCCCTATCCTTCAAGCCTCACATCCAAGCCCTTGCCACCTCCTGCCGACTCCATCTCAAAAAAAATTCCCAGATCTGCACTTTCCTGACCATGACACTGCTAAAACACTTGTTCACGCTGTTATCATCACCCGCCTTGACTACTGCAACCTCCTGCTTACCGGCCACCCCGCTTCCTCCCTCGCACCTCTCCAATCTATCCTAAACTCTGCTGCCTGACTAATCCACCTGTCTCCCCCTAGTCCCCCGTCTCGCCCCTCTGCCAAGCCCTTCATTGGTTCCCCACTTCTCAGAGATCCCGGTTCATAACCCTAACCATGACATACGAAGCCATCCACAACCTGTCCCCTCCATACATCTCTGACATAGTCTCCCGACACCTACCCTCACAGAACCTGCGATCCTCCCAAGAGCTCCCACTCTACTCCCCTCTCATCTCCTCTCATAACCGTATACAAGATTTCTCCCATGTATTCACTATACTCTGGAACTTCTCCCCCAACATACCATCTTTGTTGAGGATGAGATCATATTCATGAAGGTGTGGGGCATAAAGGGATGGTTTGTGGTTGGCATATGCCAGTTGGCACGGCCACCCAATTTGAGAAGTGGCAGGAGGAGGCCGACCTGGAGAGAAGTTGGCGTCGGGTGCAGCCAAAGTGTCTCTTGCTTTGCCAGCCAGATACACCCAGCTGTGGCTAATGATGGAGTGTGCTAATGACAGGTGGTTTAGGAGCATATGCAGCTAGAGAAGTAAACCCTGCGACCCCCCCCCCCCCCCAAGACTGCCCGGCAGCAGATTACCATCAGAAACTGCACAGGGCATGGATAAAAATGCAGATAAACATGCCCAGTGGACCTTCCTAAAGGCATATTGTTGGCTCTGTGAGACAGTTACCCATCCATTACTTGGCATTTTGACCAAAGAATGACTTTTGGGACTTGTTTTATGTCCAGTTTTTTGTTGTCCTTGACCAAGGCATGTGTTTTTGTTAGTTATGTGTATATACTAACAAAACTCCTATTTATTTATATTATAAGTTTTATGGTTTGATACTTATAGTCTGTGTGTACATAGTAAAGTTTTTAGAGGTCACTTCTTGTGTGCAGGTCAGTTTCTGCAAACAGAGGCTTTGATACTGCCCTACAGAGACTGGTGAACAAGCCGCAGTCCTTTGGTCTGAAGGTGTGAGATATGGAACTGCAAGACACTACACCCACTCAGTGCAGGTTTTCAGGACTTGCATAGCAATGCACAAGGTGCTGGAATCATCCATCACCTCTGCAGGTGATGAAATTAGCACCTGTAAAATGCTAAGGAAATCCAGAAAAGTTGCACTGTTTTGTAGTTGGCCACCCCTACTCAAGATGTCTGTATAGAAATAGCCAAGGGGTAAGAGGAATCTTTGAACCCTTTCATCACAACTGTGGCTCTCCTTGGACTCTCTTAGGCCCTGTGCACACAGTGTGTTGTTTGATTTTTTTTTTTAGACAGATTGAGAATCTGCATCAAAATTTGTATGCTTATCCTGAGACCAGCAAAGTGTAGGACAGGTCAGAAGTGCTGTGGCCACATTGCTTTTTTGGTTCCATGCACATATGGTTCAGATTTCTATTTAAATAAAAAAAAGACGTTGGCACAGCACTTCAGATCTCTTATAGATTGTGCTAGCTTCAGAATAGACATGCAGCTTCTCAAAATCTGCTTCAGAAAAACCATCAAACAACATGGCAGGGCCACAGTCGGATTCTCTGCTGTGTGATGCCGGCTGTGTAACCTGACATAAATAAATAAGTAATGGAAAAAAAAGTGTTGGGCTCCACCCTGTTTTTAATTGCCAACCAAAGTTAAACTAGGCAGCTGAGGGCTGGTATTCTCAGTGGGGTGAGGGCCCATTATTATTGCCCCCCCTCTATGCTATAGAATAGCATCCTGCAGCCACCCCTGAAATTGGCGCATTCATATGAAGATTCAAAATCCCTGGCGCTTTACTCACCTCTTCCAGTTGCCATGTAGAAGTGGCAAACTGGGTAATAAGGGGTTAATGGCTGCTTTGTATTGCCAGCTGGCATTAAACCCAAAATTATAATGTGGGGCCAATGTTAGATCTGGCCATTAAAGGGAAGCTGTGACCATGAAAATGCAATCTAATCTACAGGTGTCATGTTATAGAACAGGGGAAGCTGAGTAGATTGATATATAGTTTTGTGAGAGAAGATTCAGGGTAACCTGTGTATTTATCATTTAAACTTCTGCTCTTTCTGGGATTTTTGGTCCAGTGGGCTGTGCTATCAGTGACTGTCAGATGTGTTTGCATAAAGGTGCGTACAAATATAGCTGAAACAACCAGAAAACAAAAAAAGTATGTGTATATTATGTCCAAATACCTTGCAATAAATAAATAAAAACTAGTGCTGTTAAAAAACAAGGCTATTTGGTACATACCTTCTTTGCAAAAAACATATTTAAGTCATCCCACCTTGACAATCTGACCCATTTCGAGACGATCCCTACACTAACCATATTATAACCTACTGTTGTGCCTACTGACCGTATAAGCAGCCCCTAAATGAATCACAGATGGGATGCAATATATCAGCTTCTGCCCAGCAAATATATATAGCTGTCAATCACCGATGGCCCACTAAGACCAAAAATCCCAGATTAGATTGCATTGTCATGGTGACAGTTTCCCTTTAAGAATTTTTTTTAAATAGTAAAGAATATTTCCAGGTGCATTTCAATGAATTAGAATATCATCAAAAAGTTAATTTATTTCAGTAATTCAAAAAATTAAGTGAAACACATATATTATATAGAGTCATTACAAACAGAGTGATCTATTTCCAGTGCTTATTTCTGTTAATGTTGATGATTATGGCTTACAATGAAAATCCAAAGGTCATTATCTCAGAAAATTAAAGTAGAGAGGATGAAGGGTCGGAGATATAAAATATTACTTAAATGTGTACCAGAGCCTTCACCTTGTGTGGTTGGTATTCTAATTCATTGAGATGCACCTGTATATAGGAGGAGGGAACGCACAGCAAAAAGTCAAAAGAGGGTGCCACGTAATGCAAGGTCAAGAGCATCAATCAAGGGAGAGAAAGACCCTGCATATCCAAATGCACACACTGAAATAATATGAAAAAATGACAACTTTATTGCATATACACTAACAACACAAAAACACTAATTAAAAGCAGTTAAAACAATATGGGTCCGTAGGGCAAGGTTATAAGTAGCAGGACCTATAGGTGAGCTTGCTATAAAATCTGTACGGTTTAAATAAACTGGCGTTGGCGTGGCAATCATGGCAGAGGAGCGTGTTTGCTGCCTGGCAAATAGATTTGGAAACAAACAGTATGTCCAAGATGAAATGTGAACTAAACATCTTTTAATGGCTCGCCGGTAAAAGTAAAAAAAATCAGCAGCAGCCCCGGAGAAGAAAAAGGAAGCTGTCCAGAGTAAACAATTTCACTAATGCTATTGTTCCTCAGATGTTTTTTCTGGGGTCAAGAAGTTTGGTCTCAGGCTGCATTGCTTTGTACATACCTTCTGCCACTTCTCAGCATATCTAAAGGAACCGGCCTGTATCCTCTTCCTGACTACAGTTATTTGTTTTTGATTCTTTAGCGGCAACTTCTTTACTAGCCCTGTTAGATTAAGATAAATTATAATGTACATATGCTGATTTCTACATCTTGTCAGGGAGAAGCATATCATTATTGTCGATAATAATAAGAGAAAAAAAGGCTCTACATTCTGAAAGGAGTAAAATCTGAAGGCTGAAGATGTTTTCCACATTCCTTTCCCATATATTGTGTCTGCTTTTAAAGAGTTGTTTTTGCTTATTTTATTGTTGATGTTGTCTTTTATTTTTGTGACAACACCCAAAATAAACTAGACATTATAGATAGGAAGTTAAGTTTTGTTTACCTATATACATACAAACTGTGAGCTTATTTTTCCATAGATATGTGTGTGTGTGTGTGTGTGTGTGTGTGTATATGTATGTATATATATATATATATATATATATATATATATATTATATATATAGTATTAATATTATTTATTTATATAGCACAATGCAAAATACAGATATAGGTTACAGTGAACAAATTAACAATGACGGACTGGTACAAAGGGAAGAGGACCCTTCCCTCAAGGGCTTACGTACTATAGGATGATGGAGAGGAGACAAGTAGGTCAGGGTTTGCAGCAGCTCCGATGGTGGTGAGGCACCACATATATATATATATATATATATTATATAATATTATTTAAAAATATATGTGTGTGTTTCTACTTGCATAAAAGCCTTAAGCTGGTTTCACATTGCGATATTTTTCTGTCTGTGGGGCTCCTACTTTTTGCAGGACCCCATGAACAGGAAAAGGATCGCATCGGAGGTGACCTCCGTATGCCATTTCTGTGTCCGGGTCCGTGATTTTCACGAATCTGGACACAGAAAGCCCGAGCCTGTAAAGTGCAGGCAAGCTGGTCACTTTCACTCCCGCATTGCATATAAGTAAAAGCAAGTGTTAAGAATAAAAAATATATATGTTCACCTGTCCAGCGAGTCCCGCAAAGCGCTCCATCTAGCTCCCGAGGGTTGAAGGACCTGGGGAGGTGGGGCTACCTGATCAGCTGATCGGTCACATGACCGCAGTAACCGGTCATGTGACCGATCAGCTGATCGGTTAGCCCCACCCAGCTAGGTCCTCAAGCCGGAAGATAGATGCTGACATCGGGAGACTCGCTGGAGAGGTGAGCAAGTATATATTTTTTATTTTTAACACTTGCTTTTACTTAATTTCACTTTCACAATGTATGTTTAGACATTGCGGAAGTAAAATTACATGGGAAAGAGCAGTTTTAGTGTACTGAGCTGGGTCGATCTTCGATTTTCGGGTACAGCAAAAAATCGGACCGAATCGGATCTGACACAGATCGGATGGCAATTAGGCCAAATCCGATCCGTTGCCCATAGGGATACATGGGGCCAAATCGGATCCATGGCTGTCCGTTTACAACAGACAGCCACAGATCCAAGAAAATCGCAATGTGAAAGCAACCTTAGTCTGTTTGTCTCTACGTTTGACCCCAAAGTAGTGCCACCTAGAGGAAACTGGCAGCAGTGCAGGCAGACACAGGTATCTCCTGATGGTTTACAATCTGGTCAGTCTTTGTACATCCGGTCATGTGCACTAGCAGACTGGATATAGCTGTGGCCATATTGCTTCCTCCGGTCATTACTATAGGAAGTTATGTGGCCATTGAATTTATTAGAATTGTAGCGGGGGTCTGAGAGTAAGACCCACAGGAGGGGTGGAGGGAGTAGGGGTGCAAAGACCCCCCCTTTACATAGGCTACACCACTATTCCCATCAATTAACATGGTCACACTCACCTCAAAGCACAACATTCATTCAGTAGGCATGACTAGCTTCTTTAGTGGGCGTCAACTGCTTCTTTGGTGGGTGTGGTGACATTTTCTCCTGTGCACTAAAATTGCGCAAGGGCGTCGTTCAACCACTCCTCAACAATGCCCCTATCACGTGACACAAGTCACATCAGACCTGGAAGGATTATCAACGGAAACCAAGGTACTACTGTGTGTCTGTGTATCTGTGTGTGTGTGTGTGAGTGTGTATGTATATACACTTGAAAGATCCTATGTAAAAGTAATTGTTTTCTAGGAAAGTTACATAAATGTTGAATTAGAAGACAAAAAGCTTTTAGTACCATGTTAGCCAGTTGAGAAAATTTTGATTGCTCTCAGTGGGAGAAACAAGATAATAATTTTGTAGTTGTGATACCTTTTAATGGCTTACAAAAATAAAATAAATGATGTTATAAGGCGAGCTATCGAGACTTCTTATGTCTCTTCATCAGGCATGGTATGACAAAATATTCAAAGAAACACAAATATCAACCAGAGCAGATGCATGGTATAATAAATGGACATTTAACCCCTTCACCACTTAGCCTATTTTGACCCTAATGACCTGGTCATTTTTTGCAATTCTGACCAGTGTCCCTTTATGAGGTAATAACTGTGGAACGCTTCAATGCATCTGAGTGATTCTGAGATTGTTTTTTCATGACATATTGGGCTTCATGTTAGTGGTAAACTTAGGTCGATAATGTTTGCGTTTATTTGTGAAACAATCGGAAATTTGGCAAAAATTTAAAACATTTTGCAAATTTTAAATTTTTATTCTGTTAAACCATAGAGTTATGATATGAGGTAAAAAAGGTATGATATAATGAGCTCTAGGGACAGAATCAGGCACTGGGCTCTTATCGATTATTACCTTTCAAATTTATTGTGAACAGTAGAAGTTATGGGTCTCCTCGCCACAACATGTTTCGACACTGAAGGTGTCTTTCTCAATTCTCTAATTTGCACAGTGTGGCGCAACAATTTTCTTGTTTTTTTCCCATAAACCATAGAGTTATGTGACACAAAATAGTTAATAAATAACATTTCCCACATGTCTACTTTACATCAGCACTATTTTGGAAAAAAAAAATTTTTTGTTAGGAAGTTATAAGGGTTCAAAGTTCATCAGCAATTTCTCATTTTTCCAGCAAAATTTACAAAATCATTTTTTAGTGACCACATCACATTTGAAGTCCCTTTGAGGGGCATACATGACAGAAAACACCCAAAAGTGACACCATTCCAAAAACTGCACCCCTCAAGCTACTCAAAACTACATTCAAGAAGATTATTAACCCTTCATGTGCTTCACAGGAACTAAAGCAACGTGGAAGGAAAAAATGGACATTTTAATTTTTCCAACAAAAATGTTTTTAGCCTAAGTTTTTCTAGATGCATAGTGAACACTTTGAGTTTTTGAATGGAAAATTAGCTTTAATTGTTAGCGGACACCATGTCGCGTATGGAGAGCCCCTGTGTGCCTCCACCACAAGTGACCCCAGTGATAAGATGGCGGTTACCGTTACCGTGGCAACAGTGCAACAGTAACCACCATGATGTTGTACAACATCATAGGTCGGGAAGGCACTGACTTTCATGGCGTTGTACAACGTCAAAGTTCGGAAAGGGGTTAAATAAGCAAACAGAGCCTAGAGAGGATACTTCATGAGCCAGGCTAAGTGGTGTGAAAGTTTTTATGGCCCTAATTTATATGTAAACCTGGTGACCTCAGTGTCTCTGAAAAACATTCTTCAGATGTGAGCTTGGATTCACAGGCCCTGTGATTCTGAATGTTTCTGTGATTTGGAATGACCTATTGCAACTTACATATTTTCAATGTTATGTCGTGGACCACAGAAGTGTTTGACTACTGGTAAATGCATTTCTTTGTCTGTAATTGTGTGACGAATCTACCTCATCCTTGCTTTTAGTCTTTGTCCTGTCTCCCCAACATAAAAAGCCCCCACAGGACATATAGTGCCCAAAATTAAATACACATCATTGGAAGACGAGCATGTGAATGTCCCAGGAATCTTATAATCCTGCTGTGTATTGTGAATCTGTATCTTGTCTTTGGTCTCTATATGAGCACAGGTTTACTTGGATAAGTTCCTCTTGGTGTATCTGGGGGCATCTGTGGCGCCCCGCTACACAAGTGTCACAGAGGGGGTACTGCACCTGTAAAAGAGGTGCAGATACTCCAGCTGCAAGCAGATTCTAGGATGATGGGTGGAACCCATTAACAGCACCCCACATTAGATCACACAGTGGGAGGTACCCGGGAGGGAATAAAATCACCTCTAGGGGAAAGAGAGTAGAGACAAGATAAGCAGGCAGTGAGCCTGAGGGAACAAGGAGAGGGTCTCTCGGCTGAGGGACCAGGAGAGTGGAAAAAGGAAAGCTATCCCAGGCACAGACAGCCAGTTGGGGAAGGAAAAGGACTTGAGAAGGTCTAACCACAACAGCTTACCGGGCACCCGGAGCCCGCACCTGTGGGATCCTCCAAGGACCACAGAAAATCTGCGATCTGAAAAGTATATCTATATACTGCCCAGGCTCTTAAGCGACCAAAAGAAGGTACCAGGCACAGCTTGATGGTTTAGCGGTCGGCTAATAGAGGGTAACCCGACGGGAGCGAAGAGAGAAAGACAGCAGGAGGTCAGGTTCGCTTTATGGGATCAGACTTCACAAAAATTACTGGGTAGCAGGGAAGACGGAGAAAAGGCACTCACTGAGGGTTCCATCATACCACCTGGGATCCGCTTACAGCCACCCGTTAGCTACTTGTCATTATAACATCTTACTAAACTGAGAACAGTAACCAATGCTGCTAAAGTTTCCAGTAAAGTACCCAGAGTGAAGTGAATTCGACTCTGCTGCATCTTCTTTGCATGAACCTGTTCTTTCACAGGATTGCTGCCCCGGAGGTCCAGTCCTGCCTGCGGAGGACTATACCATCTCAGCCGCGATACCACCGACCTCCGGCGGACTGTGGTGGCGCTGGTGCTACTTCACCAGAAATTGCAGGTGGCGTCACGACAACAAACTTTGTACATAATCCCCTGTAAATATAACCCCTTTTAAAAAAAAATAGTCCCCCAGGACACGGGATTGGGCGCGGCCACCACTCCCTGTGACACAGTTAACCCTTCGCCGCCTGATACCCGAGTACCCCACACCCTGGGGCTCTACACATCGAACTCCGGATCATGATGTTTCTTAAATTGGGAAGTTGCATGTAGCACAGCAAGGGAGGGTGAATATTATTTTCAGACAATTATCCTTGTGTAGGATATGGTGAAGTTTCTTGGCAGTTTTCCTCAGTACCTCAAGCTACGGGTTGTAGGTCACTACCAGAGGAACACAATGGTTTTCTTCTTTTTCTCTGTATTGGAGTGCTTGATGTCTAGGGATCCTTGTGGCCTTAATGACCTGATCCTCAATGGAGGTGGGGTGGCAGCCTTGGTTTAAAAATATCTTTTTTAGATGGTTTAAGTGTTCATCTCTGTCCGCTGGTTTGGAGCAAATACTCTTATATCTGAGGGCCTGGCTGTAGACAATGCTTGTCTATATTTGTGTTTCTTTAAATATTTTGTCATACCATGCCTGATGAAGACACATGAAAAGGCTCGAAAGCTCGCCTTGTAACATCACTTATTTTATTTTTTGTTAGCCATTAAAAGGTATCACAACTACAAGATTATTATTTTGTTTCTCCCACTGAGATCAATCAACATAAATGTTCAATGTGACATTTACTAGACATGAACATGTATCAAACACCCAAGACATGATGTACATTTTAAGGAATTCTTAATTTATGTACAACATTATTTTAAACATAAATCTTTAGAAGAGGAAGTTTATCCTGCTAGTTTATGCTCTACCCCTTACCTAAAGCCTAATTGTTAAAGGTAAAATAAATGTTTTAATATTGAACTATATGCATGTTTCCTCAGAGAGCCAGCGTCTACAGCAGGATCTTCAGAAAGTAGAGCAGTTGGAGTCCAAGATAAACAATGAGATGACATCCCTGAAGGAAAAAATCCAGCAAATGTCTGAAGGATTAAAAACCTACAGCGACTTGGATGCCCTCCGAGCCTCAGCAGAAGAAAAGAAAAAGGTAATTGATTACTTGTGTTTGCTGTGCTGCAGACAATAAGTGGTGATAAAACATGTGGCGATAGTGTTCTGAGTGCACTGTATGATAGAAGTACTAGTATAGATCCCAAATAGAAATCGTTGACATCAAAGTAAATGTCTTTTGTCAGGAGCGGGTAATTAATTTTTGCAAGGTGCCACATGAGAGACAGTGTTGTGGCATTTGAACCTTGCGTTAACTTATTTCTCCATATTAATAAAATTAGCACTTTATTATTAATCAATATTAATTGATAAAGTTTAATATTATTATTCATATTGCAATCCTGCATCTTTTCTCTTTCTTCTGCTCTTTGTCTTCTTTTTAGTTCTCCTTGTCTTCTTTTGCTCACATTTCTGCTCCCTTTTCTGTGATTATCCATTGTCGGGTTTGCACCTGACTTGTCTCCAATGGTTAAGACTACGCATGCGATGCTGCAAGTACTGCTCTACAGCATTACATTTGATTTTCAGCCCTTTGGTGGTCCAAGTCTGCCAGATGTGGCTTGTGGGCGCACGTTTTCCCAGTTCTACCTTATGGACAACTGTTAGTTATAGAGACAGGAAACCATCAAGAATGTGCCAGAGAAGTACAAAGGAAGGACATCTTTCAGAAATACATTGCGATCTACAAAACTCCAGTACAGGAGACTAGACATTTATGAGATTTTATTGAATGTTAAAGTTGAAAGGGACTGCCAGTTTCATCGTGTCCAACACTCTGCTCAATGCAGGATTCACTAAACCATGTCTTTCCAGCCTTTGTTTGAAGACTTTCATTGAAGGAGAGCTCACCCCCTCTCGTGGCAGCCTGTTTCACTCATTGGTCACCCTCACTATCAAAGTTTTTTCTAATATCTAATCAGTATCTTTTCCCTTCCTGTTTAATGCCATTGCTTCTCGTGTTTCCTTGTGTAATAAGAATAAGGATGATCACTCTACACTGTGACATCCTTTCAGATGTTTGTAGACAGCTGTTGTGGAGCCCACTGGGACGGGGTACTCGGTACCGGACCGGGGTATCACGGCAGTCTTGGTCCAGACCCTGTCCCGAGCCCACAAGTAATGAGTTGGGGGGTTATTTACAGGGGAGTTTGTCGTGACACTACCCACAGGTTGTCGTCAGGATGACCACCGCTGCTGCAGAACCTCCGGGGATGATGTTTGGCAGCCGGTGATGTAACGGCTCTCCGCGGGTAGAGCTTGGTTCCCCGGGGCAGTGATGATGAAAGTCTATGGATGATGCAGAGTAGGGATAGTAGTAGTGATGAGTACAGTTTGTGAGGGAAAGTAGGGCTTGAGTGCAAGGATCATACAGACTTACGGTTTTGTAGTTTTCCACGTCTTTACTGCAGTTTTTATTAAGCAGAGTACTATCCACAGAGTCTGTACCGGTGGCGGGTTGCTCTCACCCTGACCGGGTCCTTGGCTTCCCACTCCTGCGCTATGTTTGTGGCCCTCCTGCCGCTTTAGCTAGGCTGCTGGCCCTGACTCTCCTCACAGATACCCACTTGCTAGGCAACTTGGGTCATATCCGTGTGTTTCTGACCCCACCGTGTTGCTTCGCTGTGGTACAGTGCAGATCTATAACCTCCACTAGTCCGGTGTTGACTGTGCTGCTTGTGTCAAACAGTTTCGGATCTGGTATCCGGTCTTTGCGTTCCTCTGGGGCGAATTATGAGGTAACTCAATCTCCCAGATGTGTTATTTTGTCTTTATTAACTCCTTCCCTCAGACCCTGGCTAGGCCTGGAATTGAGCAGCAGACTGTGGAGAAGCCTAAGGCAGCTCCTTTACACCACAGTCCTTGTTCCTCAGTGCTGCCCCGCACTGAACTACTCACATCCTCTCTACACCAGAATATATAGATGAGCTGCTTTAGCTCCCCCTTCTGGCCTAGAGGTGCTAGTGCAGTGTTAGGACTTGTGTGGGGAGTTAACCCTGGTTGATGTTACTGTAGCACATTAACCCCTGGGGTGCCACACTATTAGGTCTACTATTAGCTTTCTTTTTTGCAACAAACCAAGATCATTTAATCATTCTTCATAGGACATAGTTTGCACTCCGCTCACCAACCTGGTAGCTCTTCTCTTAACTTACTCCACTTTTTCGATAACATGTTTTGAATGAGATGCTCAGAACTGGACAGATTATTCCAGAGGAGATCTGACTAAAGCAGATTAGAGGGTGATAACTACTTCATGTGATCTAGACTGTATGCTTTTCTTAATACATGCCAGAACTGTGTTTGCCCTTTTTTTCTTTTTTGGCTGCTGCATAACACTGTTGACTCATGTGCAATATTTGATGTATTAGTATATCCAAGTCTTTTCCACACATGCTGTTGCTTTGTTCTTTTCCTCCCATTCTGTAGAAGTTATTTAAATTTTTCTTGCCCAGATGTAGAATTTTGCATTTTTCCCTGTTACAGTCATGGCCAAAAGTATTGACACCCCTGCAATTCTGTCAGATAATACTCAGTTTCTTCCTGAAAATGATTGCAATCACAAATTCTTTGGTATTATTATCTTCATTTAATTTGTCTTCAATGAAAAAACACAAAAATAATTGTCCTAAAGCCAAATTGGATATAATTCAACACCAAACATAAAAAGGGGGTGGACAAAAGTATTGGCACCCTTAGAAAAATCATGTGATGCTTCTCTAATTTGTGTAATTAACAGCACCTGTAACTTACCTGTGGCACCTAACAGGTGTTAGCAATAACTAAATCACACTTGCAGCCAGTTGACATGGATTAAAGTTGACTCAACCGCTGTCCTGTGACCTTGTGTGTACCACATTGAGCATGGAGAAAAGAAAGAAGACCAAAGAACTGTCTAAGGACTTGAGAAACCAAATTGTGAGAAAGCATGAGCAATCTGAAGGCTACAAGTCCATCTCCAAAGACCTGAATGTTCCTGTGTCTACCGTGCGCAGTGTCATCAAGAAGTTCAAAGCATGGCACTGTGGCTAATCTCCCTAGAAGTGGACAGAAAAGAAAAATTGACAAGAGATTTCAACGCAAGATTGTGCGGATGGTGAATAAAGAACCTTGACTAACATCCAAACAAGTTCAAGCTGCCCTGCAGTCCGAGGGTACAACAGTGTCAACCTGTACTATCCATCGGCGACTGAATGAAAAGGGACTGTATGGTAGGAGACCCAGGAAGAACCCACTTCTTACTCCGAGACATAAAAAAGCCAGGCTGGAGTTTGCCAAAACTTACCTGAGAAAGCCTAAAACGTTTTGGAAGAATGTTCTCTCTTTTTGGGCAAAGGCATCAACATAGAGTTTACAGGAGAAAAAAAGAGGCATTAAAAAAAAAGAACACGGTCCCTACAGTCAAACATGGCGGAGGTTCCCTGATGTTTTGGGGTTGCTTTGCTGCCTCTGGCACTGGACTGCTTGACCGTGTGCATGGCATTATGAAGTCTGAAGACTACCAACAAATTTTTGCAGCATAATGTAGGGCCCACTGTGAGAAAGCTGGGTCTCCCTCAGAGGTCATGGGTCTTCCAGCAGGACAATGACCCAAAACACACTTCAAAAAGCACTAGAAAATGGTTTGAGAGAAAGCACTGGAGACTTCTAAGGTGGCCAGCAATGATCCCAGACCTGAATCCCATAGAACACCTGTGGAGAGATCTAAAAATGGCAGTTTGGAGAAGGCACCCTTTAAATATCAGGGACCTGGAGCAGTTTGCCAAAGAAGAATGGTCTAAAATTCCAGCAGAGCATTGTAAGAAACTCATTGATGGTTACCGGAAGCGGTTGATCGCAGTTAGTTTGGCTAAAGGTTGTACAACCAAGTATTAGGCTGAGGGTGCCAATACTTTTGTCCGGCCCATTTTTGGAGTTTTGTGTGAAATGATCAATGTTTTGCTTTTTACTTCATTCTCTTTTGTGTTTTTTCATTGAAGACAAATTAAATGAAGATAATAATACCAAAGAATTTGTGATTGCAATCATTTTCAGGAAGAAACTGAGTATTATCTGACAGAAATGAAGGGGTGTCAATACTTTTGGCCATGACTGTATATACCAGTGATGGCGAACTCCAGGCCTCGAGTGCCGCACACAGTGCAGGTTTTCAGGATTTCCTTAGAGTTTGACAGTTAATAATTTGATTGCCAACTGTCAAATGCAATGGAAATCCTGAAAACCTGGACTGTGTGTGGCACTCGAGGCCTGGAGTTCGCCATCACTGGTATATACCATTCTGTTAGTAGCCACCCACTGTTCCAGCTCATCTAGGCCTTTCTGAATCCTTTCTCTGTCTTCTCTAGTGTTAGCTATCCCTCCTAGCTTTGCATATCTGCATATTTGATAAGTTTACCGACAGTTCTCTTATCTAGATCATTTATAAAAATATTGAACAACATTGTGGCCAAGATAGAGCCTTGTGGTACCCCACTTGAAACACTCTTCCAATTGGATATACAACCATTTATTACCACTCTTTGAGTACGATCACTGAGCAATTTTTGAATCCACCTAACTTAAGTCTTGTCAATCCATACTTGGTCCTTTTTTCAATAAAGATACCGTATATACTCGTGTATAAGCCGACCCGTGTATAAGCCGACCCCCCTACTTTTGCCCCCAAAAACTGGGAAAACTTATTGACTCGCGTATAAGCCGAGGGTGGACTCCAGCACAGGTATACAACCCCCAGCAGTGAGGTATACAGCAGCCTCCCCAGTGGTAGTATACAGCAGCAGCCCCAGTGGTAGTATACAGCAGCCCCAGAGGTATATACAGCCCCAGAGTTATATGCAGCCCAAGAGGTATATGCAGCCCCAGAGGTATGTGCAGCCCATATGCAGCCCCAGAGGTATATGCAGCCCCAGAGGTATATACAGCCCCAGAGGTATATGCAGCCCCAGAGGTATATGCAGCCCCAGAGGTATATGCAGCCCCAGAGGTATATGCAGCCCCATATGCAGCCCCAGAGGTATATGCAGCCCCAGAGGTATATGCAGCCCCATATGCAGCCCCAGAGGTATATACAGCAGCCCTTAGGTAGTATACAGCAGCCCCAGTGGTGTATACAGCAGCACCAGGGCTGTATACAGCAGCAGCCCCAGGGCTGTATACAGCAGCAGCCCCAGGGCTGTATACAGCAGCAGCCCCGGAGGTATACAGGCCCCCCATCAAGCTCCAGGGCCCCCCCCCTTGCGCGGCAGCCTGTAAAGTAAAATCATACTTACCAGTGTCCTGTCGCGCCGTCCGCAGCTTGCCGACACACGATCCCGGGCTTCATTCCGCGGCTTCCGACTTCCTGTAGTCGCGGGCAATGATGTCATTGCCCGCGACTACAGGAATGCGGAAGACGCGGAATGAAGCCGGGGATCGTGTGTCAGCAAGCTGCGGACGGCGCGACAAGACACTGGTAAGTATGATTTTACTTTACAGGCTGCCGCACAAGGGGGGGGGCCCTGGAGCTTGATGGGGGGCCTGTATACCTCCGGGGCTGCGGCTGTAAAATTTATATACTCGCGTATAAGCCGAGGGGGGACTTTTCAGCCCAAATTTTGGGCTGAAAAACTCGGCTTATACGCGAGTATATACGGTAGTATGAGATACTTTATTAAATGCTTTGCTGATGTCAAAATATATTATATTTACTGCATTTTCCTGAACCACCCAATCAGTGATTCCATCATACAAGGAAATTAGATTAGTCTGACATGACTTGTTTGCTACAAACCCATTCTTGCTCTGGTTAATTACTGTATTCTTATGCATACAGGCTGTTTAATACTTTGTTAAAAGATCTTTCCTGGTATAGAATTAAGGAACACTGGCCTTTAATTTCCTGGCTCCAACTTTTTTGAAGATGGGGATAACATTTTCCCTTCTTCAATCTTCTTGAACTTCTCCTAATCTCCAGGAATTTTCAGAGATTCTGGCTAATGGTTCTGCAATTTACTCTGCTATGTATTTATGTACCCTGGTATGTCATTCATCTGGACCAGGAGATTTAAATTAGCTAAGTGTACCCTCACCATCTCTTTGATAGCACAGTGAGGTGCTCAAGAACCCTATTATAATGAAATTTTGCACTGAATCTCTAATACTGGCAGTTAGAATACAGTAGATATCTGGTTTGGTATTGAACTTATAAAACAAATAGATTTGATATATTGTGTGCTAATGTCTGTTTTATCACTGTATAAGAATGGAAATCCGTTTAATTTTGTGGTTATTTCATTAGAAACTTCAAGAGGATAAAATCATTTTAACCAAATGTAGAGACACATTTAAGAAGACAATGGTACAGTTTAATTCTGAGAATGAAAAACTGAAATCTCAACTACAGGATAATGAGACTCACTCTCAGGTATCTGGATACATATAGATGTTATGGTATCCCTTCAATTCCTTTGACTATTCAGCTCTTCTGTTATGGAATGTTTTCATGGATTTGTGGCTTGTTGTATTGAATGCAACCATATGGCTAAAGGCCCATTTAGACAAGACGATAATCAGGGATAATCATTCATTAGACTTCTCGTTCACTGATTATCAGCTTATGTAAATCTACCAGCACTTTCCCAATGAATCGGCTTGTATTTAGCCAGTTGACTGTCTTATAACAGCCTCGGTCAGGCAGTGTAAATAGGCCCTTAAAGTTGTGTAGATAATATGTTTTTATTTTGGGGGGATTCCTCCTCATGTCTGGAGACAATGAACTCCCTAATTATTAAATCATAGACTTCTTTCATTTTAAAATAAACTCGTATAATTCATTGTTGATAACAGATAGGCCTGAGTTTACTCTTGTTGCAGGTGAGCTCCCCATAATATGTTCATCTTTGTAATAAATATGGCAAATAATTACCTTTTCTGCAAATATTCTGAGTACACCCCCACTTATACTTAGATTTAACAAAATTTGTACGCAAACTAAAGCGATATGGGAACTAATAGTGCTGGGCATTAGGCTCCGTGTGGATGAGCCACTGAATAAACGCTGATGGGTCCTCTGCTGATTATGGACGGTCCTGGATGTCTGACTCCCAACAAGCAACCATTGATAGCCTATCCATAGATAGTATTCAAACTATCAAAGAGGGTAACCAAAATCCATGTGTAATCACACAATGCCATGCTATCATTTTCTGGCCCCAATAACAGCAGAATTTCTACATTTTATTTGTATTTATATGTTTTATATGTTTTATTTGTATTTATATGTTCACAGCTTACAAACCTGGAAAGAAAGTGGCAACAGCATGAGCAGAACAACTTTGTGATGAAAGAATGTATCCTTTGTTTTAGAAACCTAACTTAGAGTGATAGAAAATAAAACAACTTACCGTATATACTCGTGATATATAGCCGACCCCCCTACTTTTGCCCCCAAAACCTGGGAAAACCTATTGACTCGTGTATAAGCCGAGGGTGGACCCCAGCACAGGTATACAGCCCCCAGCAGTGTGGTATACAGCAGCCTCCCCAGTGGTAGTATACAGCAGCAGCCCAGTGGTATATACAGCAGCAGCCCCAGTGGTAGTATACAGCAGCCCCAGAGGTATATACAGCAGCCCCAGTGGTAGTATACAGCAGCCCCAGAGGTAGTATACAGCAGCCCCAGAGTATATACAGCAGCCCCAGTGGTAATATACAGCAGCAGCCCCAGTGATATATACAGCAGCAGCCCAGTGGTAGTATACAGCAGCCCCAAGGTATATACAGCACCCAGTGGTAGTATACAGCAGCAGCCCCAGTGGTAGTATACAGCAGCAGCCCCAGTGGTAGTATAACAGCAGCCCCAGAGGTATATACAGCAGCCCCAGTGGTAGTATACAGCAGCAGCCCCAGTGATATATACAGCAGCAGCCCCAGTGGTAGTATACAGCAGCCCCAGAGGTATTACAGCGCCAGTTGTAGTATACGCAGCACCCATGGTAGTATACAGCAGCAGCCAGTGATATTACAGCAGCCCCAGTGGTAGTATACAGCAGCCCAAGGTACATATAGCAGCCCAGTGTAGTACAGCAGCCCCAGTGGTAGTATACAGCAGCCTTCGGTAGTATACAGCAGCCCCAGAGGTAGCATACAGCAGCCAGAGGTATATACAGCAGCCCAGAGGTATATACAGCAGCCCCCCCCTTGTGTAGCAATCCTGTAAAGGAAAGATTAGTATACTTATCCCTGCCGCTGTCCTGCCGCCGCTATCGCGCTTCGGCTTCATCAGCGTCTTCTGGCTTCCTCCTGGCGCGCAGAAATGACGTCATTGCCTGCGCCCACCGGAGGAAGCCGGAAGACGCTGGATGAAGCCGGAGGAGCGCGATAGCGGCGGCGGGACAGCGGCATGGATAAGTATACTAATCTCTTCCTTTACAGGATTGCTACACAAGGGGGAAGCCCTGTATACTGATGGGGGGGACTGTATACTGTATACAATATATACAGTGACTCGCATATAAGCCGAGGGGGGGACTTTTCAGCCCAATTTTTGGGCTGAAAAACTCGGCTTATACGCGAGTATATACGGTAATTGCAAGGGGTAGCCATTGCAGGAACTGTAGGGACTGTAATTGTTCAGTAGTAAAAAAAAAAAAATTCTTCTGCTATGCCTTGCCAGAGTGCACTAATTTTTTGGCTTTTTTCTTGTTCTCTCTTCTCACATCAATGCTGACAAAAGTTTCTGTGTAATGTAGTTGAATCCTCTGGTGAAGTAATTGCACAGGTGATACCATATAGGGTTTCACGGCAAGATATTGTTATAATGATATGTGAAAAGAGATATAAAGGGAATCTGCCAGCTGCTTTTTACTGAGAGCAGTATGATATTGAGGCAGAGAACCTGATTCCGGTGATGTGTCACATATTGGTCTGGTTAGTGTATTTCAATAAAATCATTGTTTTATCAGCAGGAGATTATGATGTGATCCTCCTGCTCTTTTATAACCCTGTACCCCACCACTTATTATCAGCTTCAAGAGAACTGCTAGAGCTGCAGCAAACAAAACAATGATATTATCAAAACTGCACCAAGCAACCCAGTGGGTGATATATCACTTTAATCAGGGTCTCTGCCCCTACATTGTGCTGCCCTCAGATAAAATAGCAAAAACTAGTGACAGATTCCCTTTAAGACGCCCCTACACATTAGATAAAAGTTGGCCGAACCCCCCCAGACAGTCATAAGCCATAAGAGGCCTTATGACTCTTCCAGCAGATGATGTTGGGGAGAGAAGGATCAGGATGGAGGAATTTCGTTGGATGTTGTTTTTTTCTACAGGGGAGATAAACCAATGCCATAGAAACCTGGGAGCAGCTTTCCTATCTCTCTACATTGAATACACATAAATACTTGACCGAATGCTTCTTTGTATAAAGGAGTCAGGAGAGAGCTCTTGCTGAAGAACAAACATTCAGAAATCAGAATTGAGCAAAAGAATTTGCATTACCCGGTCCAAGTTCCAGCAATCTTTTTCCTTGGCACCTCTTCTGATTAGTAGGCTTGGCGTAACATCATGCAGAGCGTCACAACACAATAATGACGTTGAGCCTTCTAATCAGAAGAAGGTTCTGGTCTGGTGGCCCCGGACTACCAAAGTGGGCATTTCAGCTGGGTCCTGCAGTCCTGTTGCTCCACTCTAGCTGACAGTTGTCTTGTGTAAGATCAGCTTTATGTTATCATCAAATATTATGTTTGGCATATACACTGTAGGATCCAAAGAGTACAATGCAACATACTTATGTCTTAAGGTACCGTCACACGCGGCAATATTGCTAGGCAATTTCACTGGCAATTTGCTGGTTGCAGTGAAATCATGGACACATTGATTACATTTGTACACACAACAAAATAGAACAATGTGTCCATGATTTCACTGCAACCAGCAAATTGCCAGTAAAATTGCCTAGCAAAATTGCCGCATGTGACGGTACCTTTAGGGATTTATATTATTTACCTGCTTTAGAAAGAATAGTGAACATAGATTTGTATTATAAAAGGGTCCCATGGAATAAAGGTACATCATAGTAATATTTCCTTGACTTCTGTATGCAGTCATAGCTTCCAAGAGCCAAGAGAGTGACTATAAGCAAGTGATGAAGACTGTAACCAAACAGATAGCAGATTACAACAAAACTCTCATAGATGCTCTGCAGAACTCCAGAAACTGAACCCATTCAGTGTTTCATCCTAAGATCCAGCTATATCATCATAATAAAAGTGTAATTACTTTAATTTTTTTAAGAATTAATTTGTACACTTGTAGTTAAAGGACCAAATATGTACTGTATTTATAAGCTCACAGACAGTTTGCATGTATGCTAAAGAATAAATAAGTTATTTCATTATTTGGTTGACAGTCTGGGATTACTTTTTATCGAAAGATGTCTATTCCGTAGCATTCTGCAGCCATGCATTATGTTTGCAGTTCTATTCTTCTGTTAGAATTTGGTGCCCTAAGAGTGGTAAACAGTACGCGGGGTTACATACACAACATTGTAATGAAAACACATTGACTGATTGTTCCGGTAATTCTAATAACACCTCTGGCAATGTTTTTCGATTACTCTGTGTTGTGTTTTTTAATACAGAAAATATCCAGTATCAACCAATAAATGTAAACAGATAGATGATAAGGATGGCACTCACTGAGGTTCAGTCTTCGTGCAAAGTCTTTTTAGGCTGCTTTCGCACTGCACTTTTTTCCTGATCAGTGTTCATTAGGTTTCGTATGCCAAAACCAGGAGAGGAACTTGCAGAGAAAAAGTATAAGGGCTCGGACACATTTATCTGAGTTTGACGGACGAGATTCGGAAAGTGCTGGAACAGTGACCCGAATAGGGTCACTGCTCCAGCTCTTTCCGAGTCTTGTCTGTCAAATTAGGATGTAACTAGGAGAGTGTGTCCGAGCCCTAACAGAAAGTTTGACACCTGTTCAGAGTTTTGGAGACACTCCTGGCTTTGGCACACAAAACCTAATGAACACTGATCAGGAAAAAACTGCAGTGTGAAAGCAGCCTTATTCCATTTACAGGAACATATAGTTCCAAGCTGTGCAGGGAGGGAAGGAGTGCAGGGAGGCCAAGGAGCGCACCGTTTTGCGTATTACCGCTTCAACAGGTCCATCTGTGGTCTGTGACGTCAGTTCCTTTCCTTATACAGGTGGACCCTAAGGACGTCACTGAACTTAAAGAAGTTGTCCGACCCCAAAATCAAAAATATTTTTAAGCTAATCTGAGCTGCATTGTAATATACAACACCCCTATAAAAAAAAAAGGTTGTTTCTAACTTTGTTTCCTCCTGAATTCTAACTTGATTCCTAGAACACACTTTGTTTACTTGTGGCTCAACCAAACTTGACAGTATGTCACTAAGCTCGGTTGCCTAATTCACAGCCAGAGCTGATCCCACCCAGCCTCAGTGCCCAGCACCGCCCACTGCACACTCATTGGCTGTCAGTAAGCTGATCTCTATCATCATTCCAGCATTGTACATAATATAAACAGTGATCCTGTGTCCTGCATTCACATTCTCTGCAGTTAGAGCTGCTTGCTCCATGCCGTGTTCCCTGACAATATTACAGATTCCTCCTAGTGCTGCTAGCAGTAAATCCAGCAGCAGATGGGTTAATATCTCCTGACATCGCTGAAAGCACTGGGGGAGGAGGAATCATTGAAGTGTCTGGGGAACACAATGTCCAGCAGAAGTGAAAGTGCAGCAAAGGAGACATTAGGTGATAAGAGCCACAGCATACAGAGCCCCCCTCCCCCAGATATCTAATTGTCCGGGAGCTGCTGGGCATCCCTGCATACAGCCTCCACCAGCTCCTCGCTACTCAGAGTCAGCAGGCATGAGCTGAGTTAGTAGGAGAGGGCCGGCTGCTGTCACTCACAGTGACATCAGCTGTGATGCTGTGTACAGGGCGGGGGATAAGCTCCAACTCTGGTGTCGGGACGTGATATCATAGGAAGCAGCAAAATCACTGCAGGAGAGGTCATGTGGCCTCTCCTGTCATTAGACAGAGAGAGAAGGGCTTACAGCAGATCAGGTAGGTAATTACCATCTACCTGAGCAAGTGCAGGAGGAAAACAGGGCACCAAAGCTAACGGCTCGCTGGGTGGACAAACTCGTGGAGCAATCAGGTAATCAACCGGAGGTGCCTGTCTCCAGAGCACAACAATCGTCCATAGAATTCAATAATGTAGAGACGGCACTCACCCGGATCTTGTTAGGTGATTTATTC
Source organism: Allobates femoralis (assembly GCA_033576535.1). Taxonomy (NCBI): domain Eukaryota; kingdom Metazoa; phylum Chordata; class Amphibia; order Anura; family Aromobatidae; genus Allobates; species Allobates femoralis. The sequence goes on from JARQOC010000003.1 coordinate 504,579,953, forward strand.
AGGGAGCATATACATTCGGTGCAGGGAGGGGAGGATCGGAGCTGCTGACCTGTGGAAGCGCACAAGCGCGAAACGGTGCCGTCGTCAGCAGCTCCGATCCTCCCCTCCCTGCACCGAATGTATATGCTCCCTGAATAAATCACCTAACAAGATCCGGGTGAGTGCCGTCTCTACATTATTGAATTCTAATTACCATCTACCTACTTGTATCTGTGTAGCCCAATAGTGTAAAGATAGATTTAAGCTGGATAACCCTTTAATTAAAAACAAAGTTGTAGTGAAACAAAGATCTAGAGAAAAGCAACAACAGGAGGATTCAAGAAAAATTAATACATTACAAACAAAAGTAGAGATCGGAAAGAGAAACAACTATAACATTGTATTTTTCAAGGCCCGTTGCTAGGCTGAGCAGATAACACAACTATCAAATATTAATATTAATCTAAAACATTATAAACAGTGCGCCTGTTGTCCGCCCTGCACTCCTTCCCTCCCTGCACAGCTTGTAACCATATGTTCCTGTAAAATGGCATAAAAAGACTTTGCATGAAGACTGAACCTCGGTGAGTGCCATCCTTGTCTTCTATCTGTTTATCAGTTCTAATGCTTTTGGATTGAGCCACACCGAGCACACCTACTGTTGGACGGCGGCCAATATATATCGCGCCTGCTTGATGCTAGTGCCCGGTTTCCTTTCTGCCTATTGTTACAATAAATGTAAAAGGTCTCTGTCATTTCAACAAACCTTGGATCATTCAAATAGCACAAGCAGACATTAAAAAAAAATTGTAATATGTCTTATCAGAGAAATATGCTTCTTTCTACACTTAAGACCTTCATCTTCCTCTCTTGCTATCAACTCCTGACTGGCCGGTGTCAGAATTACATCACAAGTGCTCAACACATCTCTATGAGAGCCAGAATGAGGCCTCATAGACTTGTATTGCATTGTGACCTCCAGCACTCTATGAAACAGTGGAACTGCAAGCAGGTTATAAATCACCAGTGACTGACTGGAGCGATGGTGATAGAAGGTGAAACTGCCAAAGGGTGAGTATGAGACAGGGGTCTGTAGATTTTGATTTAAAGCACCAATCCAGCAAAAAGAAAGTAAAAAAAAAAAAAAGCTGGAGTAGTGCTTTTCGGGTTACATACAGATCCTATTAAAGTCTATGAAAAGGGAAGGTGGAGAAGAAACAAGAGGTACAGACACGTACATGACTCATGCATTCAATGCACTTGAATGATAGATGTAATCCATTTAGTTTCTTTTGGTATTCACATTAGTGAACAATAACAGAATTAACAATTTAAAAAACTGACAAAAAAAGAATAATTCAAAGATTTTCTAGTAATATTGTCTAATCCAGTCTTCAAACATAGGGGCAGGTTTATCAAAACTGGCGTAAAACCTTTCTAATGATTGCCATATTTTTGTGTAACAGATTTGCACAAATATGTTCCAGCATTTAGTGTTTTCATGCCAGTTTATATAAGCTCCATTGAAATTGGCGGAGCAATGATGAGACGGGGCGTAGACTTGTCCACCCATGACATTTTTCAAAAATGTCAGTGTTTACAAACCATAAATGCACTCCACAGAAGAGAGGAGCTGAACTCTAAGTGGCATACTTCTCTTAATGGATTTTGTGCCGAGTACTCTAGCTAGACATGTGCTGCGCCAATCTCGATTCATTGGCCCCAAAGTCCATAGGCAGAGATTCACCTAAAATACTACTATATGCTATAATTTCATAGTAAATCAGGAGGCTGTGGATAAAGTAGCACAATATGATGTTACCCAAAATACATAAAATTAAAGAAAAGGCTCTAGTTGCTCACCTTGTATGGTTGTGACACACAGCCAATATGAGAGCAGAATCATCTGCTGCTGTAGAATCCACATGTATAATGGCAAGCTGAAAACAGGGGAACCAGAGGAGATCAGTGGATGTAAGATCTGCACTGCTGCTAAATGATGCAGATCCAGGGGTAATACTGATACGAAAATGCCAATTTGTTACCCTTCCGGGGAAAGGCGCCCCAGAGTGGACCCACTGGGCAGTGGTACAGAACTCCCCTGGGTGAGCTGACCTAGTTTAACAAACCCCTATACAGGGATTGTCAGGGGCAAGCCCAGAGGGTCTAAATACCACGGCTGCTAGTACCAGGGGGGCGGCTCGTAAGTTTAGCCTATGCTACGGCACAGCTAAGGATTCCGGTTAACGATACAAGGCTAATTGAGCAGGAATGGTGCTACCAGGGAAGAGCACAGCTAGGGTTCCAGGTAACCGGGTACAAGGAAGGCCTGACTAACAGTCAGCAAGTCAGAAGCAAACTAACTAAATAATCAGGCACCTCCCATCAGTGGAGGTGGCCTGATATACCAGAGGAAGAGCAGCTATTGGTCAAGGGGAGTGTCAGGTTGGACCGTGCCGGCCCCTAGAGTCACAGGGGAGGAGTGCACCGCTGATTGGTCACATGAATACGACCATTGTAATGTGCTCATGTGTGAGCCCGGTGGTCAGCTGACAGGAATGAAACCTGGCGACGGCTCCGAGACACAGCACGCCGGATGCCCGGTCGGCAGAGGAGCAGAGGTTACCGACCCGGGAGATGTTAGCTGGGGAGCGGTGCCAGGGTATGTAACAGTAACCCCTTCCTTACGCCACCTCCTCCGAAGGTGCGCTAAGAACCTCGCCAGAATGAGTGGCGCATCAATGTTCTCCCGTGGCTCCCAGGTCCTCTCTTCAGGAACGAAGCCAACCTAGTCAATCAAGAAGAGGGTCTTGCCTCTACTCTTCATGGCAAGGATGTCCCTGACCTCATAGACATTCTCAGAGCTGAAAGGCCGTGACACGGTGCCGGAGGATGGATGGAAACGATTAAGCACCTCCGGTTTCGACAACGAGACATGAAAAGAATTGGGGATGCGAAGTGAGGCAGGCAGTCTAAACTTGTAGGCAACTTTTTCATGCGTCCAAGGACTTCGAAAGGACCGATATAACGCGGCCCTAACTTGTAGGACGGCACCTTCAGCCTGACGTATCTCGAAGAAAGCCACACTTTATCGCCCGGGAGATAAGACGGTGCATCCAAACGTCTCTTAATGGCACGTCTCTTCATCCTGCCGGAGGCTTGTGTAAGGGCGTCTCTGGTCTCACTCCAGATCCTTGTAAAGTCCACGGACAATGCATCGGCCGCCGGGTTGCCAGACACTGAGGAGAACGGAAGAGGTAAACCAGGATGTTGCCCGAATACCACGACAAAGGGAGATTTAGCTGACAACTCACTAGAGTGATTGTTGTAAGCAAATTCCGCCCAAGGAAGGAGACTGGTCCAGTTATCGTGATGAGCATTAGCGAAGTGCCGGAGGTAGGTTGTGAGGACTTGGTTAATGCACTCCACCTGCCCGTTGGACTGCGGATGATAAGCCGAGGAGAAATTCAATGTGATGTCCATATGCTTGCACAGCGCCCTCCAGAACCGGGAAGTGAACTGAATGCCCCTATCGGACATGATATGACGAGGAGATCTGTGGAGCCGGAAGATCTGTTCGTTGAATATCTTGGCTAACTCAGGAGCGGATGGTAGACCAAGCAAGGGAACAAAGTGATCCATTTTAGAGAAGCGATCCACGACTACCCATATGACCGTACAGCCGGAGGAGCAGGGTAGATTCGTAATGAATTCCATAGCTTTGTGTTGCCAAGGAGCTGAATGGACCAGGAGAGGCAGTAGACGTCCAGCTGGTAACTCTCTGGACACCTTATTTCTAGCACAGGACGGACATGAAGCAACAAAGTCGTGGATGTAGGCCACCAATAGTGACGAGAGATCAAAGAGAGAGACTTCTTAACTCCTACATGACCGGCAATTCTCGACGAGTGTCCCCATGCAAGGACCGCCCTTTTCTGATCCTGTGCTATGAAGGTCTTCCCCGGCGGAAATCCAACTACATGTAAGGGAGCCACAGTGATTAACTTGGTAGGATCGACGATATGGAATGTCTCCTCTTCCACATCCAACTGCTGGAAGGACCTTGACAGAGCATCAGCCTTGACGTTTTTACTGCCAGGCCAGAAGTGCAGTTCAAAGTTGAAACGGGCAAAGAACAGGGACCAACGGAACTGCCGGGGGTTGAGCCTCTGGGTGGACTGGAGACAAGCCAGGTTCTTGTGGTGTGTGAAGATAATGAACGGATGAACGGCACCCTCGAGAAGGTATCGCCACTCCTCCAATGCCAATTTGATGGCCTGCAATTCACGATCCCCAAGGACGAGAAATGGGGAATTAATTGCCTGTAATAATTTGCAAAACCAAGAAACCGCTGAATAGCCTTAGTCCCCACAGGACAGGGTCACTTCAGCACGGCAGAGAGCTTCTCAGGATTCATCCGTAATCCAGAGTCAGAGATGATGTATCCGAGACAGGGCAAAGAGGTCTGCTCAAAGACACATTTCTCTATCTTAGCATACAACCGATTCCTCCTGAGTCGCAGGAGGACTTGCCGTACGTGCCGTCTATGAGAGGACAAATCCGGGGAGAAGATGAGGATATCGTCCAGATATACCACCACACACGTGTACAATAGATCACGAAAGATGTCATTGACGAACTCCTGAAACCCTGCGGGAGCATTACACAACCCGTACGGCATGACCAAATACTCATAATGGCCGTCCCTGGTGTTGAAAGCTGTATTCCATTCGTCTCCAGCACGTATGCGAACCAGGTTGTATGCTCCTCGGAGGTCTAATTTCGTGAAGATGCGAGCCCCTTTGATCCTGTCAAAGAGCTCTGGAATCAGTGGCAGGGGGTATTTGTTCTTGACGGTGATGGTATTCTAGCCTCTGTAATATATGCAGGGTCGAAGAGTGCCCTCCTTCTTAACAAAGAAAAACACAGCGCCAGCAGGGGACGTAGATTTTCGAAGCTGTGCGTGATGTACTCAGACATGGCTTGTGACTCGGCTGGAGACAACGGGTAGATTCGTCCCTTGGATGGAGTAGTACCAGGAACCAGATCAATAGAGCAATCATACGGCCGATGAGGCTGGAGGACCTCTGCCTCCGTTTTGTTGAAGACATCTGCGTACTGCCAATAGGCAGTTGGTAAACCAGGAAGAACAGAAGCCGGTTGCGGGGAACTGGGTGGCAGAACAGACTTCAGGCATTTCTCATGGCAAAGAGGACCTCACTGCAGCACATCCCCTGAGCATTAGTCCAGTACAGGTTCAAGAACCCGAAGCCAGGGAAGCCCGATGAGCAGGGCATGGGAGAGACCAGGCATGACGTAGAAGGTGATCTTTTCTCTGTGTAGAGCCCCGATCTGCACCTCCACCTACTCTGTCACTTTGGTGACGATCTCCTACAGCAGTCTGCCATCCACCGATGCAATCACGCGAGGCGTCACCAGAGGTATTACAGAGATTCCAAGTCGAGTCACCGCCTCTTGCCGAATGAAATCTCCTAATCTCCTGCTGCCCCACAATCCACGTAGGCTAGCTCAGAAAAGCATCTCTGCGGACGTATCACCTGCATGGGCATGGTGAGGGGTTGAGAGGCATCACTCTCACCTAGGACGGTCTCTCTTACGTGACCTCTCCTGGTCTTACAGGACAATATCGGCACCGGATGGATCTCCTCTCCCTGGCGGTTTCACGGGGGCGCTCTTGGAAACGCAAGTCGATGCGAGTGGCTAATGAGATCAAGTCCTCCAGCTCGTCTGGGATATCCCGACCCGTGAGTTCGTCATTTATCATGCCAGACAGGCCATGCCAGAACGCTCCAGTCAGCGATTCGTTATTCCATCTCACCTCGGAGGAGAGGAGGTAGAAATGAACGGCTTATTGCCCAACGGTGAGTGTCCCTTGACGGAGGTTGAAGAGTGACTCTGTAGCAGATGCGACCCGACCCGGTTCATCGAAGACCCTCCGGAATGTCTCCAGAAAGGTTGACAAGTGGGAGACCGCTGGATCATCACGCTCCCATAGAGGGTTAACTCACGCCAGAGCCTCGTCCTCCAGATGGGACACCACGAAAGCCACCTTGGCCCAATCGGTGGGGTACTGCTGTCGCAGTAGTTCAAAGTGTAAGTGACACTGATTGAGGAAGCCGCGGCACATCTTGGTTTCTCCGCTGTATCTAGGTGGTCTCCCTCGCGGAGGGTTCGGGACGCCACCCGGGGAGTGGTAATAGGATGCGGACTGAGCCGAGGCCGTTGTTGCAGACTGCACGGATTCCAGATGATCGTCCACGGAGGATATGTACGACAGCCTGCAAGACTGCATGTCTCGTTGTGCTGCCAGCTCCTGCTGTAGGCTCACAGGCTGGATGGTGGATGCCGGGTCGGAGGTTTGCAGGGAGGCTAGCCGGTTATCCATGGACTGAAGACAAGCCGCTATGCGGCTCCGACTCTCCCGAATATAAGCCAGCTCCTTTTGCGCTCAGAACGAGGTACCAGTGGGGTCCATGGCCTGATTATTCTGTCACTCTTCCGGGGGAAGGCGCCCTAGAGTGGACCCACTGGGCCATGGTACCGAACTCCCCTGGGTGAGCTGACCTAGTTTAACCAACCCCTATACAGGGATTTTCAGGGGCAAGCCCAGGGGGTCTGATATCACGGCTGCTAGTACCAGGGGGGCGGCTCGTAAGGTTAGCCTATGCTACGGCACAGCTAAGGATTCTGGGTAATGGTACAAGGCTAGGCGAGCAGGAATGGTGCTACCAGGGAAGAGCCCAGCCAGGGTTCCAGGTAACAGGGTACAAGGAAGGCCTGACCAACAGTCAGCAAGGCAGAAGCAAACTAACTAAATAATCAGGCACCTCCCATCAGTGGAGGTGGCCTGATATACCAGAGAAGAGCAGCTATTGGTCAAGGGAGTGTCAGGTTGGACCGTGCCGGCCCCTAGAGTCACAGGGGAGGAGTGCACCTAGTGCACCGCTGATTGGTCACATGAATACGACCATTGTAATGTGCTCATGTGTGAGCTCGGTGGTCAGCTGACAGAAAGGGAACCCGGCGACGGCTCCGAGACACAGTACGCCGGACGCCCGGTCGGCAGAGGATGCTGACCCGGGAGAGGTGAGCTGGGGAGCGGTGCCAGGGGACCTAACACAATTATGGTTGTAATTTCTCTCTGAGCGGTAAAGCAACCATCCTGAATCAGTCTGTCAATGTTTTGCATGTTTAACTCAGTGGTTGCTGGCACAGGACGTTTAACTCTTTCTGTGTTATGCAAGTCAGATATTCCCACTTTACCATCTTTAAACTTACTGGCCAATGATGCGCAGTGCTCACATCAACACATTCACCATAAACATCTTGCATTCTCTGATGACCGCACGTTGCTTACATCACATTGACCGATCATTTGTGCAGGGTTCCATTCTTTACATTGTAATAATACAACCGTTCATTACTAAGCTTCCTGCCAGCTGGAGCTGTAGAGGAGAGTCTACTGAACAGTCCAGTACCTGCCACATGCCAGCACTACCTTCTGCTGTAGAGTTACGAAGGTGGAGGCATTACTTTTCATTCAACCCTTGTATAATGGTGATTTATTCTACACATTTCGAAGCGCGTACCCGCTTCCTCAGGAAATTCACCGACTAGGTAATCGATGAATATCCTGAGGAAGAAGCGAGGATACGGTCGAAATTCGTAGAATAAATCACCATTATATTAGCGTTACCTCTGTATCATTTTAGCAGCAGTGCGGATCTAATATCCACTGATCTCCTCTGGTTCCTGTGTTTTTGGCTTGCCATCATTTCATAGTGACATCAGTTTTTTCCAGCAAGACTGCAGTGAATCAGCAATATGTGGAAGTGTCTTTGTCAATGCCAATCAGAAAGCATTTGTAGTGCAGTGAATGAAGTCTTTTTACATGGCCATTTGTGAAGTGCAGCCCTTCTATAATGTGTGTTCAGCAAAATGTCAAGAGACAGAATGAACTGGCAAGATGCCTCCTAGGTGTGGATGTTGTGAGGTATGACAAGTTTGATCACTAGTAGGGTGTATATCAGGAAAAGGAGCGGACAAGGGATGGCTTTTCACTAGAGGAAGAGGAAGCAGGGCATTTCAGGAACAGGAGCTGTAATACAAAGGGAGGGACAGATAATAGCATGCTGAGGTTTTTCAGTAACTACATGTCTGCCGCATCTTTGAAATGTTTGCCAAATGCTGTGAGGTTAAAGCATAACTATATGTGGGAGAGATCGGTTTGGCACTGTGGCACTCTGGAAAAATCACATCTGAACATCATGGCTTTGGTTAGAACGCCTGCATTTAGATATGCCCCATTTTGTAATGATACAGTTTCAAGTTTTATTAGAAACTATAGAATATTTTATTAGAAACTATAGATTATATTGAAGTATATTTTTGTGCTGGCAGCCAGTATACTCGCCCACCCTTTATTCTGAAATCATCCACCAATAGCTGCTATCACTGTGGCAATTGGTCCAAAACTGGTAGCACATCTAACTTGCTTATTGCATACAGTATATTCAAAAAGTATTCATACCCTGTGAACTTTTTCCCATTTTTCACATTACACCAGCAGATGTAAATAGATTTTATCGGGGCTTTATGTAATATACCAATGCTAAGTAGCAAGTATTTGTGAAGTGTAAAGAGATTGATATATGGAGTTCAAAATATTTTACAATTATAAATCTGAAAACTGTGACATGCATTTATATTCAACTCCTCAAGTCAATACTTGTAGGACCACTTTTTGCTGCAATTACTGCTGCAAGTCTTTCGGGGGATGTCTCTACTAGCTTTGCATATCTTGAGATTGAAATTTTTGCCGTCTTTTTTGAGATTGCATGGAGAGTGTCTGTGAACAGCATTTTTTTAAGTCCTACCACAGATTCTCAATGGGTTTAGGTATTTGCTTTGACTAGGCCTTTCAAACACATGAATATGCATGCTTTGATCTAAACCATTCCATTTGAGCTCTGGCAGTATGTTTAGGGTTGTGTCCTGCTGGTTTGTGAACCTACACACCAGTCTCAAGTCTTGTGCAGCCTCTAACAGTTTTCCTCCGGGATTGCCATCTTCCATCAACTCTGACCAGCTTCTTTGTCCCTGCTGAAGAAAAGCATCTCCACAGCATGATGCTGCCACCAGCATGTCTCATGGTGGGAATGATGTCTTCAGATCGATGTGCAGTGTTAGTTTTCCACTACACTTATTATTATGCATTTAGCTCAAAAAGTCCTACTTTGGTCTCATCTGACCATAGCACCTTCTTCCACATGCTAGCTGTGTCTCCTACATGGCTTTTTGCAAATTGAAAGTGGGACAACTTATGATCACTGTATATACTCACGTATAAGCCGAGTTTTTCAGCCCAAAATTTGGGCTGAAAAGTCCCCCTCGGCTTATACGCGAGTATACAGCAGCAGCCCCAGAGGTATACAGGCCCCCCATCAAGATCCAGGGCCCCCCCTCCTTGCGCGGCAAACCTGTAAAGTAAAATCATACTTATCACTGTCCTGTCGCGCTGTCCCGCCGCTGCGACATCACGATCCCGGGCTTCATTCAGCGTCTTCCCGCGGCTTCCTGTAGTCGCGGGCAATGACGTCATTGCCCGCGACCACAGGAAGCCGCCGGAAGACGCTGAATGAAGCCGGGATCGTCATGTCGGCAGCGGCGGGACAGCGCGACAGGACAGTGATAAGTATGATTTTACTTTACAGGTTTGCCGCGCAAGGGGGGGGGGCATGGATCTTGATGGGGGGGGCCTGTATACCTCTGGGGCTGCTGCTGTATACACCCCTGGGGCTGGTGCTGTATACACCCCTGGGGCTGCTGCTGTATACACCCCTGGGGCTGCTGCTGTATACACCCCTGGGGCTGCTGCTGTATACTACCTAAGGGCTGCTGTATATACCTCTGGGGCTGCTGTATACTACCTCTGGGGCTGCTGTATACACCACTAGGGCTGCTGTATACACCACTGGGGCTGCTGTATACTACCTAAGGGCTGCTGTATATACCTCTGGAGCTGTATATACCTCTGGGGCTGCTGTATACTACCTCTGGAGCTGCTGTATACTACCTCTGGGGCTGCTGTATACTAACCACTGGGGCTGCTGCTGTATACTACCACTGGGGCTGCTGTATATACCTCTGGGGCTGCTGTATACCACACTGCTGGGGGCTGTATACCTGTGCTGGGGTCTACCCTCGGCTTATACACGAGTCAATAGGTTTTCCCAGGTTTTGGGGGCAAAAGTAGGGGGGTCGGCTTATACACGGGTAGGCTTATACACGAGTATAAACGGCAGCTTTCAAACATGGCTTTCTTGCCACTCTTTCATAAAAGTCAGATTTGTGGAGTATATGACTGAGTTGTCCTGTGGACAGATTCACCCGCCTGAGCTGTGGTTCTCTGCAGTTTCTCCAATTTGAGCATCAACCTCTTGGCTACTCTTTAATTGTTGCACTTTGTTTGGCATGTCAGTTTATGTGGACAGCCAAGTCTTGGTAGGTGATGCAGTTGCGTCAGGTGTTGCAGTTGTGCCATACTCCTTCCATTTTTGAATGATGGATTGAACAATGCTCCATGAGATGTTTAGAGCTTGGGCTGTTTTATTATAACCTAATTCAACCAAATGTACTATGAAATGTATACTATGAAAGCAACCCGGGAGTGTTTTAAGATAAAGAAGTGGAATAGTCTGCAAACAGAATAGTCTGCAATAGCAGAGTCAATGGCCATATTTCAACCCCATCGAGCCTTAATTACATTGTTATGTATTTTAAATACTATGTACTGTAGAAAGGATAATGGTTAGTAAGATAGAATACAATCAAGATATACTTACAGTTGTGGCCAAAAGTATTGACACCCCTGCAATTCTGTCAGATAATACTCAGTTTCTTCCTGAAAATGATTGCAATCACAAATTCTTTGGTATTATCTTCATTTAATTTGTCTTCAATGAAAAAACACAAAAGCGAATGAATCAAAAAGCAAAACATTGATCATTTCACACAAAACTCCAAAAATGGGCCACACAAAAGTATTGGCACCCTCAGCCTAATACTTGGTTGCATAATCTTTAGCCAAAATAACTGCGATCAACCGCTTCCGGTAACCATCAATGAGTTTCTTACAATGCTCTGCTGGAATTTTAGACCATTCTTCTTTGGCAAACTGCTCCAGGTCCCTGATATTTAAAGGGTGCCTTCTCCAAACTGCCATTTTTAGATCTCTCCACAGGTGTTCTATGGGATTCAGGTCTTCACTCATTGCTGGCCACCTTAGAAGTCTCCAGTGCTTTCTCTCAAACCGTTTTCTAGTACTTTTTGAAGTGTGTTTTGGGTCATTGTCCTGCTGGAAGACCCATGACCTCTGAGGGCCCTACATTATGCTGCAAAATTTGTTGGTAGTCTTCAGACTTCATAATGCCATACACACGGTCAAGCAGTCCAGTGCCAGAGGCAGCAAAGCAACCCCAAAACATCAGGGAACCTGTAAACTCTATGTTGATGCCTTTGCCCAAAAAGCTCTACTTTTGTCTCATCTGACCAGAGAACATTCTTCCAAAACGTTTTAGGTTTTCTCAGGTAAGTTTTGGCAAACTCCAGCCTGGCTTTCACCCTCGGACTGCAGGGCAGCTTGAACTTGTTTGGATGTTAGTCGAGGTTCTTTATCCACCATCCGCGCAATCTTGCGTTGAAATCTCTTGTCAATTTTTCTTTTCCGCCACATCTAGGGAGGTTAGCCACAGTGCCATGGGCTTTAAACTTCTTAATGACACTGCGCACGGTAGACACAGGAACATTATGTCTTTGGAAATGGACTTGTAGCCTTGAGATTGCTCATGCTTCCTCACAATTTGGTTTCTCAAGTCCTCAGACAGTTCTTTGGTCTTCTTTCTTTTCTCCATGCTCAATGTGGTACACACAAGGACACAGGACAGAGGTTGAGTCAACTTTAATCCATGTCAACTGGCTGCAAGTGTGATTTAGTTATTGCCAACACCTGTTAGGTGCCACAGGTAAGTTACAGGTGGTGTTAATTACACAAATTAGAGAAGCACATGATTTTTCTAACAGTGCCAATACTTTCGTCCACCCCCTTTTTTATGTTTGGTGTTGAATTAGATCCAATTTGGCTTTAGGACAATTCTTTTTGTGTTTTTTCATTGAAGACAAATTAAATGAAGATAATAATACCAAATAATTTGTGATTGCAATCATTTTCAGGAAGAAACTGTGTATTATCTGATAGAATTGCAGGATTGTTAATACTTTGGCCACAACTATATATCTGCTATGTACCCTTGTCAGGGTCAGGATGTACAATTTCGACCTGGGGAAGAGGGAGAGTTCGACTTGTGTGTCTTTTGATCTTAAAGTGGATCTTCCTTGCTCGAGTGTGTTGTGGAAGAGAACAGTCAGGTTGTTATAATATAAAACATTATTGCCATCCAATTTGTAATCTAGAATTGGTTGTGGTAAATCATAGTAATATGCTCATTGGTATAAATAATCAATGTAGGAAGTACTTTGTATAATCCCAGTTAGTAATACAATGAGAAATTAGATGGTTCTTGATGCTTTAGAAAATTTGGACTTTTAATTATTGTCAAAGTCTCAATCTTTCATCTGATGTAATATGGGTAATTACTTATTGATGAAGAAATGAAAAACGGCACTCACCGATGGTGGTTTTCACCTCCGATTATTTATTCATCCTCAGGGAATGACATGTGTGCAGGGAGAGGGAGTAGGGGTTGGCAGACAACGCCACACCGTTTCGCAGTATTACCGCTTCCATGGGTCCTGTGCATAAGGTGTGATGTCAGATCCTCTTAAATAGGGAGGGTCTGACCAAAACACCGCCTTAATACAAAGTGCGAATTAAAAACACACATACAAACTCAGAATGATACAGACTACTATTCAAAATGCTTAGTTGTAGAATATTATGCTATGCAGAACACAAAAATTTGCGAATGTACAAGTGTTACATTTTTATTTTTAATGCTGTCAGTGTCTTATTGTTACGGCAGCTCCTTCAAAGCAGTTACTATAGATGTAGCTAATAAATCAGTTACGTTGTATTACTAGCTGCTTGTGCTGCTCCGCTATTAATTAATAGCCGGCATATGTATGGAAACCTCTTAAATGGAAAGGTACAGTGCATGAGCGAGAAGAGGGAGAAAAAAGAGATACTAAGTGGGAGAAAATGGACAGAAAAATGCAGAGGAAAAAAAATATATATGTAATATGGATAATAAAAAAGGAAAGCATTATTTTGTAATCTGGACAGATAGGATAAATATTCTATAAAGTTAAAGAAAGTTGTAATCAAAATTAGAAAAAATGTTTCTTTCTTCTGGTTTATGTAGTTTTTTTTTTAGATTGTCTTTAAAGAGGAGAATGGATTTAAATGAGGCTGGGAGATTTTTTAATATCCTGTTATGGTCAATCTTTGTTTATTATGTGATAAGATTGAAAAGTAACTTAGGCTGGCTTCACATCACGGTTTTTGCCATCCTGTTCTGTTCGTTTTCACAGAACAGGATTGTTTTTAGCCTCCTATGTATCCCTATGGTGCTGGATTGGTCATAAATGGCCATCCGGTTTTGTGAATTCAGTCCCGGATTAGTTTCTGTCCTGTTTTTTTCCGAGACTCAGAATCGGAGACTGCTCCGATTTTTGGCTCTGGTGAAAAAATCGGACCAAACGGGATATAAATGAATCAGGGGCGATCCGACGCCTATAACATTGGAGTCTATGGGCGCCAGATCCCGTGAAAAAATTGTATTGTTTCCCGGATCCGATTTTAAGCACAGAGCATGTGCCGATGACGACTGGGACCTCCTACCCTCTCTGCAGTGGACATCTTTAAAGGTGTGTCTAAACTTGGAGTCAGCTGTGGATCTGAACTTGGAGCCAGCCGTGGGTCTGTGTATCTGTGCAAGGCTATTTTCCACAAAAAAGGTGAAGGAAAGAAGGGGACTGTATATATACTACCCACCCACTAGAGGGAAGTACCCACCTACTGGAGGGGAGTAACATTTAAAATGAATTCATGTAAAAAACGGATCGAAACGGATGTAAACGAATGCCAACGAACTGTTTTTTTTTAACAGATCTGGGAAACAGATCCTGCCACTTTTGGCGCCCAAAAGAATGTAAGACACGGTCTTATTTTCGGGGAAACACGGTAGTGGTGATAAAGGTACTGCAGCAAGCCGAACACCTATGTTATCACTCAGTCTTTATATGTTTGCCCTTTTCCAATGACCCTCACTTGTGCTATTTTTAAAGCAATCTAACATACTGTAGTTTAGATTAATATAGGCAACATAAGAACTCCTACAGTTTGATACCATGTTCTCACAACCCCTTCAAGGAATTTTATCCTATCATTTTCACTGCTATAATAAAATGAGCCTCATTATGGTGCTTCATAACCCCATTCCCATTGGACAAAAGGCACAAATATGTATTATCACAGAAATATCTCAGTCTTTTGTTAGGATTGAGAAATACCCATCTGTCTTATCCCTGAATTCCTCTCCTGAGTGTATTTTTCATGTTTTAATGTACTGCTGGTACAAAATACCTTAAAGATCCTGCCTTTCACATCCTAATCTAAAAAGGAAACAGGAAAAAGGAACTTTAACTCCCAGTGCTTAGACAGCAGCGAGACAGTAGTATACCAGTGTCCATGGGAAAGCAGGAGAAACTATGGTATGCTAAAGCAACAGCGAACAAAGCGATCAGGGAGGAACATTATGTGACCTGCACCAACTCTATGAATTCTCGTGGTAATTGGATGGATATATTTTGGAAAGCATGGATTTTTTAGCATTTTTTGCTGTCTGTATCTCACAACTCATGATTTCAGGTAAGAAAATCCAGATATCTCTTTAATGTATGAGATTGTGGAGCATGGTTTGTCTTCTCTCAAATATCATATGTATGATAGTAAGTGAATCGCCATCAAAAGTCATTACTGTAATTAATACCTTACACAGAGGCATCACACTTGTTTTTTGTATGTTAGTTACCATTGCTTAAAGGTTTGTAGAATTTCTTGTATGGTTCATGGATTTTTACTATGTTTAATGTAAGTTCCCCTTGATCTTGTATATTTTTGTATGTTACACTTCAGGCCTCCATACAAAATGAGAACTCCTGTCTATAGGAGAGACATAGCTGCCGGTAGATTGATTTGCTAAACCATCGTTCATCCCTCCAGCTATTTAAAGTGTATGTGGAGCTTGAGAAAAATATTAGTGAATTCTGATCATTTAACGTAATGTTATCCTTCACATTCTCACCAGCCGTGGGAACAACAAGATGAAGACATTGTGGACTGCTATGAAATCCTTGCAAAACTACAAGCCAACATAAGCAACATAAATCCCATTATATCTGTATAAAGCTAGTACTAACCACAGTGGATATGGTGGAACTGTTACTGGATTAAGCTATAGTGGACAGGGTCCCTGCCCCTCCTGTACCTGTACGTCCTGATCGCCTAGATTTAGTGTACTTGTTCTTGTCTCCCTCATCCTCATGTAAAGCGCCATGGAACCTAATGGCGCTATATAAATAAATAATAATAATAATAATAATAGTGGAGCTGTGTAACAGTCTCCTGTTATGTAGAGAATATGGTGTCCTGTAGAGTTGAGCAGATTAGAGCAAAAGTCTCTATGTGCTAGCATGGTTTTAGGATTCTTTCCAAGTATTGCTGATTGTAAGGCCTAACAGATTGGATACTGAAATCTTTGTATATTGTAGTCATAGACTCACAGAATTGTAGAGTTAAGGCCCTGTCACACACAACGACCACTCCAGCAATCCCGACAACGATAATGACCTGTTGGGATCGCTGGAGCGTCGTTACCTGGTCGCTGGGGAGCTGTCAAACAGGCAGATCTCCCCAGGGACCTGGGAGCCACCTCCCAATCACTGAAGGCGATGTTACCAACGTCCTCCCTGCTTAGCGCTGCCTGTAAGCAGGGAGGAAGCTAGTAACTATGTTATCATAGTTATCATAGCAGCGCGCAGCCTAGATACCCGGTGTTTATCATAGTTACCAGCTTCCTCCCTGCTTACAGGCAGCGCTAAGCAGGAGGACGCTGGTAACTATGATAAACACCAGGTATCCAGGCAGCGCGCGCTGCCTAGATACCCGGTGTTTACCATGGTTACCAGCCCTGTGAGGTCACTGATCGCTGGTTTCTCGCTGTCACACACGATGTGCTGACCAGCAGGAAACCAATGATCAAAAAATAACCCAGAGCACTTTGCAGCGATCAGCGACCTCACAGCAGGGGCCTGATCGATGTAAGTGTCACACATAACGACATCGCTGGAGAGATCATTGTAATGTCACAGTTACAATGATCTCGATAACGATATCGTTATGTGTGACTGGGCCTTTTGAAGGGACCTCCTGAGTCATCTGGTCCAACCCCCTGCTCAAAGCAGGATTCATCAAATCATCCCAGACAGATGTCTGTCCTGCCTTTGTTTGAAGACTTCCATTGAAGGGGAACTCACCACCACTCATGGTGCCTGTTCCACTTGTTGATCAAACTCACTAGTGAATAGGTCTAAGAGAAATACACTATTATGATGATTCCAGAGGACCTGTAACAGCTTCTAGCGGAATGCCCTATTGTACTGAAATATGCTATTCAACTAAGACCATAAGTTTATGCCTCTTTGCGAGAATCGTTAATCACATGTATCTCATTATTAACATCAGAAATGCTGGGCACTAACTTGCAAAAAAAAAGCCACTGTCATCAATGTGACTAAAGCCTGCGGGTTAGTCATGTGGTGCTGGCATAGTAGAGATTATTCAATAGCAGCAAAAAAGAAGCAAAAAGCCGCACTCACCGACAGTAGATCTTATTCTTTATTCATAGTCCATATCCAAGATGTACGACCATGTAAAGCAGGGAGGGGAGTGCGAGGGAGGCGCCTCCCTCGCACTCCCCTCCCTGCTTTACATGGTCGTACATCTTGGATATGGACTATGAATAAAGAATAAGATCTACTGTCGGTGTGTGCGGCTTTTTGCTTCTTTTTGCTGCTATCTCATTATTAAGTGTACCAGCCGAGCTTATGATCCATGATTCTGTAACCATCACCCAAAAGTGTTGCATCCCAACCAGTTATCAGTGAAATATATTGCTCCTCTGCAACATTCTTCTGTGTCCAAATAACTAATGGCATGTAGACAGTGCCTCCTTATTAACACCCTGATCACAATCACTTTTAATAAGGAAAGGTACTGGGTAAGTCTGACACCCTGGTTTACAAATCCAGCTGTATCCAATGAGGTGTTGTCAATTCAGTTGTAACTTCTGATTGTCAATGCTGCATTATCATTACCAAGTGGTACCCCATGAGGAACATTATAAGGAAAGTTCGCATAGTTTTTCTCATCTCTCATCTGTGGTTTTGTGTGTATATTGTTAAGCGCAAAACTTTTAGGAAGTTGTGGAAAAATACTGCAAAGTATTAATGTCAAAATTAGGCCACGTGCACACGCTGAGTATTTGATGAGTCTTTTACCTCAGGATTTGTAGACAAAACCAGGAGTGGAGCAATCAGAGGAAAAGTCTAATAGAAGCACCTGCACCACTTCTTTATTTAATTATCCACTCCTGGTTTTGTCTACAAATCCTGAGGTAAAAAACTCATCAAATACTCAGCGTGTGCACGTGGCCTTAGAAGTGTTAAGTGCACAGACTTCATTGTTCTACATAACACTATAACTCTGGTAATAGAGTGGGGGACCCATGCTCAGTAATGCCGATATGTTCTAATAAGGGATAATGGAAACTTGTTTTCTTCATAAGACAATCTCTTTAATACCTTTGGGAAAAAATATATTTTTTGTCAAAATTTAGTATGTTAATGAGAAATGATGGTAATTGGGTCTGTACTTTCTGGTGTTTGGTGTTTTTCATATAGATACATATTTATTGTGAGACAGTGACCAAACTAGTAGAAGGGATTGATGTGTTTCCCCGAGATTCTCCTAATTGCCAGGTGCCAAGAAGTATATCTCATGGAGGGAAAACTCAAGCGAAGTACAAGAAATCCAGGATGGATTTTCCTACCAAAGTGTATTTAGCTAAAAGTTTTGGTTATTCCTGTTTCTACTCTGGATTATTATAGAGCGATGATCAGGTTTCAAAGTGGAGCCTCTCATTCCTTCCTGGCCCTGTTTTAAAGTCGTCAGACAAGATGTTGGGCTGACTTAATTCTGGGTTGATAAAGATGTGCTCTGTGTGCATTTTAGGAGGAGGTATCTGGTTAAACAGAAAGTATCTGTTAAGAGACTCCACTACTATCTTTTGGGCCTCCAATTGAAAATTTGGCATTGTTATTAGGTAGCACTCATCATTTTTGTTTCTGTTTTTGGGTGGCTGTTCGTATAACATCTGTATAGTCACATAAGATGATGTTTAGTTATTACTCAATAGACCAGGGGTTAAATTGTGTTTAGTGCCCAGATGTAAAGGCTTTGGCCTTGATTCATGAAAGGAAAAAAATGTTGCAAGACTTGGTGCTTTCACAATAGTCATGGCCAAATATGCCACTGTAGGCTTAGTACGGGTGTCATAGGGTGTAGTGAGGCACGCTCAACAAATTTTTCAAAGGTTTTGCCACTTTAAAGGGACGCCTGAAAAGTATTCCGGTCCCTCAATGTAGTAACGTTCTTGGTGAGGCACATGCCGCAGACAAAATGCTTACAATTTATTAAGTGAAATATGCCTCTTAGATGCTTATTACCTCTGCACACCCATCATTATTACGAGCGTAAGAAATATTAGTCTTAACACATTGGGCTCTGTTTATGGCTATTTTGTACAATAACTTCCACATCACTATCTGACTAATCCTCGAGACAATTTTGATAATCTCCAGGCTCTGAATTATAGTCTATGAGAAAGTGTATCTGGTTTTCAGGAATGGAGCTGAATTATAATCCGTGTAGTGTCCATTTCCATTTAATACTCAATAATAGATGTAGCAAACAATAAATCAGGTTGGCAGCTGTTTTTTTTTATTAATGCTTATCCATAGGATAGGCCATCAATATCTGATCAGTGGGGGTGCGATACTGGGCACACCCATCAATTAGCTGTTACAGGCAGCGAAAGGAAGTTCTTGGATGTTGGCCAAACATTTTTGTATTAACCGCAGCTGATTATTGCAGATCTAGCTGCTATTCAAGTGAATACTATGTTCCAAAAGTTCCCGGATGCTCCTGGAACACAGTAATTCCATCATTTCTATATTGGCCAAAGCCAAGTAATGCAAATCCACGACTCATTCAGTGGTGGAGCTGCAGTGCAACTATAGTTTTGTCAGAGCTGCTGTTTTCTGATAGCATCTAAGAACTTCCCAGAGGCATCAGTAAAAGCTGATCAATGGAGGTGTTAAAAGTCGCTACTTTACAAATCACATATTGATGGCCTAGCTTAAGGATTCTTAAGGATACATAAAAAGTAGTGTCCAAACCCTTTAACTTATCTTGTGTCATATCTTGATGCAGCAAACCATAATGTGACCTTTATTTAGCACAAGCCATTGAAGAATGTCAACCTTGCATTTGCCACATCTTTACTTGCATGTACCTCAAGATTATGAAGCCAAGAATATTGTAATAAGCTTGGTTATCTCTGATAAAAAAAAGTTTTGCTATTTTAAGTCATAGATTTAAGTCACAGATTCTGCACAATAGTAAAATATACCAATTAGTAAAAAGGGCATGCCACAAAATTGATTGATTGATTGATTAAAAGCTTTTAACATTTATTTTCATCCATCATAAAATCCACAAAAAGCTGACCTCTTTTGTCCTAAGCGTTTTGAGCCAAACTGCACTCTTAGTCATAGATAAAAAAAAAAATCAGACATCACCACAATTTTATATATACTGCATAAATACCGTATATACTCGTGTATAAGCCGACCCGTGTATAAGCCGACCCCCCTACTTTTGCCCCAAAAATCTGGAAAAACCTATTGACTCGTGTATAAGCCGAGGGTGGACCCCAGCACAGGTATACAGACCCCAGCAGTGTGGTATACAGGCCTCCCCAGTGGTAGTATACAGCAGCCCCAGTGGTAGTATACAGATTCCCCAGCAGCCCCAGTGGTAGTATACAGATTCCCCAGCAGCCCCAGTGGTAGTATACAGGAGCCCAGCAGCCCCAGTGGTAGTATACAGGAGCCCCAGTGGTAGTATACAGGAGCCCCAGCAGCCCCAGTGGTAGTATACAGGAGCCCCAGCAGCCCCAGTGGTAGTATACAGGAGCCCCAGCAGCCCCAGTGGTAGTATACAGGAGCCCCAGCAGCCCCAGTGGTAGTATACAGATTCCCCAGCAGCCCCAGTGGTAGTATACAGGAGCCCCAGCAGCCCCAGTGGTAGTATACAGCAGCCCCAGTGGTATACAGCAGGCCCCCAGGGGTACATATAGCAGCCCCCTGGGGGTACCCAGCAGCCCCCTGGGGGTACCAACCGCCCCCTGGGGGTACCCAGCAGCCCCCAGGGGGTACCAGCAGCCCCCTGGGGGTACCAACAGCCCCCAGGGGGTACCAGCAGCCCCCTGGGGGTACCAACAGCCCCCAGGGGGTACCAACAGCCCCCTGGGGGTACCAACAGCCCCCAGGGGGTACCCAGCAGCCCCCTGGGGGTACCCAGTGGCCCCCTGGGGGTACACAGCAGCCCCCAGGGGGTACACCGCAGCCCCTGGGGGTACACAGCGGCCCCCAGGGGGTCCCCAGCAGCCCCCTGGGGGTCCCCAGCACCAGCAGCCCCCAAATGCTGTCACTCGCCCCCCCTTGCAAGGGCCCCCCCCGCTTCTCTTACCATTCCGGACTTCTGATCCGCGCCGCTCCTCGCTGCTCCGTCCGTCCGTCTTCTACATCCGGGATCCCCGGCCGTCGCGCGATGACGTCACATGCCTGCGACGGCCGGAGATCCTGGATGTAGAAGACGGACGGACGGAGCAGCGCGGATCAGAAGTCCGGAATGGTAATATAACCATCGGGGGGGTGTCCCTTACAAGGGGGGGCGAGTGCCAGCATTTGGGGGCTATATGCACTGCTTCCCCTGCCGCTGATTGACAGGGGGAAGCAGTGCATATTTAATGAGCGGCCCCACGTGACGGGGCCGCTCATACAGCAGCCCCCCCCCCCGCCTCCTGAAGCCTCCACAGCCCGGACACAGCCCCCCCCGTATTGACTCGTGTATAAGCCGAGGGGGAGACTTTTCAGCCCAAATTTTGGGCTGAAAAACTCGGCTTATACACGAGTATATATGGTAAGAATTTATTTGGAAGCAATTGATTATGCAAATAAATATATAGAACACTCCCAAAGATTATAAGGACACCCCCTGTGAATCTTAAAGCTAATACAAATAAATTAACATAGTGTCCTTATTATTCATCCCCTATGGTTGGTTTGTGTTCAATCTTACAATCCAAAACACCAATCTCATGAATAGTTTCTACTGCCAGTGCCCACTCCATTTGGGTAAATTAACATTTTCCGCTCCAAAAAAGCTCATGTTATCGAATTGACCATTGCGTTTTTCCAAAAAATGCTTACTTACTCCAGAATAACCTGCATTTTTTACATTAAAAGGAACCAGTCAGGTCTGTTACACCCTCCAACCCAGCAGCAGTCATATGTGTATACCAAAATTTCCTTCCAAACCAGTCCTGTATAATGCTATTCAATGTTTATAAATATTTTTTTACAAACTGCCCTTTTCCTATGCTAATTAGGGCTTTGACAAGTTGATGGGGCATTAGTTCCCCCGACTAGTCGGCCCTCTTTCCATGTTATCACGCCCACATGATTTCCAAGAGCTTGCGTCCCTTTTTAAGAAGCTATCTAGCGAAATGCGCATCTGGGAGCGTGCAATGCCTCTCTCCGTTTACTTACCCGTCTCAATAATCCTGCTACCTTATTGGGGAGAGATTTTTTTGTGCATTTCTGTGCCTCATAGCATCTCTTACTTTTTTTCCACTTGAGATATATATATATACATACTGTGGTGTTTGCCCCTTTCCTTATTTCTTATCTTTTGCATATTTGTTGCACTTGAATGTTTCAGATCACCAGATTTTAGACAAAGATAACACGAGTAAGCACAAAATACAGTTTATAAATGAAGGTCTTTATTATTAAAGGAAGAAAAATGCTAATTTATAGGGCCCTGTGTGAAAAAGTGATTGCCCTCTAAACCTAATAACTGGTTGGGCCACCTTTAGCAGCAACAACTGTAATCAAGCTTTTGCAATAGCTGACAATGAGTCTTTTATCACACACTTGAGGAATTTTGGGTGGCCCCACTCATCTTTGCAGAATTGTTGTAATTCAGCCACATTGGAGGGTTTCCAAGTATCTACCACCTTTTAGGGTCATCCCACAGCATCTCAAATGGATTATGGTCAGGACTTTAATTAGGCCACTCCAAAGCCTTAATTTTGTTTTTCTTAATCCATTCAGAGGTGGGCTTGCTGGGGTGTTTTGGATGTTTGTCCTGCTGTATAGCCCAACTGTGTTTCAACTTGAGGTAATGAACAGATGGCCAGACATTCCCCTTTAGGAGTTTTTGTTAGACAGCAGTATTCATGGTTCCATTTACCACAGCAAGTCTTCCAGGTCCTGAGGCAGCAAAACATCCCCAGACAATAACAGTACCACCACCTTATTATATTGTTGGGCTGTTGGTATGATGCTCTTTTTCTGAATTGCTGTGTTAATTTTGTTCCAGATGTAATGGGACATACACCTTCCAAAAAGTGCAACCTTTGTCTCTTCAGTCCACAGAGTATTCTCCCAATAGCCTTGGGGATCATCAAGATGTTTTCTGGCAAAATTGAGACAAGCCTTTATGTTCATTTGCTCAGCAGTGGTTTTTGTCTTGGATCTCTGCCATGCTGGCTATTTTTGCCCAGTCTCTTATTATGGTGGGTCTTGCAGCTATCACATCACATGATGTAGCTCAGAAAATCATGGAGGACTATCACAGTGACTATAAATGATAAGTGCATAGAAAGCAGCAGCAATTTTTTAATTTTACGACCAAGTGACTGGTGGTCAAAGTGCTCAGCTCATCATTATAGATAGAGAAAGGTCTAAGTCTAATTGTGCTGTACTGTACTACTGCAGTGCTAAAAAAAATTGAAATGGAAGTGGTGGTCTCAGTCTATGCATAATAATACAAAGATTGAAGTGATAGGGAGGTGCTGGATCTGCAGAGTCTGTGTGATTACGGATTTATTGATCTGTGATGCACTGTAGTACTGCACCTTAACCCTTTAAGGACTGGATAATTGTGTTTTTCCGCTTTCGATTTTTCGTCCCCTTATTCCATAAATCATAATTTTTTTATTGTTTTGGGTGACATAGCTTTGTATTGGCTTGTTTCTTGCAAGATGAGGTATAATTTTGAATGACACCATCCATGTTATCATATGATGTAATGGTAAGTGGGAAAAAATTCCCAGTGTGGCAAAATAGCAAAAAGAGTGAAATTCCTCAAATATTGTTTGTGGTTTTTTTTCCCAGAGTTCAGTATACTATAAAACTAACCTGGCTGTATGATTCTCCAGGTCAGTATGATTATGTAGGTACCAGACCTGTATAGTTTTTGTTTTATCTAGGTGGTCAAAAAAAAATCCTATTTAAATAAATAAAATCTTGCTTGTGTCACGACTTCCGAGAGCTGTAACATTTTCAATTTTTTGGTTATGGAGCTGTTGTTATTATTGATATTATTTGGAGGTATATATGAAGTTTTGATCTCCTGCTATTATACATTTTTTGTTGTTGTGGTGGCCATAAAATTGCAATTCTGGATTTTTTTTCTTTCAGATTAATTACCAAATATTTGGATTTTTCACTTTTTTTATTTCTTAGTTTTTAATGTGGTAAGAGGGAGTGATTTCAACTTTTATATATATCCTTTTCTCTTTTTTCATAGTTAAACAAAAACAATCTACTTTGTACTGTATTTAATAGTTTCCTTACTTGAACCTGCAATAGTCTGATCACTTGTTTTATATACAGCAGTGCCACATCATAACCAAAAATTCCACAGTATTGCTGTGTATAGGAGAAATCACAATCTCCTATGAACGCCAGCTAGGGGCTGGCTTTCATAGAAGTCCTAAGATGACAGATACAGGGGTCATCAGCTGACCCCTGGCTGTCATGACAACTCTGTCACACACCGTCAGGGAGGCACAACCTTCTAAGCCCTCATCTGCTTGTCCATGATATGAGTGCGGGACGCCAATGTGGGCTTAGATGGTTGCGCCCCCTCTGCTGGAGTGTGTTAAATGCCACTGTCAGAGACTAAGTAAAAGAAATCAGGTTGCGCCACACTGCTATAATATTCTAAGGTGAGGTAGATTAATATCACCCAGTGCTCACCTGGTTCAGTTGTGCCGAGCCGCACAACTAGCTGGCGAGCGAGGAACGACTCGCACGGCCTCCAGGCCGGAGGGATCCGACACGTGAGGGCTGTGTTGCGATCCTCGATCGTGCAGGCTGAAGACTAGCGAGCCACAGGTCAGGGATGATGGATTAATCAGAGCGAGTTCCTGGAGCCGAGCTGCTCAACAACGCGCTTCCCGGAGGGAAGGCGCAGGCCGTGCATGAAAGAGTATAAGGTGTCAGCGCTCAGATAACCACTTGAGAAAGGCGCACTAAGCGCAGAAACGCGTTGTGGAGAATTGGAATTCTACACTGGTCTAATAAAGCCTTAAGGTAAATATCTCGTGAGCATGGTCTGGTTGTAATCCGAGCGCTAATACCCACTTTGTTTCTAGCGCTCAGATAACAACCAGGACACCGCTCAACAGATAATTACCTCTAAGTTTTATTTGTTCAGTGTAAGATTCCAGACTTCCACAACGCGTTTCAGCGATAAGTGCGCCTTTCTCAAGTGATTGGATCACTTGAGAAAGGCGCACTTATCGCTGAAACGCGTTGTGGAAGTCTGGAATCTTACACTGAACTAATAAAACTTAGAGGTAATTATCTGTTGAGCGGTGTCCTGGTTGTTATCTGAGCGCTGACACCTTATACTCTTTCATGCACTGTCAGAGACTGACTTGGATATTTAACAGATTAACAGCTGCAGGGGAAGCACTGCCCAACTAGTGGCTGTTAAGGTACCATCACATGCGACAAATTTGCTAGCAATTTCACTGGCAATTTGATGGTTGCAGAGAAATCATGGACACATTGTTCTATTTTGTTGCCGTGTACAAATGGAACAATGTGTCCATGATTTCACTGCAACCAGCAAATTGCCAGTGAAATTGCTAGCAAAATTGCCGCGTGTGACGGTACCTTGAGTCACATGTCGGCTGATTAAATCAAAGGTAGGAAGATGACCCATGATGGACATAGTACGTCATGGGTTGTTAAGAGGTTAATAACAATTTTTTTTTATTATTGATCCAATTCAAACAAGAAGGTCAGTTTAATACCCCTCTATCTTAATTTTGCTATTGAAGAAAAATCCTGAAACTAAAGCTTGTCCGGCTGAGTAGGTACAATTGTAACTATTCCGTTTTTAACATTGCAATAACTTTTTTTCGAAAAGCCGTAGAGGGCTGAAATTCCATGACATCTCTGCAGTTTTAGTCCAGAATATATGGACAAATTTCAATAATAATATATGAAGGTACAATTGTACCTGTGCAGCCTGTTAACGTTGTAAAATTATTTAGCCTGACGAAGGTTAAACTATTTTTTTTTTGCTTGTGTCTAGTAATTTTTTTTAAAGATGAAAGAAAAACATTTCCAGAAAATTAAACCCAACTGTATTATATTTTTTAAATATATATTTTTATACACTTTCTTGATGTAATAGTTCATACATGTCACTCCAATACAGCAGCTTGTTGCAAGAACTTGCTTTCGGGATATAAGAACATCACATCTCTTGTGTCTTACTTTTTGTAAAAGCCCGGGGTGTTAGTTATTTTTTTAATCTTGTTTTTAAAAATTTACACATTTTAATTTTTGCATAAAGAATCCAATTAAACAACTGTATTCCCCATGACTATTCCAACTGTTTTACTAGTGCAATGTAACAAATCTATGTGCCACAACATTAAAGCAAATGTCGCAAGTTCCTTTCAGTACATGCACCTGCCAATTAACATAGCGCTGTATTCTTGGTTATGTTTTCTTTTGTTTTTTTTGTTTGCTAGAACAATTTTAAGTTGATTTATTGGAAAAGATGAATGGTTAGCCTTTGCATTCAAATAAATGGGGCTGGAGTTTAATGCCAAGCTGTTATGCCAGTTCTTCACCTCCTCCTCCTACGTCATCACACCAGGAGATATCTAGCCCAAATTGTTTGTTGAGGAAACAGGTGTACATTCCCAGTCATACGTATGCCAACTAAACTATCTCCTGGACAAGTTCCTGATGCTGCAGTTACTGCCCTACCACCTTGTAGAGTCAGATGTTTTTGGATAAATTATGACATGTGCTCAGCATCACTGAAAGATACCGAGCCGCCATTATTTCTATTAGAAAAGGGTTTTCTCTCTGTCTTCTTGCATACATGAAAACATAGGCTACTATCTTAACATCTTTTTAAACTCCAAAGTACACTGCTGAGTATATACCTGCAGCATCTATGGGACCAGACAATACATGATTTTCATAACCCACTTGGTGAATGGCTTGAGTAGCAGCAATGCATCATTGTAACCAGGAGAGGTGGTGAAGCCTCCACAACTGAGGGCTATCTCTGTTTACACCTGCAAGTAGACGTGATCTGTCTCTTCCCACACCTGTGGGACATGAAATCATTGGGAACAAAAGCAAAGGAGCACACAAGTTACTGCAGGGCCTCAAACAGCAAGTGTCATGCTGACTGGCTTCCTGTAAACTGCAGTTAGGAATTGTAGCCATGTTCAGAATAATCTGGCTTCTTTAGGGTTTGGAAAATAACTCATGGTCATGGCATGGCACACATTCTGAATTTAATTGTGCAACATTTCATTCAAAAATATACCAGCTTGAGTATAGTGGTAATGTACAAAAAAGTGATTATTCATGTCTACCTTTGGTATCTGGAAAAACAGAATGGTCTAAACGAGCATCACCGATTTGCAACATTGCAGCCTGCTAAAATTCGACACTGCATATGTCATAACATTTGCACAGGCAGTGTAAAATGGTGACAGACAGTACCATGCAGCAGCTAAACTGGAGCATGGATTACTTTCAGACCTGCCTTTGGCTGCTGGTGGGGAATGATATGTGTCAAAAACTGAAGCCCTTTAAAGAGTCTACAAAAATGTATCAGTAGTGACAAATGTAGACTCAATTATGTAATTCGTGTCATATTTATTTTGAAAAAATCACTCACCAGAATGCAAAAGGGGATGGAGAAAGAAAAGTAACTTGTACATATTAGTTATCGCCCTATATCTGTTTGGAACTCTCAATGCCCATGTTACATACTGCAAAATATGAAGGATGAGCAGCAACAGGTATATGTTTTATGGGACATTGATTTGACACAAGCAAGAGACAAGGCTAACAGCAAAAATGACAACAGCTAAAACAACCATTCGTGGCAGTGGTGTGATGAAAATAGTCCAACAGGGCCCTTGAATCTCTCGGAATTGTTGTGTGATACCAGATGTATTGTTACCATCAAGCATTGGAATGAATATTGGCTAGCCATGCTTTTATACCTGTACTGTAAAAGTAAAATAGGTGAATTTTTTCTGGCTTCTAAAAGGGAGTCCAAATTAGCTTATTACCCGAATAATCTGTTACCAGCTCTGTGAGGTTTTTGCCAAATGGATGCTTGCAAACTGCATGACTGACCATCAGTCCCCTCTGTGGTCCATACAGACACACCTTTCCCTGCCTCTTCCAGCATTAGGCAGCAGCAACAGGTACATTATATTTGACATGATGGACCAGATGTTTTATTTGTCATTGCTCTAGCCTGACACACTTCAGCAAATATAGATGCATCAACTGAACAGCCAGTTCAGTCATACTTAGATTATATCCATTATCTGGCAGATACCTTGAGCCCCTATCCTGTTGTCTTCCAAGTGAGCAGATAGGGCCAGTTTACTATGAGCCTACAGTCATGTCCAGCCTTCAGTGAACTTTGATATGATATTCAGCCTGTGGTTTTGTGATATTCACGCAAACCAGTTGAGCATGTTGTCAAAATGAATCAAACATGCATCAGTGATAAATTTCATTCACCTATGGCTGTTGACAATCATTAGATCAGTTGTACCATTGGCCTACTTTTCTGTCCGTTGTGTGACTTATACTCAGTTCTGCAGCCGCCAGTGCTGATGGCGCATGCTCAGCTGGGCAAGTATTATCCATCATGCCATCTATACTGTAGTACTGCTGTTGCTATGGCTGCCATTGTTGGACCCACACTGTTAGACATACTTTTTTACAGTGCGACTTTGGCAGGGTCACAGCCATGCTAGCCACGCATCCCTTTGACTGTCCATTTAACTGCTGTTCTATACTGTACTCCTGGTACCATTGCTCACCCTATACAGCCAGACATTTTTTGCCTAACTTGTCATATCTTTCTCCAGTGCAGTTTGTGCCACTGCCATTTGCCAGTGATGTCAGCTAAACATTACCTGATTGGCAACAGTGTTTCATAGTGCTATATTGTACTGCTTCTCCCACGGCTGCTGTTACTGGCCATAGACTGTTAACCATGTCCTATGAGGGATGGTTACAGGATTTGAGAATTTTTAGCTTGCAAAAAAGAAGACTGAGGGGAAACTTAATAGCTGTCTACAAATATCTCAAAAGCTGTCACACTGTACAGGAATCAGCTTTATTTTCATTTGCAAAATAAATGACTAGAACCAATAGGGTGAACTGAATCAGAGAAAACACAGATTAGATATTAGAAGAAACGTTTTGGCAGTGAGGGTGATCAAGGAGTGGGACAGGCTGCCATGACAGGGGGTGAGTTCTCCTTCAATGGAAGTCTTTAAACTGAGGCTGGGCAGACATCTGTCTAGAATGATTTCCTGTTTTGAGCAGGGCATTGGGCCAGATTACCCAGGTGGTCTCTTCGAACTCTACCACTCTATGATTCTATTATTATCTCCTTAGTTGTCTTGTTGTATTCTTATACCTTGTGGAATTTGCAAAAGCCCCTGCCAATATATGCCCACATAACTTCTTCACTTGATTAGTGTGTTATATAGCTATTCTATAGTGATGTTAAGAAGAACCTGCCTCATCAAAGTGACCAATGACCTTCTGACAGCAAAACGTAATGGTGAACACTATCTGCTTATTCTTCTTGATCTCTCTGCAGTCTTTGACAATGTTGACCACCATCTCCTACTCTCTATGCTGCACTCCATCAGCATAAAGAACACCCTTCTCTCCTAGTTCTCTTCTTATCTTTCCAACCACTCTTTCAGTGTATCATTTGCTGGCTCCACTTCCTCTCCCTTCCTCTCACTATTGGGGTCCCTCATGGTTCAGTCCTTGGTCCTCTTCTCTTCTCTCTCTACATAGCCCCTATTGGACAGACCAAAAGTAGATTTGGTTTGCAGCACCACCTTTATGCTGATGACACACAACTATAAACTTCATCCCCTGACCTTAACCCCACTGAATTACAGAATGCCAATGACTGTCTAACCAAGTCTCCAATATCATGTCCACTCTATACCTGAAACTCAACCTTTCCAAAACTGAACTTCTTATGATCCCGCCCTCCACTAACCTCCCTAAATCTGACATCTCCCTTTCGGTGTGCGGCACCACAATAATGCCTAGGCAGCAGGATCGATGTCGGGTGTTACGTTTGATGCTGATCTATCTTTCACTTCCTATATACAATCTCTCACCCCCTCTTATCACCTGCAACTGAAGAACATCTCTAGAATTCACCCCTTCTTCACCATGGAAACAACTAAAACCATCACAGTGGTCCTGATCCCGCCTTGATTATTGCAACTCTCTATTAATTGGCATCCCCCTCACTAGGCTTTCCCCTCTCCAGTCCATCCTTAATAGGGTCACCTATTTGGCTAACCATTACTCGGATGCTTCCGCTCTGTGCCAGTCATTGCACTGGCTGCCCATAACTATAGGATCAAATTCAAATTGCTTGTTCTCACCCACAAACCTATTTATTGTGCAGCACCTCCTTACCACTCTACCCTCATCTCTGTCTATCACCACACCCGTTCTCTTCACTCTGGGAGTGACTTAGACTAACATCTGCACTTATCTGAACCTACAATTCCAGGCTGCAAGACTTTTCCTGAGCTGCACTAATTCTCTGGAATGCTGTACCCCAAGAAATTAGGGCTACCCACAATTTACTTAGCTTCAGGCGCTCACTAAAACACATCTTTTTAGGGCGGTCTATCATTCTCCTAATCAGAGTCATTCAGACACAGGTTATCCATTACTTCCTGGAACATAACTGTTTAACTCCATCAGACCCAAAAGCTCTACACAGACTGGCTGGTGGCCACTTACTCCACTCTCATCTATTCCACAAAACGGCTGGACCATGATTGTAAATAAGCCCCAGTGCTTTGTGTCACCCCACTTTATTGTAGATTGTAAGCTCTTGCGAGCAGGGACATCATTTTTTTTTTGCTTTTTAATTATTGTGTCTTCCAAAACTGTTTCTTATGACTGTTTGTTTGTATAGTAATCTGATTCGTAAAGCGCTGCAGAATATGTTGGTGCTATATAATAAAATTAAAGTATTATTATTATTATTAATAATAATAATAATATGTGTATGATTTTAAACTACACAGATATGAAACTGCTCCTAAATAGGGCTAATGTTTTTGCATGACTTGTTGGCTTTGCATTGCTTTTTCATCTTAAAAACAGCTAGTTTTTCCTGCTCTCTAGAATCTTTTTGCACTGCTTGATAAAAAGTCATTTGTAATTGTCTAATTAGGATCCCAAAAATTGGATAATGGGTTCTTCTGTTAGCATCACCTTGTGAATGAATCACTAGGAATACAGGCATCTCTCCAAAAAGAGATAATGTTTGGACCATTTTTACACTTTAAATAACCTAAAAAGTTTGTATTGCTTTGTTATATAGTCTGCTGGTTTCCACCAGTTATTCGTTTCGCCGTGCCACTATGGTTGAGGTCAATTGGACATTAATAATGTGTTAAAACAGCTCAGAATTTGTTCAATACAGTACTATAGACCTCAGAGTGTTATACAGTTTATTTTTCTAGCAAATAGAAACTTGAAATTCATGACTACTCACATTTTGGGGGGAAATTCTGGGAAGGTGGCAAATGTGAATTTCAAAAGTTTTGCTCATCTCTAATCTTCAAGAGACTTTAAAGTATAAACTATTTTGTGTGTTTATTAGCAATAACAGTACTTCTGGCCATTATATGCCCTACATGGTGCCAGTATAGTCATCCCATCTCCTGGCTCTATCTCTTAATTTAATAATGACTCTAAGCCAGAGGTCCTCAACTCCAGGCCTCGAGAGCCGCCAACAGTGCAGGATTTCAGGATTTCCTTTGTATTGCACAGGTGTTAATGTGATCAAATGCACAGGTAATGATTCCAACCCCTGTGCAATACTAAGGAGATCCTGAAAACCTGCACTGTTTGCGGCCCTTGAGGCTTGATTTGGGGACCTCTGCCCTAAGGTTGATGGAAAGATATACGCTGCCATGTGCTATGATGTCTCCCATACAGCACACAGTGATTTCTGCTCTTTATCTATTTTTTTTAGCACATAGCAGTAGCATTGATGAAATTATACAGCAGTTCTGAGTGGTGTAAAACACTGTCAAGCAATTTGTAGCCAAATACAATTGTGGGCACAAACTAATAAGTCCAAACAAATAACTCAGCATTACTTATCATGGATGGGCTGTAAAGTCAGAAACACAAGTAGGTAAACAAACATGACTATTAGATCATAACAGTGGAATAACATTGACTGCAGAGATGAATCAATATTTTTTCTGCACCATGTTAATAGGAGGGTTAATTTCAAGCAGCAAGAATCAATTAACCCTTCCTCTCAGCTGTCAACAATTTAGAAGGATCAAGGTGGAGTATTAGTATGGGGAATGTTTTCTAATTATCCAAGCTCTAGAGGGAGGTACAAGACTTGTTAGAAAGCTTAGCACCATATTTAAGTGTCTGCCTGCCTGTTTTATAATTCTCCTTATGCTTCCTTACTCTCCCTTCTCCATAGAGTGTAGTGCTACCTGAGATTCCACTACATTGGCATCATGTCTTGTCTTCAGCAAGATGTAGTTTTTTGTTTTTTTTTCTTTCAAAGTGGAACGATAAGATCAGTAAAGATGAGCGGACCCTTGCAAATCCGTGTTCTGAGGGTTCAGCTGGACTATATTTAAAGTTCAGTTCTAGACCAAACTTGACCTGAACCTCATTTGAAGTCATTGGTTGGGTAGTTTGGCTCTCTGCCATAAACAAAGCACTTTTGAGGGAGGTAGTTTGTTATTATTTTTTTTTTTGTAATAAAATACAGCTAATAACTCAGATTATTCCCCCAGTTTGAGCCATTAATACAATGCAAGCAGCTCACACTTGGCCGAGCACCGAGTGTACCTGAGCACAGCAATGCTCATTCCAGTGGTGTGCATACATAAAGCACCCGAACTTGACCATTGACATTCTGTGTAAAGTCTGTGTTTGGTATGAACGCTGGTTTTTAAAGCTTCCGTTCGCTCATCCCTAACCAGGAGGCATGAGTGGAGTGCTCCATTTATGCTCAATTCTCTGCATTATTTCTAATATGTGCTTATGATTGATTCGCACAAAGCTTGCTGAAAGTACCGTTCCTATATAAATTAGAGACCTGCCTCTGGAGTGCAGCATAAAAGAAGGTGAATAAGTTTTCATGAATCAATTTCACTTTAATTGCACATTAAAAAAGGGAAATCAAGCCATTTAAGTGGCTTCAAATGAGGCACGTCATGAGCGGTGAATTAGGCAGGGTTATAATCCAACTTTCTTTGTGCAATGGTGTTGAGTTCATACTAAGAATGGTGCAATCAAGATAAAAATTCGGCAAAATAGGATCACTTTAACAGTTCATTGATGAAATGGATCAGAGCAGAATGTCGATGATTCATTGTTTTGAAGAACAGCTGATGCTCAGTCAAGTAATTTGTAGCCAAAGACAACTCTGGTGATCCAACTGATGTGTCCGAATGCACAACTCAGCAATGTTTGGCATGGAAGAACTATTATATCAGAGACTGAGCAAAGAAATTGGATCACAGCAGTGGAATAATATTGCCTGGTGGATGAATATAGATTTCTTTTGCATCATGCTGAAAGGAGGGTTAGTTTCAAGCAGCAAGAATCAATGAACTCTTCCTGTCAGCTGTCAACAGTTCATAAGGGTGGAGTTGGAGCAATTTGGGTGTGTTTTTCTTGGCACCTTGGTCCTCAGATAGCTGTGAATTGATGATTGGAAAGTAGGACTTACCAAAGCTTTGTGTCCAACTAAGTTCATCTCTTCCTAGCAACAGTTTACCCTGTTAAAGAAGAACACTTTTAACAGGATAATACATCATGCCACAGTGGTCATGTACGCATGATGCAAGTGAGTTTCCTGTGCTTGCTGGATTGAAAGTCCCAAAATCTTATTACTTTAGTGCATCTCTAAGGCTGGTTTCACATTGCAGTTTTTTCCCTGATCAGGTTCAATCAGGTTTGTGTGTCAAAACCAGGACTGTCTCCAAAACCCACAACAGGTGTCAATCTTTCAATTATAGTTTTTCTTTGCAAGTTCCTCTCCTGGTTTTGGCACACAAACCTGATCGAACCAGATCAGGGAAAAAACTGCAGTGTGAAACCAGCCTTAGACAAAGTACAAACACCTGATCACAGCATGTTTGTAATTCTATCTAATTGCAGCAAATGTGATGGTGGGTTTACACGTTGCGATATCGGCGTCCAACTCCGACCAAAAGTCACGTGGTTCAGGCGTTGGACCCGATATCGTTCGTGCGTTGTACGGTGTGAACATACAATACGATGCAGGAACGATGGCAAACCGATATCGGGGGTCGAATGAGCGTGCTATTCAACCGCCCGATATTGTATGCCGGTTGGAGCCTGATCGTCCTGTGTGACACGCCCAACTCCGATGTGTAGTACAACGTCACCCATTCACTCCCATGTTAAATGGTCGTTCCTGGGTGGGGGGCGTAGACATCGTAGGGACGTTGTATCCCGATATCGCAACGTGTAAACCGCCGATGCGATTCAGGGAAAACCGGGCACTAAATGGTGCTCCCGCGCCGTTGTATACGATATCGGAACGATATCGCGACGTGTAGACCCACCATGAGAGGTTTTCCAGTCCACATGGGCCAATATCATAGAAAATATTAACTCCTAGTGGAATCTATATGTAAAGAAGCTGTAGTTTTGAAGGCTAAAGAAGGGTCCACACACTACAATTAGTGTCTACATAAAACTGCCATTTCCATATAGTAGAAAAGGATGGCACTCACCACAAAGCTTTCCGTGATTCCATAGATTTGGAATCCAGGGTTACAAAGTGCAGGGAGGGGAGGAGTGCGAGGTGGACTACGGGCGCTCCGTGAAACAGAGCACCTGTAGTCCACCTCGCACTCCTCCCCTCCCTGCACTTTGTAACCCCGGATTCCGAATCTATGGAATAAAGAACTTGCATCACAGAAAGCTTTGTGGTGAGTGCCATCCTTTTCTACGTATATGGATTTATATAACTCTCTTAGGATTGAGCAGCACCACATTTGTCTCCACAAAGCTGAGGTCCAACCGAAAATACACCCATTCCGCTGCTAGTGCCCGGTGTAAATCTCACTCTCTATTTAAAACTGCCATTTAATGCTAGAAAAATCTACAGAACAATGAAATGGGAGTGGGCAATTGAAAAGAAAGTAGGAGCTTAACAGGCTAAAAATAGAAAAAAAACAAAATAAAACTCAGAAATGTGGATTTAAGATCTCTGTGGAAAAAGTCCAATATAGGAAACCTTGCTTGGCACTAAATTGCCATAATAGTGTTACGGTCATAAGCCTCTCATATAGCCAAATCAGATCTCATACGTTATACTGATGAGAGGCAACTTCCACATACAATGTGCCTGCAAATTGAGATTCTTGTTCAAATGTCAAGGCTCATTAAAGGGTCGATGTTGACTTTTAGGATTGCTATTTCAAATAGATTGCACTAGAGTTCAAGTGCTCTTTCTCTCTAAAGAGGCAATTTGCATTTTTCATTTCCCACAGGAGAATTGCGTGACTCATAAGCCTCCTCACACAGGAATGCTGAACATGTCACTCTCTACAAGGATCTAAAGGGCAAGTTTTCTCTTTGTGACTTGCCAGGTCTGACAAGCCAGTATGAGGAGACTTAAATGCCTGCAATGCTCCTCTGGGAAATTAAGTATGCAAATTGCCTCTTCAGAGAGGAAGAGGGTTTGAACTCTAGTGCCTCATATTGGAAGTACCAATCCTAAAAGTAAATTTCAAACCTTTAACAAGCCTTGCCATATCACATAGGATAATAACCAAATCAGAAGCTCAATTTGCAGACTTGATGTTTCAGGGAATTGCTCCTCATCAGTGCGAAGTATGAGATTTTGTTTGGTGAGGTAAGAGGTCCTGGTTTGTTTATTATCCTAAGTCACATGGTTAGGCTCATTAAAGGGTCAATTTTGACTTCTAGGATTTCTACGTTTAATAGATGGCACTAGAGTTCAAGCCCTCTTCCTTTCTGAAGAGGCAATATTCATATCTCCACAAGGAAAACATCCCAATAATTAGAATAAGAGACTGCTGGATATAGAATGAATGGGACTAAGCTATAGCAATTTAAAAAAAAGCACAGTCATATGTATTGTGCCATACAAAGGGGTCTAAAGTGTCCGATCTACAAAGAACAAAAATTAGAGGCCTATCCTAGGAAAATGTGTCATCAAAAAGCCCAAGATGGCCGCCAAGCTGGGAAGACGTGCTGTCCTGCACTCCCCTGGATCTTTAATAATCAATGGCCCCTTCTAACCTACGGAGCCGAGATCCAGCTTATCGGCCCCTACTTCCCCTCAGTAGCCCTCTAACCCGATCATTGGAGGAGGCAGAAGCGAGGAAAGCCACCATCCACCCTGCACAACAACTTCGGGAGACTCCCACAGACTCGGCACTGGTAAGAACCCCCCACAGCGGCTGTAACTGTCCCGTGCACTCCCTCCTATCCAGAGAAGGATCCCCCGTGACGCCACAAGCGGGTGACCCAGCAAGCCCAGGGACCTGCTGCTCCCACTGCCATAAGCAGAGTCCCGGGGAATAGGCTAAAGCCGCGGCCTCTAGCTGTGGGCTCCTTGGAGCTCCCAAACGCACCACCGAAGCTGGCGGTGTGGCTCACCAGTGGCTGCGGTGCACGCCACTTTCAGCTGGCCCCAGGAGGAGGGAGAAAGAGGCTGCTCCCGCCGTCGATAGCTGAGTTCAGGATTAGGCCAAAGCCACGGCCTCTAGCTATGGGCTCCCTGGAGCCCCCAAAGCCCAGCCCCTGCCAAAGCCAGCGTGCGGCTCACCAGCGGTCTTGGCATTCCTCACTTACAGCCGGCACTGGGAGGAGGGAGAAAAGAGGCAGCTCTGCCGCTTACAACCCCGGAGCACAAAGGGCAACTGCACAAGCCAAAGCAGCGGCCTCTGCCTGCCAGCTAAAGGGAGCTCCCATAGCCCCGCCCCCCACTGGTGCACACCATGCCACTTGGCAGCACACGCTCTACACATCAGCGGCGGAGGGGAGCCAGGAGGAGAGCTCTGTGCACCCAGATGTCAGCAACACAGGCACAGGGGGACTGGAGAATAAGCCACAGCATGCATCCAGCTATGGCCCTCTCTTCCACAGCCCGCAGCCCCATGCGGAACTACCGGTAGTTGCCCCTGTCGACAACCTCCAGCAGCTGGACAAGCCTCTGACCAGCACCCTGACACGACCTCTGCACCCTTGCACATCCTCACACTGCCTCCGACCCCCCAGCTGCACCTTGTCCATGGCTGCATCTCATTCGTGGCCACTTTGCATCCCTGGCTGCATCTCATCCCTGGCTGCATCTCATCCCTGGCCGCATCTCATCCCTGGCTGCATCTCATCCCTGGCTACATCTCATAGCTGGCTACATTTCATCCTTGTCTGCACCTCATCCCTGGCTGCAACTCATCCCTACGGCCAGCACCCTGGTACAACCTTATCAATCTGCATCTCATCCCTGGCTGCATCTCATCCCTATGGCCAGCACCCTGGTACAACCTCACCAGACTACTATCACTTATCACATCCTTTGAGCTTTCCCAATGGTCTTCCTCAGCCACTCAAAAGAACAGCCACACACTCGACCTTGTCTTCACCCACGTATGTTCCCTCACTGACCTCTCAATCTCACCCGACCACAACCTGCTGGATTTCTCCTCCCTCTCCCCTCCTA
Source organism: Allobates femoralis (assembly GCA_033576535.1). Lineage (NCBI taxonomy): Eukaryota > Metazoa > Chordata > Amphibia > Anura > Aromobatidae > Allobates > Allobates femoralis. The sequence goes on from JARQOC010000003.1 coordinate 504,617,505, forward strand.
CCATGCTCCCCCCTCTCCGGAAACTCACTCATCCCCGCAGATTTCCACTCATTCTCTGAGTCCCTTCTCCCTCTCACAGACGTAGCTCACTCACATGATGCCGACTCTGCTGCCACCCTCTACAACACCACAATAAATGCAGCCCTCGACCTCGCAGCCCCCCTCACATACAAGAAAACTTGCACACACAGGCAACCCTGGCTCGCCACCCTCACTAAGGAGCTGCATCAGGCATCCAGGGCGGCTTAGCGGAGATAAAGAAATCACACGCCGCAGTGCACTTCGCCACGTACAGTCCTTCTCTACCTTCAAGACTGCACTGACCAATGCAAAACAAGCCTCATCTCTAATAACTGCCCTGTCCCAAAACCCCAAACAACTTTTCCAAACTTTCAGCTCCCTACTTCATCCCCCTGCACCCTCTCCTCTTATCTCTGCTGATGACTTTGCCTCTTTCTTCAAACAGAAGATCGACAAAATCAGAGAAAGCTTTGACCCACTGTCCTCTCGGCCCTCCCCCACTACCACCAAGCCCTCTTTGTCCAAAGGAAGCTTTTCCACCATGACAGAGGATCAACTCTCCTCCCATCTGTCACAATCACATCTCCCCACCTGTGCCCTCAACCCACTCCCCTCCCACCTCATCCCAAACCTCACCACAGTCCTCATCCCTGCCCTAACCCACCTCTTCAACCTCTCACTCACTACCGGTGTCTTCCCCTCATCCTTCAAACACATCTTGATCACACCCATCCTCAAAAAACCCTCCCTTGATCCAGAATCTGTTTCTATCACTCCATATCTCTTCTCCACTTCGCCTCAAAACTATTTGAACAACACGTCCATTATGAAATGTCCTCCCACCTTTCCTCCTGCTCCCTCTTCGACACCCTACAATCCAGCTTCCATTCCCATCACTCCACTGAAACAGCCCTAACCAAAGTCACCACTGACCTACTAACGGCCAAGAGCAAACGACACTACTCCGTCCTCCTCCTCCTTGATCTATCTGCCGCCTTTGACACCGTAGACCATTCCCTCCTACTTCAGATTCTGGAATCTCTTGGTATCAGTGACCTAGCCCTTTCCTGGATCTCATATCTAACGGACCGGAATTTCACGGTCACCCACTTCCACACCTCCTCTTTGCCCTACCCCCTAGCTGTCCGTTTTCCCAAAGGCTCGGTTCAGGGACCCCTACTCTTCTCCATATATATCCTCTTCCTAGGACAACTCATTGAGTCCCATGACCTTCAGTATCATCTCTACGCTGACAACACCCAGATCTATATATCTGGGCCTGACATCACCTCCCTACTATCCAAAATTCTGCACTGCCTGTCCACCATCTCCTTCTCTGCTTGCTTCCTCAAACTGAACATGCACAAAACTGACTTCATCGTCTTCCCCCCAAGTCGCTCTCCCCCTCTACCAGACCTATTCATTAACGTCAACAACTGCTCACTCGCCCCAGTCCCCCACGCCAAGTGCCTCGGGGTAATGCTCGACTCCTCCCTCTCCTTCAAGCCTCACATCCAAGTCTTCGCCTGTAGCAATTTCAGATACCCAGTGGCATTGAGGTTTCCATTGATGAAGAATGGCCCCACTATCTTTGTATCCCATATACCCCACCAAACCATCAATTTTTGTGTTCCAACAATCTTGGAGGGATCTATCCACTGTGGGTTAGTGTCAGACTAATAGCGGTGGTTTTGTTTGTTAACTTCACCATTCACAAAAAAGTTTGCCTCATCACTCATCTGAAGGCAATTGTGTATACTGTGAAGATACAAGATGTGCAGCATCTGAAACAACGGATACTGGAAGCCTGGGCTAGCATTTCTTCTGCGGTGTTGCTATCAGTGTGTCAATAGTGGGAAAAGAGGGTTGCATTGACAATCCAACACAATGGGCAACACTTTGGACACATTTTATAAGTGGTCATAAACTTGTAAATAACTCATGAAAGAATAAATTTACGTTAAAACCAAGCACATCATTGTTTTTCTTATGAAATTCTCAATAAGTTTGATGTGTCACATGACCCTCTTCCCATTGAAAAAAATAAATTTGGATGCAAAATGGCCATCTTCAATATGGCTGCCATGGTCACCACCCATGTGGAAAGGTTTTCCTCCTCCCATATACTAATGTTCCATAAACAGGAAGTTGATATCAGTTGATATCACCAACCATTCCTATTTTATTTAGGTGCATCCATATAAATGGCCCACCCTGTGTACATACAGTATAAATGGGAAAAGGGAACAGCACAAACTTGTTGGTAAATGGGTGCCAAGACTTGAAAAAAAACTAATTCAGGGTTATGATGACATAAATCAAAGAAAACAAGCACCACTCTGAGTAGTAATGCAAAAAAAAAAAGACTTTAATAGCCCATGTGGCATAATATTTTGGCTGTGTGTCAACCTTTGTCAAGTACTTGTTGCTATACTACTCGCAGTGCCAAATTGGACATAATTTTACACAAAACTCACAAGGTGGGCTGGACAAAATTGTTGGCACCTTTCCCAAATTGTGGGTAAACAACTTTGTTTTGAGTATGTGATGCTCAATAAAACTCATTGGTGGCAAGTAAAAGGTGTAAGCAATATGAAAATCCCACCTGAAACCAAATAAAAAGAGAAGTTGACTCAATCTTTGCAATTTATGTCTGTGTGTCACACTAAACATGAATAACATAAAGAGGAGACGAGAACTGTCTGAGGACTTGAGAAGCAAATCATTTAAAAATATCAACAATGTCAAGGATACAAGTCCATCTTCATAGATCTTAATGTTTCTTTGTCAACTGTGCGCAACATAATCAAGAAGGTTAAAACCCATGGCACTGTTGCTAATCTCCTTGGACGTGGACAGCATAGAAAAATAAATGAAAAATGCAGGATAGTCCAGATGAGCAGCTTCAATCAAGTTCAAAAGAAATTCAAGCTGTCCTGAAGGCTTAGGGTGCATCAGTGTCATAGTGAACTATCCATTAATGTTTTAATGAAATGAAACGCTATAGGAGAAGACTCAGGAGGATTCCACTGCTGACATAGAGACATATAAAACCAATACTGCAGTGTGCCAAAATGTATGTGAACAAGTCAATATCATTCTGGAAAAGTGTCTATTGACAGATAAAATGAAGACAGACCATTTTGGTAAAGCACAGCATCTACTGTTTAGTTAATATGACGGAGGTTCAAATATATTTTAAGAAACAAAGCCCTGGAGAGTTCTAAAGTGGCCAGCAATGAGTATGGATCTAAATCCCATTGAACACCAGTGGAGAGATCTTAAAATTACTGTTTGTAGAAGACACCCTTCAAATATGAGAGAACTGGGGTAATTTACAAACGAAGACAATTTCAAAATTCCAGTTGAGAGGTATAAGAAACTTATTGATGGTAATAGGAAGTGTTTGATTGCAGTTATTTATTCCATAGGGTGAGCAACCACATATTAAGTTGAGGGTGCCAACAATTTTATAAGGTGCATTTTTGGAGTATTGTGTGAAATTATGTCCAATTTGCCTTTTTTTCCCTCAGTTTTTTTTCTTGTGTTGTACCAATACACACAAAGGAAATAAACATGTCTATCAAAACATGCAATTGAAATAATTTTCTGGGGGAAATACCGGTACTTCATTTTTTTAAACATTTTCAAGCATGCCAACACTTTCAGTCATGACCGTTATACATATATATAGATATACAGCTGAAACCAGATGTTTAAATACACTATATAAAAAGACACATATGCATGTTTTTTCACTATCTGACATGAAATCAGAATAAACATTCCCGTATTTAGGTCATTTAGGATTACCATAAGTATTTATATCTGCCAAATGCCAGAATAATGAGAGAGAGAATGTTTTAAGGCATTTTTTTTACTTTCTGCAAATTCACAAGTTTACATACACTAAGATAACTATGCCTTTAAACAATTTGTGAGAGCCCATATGATGGTGTCATGTGTTTGGAAGGTTCTGTTAACCTTATTGTCAACATCTGGGTTAGAGACACACCTGTGGATGTATTTTAGTGTACACCTGGAACACACTGCTTCTTTGTGTAGCATGATGGAAAGTCTAAAGAAATCAGTCAAGATATCAGGAAGAGAATTGTCGACTTGCACAAGTCTGGTTCATCCTTATCCTTGGGTGCAATTTCCAGATTCCTGAATGTGCCTCGTTCATATGTACAAACAATTATACGCAAGTACAATCAAGATGGGAATGTCCAGCCATCATACCGCTCAGGAAGGAGACGGGTTCTGTGTCCCAGAGATGAACATAGTTTGGTCCGACATGTGCATATCAAGCCAAGAACAAAAGCAAAAGACCTTGTGAAGATAATGGTGGAAGCTGGTAAGATTGTGTTATTATCCACAGTGAAACGAGTACTGTACCAACATGAGCTGAAAGATCATTCTCCCAGGAAAATCCATTACTCCAAAAGAAACATAAAAAAGTCAGATTCATTTTTGCAAATGCACACAGGAGCAAAGTCCTACATTCTTGGAGGCGTGACCTGTGGTCTGAGAAAACTAAAATTGAACTGTTTGGCCATTATGAACATCATTATGTTTGGAGGAAAAAGGAAGAATGAAAGCTTAAGAACACCATTCCAGCTGTGAAACACGGGTGGGGGGGGATGTGGCAGCATCATGTTGTGGGATTGTTTTTTTGCAGGAGGGACTGGTGCACTTAAAAAATAGATGTCATCATGAGGAAAGAAGATTATGTGTCAATACTGAAGCAATAGCTCAAGACGTCAGGCAAGACTTTAAAGCTTGGGTGGAAATGGGTCTTCCAAGTGGACAATGACCCAAAAGTAATGAAATACCATGAAACATTTTGTCTTTCATTATTCTGGCACTTGACAAATATAAATAATTATGGTAATCCTAATTGACCTACAACAAGTAAAGTTTATTCTGATTTGATGTCAGATAGTGAGAAAAACATGTATATGTGTCCTTTTATATAGGGTATATAAACTTCTGGTTTCAGCTGTTTAAATAGATATAATAGCACTAAAGCAAATCTTTACAGATAAATTAAGCATGAGCTTAATGATTTTATATATATACAGTGGGTATGGAAAGTATTCAGACCCCTTTACATTTTTCACTCTTTGTTTCATTGCAGCCATTTGGTAAATTCAAAAAAAGTTATTTTTTTCTCATTAATGTACACTCTGCACCGCATCTTGACTAAAAAAACAGAAATTTAGATATTTATGCAAATTTATTAGAAATGAAAAAGTGAAATATCACATGGTCATAAGTATTGAGACCCTTTGCTCAGACACTCATATTTAAGTCACATGCTGTCCATTTCCTTATGATCCTCCTTGAGATGGTTCTACTCCTTAATTGGTGTCCAGCTGTGTTTAAACTGATAGGACTTGATTTGGAAAGGCACACACCTGTCTATATAAGACCTCACAGCTCACAGTGCATGTCAGACCAAATGAGAATTATGAGGTCAAATGAACTGCCCAAGGAGCTCAGAGACAGAATTGTGGCAAGGCACAGATCTGTCCAAGGTTACAAAAGAATTTCTGCAGTACTCAAGGTTCCTTAGAGCACAATGGCCTCCATCATCCTTAAATGGAAGAAGTTTGGGACCACCAGAAGTCTTCTTAGATCTGGCCATCCAGCCAAACTGAGCAATCATGGGAGAAGAGCCTTGATGAGAGAGGTAAAGAAGAACCTCAAGATCACAGTGGCTGAGCTCTAGAGATGCAGTAGGGAGATGGGAGCAAATTCCACAAAGTCAACTTTCACTGCAGCCCTCCACCAGTCGGGCCTTTATGGCAGAGTGGCCCAACGGAAGCCTCTCATCAGTGCTATACATATGAAAGCCTGCATAGAGTTTTCACAAAAACACATGAAGGACTCCCAGACTATGAGAAATAAGATTGAGAAGCTATGGGAAACTTGTTGCATCATTCCCAAGAAGACTCGTGGCTGTACTAGCTCAAAAGGGTGCTTCCACTCAATACTGAGCAAAGGGTCTTAATATTGAGGACCATGTGATATTTCAGTTTTTCTTTATTTATAAACTTGCACAAATATCTACATTTTTTTTTCAGACAAAATGGGGTGCAGAGTGTACATTAATGAGAAAAAAATGAACTTTTTTGAATTTACCAAATGGCTGCAATGAAAAAAAAGAGAAAAATTTAAAGGGGTCTGACTACTTTTCATACCCACTGTGTATATATTTGAACAATACTGGCATTGAACCACAAGACCTAGTATAAAATTACAAACAAAAGCCTATCCTCCCTTTTTGCCACAAACATACATTTATTTTTCTCCAGACTACTCCAACTTTCTGAGGGGGTAATCGCAAACAACAGCCCATCCTTTCCTCCCGACATGCTTCATCGGTCAGCCATATCTTCCTCAAGAGTTAAAGGGCTTCTTTTTTTTTTGCAGATGCATTTGTGACTACTGTAATAAATGTAACAACACTAAAGGGAATCTTGTTTAACAGTCATCTATATAAGGTAAAAAATGTTTGTACGGTGTTAGCCAGTAGATAGAAAAATATTAGAATCTGAGAGTCCTCAGTGGTTGATACTTTTAATGGCTAACTGAAAAGATGGTAAACATAGCATCTATATAGTCATCTATATAGTAATTACTGGCGTACACAAATAATACTGGCTGACTTTGTGGATTTTAGTACACTAGATTTTTTCTGGATCATTAAAAAATTTATTATTTTTAACATTTATGTACTAGTGTGCAGAAGATATAACAATCTAATTTCTCTTTAAATATGTCTGCACTATGATCAGTACCTACTACATTGTACAGTTAGCTGCCCCCATTTCTTAATTACTAGAGATGAAATTATAAGTGAACAGGCCGAAATCTCTTGTCCATCTCAGCAGCCATGTCAGTTTTCCTTCTTTTGTTACATAGTGATTTCGCATTTCCTACTGGCTTGGAAAAAGACAATGCTAAGTTCTTGGTGAGGTCATAAAAGCAATCTTGACATTTTCTACAGGCATAGGGAATAAAAAGGGCACATAAAGGACAACATTAACCTTCTGCTAAACTGCCCGTCAGGGTGTTCACTACAAATCCAAATGCCAAGTATACCCCACCTTTGTTTTGACTGCCGTTGTTACTAGTTTACAAAGTATTTTGTACTTTGCAGCTATTTTAGAAGAGCAAGTCATTTTCTTTGTCGTGCAATGTGCACACAATGTGTTTTTGATCAATGTACTACGTGCTAAATTTGTCCTAGCACAATTGAGATATAATCTGCAATGGCATTCAGTAGACTGGCATTGTCTACATTCATATAGAACTGTATTCGGATGGTACCAAGTGTCTCTGCCTCATTATGGGGTACAAATTCCAATTTAGTTTTTATTTTTCATGTACTATATCACCTTTGTTGATGTCTCCCTCAGTCTTCTCACAGGGCCAATATAAAATCCATCATAATTATTATATGCCTTCATTCTTCCCATTTGCTTTATGGACAAAAGCTTTGGGACACATCTCTTTATAATCACTGAAAAGTATTTTTTATTTTTAATAATTGGTTTTTAAATCAATCCCATTTTTACAATGTATAGCACCTAGGTATAAATACAAAAAAGGGGGGAGACAAGAGGCGCAATAGTGCCCTATCACTAGTGACACTGTTTGTGTGAGTATATCAATAGGTGTACACTCACCTGGTCCAGTTGTGTGACCCACAATTGGTTTATAAGCCTTCGGTTTATAGCTGCTGCAGGACCTCCACCAACCACTTGTACGTGGAAAAACGCTCCTATGTAGGGAAGATGGTGTGTCACGGTCCGCGCTGCTGTCTCAATGGAATCACAAGGAATGGATGTCTCCAAGAAGTCACAGGGAAGGCAAGGTTCCAAAGTAATGATCTCCTTTATTCACCTCTTTCGATCCAGTATGCACGGAATCAGGTTAGGACAGACCAGGTGTAAGTCCACATAAGTAATCAAGGAATTCCAACTTCCATAGGAAACTTGAAATTTACTATGTACAAAAGTTTAAAGTCCAAGTCATGGACAAGACATGTGGAATGGGGGGTATTAACAGGGGCTAAGCGTTTTGGACACTATCTTTGTGTCCTTTGTCATAGCATAAATTGAATAAAAACATCAGAATCCTCTTTAGTAACAAAAGAACAACAAGATTTCAATGTATAATTACATGCAAATTTAGGAAAGACTGAGCATAATTATCAGAACACCTGAACAATTAGCATCCATTACTAGCGACATAATATTTGCAAACTCACATTACCAATACATAATTAATAACAGTACATGCTTTCCCTCTGCAAATTCAAGCCTTTTGGAAGCCTTGAATCCAGCATGAAAATCCAGAAGGCTTCTCGAGTCTGTAATTTTCTATTTATATTGCCTCCGTCTACAAAAGGTTGAAATTTTTTTCTATAGCATGCATGAATAAGTTAAGAACCAGTATCCTGCCAATGTACTGTAATTAAATGTTTGGCTGCTGAAGACAAATTTTTATCAGAAGTTCTTTCATTAACAATATCGTAATAATGCTCATTTAATGTTACTTTTACTCATCAAGTGGTACAACCAACAAAAAATGTATTACATGCAGAACATGAATTAATGTAAATCACATGTTGGGATTGACAATGTATTGTTTAACTTTATAACATTTAGTATTCTCTGAATTGTTAAATTCTGTACAAATATTAGAAAAACAATAAAATTAGATGATAAATCATGGTAAATTTCAGATTAAAAGAATTATCATTAAGGTTCGACACAAACTTTGGTATGGCAGATACATCTCCACACCAAATTATTAACATATCATCGATGTATCTACCATACCACATTAGATGATCAAGAAAAGGATTTTGGCCAGAATACAAAAAACACTGCTTCCAATAGGACATTATGAGATTTGCCAGAGATGGGAAAACTCCCTGGCATTGTAAGTAGTAGGTACCATCTGTTATGACTAACAGTAATGAGGGAATAAGTCTTTCTAACAAGCTCACTTAATTGGAGCATGGTACTGTAATAGGATGCCATTGTTGCAAGAAGTCAGTTAGTAAAGTTTCTTTACAAAATATTACTAAATATTCCACAATCACTTATGGCATTATTGAAAAGTCAAACCTTGTAGGAACCATAACTTAACATGCTGCCAACTGCTAAGACCAAATCTCCTCTGATTTTAACATGAATACAAAAACAGTGGGCTGGGAGCTTCATAGCATAGGTTTCCATGGCCAAAGAGCTGCATGTAAGATTCACAGCACCAAGAATAATACCAAACATCAAATGGAGCAGTGTAAAGCGCACCGCCACTGTACTGTAGAGAACCAGAAGAGGACTCTGTGGAGTGATGAATGTCAGAATACTATCTATTGTCCTAAGTGTAAGGTTTAGTGGAGGCAGATAAATTATATTGGATCGTTTTCCATAGTTGTCCCAGGCATCTTAGTTCCAGTGAAGGGAAATTGTAATGCTTCAGCATACCAAGATATTTTGAACAATTCTAAGCTATCATGCCTTCCAGTTTGGGGAAGGCCCTTTTCGGTTCCTGCATGACTGTGGCCCAGTGCACAAATTAAGTTTCATAAAAGGAAGGTTAGGGGGAGTTTGGTGTGGAAGAAATTTAGTGGCCCGCACAGAGACCTTACAGCAACATGCCACAGTGATCTGGGCAGAACTACAACAAAGACTCTGAGTCAGGCCCTCTTCTCCAACATCAGCATCTGACCTTACAAATATTCTGAATGGGTAAAAAAAAAAAAAAAACACTGTACAATCTTCTAGTCTTTCCAATAGAGTGGAAGCTGTTATAGCTGCAAAGGGTTAAGCAACTCCTTATTAATATTAAACAACTGAGCCAGAACAGTCTGTAGAACTGTGTTCACATCATCAAGGATCTATATCACAAATAAGACAGTATAAAAAATGTCTAAAATTACTCTGCTATATAAGTAAAAGGCAAGTGCAAAACAGTGTCAATAAGAGGGTACTTAGTTAATACGTTTTTTTGCAAAAAATTTACGGAAGCCGTACTACCATGTCACGGTGACCCTTTATCAGAACGGTTCCTAAACTAGCTCTTTTAAAACCTGATCTCATGTGAACATGCCTCAAAGATGCAGGATGCAGCAGAGCCAGAGTCCATATCGGCACAAGGTCTGTAGAATCGTGTTCACATCAGTTTTTATACTGTCTTTTTTTGTGATATAGATTCTTGGTGGTATGAACACGGTTCTACAGACCTGTTCACATTGTGTTCTGGCTCAGTTGTTAGTCATTTAGTCTCTTGTTTTGCAAGATGGGAAGTGCCCCAACCCTTCCTTACTGAGTCAGACACAAAAGTGCTGTTTCTGCCTTGCGCCCATATGGACTCTGGCCCTGCTGCCTCCTGCATCTTTGAGGCATGTTCACATGAGATCAGGTTTTAAATACAATAGTTTAGGGACCGTTTTGATAAAGGGTCACCGTGACGTGGTAGAACGGCTTGCAAAAAATGTATGAACTAAGTACCCTGTTATTGACACTGTTTTGCACTTGCTTTTTACTTATATAGCAGAGTAATTTTAGACGTTTTTTATACTGTCTTTTTTGTGATATAACTCCTTATTAATGCCTATAGATTTAGAAAAAGAGGTTAAAAAAACTCCTCAATATAATATAACCCAATTCTTTTATCATTACAATGTAGCTACAGTAGCTCAAAGCCAAATAGTCCCACACAGGTAGACATTATTCATTTTTTTGTGGGAAAAAATGGGTGATAACTTTTCACCAGAATCTGCTACATGCTGCCATCATTCATTCCTTTATTGTTTCACAGGTAAAAATCTGATTTACTTAAAAAAAGGATTGGTCCTATAGAAAACTTTTCGCAACTATTTTTAATGTGTAATAAGTGTAAAATGAACCACATCAACTTTTCTTTATGTGGTCATTAATATATTAAAAAGGGATAATTCAGAAGCTGCTAAAATAATTAATAATTACTATTCGTTTACTTGTATTAATGTGACAATTATTTTATTAATTAAAAAAAATGATAAAAATGTCAGCTCCATCAAAAGCAGGGTGATGACATGTTACTAAAAGAAAACAATAGATATTTTTCAGCACTGCATAGAGAAAACTTAGAGACCATAGAAATAAATCTTGTGGCTGAAATGGTTTGAGGTACATGCTTTTATTTTGTCTTAGGAGGAGGGGACTAGTAAGTGCCAAATTCCTTTTTACAATTCTGAATTTTGGGTAATATGGACTTATGGCCTTTTTGTATAAACCAGTTTTAGAAAACGTCCGGATTAACTAATTAATGTTGTGGCCAATATGGCATGCTTCTACTGTAGAAGTAGAAGCGGAAAAACAGGATGCTAGAAGAAGTCAAACTATGGGACTATATAAAGCAAAACAGCATGGTGGAAGAAGTCACACTGTGGGACTAGAGGCAGGAATACAGAATTATGGAAGAAGTTTCACTGTAGGATTAGAGGCAGGAATGCAGAATTGTGTAAGAAGTTACACTGTAGGACTAGAGGCAGGAAGACCGCATGGTGGAAGAAGTCACACTGTAGGAAAAGAGGCAGCAAGAGAGCAATTTGGAAGAAGTCATACTGTAGGACTAGAGGCAGGACTATAGCATGGTGTAACAAGTCTTATCTTAGGCTAGAGGCAAGAAGATAGCATGATTGAAGAAGTAACACTGTAGAACTAGTGGCAGGAAGACAATATGGTGGAAAAAGTCACACTGTAGGATTAGAGGCACGAAGACAGTATGGTGGAATAAGTCACAGGCTAGAGGTATGAAGATATTAAGGCGGAAGACATCACACTGCAGGCTTGGGCAGGAACACAGCATGGGTGGGGAAGTCACACTGTAAGACTAGAGGCAGGAAGACAGCATGGTGAAAAAGTCACACTGTGGGCTAGAGCAGGAAGCTGGCATGGGGGAAAAAGTCACACTACAGGACTAGAAATAGGAAGACAGCTTGGCGGAAAAAGTCACTCTGAAAGACTAGAGGCAAGAATATAGAGTGGTGGAAGATGTTACACTCTAGGACTAGAGGCAGGAAGACAGCATGGTGGAAGAAGCCACACTGTAGGACTAGAGGCAGAATACAGCATTGTAGAAGAAGTCACACTGTAGGAAAAGAGGCAGCAAGAGAGCATTTTGGAAGAAGCCTCACTGTAGGACTAGAGGCAGGAATACAGTATTGTGGAAGAAGTCACACTCTAGGAAAAGTGGCAGGAAGACAGCATTTTGGAAAAAGTCACAATATAGGACATGTTTGAGATTTAGTTAATGATCAAACTCTATTTAATGTTTCATCGTTACACTCAAAAGAGCCTAAACTTTCTTATTTTATTTTCAATGCAGTTGCATGAGAGTTTCTTTGTTGGGCAAGTTGTTTTTTGGTATGTCAAATAAAAACATACATTTTACACTTCATATAAATTATGTAGTAGATTTAAATTACAAGAGGTATGGGAGTATGCAAAAAAAAACCACAGCAAGTTAGAAAACACATTAGCTTTATGCTACTGGTCAGGTTGAATCCAGTGATACATGTAGAGTTTCTCTTAAAAACACATTTCATGGGACAGAGTCACTCTAATGAAACATGTTTTACTTTTCTTACAACATAGTCTTATGAGTTATAGTTTTAATTTGTATTATTATGGTGTGCTTATAACATATCAACCAAATGTTGGGAAGGGGGGTTGGAGTAGATAGAAAAGAAAGCAAATCTGGCAAGTTTTTTTGAGGCACAAAAGGACATGGATGTCTGGTTGACAGCGCTGCACCTGGAAAACTAGTCATTCTACGCTATGGTAGTATGTAATAATACCTTTATTACACGTTTCAAGTTCGCACCAAACTCTTTTTCAACAGAGATCAATGTAACAATGTGGGGAAGGAAGGTCAATATTCAAAAACATGCCCTGCTGGGCATGAATGAAGGGTAGTATACATGAGCGACAATAATAACATAGAATATAACAGGAAAAAAATAGGTAAATAAAGGTTTCCCAGAAGGAATTGGGCTTATTATGTAGATTTTGAAAAACTACTGTCTAGCTTTTTTAAGCTTCTGGGTCAGCAGTGGAATCCTCCTACGTCTCCTTGTCATAGCATTTAATTTCATCCAAATGTCGACAGATACTGTATTTTTTGCTTTATAAGACCACCTGATTATAAGACGCACCCCCAAATTTGATGAAGGAAAAGAGAAAAAAATAATTTTTAATATTAAATGGGGTCTATTTTCATAATGCCAGTGTCTGTCTTACAAATCATATCGGGTATATGTCCCTCATAGCCCCCTCATCATGGTACATTGTCTCTCATCCTGCGATATAGCCACCCCATCCTAGAATTAGCCCCCTTAATCTGGATATGGCCACTTTATATTGGATATAGCCCCCTTGTGCTGGCACACGTCCCCCAGTGATGCCACACATCCCCCAGTGCTGGCACACGTCCCTCTGTGCTGGCACACGTCCTCATTTGACGGCACATGTCCCCTACAGCTGGCACACGTCTCCTATTTATGGCACACGTCCAATATTGATGGCACACGTCCACTACAGCTGGCAGACATCCCGTACAGCTGGCACATGTCTCCTATTTTGTGGAACTCGTCTCCTACAGCTGGCACATGTCCCATATTGATTGCACACATCCCCTACAGCTGGTACACATCCCCCATTATGGCACACATCCCCTACAGCTGGCACATTTCCCCTACAGCTGGCACACATCCCTGCAGCTGGCATACGTCCCCTATTGATGGCACACGTCCCCTGCAACTGGCATACTCCCTATTGATGGCACACGTCCCCTGCAGCTGGCATACGTCCCCTATTGATGGCACACGTCCCTACAGCTGGAATACGTCCCCTATTGTGGCACACGTCCCTACAGCTGGCACATGTCCCCTACAGGTGGCAACATCCTCTACAGCTGGATATGTCCCCTATGATGGCACATGTCCCCTGCAGCTGGCACATGTCCCCTGCAGCTGGCACACGTCTCCTGCAGCTGGCACACGTCCCCTACAGCTGGCACACGCCCTACAGCTGCATACGTCCCCCCTGTAGTTAATTCTGTGCCCATGGTGTTTTTGTCTCCCTACCCCATATGATTCCTGTCCTTTTTGATGTTTTAACAATGTATGAATCCCTTGTTTCATGTGTTGATGTGTATTAAACTTTTATATTTTTGCATGAGAACTTTGGTTTCCTTTCATGTGTTAATAAGGTACATTGAACACAAATTGTTTTTCGCTGTTTAAATAAGTATAAAAGTGTTGTACCTATACCTGTGAGACCCTTACCTTCCTATATGTTTTATAATATGTCCCCTATTGATGGCACACGTCCCCTGCACCTGGAAATACGTCCCCTATTGATGGCACACGTCCCCTGCAGCTGGCATATGTCCCCTGCAGCTGGCATACGTCCCCTACAGCTGCACACGTCCCTACAGCTGGCACACATCTATTTATGGCACATGTCTCCCTGTGCTGGCTATGGCCCCCATGCTGCTGCCCATAGAAAATAAAAAGACTATTTACTTGCCTTCTCCAGCATTGTCTTCCCGGTGTCTCCCTCCTTGCTGCTGCAGGACCAGAGCAACGGAGATGTACGGCGGTGGGCGCCGCCATGTTTTTTGTGGCTGGCTGCAATCATTAACTGTAGAGGCTTCAACAAAATGGCCAATGCCATAGTGGAGACAAGCGGCCAATTGAAGTTTCTACCTCTACCGGCTAGCTGCTGCACACTGCACAAAAAACATGGCGGCGCCCACCACTTGCTGCAGCCAGCAGATCTCCATTGCTCCGGTCCTGCAGCTGTGCCCCTCACCCATCAGAACCTGCCGCTAAGCAGCCACACCCCTCACCCCCTCCACCGGTAATATTTAATTAAAAATCTTTTTTTTACATTTGCTTTTTAAGACACACCCCCGTCCCCCCCTTCACTTTGGGGGAACAAAAGTGCATCTTAAAAAGCGAAAAATACGGTAGTTTGCGCTGACACTAATGCAGCCTGAGCCTGCAGAACAGTTTGAATTTCTTTGGAACTTGATTGAGACTGCTTATCCTCCATCTGGACTATCCTGAACTTCAACCTTTCATCAATTTTTTCTGCCATCCACGACCATGGAGATTAGCTACAGCAAAATGGGTTGTACCCACTTTTCGATTATGTTGCGCACCATCAACAAAGGAACATTAAGATTAGTGATGAGCGGACCTGTGGATGTTCGGGTTCGACTAAATTGGCCGGATTTAAAAAAAGAAAAAAAAGTCCAGTTTGGCACCCGAATTTGACCATGAACTCCAAACCCCATACACGATAATGGAGACTCAAACTTCAGAGCTCAAAAATGGCTTTAAAATGGTAATAGTTAGGGTACCTTTACACGCCGCTACTGGCGGGTGGATACAACCAGCTACTTCACGTGCACGAGCACGCACAAACAGTTACAAACGGTAAACGCACCATCTTTACACGCCGCCACAAGCTACGCTACGCTACGTTACATCTATCTCTGGATACACCGCCGGGTGCCTCAAGTCACCTTCTGTAGCTCATCTTACCTCATTTACACACCGCTACAACCAGCTAATATGGGCGGACCTGGTGCAGCAGGGACAGCACATAGGCGTGCCACAATTGTGGATTACGAGACATCCGTACGCTGATAGGACAAAGCAAGAAACCCATGATTGGGCAGGCATCGCAGGAGGCTGTTTAATACATGACGCTCGAGCAATTGTGTAGTGTGACTGGTCAGCTCCTTAAATATGCCGCCCTATGCAGCATCTACCAATCGTAACGCAGGAGCTTCCACCAATGATCGCTGAAGGGGGGCGGTATCTTGGAGCCTGTGTCACGCCCCAGCTACATACCAGGTACATTACCTGGTGTCGACACATCCCTTCTGTTGCTTCTTTACACGCCGATGCAGCTCGCTACAATCGCCTGTGTAGCCACCTGTTTCCGGGCAGTGCTCGGAAACAGATGTATCTGTTGCCGGGTGCCTCCTACCGTCTTTACACGCCGCTACTACGGGGTATTTTGCCGCTACAAGCTACATTTGTAGCCTGTAGCTGGTTGTATCCACCCGCCAGTAGCGGCGTGTAAAGGGCCCCTAAGGGATAAGGGGCTGCAAATTGAGGCAAAATGAGGGTAAGAGCAGGACAATTGCCCTGTAAACAAATTTGAATAGGGAACTTACTTAAAGGGATTCTGTCTCCATATCAATCCTGGTTTTATAGTAAGTAAATGTGAAAACTAAAAATGTTTACAGTCAACCCACAGAAACTGAATTCATAGTTACCCCATAAAGTAGCAATGTTAATAAAAGCCCCCTACAAATCCTGTTTTCACAGTTGACCTACACAGTCAAGATTGGCAGAGCCACACCACAGAGCACCCAATATTGACAATGGGACTGTAACAGCCTCTGCACCATAGTTCTCCCTCATAGCCAAGTTTGCCTAAGATCCAACACAGAGTACCCAATTTTGGCAATGAGCTTGTATCAGCTTCTTTACCAGGTTCACTCTCAAAGCCAAGATTGTCTGAGATCCACCACAGAGCACCCAATTTTAAAAATGGGCCTGTAACAGCCTCTTTACCCAGTTTCACTCCCACAGTCAAGGTTGCCTGAGATCCAATAAAGAGTACCCAATTTTGATAATAGGGCTATAACCACCTCTGTACTATAGTTCACCCTCACACCACTATTGCCAACACAGAGCACCCAATTTTAACAATGGACCTTTAGAAGCCTCTTTACCCTGTTGACCCTTACATCCAAGATTGCCTGCTTGCATATAGATGGTTTTAAGAGCTGCAACACTGCCTGCTGCAGCGCAGTTACAGCTTTGGGATGGATTAAGCCCGCAATACTTGGTAAGCAGTGACTACTACTTCCTTTCTTTTCAGTGAAACCACAGCTGCATACTGGCAACAGGTATAACTTTAGAACTAAGACCACAGACCCTGCTGATAAGTGTCGATAGGTCGAGGTTAGTCTTCCTACTGACCGTCTCATCCCCTTTACCTTTGTGTGCCCTCTCAGTGCTGTTCACTGAATATCCGTAGGACCCAAAGCATTTATTTTGTAAAAATGATTGTTCAAAACAGCCAACCTTGTGTGAATATGACAGCTATGAATACTGGAATAGCACATCATTATGACTGTTTCTTGTTGTTAATGGTGCCATCATTACGAGACGATCAGATGCAAGACAATACACCTGAACTGTAACTACAAGGGGCAGATCCATCACTCAGTACGTTCACATATATCCCTGACAGAGCACACAATTTTTAAAAAAGCAATTGAATGGCCTGTTACCACAGTTCACCCTCACAGCTCAGATTGCCATAACTGCACCACAGAGCACCCAGTGATTTATTTTCACATGTAGTAGGCACAGATATTTCACATGCTCGTCCTGAAACAGCTCTACCACCAACAGCAACCAATTTTATAGAAGGCACTTAAACAGGCTCTTTTGCCTGTTGACCCGCACTGCCAAGATTGCCCGAGATTTTCCACAGAGCACCCAATTTTAAAGAAGGCCCCAACAGAGATTCTTTGGAGAATTAAGGTAGATTTCAAGATTTCCCCCTACCAAAAAAAAATATTTTACAAAGACCAGTACAAAGCGTCAAGTCTGGCTTCACCTCCCCACAGCCTAAATTTAAAGATTTCCTCCCTCTAGAAAACCAATTTTGATTTTGCTATGTAAATTTTTTTTTTACTCTTTATTGTCAGATACTGCCTGTACATTTCCCTTCTGAATTGTAAAGTGTGGCTGAATATGTTAGGTGCTATATACCGTATATACTCGTGTATAAGCCGACCCGTGTATAAGCCGACCCCCCTACTTTTGCCCCAAAAATCTGGAAAAACCTATTGACTCGTGTATAAGCCGAGGGTGGACCCCAGCACAGGTATACAGCCCCCAGCAGTGTGGTATACAGGCCCCCCCCCCAGTGGTATACAGGCCTCCCCAGTGGTAGTATACAGCAGCCCTAGTGGTAGTATACAGCAGCCCC
Organism: Allobates femoralis; assembly: GCA_033576535.1. Taxonomy (NCBI): domain Eukaryota; kingdom Metazoa; phylum Chordata; class Amphibia; order Anura; family Aromobatidae; genus Allobates; species Allobates femoralis. The sequence continues at coordinate 504,635,624 of JARQOC010000003.1, forward strand.
AATGGTAGTATATAGCATCCCCAGCAGCCCCAGTGGTAGTATACAGCAGCCGCAGTGGTAGTATATAGCAGCCCCAATGGTAGTATATAGCAGCCCCAGCAGTAGTATACAGCAGCCCCAGTGGTAGTATATAGCAGCCCCAGTGGTAGTATACAGCAGCCCCAGTGGTAGTATACAGGAGCCCCAGCAGCCCCAGTGGTAGTATACAGGAGCCCCAGCAGCCCCAGTGGTATATACAGCAGCCCCAGTAGTATATACAGCAGCCCCAGTGGTATACAGGCCTCAGCAGTATATACAGCAGCCCCCAGGGGTTATACAGCACCCCCCAGGGGTTATACAGCACCCCCCAGGGGTTATACAGCGGCCCCCTGGGGGGTACCCAGCAGCCCCCAGCGGGTACCCAGCAGCCCCCTGGGGGTACCAACAGCCCCCTGGGGGTACCAACAGCCTCCAGGGGGTACCCAGCAGCCCCCTGGGGGTACCAACAGCCCCCTGGGGGTACCAACAGCCCCCAGGGGGTACCAACATCCCCCTGGGGGTACCAACATCCCCCAGGGGGTACGCAGCAGCCCCCTAGGGGTACCAACAGCCCCCTGGGGGTACCAACAGCCCCCAGGGGGTACCCAGCAGCCCCCTGGGGGTACCAACATCCCCCTGGGGGTACCAACAGCCCCCAGGGTGTACCCAGCAGCCCCCTGGGGGTACCAACAGCCCCCAGGGGGTGCCCAGCAGCCCCCAGGGGGTACCCAGCAGCCCCCTGGGAGTACCAACAGCCCCCTGGGGGTAGCAACGGCCCCCAGAGGGTACCCAGCAGCCCCCTGGGGGTACCAACAGCCCCCAGGGGGTACCAACAGCCCCCACAAGCTGGCACTGTCCCCCTTGTAAGGGCCCCCCCCCCGCTACTTATACATTACCATTCCGGTTTTCTGATCAGCGCGGCTCCTCCGTGCTGCGTCTTCATCCTCCCGCGCTGGCTGCATCCGGGTTCTCCAGCGGTCGCGCGATGACGTCACATCGCTGCGACAGCCGGAGATCACGGATGGAGCCAGCGAGGACGGGAGGATGAAGAAGCACCGAGGAGCGGCGCCGATCAGAACACCGGGCTGGTAATGTATAAGCACCGGGGGGGGGGCCCTTACAAGGGGGGACAGTGCCAGCTTTTGGGGGGCTATATGAACTGCATCCCCCTGCCGCTGATTGACAGGGGGATGCAGTGCATATTTAATGAGCGGCCCCACGTGACGGGGCCGCTCATACAGCAGCCCCCCCCCCGCCTCCTCCAGCCCCCACCACACAGCCCCCACCACACGGGTCTACCGTATAGACCCGTGTATAAGCCGAGGGGGGGACTTTTCAGCCCAAATGGGCTGAAAAACTCGGCTTATACACGAGTATATACGGTAACTAAAATTATTATTATTATTATTATTCTTATAAGATAGTCCAAGATCCACCACAGAGCACCCAATTTTAAGGAAGGCCCTAATGGAGACTCTATGGAGACTTCAACCAGATTTTAATATTTCCCACCCCCAGAAAATCAATTTTTCAAAGCGTCTGGAAACTACACCTATTGAGGAATTTATCTAGGGGTAGTTTGAGCATCTTGAACTCACTAATGTTTTACTAAAACATTTTTACTAAAATAAAACCATATTTTTTAAACAATTCCTGTTTCCTGCTGTCACTAAATTGTAACTGGTTCTAGGAGAAGATAAACCCCACAATTTGTTTTGCAATTTCTCTTGAGTATGAAAATGCCCCATATGTGGTGAGAAACTCTTGTTTGGCACACAGCAGGTCCAAGTCAAGGAGCGCTAATTTAGATAAAAGGAGACACAAGAGCCTCAAATGGGTCTTATCGGTTAGATAACATGACCCTCCCGTGAGTGTATGTGCTCACCTGGCTTGGTTGTGATGACCCACAACCAGTATATTCGCATGGACAGTTGCTGCTGGATCTGTACGTCCATGTGCACAGTGGCGTTGTATCCAGAAATCCAAATAGGGTTTTAGTGCTTGTATAATCCGCGCTGCCGTCGGGATAAAAAGACCAGGAGACCAGGCTCCTTCAAAAAGCTCCTTATCTTCCTACGCTTTTCGGTGCTGTCCCTGCACCTTCCTCAGGGTTCCTGAGGGATACCATCACCCGAGAGTGGTTGCTTGGGCCTAAGACTAATCGCTTCAATGACCAATGTACCCGAGGCAAGGTGGTGGCATTCTTCCAGCAAAGGGGGGTTTGGCTTTCTAGCCGAACAAGGTACTTGGCATCGGTGCTACATCACCTGCTCCACCCTGCTGCGTGACTACTTTCATGAAGGTGATGGGCAGCAAGGGGTGATTTGTGGTTGGCAAAAGTTGGGTTGCCACCATCAACGACTTTGAGAAGTGGAAAGAGGAGGCTGACCAGGAGACAATGTAGCATCAGATGGAGACCATGCCTCTCTTGGTTAGCCAGCCAGCTGCACTTACTCCCATGTGTCCTGTTGCTGTTCCCCAAGTTACTCCTGTCTCTCCTAGAGTCGGTGGTCATCCCCTAATTCCTCCCAGGCAGTGTTGAGAAAGCAGAAAGTTTTTACACTGAGTGCAGTTGATTGTACTTAAAAAAAGGCATGTTTTTGGTAGCTGACTCATCCTTTAGTTGGCATTTTGTCCAGAGAAGGACTTTTTTCAGTTGTTTTTCAGTTCTTCGTAGGGCAAGGCCTGTTTTTTTTTGATACTTTTATTTTTCTCCTTCCCAAGTTTCATGCCAGTAGTGCTTTTCCCAGCTGGATTATTGGGACTGCAGCCTTTGGGCCACACCTCAAAGTCATCAATGGACTCTGCTCTTGATGGACTTTGCACTATTGTAATGGAGTCTGCTAATCTCTGAGGGACTTTCCTTATATATACTATATACATTTGTACGTGTGTTTGAGATTTATTATAGTCTGTGCTACAGTAAAGTTGTTTTTTACTTCACTCCTTGTTTGCTGGACTGTTTCTGCAAAGAGTTGTTTTGACACTTCCTTACAGAAACTGACAAACAAGCCACAGGCCTCTAGCCTGACAATCTGAGTTATGGAAATGCAAGACACTACACTCACTCCTGTAGAGCAGGGCTGGCCAAGTGGAGTCCTCAAGAGCCATAAACAGTGAATGTTGTCAGGACTTCCTTAGCATTGCACAAGGTGCTGGAATCATCACCTCGGTAGGTGATACAATTAGCAGCTGTACAATGGAAAGGAAATCCTGAAAACATGCACTGTTTTCAGACCTTGAGGACTGTAGGTGGCCATCCCTGTCCTAGAAATGTCTGTGGAAGTAGCCAGGGGGCAAGAGGAATCCTCAAGTTCTTTCACCACAACTACTGCTTTCCCTTGACTCTCTTAGACCCTGCGCCCATGATGCATTGTTTTATGCTTTTTTATGCAGATTTTGAGAATCGGCATCAAAATGTGCATGTCTTCCCCCGAGGCAAGCAAAGTCTATGACTGGTCAAACGCGCTGTGCCCACATTGTTTTTTTTTTTTTGAACATGTGGTTCAGATTTCTTTTTTCTGCTCAAAATTCTGCACCAAATCTGCGAGGAAAAAAAACCCATTGGCCCAGCACTTCTGAACTCTCATAGACTTTCTCAGTGGCTTCAAGATAGATATGCTGATTTTGATGCAGATTTTCAAAATCTGCTTCAAAAGAAGCCTCAAACAGCGTACCGTGGGTAAGTGGCCTTAAAACAATATGGTGGGGTCATGTTCACAGAAAATATCTCCAATATGCTGCGAGAGTAGGCACACAGGCACTGTGACAGTGTGACAAGCGATGCACTCCTTGATGTCACCTCCTCATACTTGTTGTCTCACAATATGGGTGAGATATATCCACTACATCTCGCGCAATATTGCAGCTCTCACGAGACAGCTATTGTTATGAGCGCTAATGCCACTGAGGTTATCTCAGGTCACACAGCGGGATCCCCTATTGCGTGATACCCGTTGTGTAACATAACCTGAGACAACCTCAAGGAAGTCATGAGGATGAGGTTCATGAGCTAGCCCAGAAGCATGATGACGGCGGCGCAGAAGCTTGCTAATTAATAGTGTAGGAGGATAGATAATGTCTGTAAAACGGTTTGAGCTGTGTTTGGCAGCTTTTGGGCCCCTTTGAAGGTGTTTTTTAGGCCCTTGATTTGGCCTTCCATTGATTTGAATGCGATTCAGAAATTTTTGTGAACTATTATAATAATTTTATTTATATAGCGCCAAAATATTACGCAGCACTTCACAATTCAGAAGGGACATGTACAAACAATATGAGACAATACAAAGTATCAAAAAATTCTAAAGGCCACGTCAGACGCTTCCATCTGGTGAACGATAACGCTTAAGCGATCCGGAATTTTGATTGCTTAAGCGATATCGTTTGTGCGTCGTTGCGTGTAACCGAGCTCTCTTTCAACGAAAAATCGCTTGATTGGTGGAAGATTTGTGAGCAGGACCTCAAATCAAGCGATAATCCAATGAGCAATCTGCAGCATCGTGGCGTGTGACAACGCGATGAACGATCTCCCAGCGGCACAGCCTATGCTGGGAGATGGTAACCATGGTACACATCGGGTTACTAAGCGCTGCGTGGCACCTAGTATCTTGATGTGTACCATGGTTACCAGCGTGCTCGCTGGTCCACATCGCTGGTGAGTCTGCCTGTGTGACAGCTCACCAGCGATGTGAACGATGTTGTTAGCCATCGCGCGTGCATGTGATTGCTAACAACATCGTTCATCAAATTAAAGCGTCTGATGTGGCCTTAAATCCATGAGGACTGAGGTCCCTGCTCGCAAGCTTACAATCTATGAGGAAATAGGGAAGGCAGAAAAGGTAAATAGTTCAAAGTGCCATCATATATAGTCCAGCCATCAATATAATAATAGGGGATTCACATAATGCTGCATGAACCTGTCACCAAGAAAACTTTTAATCACATCCCACTACAAGACAGATAATGTTAATCAACTCAGTCGTCATGTGCAGATGAATGCAATGACATTGATAACATGTAGCAAGATGTCAAAGTTTCAGTTCCCCTAACGCGCCTTGTAGGTCCTGCATTGCATACCACTCACAATTTTTAAATGGCATTACTGTCTGTCTAATTTTCTCTTGTGTTAGTAATCGTTCAATAAATGGTCTCCAGATTGCAAAGAAACGATTCGTCCATTTGACTTTATTACGTTCTGCCTCCCTTCTCTCTGTTGTCATTAATGTTGTTAGTTCATGTGTTACTTCAGACATGTCTTGAAGCTTTTTGTGTAACCAATCTCTCAAAATAAGTTCTCTGCCACCATGGCTATAACATGTAATAGTCTGGTGATTTTTTGCCCATGGAATTGCCACTGAGGGTGTGGAACAGCCACACCAATGGGTCTAGTCCACCACATACAGTACGCTTCAGGGTCTGTATCTGCTCCCAAAAGTGCCCGACCCCTGCACAACTCCAGAGCCCATGAAATAAATCAGCTTTTTCAGTGCCACATTTTGGACAATCTTGTAATCTGTTGGAGAATTGTTTATTTGATGGTAGATTAAATCCATAAATTGCCCTATCTATAATTCAAAACTGAGTGTCTTGCCACCTCTCATGTGTGACATATTTGCTAAGGGTGACCCACCCACTAGTGATTTTCTCCTCCAAATCTTCTGTAGTAATTTTCTTTTCCCATGCTTTGAACAATTGCTCCAGCCCTGGTGAAAGCATGTCATCCCTGAGCTTTTTTATAGATGTACGAAAAAGTAATATCCCCAATGTCCAAGATAACTAAGTCATCCCATGGATTATTGCTGCATTCCCTGGAAACATCTCTTAGTTTTTGAATGATGTGGAAATTCAGATGAGTGAATTTCAGCAAGTGAGAGAGTCAGTCTGTTGGAATTTGTCCAGGGTCTCCCATCCTGTTAACCATCGTCTGTCTTCCCCATGAAGCAAATCTCCCATTGTATTTATTCCTCTTTCCCTCCAAGCCCTAAAGAGGACGTTCTCTCTCCCCAACTTAAAATCAACATGAGCCCATGGATTTAAGTATCTCGACACCCACCAGCCCAGATTCAGTATTTTTCTAACCGCCTTCCAGCATACTGTGGTATCTTGACAGAGTAATGCCGATTTAATATTTTGCTGGATATTTGACCAAGACACATGAAGAAGAGAAGTCTGCTTCCAGGGCTTGCAAAATTCTGCCTCCAACTCATAATTGGAGTACCTATTCGATTTCTTTAACCAATCTATTACATGACGACAATACATGCCAGGTTATGTCCCCTAACATCTGGCAATCCTATCCTTCCTCTATCCTTTGGGAACATTAGCGTTCGGGTACATATCTGCGCTCTCTTCCCTCTCCACAAAAACCTAGTTAATGGCCTATTAATTCGTTTGACATCAGTGTGGCGCAACAGCAGTGGGACAGTCTGTAAAGTTTATAAAACTGATCATCCGGATTAGATGGCACCTCCCCAGCAAAGACAGCAGAAGGTTCCTCCATCCTTCTAACTCCTTTATCTTTGTGCCTATTTTTACTTTTATGTACTATGCAATTTATTTATTAGTTTATATTAAGGTATTTGCTTATTTTTTCTTGCAGTATTTCTGCTGGTAGTTAGAGCCATTGTTGACAGAAAACTTATAGAAAACCATTGTTTTTATTTTTTTTCATAAATAAATAGTACACATGAACATAAAAGTTTGTAGTATAACTCATCGGAGAAATGTTCTTCTTCCTTCCCCTGGAGTGATATTCATTCTTAAAATTCTAAATTCCCACGTAAAAACTGTCTTGTGCCTACACTCCAAGACATCTGTCCAAAGAGACCAGGGTATAATGAAGGATAACGGTTTTATTCTCAATGCTTTTTTAAGTATCTATAACTTCTTCTTCAGTAAACAGCACTAAGATGGAATGATAACTACATGGGGAAGATAGCTGGACACATCTCTGACTCCCTGGTTGCTGCTGGGAAGTAAATACAAAAGTAACTTACAAAAAAAGTCGTTGTGTCCCCCATTTTTGATAACCTGCCAAGGTAAAGCAGACAGCTGTGAGCTATCAGGCCCAGGGATTAGTAATGGAGAGAGATCTATCAGACACCTTATTACTAACCCAGTAAGTGTAAGGTGAAAAAAACACACAGAAAAAAATTAATTCTCTCCCTCGTTTACCAATTTGTTATCAAAACTGCTCCCACAATCTTCTGAAATATATATATATATGTATATATACATATATAGATATATAGATAAATGCATATATAATTTATTATTTGTTTTTTGATTGATTTATGTTAGGAAGTTAGGAGAGTTGAAAGCCCAAAAGAGACACCATTCCTTAAACTACATCCACCAAAGTGCTGAAAACCACTACCAAGAAGTGTATTAACCCTTTAGGTGCTTCACAGAATTTATGCACAGGGGAATGATAAAAAAAAGTTTTCATTTTACGTAAAATGTTACTAGAAGTTAATAGTAGAGTTAGAAGTTCATTGTGACCCATGAAATATCAATACCTCTGCATCCATCTATTGCACACTCGCCCTTCCTCCACCTGCTTGACAAACAGGGAAAATTCAATAGAAAATATAAGGAAGAAAATAACAGTTAGGCTTTGTTCACACGTAGCATATTTCCCACGCTTTTTTGCAGGTGCATTTTTTGCCGGGTTTTGTGGCCGTGCTATTTAGTATTTACACACCACATTTTTTTACGCCCACACGTTTACCCGAAAAGTGCAGGAGGAAGTGATGTCACATGGGGGCAGGAATAATCCTGTTCCCGTGTGATATGTCTGTATACATTCGCTTTAGCAGTGTATGTACATACACTGCTAAAGCGAAATAAAAGAACGCAATGGTTTAAAAAATAATAGAATAAAATATTCACCTCTCCATCGACTGTCCTGGGATGTGAGGTGTCCACGTCCAATCGCTGCAGGAACTGAATCAGCTGACCGGCGGCAAACCGATCAGCTGATGTGTCACCTGACATCATCAGCTGAGTGGATTAAACCGCCCGCCAAAACTGATCGGTTTTGGTGGGCGGTTTAAACTCTCAGCTGATGATGTCAAGTCACGAGAAGATGATGATGTCACGTGACCCATCAGCTGATTGCAACGAGCCAATCAGATGATTAAGGTCCTTGCAGCGATCGGATGTCTTCCCCTCGGATAGCCGAAGGAGAGGTATTTCATTTTTTTTGTTTTTAATACTTTTTGTTTACTTTTATTTTGCTTTCGCAGTGTATGTAGATACACTGCAAAAGTGAAACTACAGCCCCGACATGTCACACAGGGGAGGAATACAGGATTCTTCCTCCTCCGTGTGACATCACATCCTGCTATTCCCCCTATGCCCACATTTGTAGGTGCTGGAATAGGCATTATCTAAACGACAATGCGTATTCCAGCTCCTTATAATGGTGCCTATGGGAGAAAGCACGCGCTATTAAGCGCAAAGAATTGTAAATGTGTAAAGTAATTTCTCACAATATATGGAAATATCCCATAAGGTCAAAAATTGCTGTGTGGGGCACCGCAGTCTCGGAAGTGAAAAAGTGTTATCTGGAATATAAATTTGGGTAATACAGGTTGCAAACACTGTCTCATTTGAAGAGCCACTAAAGTATGAAAACGAGTGATGGGCGAACCCCCCGACAAAACACTTTTAGGGATTCCATCTTTAATTACAAGTAAAAAAAACCTTCCTCCGACGTAATCTAGGTCTTCTTATCTTCTTCACTCAGCTCTGCTACATCTTTGCTGACAGTCAAAGAAGTCTGGTGCCAGAGACGAGCAGGCAGGGAATGACAGCCAGGTGCTGTGTGAAAGGTTATCGGGTTCACGTGAACTCAGATCACCCCAGCATCACCCGACACCTGGAGCCCAGCCGTTAGTGAGCAGGTAGCTATGTTGCTTTTCCAGAGCCTTTGTGCTACCTGTAATGTTGAAACCCTTATCTTTCTGTTAGCAAATAAAGACTCTGTGTAGGGATTTGTTTTTTTGTGAGATAAATTAATATTATTGGTAGCATTTTGGGGTACATTCACTTTGGATCGGTTCACATTTATCCTGTGCTCTACGCTGAGAACTTTCCATCCAAATCTAAAAAATACATTGTTTAAATGAAATCCCCAATGGATCGATTCACTAATGATGGAGCAGAGTAACTCTGTTCAGCGATGTCTCTCTTCCATCGTGCACAAAACTGTGGCCAACTGCTCTTTAATGCACACCTAAAAAGATGGACAACACTGGATCATTGTCCAAAGTATCTCCATTTGCCTTATTGTATTGAATGTTCAGTTGGGGTTTTGTATGAATCACGTATTTAAGAAATTTACACATACAGCCTGACTAAATGCTCAGGGTAGAGCTCAGGAGAAATGTGATTACTGTGCTCTTTGGGAGACAGAATGAAGATATCAACAGCAGGTCAAGAATTGCCTTTATTTCTTTTTTACATCATTCACAGAGCGGTATAAGTGATAAGTCATAAGACAACTTTTTTCTTAGGGTCATACAATTACAGCAATACCAGATTTACACCTTCTTGTAGGTTTTGCTATTTCACACGAAAAATGTTTTTTTTTTTAACAAAAACTTTTATTACCATATTTTGATGGCCAAAATGTTTCCATTTTCTGCGAGGGCTTTTTTTTGTTGTTGGACAATCTGTAGCTTTATTTTTCCATTAATGGTGCTGAATTAGGGCTTGTTTTTTACAGGACAATATGACATTTTCATTGTCATATTGTCTCTGGGTGCCATGTCAACCGCTAAGTCCTCATGATTGCTTCACAGAGGGGAGCTGAGGTGGATGAGAGAGGGAGCCCACTACCTCACAGCCATCTTAATGCTGCAATTGCCAGGGGCTGTATTACCCAGGAATAACATTATCGGGACCTGGCATCTGGAGGATTAATCAGCTAGGCTAGGTGCAGGCACCAGCTCTGGCTATTACCACAGGAGCTCGGTGGTCAGCTAAGCCAAGTTCTCTGCGGTGATCATGCGGGGAAGTGTTTATATTTCAACTTTCCTGCTGATCATATGCTGTGATCGGTTAGTCGGTTATGAGAGAAAAGTTTTACTTCAAAATACGTCAACCTTGATTGCATTTCTCTCTGTGATTTTCCTGTGTTGATTATGCCATTTTTTAGTGATATGTGGATAAAAATAAAGTTTTTCTTTTTTGACATGCTGAATGAACTACTAGTTTAAGGCCCTTTCACATCAGCGTTTTTCGTAATTCGCGGCAGATGCGGTGAAAAAACCGCATCTGCCGCGTTTGCCGCATAACCGTTCCACTTGCGGCGCGGTTGCGGTTTTTTCTATGCAAAGTATAGGCATACTTGCGGCAGGTGCGGCAAGTGCGGTTTTGCACTTGCGGCAGGTGCGGCCGCGAAAAAAACCGCAGTAAGCCGCGGTTTTTTTCGCGGCCGCACCTGCCGCAAGTGCAAAACCGCACTTGCCGCATCTGCCGCAAGTCCCCCTATACTTTGCATAGAAAAAACCGCAACCGCGCCGCAAGTGGAACGGTTATGCGGCAAACGCGGCAGATGCGGTTTTTTCACCGCATCTGCCGCGAATTACGAAAAACGCTGATGTGAAAGCACCCTTAGCCTTGCTCCTGCTCTGGCATTGGGATCCTTTTGCACTTGCTGGATTGGTGAGCTGATTACGTTTTTTTTTTCTGTGATTGATTAGTCAATCTGACTAACCATTAAGAAAACGGGGACTGCTGTAATTGGCCCCTGTACCGATAGCCACGCAGGTCAGCTGTCGGTGACTACTGCCGACACAGACCTCTCACTGTGTGTTTTCACACAGTGACAGTTAAAATGCATGTTAGGTATAGTACCTCATTATGCAAGAACTGACACTCCCTCATAATATACTATACCAGTCATTAGTCGGTAAAGGGTTAATAATTCAAAAATGGATGAAAATGTAAACAGTGGATTGCAAAACTCTTTGTACTTATAAACAAAGTAAAGAACATTATCTGATAATGCCCATTTACTTAGGCCATGTGCACACACTGAGTATTTGATGAGTTTTTTACCTCAGGATTTGTAGCCAAAACCAGGAGTGGAGCAATCAGAGGAAAAGTCTAATAGAAACACCTGCACCACTTCTGTATTTAATCATCCACTCCTGGTTTTGGCTACAAATTCTGAGGTAAAAAACTCATCAAATACTTAACATGTGCACATAGCCTTATAGAAACAAATGCTCCACTTCTGTATTTAATTATCCACTCCTGGTTTTGGCTACAAATTCTGAGGTAAAAAACTCATCAAATACTCAGCGTGTGCACGTGGCCTTACACGGTAATAATTCTGTAACTTTACTATCCATAAAAAAGCCTATGTAAAGACTTGATTCAGTAAATGCTTGCTACAGCATAAAATACAATGCTCATACAGATTTGGACAGCGGGGAGGATTTTGCCTTAGTTAGGAGTTATTTCCTCTTGTCACAGTCACTGTTTCACTGTCAGGCAACTCCCTAAAATAAGGAAGTCCCTTGGAGCAAGAATTCCCAGTGAAAGTTTAAAGTGTGGAAGTGTCAACCTTGAGCTCTGCATTTTTTCTGAGGAAGGAAAGTCTTATGGACAGGAAAGAGGAGGTAGGGTGGACCTTTTGTGATATTGGACAAAAAACGAAATTGGAAAGAAATGCAGATTTAACAGTCATTGCTCTCTGGATGCAGACCCTGGGATACTAATCCCACTATTGTAACTGTTACTGTTTAATTACCGTATATACTCGCGTATAAGCCGAGTTTTTCAGCCCAAAATTTGGGCTGAAAAGTCCCCCCTCGGCTTATACGCGAGTATACAGAACTTCAGGCTTCCCCCGGAGGTATACAGGCCCCCCCATCAAGATCCAGGGCCCCCCCTTGCGCGGCAAACCTGTAAAGTAAAATCATACTTATCACTGTCCTGTCGCGCCGTCCCCGCTGCCGACATCACGATCCCGGGCTTCATTCCGCGTCTTCCGCCTTCCTGTGGTCGCGGGCAATGACGTCATATGATTTTACTTTACAGGTTTGCCGCGCAAGGGGGGGGGGGCCCTGGATCCTGATGGGGGGCCTGTATACCTCCGGGGCTGCTGCTGTATACAACCCTGGGGCTGCTGCTGTATACACCCCTGGGGCTGCTGCTGTATACAGTCCTGGGGCTGCTGCTGTATACAGCCCTGGGGCTGCTGCTGTATATACCCCTGGGGCTGCTGCTGTATACACCCCTGGGGCTGCTGCTGTATACACCCCTGGGGCTGCTGCTGTATACACCACTGGGGCTGCTGTATATACCTCTGGGGCTGTATATACCTCTGGGGCTGTTGTATACTACCACTGGGGCTGCTGTATACTACCACTGGGGCTGCTGTATAGTACCACTGGGGCTGTTTATACCTCTGGGACTGGTGTATACTACCTCTGGGGCTGCTGTATACTACCACTGGGGCTGCTGTATACTACCACTGGGGCTGCTGTATACTACTACTGGGGCTGCTGTATACACCTCTGGGGCTGCTGTATACTAACCACTGGGGCTGCTGCTGTATATACCACTGGGGCTGCTGCTGTATACTACCACTGGGGCTGCTATATATACCTCTGGGGCTGCTGTATACCACACTGCTGGGGGCTGTATACCTGTGCTGGGGTCCACCCTCGGCTTATACACGAGTCAATAGGTTTTCTCAGGTTTTGGGGGCAAAAGTAGGGGGGTCGGCTTATACACGGGTCGGCTTATACACGAGTATATACGGTAAATGGACATTCTAATTTGTTAAAATGTACTAAATACTTTAGTTTAATAATGTTTCAGGACACGTATACACAGTACTTTACAAAAGCTTTAGACAGGATGGAAAAAATGCTGCAAAGAAAGTATGGATAAAAAAAGCATTACTTTATTTTTATCAATTAAAATGCAAGTTGATTGAGCAATAATAATGATAATAATAATTTTATTTATATAGCGCCAGCATATTACGCAACACTTTACAATTCAGAGGGGACATATACAAACAATATAAGAATACAGAGTAACAAAAATTAAAAAACCATGAGAAGTGAGGTCCCTGCTTTCAAGCTTATAATCTATGAGGAAATAGGGCAGGCACAAAAGGTAAATGGTAAAAAGTGCCATCATATATGTGGTCCAGCCATCCATATATATGGGATTCACGTAACGCTGCATGAACCAGTCACCAGTCGGGATCTGTACAAGTACAGATAAAGTGCTATAATGTGCATAGGGGACAGACAGACAGACAGCCTGCAGGTGCAGACAGATGACATAAGAGGCCAGATTTGGAAAAGGAAAGATAGACAAGTGACGTGAGGTGATAGGCCAGTCTAAAGAGATGCGTTTTTAAGGCTCACTTAAAATTATAGGTATTGGGAATTAATTGAATTGTTTTTGGTAACCCGTTCCAGAGAATTGGTGCAGCTCGTGAGAAGTCTTGGAGACGGGAGTGGGAGGTTCGGATTGTAGCTGATGTCAGTCTTAGGTCACTTGCGGAACGGAGGGCACATGTAAGGTGATAGACAAAGATGAGGGAGGAAATGCAGGGCGGTGCAGAACTGTGGAGGGCTTTGTGGGTGAGAGTGATCATGTTATATTGCACTCTATAGCAGATTGGCAACCAGTGCAATCATTGGCACAGGATAGAGACATCGGTGAAGCGGTTGGAGAGGAATATGATCCTGGCTGTTGTATTGAGGATGGATTGGAGAGGAGAGAGTTTAGTAAGAGGGAGACAGGTTAGGTCTTACATGGGCTCTTTCACTGTAGGTTCCTAAAGGTCTGGGACCTTTTCTCTGGGCCCTTTAATAATTAATGGCTTGTAATCCACATCTGCACTTACTAAAATGGCCCAGACCGATTAGTAGAGAATTGCAGTAATCCAGGTGAGAATGAATAAGGGCAACAGTTAGAGTTTTTGCAGAGTCAACAGTAAGAAATGGTTGAATTCTAGAGAGACAATAGAGAAATATAAATCACATCAAATTTGGTATGATCAGTTGACTTGTGGTCCTTCCAGGGATCAGTGATTATGGAAAAGTGCTTGCATTCCTCATTACTTCCATTATACTCGGTAATTGAGTCAAGCTGGTCTGATCTTCTGACTGCTCTTTAAGAGTACCGAGCATGGTAGTGTTCACTCATCACTAGTGACCACCATTTAACTTTCTGGAGAATTGACAGACAGAAAAAGCACAATAGGTCTTATCGTCAAAGATGATCAAGCATTTATGATTGCATATGTTCACCTTGGCTAGTTGTGAAAACCCACAACTAGTATATGCACAGTACAGCTGCCGCTGGATCAACACTTCCACATGCAAAGTGGCGTACATACAAAGATCCAAAGGATGGTGCTTGTATGATCCGCGCTGCTGCCAAAGAATGAGGACCAAACAGGGTCTGAATGCAATGATGGTTTATTCCGACACGTTTCAGTGCTGTCTTAGCTCCTTCATCAAGGGTACAACTTATTTAACTTTAACCCCTTCTCGACATTGAATGTACTGGAACATCCAATATTGCAGTGTGTTTTTACTGGTACATCCTGGTGATTGTGCGGGCACTGGAGTTAGGCTCACGCGATTACCGCCAGGAGCTCAGGTTAAGTAATAGCTGTGCTCCAGTTGCACAGCCAGGGCCAGTGCCCGCACTGCCCCTGGCTGTTTAACCCTCTAAAGGTACCGTCACACGCGTCAATATTGCATGCAATTTCACTTGCAATTTGCTGGTTGCAGTGAAATCATGGACACATTGTTCTATTTTGTTGCTGTGTACAAATGGAGCAATGTGTCCATGATTTCACTGCAACCAGCAAATTGCAAGTGAAATTGCATGCAATATTGACGTGTGTAACGGTACCTTAAATGCTGCAATTATTAATGATCCCAGCAATAAAAAGCTTGTGAGAGGGAGAGTGCTAGTTGCTAAGCAGTACTGTACAGTCATATATGGGGGCATTGCCGTGCTCAGTACAAATTGAGCAACACATTTTGGTGCCATTGTTACCAATTTTCCATGTGAAAAATGTAATATCTTACCCGGTAAAGCCGGGGAAGTTGAGAAGAGTTATTGATTTCCAGTGGAGTTTTTTGTATCCATGTGACCTGCCTATTTCTTCTCTCGAAGAAGTGCTATATGATTACATATTTGTTTACTTTGAATTGTTATTTAAGTGCAGCAAATACGATAACAAGAGAAGATGTATCCGGATGATGACTGCGCACATTAACGATGATTCTACCAATATAATCTGTTTTATTTCTTATTAATGTACCAACTGAATATGTGTTAATTGTTGTTATGTCCTTAAAACCCAATAAAAATAAGATTAACCGAAAAATGTAATATATTGGGCTAAAACAATTAGTTTCATGATAAAAATGTAATTTTTTTTCTACATCTCCCAATGTGGTGTCAATATAATGACTGCACCACTGATGAATTCAATCATGTGTTTATCTTGTAAAATGAGGTCAGTTATGAGGGGTTCTGCTGTTCTGGTATCTCAAGGGTTCTGACAAAGTGAAATGGCATCCACAAACCATAACAGCAAAATCTGGCGCTTTCTCTTTTTTGAGCTTTCCACTGTGCTTGAAAAGTAGTTTACAATTACATGTAGGGTATTGGGGCACTTAGGAGACATTGCACAACAAACAATGTGGTGCATTTTTTCCAATTAGTCAGTATAAAAATTAAAAACTTGAGGCCAAAACAAAACTGTAGTAGTAAAATGTAATTATTCTTTTTCACAAAAGAATTTTGAGGCACATGTGTTGTCAACATGCTCACTGCACTCTTAGATGAATTAATTGAGGGTGTATTTTGTAAAGTAGGGTCACTTATGGGGGTGGGTTCTATTTTACAGCACCTCAGGGACTCTGCCAATGTGACACCCTCAAACTATTCCAGCAAAATCTGCACTACAATATGGTGCTCCTACCCTACTGAGTATTGCACTTTGCCTCAAAAGCAGTTTTCCACCATTTATGGGATATTAGTGTATTCAGGAGAAAATTTGTAACAGCTTGTACCATACATTTTGTCCCATTACCCTTCTGAAAATTAAAAACCTGATGCCAAAGCAACATTTTATTGGAGGAAAAAAAAATAGAATTTTTAATTGACTCAGCTTAATGTTATACAATTCAGTGAATTGACTGAAGGTGAAAAATGCTCCCTTACATCCCTAGATGAATTCCTGTTGATATGTAGTTTTTGAAATGGGGTTCCATGTGGGGAGGTTTCTGATGTTTTGGCATGTCGTCTGCAATCTGAAACCTGCTGTGCGCCCAAAAAGTAGTTTTCCACCACATATCAGGTATTGGTGTATGGAATAGAAACAACAAATTATGTGGTCCATTTTTTCCTATTAACATTATGAAAATTAAAAATTTGAGACAAAAACATGTTTGTGGGAAAAAAAATGTATTTTTTCCTTTTCAAATCTAAATATTAAAAAGGTTTGTGAAGTACCTGTGGGTTCAAGGTGCTCATCACACCTCCAAATGAATTCCTTGATAGGTGCAGTTTCCAACATACAGCCAATTGTGGGGTGTTTGCACTGTTTAGGCACATCAGGTGCTCCAAAATGTCAATGGTGCTTCCAAGTTCTGTCGTGCATCCTAACAGTTATATTCCACCATATATGGGGTATTGGGATACTGGGGAGAAATTGCACAGCAAATTATATGGTGCATTTTTATCCTGTTACCCCAATGAAAATACAAAATCTGAGGCTTAAACAATATTCTTGTGGTAAAAAGTAAAATTTAAATATTTTTCCTTCCACATTGTTTTAATTCCTGTGAAGAACCTAAAGGGCTAATACACTTATTACATGTGGGTTTAAGTACTGTGAGGGGTGCAGTTTTTAGAAATACTTTTGGGTATTTGTTTGTCACATAGGCCGCTCAAAGTGACTTCAAATGTGAAGTGGTGCTGAATAAAATGGATTTGTAATTTTTGATGGAAAAATGAGAAATTGCTCATGAACATTTAACCCATAAAATCCTAACAAAATTAAAAAATGTTTTAAAAATGGTGCTGATGTAAAGGAGACATGGTTAACCTTTTTTATTAACTATTTTGTGTGACATGATTCTCTGCTTAAGGACACAAAACCTCAAATATTGAAAATTTATGACATTTTTACCAAAATTTCTTTTATTTTTACAAATAAACATAAAACATTTCGACCTAAATTTACCAATAACATTTACCAATAACAATATGTCATGAAAAATCCATCTCGAATTACCAGGATTCGTTGAAAGGTTCCTGAGTTATTACCATATAAGGAGATAGATCTATTGTCATGTTCCCCCCTTAAGACACTAATGAAATTGTAAATGATGTAAAGTGTAGTGTGTATTATGTTGTGCATTATTTTGTAGTGTGCATTATATTGTGATGTACTGTACTGTTTAATTGTGCAATATTTTGTGCTGTACTGTGATGACACTGTGTTCTGCCCTGCAGCAGGAATTGAGTAAGGGTAAAATAGAGTTAAGAGTTGGAACAAGCCCACAGTGGGAGGGACTAGTGCAAAGGGTCAGGGATGTTTTCCTGCTGGAAGATACGATAGGGCTCAGCATTGCAGTGACGCAGACTTAAGGCCTTAATAGTCCACACAGCTGCATGACGTGGGTGTCCCTAGAGTAAGGGGAAACTGAAAAACATAGTGAGATCCTGAAGAGCAAGCCACAGAGAGAGTGACCAAATTATGGAGTAATCTATGAGAGTCAGGTCAAAGGACTGACTGGAGGACTAAGTGAGTGAGTGAGACGGGTCCTACTTTAATACGGAGTGGACTATTAAACTAAGCGAGGTCCCTAGGCATCTGAGAGCTTGAAGCTCGGTTCGGCCATACCGGCAATATCTCTTTGAAAGGGAGAAGACACTGAACTGCGGGAGGAAAATATGACTTTCATGGATCTTTACTAAGGTGCTAGGCTGCATAGTGGTGGACTGAGCAGGACTAGTGAAGGCTGGAGAAGGTGAGGTAAAGAAAGTATTTATAAAGGTACTCTAGCGATGGTCGAACCCACTGATGTTCGGGTTTGGCGGACTCACCTTGGACTTTTTTTTAAGTCCATGTTCGGGGCCAAACATGACTCGAACTTAAAGGGAACCTGTCACCTCGATTTAAGCCCCTACACTATCACTATCTGTTCCTACACCTGTCTAGCTGCTCCCTATCTATCCCTCGCTGAGCTAAAGGGGCCCTATAAAACTGGAGAATGCACAATGCGCTTATTGAAGCCGGGATGATCACATGATCAGGTCCATAATGCACTGGGGCCGATCACGTAATCGGCCCCATAATGCACCGAGCCAGATGTGACGTAGCGGTCGGTGCATACTAGCTGTACAGAGGGATGGAGATTCCAAATAGAGAGCGATGAATAAAGAATAATGCCGCCCAGTGGGGCGTGCGCTGCCGGATCGAGGAAGGGAGAATGGAACCTGGGGCTGCCTTTCCAGTCCCCAGCCTCAGGGACTTCTGTAAGTTATAAGTTATTTTTCTCCAGTTTTATAGGGCCCCTTTAGCTCAGCGAGGGATAGATAGGGAGCAGCTAGGAAGGTGTAGGGACAGCTACATCGTGTAGGGGCTTAAATCGAGGTGACAGGTTCCCTTTAAGTCTGAACCCTGAACTCGGACTTTAAAGTTATGGGATGTAGGCAGAAACCTATAAAAAGAAAGTAAATAGTTATTAAACGACAGCGTTATACATACCACATCCCACTGCTGTAGTTTCGGGCCTCTCATTAAGTTCCTGGATATTCACTGCACAGGGCCCAACTGCCAATCACAAATACTGTCACAGAGAATGGATGTCTTTGATTGGCTGCTGGAGTAATCTGGAAACTGCCCATACATTCTAGACGCCCATTCTCTGTGACAGCGTCTGTGATTGGCTGTTGGGCCCCTGTGCAGTGAATATCCAGGGAGATAATGAGCGGCACAGATATACAAGCAGCAGGACAGGGGGATGCAGTAAGTATGATGCTGATGGTTAATAACTATTTGCTTTCTTTTTACAGCCCCCCACCCTCAAACTGAACCCGAACTGTAACACAGATTTCTCAGGGAAGTCCGTATTCGGGATCTGTGCCCGAACACTAGGTGTTGGGTTTGCACCCAGAACTTTACAGTTTGGGTTCGCCCAGCACTAATACTCTGTGCTAAAGAAATGTAAGAGAAGATACGTGTCACGTCCTACCGACGGACTACACACGTGGACCCACTGGACCGCGTAAAGCGGATGCTGACACCGGGTGACAGAGAGGCAGACAGGTACCGTAGAGTTAACGGGTTTATTAAAGACAACAAAAACACAGAACCACACGCCCCTGGAGAGGGCCACAAGGCCGCAACACTGGAGACCCAGCGAGGGAGACCCCGGAGCGCTTGACCCCTATACAGGGGTATCGCCGGGATCAGCCTCGAAGGGGCCAATGCAACGGACACGAGTGTTCAACCGACCCCAGGCGACGTGGTAACAAAACAGAACCGGGAATACAACGAGAGACGGGAAGCAGGAACACAGAGGACCAGGAACACGGGGAACTAGGAACGCAGGGAGATCCAGGAACACGGAGAGATCCAGGAACCAGGGAGATCCAGGAACACGGAGAGATCCAGGAACCAGGGAGATCCAGGAACACAGAGAGATCCAAGAACCAGGGAGATCCAGGACCACGGGGGATCCGGAGCCGGGCGAGAACCAGCGATCAGCTTGGAGGGAACCAGGAGGTCGTCCAGGAACACGGTGATCAACCAGGAGCCGGCAGGAACAAGATCTGGAGGAGGTAACACGGAAAGATCAGGTAACAGACCAAACGAGGAGCGACCTGACAGACCAGTAGTGGCAGCTTCCCTAAGGAGAAGGGAGAAGTTGCCCTGGCCCCAACTGATTGCAAACAGGAGGTTTAAATCAGAACAGGGCAGGCCTGATTGGCCGGGCACTGAGACCTGGTGATTGACTAGAGGGAGGAGCCAGATCCCTGCAGTCTCTCCCACAGAAACCGAGTAGGAGACAGTTTCATGCACATAAGCAGTGGTACCAGAAGTGAGAGGAGCAATGTTGCTCCAGCAGAGGGAGTAAGGGCAGCAGGCCGCGGGCACGAGCGGCAGACCCCCGAGGGGTAACAATACGTGCCCACTATTTAACATACACAGTTTTTAGCAGGTCAATATTGAGTAAAACTACATTTTTAAAGAACTTGTGGTCAGAGTCGTGTTAAGGGGGATAAGACTGGGCAGTTACCCAGGACCCCCACTCTCTTGGGGTCCCAATGGTCTACAAAAAGAGCTACACTGAACATAGCATTACAACAATATAAAATATATAAAAATACACATATTTGGTATCATTGCGCTCAATAAGAGTCTAAGTTATCAATATATGAAGTAAATAAATCCATTTGTTAAATGGCATAATGGGAAAAAAATAAAAACAGAATTATGTTTTTTAGGCCACCAGAACGTTGCAGTAAAATGCAATGAAAGGTGATCAAAATATTGTATCTGCCTCAAAATGGTATCGGTAAAAATGCCAACTCATGTACAAAAAGTAAGCCCTAACTTAGCCCCATATTGCAAAAAAATGAATGTTACTGTCTCAGAAAATTACAACTAAAGCAAATTTTTATTTATTTATTTATTTTTATAAAATTCTGATTTTTTTTTCATCATTGAAATAAAATTTTAAAAAAAGATGTTCGGTTTCTGCTTGCTCATACTGACCTAGATAATCATCTTATGAGGTCACTTTTAATATAATAAATAAAAAAACACACTTTTTTTTGCAATTTTCAATGCACTTGGAATATTTTTCTCATTCTCTGGTACATTATGTGGTAGAATGAATGATGTCATTCAAAAGTACAAGTCATCCAGTAAAAAACCCTCATACGGCTATAAAGAAGTAAAAATAAAAAAGTTATGGTTGTTGGAAGAACTGGAGGAAAATACAAAAATGAAAAATTGCTCAGTGGTGAAAGGTATAAAAATCTTGTAATAGCCATATAATAGCAGCAGGAGCGCCCCCCACAGGCTTCAATCATGGACTCTTAGTGCTGAAGGCTCATGCATACGCATAACAACCTGCGCTGCAGGAGGATAGGGAGAGTCTTGCTTTGGTACAATGTTGTCAGTTCAGCAGGCCGGTCATGAATCCTGGTGAAATTGTGCAAAATTACACATGCCTTAATAATGGAATCAACATGTATTTCACTCAGTTGAATTGGTGACATTAATACACGCCATTTCCTAGTTAGGATGCCGAATGTGCACTCTACTATCCTACAAGCACATGATGGTCTATAATTGGAAACACGTCGACGATAATCTAATCTGCGTCTTGGGTATGGGCGCATTACCTCACACCTCAATTGAAAGGCCTCATCACCAATTACCACAAAAGGGACTGGGTCGCCCAAGGAGCCTGGGAGTTGTACACATGGTGGGATACTTAGATTTTTCTGAATGAGGCGATGACCCAGTATGGAGTTCTTAAAGATATTTGAATCTCAGGTTCGCCCATATGCACCAACATCTACAGCTATGAAGTGATGTGTGCTGTCCACCAAACCCAACATGACAATGGAGAAATAATGTTTATATTTGAAAAGTTGAGTTCCTGTGTTTGGTGGTTTCTTGAGTCGTATATGCTTTCCATCAAGTGAGCCAATGCAGTTTGTGAATTGGCAAGTTTTCCAAAAACCATTAGCAATATGGTACTAGTTAGCTTCAGGTGGTTCAGGGAGTACCGTTGGCTGAAGCATATGCCACATCTCATCGCAGGTGGAATGCACAATTTGACCAATGGTTGACTTCCCTATCAGAAATCCAAGATGTAAACCAGGAAATTAAAGGCCAGTGGCCAGAAACACATGTAACCAAAAAAATGTGGTATTAATTGATAATGCAAAACAATTACCAATACATAGACAATTACTAAAAAAAACAATCGTTAGGTAAAAAATGCAAAGCTAAACATGACTAAAATGCACAAATGGTGTAGGTAAATTACATGCATGCCTGACAATGCATACAACACGTTACATTTATTGATACTGCATGTCATTGTCATATCTTAAGGCCACTTTACACACACAGATATAATGTGACCAACTTCTGAACAGATCTCTGGTTGCAGTGAAATCATGGACACATTGTTACATTTGTACACAGCCACAAAATGGAGCAATGTGTCCATGATTTCACTGCAACCAGAGATCTGTTCAGAAGTTGGTCACAGATATCTGTGTGTGTAACGTGGCCTTTAGTTGTCAAAACAATTGTATTTTTGGTAATATTAGACAAACTTTAACATCTTGTGGATAACCATCTAACTTTTTGATGGCTAAAAAGACGCTACAAAAAAAATTTGTGTTGCCAGTTGCCGATATGTGTTTGTGTTTATGGCTCAACACATTATTATTCTTCACACTTCAAGTTATACTTTGCACAACAAGCTTTATAACAAAACCCCAGACATGGTAGTTTGATACATATACAACTGTTACCCACCCAGCCAAACAAGTGACAATGTACTGTTTGGGGATTCACACATACCCAATAAAAACATGACAAAATTCCAAACATTTAACTAATACATTATCAGTGGCAGCAAGTTTAGGGCATTACACAGCCACTTTAACAACTCACAGTCATTATAATTACCTAAGTGTCTGCAGCAGTCGCTCTTTCCCATAAATACTTTGACGCATTTGTGATGTTTGGTAGGTGATCGCAGGCCTAAGTATCTTAATATGTCAAAAGCCTGTATGCTCATTCTGGTGTAGGCATGAAATTTTGTGGCATGACTATGTAATTCAGCATAAAGCCTGTGGAAATACCCACGGGAAGTATGTTGCAGAACTAGGGGATGAACACACACTCGGAAACGCCTCCTCAGATCTAAAACAATTGGGTACGAATTTCCAAAGAGCCTGGAAATCACCCAGTGGAATAAAACACGCTCTGTCATGGTAAATGTAAGATTATTATACATTATCACAATATTGCCACAAATGTGGCCAACCACAACTACTAACATATAAACAAGCAAATGTGAACAAAGCTCCAAAGGGACTAGATTTGTACAGATTTTTAAACACAATGGGAGCAACAGTGTAGTCAATCTTTTCCTTGATTACTCATTAGAATTGTATGAAGAAAACGCATCACACATGGAACACACACGGATGTCAAACGGAAACCACTCGGATGAGAGCTAAGAAAAAAATTGCACACTTGCATAGCAGTGGCATGCCAAACGGATCAAAAAACGGATGTCACTAGTCTGACTCTCCTGGATGTGAAACAGGCCCTAAATCATAGTGTCAACTCTAAAAATTGCTCCATAGTGATGGCCACTAAGTGTCCCCATTTTTACTAACGTGCTGTTCTCTGACTCTGAAAAAATTGCAATGGGATCCCCAATTCATTTTATCTTTTTATTGGTGAAGCACACAGTGACAATATAAAACATGCGACTGCGCCCAACGTTTCTACCCACACAAGTTTTTGTCAGGGGCTTTCGAGACCGTATGAATTCAAGTAAGTGACGGAAGAGATTTAAGGTCACTTCGGTGTGTGAACTGTAGCCACAACGCCATACACACCTGATAAACTTGAAGGTCGCTACCTATTTCCTTCCTACCAGTGCCTTGCATATAACAATTTAGCCTGGAAACTTTTATCAAGTCCTTACGTTGTGACTACCACACTCATTGACCGACCATATGCCATTTGGCTGAACCACAGTTCACACACTCAGAGTAATCTTAAATCTTTTCCCTCATTACTTGGATCGTACTGTCTCCAAAGCCCCTGACAAAACCCGAGTAGGTAGAAACATTGGGCAGAGTCGCATGTTTTGGATTGTCACTGTGTGCTTCACCAATAAAAAGACAAAAAGAATTGTGGATTCCTTTGCAATTTTTTCAATTTTAGAGTGTCAGAACATTTTTTGAACTTGCCATCTACCAGGTAAGACATGGGCTCATTTCCTGAGCCTGCTCCACACATACTTTTTGATCATATGAGGTATCTTTACATTACACTTAAATTACAAGGTTGCAAGGAGTTTAACTTGTACCTGAACTAGATGTGATTATTTTCATGCCAGCCAATAGGTCCAGAACCCCATACTAGCCACAATAATCACATACACGTCAAAAACAGAATACAGGTTCTTCTTTTCATTATATTCTTTGTAACACCTTCTCATTTAAGTAGTAAAATTAAGCTCTTAGTAGAAAAAAGGTATGAAACTAAATTAACCACCAAACTCCAGGCTTCTTATTGCCCCATATTGCCTTGGTGAAAACTACAGTACAATAATCCTCTAATGGTGCCAGGATATGGCATTCTACAGGGTAACTAACTGAGGTGCTACAGAAGAAAACTCTATTTGAAACTAAATTTACCCATTGTCACCTTTATGGTGCCTATATAAATAACATTGTGGTACTGCAAAAAAAAAAAAGAAAGAATTTTTATGTGGATTAGTACATTCCAATTTCATTACTACATCTCAGTAGTATAAGAATGACTGCTTCCAAGACGTCAGGGAAATCCATTTTCAAAACAATGGGCTGAGGTTCTTGTAAAATGTACCTAATAAATTCCTGCAGTATCTAGCCACATGAAACTTGTTTGCTGGTATAAGCTTCCTAAAAGGGTTCTCTGGGAATTGATCTACATTAAAAGGAATCTGTCAGCAGGATATCACCACACAAACTAATTACATACAGTTAGATCCAAAAATATTTGGACAGGGACACAAGTTTTGGCATTTTAGCTGTTTACCTAGACATATTCAAGACACAATTATAAAATCAATATGGGCTTGAGGTGTAGGTTCTCAACTTTAATTTGAAAAGATATATAAAGAAAGAGGCAGCACTCACCAGTATTGTGCAGCAGTGATCTCTTTAATCCAGCGTGTTTAAGGATTCATGACAGGGTGCAGGGAGGTGACCACGGAGGGTGGACGACGACGCCGTTTCGCAAAAAATTTGCTTCTACAGGTCCGGACCTGGATATTCTGGGTTAAAGAGACCACTGCTGCACAATACTGGTGAGTGCTGCCTCTTTCTTTATATATCTATTATTGCTTGTGCTGTGGATTAGCACCACCAGGGGAAGAACCTGCCTATAGGGCAATCCGCCCGGAGCATGACGGTTGATTTTGCCACTTAGGGAGAGAGCGCACATGAGAGGAACCTGGTGGTCTAGTGGGGGCTTAAAACCGGGGTGACAAGGTGCCTCTCAGCTGATCATGTTGTGCAATCCGTGCACAACCTCGCTAATGCGTTTGGAATTAACGTAATGGCAAGGACCGTTTGGTAAATCCAACTGAGGAAGACAGCGGGTCGCTGTAGAAAAGCGTTTTGCTGTTATGAATAAAGGAGGTTTGTGCTCCATTAATCTCTACAATCGTTTCTTCCCACTCTGAGCGCTCCTGCAAACTGACCACAATCTTCTCTCACTCAAGTTTAATTTGAGCAGTATTCCATCATACTTAGAGTAATGGTTTACCAATTATAGCTCTTGAATATTTAGCTGCCTCTCTTTCAATGGGATCAAAAGTAATTGGACTGTAATCTCAACAGCTTTTTAATGGGCTTCATTGGAAATTCCCAAATGAATCCATCATCATTCAAACAGATCTGGAGCTGATTCCAGGCGTTGCATTTGCATTTAGAAGCTGTTGCTGTGAACCCACAACATGTAGTCAAAGAAGCTCTCAATTGAAGAGAAACAGACCATCATTAGGCTGAAAAAAATAGAATGTATTCATCAAAGAGGTACCAGAAATCTTGGGAGAAGCTAAGTCAGGGGTAGGGAACTCCATGCCTTGAGAGCTGCACACAGTGCAGGTTTTAAGGATTACCTTAGTATTGCACAGGGGTTGGAATCATTACCTGTGCAGGAGATTATATTGCCACCTGTGCAATACTAAGGAAATCCTGAAAACCTGCACTGTGTACGGCTCTCGAGGCCTGGAGTTCCCTACCCCTGGACTAAATCAACAGTTTGGTACATTTTGGAAATCTAAGAGCACACTGGTGAGATTTGCAATTTAAAAATGTTTCAACCAGAGCTAGGGTGCACTCGGTCACCGGGGCTTCTGTGTGGGATGTCACGGGTGGTCGGTATCCCCGGTGCCGTGCCCTGGCGAACAACTGTACCAGGTGTTGATGGTAAACGGTGGGGGTAAAAGGGTTATTTACAGGGGGACATGATGCCACCTGTAGAGTCCGGTAAGGTGGTACCGGCGCTGCCAGCCGGCCGCTGAGGTGATGGAGGGGGCAGCAGTGTGTGGTACAGCTCCCCACAGGTGGAGCTTTACCTCAGGGCAGCTTTGGTGGTGAGACGGTGAGGGAGGACAGTGATGGAAATGTGGTGCAGTTCTTACCCTTCTGCTGTTGATGTTGATGATGTTAAGTCCTTTGAGCTGCGGCAGGAAGAATAACAGAAACCATTTCCATTTTAACTTTGCTTTACTCGGTACCGGCTGATGGCATAACAATACACGGTACAGTTTGGTTTAGGGTGTTGTTACCAACTCAGGATTTCTCTTAAGGAGTCTTTAGATGTTCTCTCTCTGTCTTTCAGGGTTTCTATTCTCTTTCCAGATCTTTCTGTCTTTCCCACCTTTGAAGAGCTCCCTCGCCAGTCCTACGGGCTGTTTCTAGGAGATAAGGTCTGTCCACTACCCGGTCTGGACAGGGCAACCCGAGACTAAAAAGTTCCCTTCCAGCACCGCAGTAAATGTCTGTCCCTTTTTATTTCTCCTAGTGTCCTGAACCAGTTTTCAGTCCTGAGGGGAGAGGTACCTTTGTGGTGCTGTCAGCAACCCGTTTCTGTTGGGCCTGCAGCTCGTCGGCTTTGCAGTCAGGGCTGAACTCCTGGCTGCCTCGGTCGTCCGTGTCACCGGTGTACCCTCAACATGACCAGCTGGCTCCTACCAGTCTTGGTCCGTTGCCATCTGTCCTGGGCCCCCACATAAAGATGGGGTACCCGCCACTCAGCTGAGCTGCCAGGCCTGACCACTCTGTCTGCCTTCCCAGCGCCGTCTGAGGTAAATTCTTAACTGTCACTCTGCTCTATCCTAAGCTCCGCCCACCACCTGTGGAACCTACCATATTACCTGTTCCCCCTACACTAAGTGGTGCAGTCCTAAGTGAGTTCTAAAAATAGACTCCATAAGATTTAAATCGTAACCTGGCAACTTACAAGGAAAAACACATTTTATATTCAAGTGTAATACCATTCTGTGGCGCATACCCGCAGGGGCGCCACATACCCCCTTGGTGAAACACACCCGTCCGCGGGTGTCAAACCAAACCTGGAATAAAATGCATTTTACATATAACATTGAACATTTAGGGTGTATCTGCTTAGGAGGCCTGGCTCTACTTAAACCACCCCCAGGCACTTTCTTTTCCTAACTTCATGTGCATGGGGGCTAGTCCAGTTCCTCCACCCTTAGTTCAGAACTACTTTTAACGTATTTAACTTTTAACAGGTATTAACAATAAGGTTGCTTCTTTTCTTCCCTGTCAGGGAGGCGCATTGCTTATAACGTTACTTTATGCACAATATATGCACTTTATACATCATAATGTAATTGCGATGGGCCGATCTTCATGGTAACCTTAGGCGACATCCGGTAACCTGACCCAAGCCTCATGTGATCTCTGGGACTTGGGTTTGGAGCACTGACGGCTGCACTGTATGGCAGATCATTGCCATACAGTGCAGCCTCAGTGTGACCCCAGAGACTACAGCAAAAGGATCCTTGATCCCTCGCTGCAGTCTCTGGAGGTAACTGACAATCATGGGACCATCATTGTGGACTACGTCACAGGGCATGTGGGGGTAATAAAGATGGAGTCCAAATATATGTTTATGTTTTTTGTTATAATAAAATGATTTTCTCACGGTGTCGTGTCTTATTTACCATTGACTTAGAGGTTCCTAATGGCCGGGTCTAACATTGTCCCGACATAATGAACCTCGGGCTTAGTGCCAGCTGCCAATACAAAGCTGGCACTAACCCAGTTATTTCCCAGTTTGCCTTCAGCACAGGGCACCTGGAAGAGTCTGGGTACAGCGCCAGGAAATGGCGCTTCTAATGAATGCGCCATTTTCTTGGGCGGCTGCGGGTTGCAATTAGCGTGGGGGGGGGGGCCCAAAACGCTTGGGTCTCTCCACGCTGCAGATTACAGCCCCCAGCTGACTAGTTGCACTTGGCTGGAAACTAAAAATACGACGAAGCCAACATTGTTTTTTTTTTTTAATTATTTCAAGAAATAATTTTAAAAAAGGGCTTTGTTGTATTTTGGTTACCATCCAGGTACAACTAAGCAGCTGGGGGGGGGGGGGCGTTGCTGCCTAGTTGTACATGGCTGGAAACTAAAAATACGACGAAGCCGACGTCGTTTTTTTAACTATTTCAAGAATTTTAAAAAAGGGGCTCTGATGTATTTTGATTACCAGCCAGGTAAAACTAGGCAGCTGGGGTGGGTGGCAATCTGTACCTGTCTGCTGTACCTGTGCTGGTGACCAAAAATACAGCGGAGCCAAATATCATCAGTGCAAAATCCCCACTAAATACACAAGTACTGTGTGAACAGTGCTGTGTATTTGCAGAGTATTTTGGAGCTGTTATTGAGTTATATGGGTGAAAATCGTGGCAAAACATTCTAAACAAACTGACATGCTTCAAATTTTTCTGCAGTAAAATGGGCGCCATTTCTGCTGCACATAAATCCACAGCATGGGTACAGCACTTCTGATTTCCCATACACTGTGCAGGGAAGGTGAGGTACTGTGGAATTGTCAAAAATATGCAGAAAACAACGTGGGGAAATCCGCAGCGTCCGCACATAGCCTAAAATTCACATACCAGGTCCCCACTCAATAATGTCACTCCTTCCTGTGTGCCCAAAAATTGTTTTTCCACCACATATGGAGTATCAGCATACTCTGGAGAAATTGCCTAACATATTTTGGAGTCGATTTTATCATGTTGCCTGTATGAAAATGAAAAAATCCTTTTTCTATCCACAAAAATATTATTTTAGCCTCCATATTTTCATTTTCACAGCTCAATTTTCCAAAAATCTGTGACACACCTGGGGATTCAAGGTGCTCATCACACATTCAAATAAATTCCTTGTGAGTCTACTTTCCAAAATGTGGTCACTGGTGGGGGTTTTTCACTGCTTCGGCACAGTGGGGCTCTCCAGATGTGACATTACACCCACAGACCATTCCATCAAAATCTGCATTCCAAAATGTCACTCCCTCCCTTCAGAGCCCTGCCATGCATCCAAACAGTAGTTTTCCACCACATATAAGGTGTAGGGTGTACTTAGGACAAATTGCCTAACAAATTTTTGGATCCATTTTATCCTGTCGCCCTGTTAGAATTTAAAAATTTAGGCTAAAAGAACATTTTTGTGAGAAAAATAAGGACTTTTTCATTTTTACAGCTCAACTTTTTAAAAGTTTATGAAACACCTGGAGGCTCAAGGTGTTCACCACCCATCTAAATAGGTTCCTTGGGGTGTCTAGTTTCCAAAATGGGGTCACATGTGGTAAAGTTACATTGTTTCGATTGTTTAGGCACATCAGGGAATCTCCAAATGTGACATGTGTCACTAACGATTTCAGCTAATTTTCCGCTTGGAGCGTCAAATGTCACTCCTTCCCTTCAGAGGCCTGCCTTGCGCCCAAACAGCGGTCTTCCACAACATATGAGGTATCAGTGTACTCAGAAGGGTTAATATTCTTCATGAATGTGGTTTTAAGTAGTCTGAGGGGTGCAGTTTTTGGAATGGTGTCACTTTTGGGTAGTTTCTGTCACATCAACCCCTCAAAGTGCCTTCAAATGGGATAAAGTCATGAAAAAAAAGTGGCTTTGTAAATTTTGTTGGAAAAATTAGAAATTGCTGATGAATTTGATCTCTTCTAACTTCCTAACAAAGAAAAATGTTGTTTCCACAATTGTACTGATGTAAAGTAGACATGTGGGAAATGTTATTTATTAACTATTTTGTGTGACATTACTCTCTGAGTTCCAAAATTTTCAACATTTTTGCCAAGTTTACAATTTTTTCACAAATAAACACAAAAAATATTATCCTAAATTTACAACTCACATGAAGCCCAATAAGTCACGAAAAAACATCCTCAGAATTGCTATGATCCGTTGAAGCATTCCAGAGTTATTACCTTATAAAGGGACACTGGTCAGCGCTGCAAAAAATGGTCTGGTCATTAAGCTGCAAAGTGACTAGGTCCTTGAGATGTTAAATGCTAATTTCTCAGTAATGCAAGAATGGATTGGCCATGTAAAAGTATTGCTTGCCTTGTCTTTGAAAGAGCCTTTAGTACATACAATGGGGAAAATAAGTATTTGATACACTTCCAATATTGCAAGTTTTCCCACCTAGTAGAATGGAGAGGTCTGTAATATTTATGATAGGTACACTTCAACTTTAAGAGACAGAATCTAAAAGATATTCCAGAAAATTACAGTGTATTATCTTTATATAATTAATTTGCATTTTATTGTCAGACATTGCCAGTAGTTCTTAATCAAGTTTTCACACACTACAGCAGGGATTTTGGCCCACTCCTCTATACAGATCTTCCGCAGATCTTTCAGGTGTCGTGGCTGTTGCTAGGCAACATTGACTTTCAGCTCCTTCCAAAGATTTTCTATTGGTTAAGGTCTGGAGACTGCCAGGACCTTGTAATGGCTCTAGCCACTCCTTAGTTGCCCAGGTTGTGTGCTTTGGGTCTATGTCATGCTGGAAGACCCAGCCATGACACTTCTTCAACACTCTTACTGAGTGAAGTAAGTTGTTGGGCAAAATCTCATCATACATCACCCATCCTCCTTCAATACGGCGCAGTAATCCTGTCCTCTTTGCATAAAAACACCTTCAAGTAAGATGTTTCTACCCCCATACCTCGCGGTTGGAATGGTTTTTCTTGGGGTTGTACACAGACTTCTCCCTCCAAACACACGAGTAGAGTTGATACCAAAGAGTTCTATTTTGGTCTCATCTCACCACAAGACCTTCTCCCATGCCTGCTCTGGATCATTCAGATGGTCATTGGTGAACTTCAAAGGGACCTGGACATGTGCTGATGTGAGCAGGGAGACCTTGCTTGCTCTGCAGGATTTTAATCCATGACAGTGACGAGTCTTACTAACAGTAATCTTTGAGACTGTGGTCCCATCTCTCTTCAGGTCATTGACCAGATCATCCAATGTAGTTCTAGATTAATTCCTGACCTTTCTAAGAGTCATCCTTACCTCACAAGGCGAGATCTTGCAGTGAACCCCAGATCAAGGAAGATTTCTAATAATTGTGCCAACAGTAGTTGCCTTCTCATCAAGCTACTTGCCTAGTGTCTTGTAGCCCATCCCAGCCTTGTGCAAGTCTAGAATTTACTTCCTGTGGTCTTATGGTGTGTTTACACGCTAGGATATCCTGAACGATATCCTTGAAACATCACAGATATGTGATAGTTGAAAAGATATCGTTCAAGCGTCATTGCGTGTAAACGAACGATATAGGATGAAAAGATCGTTGGATTGTTCATCCTAGATTTGAGATCCTGACCTCAAATCTATCGTTCGTCGTCCAATTAACGCTGCTTCAGGAAGCAGCATTGTTCAGTGTGACAACTTTTTGAACGATATCATTCAAAAAGCTCCTACTCCTGCCACTTTATTACATCACTCACTCCTTCCTCTCCTATTTAACAGTTGCGCTGCCGCATAGGATATCGTTAACAATATCAATGTGTGTGACAGCGCCCTAACGATGTCAGAACGATCATGGTCACGTGATAGTTCCAAGGATATCGCTAACGATATCCTAGCGTGTAAACCCACCATTAAACAGATCTTTGGTCTTGGCCATGTTGGAGAGGTTGGAGTGTGATTGATTGGTTGAGTGTGTGGATAGGTGTTTTTTATACAGGTAATGACTTCAAACAGGTGCTATTAATACAGATAATGAGTGCAAAGTAGGAGGGCTTCTAAAAGAAAAACTAAGGGTGCCTTCACACTGCGGTCAGATCCGGTCCGAGGCTGTCGACCCTGACAGGCCTGGACCGGATCTGACCGCAGTGTGAAGGCACCCTTAGTTTTTCCTTTTAGTATCCTGTGGGGCCAGATGGAGCCAGATGGCAGCTATCTGCCATCCGGCTTCCATCTCGCCGGAAAAATCCGGGAGAAGTGGGATTTTTCTCCCGCATATAAAAACGTTGCTTGGTGTCTCCCGGATTCCACCGGATTCCCCCGAATCCTCCCGGATTCCCCCAGATCCTTCTGGGGCAATCCGGCGCTCCCTTAACATGGGAGCCTATGGGACCTGGATTGCGCCGATCCGGGAGGATCCAGGAACCGGATACTTGTAGCTGCACGCCGCTGTTATAACTCAGGACCGCGACTAGCTCCCTACAAGCTGCGGTCCTCAATAATCAGCAGTTGCAGCTACGCACGTCTGCACACCGGACCGAAGGGCATATTAGCCCTCCGGTTCTGTGTGCTGATCCAGTCCGTGGCTGTCAGGTTCACCCCTGACAGCCCCGGTCCGGATCTGACCGCAGTGTGAAGGCACCCTAACAGGTCTATGACAGCCACAATTCTTGCTGGTTGGTAGGTGATCAAATACTTTTTTCACGCAATAAAATGCAATTTAATTATATAAAAAGCACACATTGTGATTTTCTGGATTTTTTCTATTAGATTCTCTTTTTCACAGTTAAAGTGTACCTATGCTAAAAATTACAGATCTCTCCATTTTCTTTGTTGGTGGAAAAACTTGCAAAATCGTCAGTGTATCAAATACTTATTTTCCCCACTGCATAAACAATTTGGGGGGTGAAATCCTGATGACAAATTCCCTTTAAATCAGGGACAGTAAATGTTTTATGATTGTCCCCATGAATCATTCAGGTCACAATTGTTTGCAGTAAACCAATACAGAAATTTTAACAACTATGTATGATTTAGTTGACTATTTTACTAAATTCTTCATCTTACCATCCCAACTTTAATATTTCCATACTCCTGATTATCCCTTTCATATATTGTTAATCTGACACAGTTCTGAATACATTTTAATGATTTTTTGTAGCTTTCATATCTACTAGAAATGCCTTTATGTCTGTTACCTGCTATGTTTCAAGTTTAAAGGGATCCTGTCACCTCCAGAACACCTCCTAATCTACCAAAACATGTCCCTGCAGCATCCTAGCACTAATCTCACACTCCTTTTGTCTCCTAAAAGCATCCTGTGAAAGTGCATAAAATCATTTTAATACTTACTCATTAGGGATTATAATTAGCAGGGGCTATATTCTTTAGCCCTTAGGGCGCGTTGTTTTTCAGCCTTGAGGATCCAGCCTCTCTCTCTCTGTGTTGCTTTGCTTGTGCAGGCTTTGCCCTCCCCCTCTCTGTCACTCACAGAATGCAAATCATTTGTCCTGCCTTCAGCTCCACATCACAGCAGAAGCTGCACAGAGAGGGCTGGATCATTCAGGCAGCAAAACAACACGCAAAGCAACTCATTTTTATGCACTTTGACAGGATGCTTTTAGGAGACAAAAGGAGTGTGAGATTAGTGATAATATGCTTCAGGGACATGTTTTGGTAGCTTAGGAGGCTTTTTGGAGGTGACAGGGTTCTTTTAATAAACAATTTGGAGGTAAGCTATCAATTTAAACCAGTTTTCTGTTGATAAAAATGTGAAAATAACAGTGCACACTACAGAGCTGCTCACCATTATTAGCACCCCTTAATTTTTTTCATAGACTGTACAATATCTTCAGAAATTAATGGAAATAAATGGAGATTTTTTAATAAGTGGTCCAAAGTAATACAACAATAAAACATTGTTTGTCAACTTACATCTTGAAAAAGAAGTAACAGAATAAACATCATGTGCAGCAATGTAGCCCCCCTAATTAATACTTGGCTGCACACCCTTTGGCATTGATAACAGCCTCCAAACATTTCATGTAACCATCTATAAGTTTCTTGCACTTCTCAGCTGGTATTTTCTCCCACTGTTCTTTTGCAGTTTATTCAAGCGCTTGAATGTTTGCAGGGTTCTTTTTTTGAAGGCAGATTTCAGCTCACCCCAATGATTGTCAGTGGGACTGAGGTTAGGACTCATTGCTGGCCATTTTAAAACAGTTCATTTTTTTCTTTTTCAACCATTCATATGTACTTTTGGATGTGTACTTTAGGTCATTTTCTTGCTGGAAGACCCATGATCTTTGACTTAAACCAGGTTTTCTTACATTGGGTAGAACACTGTGCTGTAAAATCTCTTGATAAGTCTCTGATTCCATGACTCCTGTGATACAGTCCCAGCCTACAGTACTAGACGCAGCAAAGCAACCCCACATCATTATGAATCCTCCATCATGCCTAACTGTTGGTATGGTGTTCTTTTCCTTATAAGCTTCATTGCACTGTCTATAAACAAACTGTCTTTTGTATTGCCAAAAAGGTCTATTTTCGTTTCATATGTCTACACAACATTTTTTCAGAAGGATTTTGGTTTGTCAAGGTACTCTTTGGCAAAGATCGGTCGTTCCCTCTTATGTCTTTTCTTTAGCAATGGTTTATTCCTTGGCTTTGCTCATAAAGCTCTGCTTAGTTTAGTGTGCAGCATTTGATACTTGTTGAAACCAGCTTTAGCTTTTTCTATTTTTCCCTCCCATTGTGTTTTGTTTTAAAGAGGACCTGTCACCAACCATACATGGTGATCTAATTGCAGCACTGAATGCAGCATGTCTGCTGCATTCAGGCAAGGGGTCCCCCAGCCCTTGAGCCCCCCATGTACCCCGAGATAATACACTTTGAAAACTTACATAGTGGAGCCAAATAGGAGGTGGCTTGTGACTGGAGCCAAAGGGCAGTTTCACACCCCCTGTATGTTTAATCCGCCCACCGCTGCCTCCCTGATGCCAATCATTGTCTCCATCGCCTGCTGCATAGTACACAGAGCTTATTGCAGTGCTGGCCGCTTTGCCCCGACTCTTGCTGTGACATCACCGTCTTTCCCCGCCCTGCTCCATGTTAAACATGGAGCAGGGCGGGGAAAGGCGGTGAAATTACTGCAGGAGGCGGGTCAAAGTGTTACTGATCGTGGAAACTTCTCACTAGACCTCAAGCATCTTTGTGTGCATCTACACTGTACTTACAGACTCTGGGACCTTGATTTCCAAATGAAATGCAAAATTTACTTTCATCTGAAAACAGCACATTGGACCACTGAGCAACAGTCCAGTTCTTTCTCTCCCTTGCCCAGATAAGACACTTTTTGCATTGTCTATTGGTCATGGGTGGCTTGACACATGGAATGCAAAAGTTGTAGCCCATGTGCTGTATAAGTCTGTGTGTGGTGGCTCTTGAAGCACTGACTCCAGCAGCAGTCCACTCCTTGTGATTCTCCCCCAAATATTTGAATGGCCTTTTCTTAACACTCCTTTCACTTAACAATCTTCTTTAATTCTTAACAAATTCACTTAACAATCACTTTTTCCTTCCACTCAATTTTCCATTAATATGCTTGGATACAGCACTCTGTGAACAGCCAGCTTCTTTAGCAATGACCTTTTGTGGCTTACCCTCCTTGTGGACTGCATCATTGACTGCCTTCTGGACATCTGTCAAGTCAGTAGTCTTCCCCTACTGAACACTAAGTGAGCATTGTGTAGCCATGGTTGCGTAGCCTACTGTAGATTAAGTGACCAATTTAAATGGTTAGGAAGCCTTTGCAGGTGTTTTGTGTCTTAGTTATTTTAATTTTATGACTTTTATGACTTTTATGTTTTCATTGACTGTAAGCCATAATTATCAACATTAACAGAAATAAATACTTGAAAAAGATCACTCTGCTTGTAATGACTATATATTAATGCATTTCACTTTTTGTATTGAATTACTGAAATGAATGATCTTTTTGATGATATTCTAATTTATTGAGATGCACTTGTACATAGCCATATGAGGACTTGTTTTTTGCGGGATGAGTTGTACTTTTGAATGACATAATTTATATTACCATCTAATGCACGGGAAAAAGTGAAATAAAATGCACTTTTACTTATTTTTTTTGTTTCTATTTTTTTTTAACACATTCACTATATGGTAAAACTTACCTGTCAGCATGATTACTTCAGTCCATATGAGTTTGTTGACACTAAACATGTATACTTTTAATTTTTTCTAAATGATCAAAAAAATTCAGAAATTTGTAAACAAAAAAAAGAAAAATTGCACATTTGTCGCCATTTTCCAAGACCGGTTGCATTCTCATTTTTTGGCATCTGGCGCTGTGTGACTGCTTATTTTTTTTTTGCATCTTGAGCTGGCATTTCTAATTATACCATTTTGGGGTAAAAGCAGTTTTGATCGCCTGTTAATGCATTTTATTGCACTGTTGTGGCGATCAAAAAAACTTAATTTTGATGTTTTTACTTATTTTTTTGTTACGCAGTTTACCGATCAGATAAATTGATTTTATATTTTTTTTAAAAATTCTTCAGTTTTTCCTTATTTTGCATGCCCTCTTAATGTACCTCAAAACTTCAGTGTCCCATTGCTTCTGCAGTACAGATCCATGCTGATGCATGTCTCTAAACAGCAGAAAATATCATCTCCTGTGAATGCAACACTCGACCGGCATTCACAGTAAGTGCATTATCACAATGTGACCCTTAGCTGTCATGGCAACACATCACACCCCATTATTGCAGTTGGAAACAGTGAGAACCCTGACACTGCATGTTAGATTACGTTGTCAGAGTTTAAAAGCACAATCTAATTGTTAACAGGCATGGGCAGATCTCTGATCCACATGCACCTGTTAGCTGCACATGTCAGATGATCAGAAAATCTGACATGTGCAGGGAAAGATGTCAGCTTTCACCGCTGGCACTGGAAAATCCTGACAGCATGTGGTGCACAAACAATAAGGATTTATAAGTCTGCAGTCACAGGCTATTAAACGATTGATGATAAGTTTCATATAACCAGTCGATAGCACTTGTCCAGTATAACTGCACCCCTAGATCCAGGTACCTTATTGGTTAACTTATTGGTTATCTTCCCTGAATGGAATTGCCTCATCCCATTCATCTTCATCTGGTCCAGATATCATGAGGACATTGTACATCTGCTGCTTGTTTCTGCAGAATTTCATCTTGTGTGGTCTTCTACAACACATCCTGGCATGATGCCTTGAAAATTAAGAGTATCATTATAATTACACCTAAATAAAAAAACTGTACATGCTGTACCCTAAATAAGCCTTATACAGGGTACCCAAATAAATATTTGTCCCACTATGCTCCCTGCCTAAAAAGTGACTCCTACGCTGTTCGCCTCATATACAGTATTACCACCCTCCCTCCTCCATAAACTGTGGCCATCTTACTGTCTTTCCTTATGAAAAATATTCATCAAACCATCCCCTCTTATGAACAACAGTCTGTACACTGTCTAAACTACCAATGTACCTGCGATATGAACAAAGGCTTCCACACTGTCTAAATATTCGGTGCTCATCACCACATTGCCAACTTTTAAATACTGTGCCCCCATTTTACACTTGTACAGCCTCCATAATGTGCCCTCACACTATTCATCATATAATGTACCCTTTCAAAGTCTTTAATGTTGCATATAGCATTACATACTGTACCCTCACTTTGTACCAAAGTGACCACCCCTATTTCCCCTCTCACACTCTAAAAAAAAATCATAACTCCAGTAAGGTAGAGAACTTTATAGTGTATCTCAATGAATTAAAATGTAATAAAAAATCTATGTAATATTGACAAGTTTCAGGGTATTTCTGGGAGCCCTGAAACACGTTAACTAATTAATCAATATTCACCCTTTGATGTCTCCTGGAATACGGCAGCACAGTTTTTAACGCTTCATCCTCCCTACTTTAATTTTCTAAAATAATGACCTGTGGGTTTTCATTGGCTGTAAACCATAATCATCAACATTTACAGAAATAAACACTTGAAATGGATCTCTCTGTATGTAATGACAATATATGCATTTCACTTTATGTGTTGAATTACTGAGAAAAAAAAACCTTTTTGATGATATTCTAATTAATTGAGATACACTAGTACCTTCTCTCTCATTTTCACCTAATTTGAGGTGCTTTATCTCACCAGCTTGCACCCTTCTATCACACGCAGCCTGCACCCCTACATTTTAGTCTGCACCAGCACATCTCACACAATCTTCTCCTATAACACTCACACAGCCCACACCCCTCTATATAACACAGCCTGCATCCCCACATCTCACACAGTCTGCATCCCTTTGTCTAACACAGCCTCTACCACCACATCTCACACAGCCTGCACCCCCAAATCTCACACAGTCTGTGCCCTTATGCTACACACAACCTGCACCAACACATCTCACACAGCTTGCACCCCTCTCTTGCACACAGCCTGCACCCCCATATCTCAACCAGCCTATAACCCATATCACACACAGCCTGTACACACACATCTCACACAACCCCCACCCTCATATCTCACACAGTCTACACCCGTACATCTCACAGTTTCACTCCTATATCTCACAGCCTGCACCCATCTATCTCACACAGCCTGCACCTCTGTATCTCACAGCCGCACCTCCACATCTCACACAACCTGCACCTCATATTTCATACAGTCTACACCCCTCTTATCCTACACAACCTGCACCTCTACATCTCACACATCCTGAACTACCACATCTCAAACCGCCTACACCCCTCTATATCACACAAAATACACTCCTCTAGCTCACACAGCCTGCACCCCAACATCACACACAGCCTGCCCACCAAATCCCACATAACCTGCATCCCCTCATCCTTCACAGCCTGCACCTCACACATCTCAATAATTTTCTGAGAAAATACCTCATTTTCTGTAACAATTTCAAGGGTGTCAACACTTTCGG
Organism: Allobates femoralis; assembly: GCA_033576535.1. Lineage (NCBI taxonomy): Eukaryota > Metazoa > Chordata > Amphibia > Anura > Aromobatidae > Allobates > Allobates femoralis. The sequence continues at coordinate 504,674,734 of JARQOC010000003.1, forward strand.
CTATGACTGTATGTAGTGACATCTATTACTACCTTCTTATATAACTCTACAGGTGCTGCTGACCGCGGTTCTTTTTTTGCGTCCGCAACTGCCAGAACCGCACAAAACAAAGAACACAAGTGTTCTATTGTTCTATTTACACCACCACAATGTCCACAACATGTGTGAATGCAAGAATAAAAAGTTTTAGTCATTACAGTGTATTACATAGTGTGGAGTAGAGATTACAATAAATAACTTATCAACAAGGGAGAGACAGGACGGGGAGAGAATGACTGGTAGCTCAGGACAAGGAGGACAGGTAAAAAAGCTTAGAGGGTTTAACAAAACCTGAAAGTGCAAAGTGCTAAAGTGCAAACAAAGCAGGGCTAGGTAGTTGTGGCAGAATCCTGTGTGTACTCAGCCCTATTGCCTGGATAAGGTGCAGTAATAAGCACGATCAGGATAAAAGCTTACCCATTAGCCTGTAAGACAATGTCCTTCACTCCAAAGCACCTCTCAGGGTAGCCCCAAGTGCCGGAATAGCGGCTATACCGCACTTGCCGCACCTGCCGCAAGCCCCATAGACAATGCATGGGGCTTGCCGCAAGTGTGCCGCAAGTGCGGCATTAGGCGGCAGATGCGGTAAATTTGCCGGATCTGCTGCAATTTGAAAAAAATGCCTACAATACACTTGATAAATTCTGTAATATCTTGATTTTGGATACTGTGATAATGTTTTTTCCATCACCAATTTTTCAATAACATATCATTGTAGGTGGAGTGGAAGCCTTAAGAGACTTGATTTTAGTGAATTCACTTCCATTAATTCCCAATTCTGAAACATCCATGACTTGTATTGCCCCTCAATGGAGTTCTCCAGAGACCATTGCCATTGCTAGAGACTTTGAAGCTGCTGTAAATAAACTTAAGGACCCTCTGGAAGTTATCCAGGATGAACAGAGGAGATCAGTAAAGAAAGTTTTTTGGAAAAAAGAAAAGACAAATGATGCAATTGGAGCCTATTACTGTGAGTGGAAATCACAAGACACGGTGACAAGAATACGAACTTTAAAGATGTCTGCACAAGGTAACTATTCCCAGTGTCATTATTCTGTAGGTCCAGTGTCGGATGTTTGCATGCACACATACACTTATAAGGGTGAATGAAGAAATATAAAGTTACCGTATATCTTTGTGTTGGCAAACCCGGATTCATGTGAGGAGGCCCCATGCTCAAGAGCCAGAGTGACTCCTGTTCTGAGTTGTCAATATATCACTACAGTACATTTTCACTGTTCTGCAAGAGAAATTAATGACAAGGTTTCCTTAACAAAATTAGCCCGTTGGTCAGTGGTGTAGCTAGAGTCCGATTGGCCACGGTGTGAAGTTTGGACCTGGCACCCCCCAAACCCTCGCATGGGCACATGTTGGCTTGACATATGAGCCCTTGTAGCATTTTAATTCCTATAAAGACATACAAATTTCCCCTTCTCCACCTACATTATATGTAAATATCCACAATTATATATGTACCCCATTTTTGGTATATGGTCAATATGGTCCATCCTGGTATATATGTTACCATCCTGGTATATATGGGTCCATCCTTGTATATATGGTCCATATTATCTCCATCCTGTCATTTACGTCCTCATCCTGCTATATATAGGCCTATCCTGCTATATATGTCTCCATCCTGGAATGTATGGTCCCAATCATGGTATATATGGTCCCCATCCTGGTTTACATGGCCCCATCCTTGTACAAAGTTGTGGCCAAAAGTATTGACACCCCTGCAATTCTGTCAGATAATACTCAATTTCTTCCTGAAAATGATTGCAATCACAAATTCTTTGGTATTATTATCTTCATTAATTTGTCTTCAATGAAAAAACACAAAAAGAAACGTCCTAAAGCCAAATTGGATTTAATTCCACACCAAACATAACAAAGGGGTGGACAAAAGTATTGGCACTGTTAGAAAAATCATGTGATGCTTCTCTAATTTGTGTAATTAACAACACCTGTAACTTACCTGTGGCACCTAACAGGTGTTAGTAATAACTAAATCACACTTGCAGCCAGTTGACTTGGATTAAAGTTGACTCAACCTCTGTCCTGTGTCCTTGTGTGTACCACATTGAGCATGGAGAAAAGAAAGAAGACCAAAGCACTGTCTGAGGACCTGAGAAACCAAATTGTGAGGAAGCATGAGCAATCTGAAGGCTACAAGTCCATCTCAAAGACCTGAATGTTCCTGTGTCTACCGTGCGCAGTGTCATCAAGAAGTTTAAATCCCATGGCACTGTGGCTAACCTCCCTAGATGTGGACGGAAAAGAAAAATTGACGAGAGATTTCAACGCAAGATTGTGCGGATGGTGGATAAAGAACCTCGACTAACATCCAAACAAGTTCAAGCTGCCCTGCAGTCCGAGGGTACAACTGTGTGATCCTTCGGCGTCTGAATGAAAAGGGACTGTATGGTAGGATACCCAGGAAGACCCCACTTCTTACCCTGAGACATAAAAAAGCCAGGCTGGCGTTTGCCAAAACTTACCTGAGGAAGCCTACAACGTTTTGGAAGAATGTTCTCTGGTTAGATGAGACAAAAGTAGAGCTTTTTCGGCAAAGACATCAATATAGAGTTTCCAGGAGAAAAAAAGAGGCATTCAAAGAAAAGAACACGGTACCTACAGTCAAACATGGCGGATGTTCCCTGATGTTTTGGGTTGCTTTGCTGCCTCTGGCACTGGACTGCTTGACTGTGTGCATGGCATTATGAAGTCTGAAGACTACCAACAAATTTTGCAGCATAATGTAGGGTCCAGTGTGAGAAAGCTGGGTCTCCCTCAGAGGTCATGGGTTTTCCAGCAGGACAATGACCCAAAACACACTTCAAAAAGCACTAGAAAATGGTTTGAGAGAAAGCACTGGAGACTTCTAAGGTGGCCAGCAATGAGTCCAGACCTGAATCCCATAGAACACCTGTGGAGAGATCAAAAATGGCAGTTTGGAGAAGGCACCCTTCAAATATCAGGGACCTGGAGCAGTTTGCCAAAGAAGAATGGTCTAAAATTCCAGTAGAGCATTGTAAGAAACTCATTGATGGTTACCGGAAGCGGTTGATCGCAGTTATTTTGGCTAAAGGTTGTGCAACCAAATATTAGGCTGAGGGTGCCAATACTTTTGTCAGGCCATTTTTGGAGTTTTGTGTGAAATGATCAATGTTTTGCTTTTTGCTTCATTCTCTTTTGTGTTTTTTCATTGAAGACAAATGAAATGAAGATAATAATACCAAAGAATTTGTGATTGCAATCATTTTCAGGAAGAAACTGAGTATTATCTGACAGAATTGCAGGGGTGTCAATACTTTTGGCCACAACTGTATATGATCACCATCCTGGTTTAGATAACCACATCCTTGGATATATGATCCCAATCCTGGTTTACATGGTCCACCTCAATGTATATATGATCTCTATCATGGTTTTGATGGTTGACATCCTTGTATAGATTTCCCTGTTCTGTCCCTGACACATGAATTCAAACATTCTACTCATCTTGCCTCCACCCCGAAGTTGCCCAATGTCCTCTGTATCCTTTGTACAGTGTTGATTTTCAAGTGTGTGCCAAAGCGGATTACATCTAAAATAAACAAAGGAGATACAAAGAGGCGCAGATTGTGCCTTATCACCAATAACACAGCAAATAGTGGTTGCGATGAGTCTCACTCACCTGCTCAGGTTGTGAAACCCACAACCAGTTTAAGCGCTCAAATCAGAACCTCCACCGCCTCGCAAACGTGGGAAAACAGATAGTTCAAACAGGAATGGTGTCCACGGTCCGCGCCTTTGTTTCAGAAAATACACTTGAAAGACATTGCTTTCTTTATCTCCTACTTTATTCCTCCACACAAACCTACGTGTTTCAGTGCAACCCTCGCACCTTCCTCAGGGTAATTTCCTGCCACAAACATTCATCCTTTTATATATTTTACAGAGCGGATGTTGTTCTCAGAATAAAAAAACTTTTTACATCGTCATCCATGACATCACAGAGGGAGGAAACCTCTGACGTACAATGTGGATATACATTGAGTTCTAATTCCACAAACAGTCTTAATAAAAGGAATCATAATGCCGCATTGATTTTATAATATACAAAGAACAATGTAATTGCATCTATATAACAAAAAATAACAAGAAAAATATTAAATAAAATTGTGTCTACACGGGGCTAGAACCAGGAATCTCCTAAAAAACTCTCACAATCTTGTTTGTATGATTTATACATGAGGCTATATCCCCATCCTGTTACTCCATCCCAGATGACATTTATTTTGAGAATAAATCAATAAGGCTCTTAATTTTGTTGTATCAATATATTTGCTCAGAGCATATAAGAATATATATGAAAACCTGCTTAAAAGGCTAAAACTCTGAATCTCAGAATCTCCAATTTCTCAACTACATTATTCATATTTTCTGATACATTATTTATATATACAGTACAGACCAGAAGTTTTGACACATCTTCTCATTCAAAGATTTTTCTGTATTTTCATGACTATGGAAATTGTAGATTCACACTAAAGGCATCAAAACTATGAATTAACACATGTGGAATAATATACTTAACAAAAAAATTGTGCAACAACTGAAAATATGTCTTATATTCCAGGCTCTTCAAAGTAGCCACCTTTTGCTTTGATTACTGCTTTGCACAGTCTTTGCATTCTCTTGCTGAACTTCAAGAGGTAGTCACCGAAATGGTTTTCACTTCACAGTGTGCCTGCAGGTTTATTAAGTGTGATTTTTGACCTTATAAATGGGGTTGGACATCAGTTGTTTTGTCAGACGTCTGGTGGATACATAGTGATATCCTACTGAAAGACTGTTAGAATTTATATTATGGCAAGAAAAAAGCAATTTCTCAACTACATTATTTCTCCTATTTTCTGATATAATATTTATATATATGTATATTTCTCATTTCTGGTAGATGTATGTATGATCCCTGGACCCTGGATATGTGAAGCTACAACATCCCACAAAGGACTTTTAAAACCGTAATAAAATGTTGGAATTAATTAGGTCATCACTCCCCATTCCCTAACGCACTAAAAGAAAAGATGCATTTTTTAAACAAACATTATTTTTAATTTTCTTTTTAAAATTCATTCCAACATTTTATCACGGTTTTAAAAGTCCTTTGTGGGATGTTGAAGCTTCACATATCCAGGGTCCAGGGATCATACATGCATCTACCAGAAATGAGAAATATATACAGTACAGACCAAAAGTTTGGACACACTTTCTCATTCACAGATATTCTGAATTTTCATGAGTATGAAAATTGTAGAGTCACACTGAAGGCATCAAAACTATGAATTAACACATGTGGAGTTATATACTTAACAAAAAAGTGTGAAACAACTGAACATATCTTATATTCTAGGTTCTTCAAAGTAGCCACCTTTTGCTTTGATTACTGCTTTGCATTCTCTCGCTGGGTGCTGCGGTGCACACCTGTAATCCTAGCTACATTGGGAGGCTTGGGCTGTTGGATCACTTGAGCTTGTGAGTTCTGGTCTGTTCTGTGCTATGTGGATCAGGTGTCTACTGTCCTCTTCAATATGGTGACTTTGAGCCAGCTGCTTGGAGACACTAAATGACATGAGGGTTGTTGTGCCTGGTCAAAAACAAATAAAAAATAAGCCAATTTGCACACTCTTGGCATTCTCTTGATGAGCTTCAAGAGGTAGTCACCAGAAATGGTCTTCCAGCAGTCTTGAAGGAGTTTCCAGAGATGCTTAGCACTTGTTGGCCCTTTTGTCTTCACTCTGCGGTCCAGCTCACCCCAAACCATCTCGATTGGGTTCAGGTCTGGTGACTGTGGAAGCCAGGTCATCTGGCATAGCACCCCATCACCATCACACCTCCCCTCCATACTTCACGGTGGGAACCAGGCATGTAGAGTCCTTCCGTTCACCTTTTCTGCATCGCACAAACACATGGTGGTTGGAACCAAAGATCTTAAATTTGGACTCATTATTATTATTATTTTATTTATTATATGCGCCATTGGGTTCCATGGCGCTTTACATGAGGATGAGGGAGACAAGAACAAGTACACTAAATCTAGGCGATCAGGACGTACAGGTACAGGAGGGGCAGGGACCCTGTCCACAAGGGCTCACAGTCTATGAGGGGTGGGTTAGGATAGAGTAGATGGGGGAATACTCATACTATACTCATCAGACCAAAGCACAGATTTCCACTGGTCTAATGTCCATTCCTTGAGCTCTTTAGCCCAAACAAGTCTCTTCTGCTTGTTGCCTGTCCTTAGCAGTGGTTTCCTAGCAGCTATTTTTTCCATGAAGGCCTGCTGCACAAAGTCTACTCTTAACAGTTGTTATAGAGATGTGTCTGCTGCTAGAACTCTGTGTGGCATTGACCTGGTCTCTAATCTGAGCTGCTGTTAATCTGCGATTTCTGAGGCTGGTGACTCAGATGAACTTATCCTCCGCAACAGAGGTGACTCTTGTTCTTCCTTTCCTGGGACAGACTTCATGTGAGCCAGTTTCTTTGTAGCATTTGATGGTTTTTGCAACTGCACTTGGGGACACTTTCAAAGTTTTCCCAATTTATCGGACTGACTGACCTTCATTTCTTAAAGTAATGATGGCCACTTGTTTTTCTTAACTTAGCTGCTTTTTTCTTGCCATAATACAAATTCTAACAGTCTATTCAGTAGGACTATCAGCTATGTATCCACCAGACGTCTGCACAACACAACTGATGGTCCCAACCCCATTTATAAGGCAAGAAATCCCACTTATTAAACCTGACAGGGCACACCTGTGAAGTGAAAACCATTTCCGGTGACTACCTCTTGAAGCTCATCAAGAGAATGCCAAGAGTGTGCAAAGCAGTAATCAAAGCAAAAGGTGGCTACTTTGAAGAACCTGGAATATAAGACATATTTTCAGTTGTTGCACAATTTTTTTGTTAAGTATATTATTCCACATGTGTTAATTCATAGTTTTGATGCCTTTAGTGTGAATCTACAATTTTCATAGTCATGAAAATACAGAAAAATCTTTGAATGAGAAGATGTGTCAAAACTTCTGGTCTGTACTGTATATATAAATAATGTATCAGAAAATATGAGAAATAATGTAGTTGAGAAATTGGAGATTCTGAAATTCAGAGTTTTAGCCTTTTTAAGCAGGTTTTTATATACAGTATATTCTTATATGCTCTAAGCAAATATATTAATACAGCAAAATTAGGAGCCTTATTGATTTATTCTCAAAATGAATGTCATCTGGGATGGTGTAACAGGATGAGGATATATCCTCATGTAATATCATACAAACAAGATTGAGAGTTTTTTAGGAGATTCCTGGTTCTAGTCCCGTGTAGACACAATTTTATTTAATATTTTTCTTGTTATTTTTTGTTATATAGATACAATTACCGTACATTGTTCTTTGTATATTATAAAATCAATGCGGCATTATGATTCCTTTTATTAAGGCTGCCTTCACATTTGTGTATGTGAACGCAGCTTATGCTGCGTTCCCATACGCAGTCAAACGCATGCGCACTGCGTTCCTATGTTTAACATAGGAACGCATAGTGCCTGCGTTTGTCAGCGTTTGCTGCGTTCGGGTGCGGATGCGGACGATATCTGCTCCTTCCGGGGTCCAGCGTCCGCACCCGGGACGCAGCATGTTGCATTTTTTGTGCGCTCGGGGACCTTGGAAAATCAGCAAGCGTCCCCAAGCGCACAAAACATGCATTGTCATCAATGGGTCCGCAGTGTTCTGCGCTTGACAGCGCAGGAAAACGCTGCGGACCCATTGAAAAATCTCCCGGTGGCTGCCGGTGATGTCACAGGAGCTCACCGACGGCCACCAGGAGATCAGCTCATCTTCTGATGGTCTCCTTTTCCCTGCCGCCGGTAATACACTCATACACTCCCTGATGAAGGCACATAGCAGGCTCCGAAACGCTTTGGTTGGATCCAAATAAATGTATAGAGTGAACTTTTGATTCGAGTTATTTGTGGCAGCGCTGACCGACGACACGTTGTCCCTGGAAAAATCTGCAATTCGACCTCATAGCACGTGGAGGTGTGGGTCCAGCAGCAGCCGCCATTATATGTTTTTCATACTGGTTGTGTGGCTCTTAAGCCACTGATTGTTAAAAAGATAAGACCCTATCTGCGCTTGCTTCCTTCTTTTTAGTTTATAGGTTTCACTATAAGAGTGTCATTAGTTTTACTGGTAGAAAGAAGTTTCTGAAGCTTCTTCTATCAAACAGTCTGTGAACCTGATAGCCCCGGACCCGATTTGTAAATCAGAACCAGAGGGCAAATATGCCCTCCGGTCCTGTTTGTAGCCGGATTCAGCCGAGTGCAGCTGTCCCCAGTGTAGCTCACGCTGAACTTCAGCTGCAGGTGTCCAGTTCCTGGATCATCCCGGATCCTCACGGATCGGGCCAATCCGGCCCCATAGACTCCCATGTTAGGGTGTGCCGAATTGCCCCGGATACGGGAGGATACAGCAGAATCCAATTTGGGCAGATTTTTTGCCCCGGACAAGCAGCATTTTTGTGTCCGGGAGAAAAATCCGAATACACCCGGACAGATGGAAACCGGATGGCAGCTATCTGCCATCCGGCTCCATCCGGCCCCATAGCATACTATGGGGCCGAAATCTGATCCGCGGCTGTCAGGTTCACAACGGACAGCACCGGATCGGATTTAACCGTGATGTGAAACCGGCCATACCAATAGGGAATATAGATTGTGAGCCCCAATGGGGAAAGTGTTGATGATGTATGTACAGCGATGTGGAATTAATGGCGATATTTAAGTAAATAAATATAATTCATTATACTGATTTTTTTATTTTCCAGCTTCTTTTATTCCAATCTCTTTGACTGTCACTGCAAGCAGAGGAGACAATGTCACAGTAAGTTTTCAGAAGAAGTTTCCAAAGGATGAAGATGCTGTATTCTACAAGAACAGTGAGTCAGTCACCTGGTACAATTTCTTGTCTCACATCCATAAATCCATTATTTATTTTAAGCCTGGTCCCTGTTCTGTTTATAAATGGCCCCAAATGGGCTTTTTAATCTAAACTGGAAAGTTTGTGGTTCAATTTATATGTACCAGAAAAAAAGTGCAAAAATGTTTGTAATTATGGTATTAAAAAGTATGAATTTCATACCAAAGTATCATCATATTAAATAAAGATCATCTTTAGTTTTATAATAATTTTTATCTTTAGATTCCTTCCTCCATTCTGTACCAAAGCATGAAGTGCCATCTGTGCTGGAATATTCTTTTGTAAATGTTCAGCCCAGTGATGCAAGCACCTACTTAGTACGTTACATTGGAGGCAATCACTTTAACACTGCATTTATCCGATTAATCGTCAGACGTAAGTTTATCTAATATTTTATGTAATGTAGGTATGATTGTGGAATAAATTAAACAAATTTTACATTTAAAACATAAGGATTTTTCCTGTGAAACTGATGGCACTGTATATATAATTGGACTTGTCAATGCATACTTTCTTCCCTTAGCTGTAAACATAAGGCTAAGTTCAGACTGTGTGTTTTGATCCTTTTTTGGCCTGTGTTTTTGATGAACTTTCAGCAGCAAAACTGGATCAATTTTTTGCAAAAGAAAACACATTAGCTGTTTTTGATCCTTTTTTTGTGGTAATCTTTTTTCCACTATAGCTATGTTCACTTTTTTTTTTGCAAAACTTTACCAAAATCCTTCTAAAAACTCTGAGAAAACACTTTCAATTAAGTTTTATGAGAAATCTACTTTATTGTCCATATGAGGAGGTTTGTTAGTTTTTTTTTTCATGAAGACTTTTTGAAATATGGCTAGCGGGAAAAGGAAAGTGGTTGTCAATTATTTGAAGATGATCTTGAAGAATACTTTCCCAAACTAGGCATTGTTCAATTAAACACTGCAAAGAACACATCAGGAAAAAACATTGACAATTTCCACTTCAGGAAATGAAAATCTCCCCAAAATAGGATTTTCCAGAAGAGATTTCTCAAATACTCTGTGAAAATAGGCTTAGAGTAGGGGTGGGGAATCTCAGGCTCCAGGGCCACATGCGGCCCTCGATGACCTTTTCTGCAGCCCCCGAGTACATTCCTGGGGACCGCAGTGCTTCAGCTGGCAGCCGTGCTTTCCCAACTGCAGATAGAAGAAATAGCAGCACTCACCAACAGTGGAATCTGGACCCTTTGAAGTCCTAACGAACTAAACGATTATCGTCCTCCTGGGCACCACGCTGTCCTCTCCCTCCCCTCACTGCTTAGCCTGATCGCCCTTACCGGAATTAGTTGAAGCACAAATGAAATAAAGCTGAAGATTCCACTATCGGTGAGTGCTGCCGTTTCTTCTATTATCTGCTGAGGTGAACAAGCCCTTATGCTGGGACCAACATTCATGCACCTGTGATGACTTCAGCATTGCTTCATGGGATAAAAGTGGTGAAAGTGCTGCACGTTACTGAATGAGGTTGGTGCGATTTCATTTGTCTATTTCTCTAAAGATTGAATCTAACTAGAATTTCCAACTGCCTGCCTTTTGAATCCAGCTTCCCGGTAATCTCTATGCCCCAGCCTCAGCCTCCCTAGTGACATATGTGCCCCCAGCCTCTACTGTCCCGTCTGTAGCCCTAGCAAACCTGGAAAAGCAGTTGAGAAGCAACATGATCAATATCACCTAACATCACAGCCACAGAGAAGCAGCCCCAGCCACCAGAGTAGGGGTGAGGGGATTGTTTAACCAAATATAGCAGGGGAATTTTCAAGGTGATAATTTTATGTGGCCCCTGAAGGATGGTAGAAATTTCTAAATGGACCCCGGCAGAAAAAAGGTTCCTCACCCCTTGCGGAGTCATACAGTGTAGTAATGTATTCAGCACTAGTAGCATCCATTCCATGTTTATATAGTAGGCGTGGAAGTTAGGACTGTTTTTAACTGTTTACCATTCTGTAATGTGCAGATGGCGCTGAGAAAGAAGTGTCCAGGATTTATTACCATGCTCAGGCTAAAGGCCGCTTTACACGTCGCAATATCGTTCTGATATTGCATACGATTTCACGGGAGCGAGCACGTTTTTGGCACTTGTCCAAGATCGCATAGTAGATGTCACACAGGGAGATATTGGCAGGCAACGCAACTACGATGTTGTACGCCCCTTTTTCACACCGTGTCTGAGCAACTCAGGGAACGACCAATTAACATTGGAGTGAATAGGGGAAGTTGTGTCCAAATCGTAGTTGCGCTGTCACACAGCACGATCCTGCCAGATCGTCAAGCCAATATTGCACGGTTGAAGAGCATGCAGAATTCACAAACTATATGGTAGTTGCATCATTTTTGAATTGCGTTGCCCATTTACACAACACAACGCACGAACGATATCAACTGCAACGCCCCTACCACGTGACTTTTTATCGTAGTTGCGTTGCGATACCGTGACGTGCAAAGCAGCCTTTAGTGTTCTGTAATATAAAAGAAGCAATACATTATAGTTTAAAAACAAAGATACAAGGAAGGTATTTAAAAGAACCCAGATCCTTAAAATAGGTCAAAATAACTTGTAATAAGAATAATGAGAACGAATATGTTATTGTGTAGGACAGATGTAAAGAGTTGGCAGCAATCTAGTAATATTAGACATAATTCTCTGATTTTCAGTTCTGCCATAATGCATCATTTTTATATCCCAGGATGTGGAGCTCAGAATTGGGGACCACAGTGTAACAAAACCTGTCCTGAATGCAGCAACCATGGGGTGTGTCATGAGGATACAGGGGAATGTATCTGCCCTCCAGGATTCATGGGGACAACATGTGAAATGGGTGAGCATTAGCCAAAGCATTCATACACTACTAAGCTTTATGTCTAATGAATGAATGAAGATTAGTTATTAAATTGTGAAATTATAGACCAGTATATTTAAATGAAATGCAAATACCACTTTCTTGCATAAAGTGATGTTTACAAAGGAATGAAATGGCATACAAATATTATGTCTTTGTAGATGTGGCTACTACATAAGGTGTTATAAATCCAAATGGAAAACAAGGAGTACACTATCCAAAATTGCAAATATTAAAACATGAGGCTTTTAATGAAAATCACTAAAATTACAAAAATTATCAAAGTAAGGCTGGGTTCACATTGCGGCGTGCTCCGGTCCGGGGCTGTCCGGGTGACAGCCTGGACCGGAGTTTTGCTCCATAGGAGACTATTGGGCGGGACGGAGCTGGATGGCAGTTATCTGCCATCCGGCTGCTATCTCGCCAGATGAAGCCGGGACAAGTGAGATGTTTCTGCCGAATCCAAAAACATTGCATGCACCCCGGACAGCCCCGGACCGAAACACGCCGCAATGTGAACCCAGCCTAAGAAAATACATATGAAGTAGCAAGTCACAGGAGAGAATATAGAGAAACCTGGCATACCAGATACCAAATCCAGAGTAGCAGGTGTCCCTGAGTGATATAATATCAAAATAATTTAAAAAGAGCCAAGGGGATTGTTGCAGATATTGTGAGAGGAGCCACCCTCATTAAACAGCAGTGTGAACTACCACAAACCCTGCATGATATATCTATAATGGCTCAGGGCATGCCTTACCCTCTTAGGTACCTGGGTTCCCAGCTAGACATAGTAAACTGCATTCGGGTGTCTGCCTGCAGAAAATGTGTACACCTGAAAATAGTGCATAAAAGAGCACACATTGAATTAAACTGCACCATTAAATTCAATGGCTCCATTCTCACCTACGTCCGAATCCCATTTTTGCGGGGGGTTTGGCCGTAAGCTCTGATGGGACCATTGAACGCATGCTAGAACACAATGTTAAAGTAGCCTAAGGCTAGAGTCACATTAGCGTCAGCCTTTTGGCTGACGATTCCATTTAAAACTTAGAAATTTGTAGCCTGAGCACATAGCTTTAACATATTGTAATGCAGTGCTCAGGCTGCCTATTTATCCCTATAGTTACCGGGGTTCCTGCGCAGCCAGAAGCTTAACACAGGACAGGACATGCACTTTTGCTGAGCACACAGGAAACCGCTGCAGACCGCGTTTCCTGTGTGCTCAGCAAAAGCGCATATCTGGTCCATCTGTGTTAAGCTGCCGGCTGCACAGGAACACCAGTAACCATAGGGATGAATAGGCAACCTGAGCACAGCATTACATTATGTTAAAGCTATGTGCTAAGGCTGCAAATTTCTAAGTTTTAAATGGAAGCGTCAGCCTAAAGCCTGAAGCTAATGTGACCCTAGCATAAGGCTAGGGCCACACTGAACAGTGCCCTTACGTTTAGCAGATGCAGTTACAATAGAGCCCAGACTGCTGTAACGCACACCATTAATGTCGGGGGCTGCCTGTGAACGCTGCTCCATAGTTATCCGATGTTTACTATGGATACAGCCACATAGAAAGCCCCAGGAACTGCGCTTTAGCAGAACGCACAGGAAAACATCACGAAATTATTTCCTGTACGCTCTGCTAAAGCGCAGCTTTTGGGGCTTCCTGTGTGGCTGTATCCACAATAAACATCCTCCCGGATCTGGGGCAATCCGGTGCTCCCTAACATGGGAGTCTATGGGGCCAGATTGCCCCGATCCGGGAGGATCCTGGAACCGGACACCTGCAGCTGCACACCGCTGTTATTTCAGGACCGCGGCTAGATCCCTGCGAGCCACGGTCCTGAATCATCAGCAGCGGCAGGTGTGTCCGGCTGCACACCGGACCGGAGGGCATATTAGGTTCATCCCTGACAACCCCAGATTGGATCTTGCCGCGGTGTGAAGCCGGCCTAAGCAAAATTTCTTGATTCTTTTTTTGGGTGTGCCAGAAATACTCTTTAAGAAGACAAAAGTGGAGGACACCGCAAGTAGTCAAAATTAAATCACTGGACAAACCTAAGGGATATATTAACAAAAAGAAGGAAGTAAGGGGGATGCCATCCAAGTGATACATCCTTTTAAATTTTCGAAAAAGATCCATTTTAACAGAACATTAATGAAAAAATACAGACAAACAAGCAGACTTGATAAAGATAAAAACAATTAAAATGGCTAAACATAGCCAAGTACTATTTCCAATAGATATACTGGAAAAAAAAACCTCAAAGAGCAATAGGACAATCGGTACAGATGGGAACATGCACAATATACATCAATGAACCAGACAATAGTGAGCAAATAACTTTCCAGACTTAAGGAATATGTGAGCACAAGAGTGAGATGTAAGACGAAGAGAATGCATTCACATTTAGGCACAAAAGTTAACAGCACAATTTTTTCAAAAATAAAGCAATGTGACCTAGTTATCAATCAAAACAACATATGAATCCTCCATATACCATAGTGAAGTATCAAGATCCAAGAACAGATTTATCCCGGTAGAATGCCAGAATATGTTTTTAAATGCTAACCCAATGGAACTGTTGTACCTAAATGTGAGTGCATTCTCCACATCTTATTTCTGGGTGCTATAAGATATATCCTTCATACTCCTCAGATGAATATCTGACTTTAAGATTATTATTGAATAATATCACTCTTGTACTCACATATTCCTTAAGTCTGGATAGATATTTGCTCCCTATTGTTTGGTTAATTGATGTATATTGTGCATCCTCCCAACTGTACTGATTGCCCTAACGTTCTTTGAAGGGGTTTTCCAGTATATCTCTATTGGAAATAGTAATTGGCTATGTTTCGCCATTTTAATTGTTTTAAACCTTGTGAAGTCTGCTCGTTTGTCTGTAATTTTTCATTAATGTTCAATAAAAATGGATCTTTTTTAAAAATTGAAAAGGTTGTATCACTTTGATGGTATCCCTCTTTCTTCCTTCTTTTTTTCCAGAAATACTCTTTGCTATCTCTGAAAGAAAGCCTTTATGCTTCTTTTATTATAGGAAGCATTGGAAGGCTTTTTAAAATGTGCCAGTCTGTAAATAACACTGTGTTGAAATGGCGAATCATAACCCCTTATTTGTCAAAGAAGAGTTCTTTGGAGAAAACCTGATGGACACTTAGGTCCCCTTCACACCACAACTGTCTGGATCCGGGACTGTCCGGTGTGAACCGGACAGTCCCGGATCCGGTTTTGGCCACATAGTATTTCTATGAGGCCGGATTGCATCGGATGGCAGCTATGTGCCATCCAGTTTCCATCTGTCTGGAATGATCCAGTACAATTCGGATTTTTCTCCGGACGCAAGAACTTTGCAAACAACATTTTTGTGTCCGGAGCGAAAAATCTGCCCAAATTGGATCCTCCCAGATCCGGAGTAATCCGGCGCTCCCTAACATGGGAGTCTATGGGGACGGATTGCCAAGATCCGGGAGGATCCGGGAACCGGACACCGGTGGCTGAAGTTAATCGTGAGCTATGCTGAACTTCAGCACCAAGGAGCTGTCCCCTGTGAAGTGGTTCAGCACCATTTCAGCAGGTGACAGCAACCTCAGCTGCGATCTCATGCATCCGGCTACAAACAGGATGGGAGGGCATATTTGCCCTCCGGCTCTGTTTGAAAATCGGGTCCGGGGCTGTTAAGTTCACCTCGGACAGCCCCGTACCTGATTGTGCCGTGGTATGAAGCCAGCCTAAGACATAATAACTGACCAACAAATAAATCTATTGACTCAAAGTCAATATATATATTATTACTTACTAGCTAACTAGTTTACCAGATTAGCTAAATTGTGGCAGACATCAAATGTCATCTTAGATTTGTATTAGTTGATTTCTATTAAAAAATCAAAATCTGAGTACTAAATGTCTAGGATTTATTAAAAAATACCATGCAATAACACTGTTTTTTAATAAAAATGCAGGAGCACATTCTACATATCCAAGTTTTCTTAGCACATACGAGCTGTGAGATTGGGACACCAACGTTAATTTCCCATTCAAAAACAGAGTAAGGCTGGGGTCACAGTTGACATGCGTTTTTGTAGTGCCTTTTAAAAACTCATGCGTTTTAACATGCGTTTTGTCATGTCAGCATGAGTTTTTAAGGTGTGTGATGGCTCCCTGCGTTTTTGGCTGCGTTTTTAAATCTGCACCAAAAAATAGTGCATGTACTATTTTTTAGTGCGTTTTGAAAAACGCATGCGTTTTTGTAGAAGACGCCTGCGTTTTTATAACATGGGCCTCTATGGAAAACGCATGCAAAAACGCATGTACAATTAGTACCATTTAGTGCCATTCAAAAACGCATGCGTTTTCCATAGGAGACCATGTTAAAAAAACGCATGCGTTTTTGAATGGCACTAATTGTACATGCGTTTTTGCATGCGTTTCTCATAAGGCCCCATATTAAAAAACGCATGCGTTTTTGGAAATGCACCAAAAACGCATGGTACTGTCACACATGCGTTTTTGCTATTAGGGCATGCGTTTTTAACATGGGGGCCTATGGGTGCGTTTTTTACATGCGTTTTTGAAAACGCAGGTCTCCAACAACGCTTGTGAAAAATGCTACTGTGAATCTGAATGTTTTGGATGCATTTTCACTTGTTTTTTTTTTCACAATTCATTTGAATGAATGAAAAACGTTGCACTAATGCTGAAGAAATGATAAGCTGCAGATTTGAAATAACTCTCTGAAGATTCAAAGCAGCAAGGAAAAATTAGCAGCATCTGCATGAGATTTTAGAAATCTCATACATTTTCCTGGTATTGTGAAATGCTGTGTTTACTTAATGGCATAAATGCAAGCAAAATACATGGCAAAAACTACATTTCTGAGCAAGCCTAAATACTCATTGTGGGAATGTATCCTCATACAATCTACGGTATAACCTCCAGATGGAGTACTAACCATGTGGAATATTTTTTCTTAGCATGTGGCGAACACAAATTTGGAAGAACCTGCAAGGAGACCTGTGGAGAGAAAGAAACTTGCAAGTCACAAATGTTTTGCCTCATAGACCCATATGGTTGCTCTTGTGCCTCAGGCTGGACTGGACTAATGTGTGATGAAGGTACAATCGAGTGCACAATTTTATGATAACACCAGGCACATAAACTACATAACACAGATCCCCCTATTAGCATTATTTTGGTTTAAGTGCTGTTCTGTTTTCTTATGTAGATAGATAGATAGATAGATAGATAGATAGATAGATAGATAGATAGATAGATAGATAGATACTGCTTGAAAAAGGCTTTTGTATAGCCGAAACGTTGCAGTCCAGGATTAAAATCCACATTTTTACCATCGTAAAGGAAGCGCTGCCGTCCTTTTTTTTCTGCTGTATCCAGTACCTTGGTGATGGTATTTAGATAGATAGATAGATAGATAGATAGATAGATAGATAGATAGATAAAGCAAAAAAAACTGCACAGCACTCAAGACACAATGTGAACTGGTGCTAGCAGTGACGCTGGGTCAAATACCAAGAAAAGCTGTGTGCTGCAGAGACATTTTTTTTCATAGATAGATAGATAGACAGACAGACAGACAGACAGACAGACAGGCAGACACTGGTGGATAGAGACAAAGGAAAGCCCCTGTGCTAGAAAAATATATGGGCTCTTTTCAGTCCAATAGCTCATCATAAGGATGAAAATAGGCTGTCTTAAGCATTGAACATTAAACATGTCATCTGTATTCTAAATGAATATATTTGGAAAGGCACTATTGTCATGAATTTCTCACCAGATGTTGGTAACAACCCATCCAAACAACACAGGCAAAAAATAAATAAACTATAGTTGTCCATAAATTAAGTTATACCTAATAATAATAATCTTTATTTTTATAATAATAATCTTTATTTATATAGCGCCAACATATTCCGCAGCGCTTTACAATACAGTGGTTCATATACAAATGATAACAATAAAAAAAAGTACAATACAGCAAGTAATTAAAGTAGAGAATCAATGTAAAAAATCCAATACACTAAGCAGAGAACCAATTTAAAAAGTACAATAAATAAAGCAGAGAAACAATGTAAAAAATACAGTACAGTAATTAAATACAATACAATAAGCAGAGAATCAATGTAAAAAGTACAATACAATAATTAAAGCAAAAATAAAGGTGACCCTGCTCAAAAGACTTACAGTCTACAACGAGATAGGGGTTACACAAAGTACAGGGGCTTATTACAGTGATGGTCCAGGCATCTTGAGGAAGTGGGGGAGAGAAATAAAATTACATGAATGGTCACCAGACAATCTGTGTAGAGATTTTGGTTTTGGTGGCGTTTGAAGAAGAGCTATGGCCAGAGAGATAGTGAATGGACTATATACAGTATAAAGGACTTCTATTTGGGAGCATGAGAGCTCACCTTAAAAAGATGTGTTTAGAGGGAGAGTCTGAAGCTATGCAAGTTGTGGACAGTCTTAACTTCTTAGGTTAGAGCATTCCAGAGAATTGGTGCAGCTCGGGAGAAGTCTTGGAGCTGGGAATGGGAGGTTCGGATTAGTGCAGATGTTAGTCGAAGATCATTTGTAGAACGTAGTGAACAGGTGGGGTGATAGGCAGAGATGAGGGAGGAGAGGGGGGTGCTGCACTGTGAAGAGCTTTGTGGGTGAGAACAAGCAATTTGAATTGGATCCTGTAGTGTACGGGCAGCCAGTGCAGTGACTGGAACAGAGCAGAGGCATCTGAGTAATGATTGGCCAGATGGGTGATCCTGGCTGCTGCATTAAGCATGGACTGGAGAGGAGAAATTCTAGTGAGGGGGAGGCCGATTAATAGAGAATTGCAGTAGTCAAGACGGGAATGGATTAGGGCCACGGTGAGGGTTTTTGTTGTTTCCATGGTGAGAAAGGGACAGACTCTAGAGATGTTCTTCAGCTGCAAGCGACAAGAGCGGATCAGAGATTGTATATAGGATATTAAGGAGAGATCGGTGTCAAACATAACACCCAGACAGCGAGCCTGCTGCCTAGGCATTATTGTGGTGCTGCACACTGAGAGGAATATGTCAGATTTAGGGAGGTTAGTGGAGGGCAGGAGCAGAAGAAATTCAGGAATGGAGTTTGCGATGTGAGCCAAGGCTGTTTTATTCTATGTTTGGAGTGGGGGATTGAATGAAGTGGGGGATAGATAATAATGCGAAATGAGAGGAAAAAACATTCAACACATGCAGAAAGAGATGTGCAAAAAGCCTTTGAAGGTCATGACACCAGCTGAAATCAATCAGTACCGTATATACTCGCGTATAAGCCGAGTTTTTCAGTCCAAAATTTGGGCTGAAAAGTCCCCCCTCGGCTTATACGCGAGTATACCGCCCGCCACTCCCATCAGTATACAGGCCCCCCCCCAGCAAGATCCAGGGCCCCCCCCCTTGCTCAGCAAACCTGTAAAGTAAAATCATTATACTTATCACTGTCCTGTCGCCGCCGTTCCGCCGCTGCCGACATCACGATCCCCGGCTTCATCCGTCTTCTTCCGGCTTCCTGTGGTCGCGGGCAATGACGTCATTGTCTGCGCCGACCACAGGAAGCCGGAAGACGCTGAATGAAGACGGAGGAGCGTGATGTCGGCAGCGGCGGGACGGCGGCGACAGGACAGTGATAAGTATAATGATTTTACTTTACAGATTTGCCGAGCAAGGGGGGGGGGCCCTGGATCTTGATGGGGGGGGGCCTGTATACCTCTGGGGCTGCTGCTGTATATACCCCTGGGGCTGGTGCTGTATATGCCCCTGGGGCTGCTGCTGTATATACCCCTGGGGCTGGTGCTGTATATACCCCTGGGGCTGGTGCTGTATATACCCCTGGGGCTGCTGCTGTATATACCCCTGGGGCTGGTGCTGTATATACCCCTGGGGCTGCTGCTGTATATACCCCTGGGGCTGGTGCTGTATATACCCTGGGGCTGCTGCTGTATATACCCCTGGGGCTGGTGCTGTATATACCCCTGGGGCGCTGCGTGTATATACCCCTGGGGCTGGTGATGTATATACCCCTGGGGCTGGTGCTGTATATACCCCTGGGAAGGCTGCTGTAACACTGCTGGGGCCTGTATGTACCACTGGGGAGGCTGCTGTATACCACACTGCTGGGGGCTGTATACCTGTGCTGGGGTCCACCCTCGGCTTATACACGAGTCAATAGGTTTTCCCAGATTTTGGGGGCAAAAGTAGGGGGGTCGGCTTATACACGGGTCGGCTTATACACGAGTATATACGGTAATTAGAAAGCAATCCTGACACTTGCTGAAAACTAATATCAGCTGGTTCAACTGATAGCCTATAAGGTGTCTTATTACCAATGTGACACACAAGAAATGTCTTGATAGGTAAAAGCAGTGAGCTGTCTCAAGCTCAAGACCTTTGCATCCCTATTGTTGAAAAACATACTGATGGAATTCTTTGCAGAAGAATTTCTAAACTACTAAAGGTTCCAGTGAACACTGTTGAGTCTATATTCCTGAAGTGGAAATAATATTATTTCACCATAATGTGTCCACAAGCAGATGCTCCCTACAAGATTTCAGACAGAAGATTGAAAAGAATTATCAGAAGAGTTGTCCAAAAGCCAAAGACCACCTGGAAAAGCTGCTGAAAGACATGGAATCAGCAGGTGTAATTATTTCAAAGAAAACAATAAGTAATGCACTGAACTGCCAAGGCCGGTATGCACCCTACCAGGAAAGACTCCATTGCAGTACAAAAAGCATGTTCAAGAGCGTTTAAAGTTTGCTCAACAACATTTAAAATCTGTGAAATACTGGGAGAATATACAACCCCTGGCAAAAATTATGGAATCACTGTGCTTGGAGGATGTTCATTCAGTTGTATAATGTTGTAGAAAAAAAGCAGATCACGGACATGGCACAAAACTAAAGAAATTTCAAATGGCAACTTTATGGCTTTAAGAAACACTACAAGAAATCAAGATAAAAAATGTGCTATCCAGTAATGGTTACTTTTTTAGACCAAGCAAAAGGAAAAAATTATGGAATCACTCAATTCTGAGGAGAAAATTATGGAATCACCCTGTAAATTTTCATTCCCAAAACTAACACCTGCATCAAATTAGATCTGCTTGTTAGTCTGCATCTAAAAAGGAGTGATCACATCATGGAGAGCTGTTGCACCAAGTGGACTGACATGAATCATGGCTCCAACACGAGAGATGTCAATTGAAACAAAGGAGAGGATTATCAAACTCTTAAAAGATGGTAAATCAGCACGCAATGTTGCAAAAGATGTTGGTTGTTCACAGTCAGCTGTGTCTAAAATCTGGACCAAATACAAACAACTTGGGAAGGCTGTTAAAGGCCAACATACTGGTAGACCAAGGAAGACATCAAAGCATCAAGATCAGAAACTTAAAGCAATATGTCACCAAAACAGGAAATTCACAACAAAACAAATGAGGAACGAATGGGAGGAAACTGGAGTCGATGTCTGTGACCGAACTGTAAGAAACCGCCTAAAGGAAATGGGATTTACATACAGAAAAGCTAAACATAAGCCATCATTAACACCTAAACAGAAAAAAACAAGGCTACAATGGGCTAAGGAAAAGCAATCGTTGATGACTGGATGAAAGTCATATTCAGTGATGAATCGCAAATCTGCATTGGGCAAGGTGATGATGCTGGAACTATTGTTTGGTGCAGTTCCAATGAGATATATAAAGATGACTGCATGATGAGAACATGCAAATTTTCACAGTCATGATGATATGGGGCTGCATGTCAGGAAAAGGCACTGGGGAGATACAGTCATGGCCAAAAGTATTGACACCCTTGCAATTCTGTCAGATAATACTCAGTTTCTTCCTGAAAATGATTGCAATCACAAATTCTTTGGTATTATTATCTTCATTTAATTTGTCTTCAATGAAAAAACACAAAAAGAATTGTACTAAAGCCAAATTGGATACAATTCCACACCAAACATAAAAAAGGGGTTGGACAAAAGTATTGGAACCCTTAGAAAAATCATGTGATACATCTCTAATTTGTGTAATTAACAGCACCTGTAACTTACCTGTGGCACCTAACAGGTGTTGGCAATAACTAAATCACACTTGCAGCCATTTGACATGGATTAACGTTGACTCAACCTCTGTCCTGTGTCCTTGTGTGTACCACATTGAGCATGGAGAAAAGAAAGAAGACCAAAGAACTGCCTGAGGACTTGAGAAACCAAATTGTGAGGAAGCATGAGCAATCTCAAGGCTACAAGTCCATCTCCAAAGACCTGAATATTCCTGTGTCTACCGTGCGCAGTGTCATCAAGAAGTTTAAAGCCATGGCACTGTGGCTAACCTCCCTAGATGTGGATGGAAAAGAAAAATTGACAAGAGATTTCAACGCAAGATTCTGCGGATGGTGGATAAAGAACCTCAACTAACATCCAAACAAGTTCAAGCTGCCCTGCAGTCCGAGGGTCCGAGTGTCAACCCGTACTATCCGTCGGTGTCTGAATGAAAAGGGACTGTATGGTAGGAGACCCAGGAAGACCCCACTTCTTACCCCGAGACATAAAAAAGCCAGTCTGGAGTTTGCCAAAACTTACCTGAGAAAGCCTAAAACGTTTTGGAAGAATGTTCTCTCTTTTTGGGCAAAGACATCAACATAGGGTTTCCAGGAGAAAAAAAGAGGCATTCCAAGAAAAGAACACAGTCCCTACAGTCAAACATGGCAGGAAGACCAGGAAGACCCCACTTCTTACCCTGAGACATAAAAAAGCCAGTCTGGAGTTTGCCAAAACTTACCTGAGAAAGCCTAAAACGTTTTGGAAGAATGTTCTCTCTTTTTGGGCAAAGGCATCAACATAGCGTTTACAGGAGAAAAAAAAGAGGCATTCAAAGAAAAGAACATGGTCCCTACAGTCAAACATGGCAGAGGTTCCCTGATGTTTTGGGGTTGCTTTGCTGCCTCTGGCACTGGACTGCTTGACCGTGCGCATGGCATTATGAAGTCTGAAGACTGCCAACAAATTTTGCAGCATAATGTAGGGGCCAGTGTGAGAAAGCTGGGTCTCCCTCAGAGGTCATGGGTCTTCCAGCAGGACAATGACCCAAAACACACTTCAAAAAGCACTAGAAAATGGTTTGAGAGAAAGCACTGGAGACTTCTAAGGTGGCCAGCAATGAGTCCAGACCTGAATCCCATAGAACACCCGTGGAGAGATCTAAAAATGGCAGTTTGGAGAAGGGACCCTTCAAATATCAAGGACCTGAGCAGTTTGCCAAAGAAGAATGGTCTAAAATTCCAGCAGAGCATTGTAAGAAACTCATTGATGGTTTCCGGAAGCGGTTGATCGCAGTTATTTTGACTAAAGATTGTGCAACCAAGTATTAGGCTGAGGGTGCCAATACTTTTGTCCGGCCCATTTTTGGAGTTTTGTGTGAAATGATCAATGTTTTGCTTTTTGTTTCATTCTCTTTTGTGTTTTTTCATTGAACACAAATTAAATGAAGATAATAATACCAAAGAATTTGTGATTGCAATCATTTTCAGGAAGAAACTGAGTATTATCTGACAGAATTGTAGGGGTGTCAATACTTTTGGCCATGACTGTAGCTGTCATTACATCTTCAATAAATGCCCAAGTTTACATTGATATTTTGGACAGTTTTCTCATCCCATGAATTTAATGGATGTTTGGGGATGATGAAATCATTTTTCAAGATAATAATTCATCCTGCCATAGAGCAAAAACTGTGAAAACATTCCTTGAAAGAAGACACATAAGGTCAATGTCATGGCCTGCAAATAGTCCAGATCTCAATCCAATTGAAAATCTTTGGTGGAAGTTGAAGAAAATGGTCCATGACAAGGCTCCAACCTGCAAAGCTAATCTGGCAACAGCAATCAGAGAAAGTTGGAGCCAGATTGATGATGAGTACTGTTTGTCACTCATTAAGTCCATGCCTCAGGGACTGCAATCTGTTATTGAAGCCTGATGTGGTGCAACAAAATACTAGTGATGTATTGGAGTGTTCTTTTGTGTGCTTGTTTTTCATGATTCCACAATTCTTTCCCACTGCTTGGTCTGAAAAAAAATTACCTTACTGACTATATCATTTTTTATCTTGATTTCTTTTAGTGTTTCTTAAAGCAATAAAGTTGCCATTTGAAATGACTTTCGTTTTGTGCCATGTCTGTGATCTGCTTTTTCTCTACAACACTAAACAACTGAATGAAGATCCTCCGAGCCAGGTGATTCCATAATGTTTGCCATGGGCTGTAGTCTGGTCAGATAAGGGCCCTTTCACATCAGCGTTTTTTTCAAATCGCGGCAGATGCGGTGAAAAAACCGCATCTGCCGCGATTACCGCATACCGGCTGCACTTGCGGCGCGGTTGCGGTTTTTGCCATGCAAAGTATAGGCGGACTTGCGGCAGGTGCGGAAAGTGCGGTTTTGCACTTGCGGCAGGTGCGGCCGCGAAAAAAACCGCGGTCAGCCGTGGTTTTTTTCGCGGCCGCACCTGCCGCAAGTGCAAAACCGCACTTGCCGCACCTGCCGCAAGTCCGCCTATACTTTGCATGGCAAAAACCGCAACCGCGCCGCAAGTGCAGCCGGTATGCGGTAATCGCAGCAGATGCGGTTTTTTCACCGCATCTGCCGCGATTTAAAAAAAAAACGCTGATGTGAAAGGGCCCTAAGACCATAATTGAACTCTTTGGATGCCATAATATACATTATGTATGGAGGCCGAAAAACACACCATACCAACAGTGAAATTTGAAATTGTGAACAGCATGATATGGAGCTGTTTTTCAGCATACGGGACTAGGAAACGTCATATACTGTAATTAAAGGATGAATTGACAAATGTAACAAGACATTCTTGATAAAAATCTGCTTCCGTCTACCAGGGTGATGAAGATGAAACGAGGGTGGACATTTCAGAAAGAACATGATCCCAATCACACAACAAATTAAATTCTCAATTGGTTTTAGAAAAAGAAAATATAGCGGCTAGAATGGCCCAGTCAGTCACCTGACCTGAATCCAATAGAAGATTTATGGAAGGAACTGAAGTTCACAGTTAATAGAAGGATCCCACAGAACCTTCAGGATTTGAAGAGTGTTTATGTGGAAGAAGGGGGAAAAAAATCACACGGGAGTAACATATGTAACTAGTTTTGCCATACAGGAGGCGTCTTTAAGCTGTCATGACCAACAAAGGCTTTTTGTATAAAGTATTTTTCAGTAAGTTTGTTCAATACTCTTTGTCATTCTCTCTGCTATGTACTATGTAATGGCAGTGTCTAACTGTATATGGTCTGGTTATACCACATCTCCTGAGCAGGGGGTGATGCAAAAGAGTATACATTCAGGACAGAACTGAATCAAAAATGATTCGTTTTGGGAGGTAAAACATTTCCCTTTCTGTTTTTAAAAATTATTTGTGATCCAATGCTGTAATGTCTGTAAACTCTCTTACTTCCTCCCATGCCCAGGAGATGTGGTATGATTAGACCATATCTTTGTACGATCAGACACATCCATTACACAGTACATAGTAGGGGCACATATGTAAGATTATCTCAGCCCAGGAGATATGGTATGATCAGACCATGTCCCTGTACGGTCAGACACATCCATTACACAGTACAGTACATAGCAGGGACACATATATAAGATTATCTCAGCCCAGGAGATGTGGTATGATCAGACCATGTCCCTGTACGGTCAGACACATCCATTACACAGTACAGTACATAGCAGGGACACATATATAAGATTATCTCAGCACAAGAGATGTGGTATGATCATGACTCACCGCAAGCCCGTGGACTCCGGTTTAGACAGGCTGTAGCTCCTTCCTCCTTGTCACGGGTGGGCCGTGCCTGCCGGTAGTCGGGCCCGGTAGAGTACAGATCAAAAGTTGACGACGTCTTGTAGGAACAGATTAAAGGGGTTAATTTATTCGTGACGCCACCTATGAGTAGTTCGGTAATCGTTACCGACGCTGCGGAACCTCCGGGGGATGGACAGCAGCAAGATGGAACGCTCCCCACAGGCTGAGCGGTGATCCCCGGAGGCTGGAGCTGCTTAAGATGTTGTGCGGCAGCTGCGGTTACCTTGTGTGCAGACTGATTCAATCATAAGGAAGCACGGACACTGAAAGTCTCTGTAACGGGTCTTTACTGTAACCAGCAGGCAGTACATGGTATACAGTTTACGGGTAGTGGACCGGGTGGACTCAGCAGTTATGGTGTCCCTCAGAGATCCGTAGTGTTCCTCCATTCTAGCTAAGTATTTGCCATTGTCGCCCAGGAATACCAAGTCGGGTACGGGGAGGCTGCTTCAATGCCCTATCCAAGATGTACGTTATTGATGTTCTGGGGAGCCTTGGGTCCCTCGGTGGGTACACCGCTGGTTAGACGACTGGAAGTTGGCTGGTGGTGGGGTGCTCCTGTGAAGCTGCTCCTCCACTCTTCTGGTTCGCGTAGCAGAGGTGAACTGCTGCCAGCTTCGGTACCAGTGAACCGGCTGTAAGTTGGGCACGGGGGTATTTTGGAACCCGTGGTTGGTGATGCCCGATCCCGGTTGTTGAGGCCTCAGGTGATAACACCCGACCGGTGACGGCCCGGGGGCTGCACGAGGTGCAGAGCCCCGCTCCTACTCCAAGTTCAAATCTGTGTGTTGTCTGTCTAGACTCCTCTGCAGACTCTTCCAGACTCTCTAGTCTAAGTGTCTGTACTTCTCCTACACTACCCTTGCACTCCGCCCACCAGGACCTTGGATTGGCCCTCTATGTTAAGTGATGCATGCAGGGTTTTGGATCTCTCAGTTAACCGGATAACTGCTGTGTCAGAGAATATTGCGGCTGCATTTATGGCTGCAATACCCTCCTGTGACGCACTCGTTGCGGGGCGCCACACTCCCCCTTGGTTTAATACGCTTGTCCCCAAGCGTCACACTACCCACATTACAGAGGTTTTTATATTTTATAACAGGTAATACACTTTTATTAATGACAGGTCATTACTTTGCATAAAAGTGAGGCAGTAAAATAAACAGGTTAACACATTGCACGGACCCGGCGGGCGGTCGGCTGTCCTTAGGGTAAAGTTCAGGCTGTGGCCACCAAGTCGCGGTGTTATTTGCAAACAGGAAGAAGTCTCTTGGCAAAAAGTTCAATCTACAAAGTCACTTATGGAGGGCAGGGTTCCGGACTCGTATAGCGAACCACCCGTCACAGCATACATATCGCTCATAGGTTACAATGTCCCCTCTATATAAGTCTCGGTTAGGATGCCCTCGCGGTAGGTGCAATTCCACATCACGGCGCCCCACGAACACTTCAGTACTCACACCCTTCTCCCTTACGAATCCCCACCCGGTGGATAAGTTAAAGGTGCTCACCCGTCCGGTTTTACGGAACTCATCAGGCAATGGAGGTTGGCGGCGGGCTTCAGCGCGGGCCTGCATGTTGGTGCGCAGCCGAGCGTGCCACTCCTCCCTTCGGATGCGACGTACCTCTTCGTCGGAGTGGTGCGGCGTGTGGATAAAGTCACTACGTCGTGCTGGTTGTTGAACGGCTTGAGTCTGGTGGGCAGTCTGGAGCGGAGCCCGGTTGAACGGAACCGGAGAAGATGTTGCTGTGGCGGCACCCGACCAGTGTACCCGAGCAGATCGCCCGGCAGAAGGATTCTTGGTGTCTCCCCAGGCGAACCCGGTGTAGAGGTCCTCAGCTGGGCTGTAGGTCTCGTCGTCATCATCCTCGATCTCTCCCTCGATGACCACGTCGGGCTGCTCGGCTGACGGAGATGATGGAACGGAATCCTCTGGGTCGATGGGTGGCTGTGCTGCAAAGTTCTCCTCGAGGTCGTCTTGCAGGGCTTCCAGGCTGGCTGCCTCTTCTTCTGTAGCAGCGGGAAGTGGTGTTTCAATCCCGGTCACCAGGTAGGCCTCGGTAATTGCAGAGGAGACCTCCGGATCAGGGGAGAAACAGGTGATAGTCTCGGCAGTGTTGAAACTAGTCGCGGGTTCCGCAAGTGGAACCGGGTAAGTATTTGGTCCTTCTGTGGAGCAAGTTGCGAGCTCCGGCTCAAACACGGTCGCTGTTCCAGGCTTTGGAGCGGGATGAGCGGTGGTCTCTACCGGAATGACACAGTCTATTGGTTCTGGAGACGAGGCTGGACAAGTGGTCGGCGTGGGGCAGGCGGTGCTGAAACTCGAGATGTCGTCCGGCCCTGGAGTGGTTGCACCCGAGCGGCTCTGCTGCATCGCACGATGTAGTCTGCTGCCCAAGCTTGCACTCCAACTGCGGATGGTCCATTCTACGGTTTCTAGGAGCCGTACCCGGAGGTTTTGTAGAGCTTCTTGCCAGAAGTCGGGGCTGCCATTGATATGGAGGACGGGACCCGGACCCGGATGGCCTATTGCTGCTCTGGCCTCGGCTTCCACTTCTTGCATCAGGTCTCTCAGTCTTAAACTGGCCATGTTTCTTGGAGGAACCACACCCATCTCTACCCGGTAGCTGTACTGGTGAAGAGCTGGTGAAGAATGGTCTGTGACACTCCCATTTCCTTTGGGCTTTTGTAGTCCAATCGTGGGAAAAGTCTTTGGGGTCCACCCCCATGGTTGATTCGAGCAATCAGGGCGGACAAAGAGTTTGGCGCCTTTGCCTTTAGCCCTCCCACGATGAGGGGCGGTGGCTCACCCCTGGGCTTGCACGTGGCGGATCCTTATGGCGGGAGCGCCATCTTGGGCGCCATCTTGGCCCACGGTGAAAAGGCGGGAAAGTTCTTTTAGGGACGAACAAAGTCCAAATTGTAGACAATAAAGTCATTTTTAAGCACATTATACCCGTTAGGGAACGGGCCTGCTCGTATCCTGTTCGTGACGCCATTCTCTGACTCACCGTAAGCCCGTGGACTCCGGTTTAGACAGGCTGTAGCTCCTTCCTCCTTGTCACGGGTGGGCCGCCCCTGCCGGTAGTCGGGCCCGGTAGAGTACAGATCAAAAGTTGACGACGTCTTGTAGGAACAGATTAAAGGGGTTAATTTATTCGTGACGCCACCTATGAGTAGTTCGGTAATTGTTACCGACGCTGCGGAACCTCCGGGGGATGCACAGCAGCAAGATGGAACGCTCCCCACAGGCTGAGCGGTGATCCCCGGAGGCTGGAGCTGCTTAAGATGTTGTGCGGCAGCTGCGGTTACCTTGTGTGCAGACGGATTCAATCATAAGAAAGCACGGACACTGAAAGTCTCTGTAACGGGTCTTTACTGTAACCAGCAGGCAGTACATGGTGTACAGTTTACGGGTAGTGGACCGGGTGCACTCAGCAGTTATGGTGTCCCTCAGAGATCCGTAGTGTTCCTCCATTCTAGCTAAGTATTTGCCATTGTCACCCAGGAATACCAGGTCGGGTACGGGGAGGTTGCTTTAATGCCCTATCCAAGATGTACGTTATGGATGTTCTGGGGAGCCTTGGGTCCCTCGGTGGGTACACCGCTGGTTAGACGACTTGAAGTTGACTGGTGGTGGGGTGCTCCTGTGAAGCTGCTCCTCCACTCTTCTGGTTCGCGTAGCAGAGGTGAACTGCTGCCAGCTTCGGTACCAGTGAACCGGCTGTAAGTTGGGCACGGGGGTATTTTGGAACCCGTGGTTGGTGATGCCCGATCCAGGTTGTTGAGGCCTCAGGTGATAACACCCGACCGGTGACGGCCCGGGGGCTGCACGAGGTGCAGAGCCCCCGCTCCTACTCCAAGTTCAAATCTGTGTGTTGTCTGTCTAGACTCCTCTGCAGACTCTCCCAGACTCTCTAGTCTAAGTGTTTGTACTTCTCCTACACTACCCTTGCACTCCGCCCACCAGGACCTTGGATTGGCCCTCTATGTTAAGTGATGCATGCAGGGTTTTGGATCTCTCAGTTAACCGGATAACTGCTGTGTCAGAGAATATTGCGGCTGCATTTATGGCTGCAATACCCTCCTGTGACGCACTCATTGCGGGGCGCCACAATCAGACCATGTTTCTCTATGGTCAGACACATCCATTACACAGTACATAGCAGGGACACATATGTAAGATTATCTTAGCCCAGGAGATGTGGTATGATCAGACCATGTCCCTGTACGGTCAGACACATCCATTACACAGTACATAGCAGGGGCATATATATAAGATTATCTCAGTGCAGGAACATTTTTATAAATACATCAAAATGTGGAAATTATTATTATTCTAAGATCTATTACCGTAATTAGAATTAACTTTAAAATTAACTTTGTTATTGGGAAGACCCCTTTAAGGACATCAATGGTTTGATTTCTTTGCCTGTGAGATTTGGTTGTTTTTATATACAGCATATACATGCACATGTACATACAGTAGGTATGGAAACTATTCAGACCCTTTTAAATTTTTCACTCTTTGTTTCATTGCAGCCATTTGGTAAATTCAAAAGTTCATTTTTTTTCTCAATAATACACTCTACACCCCATCTGGACTTAAAAAAAACTGAAATGTAGAAATGTTTGCAAATGTATTAAAAAAGAAAAATTGAAATATCACATGGTCAGAAGTATTCAGACCCTTTGCTTAGTATTGAGTAGAAGCACCCTTTCGAGCTAGTACAGCCATAAGTCTTCTTGGGAATGATGCAACAAGTTTTGTACACCTGATTTCGGGATCCTCTGCCATTCTTCCTTGCAGATCCTTTCCAGTTCAGCCAGGTTGGATGGTGAACGATGGTGGACAGCCATTTTCAGGTCTCTCCAGAGATGTTCAATTGGGTTTAGGTCAGGGCTCTGGCAGGGCCAGTCAAGAATGGTCACAGAGTTGTTCTGAAGCCAATCCTTTGTTATTTTAGCTGTGTGCTTAGGGTCATTGTCTTGTTGGAAGGTGAACCTTTGGCCAAGTCGGAGGTCCAGATCACTCTGGAAGAGGTTTTCATCCAGGATATCTCTACACTTGGCCACATTTATGTTTCCTTCAATTGCAACCAGTCGTCCTGTCCCAGCAGCTGAAGTACACCCCCATAGCATGAATGCTGCCACCACCATGTTTCACTGTTGGGATTGTATTGGGCAGGTGATGAGCAGTGCCTGTTTTTCTCCACACATACTGTCTAGAATTATCACCAAAAAGTTCTATCTTAGTCTCATCAGACCAGAGAATCTTATTTCTCATAGTCTGGAAATACTTCATGTGTTTTTTTGCAAACACTATGTGGGTTTTCATGTGTCTTGCACTTAGGAGAGGCTTCTGTCAGGCCACTCTGCCATAAACGAACTTTTGGAACTTTCTCCCATCTCCCTACTACTTCTCTGGAGCTCATCCACAGTGATCTTGAGGTTTTCTTTACCTCTCTCACCAAGGCTCTTCTCCCACAATTACTCAGTTTGGCTGGATGGCCAGGTCTAGAAAGATTTCTGGTGGTCCCAAACCTCTTCCATTTAAGGATTATGAAGGCTACTGTGGTCTTATGAACCTTGAGTACTGCAGAAAACTTTTTGTAACCTTGGCCAGTTCTGTGCCTTGCCACAATTCTTTCTCTAAGCTCCTTGGGCAGTTCTTTTGACCTCATGATTCTTATTTGGTCTGACATGCACTGTGAGCTGTGAGTTCTTATATAGACAGGTGTGTGCCTTTACAAATCAAGTCCTATCAGTCTAATTAATCACAGCTGGACTCCAATGAAAGAGTAGAACCATCTCAAGGAGGATCACAAGGAAATGAACAGCATGTGACTTAAATATGAGTGTCTGAGCAAAGGGTCTGAATACTTATGACAATATAATAATTCAGTTTTTCTTTTTAATAAATTAGCAAAAAGTTCTTCATTTCAGTTTTTTTTCAGTCAAGGTGGGGTGTAGAGTGTACATTAATGAGAAAATAAAATTATAATTTTTTTTTTAATTTACCAAATGGCTGCAATGAAACAAAGAGTGAAAAATGTAAAGGGGTCTGAATACTTTCCGTATGTACTGTACATACTGTAATTCATTCCAATCAAGAACCAATACTCATTAACTTCTCTTTTAGCTTGTCCAAAGGACTTCTATGGACCTGACTGCAAGTTGAAGTGTCTCTGTGAAAGGGGAACATGTGACAGGTTCAAGGGGTGTATTTGTCCACAAGGGTGGCGTGGGCTGCACTGTGAAAACGAAGGTAAAGCAAGGTAACACTGTATTGTTATATATTGATGACAGGGCAAAAATTGATATATTTTATGATTATTTTTATTATTTTTTCATGCATGCATCAACATTTACAATGAAATCATAAATGCAGATATGAATGCATTAAAAAATAAACACAGGAGAAGATGTAAAATAATGTATTAAACTTGCAGGTATGGGATAAATGCCTAAAATCGGAATACCTTCTCCAATAAAAAAAAATCAGCTAAGAAACATGCCCTAAAGTGCATTCCCATACATAAACTTCTCCTGCACCAACCACAAATAGAAAGATTTATTATATACCTATTCCCTTTCATACTGAGTTTTTTTTCCATTCAGTGGCTCTTTCAGAGCTTACATCCAAATCCCCCACTAAGCGATATTCGGATGTTTGCGCCAACGGGGCATAAATAATGGTGTAGAAAGAGTCACCATGCATTTTTAGGGGTTTACACCTACTGGAGATGGACACACAAGAGCAGTGTACTACATCATTGTGGCCACTTACAGTAAGAGTATACGCCTGAAAATGGTACTCGACAGAGCACATGGTAACTCCGTCTGCACCATTATAGTCAATGACTTGTCACTGCGTACGTCTGAATCTCATTTTCCAGGGGTTAGGACGTAAACTCTAATGGGACCACTGAACTTGTGGAAGCACATAAGGTGAAAATACCCTATTAAGGCTGGTTTCACACTACGGATTTTGCAAATCGGACAGCATCGGACCGATTTTGGCCCCCATGCAGCCCTATGGGCATCGGACCGAATTGGATGTGCACTAAATGGCATCCGATTTGGTCCGATCCGATTCTGTCCGATTTTTTTATCGGTGCAAAAATCGGAGCATGGATCAGACCAAATCAGATGGCATTTAGTGCACATCCGATTCGGTCCGATCAATTTAACATGGGGCCCTATGGAGCAGGGTCCGAGGAAACATCTGATGTCTCCTCGGACCCGATTTTACTGTACTGAGCATGCTCAGTACACTAAAATAGCTCCTAAAAGTAAAGGATGGGGTTAAAAAAAAAAAAACAATCTATGCTCACCTGTCCACGAGGCCCCCAGCGTCTCCCGCGCGTCTCCTGTGTCTCCCGGTGTCTTGCTGTTCTCTGCTGACAGGTCCTGCCGTGATGTCGCAATCACATGACCGCCAGTAACCAGTAACCGGCAGTCATGTGAGTGTGACGTCACGAGAGGTCCTGTCAGCACAGAACAGCAAGACGCCGGGAGACACGGGAGCGTGTGAGACCGTGCAGGAGTCGTGGACAGGTGAGAAAAGATTGGAGGACCGGGGGCCAAGAAGGGAGGAGGGGGAGCACATTGGAGGACCGGGGGAGAAGAGGGGAGGATGGGGGTGCAGAGAGGAGACACAGGGGAGAAGAGGAGAGGACCGGGCAGTAGCGGGGAGAAGCGGGAGTACCAGGGGAGAGACAGCTGACAGGGAGCGAGGTGACAGGAGGGCGGGCATCAGATAAAATGTCAGAATCGAACGCCTATTTGGCATCCGATTCCAGGCATCAGAAGAATCCGATGCTGTCCGATTTATATCGGACAGCATCGGATTTTACAAAAATCGTAGTGTGAAAGTAGACTAATATAGTAGCATAATACCCCAATCCTCTAGTCTATGTTCAGTAACAAAATCCTCACTTCTCGTACTGTGCTAGACACAGGATGGTGTTTCTAGTGTATGGGAGTAGATTGTGAAGAGGGCTGGCTGACTGCTTATTTCAATATTGAGTGGGTTTTCCCAGCATTTTGAGGATAGATGGATGTCCAAACAAGAGAATCCATCATAGACCTGAGCACTGTATGTGGCTATGTCTTGCAGGCTCATAGATTGAGTCAATGATTGCACATGCAGCCACTGCTCCTTTTTAAAACAGTCCCTTTCTTGGACTATACATTGTCTTGACATAGAAGGGGCTGGCTTACTATAGCTATTTTAGCTGCCCTTGTTAACAGACTGCTCTTATCATATACCAACACAAGAAATGGTTTTTTCTGATCCAAATACAGAGCTAGACGCCAAGCTGGCAGAACCCACAATGGAAAGAGGATCAGGGAACCTTGCTTAATGCAGCTACAAACAATTCAGCCACTATTTCCCCTGCATAATTAAACAATTGTAAAATGTGACTTTAATATAATGTTCAGTATTCTTACGTACACATCCATGCCCTATGTCTTAATATCAGCTAAATGACAGAAGTTTGTGTTACATCTATTTCTCGAGATCTGTATTGATAAGCAATTCTTACATTGCAGGTAAACCATACATCCCACCACAGATACAGGAGATGGAAACAACATTGGAATTGAATTCAGGTTTTGAGTTTACACCAACCTGTAGGGTTAGTGGCTATCCAAAACCAACTGCTCAAGATGTTCTCCTTTTCAAAGAGGATGGCACCATGTTTCAGGTAGTTTTGTTTAATATATATCACTTAAAGGGTTTGTCCACTACTGGACAGCCCCAGTTTAATCAATTCAGGACCCCAATGTCCAGACCAAAATGTATTCTCACTGCAGCAGCAGGGATTTTGGTGATGCTGTTCTCTGTGGTGATATAACATTGTTGTGTTACATGCAGGCTGCAGTCACTCATTGGCCAATCTTTGGCTGCAGCACTTGAATGTTTCACCAGGGTCAACATCTACTCTAAACGCATGCAAAAACGCAGGGAGCCATCAGACACCTTAAAAAACTCATGCAGACATGGAAAACGCATTAAAAAAGTCACTAAAAAAACTCATGCCAAGTGTGACCCCAGCCTTATCCTAGAATCATAGGTTTTGCTGGAAAACAAAAATGCAGCAAATCCTGTCTCCAGAGAACAAAAACCAATGTGTGTGCACAGCATTTCTGTGAATCACATTGGTTTTGCTGGGAATCAAAACCGCAGGAACAAATTAGCATACAGTACCATAAAACCAATGGTAAACCGCAGGCAGAAACTGCAGCAAAACCGCACTGTGTGAACATACCCTTACAGGTACAGGACCAGCACTGTGCATCACATCTTTTATATATTATGAGGGACAGTATAAGATTTTTCCTTATATCCCATGAGTACCCTTTAATTAATCAATCCCAATGTGCGAAAAAATGGAAGTATAATAACTAAATGATGGGTTATAGCTAGCATGTGATCAAGGTATTTTTTTTCTTTAAGAAATATGCGGAAACAAAGCTGCAAATAAAAACGCTACATATAAAAAAAGCATTATGAACAGCTATTCTATTCATTACAAAAACGGTTCCCTTCTACATTGTTCTGCATTCCATGTATTTAGCATTGCAATGATTAACATTTATGTCTTCCATAGGCTGTGTCAACTACGAAGTAGATCAGCAGACAGTTGCCCATTTTTCAGTAGGAAAGACTGTACCTAGGTTTTCAGGTTGGTGGATCTATAGTGTGACGACTGCAGCAGGGACGGATGACCAGCATGTGCACATCTATGTGAAAAGTAAGAAATTTAGACACAGAATATAACCACACAAAACATTGCTGGAGCAGCTATGATTTGGAAATCAGCATCAGCTTTCATTATATATATATTATACATCGGCTCACTGCTCTTAGATGCCGATATAGTGATATGCTCAGCATATACCACATGAGTAGAGTGAAGTGATGGACGATCTCACCAATGTTCAGGCTCGGTGGCCTTGCACTGACTTTTTTAAAGTCCAAGTTCAGGGCCAAACGTGAGTCGAGTTTGTGTCTGAACCCCGAGTTCAGACTGTACAGTTATGGGATGGGGCAGGGAACTGTAAAAGAAAGCACATAATTAATAAACATCATCATTATACATATCAAGTTCTGCTATCTTGCGTCCTGCCATCCCACTACATCTTCTTCCGGGGCTGCTCATTAACTTCTGGGGATATTCACTGCACTGGCTCCAACAGCCAATCACAGATGCTGTCACACAGAATGGATATCTGTGATTGGCTGTTTGAGTAATCTGCAATCAGCCCATTCATTCTAGTATGATAGAATATATTGGCTGATTTTAGCTTACCCAGCAGCCAATCACAGATGCCCATTCTCTGTGACAGCATCTGTGATTGACTGTTGGGCCCCTCACAAATATACGGTAAAAATAAATAAATAATTTAAAAAATTGGTGTAATGCTCCGCTGTATTTTTTATTTTCAGTGCAGATAAAGCAGATAGCTACAGGCTGCCACCCCCAGCTGCCTGGCTTTACCTTGGCTGACAATCAAAATACAGGGAAGCCCATTTTTTTAAAATGAATTAAATAACTAATTTAAAAAAATGTGTGGGCTCTTGCTGTATTTTGATCAGCCCAAGTGGTCGTGGGTCCACGCTGAAAACCGCAGCTCACAGCTGTCCTTGGAAACTCATCGTAGCACCATTTCCAGGTGCTTTATCGTCTTCTAGCAGCCCTGGTGGGGAGTGGCATGCTGGGTAATAATGGGGTTAATACCAGCTTTGTATTGTCAGCTGCTACTAAGGCTGAAATTCAAGATGTCAGGCCAAATTACATCAAGCCACCAAGAATTTCTAGTAAACAAAAAAACAGAGGATTTTTTTCATTAGAAATAAAACACAAAACACATTTAGGGACTTCATCTTTATTAGAAAACAAAACAAAAAACCTCCCTGCGATGTAATCCAGGTCTTCTTACTTCACCTCTGCTACCAACAGACAGACACGTCTGCTGACAGAGAGAACAGGCACAGACTGACACCCGGCAGTACGAAAGGTTATCAGCCATAAGTGAGTGAGACAAGCACTCATTTTATGACTGGGCTCTGGGTGTCGGGTGATGATGGGGTTATATGAGTTCACGTGAACTCCGATAACCTTTGACACGCTGACAATACAAAACTGGTATTAACCCCATTATTATCCATTGTGCCACAACCCACCAGGGCTGCTGGAAGAGCTGGGTAAAGGGTCTGGAAATGGTACTATGATTAATGCCCCATTTCCAGGGGCGGCTGTGGGGTGTGGTTTTCAGTGAGCTCAAAACATGCATAACTGTTGCTGACATACAGGTACACATAGCACAATACATTTATGAAAAATATGTAAAAGAAAAAAAATGATAGCGTAATATAAATATATCTATACATTGAAATCTATAGATCTCCTGCAATATTACTACCCATAGTGATCTTTAAAAAAAGGCATTCAGACACATTTTTACCTATTTACAGTAAGGAAAACACTTTTTGTGACAAGAGATGATCAAATCTTTGGAAATTCAAGTTCCTGAGGTTTGGCAAATTGTTTTCCAAAATGTTGATTTGAATGGCATCACAGGGAGTAGCTGATCGGCACACCCTCAGACATTGATGATCTATCCTGGGGATAGGGAATCAATGTCAAAGTTCCCAGCATCCTCTTTATGTCAGTTGTACCCTCTAATCTTGCATCTATTTCAGACTTCAGATAATTCTCCCTGGGACAAACCTACGATTGATGTGTCAGTGGGCTTTCTCATGGAGAACACAGTAGGGTTCAGCTTAGTGAGTGCTCCTGTAGATGGGAGAGTCGGCTGAGATGGCTGCTGGCTGACCAATCAGCTGAAGCATCATTCAGCCGACAGCCATAAAGAGTGTATGCATGCCCTAATTCTCTGAGGTCTCCTAGTAATGTATGCTACTTATTTTCATTTGTTTAACAGGGCTCAGAAATTAGAGAGAGAATGAGAGAGACTGCCAATACATCTAAGGTTCTCTTACCATGTACTTGTTTTGGGTATATGTGGCATCTATTTTTTTCACGGATGCCACATGTACCCATTATAACCTATGGTGATCTTCACGATTGTGTTTTCACAAGATCATGTGTCCATGTGAACCACACGTAGACATGTCGTATTTTTCTGGCAGCACAGACAACAAGGGCCAATACAAGTCTATGGGTCTGTGAAAACCTGTGTGCCATCCTTCTGATGTACGTGTTTAATATTGCAAAGTACCGGAAAAGCTTTGTCATTACATTCTTTCTTTACATTATACATATTGGAAAAACATAGATGGCACACTAATAAAACACTGATGAAACACTTATGGCACACTGATGGAAAATATTGAGGACACAGTTACCGATTTTTCACATACATGTTTTATACACAACAGTGAAGGGGACTCAAAGCTGATTAGAGAAAAACATATTTTCATGCATTTGGGTGTGGACCACTGCACCATGGAACAGGCTTACCTAGGACAGGGGTGACTTAGTGCATTTTGGGTATTCACAAGAGCTACTGATGATGAGTTTCGACTTGGCTGCCAGTAGACACCAGGTACCATTCCAGGGTACATACAAGCCTTAGGCTAGGGCCACATTTGCATCATGATTTTTCAGGACGCATCTGCCATAGACAT
Organism: Allobates femoralis; assembly: GCA_033576535.1. Lineage (NCBI taxonomy): Eukaryota > Metazoa > Chordata > Amphibia > Anura > Aromobatidae > Allobates > Allobates femoralis. The sequence goes on from JARQOC010000003.1 coordinate 504,713,254, forward strand.
GTATTAGTACAGCCTTAGCACAGCCTTAATGCAGCCTAATGCTATGTTAATGCTGACATAGAGTATAATGGGGCAGCGGATCCACGGCGCATGTTAATGCAGGCACAAAAAGTGCCTGCATTTCAAATCTCGTGCTATTCCAAGCGGACCACATGACGTGGAAGATTTGAAAGCAGGCACCTTTTGTGCCCACGTTAATATGCGCCGTGGATCCGCTGCCCCATTATGTTCTATGGCAGCGTTAACATAGCATTAGGCTACGTTAAGGCTGCACTAACACATGTATATGGCGGATGTGTCCTGAAAAATCATGACACAAATATGGCCCTGGCCTTAGGGTAACAAGCAGTACTGGTTCAGGATAACAGGCAGCGTGGTTGCAGGTAATGGTTCAGACTGGATGGCTGGTTCTGGCTTGATGGTTGGTTCAGACTGAATGGCTGGTTCTGGCAGGATGGCTGGGTCTGATGGGATTTGTGGTTCAGACTAGAGGACTGGTTCTGACAGGATGGCTGGTTCTGATGGGATGGGTGGTTCAGACAAGACTGCTAATTCAGGCAGGATGTATGATTCAGGCTGGATGGCTCATTTTGACAGGATGGACAGGTATAGGTTAAGTCGGACAGCACAGGATCGGGTACAGGCCAGACTGGTATGGGCTCAAGGACCTGACAACTAACTAGAAGGCACAGGACTAACTAGAAATTATGTTGGTCAGGCACCTCCCAATATGGGTAAGGTGCCTTAAATAACTAGTGCCTCCCAGCTGGAGACAGTTCCGGTTTGCTTGCACAGCCACTCTAGAAATCAGGAGCGAGAATGCATCCTAAAGGTACCTTTACACGCCGCAACTATGGTGTAGAAACTGAGAGGCAATCCGGATTTCCATCACCGTTGCCCTGAGATTGCTATGAAATTGCATCGTGTAATTGTGGAACTCGATGGTGATTTCTAAAGTTGCTCCCGATTGCAATTTCAGAGCATTGTTCAAAAACCAGAGGCAACCCTGAAGGGTTATTTCCCTGGCTTTGGCGTGTGAACGGGCGATAGGGATGGAATCAGCGTCGCCTACTGATTTCCTGAAGGCATGCCACAGCGTGCTGGACACCGCGCCCCATCAGCGATGATTGGTGCGGGCTACTGTGTTACTATTGGCTGTCCCTTCACAGGGCGACATATTTGAAGAGCTGTCCATTCACACTACACAATTGCAATGGCGTCATGTATTAGCCAGCCTTCCTGCGCACCTGGCGCACATGGGGCTTCGGCGTTTGGAGGCAACCGTCAAAAACATGCACGTGCACGTTCGGTTGCCTCCAAAAGTTTCGGCATATTAAGGTACCCTTAGGGATTTGACAGAAGACTTTTGCGGCGTGCGCAGGCCGTTTGAGCAGTGGACCGTGGTGGGAGCAAGCACTTGAAAGGGGAAGTAAAGAGAGTGTGATGGCTGCCACGGTGAGCACGTCGGCATCCCTACAGGAATCCCAGCATTACACATATGTTTGGAAAGCATATGGTGCATACAAATGGGGAAGAAGTGTGAGTAAATTATAGATTGGTGGGGAGATGATGGGGGGCACGTTAGCAATATCCCCAATGAATGTATTTTTGTTAAATACATTACATTGTTTATCCAACTTATGAATATTACTTAATTATGGCAGCAGATGATGCAGATTGTTAGTGAGAGAGAGATATTAATTGCACAGGAAGAGATGCATCCAATTGTAAAGTGCATGCACAGTAAACGATGCAAACTAACAGACTCCCACCATCAGAGACACAAAGTATAATAGTCTTTCCTGGATGGTGTCACAAATTGAATCACTTTTTTTTCGAACTTTCTGAGACCTTTAATTCAATTCATACTGAATCACTTCAACCATCTCTGCTTGAGACCTTTGAAAAGATACTTGAGACCTTTGTAGGGGTGCTTTTAATTTGGCAGCACTATCAATCCTGAGGATATTCTTTTAAGGTACCTTTACACGCCGCAACTTTTGGCGGCGATCGGAGGCAACCGAATGTGCGCATGCACGTTTTTGACGGTTGCCTCCGAACGCCGAAGCCGCATGTACACGCCGCAAATGCGTCATCAACCCAAGGGTACGTGGTTCCCCGGAAGTTGCCACATAAACTGCAGGAAACATCCGGTAGACTCCCAACCCTGCTTCACATGCCGCAATCACCAATGGAATGTGGGTGTATCTGTGTAGCGGTGCGAACACATAGGCGTGCCAAACTTCTCTACACTGCACCCACAACGTAATCATTGGACAACGCAAGAGCGTCCTGATTGGCCAGGCTGCGCAGGAAGGCTGGCTAATACATGATGCCACTGCAATTGTGTAGTGTGAATGGACAGCTCTTCAAATATGTCGCCCTGTGAAGGGACAGCCAATGGTAACACAGTAGCCCCCACCAATCATCGCTGACGGGGCGCGGTGTCCAGCACGCTGTGGCACGCCACCGGGAAATCAGTAGCCAATGCTGATTCCATCCCTATCGCCCGTTCACACGCCAAAACCAGGGAAATTCACCTTCAGGGTTGCCTAGGGTGGGGAAATGTTTTCTGAGGTTATTTTGTTCTGCATCCTATGCTGAGTGCTTGAATCATACACTGAAGTTTTTTGGATGCTATATAACATTACAGAGATCTAAAGCATTTTTTCAAGTACATAATACTACCATAATGTTATATGGATCTTAGTGCCATGGTACAAAACTGTAGGTACCCTTTTATTACCACCCCACAACCTTCATGCACACACCTGTTTTATTTATCTTTTATCAGTTATTCTTTAATGACTGCTCAGATGGTAAATGCAGAATTCTACATGATCCCTGATAACACAGGATGGAGATTCAGATTCTATTGTTTCATAGGATCAGGATACCATTGATCACTATAAAAGTAAAAATGGCTGCTGTGAAATTATGCATGCATTCATCCAATGAGTGAACTACTAATATGTTGTTTTTTTCATAAGTATTTTTTTTTTTCAGTGCCCCCGTATCCCAAGTATGGTCCAATGTTGAATAAAAGTGGACCCAACTACCTTCACATACATCTTAACACTGATTCCTATGGTGGAGATGGTCCAATTGTAACTACAACTGTATTGTACAAACCCTCGAAGAAATCAACTGGATGGAGTAGCCTAAGTGGTAAGACGTTATTCATCATAAACATATATGTTGTTTTATGGTTTTATATATAATTGGCAAAAAAAGTGAATTAACTAAATGCTTTTACTCAGAGGTCCTTCACGTGGATCTGAAGTTATATTTACCCAAGTATCACTAACGCTAGGGGTAGTCCTTAATACAATACATCTTAATAATTGGAAATAATATTGCAGCCAGAAAAATTACAGATAGTTTTGCAAGAAGGAAGGCTTCAAACAGCCATGTTGACATAAAAATCAATGAATTATATATCAAACATCCACATACACATGGAGAAACTACTACAAAAAGTCATAAGTGCACTTGTGACTACAGTTGGTGGTAGATCTTTAGGATTGCAATAGAAACAGACTGCTTTACCAGAGCACCTTGCTAATTAATCTACCACATTGCTCATGTTACTGATGTTTTCACATAGATGCCAAATCTTTAAAAGCTCTATTAGCAGAAAAGTTATGAAAGAAATGAGCCCAATGAAACACCAGTGAAGCATAAGCTAAGCTCATTCAACGTTTTGTGATTCTAAGATATTCTATTCCCATATTTGTGAAATTAATTAATCCAGGCAGTAACATTATACAATGCCTCACTATTAAAAGCTGTCCTTTCCTCTTTTTGTAAGACCACAGTCACATGACCTTGCTTTCAGTCTGAGTGCTGTCTGTCTCTAGAAAAAACTGGACCAATACTATTCAAATAGGCTGTTTAAATGACAGTTTATCCACATTATTCAGTAGTATACTTTGTATTTCAGATGAGGCTTGCCTATTCAACTCTATGGGTGTGCAAATCAGCGTACATTTTAAAAAATTTATTAGAATTCTTAGGGTATGTGCACATCAGTCGTTTTGTGGGCTGCTTTTTACCGGTTTCCGTCGGCGTTTTCCGCTGAGTTTTATGTTAATTTATGTTAATCCTAGCCACCGGCTGGATTAACATGATACTCAATGGAGTTTAGAAAACGCTGTCTTCATTAGAACGGTTTTTTTCTGGTCGTTTTCAGTTTTTTCACCGGTTTTCCACTGGTTTTCAAAGATAGAGCAAGTGACTTCTTTTCAGCGTTTTTCCAGCGGTTCTAGCTTACAAGTGCCCAAAAAAACGGCCTAAAAACGCTAAGAAAAACCGCCGGAAAACCGCCGACAAAACGCTGTATAAACGCTATAAAACCGGTCAGAAAAAGCTCAAAAAACGCTAAAAAAACGATGGACACTGCTGAGGTCAGAAAACTCAGTTTCTGCCATTCTCCACCGGTTTCAGGACGGTCTGCAGAGATGCAGAAACGTCAGATGTGCACATACCCTTAAGATATGAAACAGCACTTTGTCTTTTAATTTTTATTTATTGATCACGTATGCATATGGAAGACAACAGAGATGAAAATGTTTCCGATTTTTCATATGAAGTCTTGCACATTTACCTTAACAGAGAGTTTGAAAACATAGCATCAAAGTTAACAATGCATATCATAATTAACAAATGAGAACAATAAAAATTATAAATGAACATTCTATCATTAATTTTCAGTACCTGTGAGTTACAAAATTGTGAAACTTGAAAATTTGGAACCAAAGACAGAATACAAAGTCTGTGTTCAGTTGGGACGCAAAGGAGATGGTGGAGTGGGACATCCAGGTCCAGAAACTGTCTTTACCACAGAGGCATTTGGTAATGTATTAGTCATTGGCAAGGTGGTTGATCTAGTTTCATATGAAATTGCATTAATTAATAGCACTAATTAATAAAAATCAAGAATATTTCTGTTTATGTACTGTCGCTACTTGCTCTTTTTCATAGTCTTACCACATTATCTTATTGTTGATTTTTATTGTGCATAATAATAGCTGCCTTAATGTACCGTTACACAGGGCAACATCGCCGGCAACATCACCGGCAACTCAGGGGCGTGGCGAAGTTGAAGCAACATCGCTAGTGCGTTGCTACGTGTAACAGGGTGATTGCAACGGCGATAAGTTGCTTGAGCGGAGTTGCCAGGTTTACCAACATGTTGGTAAACCAGGTGATGTTGCTCAGGCGATCTGCTATCATTGCTCTGTGTCATACCGAAACAGCGATGTTGAAAGCCACTTCCCTTATTCACTGCAATGTTAATGATCGCTTGCTCGGTTGATTTTAACCCTGGCCGCGAAAGTTGCTTTCAACATTGCAGCTGCGTTGCCGGCAATGTCTCTGCATGTAACATCTCCATAGCAATCTTGGCTAAATGTCCAAAACCTGCGCGCTCCCATGAGTTGCCGGCGATGTTGCCCTGTGTAACGGTACCTTTAAAGGGACTCTCTGTATTTTAATATTAATGGCCAATCCTCAGGCTAGGCCATCAATGTCTGATTGGTGAGGGTGAAAATTACGGCACCCCCACCGATCAGCTGAATCCAGTGTTGCTGCCAGTTGAAATTGCTCAGTTGCAAACCTGCGCAGCACAGCTCCATCAACTGTATAGTAAGCGTCACTGAGCAGTGCATATCTAGTTCTTATTGATTTGAATATGGGTTGGATATGCATTACCCAGCCACAGCAATTATATCTGACGGAGCTATGCTGAGCAGCTCCACAGCTGAGTAGATCCAGCTGGGACTAGGATTAGCTGATAAGCAGGGGTGCTGGGTGTCACACTCCCACCAATCAGACATTGATGACCTATCCTGAAGATAGCCTATCAATGTTAAAGTTCTGGACCCCCCCTTTAAGGAACCCCCTGCAGTCAAAGCTTAATTTTTCATGCACTGCCATCAGCTGACTATAACTTTTCAATATGACATTTTCTTTCTTTTCAAACTTCATTAGTTTAACACCTTCTAAGGGTATATGCACATGATGTCTTTAAGATGCTAGCGCACTCGCCAAAGTACTCCTAGGCGAAGTCTTTTCAGATAAATGTCGGCGGTCTTCCTGAAGTGGCAAAGCTGCTGTTTTATATTTTATTTTTCTATTATTTAAACTATACATAGTGAACGGCTTTCTATTGGAAGATGCCTGAGCAAGGATTGTATGTCTTTTAATTGCTTCCCAGTTTCTTGACCCTGGAGCTATTAAAAGAAGAATTAAAAAACTTAACATGTGCACAGCAATGTCATTTTGAAATTGCTGTGCATTATGTTAGCTTTTTGCAAAGGTTTTGCTTTACTTTTTAGTTGGATACCAGGCAGAAAACGTATGTGCACATACCCTAACACTAGTACAGTGTCAGTCATGATGACGTAGGTCTATTCTAGGAAATTACACTTAAATGTGTTTACTCCACTCCAGCACTTGACTGAGAATAATTTTGTCTTTACTACATAAGTAGACATAATTTTTTTTATGTAGTCTTTTGTCTAGAATAGCACCTTAATATCCTCAAATACAAAATTACTACCGTGTTTTCCCGAAAGTAAGACCCTGTCTTACATTTTTTTGGGGCCAAAAGTGGCCCCCTGTTTTACTTTCGGGGGGGGGGGGCCTTACATTGGAGGCCCCACCATCCATCCATCCATCCACACACTGCAGCCATCCATCCACACATTCCCACACATACAGACACATGCATACACATATATACACACCATACACACCACACACACCACACATAGCACCGCTTCTTACCGGGTCTGGTGTGGGGTCCCCGATGGTCCTGTGCCGTCCTCTGTGCTCCGGTCTGGTCCCCGAGATGATCCGCTGCCGTCCGCTGTGTTCCGGTGCCGTTTTGCACCGGTATTGCCGGTCCTAGGCTCCATGGTCCCTGCTCTTCCGGAGTTCAGGCCGCAGCTCCGCCCATGTCATAGTGTGGGCCAATCAGCATAGCTGCGCTCAGAAGCAAGCGTCATCGGGCGCTTGCCTCTGACGTCAGCGCCGCTATGCTGATTGGCCCACACTATGACCTGGGCGGAGCTGCGGCCTGAACTCCGGAAGAGCAGGGACCATGGAGCCTAGGACCGGCAATACCGGTGCAAAACGGCACCGGAACACGGCGGACGGCAGCGGATCATCTCGGGACCGGACCGGAGCACAGAGGACGGCACAGGACCATCGGGGACCCACACTGGACCCGGTAAGAAGCGGTGCTATGTGTGTGTGTGTGGTGTGTGTGGTGTGTATGGTGTGTATATATGTGTATGCTTGTGTCTGTATGTGTGTATGTATGTATGTACACCCTCCCCCCCCGTGTTTCCCCGATAGTAAGACCCCACCTCCCCCCTACCCTGCCTTACATTCGGGGGGGTCTTACATTAGCAGACCCCCCGTCCCCCCCCACCCTGTCTTACTTTCGGGGGGGTCTTACTATCGGGAAAACACGGTAGCTATAGCCTAGCTGCTCGGTTATAAACTGAAAGTATGACTGACAGATGAACGGAGCTTTATAATACTAAAATCTGAATGTCAACTAAGTATAAATAAACCAGGAATACATTTTTTATGCCTTAGTGATAGCAGAATTAACCAGTAACTTGAAGCTCATGGACCCTGATGTGAAAGCTCCAACAGGACCCCCAATTATTTCAAATCTTTAATAGCAATAGTCTTTTACTATAGCCCAAAGAGACTTTTGGGGCCCCCTATGCTCAGGTGTAATTGCAACCCCTGCACCTGTTATAGTTACGCCCCAGGCATTAACTATTGCCTTACTTTTTTGTAGGTCTTCCTCCTCCTAAAGTGATCACTCTAACACCGAGCAGTCAGACATCTCTAAACTTGACTTGGTTGGCAAATGACGAATACTCAGAAGAAGAACATGTGTATGAAGCAGAATGTTGCAACACAAACGCATTAGAAAGAGCAATTTACAAAACAACTCCAGGAAATGGTACCGGAAGTATAATAGACAACCTGAAACCCAAGACATTATACCAGTGCAAAGTAAGAGTGAACACCAAGTCACAGGGAGAATGGAGTGAACCAATGTTTGCATGGACATACAGTGATCGTAAGTAAAAAATGTCCTTAAAAAATCATCATTACAGTTGGAGCAGAATACGGTATATTGAAGTTTTGGGATTAAACATGTTTTTCCTTTAAAATCGGGGATTTCCAGAGATTAGAAGTGGATGAGAAAGATTGATCATGTTCTATTTTTCCTGTGTTTTTGCTGCAGAAAGTGGCAAAAATGCTGAAAAAACACAGCATAAAAAACGCAGTAAAAATGTGATAAAAACACAGGACCTGAATGCAGCAAATCTCCTGGCAAGGACTCTAGAGATCCCTAAAACCAGTACCGTTTTGCTGTGTTCAGGACTGCTGGAAAAACGTCCAGTGTGCACATACCCTTAGTTGCCATTTTTTGCACCACTATCTTCAAAATAGTGCACACGATTCACAAATTTTGCGCAAAGTCAAAAATTTTATTTTTTCTGTCTTAAACTGTTTTTGCCACTTGTTAGTACTTACTGTCACACATGTCAGAAAATAATTCCAAAACTGCACTGAAAAACTGATGTATTCAAAAATACACAAGGGGGGGAATTGGAGTGGGCTTGTGGCAAGTTCAGTGACTTTTTAAAGAGTCGCACATAAAGAATCAACCAAAAAACATCTGGGATCGCTAAACTTGCTCACGAGGCAGGAAGAAAAAAAGAAAAACAGGCGAACACATATACGACTTAAAAAAAAGCACAAATAGAATTAAGAATTGGTTCCAAACAAATAATAATGGTGTGCACACAAAACTAAACAAAAACAGGTTCAAAGGTAATGATAAATCAGGGCCTAAGACTGTGTGCCCACGATGATTGGTAGGTGATTCTTTGATGTTGAGTGTTTGCACTGCATGAAATATGCAGCTGACCCGCCCCAGGGCCATTGGGTACCCGGTCCCGGGGGATATCACAGGGCTTGTCGCCCAGTCCCGTGGCCCTGGTGGTCAGTGAAAAGGGGAACAGTCAATAAAAATAGTGTTTTGTGACACCACCTACGGTTCCTGTAATGTTACCGGTGCTATAGGACAGATCTCCGGGGTGATGGTGGATCAGCAGGATAGTTACACTCCCTGTAGGTGGAGCGGGATCCCCTGGGAAGTTGTGGGAGTTGTAGTTCCGGACAGTCTATGAAGGGAGCAGGATCAGGGGCCACAATAACAGTCACACACACAGGGTTGTTCTTTACGTACCTTTACTGGTGATATGAGCAAAGTGAAGTCCAGGGTACAGTCTGGGTGGTCTGGAAGCAGTTTGGGATCTCCACATCCAATGAGTTATGAGGCCTCCCTTTTATGCTGTGTGTGTGCTTTAGTCCTGGGCTGTCTAAAGCTAGACCCTGACCCTCTCTTGTGTCCTCACTTGTATGGCAGGCTGTGAGAGCTCTACTGCGGGCACCGCTGTATCCACTGTGGTCCCGGGGTCTGCTAGGTGGCTGTGCCCAAAGAGTTGCACCAGGAGACTTGAAGCCTCCCTGGTCTCCCGTCTTTACTGCTGGGCTAACTGGACCCATACAGTCTTGGACTTTGGTGTCCAGGCTGTTGACATAGCTCTTCTGGGGCGAAATGGCACGGCTTCGCTCCACCTTGTTAACTCGTCTCGCCTCTGACCCTCACTATTGGGTCCCTCACACTGACTAGGCTTCCCCTCTGGCACGGGCCTAGCATGGCACTGTTCACCAGGTGTCTTCCTCAGTACTGCTCCGTACTGAACTGCCTAACTCCGCCCCTGGGCCTGGATTTATAGGGGACATTGTCTGAAGTCGGCAAGTAGAGCTACCCTTTCAGGTCTTGGGTGGAAGGTGTTGTGCGTAAGTTTACACGATGTGGAAATCCTTCCCTGCTCCAGGTGTTCCTGTGGCAACCGAACCGTGGAATGGGGTGCCACACAGCGTCTTATAGTTCTAGCAAAGTTGATGGGATTAATAAAAATCTCATGCTCATTGTGCTTTTTTTTTTACTCAGCATAAATCGATCCACTGACATTTCAAATACGCATCATGTCAATTTGTCCTATGGGTACGTTGAGTTTTTTTAACAGATTTCTCCCATTAGATGTGGAAAATGTACAGGTAAACAAACATGCACATACATTTTTACTACGTTTCCGAGGTGGAAATGCATAAAAATGCATGTGATCAATAAGTTTTTTCAAAACTAAATACTAGGAAGTATCAAAAACAAAAACGTGTAAATAAATATGATAAAAATGCATGTAAAAAAGCACTAAAAACAAAGAAAAAAATGCAAGTAAGTTTATAGGTTCAGAAATGCTGCCGCAATGTTTTAACATCAAAAACTCAACATCAAAAGCTCATCATGTGAATGTAAAATAAGCGTTATTGTTTATAAAGTCTTTTCATCCTATTATACTTGCAGATGTTCCACCACCACCCTCACATATCAATGTACTTAACATCACGGATTCATCAGCGATCATCACCTGGACAGTTGAGGAGGGAAATTCAATTTCAACTGTTATTATCCGATATAAGATATTTGGAGACACGGAGTACAATCATGACATAAAGATCAGAAATATCACCATCGCTCAATATCAGCTGAAGGGACTAGAAGCTGACTCCCCATATCTGATTGAGCTGTGCACAGAGAATAATATTGGACAAAGCCTTCACAATCCTGTACGAGAATTAAAAACCCGCAAGGAAGCTAAAGGTAAGTTCTCCCCCCTTAGAATATAAAAACAATCTACTGTCACTATCCCACATGAGGCGATATTCCAGCTATGTTGACACTGCTATTACAAATGGGTCACGTGACATTGCTGTGTCCCGAAAGCCTTGCAGCCAATCAGCTACCACTGAAGGAATGGAGCTGGGTGCGGACTAGGGTTGTGCATGCCAAGCTGAATTTTATTGATAATAATTTCAAATACAATGTTTTGTTCAGGTTAGATTTTGATAGACCAGACTTTTACCAATGTCTCTTATTTTCTTATGTTTTAGTTCCCATAGGGAGTATGAACATGCAACTATCCAATTTCATATACCATATCTTACAGATTATATGATGCACGCCAAATTTAGAAAAGAAAAATAGGAAAAATAAGATTTTACAATGTTAAAATGGGGGTCTGTCTTGTAGTCCTAGAGTCCGTCTTATATTCCAGGTGTAGCTTATCGGGAAGGGAGGTCCGCAGCAACAGTGAAGCGGGATCACAGGGAGCAGGGTCACCTCTGCAGGAAGCAGGCAGTGGCACCAGTGTCGTGGTGCAATGTGGGCGCTATTGATCTCATGGTGGTGGATGCGATTGACTTCAGGAAAATGGCTGCAGAGGCAGAGCATGTGCAAATTTAGATTGTAACTCCTCCGTAGCTATTTTCCTGAAGTCCATCAGGTCCATGGGAGATCAATGGCACCTGCATCGCACCTCTGTGACACCTCCTCCTCCCAGCCTTGTGCCCCCAGCATTGCCCCACTCATGCTACTGCCGACATTCGCAACAGCTGCCACCCTACCTTCTGTGACCCCACTTCACAGCCATCACACCATCCCAGTAAACATACATCCGGACTATAAGAATTTTTTTGGGGAAAGAGCATTTTATAATCTGCAAAATACAGTACTATAATGTGCCATAGAAGAGTATTGCAATGTATAGTGAAAATTAACAACTCCTGCAACCAAAAATTACGGTAACTTGCTAGATTCGACATTTTATTAACACAGCAATACCAAATGCTTATTTATTACAATGTTGTAATTTCTTTATTATTCAGGAAGAAGTGGAGGTGATTGGAACATTTAGAGTTTTTTTTTTTGTTTTTTTTTTCATAATTTAAATTTTTTTTAGTCATAATGACACTGACATAGTTAATAAGGTTAAAAAAGACAAATGTCGCTCAAGTTCAAAAGAGCAATAAAAAAAGACAAATTAATGGTTTAGGCTTGGCTCTATATCCTCTAAAGCTCTTTTAAAGAATTAAGTTGATTTTTATAGTTGCTAATCCCAGCATGTAAAAAGGATATTTTCATGTTTAATTTCCCAGCAAAGTATTGAAGTATTGAATGGGCTATGAGGGCCACTATATAGTGGATATAGATTTAAGGCATGTACCTATACAGATCCAGCTGTCATTGAAATATATTACCTTACTAGCTGTGAGGCCGATTCTAAAGAATCGGGTAGTCTAGAATGCATATATAGTTTATTTACTAATATTTAGGGGAGTGCGGTGAAATTAATTGTGTGTATACAGGTGGCTCAGTGGTTAGCACTGTATATGGTGGCTCAGTGGTTAGCACTGTATATGGCGGCTCAGTGGGTAGCAGAGTATACGGTGGCTGAGTGGTTAGCACTGTATACGGTGGCTCAGTGGTTAGCACTGTATATGGTGGCTCAGTGGTTAGCACTGTATACGGTGGCTCAGTGGTTAGCACTGTATACGGTGGCTCAGTGGTTAGCATTGTATATGGTGGCTCAGTGGTTAGCACTGTATATGGTGGCTCAGTGGTTAGCAGTGTATACGGTGGCTCAGTGGTTAGCACTGTATACGGTGGCTCAGTGGTTAGCACTGTATATGGTGGCTCAGTGGTTAGCACTGTATATGGTGGCTCAGTGCTTAGCAGTGTATACGGTGGCTCAGTGGTTAGCACTGTATACGGTGGCTCAGTGGTTAGCACTGTATATGGTGGCTCAGTGGTTAGCACTGCGCGGTGGCTCAGTGGTTAGCACTGCGCGGTGGCTCAGTGGTTAGCACTGCGCGGTGGCTCAGTGGTTAGCACTGCGCGGTGGCTCAGTGGTTAGCACTGGGCGGTGGCTCAGTGGTTAGCACTGGGCGGTGGCTCAGTGGTTAGCACTGCACGGTGGCTCGGTGGTTAGCACTTTAGCACTGCGCGGTGGCTCAGTGGTTAGCACTTTAGCACTGCGCGGTGGCTCAGTGGTTAGTAGTGCGCGGTGGCTCAGTGGTTAGCAGGAGTATGGTGGGTCAGTGGTTAGCAGTGAGTGGGGTGGTCAGAGTGGTCAGCGCAGTGCGGCGGGCAGAGTGGTCAGCAGAGGACAGAGGCACTCTGCCTGTCATACTTACCAGCGGGTCATCGTCTTCCCCGCCACGGCATTTTCACTCCGCCGTCGCCAGCATGTTGGCTCCACTCATGTAGAGCATTGCTCCTGTGCAGGCTCCTCTCTGCTGAGTATTGCTCCTGTGCAGCCTCCTCTCTGCAGAGCATTGCTCCTGTGCAGCCTCCTCCTCTCTGCAGAGCATTGCTCCTGTGCAGCCTCCCCTCATGCAGAGCAATGCTCCTGTGCAGCTTCCTCTGTGCAGAGCATTGCTCCTGTGCAGCCTCCTCTCTGCAGAGCATTGCTCCTGTGCAGCCTCCTTACTGTAGAGCATTGCTCCTGTGCAGCCTCCTCTCTGCAGAGTATTGCAGAGGCACTCTGACTGTCATACTTACCAGCGGGTCATCGTGTTCCCCGCCACGGCATTTTCACTCCGCCGTCGCCAGCATGTTGGCTCCACTCATGCAGAGCATTGCTCTTGTGCAGGCTCCTCTCTGCTGAGTATTGCTCCTGTGCAGCCTCGTCTCTGCAGAGCATTGCTCCTGTGCAGCCTCCTCCTCTCTGCAGAGTATTGCTCCTGTGCAGCCTCCTCTCTGCAGAGCATTGCTCCTGTGCAGCCTCCTCTCTGCAGAGCAATGCTCCTGTGCAGCCTCCTCTCTGCAGAGCATTGCTCCTGTGCAGCCTCCTCTCTGCAGAGCATTGGTCCTGTACAGCCTCCTCTGTGCAGAGCATTGCTCCTATGCAGCCTCCTCTCTGCAGAGCAATGCTCCTGTGCAGCCTCCTCTCTGCAGAGCAATGCTCCTGTGCAGCCTCCTCTCTGCAGAGCATTGCTCCTGTGCAGCCTCCTCTCTGCAGAGCATTGCTCCTGTGCAGCCTCCTCTCTGCAGAGCATTGCTCCTGTGCAGCCTCCTCTCTGCAGAGCATTGCTCCTGTGCAGCCTCCTCTCTGCAGAGCATTGCTCCTGTGCAGCCTCCTCTCTGCAGAGCATTGCTTCTGTGCAGCCTCTTCTCTGCAGAGCATTGGTCCTGTGCAGCCTCCTCTCGGCAGAGCAATGCTCTTGTGCAGCCTCCTCTCTGCAGAGCATTACTCCTGTGCAGCCTCCCCTCTGCAGAGCATTGCTCCTGTGCAGCCTCCTTTCTGCAGAGCAATGCTCCTGTGCAGCCTCCTCTCTGCAGAGCATTGCTCCTGCGCAGCCTCCTCCCTGCAGAGCATCGCTCCTGTGCAGCCTCCTCCCTGCAGAGCATCGCTCCTGTGCAGCCTCCTCTCTGCAGAGCATTGCTCCTGTGCAGCCTCCTCTCTGCAGAGCATTGCTCCTGTGTAGCCTCCTCTCTGCAGAGCAATGCTCCTGTGCAGCCTCCTCTCTGCAGAGCATTGCTCCTGTGCAGCCTCCTCTCTGCAGAGCATTGCTCCTGTGTAGCCTCCTCTCTGCAGAGCAATGCTCCTGTGCAGCCTCCTCTCTGCAGAACATTGCTCCTGTGCAGCCTCCTCTCTGCAGAGCAATGCTCCTGTGCAGCCTCCTCTCTGCAGAACATTGCTCCTGTGCAGCCTCCTCTCTGCATAACATTGCGCCTGTGTAGCCTCCTCTCTGCAGAGCAACGCTCCTGTGCAGCCTCCTCTCTGCAGAACATTGCTCCTGAGCAGCCTCATCTCTGCAGAGCATTGCTCCTGTGCAGCCTCCTGTCTGCAGAGCATTGCTCCTGTGCAGCCTCCTCCCTGCAGAGCATCGCTCCTGTGCAGCCTCCTCTCTGCAGAGCATTGCTCCTGTGCAGCCTCCTCTCTGCAGAGCATTGCTCCTGTGTAGCCTCCTCTCTGCAGAGCAATGCTCCTGTGCAGCCTCCTCTCTGCAGAGCATTGCTCCTGTGCAGCCTCCTCTCTGCAGAGCATTGCTCCTGTGTAGCCTCCTCTCTGCAGAGCAATGCTCCTGTGCAGCCTCCTCTCTGCAGAACATTGCTCCTGTGCAGCCTCCTCTCTGCAGAGCAATGCTCCTGTGCAGCCTCCTCTCTGCAGAACATTGCTCCGGTGCAGCCTCCTCTCTGCATAACATTGCGCCTGTGTAGCCTCCTCTCTGCAGAGCAACGCTCCTGTGCAGCCTCCTCTCTGCAGAACATTGCTCCTGAGCAGCCTCATCTCTGCAGAGCATTGCTCTTGTGCAGCCTCCCCTCTGCAGAGCATTGCTCCTGTGCAGGCTGCTCACTGCAGAGCGTTGCTCCTGTGCAGCCTCCTCTCACCTGTATCCTGGAGATCAGCTCTTGGGGGCTCAGTCCAGGGTCCTCTGTCAGCTGTATGTTCCCTTGTGATCGCAGGATGTCAGAGGCAGAGAATCAGTGATGAGGACACGTCTGATGTGCGACAGCTCCTGTGCTGACTGCAGCAATGAAAGTGCCTGTGATGATGTCACAGTCATGTGATATAGCCCCGCCCATACCAGTGACATCATCTCAGGTCCTGAGAGTGAGAGACTGTGCATGGACTCGCAAAGGCATTGCGAGTGTGGCAGGAGAGAGAGAGAGACTCAGCAAGGAATCGCAAAGGCATTGCGAGTGAGGAGAGACTCTGGAAACACTCGCAAAGGCATTGCGAGTGTGGCAGGAGAGAGAGAGACTCTGGAAGGACTCGCAAAGGCATTGCGAGTGAGGAGAGACTCTGGAAGGACTCGCAAAGGCATTGCGAGTGTGGCAGCCACGCATACGACGACGGAAACACTGCTGAATATGACAGAAGTGGCCTTAGGGTAATTATATATTAGATAAAAAGCATATTGCTGACCTATTTTCACTATAGCTATTTGCTGTATTCCCATGATATAAAGCAAAGGTCACTTTATTTCACTTGTGACTTCTTCTCTAGATTGCTAATGACTGGCACATCAGATCTATGCAAAAAAATAACATTTCTAAAGTGGATAAGCTTCTATACAGCCATATCACTACTTCGATATATAAAAATGAGCTGACAGTCTTCCTATAAAAGTGAGAGAAGGGGACATAAACATTCTTTAGTGACTTATTTTTTCTTTAGCTCACTGCAAACCTGAGGCGGATCAAGGTTTTTCGGCACCTGGGGCAAGAATTCTGTTTAGCGCCCTTCCTATACATAGCTTAAATGGTTTGAGAAGTCTTCATGTGACCGCAATATGCACTTTTATAGTGAGCTGCTCATCTCAATTTTATCAATGTTCAGTGTAAAAATAAAGAACTATGCAGCCCTTGCTTCATTCAGAGAAGCTGAAAAATATCTAGTCTGCATGTGATCATAAGTATGAAAATTGCATATGAGTGATCATGTGTCATGTTTGGGAGGTGAGGGAATCAGGTAACTTGATGGTGTGATGGGCAAAGGGGGTCAGGAGAGCCTAATCTGACCCTGATGCTGGGGTCCCTGGCTTTCCCTCATCTCGGAAGTACCTCTGATGGTGAGGAGTTCCGAGCCGCCACCCTGTACCCTAAACTCCTGAGGATGCTGTACTGTAAAATGCTTAGGCAAAGTGCCTATCATAGTGGTCCTGATGCTGCAGCCGGCGGCTTATAATAGAAAGTATAGAAGTAAGAAGAAAGTATAGAAGAAAGCCAACAATTGCGGCCTGACATGCTGTCCTGAGTGGACAGCATGTCTCTAGGGGGATGGACATCCCTAGAGACAAGAAGGGCATAATTATTTTTAATATTAAAGCTTTTGTTAACAGTTAAACACTTTGCTTATCCCGGCGGCAGCCAGGATAAGCAAAGTATATACGATTACCGCATTGCTCAGGATTACACATCCTGAGCAATCTGGTTACCGCATTGCGGGGCTTAGAACTGCTCCAAAAACTGCAGCCTGCATGATTTTTCACGCAGGCTG
The DNA here is from genome assembly GCA_033576535.1 of Allobates femoralis. Taxonomy (NCBI): domain Eukaryota; kingdom Metazoa; phylum Chordata; class Amphibia; order Anura; family Aromobatidae; genus Allobates; species Allobates femoralis. The sequence goes on from JARQOC010000003.1 coordinate 504,730,206, forward strand.
CAGAGCTGGAGGCAGTAACCGGATTGCTTTTTAAAAGCTCAAAACCGCATCAGATTTAAAAAAAAAACAAACTGAAGTGTGACCCTAGCCTAAGCGCGTGACATTATGTGATGACTGCTGGAACCACCAAGCATAGCCAAATCTGAAAAGTGATTGTATTACACATTGTTAGGACTGGGCATGCTACAAGTCTGAATGTTATAATTAAAGACGTTGCCTAGGTTTGTGATGAAAGACTGCCATTGCTATATATGACTGTAATTGTCTGAACCTTCACAGTGCATGCAGTGCACACTTTCAGGAATCTCCATTGTTGGTTGCAAGTTTGTCTTCTGCAGCACATCCTGACATGGTGCCTTTAAAGATAGCAGCATGATTATAAAGCCCCTAAAGAAAAATATATAACCCACTCTGTGCCCCTGAAAAAAACAATTGCCCATCTACCTGCACAAAATATGTTCCTCTTATAGAACATGGTCTCCAGACTGTCCTCTTATGTCCATACTGGCCCCTCTTCACATTGTCAAATCACACTGTGTCCCTTTTACACAGCTTTATACTGCCCAGTCTCTAAACTCTCCCCCATCCTCATACACTACGTTCTTGACTTATAGTCCCCTTACACTACCTTGAAAGCCAGCGAATCCTGAATACCCACCTGACTTCCCCCTAGATATGCAAACCCAGGCAGTCAACTATTGTGTTTGGTTTTGCTAATCTTTATTAATTAAAAGTGGATTATACACTTATACAATTATTTAAATCTTTAAAACAGACTTTGTCTACTTTTACACATTTGTACATTTTTTTTCTCTACTATAAATTTGGCTATCTTTATATCTATAAAGGCAATCTTTTAGCAAGATGTTGCTACCTAATCTGAGTGTAGCATGATGTAGGGGCAGAGACCCTAATTCCAGTGATGTGTCACTTACTGGGCTCATTGTATCAATTTCAATGAATTCATGAGCTTGTGTAACCTCGCCTCTACATAATGTACACAGAAAGATCCTAATCAGTGGTAAGTGAGGGATTACACAGAGTTTATCATTCTGAGAGCTGGTAGATCCTCAACAGATAAAACAGTGATTTTATCAAAACGACACCAAGTAGTATAGTAAGAGATACATCACTGGAATTAGGAATAAAAAAGCCAAGAAGCTAGCGCTGCCTAAGGTTAGCACACAATACAAAAAGTGCATGTGCACATACAGTTAGGGCCAGAAATATTTGGACAGTGACACAAGTTTTGTTATTTTAGCTGTTTACAAAAACATGTTCAGAAATACAATTATATATAGAATATGGGTTGAAAGTGCACACTCCCAGCTGCAATATGAGAGTTTCCACATCCAAATCGGAGAAAGGGTTTAGGAATCATAGCTCTGTAATGCATAGCCTCCTCTTTTTCAAGGGACCAAAAGTAATTGGACAATGGACTCTAAGGGCTGCAATTAACTCTGAAGGCGTCTCCCTCGTTAACCTGTAATCAATGAAGTAGTTAAAAGGTCAGGGGTGGATTCTAGGTGTGTGGTTTTGCATTTGGAAGCTGTTGCTGTGACCAGACAACATGCGGTCAAAAGAACTCTCAATTGAGGTGAAGCAGAACATCCTGAGGCTGAAAAAAAAGAAAAAATCCATCAGAGAGATAGCAGACATGCTTGGAGTAGCAAAATCAACAGTTGGGTACATTCTGAGAAAAAAGGAATTGACTCGTGAGCTTGGGAACTGTAAAAGGCCTGGGTGTCCACGGATGACAACAGTGGTGGATGATCGCCGCATACTTTATTTGGTGAAGAAGAACCCGTTCACAACATCAACTGAAGTCCAGAACACTCTCAGTGAAGTAGGTGTATCTGTCTCTAAGTCAACAGTAAAGAGAAGACTCCATGACAGTAAATACAAAGGGTTCACATCTAGATGCAAACCATTCATCAATTCCAAAAATAGACAGGCCAGAGTTAAATTTGCTGAAAAAACACCTCAAGAAGCCAGCTCAGTTCTGGAAAAGTATTCTATGGACAGATGAGACAAAGATCAACCTGTACCAGAATGATGGGAAGAAAAAAGTTTGGAGAAGAAAGGGAACGGCACATGATCCAAGGCACACCACATCCTCTGTAAAACATGGTGGAGGCAACGTGATGGCATGGGCATGCATGGCTTTCAAAGGCACTGGGTCACTTGTGTTTATTGATGACATAACAGCAGACAAGAGTAGCCGGATGAATTCTGAAGTGTACCGGGATATACTTTCAGCCCAGATTCAGCCAAATGCTGCAAAGTTGATTGGACGGCGCTTCATAGTACAGATGGACAATGACCCCAAGCATACAGCCAAAGCTACCCAGGAGTTCATGAGTGCAAAAAAGTGGAACTTTCTGCAATGGCCAAGTCAATCACCAGATCTTAACCCAATTGAGCATGCATTTCACTTGCTCAAATCCAGACTTAAGACGGAAAGACCCACAAACAAGCAAGACCTGAAGGCTGCGGCTGTAAAGGCCTGGCAAAGCATTAAGAAGGAGGAAACACAGCGTTTGGTAATGTCCATGGGTTCCAGACTTAAGGCAGTGATTGCCTCCAAAGGATTCGCAACAAAATATTGAAAATAAAAATATTTTGTTTGGGTTATGTTTATTTGTCCAATTACTTTTGACCTCCTAAAATGTGGAGTGTTTGTAAAGAAATGTGTACAATTCCTACATTTTCTATCAGATATTTTTGTTCAACCCTTCAAATTAAACGTTACAATCTGCACTTGAATTCTGTTGTAGAGATTTCATTTCAAATCCAATGTGGTGGCATGCAGAGCCCAACTCGGGAAAATTGTGTCACTGTCCAAATATTTCTGGCCCTAACTGTAATTTCTAACTGTACTTTAAACTGAGACATTTGGCAAACAATTGATCAATTCTTTGAGCTACCCCGCCACGTCACAGCATTCTCAGATAGGGCAGTCCTACTCTACATTTTTTAATTCGCTGTGCCATTACAGCCTCCTGAATGCATTAAAAGCAGAACCATATCAAATGCACACGTACCTGAAGCATTACTGAACTACTCCCATGGCGCCAGAAAAGCAGCGCAGATAAAGGCAGACCAGGTCCGGACATGACATCCGGACATTATCAGATCTGACCCCACACTGCCCAACCAACAAACATGGATGAGGTGTAGAACAGGCCCAAACACATGTGCAACAATCAAGCAGAGCCTATGGGCAGGGTATGGCCGCTGTATGTATGTACAGCGGCCTAGATCAATCACATTAAAGACAGATAGAATGGCATGCACAACCAAGCGCGCACGGCAAAAAGTGGTGGTCAGCCACAAACCTATAACAAATAAAAATGCCAAAAAGCCAGCGCTGCCTAAGGTTAGCACACAATACAAAAAGTGCATGTGCACATAATTTCTAACTGTACTTTAAACTGAGACATTTGGCAAACAATTGATCAATTCTTTGAGCTACCCCGCCACGTCACAGCATTCTCAGATGGGGCAGTCCTACTCTACATTTTTTAATACGCTGTGCCATTACGGCCTCCTGAATGCATTAAAAGCAGAACCATATCAAATGCACACGTACCTGAAGCATTACTGAACTACTCCCATGGCGCCAGAAGAGCAGCGCAGATAAAGGCAGACCAGGTACGGACATGACATTCGGACATTATCAGATCTGACCCCCACACTGCCCAACCAACAACCATGGATGAGGGTAGAACAGGCCCAAACACATGTGCAACAATCAAGCAGAGCCTATGGGCAGGGTATGGCCGTTGTATGTATGTACAGCGGCCTAGATCAATCACATTAAAGACAGATAGAATGGCATGCACAACCAAGCGCGCACGGCAAAAAGTGGTGGTCAGCCACAAACCTATAACAAATAAAAAAGCCAAGAAGCCAGCGCTGCCTAAGGTTAGCACGCAATACAAAAAGTGCATCTGCACATAATTTCTAACTGTACTTTAAACGGAGACATTTGGCAAACAATTGATCAATTCTTTGAGCTACCCCGCCACGTCACGGCATTCTCAGATGGGGCAGTCCTACTCTACATTTTTTAATTCGCTGTGCCATTACGGCCTCCTGAATGCATTAAAAGCAGAACCATATCAAATGCACACGTACCTGAAGCATTACTGAACTACTCCCATGGCGCCAGAAAAGCAGCGCAGATAAAGGCAGACCAGGTCCGGACATGACATCCGGACATTATCAGATCTGACCCCCACACTGCCCAACCAACAACCATGGATGAGGGTAGAACAGGCCCAAACACATGTGCAACAATCAAGCAGAGCCTATGGGCAGGGTATGGCCGCTGTATGTATGTACAGCGGTCTAGATCAATCACATTAAAGACAGATAGAATGGCATGCACAACCAAGCGCGCACGGCAAAAAGTGGTGGTCAGCCACAAACCTATAACAAATAAAAAAGCCAAGAAGCCAGCGCTGCCTAAGGTTAGCACGCAATACAAAAAGTGCATGTGCACATAATTTCTAACTGTACTTTACACTGAGACATTTGGCAAACAATTGATCAATTCTTTGAGCTACCCCGCCACGTCACGGCATTCTCAGATGGGGCAGTCCTACTCTACATTTTTTAATTTGCTGTGCCATTACGGCCTCCTGAATGCATTAAAAGCAGAACCATATCAAATGCACACGTACCTGAAGCATTACTGAACTACTCCCATGGCGCCAGAAAAGCAGCGCAGATAAAGGCAGACCAGGTCCGGACATGACATCCGGACATTATCAGATCTGACCCCCACACTGCCCAACCAGCAACCATGGATGAGGGTAGAACAGGCCCAAACACATGTGCAACAATCAAGCAGAGCCTATGGGCAGGGTATGGCCGCTGTATGTATGTACAGCGGCCTAGATCAATCACATTAAAGACAGATAGAATGGCATGCACAACCAAGCGCGCACGGCAAAAAGTGGTGGTCAGCCACAAACCTATAACAAATAAAAAAGCCAAGAAGCCAGCGCTGCCTAACGTTAGCACGCAATACAAAAAGTGCATGTGCACATAATTTCTAACTGTACTTTAAACTGAGACATTTGGCAAACAATTGATCAATTCTTTGAGCTACCCCGCCACGTCACAGCATTCTCAGATAGGGCAGTCCTACTCTACATTTTTTAATTCGCTGTGCCATTACAGCCTCCTGAATGCATTAAAAGCAGAACCATATCAAATGCACACGTACCTGAAGCATTACTGAACTACTCCCATGGCGCCAGAAAAGCAGCGCAGATAAAGGCAGACCAGGTCCGGACATGACATCCGGACATTATCAGATCTGACCCCCACACTGCCCAACCAACAAACATGGATGAGGGTAGAACAGGCCCAAACACATGTGCAACAATCAAGCAGAGCCTATGGGCAGGGTATGGCCGCTGTATGTATGTACAGCGGCCTAGATCAATCACATTAAAGACAGATAGAATGGCATGCACAACCAAGCGCGCACGGCAAAAAGTGGTGGTCAGCCACAAACCTATAACAAATAAAAATGCCAAAAAGCCAGCGCTGCCTAAGGTTAGCACACAATACAAAAAGTGCATGTGCACATAATTTCTAACTGTACTTTAAACTGAGACATTTGGCAAACAATTGATCAATTCTTTGAGCTACCCCGCCACGTCACAGCATTCTCAGATGGGGCAGTCCTACTCTACATTTTTTAATACGCTGTGCCATTACGGCCTCCTGAATGCATTAAAAGCAGAACCATATCAAATGCACACGTACCTGAAGCATTACTGAACTACTCCCATGGCGCCAGAAGAGCAGCGCAGATAAAGGCAGACCAGGTACGGACATGACATTCGGACATTATCAGATCTGACCCCCACACTGCCCAACCAACAACCATGGATGAGGGTAGAACAGGCCCAAACACATGTGCAACAATCAAGCAGAGCCTATGGGCAGGGTATGGCCGTTGTATGTATGTACAGCGGTCTAGATCAATCACATTAAAGACAGATAGAATGGCATGCACAACCAAGCGCGCACGGCAAAAAGTGGTGGTCAGCCACAAACCTATAACAAATAAAAAAGCCAAGAAGCCAGCGCTGCCTAAGGTTAGCACGCAATACAAAAAGTGCATGTGCACATAATTTCTAACTGTACTTTACACTGAGACATTTGGCAAACAATTGATCAATTCTTTGAGCTACCCCGCCACGTCACGGCATTCTCAGATGGGGCAGTCCTACTCTACATTTTTTAATTCGCTGTGCCATTACGGCCTCCTGAATGCATTAAAAGCAGAACCATATCAAATGCACACGTACCTGAAGCATTACTGAACTACTCCCATGGCGCCAGAAAAGCAGCGCAGATAAAGGCAGACCAGGTCCGGACATGACATCCGGACATTATCAGATCTGACCCCCACACTGCCCAACCAGCAACCATGGATGAGGGTAGAACAGGCCCAAACACATGTGCAACAATCAAGCAGAGCCTATGGGCAGGGTATGGCCGCTGTATGTATGTACAGCGGCCCAGATCAATCACATTAAAGACAGATAGAATGGCATGCACAACCAAGCGCGCACGGCAAAAAGTGGTGGTCAGCCACAAACCTATAACAAATAAAAAAGCCAAGAAGCCAGCGCTGCCTAAGGTTAGCACGCAATACAAAAAGTGCATGTGCACATAATTTCTAACTGTACTTTAAACTGAGACATTTGGCAAACAATTGATCAATTCTTTGAGCTACCCCGCCACGTCACGGCATTCTCAGATGGGGCAGTCATACTCTACATTTTTTAATTTGCTGTGCCATTACGGCCTCCTGAATGCATTAAAAGCAGAACCATATCAAATGCACACGTACCTGAAGCATTACTGAACTACTCCCATGGCGCCAGAAAAGCAGCGCAGATAAAGGCAGACCAGGTACGGACATGACATCCGGACATTATCAGATCTGACCCCCACACTGCCCAACCAACAAGCATGGATGAGGGTAGAACAGGCCCAAACACATGTGCAACAATCAAGCAGAGCCTATGGGCAGGGTATGGCCGCTGTATGTATGTACAGCGGCCTAGATCAATCACATTAAAGACAGATAGAATGGCATGCACAACCAAGCGCGCACGGCAAAAAGTGGTGGTCAGCCACAAACCTATAACAAATAAAAAAGCCAAGAAGCCAGCGCTGCCTAACGTTAGCACGCAATACAAAAAGTGCATGTGCACATAATTTCTAACTGTACTTTAAACTGAGACATTTGGCAAACAATTGATCAATTCTTTGAGCTACCCCGCCACGTCACGGCATTCTCAGATGGGGCAGTCATACTCTACATTTTTTAATTTGCTGTGCCATTACGGCCTCTTGAATGTATTAAAAGCAGAACCATATCAAATGCACACGTACCTGAAGCATTACTGAACTACTCCCATGGCGCCAGAAAAGCAGCGCAGATAAAGGCAGACCAGGTACGGACATGACATCCGGACATTATCAGATCTGACCCCCACACTGCCCAACCAACAACCATGGATGAGGGTAGAACAGGCCCAAACACATGTGCAACAATCAAGCAGAGCCTATGGGCAGGGTATGGCCGCTGTATGTATGTACAGCGGCCTAGATCAATCACATTAAAGACAGATAGAATGGCATGCACAACCAAGCGCGTACGGCAAAAAGTGGTGGTCAGCCACAAACCTATAACAAATAAAAAAGCCAAGAAGCCAGCGCTGCCTAAGGTTAGCACGCAATACAAAAAGTGCATGTGCACATAATTTCTAACTGTACTTTAAACTGAGACATTTGGCAAACAATTGATCAATTCTTTGAGCTACCCCGCCACGTCACGGCATTCTCAGATGGGGCAGTCCTACTCTACATTTTTTAATTCGCTGTGCCATTACGGCCTCCTGAATGCATTAAAAGCAGAACCATATCAAATGCACACGTACCTGAAGCATTACTGAACTACTCCCATGGCGCCAGAAAAGCAGCGCAGATAAAGGCAGACCAGGTCCGGACATGACATCCGGACATTATCAGATCTGACCCCCACACTGCCCAACCAGCAACCATGGATGAGGTAGAAACAGGCCCAAACACATGTGCAACAATCAAGCAGAGCCTATGGGCAGGGTATGGCCGCTGTATGTATGTACAGCGGCCCAGATCAATCACATTAAAGACAGATAGAATGGCATGCACAACCAAGCGCGCACGGCAAAAAGTGGTGGTCAGCCACAAACCTATAACAAATAAAAAAGCCAAGAAGCCAGCGCTGCCTAAGGTTAGCACGCAATACAAAAAGTGCATGTGCACATAATTTCTAACTGTACTTTAAACTGAGACATTTGGCAAACAATTGATCAATTCTTTGAGCTACCCCGCCACGTCACGGCATTCTCAGATGGGGCAGTCATACTCTACATTTTTTAATTTGCTGTGCCATTACGGCCTCCTGAATGCATTAAAAGCAGAACCATATCAAATGCACACGTACCTGAAGCATTACTGAACTACTCCCATGGCGCCAGAAAAGCAGCGCAGATAAAGGCAGACCAGGTACGGACATGACATCCGGACATTATCAGATCTGACCCCCACACTGCCCAACCAACAAGCATGGATGAGGGTAGAACAGGCCCAAACACATGTGCAACAATCAAGCAGAGCCTATGGGCAGGGTATGGCCGCTGTATGTATGTACAGCGGCCTAGATCAATCACATTAAAGACAGATAGAATGGCATGCACAACCAAGCGCGCACGGCAAAAAGTGGTGGTCAGCCACAAACCTATAACAAATAAAAAAGCCAAGAAGCCAGCGCTGCCTAACGTTAGCACGCAATACAAAAAGTGCATGTGCACATAATTTCTAACTGTACTTTAAACTGAGACATTTGGCAAACAATTGATCAATTCTTTGAGCTACCCCGCCACGTCACGGCATTCTCAGATGGGGCAGTCATACTCTACATTTTTTAATTTGCTGTGCCATTACGGCCTCTTGAATGTATTAAAAGCAGAACCATATCAAATGCACACGTACCTGAAGCATTACTGAACTACTCCCATGGCGCCAGAAAAGCAGCGCAGATAAAGGCAGACCAGGTACGGACATGACATCCGGACATTATCAGATCTGACCCCCACACTGCCCAACCAACAACCATGGATGAGGGTAGAACAGGCCCAAACACATGTGCAACAATCAAGCAGAGCCTATGGGCAGGGTATGGCCGCTGTATGTATGTACAGCGGCCTAGATCAATCACATTAAAGACAGATAGAATGGCATGCACAACCAAGCGCGTACGGCAAAAAGTGGTGGTCAGCCACAAACCTATAACAAATAAAAAAGCCAAGAAGCCAGCGCTGCCTAAGGTTAGCACGCAATACAAAAAGTGCATGTGCACATAATTTCTAACTGTACTTTAAACTGAGACATTTGGCAAACAATTGATCAATTCTTTGAGCTACCCCGCCACGTCACGGCATTCTCAGATGGGGCAGTCCTACTCTACATTTTTTAATTCGCTGTGCCATTACGGCCTCCTGAATGCATTAAAAGCAGAACCATATCAAATGCACACGTACCGGAAGCATTACTGAACTACTCCCATGGCGCCAGAAAAGCAGCGCAGATAAAGGCAGACCAGGTACGGACATGACATCCGGACATTATCAGATCTGACCCCCACACTGCCCAACCAACAACCATGGATGAGGGTAGAACAGGCCCAAACACATGTGCAACAATCAAGCAGAGCCTATGGCCAGGGTATGGCCGCTGTATGTTTGTACAGCGGCCTAGATCAATCACATTAAAGACAGATAGAATGGCATGCACAACCAAGCGCGCACGGCAAAAAGTGGTGGTCAGCCACAAACCTATAACAAATAAAAAAGCCAAGAAGCCAGCGCTGCCTAAGGTTAGCACGCAATAGGCTCTGCTTGATTGTTGCACATGTGTTTGGGCCTGTTCTAACCCTCATCCATGGTTGCTGGTTGGGCAGTGTGGGGGTCAGATCTGATAATGTCCGAATGTCATGTCCGGACCTGGTCTGCCTTTATCTGTGCTGCTTTTCTGGCACCATGGGAGTAGTTCAGTAATGCTCCGGGTACGTGTGCATTTGATATGGTTCTGCTTTTAATGCATTCAGGAGGCCGTAATGCCACAGCGTATTAAAAAATGTAGAGTAGGACTGCCCCATCTGAGAATGCCGTGACGTGGCAGGGTAGCTCAAAGAATTGATCAATTGTTTGCCAAATGTCTCAGTTTAAAGTACAGTTAGAAATTATGTGCACATGCACTTTTTGTATTGCGTGCTAACCTTAGGCAGCGCTGGCTTCTTGGCTTTTTTATTTGTTATAGGTTTGTGGCTTACCACCACTTTTTGCCGTGCGCGCTTGGTTGTGCATGCCATTCTATCTGTCTTTAATGTAATTGATCTAGGCCGCTGTACACACATACAGCGGCCATACCCTGCCCATAGGCTCTGCTTGATTGTTGCACATGTGTTTGGGCCTGTTCTACCCTCATCCATGGTTGCTGGATGGGCAGTGTGGGGGTCAGATCTGATAATGTCCGGATGTCATGTCCGGACCTGGTCTGCCTTTATCTGCGCTGCTTTTCTGGCGCCATGGGAGTAGTTCAGTAATGCTCCGGGTACGTGTGCATTTGATATGGTTCTGCTTTTAATGCATTCAGGAGGCCGTAATGGCACAGCGTATTAAAAAATGTAGCGTAGGACTGCCCCATCTGAGAATGCCGTGACGTGGCGGGGTAGCTCAAAGAATTGATCAATTGTTTGCCAAATGTCTCAGTTTAAAGTACAGTTAGAAATTATGTGCACATGCACTTTTTGTATTGCGTGCTAACCTTAGGCAGCGCTGGCTTCTTGGCTTTTTTATTTATCACTGGAATTAGGGTATCTGCCCCTAAATCATGCTGCTCTTGGAGTACATTGCAAAAATCTGAAAACAGATTGCCTAAAAGTTTACCATTGAATCTTTTCATTAGGGAGTCCTTCAGACTCACGCATCGGCTTGCTGGGCAATATCCAAATAAGATTAGAGGATTTTGCTATCTATTTACATTACACAGGAAAACATGTCAGCCACTCCTTATGAATGATGTGGGTAGTTTCAGATTTTTTTTTAATAAACTGGTGTGGAAGGTGGTAAATAGATGAAACCTCTCACAACCACTAATAAGAAATCTACCTTGGCAAAATGCAGGGGTGATGAATTTAGTAACAAGATGTAAACCTCTTTTCTGTTCTTCATTCAATATTGCTCAGGAAATTGCAGCAAAAGCTGAATTATCACTGATCTCTAAGAAGAAGGCCTGAATAATTTCTTTTTCTATCTCTCTTGTCTTTCAGGGTCCAATGAATCCAAAGATAGCAATATGCTCCTCATTGCTATCCTAGGTTCGGCTGGCATGACCTGTCTAACCATTTTACTGGCTTTTCTCATTATGCTGCAACTAAAGCGTGCCAATTTCCAACATAGAATGGCTCAAGCCTTTCAGAATGGAGTGGTAAGTTTTGTGATGTTTATATTGTAACTATATTAAAATTACTGTATGTGTGTTGTATGAAATGTTTTGTTCTCTTTGGAGCCTTTTCAAAGCTATTTTACATATTGTTAAATGTGACTTTTCTAGAATTTTCTTCTGAAAAGCATAACCAGATGCAGTGTACTCAATCAATGTTTTCAGCTAATAAAGAGTCATTTTCATTGTACCCCATTTGAGAATTGCATGATGTTGGGGGCAGTACGGTTATTCCAGCAACCTACAGTGAATGAAAACATCTACACTTCCCTGATAAAATGCAGGCTTTGGTCATGTAAACAAAATAGTACCTTGAAGAATCATTTCAGAACATTTCCACCTTTAATGTAACCTACAATCTGCACAGTTTTAAATAAAGAACTAAAATAATTTGGTTGCATAAATATGTACACCCTTATAACTAACACTTTGTTGAAGTACCCTTCGAATTTACTCCAGCTTTCAGTCTTTTCAGGTAGGAGTCAATCAGCAGGGCACATCTAGAACTGGGAGACTTAGGCCACTCTTCATTGAAGTAGCTCCAAATCTGTCAGATTGCGAGGACATCTCCTGCATACAACGCCCTCTTCAGTTCATCCACAGACTTTCAATTGAGTTCAGGTCAGGGCTCGGGCTGGGCCATCCCAAAACTTTGATGTTCTTGTGAAGCCATACTTTTGTTAATTTGGAGGCATGCTTTGGGTCGTTCTCAGACTGAAAGCTGAAATTCCTCTTCGTCTTCAGCTTTTTAGGAGAGGCCTTAAGGTTTTGATGCAATGCGTTCCGGCTGCATGCAAGCAGCCTTTCTCAAAAGGTTATACTCATGTGCACTTTGTAAATGTATCTTTTTTTTTTAAATCAAGGAATAAAGTAGAAATTTTTTTAGAAAGCTGAAAGTTTTCTTTTTTTTTTTTTTATAAAATCCTTTAATTAGGCAATGATAGGCAAATAATTGTAACATGCTTCAATTGAAACAATGTTAAGTTGATCAAAGAAGTTGTAAGAACACCACCTAGGACATTATTGCATGTGGGATAACAGTACAGAAGTTAGAAACTGCGAGATCCTGAATAGTTCTTGAAAAGTTCTAGGAGTGTCACATTGATCACTGGCTCTGTCAAGTCGTTATTGTTCGTTCGTATTATGCGTTATTGTATGTCTTCCAGGCATGTCTAAGGTCATGGAACGGTTCTCTAATTACCTACAGACTTATCTAATAGGATCCTTAAAGGGAATTTGTCACTACATTTGACCTATCTAAAGTATTAATATGGGCATACTGGTTTTAGAATGCTGTAAATAATTATACCTGTATGCCTCATACCAGATGCCTTGTTGTGGAGAAATCATCTTTAATCACTTTATGTAAAATAGCTATTCCAGGCTACAGGGTGGATGCTGCCTGGAAGATAATTTTGCCTCCAGGTCTCATTTTAAGGGAGAAAGAGGTGTTATCAGTGTGATGGCCACTCTCTACTCCACTTTCACTATAGAGTTCTCTGTGATTATAATTGACACATCTGCAGGTTCCTTTCATAGTTCTTCAGCTTCCATCTCACAGGCAGACAACGTTGCAACATTGTTGCAACAGAGCAGAGCTGCAACAAAAAGTATTTACAATAGTCAAGTTTAATTTCTCCTGTTATGTGTCAGTCACTTGTCCCACACTTGTAACACCCCTTTTATTTATAATAAGCTCTAGAGGTGGAATTATCTTCCACACAGCATCAGCCCCATAGCCTGGAAGATCTCATTTACATAGAGTGATAAAAGATAATTTATCCACAATAAAGCCTCTTATATGAGGCATGCAGCTAGAAATGTTTATGCATTCCAAAACCTGTATGCCTATGTTAATAGTTTACATAGGTCGGATGTGGTGACAGATTCCCTTTAAATGTCCTATTTCATAGCACAATAGCGTGAGAAATCACTCACCAAATAGGAGAGCTTGATGTAGATGTAGGTGTGGGGGGTGGAGTCACCATAATTTGGCTAATGAAAAGGTGCCATGTAATTTAATTTGGAGGTACAGTTTTTGAAATATGCCCCAATATTTTTCAAGATGGAGATGAAGTCATGTCATTGATTATTAAAAGATGTTATCAGCAGGGGCGTAACTGTAATAGGTGCAGGGGTTGTAATCGCACCTAGGCCCTGGAACCTAGAGGACCCCAACAGTTTCTTTATCCTATAGAAGAGGACTTATGCTATTGAATATTTGCAACAATCGGTACCCCGTTGGAGCTTCAAGTTACGCCACCAGTTATCAGCTTGACTTTGTAGCATTATTTAATCAGCCTTTTGCTGAATCCACTTTCCTGAAACCTATGGGCAAGCTGTACAGACTGTGTTACCAAGAGATCTTCACTGGAGAATACTTTTTTAAACCTTAAGAATTGTCTTATAGGGAATCTTTTGACAGTGGCTGCAGGGTGGCATGACATGGTATAATTAGATTTTTAGGTAAGCGAGGTAGATTTATTTTTAGCTGCTAAAGACGTGAAAGCTACCACTTCGGGGATAGTTTTAAAAGAATCTTTTATTTTATTCTTTTTAAAAAATGACTGATCAAGTCTAACATAGTATACAAAAAAGTGAACAAAAAGGTGTATTATAAAAATTCTCTGAAGGACAACAGCACATAACAATACATGTACCCCTTCCTCCCCCTATGTTTGCAAACTGCCTGCAAATTGGTCAAGTCTAACATCCAGCCTGGACACTCCACCTTGGAACCAGACACATATGGAGTCACTTTAGCTCTATGGGAGGCTTTTGGGCCTGAAGTATTTTCTTCTCTGGCAATTTCCAATATATAAGGGAAACGGTTTTCTACCCCACATTAATATGGTTGATATGAAGCCTGAGTGTCCATGATTTTAATAGTAGCTGGATGCCCACCACTGTGTACACTGTCTCCGGGAGTTAGTGAATGCACCCCCATGACCCCGACTCTGGGACCCTCTTTTGAAGCAATGCGATATTTTGATCTATTTTTTGTCTCGTGAAAAAAGAGTGACAGGCAATTATTGTGAAATTCCAAAAAGATCTCTGATGAGCCTCATTTTGAATTTCTGAGGCGAAACGCGTAAGATGGAAATAATGGAGATTCATTAACGTCTTTTTAACGTCACAACTGAAGGAAGAACGTGAATGCACTGTGGACCAGCGTGGAATCAAAGGACTAGGGAGACTATTTGAGTTAAGTTGACTCTGGTCCGGTTCTGTGTCCTGTTGTTACCCTGACATATTGTGTGCATCCTCTGATAGCGTTCTATTGTTGCTATTTTTGATACCCGTAGCATCTAGGGCTATCATAGGGCGAGCCGCCGTGGAGTGGGGGCACCCGAAACTTTAAGGTGATATTACCTCCACTGACAGGCAGTTTGCAAACATAGGGGGAGGAAGGGGTACATGTATTGTTATGTGCTGTTGTCCTTCAGTGAATTTGTATAATACACCTTTTTGTTCACTTTTTTGTATACTATGTTAGACTTGACCAGTCATTTTTTAAAAAGAATAAAATAAAAGATTCTTTTAAAACTATCCCCGAAGTGGTAGCTTTCACGTCTTTAGCATGACTTGGTATATAGCAATGATTTAGTTGAAGTTGATTTTCTGAAAATATCACTGATGATATCTCCATTTGGTTTTATGTGAATTTGTAGGTCCATCCCTCTCACATTCGATGGATTCGAAGTGTTATGTTATGTTTTTCTCACTATCTGACATAAAATCAGAATAAACCTTTCTCATTTTAGGTCAATTAGGATTACCAAAATTTTATTTATATTTGCCAAATGCCGAATAATGAGAGAGAGAGGAGGTTTTAAGGCATTTTTATTACTTTCTGAAAAGTCACAACTTTATATACACTAAGATTACTATGCCTGTAAACTATTTGGAAAAGCCCATAAGTTGATGTCATGTGTTCTGAAGCTTCTGCTAGGTTTATTGACAACATCTAAGTTAATTAGAGACACACCTGTAGATGTATTTTAATGCACACCTGAAACACACTACTTCTGTGTGTAGCATCATGGGGAAGTGTAAAGAAATCAGCCACAATATCAGGAAGAGAATTGCGAATTTGCACAAGTCTGGTTCATCCTTGGGTCTAATTTCCAGATACCTGAGGGTGCCTTGTTCATCTGTACAAACAATTATACACAAGTACAAGCAAGATTGGAATGTCCAGCCATCATATCGCTCAGGGAGGAGACAGGGTCTGTGTCCCAGAAATGAACGTGCTTTGGTTCGACACGTGCATTTCAACCCAGGAACAAAAGCTTTGTGAAGATGATGGCGGAAGCTGGTAAGATTGTGTCTTAATCCACAGTTTAAAGAGTACTGTATCAACATGGGCTGAAAGGCCACTCTGCCAGAAAAAAAAGCCATTACTCCAAATAAACATAAAAAAGTCAGATTATTTTTTGCAAATGCACACAGGAACAAAGCCTACATTTTTGGAGACATGTGCTGTCGTCTGAGAAAACTAAAATTGAACTGTTTGGCCATAATTACCATCGTTATGTTTGGAAGAAAAAGGGAGAAACTTGGAAGCCTAAGAACACCATCCCAATTATGAAATACTGGGGTGACAGCATCATGTTGTGTGTTTTTTTTTGCTACAGGAGGGACTGGTGAACTTCACAAAATAGATGCATCATGAGGAAAGAAGATTATGTAGCAAAACTGAAGCAACATCAAAACATCAGCCACGAAGTTAAAGATTGGGTAAAAATGGGTCTTCCAAAATGGACAATGACCCGAAGCATACTGCTAAACTGGTTACAAAGTGGCTTAAGGATAACAAAGCCAATGTTTTGGAGTAGCCATCACAAAGTCTTGATCTAATCCTATTGAAAATTTATGGGCAAAGCTGAAAAGGCAAAGTGAGCAAGGCAACCTACAAACATGACTCAGTTACACCTTTTGTCAGGAGGAATGGGCCCAAATTCCTACCAACTACTGTGAGAATCTTGTGGAAGGATATCCAAAACCTTTAACCCAAGTCACACAGTTTAAGGGCAATGGTACCAAATTCTAATGAAATGTGTGTAAACTTATGAGTTTGCAGAAAGTAATAAAAATGCCTTAAAACACTGTCTCTCCCTCATTATTATGGTATTTGTCAAAAATAAATAATTATGGTAATCCTAAATGATCAAAAATGGGAAAGGTTTATTCTTATTTCATGTCAGATAATGAGAAAAACATGCATATGTGTCTTTTTTATATACTGTAGTGTATGTAAACTTCCAGCTTGGATTTTCTGGAATATTGAGGAAGCATTTCAAGATATTAAATTATACAAAAAAAACCTATGTTTAGTTACTTTAATTATATACAAAGATTTACATTTATCAGACTCCAGACATCAAGTAAGGTTCTACACATGGTGCTGTCAGGAGGTGGAAAATGAATACGGTACACATTTCTCCCAGTCTGCAAAAAATATATTTCAATTTTTAATATGCTGCTCACTCATTTAAAGCCACTTATGTACTCTGCACTATTATTATATCACATATTGGCTTTTTATTATTTATTATTGTTCTTTTCTAGTGTGATTGTTAGTGCAATACAATTACAGTTTATGCAGAATAAAATTTCACCAGTCTCATCAACATTACGTTTATTTAGAGAGAAGAACCAGTTGTGCAGTTTAATGCTGGAACGCTCAACCATTTAAGAAAAGCAAAGAACAGCCCAGATCCTGTGGAATACCCAGTTTTGGAATGGAATGATATAAAATTTCAGGATGTTATTGGAGAAGGGAACTTTGGCCAAGTCCTTAAGGCTCGTATTAAAAAGGATGGTCTACGTATGGATGCTGCTATTAAGAGAATGAAAGGTATACACGTTGGAAAACCTTCAATCAAAATTCACACTAAAAT
Organism: Allobates femoralis; assembly: GCA_033576535.1. NCBI lineage: Eukaryota > Metazoa > Chordata > Amphibia > Anura > Aromobatidae > Allobates > Allobates femoralis. Next base: position 504,747,692 of record JARQOC010000003.1, read on the forward strand.
TTTCGAACATCCACGATTTATGTATCTATATTTTAAAAGGTTGTCCAACCGCAAAAGAAAAAGTTAGTAAAAACATAAATAAAACATGTAGATTCACTCACTAGGATAGGAAATGATTACATCTTGTAGTTTGTTCAATTGACTGTTCAGGCACGTTACTGACATCAGATCATGTTCCGTTCCAGTTTACTAATCGCTACAGCCAATCATAGGAGGCAGGGGACCAAAGACCAAGACATCATCCCTTCCCATCCCAATGCTGAAACCACTAGGGATAGTTTGGAGAAGAATGCATTGATTTATTATGTTTTTACACTCCCTTCCTTCTGTATTTTTTTTAAAGAGGACCTGTCACCAAACCAGGCATGGTGATCTAATTACAGCACTGGATGCAGCATGTCTGCAGCATGCAGACAAGGGGTCCCCCAGCACTTGAGCCGCCCTGTTCCCCGAGATAATACACTTAGAAAACTTACATGCTACAGCCACTAAGGAGGTGGCTAGAGGCTGCAGCGAAGGGCAGATTCACACCCCCTGCATGTTTAATCTGCCCACCGCTGCCAATCATTCTCTCCCTGTCTGCAGCATTTAAACAGAGGTTTTTTTCTCTCTCCCAGAAAGTCCGTTAGCCCCGCCCCCCTGAGGGGCGGGGCTAAATGGGAGAGAAAAAAAACCTCTGTTTAAATGCTGCAGACAGGGAGAGAATGATTGGCAGCGGTGGGCAGATTACACATGCAGGGTGTGAATCTGCCCTTGGCTGCAGCCTCTAGCCACCTCCTTAGTGGCTGTAGCATGTAAGTTTTCTAAGTGTATTTGTGGCGCCCCGCAACGAGTGCGTCACAGGAGGGTATTGCAGCCATAAATGCAGCAGCAATATTCTCTGACCCAGCAGTCATCTGGTTAACTCAGACATCCATACTCTGCATGCCTCACTTAGCATAGAGGGCCAATCAAGGTCCTGGTGGGCAGAGTGCAAGAGTAGCATGTAGTGGAAAGTTTAGTCCAGGCTTAGAGAGTTCTAGTCTCGGGTCTGGAGAAGCAACCGCAACCTAGAAGACCCCTGCAGACTCCCAGTTCTGCAACCTAGGAGAGGGGGTTGCACAGCCGGTGCAACCCCCTGGCCACCTTCTACTGGCCATCTCCCTACCAATTATGGGCATCAAAGAAACGGGTTCCCAAAGACTCCCGTGCCCTTATACAGCCGGTTTGCTGGTACCGAAGCTAGCAGTAGTTCAGCTCTGCTATGCGAACCAGAAGAGTGGAGGAGCAGCTCTACAGGAGCACCCCACCATCGCCAAATCCAGTCGTCTAACCAGTGGTGTACCTACCAAGGGACCCAAGGCTCCCCAAAACATCCATCACGTATACTTTGGATAGGGCATTCAAGCAGCCTCCCTGTACCCGATCTGGTATACCTAGGCGATAACGGCATTACTTAGTTAGTATGGAGGAACACCGCGGATCTCTGTGGGACACCTATCACTGCTGAGTCCACCCGGTCTGCTATCTACACACTGTATGCCATGTACTGCTTGCTGGTTACAGTAAAGACCCGTTACAGAGACTTACAGTGTCCGTGCTTCCTTATGACTACGTCCGTCTGCACACAAGGTAACTGCAGCTGCTGCACAACATCTTAAGCAGCTCCGACCTCCGGCGGGGAACACCGCTCAGCCTGTGGGGAGTGTTCCATCTTGCTGCTATCCATCCCCCGGAGGCCCCGCAGCGTCGGTAAGACTTACCGAACTACTCATAGGTGGCGTCACGAAACAATTAACCCCTTAATCTGTTCCCACAAGACGTCTCTTCTTTTTGATCTGCACTCAACCGGGCCCCACTACCGGCAGGAGCAGTCCCCCCGTGACAAGGAGGAAGAAGCTACTGCCTGTCTAAACCGGAGTTCCGGCCACGGTGAGTCATATTATCTCAGGGTACAGGGCTGCTCAAGTGCTGGGGGACCCCTTGCCTGCATGCTGCAGACATGCTGCATCCAGTGCTGTAATTAGATCACCATGCCTGGTTTGGTGACAGGTTCCCTTTAAAGCACCACTCTAGCAGGTTTATTTTTCAGTACTGTAGTTGTGCTATAAATGTAATAGTATGTCCCCACACTGCAGATTTGGTGCAGAAATTTCTTCAGCAAATATGCATCCTGTGGCAGAAAAAGCACCAAATACCTGGTACAGAATTGGTGCATTTTTGGTGCAGATTTGCACACTGCATTTTTCTTAATGAAGTCAATGGCTGGATGGGCAGAAAAACGCAGACAAATCCACACCAACAATTGACATGCCGCAGATTTTTTTCTCCACCAAATCTGCAAGGTGAAAATAAGAAATATGTGCACAACATTTCTGAATTCTCATAGACTTTGCTGGCTTCAGGATGGGCTTGACAAGTCTACACCCAATAATGCATAAAAAAACACAGCTTCACTGACATAGAGCAGTCCCCTTCACAAAGGCGACAGCTGCGGCAGTGATGCAGAGAGGATCGCTTCAATGTCAGCGCAGGCACGGTGAAGGAGAATGAACCGTGCTGAAGGTGGAGGTGGTCCTATTGGAGATGAGGGGAGCATGCTGGAGACTGGTGTGGGCCTGTTGGAGTCTGGTTGTAATGTTATGACGTTATGACCAGACTCCAAAGCAGGAAAACTAGATGATGAGCAATTCCTCCACACATGCAGAATGCTGATATCTGGCTAACCATGCAAAATGCTAAAATGGTGTAATTTATAAACTGATAGCATTTGCAGCCTATATACACACACAGATTTTATGAAAAGCTCGGCCAACCCCTTTAAACTAATAGACTAGAAGCAGGCAAAGCTATCGGTACCTATAAAAATTGCCAAGTCTAGGTAAAATTTAACAAAAATACCAATTTATTTAAAAATGCTACACATTAAAAACAACAGAATACAAAAAAAATTAGCCAGAGCATAAGTAAGTATATGTGCAATAGGAGCGCATTCCCACCATGGCCATATCACAGACAAAGCAAAAGTAGAAAAACACAAAATAAAGCATATATCCTATAATAAAGTAGATAGGTATATAGTAGTAGTACATTAAAATAACTTAGTTAACACTGATCAAAAAGCATAAAAACCATCCCAGCAACAAAATGTGTTCCCAGTTGAGAACCCCTACTCTAGTTTTAATAAACCTTACCTTGTGTCAGTGACATCAATGTGACTAAGGGTACTGTCACACCAGGACATATCGCCGCCGATTACATAGGCGATGCAGGGGCGTGGCCTATCGCCGGCGACAGCGCCGCTGCGTCGCCTAGTGTAAAGGGGCGATATTGAAATGAAATATCGCCTCTGAGTGGTCGCCTGGTTTCCCAGCACTGCTCGGAAACCAGGCAAGCACTCTGGGGCGATGGGTAGAGAAGTGCAGTCCTCAGACTACAGCAGCATGTACATTGGAAGCTATATAGATGAAATGCCTAGCTCAGAGGGAGGGACCTCGGACCCAATTGTACAGAGTACAAAAAAATACAGAACATAAAAACAAAAAAAGCATGAGTTGGTATACATACAATAGGAGCACGTTCACATTGTGGCCATTTCACAGACAAAACAAAATAGAAAAACACAAAATGAGCATATACCTTATAATAAAGTAGATAATTCAATAGTAGTACATTTAAATAACATAAGGGACTTGGTTAACACTGTTTGATTATAAAGCGTAAAAACCATTCCACCATAACAAGGTATACCTATTGGGACGGTCCTACGCTAGTATTAAAAACCTACCTTTCATCAGTCACGGAGAAAACAACAGAGAAAAACACAAAATGAGCATATACATGCATAAATAAAATACTAGGATACTTGGTTAACATTGTTTGATTAAAAAATATAAACGCCATCGCATGCAACAACGTTTACCCAGTCGGGATGGACCTACTCTAAACAACAAATTAAAAACAAGACCCGTACAAAGTATAAAATCTACTTACATAATTGCTTTGGGACTGGAAGTGTACTGGCAATTGATTGATACAGCTGAAAGAAAACAAAATAAAGCGACCGCCATATTGGCACACCCAATTGATGTGCCAATATGCTGGCCACACTCTGCTCCTGTCTTCTGGGTCCAGGTCCTCAGTCCACTGCCACCTCCTACTCTTCCGTCGCCTCCTCCACCTCTGTCACTGCTGCAGTACCACCTCAGAGCCCACTCTGAATGAAAATGAGTAGTGGTGCGGGTGTCGAAGCATGGCGCCCATTTGTGCATTGAGAGTATGCTGGCAGTTAGTATGAGCGTGCCCATATCCTCACATCCCCACAATACAAATAAAGGAAAGTAAGCCACTGCCCTGCCCCCAGCACCACAGTGCCCACCCCTACGTGACATCACCACCCCTCACAAGAAAAAAACATGTAATTGCCTCAAGGACAGCCTGAGCAATCAGTTTCAATTAACTAACTACTGGACAATCACAATGACTTAACAGCTGCTGCAGAACATCTTATTTTATGTTGCCAGTCCTATTGAGCCTGAACAAGCTACCCAATATCAGTGACAAAACAACAGCTGCACAACATCTTGTATTGTGTTGCAAGTCCTATTGAGCCCAGACCTGCTGCCCAATCTCAGTGACATAACAGCTGCTGCAAAACATCTTATCTTTTATTGCCAGTTCTATTGAGCCTGGATTTTTTACATACTTTGTTTTAATTTGACATTTACCTCAGGGGGGTGGATGAACGCACAGTATAGAGAGAGAGCACAGGATAGGAGAAAGCTCAAATGTGATACAGAGGGGAGAAGACAGCACAGGGGGAGAGAGACCGCATACAGGGGGGAGACCGAACAGGAAAAAGATATCTCAAAGGGGAGCGCACCTGAGGGGAGAAGACAGCACATGGGGGGAAAGAGCACAAGGGAGAGACAGCAGAAAGACAGGAGAGCGCACAGGGGATGAGAGATGCCCGCCACCCCCAGCACATAGCCTGCCCCCATCGTGAAGTCACCACCCTCCTGATGCAATAGTATCAAGCCTCTATTTAGTTGTTAAATCATGAAACAAAAATATATACTGTACTTCAAAGACTGCATAGGTAAGCCACCTCTGCTTGCAGAATCAATGAGTGCACTCAACACAACTGGCTGGATTAGGAACTAAGGTTGGTTTTATGCTGCAGGATTTTCCCTGATCATTGTCCATCCAGTTTGTGTGCCAAAACTAGGAGAGGAACTTGCAGAGAAAAACTATAATTCAAAGATTGATGCCTGTTCTGAGTTTTGGAGACACTTCTGGTTTTGGCACACAAACTGGATAGACACTGATCAGGAAAGAAAACTGCAGTGTAAAACCAGCCTAAGGGTGGAGGCACACTAGAAGCATGAAAATCGGAGCGTTTTTGATGCATGACAGTCATGCTAGTGCTTTCTGTATTGTCCTGCGAGTGTGGTGAAAAAGCAATGCATGTGGTGTGACTGTGGTGCGAGTGTGGTATGTGTGCAATGCGTTTTTAACATGGCGTTTTTAACTCCTGCTGTATAACCTTAGAAAAGAGTAGCTAGATTGAATAGCTAGATTAGTCTTAACAGTCTCCCGCTGCTACTTCCGGGGCCACCTATTAAGCTAATTGCATATTCACTGCACTGTCAAACAAATAGCCAATCACAGAAGCTCACACTCTATGAGAACCTCTGTGATTGGCTGTTGTAGTCAGACTGGATTTCCACAATCTGGACAGTGATTCTGCTTGCTTGCCATACACATTAGTGTATGGCAACCAACCTGGCATTATGGGGTGTTAAATAATTAATTTTAAAAAACAGCGTGTAGGGCTTTGCAGCATTTTTAAGTGTAGCCCGATGAAAGCAGAAAACTGCCAGCTGCCACCCTTACCTGTCTAATTTACCCTTGGCTGGCAAAAAAAATGCGTGGGCCCTATTTTTAATTACCAGCCAAGGTAAAACTAGGCAGCTGAGGGCTGGTATTCTCAGCGAGGTGAGGGCCCATTGTTTTAGGCCCCCCCCCCCTACGCTAAAGAATAGCAGCCTGCAGCTGCCCCTGCAAATGCTGCATTAATAATAAGCACCATTTCCAGGCTCTTTACCAGGCTCTTCCAGCGGCCCTGGTGATGGGTGGCACGCTGGGTAATAAAGGGGTTAATACCAGATTAAAATTAAGCCAGAGATTCTTAATGTCAGGCCAAGTTTGACTCAGCCATTAAGAATCTCCAATAAAGGGTTAAAAAAAGACACTGCACAGAGTAAAAAATACTTTATTAGAAATAGAAGACATGCTTATGAACTCCATCTGTATTACCCCCACGCAGCCCTTCAACGATCATGGTCTTCTGTCTTCTCTCTTCTGTCTTCTCCTTGAAATTAATCAGCTCTGCTACATCACACAGCAGGGGTAGAAGTCTGCTCCCCATTCTGTGTGATGAGTGAATGAGACTGTGGGTGGTAAACGGTAATATCCCCGTTGTTATACTAACCAAAAAAGCGGTTACTATAGCAACGCTGAGCAGCTCTGAAATCACGGCGGCTTATAAATGAGCCGACTCATTCAGAAGCCTCAGGAGTTACCTCCATACTTACCAATAACAGCAGCGCTGGTAAGCAGGGAGTTAACTCTGCTGTATCTGCTGCTGCAGTATGAGCAGCACAGAGCATCCGCTGTCACAGCAGAGTTAACTCCCTGTTTACCAGCGCTGCTGCTATTGGCCTATGCATTTTTTTTTTGCCAGCCAAGGGTAAATTAGGCAGCTGAGGGTGGCAACTCACAGTTTTTCTGCTTTTATTGGGCTGGACTTAAAATTGCTGCAAAGCCCCCCCATTTCTTTCCTTAATTATATATTTACTTAACACCCTATGATGGCAGGTTGCTTGCCATACACTAATGTGCAGAATCACTGTCCAAATTGAGGAAATCCAGTCTGACTACAACAGCTAATTACAGAGGCTCTCACAGCAGAGTGTGAGCTTCTGTGATTGGCTGTTTGTCTGACAGTGCAGTGAATATGCAATTAGCTTAATAGGCGGCCCTGGAAGTAACAGCTGGAGACTAATAAACCCAATCTAGCTATTCTATCCATTCTAACTTTTACCAGCATGGAAAGCCCATACTACAAACTCACACAGTGTGCTGTCTGGGTGCAAGTTTTTCTCGCACCCATAGAATTCAATTGGCCTCACACACGTGACACCCGCATGCAATCGCAGCATGCTGCGATTGCACTCGCATTTGACTCGCAATGCAAGTTCAGCGCTGGAGAAATGCAACAATCTGTCCTGAGAGATTGTATAACATTGGTCCGAGTAAAATGCAAGTTTTTCTCGCATTGCACTTGCGCAAGTCTCAAGCCAGTGTGCCTCCACCCTAACAGTGAACGTTTGCATTTCAACCAGCTTCATAGCAGTGCTTAGGCAGGTTTCACACTTGCTGTTTTTTCAAATCAGTCAAGATCATGTATTTCAGGAAAAAGTCTGATCCTTTCAGGATCCAGTTTTTTGCTCATTCGCTTTAGTGGCATCAGGTAGCAAACTGAAGCAACAGGATTCTACCTACATCATAAGTTAATTGGCAAAAAACTGGATCCTGAAAGGATCAGGTTTTTTCCTGAAATACCTGATCTTGCCTGATTCGAAAAAAACTGCAAGTGTGAAACCTGCCTTACAAGCTTTATTAGAAAAGGTTTTAATCACTGCAAATATTTGGCCAACGATACTAGACTTCAATAGTAGTTTGTAACAAGGCAACAAGCAATGAATAATAGAATTAAAATTCACTCTGCTCTTGAGAACAAACACATTGCAAAGTTGCTTGGTTTTACAAGCATTTTGCAATTTTACCCACTTAAGTGCATGAAACAACTTCTTTAAAGGATACATGTTTTTATAATTTAAAAAAATACAGCGGAAATGTAAGAAAGGCTGGCTTCACACTGCAGTTTTTCCCGATCAGTGTCCATTAGTGTTTGTGTGCCAAAACCAGGAGTGACTCCAAAACTCAGAACAGGTGTCAGTCTTTCAATTATAGTTTTTCTCTGCAAGTTCCTCTCCTGGTTTTGGCACCCAAACACTGATGGACTCTGATCAGTGAAAAACTGCAGTGTGAAGCCAGCCAATGCCTGCATATTCCCTGCCTGCCTATAAGCAGACAATACTGTTTGTATTAACTGTTATTTAAAAAAAAAGTCTGCAAATAAGCAGTATATATACCGTATATACTCGTGTATAAGCCGACCCGTGTATAAGCCGACCCCCTACTTTTGCCCCCAAAATCTGGGAAAAACTATTGACTCGTGTATAAGCCGAGGGTGGACCCCAGCACAGGTATACAGCCCCCAGCAGTGTGGTATACAGGCCCCCCGATGGTATACAGGCCTCCCAGTGGTAGTATACAGCCCCCAGCAGTGTGGTATACAGCAGCCTCCCCAGTGGTATATACAGGCCCCAGCAGTGTTACAGCAGCCTTCCCAGGGTATATACAGCAGCAGCCCCAGGGTATATACAGCAGCAGCCCCATGGTATATACAGCAGCAGCCCCAGGGTTTATACAGCAGCAGCCCCATGGTATATACAGCAGCAGCCCCAGGGTATATACAGCAGCAGCCCCATGGTATATACAGCAGCAGCCCCAGGGTATATACAGCAGCAGCCCCATGGTATATACAGCAGCAGCCCCAGGGTATATACAGCAGCAGCCCCAGAGGTATATACAGCAGCAGGCCCAGAGGTATATACAGCAGCAGCCTCAGAGGTATACAGGCCCCCCCATGGTATATACAGCAGCAGCCCCATGGTATATACAGCAGCCCCAGGGTATATACAGCAGCAGCCCCAGGGTATATACAGCAGCAGCCCCAGGGTATATACAGCAGCAGCCCCATGGTATATACAGCAGCAGCCCCATGGTATATACAGCAGCAGCCCAGGGTATATACAGCAGCAGCCCCAGGGTATATACAGCAGCAGCCCCATGGTACATACAGCTGCAGCCCCAGGGTACATACAGCAGCAGCCCCAGGGTACATACAGCTGCAGCCCCAGGGTACATACAGCAGCAGCCCCAGGGTACATACAGCAGCAGCCCCAGGGTATATACAGGCCCCCCATCAGTATACAGGCCCCCCATCAGTATACAGGCCCCCCCATGGTCCGTAAACCTGTATAGGAAGATGATTATACTTATCGCTGTCCCGCTGCCGCCCCCGCTCTGCATCGCGATCCTCCATCTGCATCGCGATCCTCCATCTTCATTCACCGGCTTCCGACTTCCTGTGTTCTGCGCTGAATGACGTCATTGTCGGCGCCGACAGGAAGCCGGAAGATGGAGGAGCGCGATGCAGATGGAGGATCGCGAAGCAGAGCGGGGACGGCACCGGGACAGCGATAAGTATAATCATCTTCCTTTACAGGTTTCCGGACCATGGGGGGGGCCTGTATACTGATGGGGGGCCTGTATACCCCTGGGGGGGGGCGCCCGTATAGTGACTCGCGTATAAGCCGAGGGGGTAACTTTTCAGCCCAATTTTTGGGCTGAAAAACTTGGCTTATACGCGAGTATATACGGTATATAAAAGAATAAACAGTATTATATCTATTGCTATCTACAGTAAATATTGATATTTTGTTTGCTCTTAGAATATGCATCAAAGGATGATCACCGAGATTTCGCAGGAGAGCTTGAAGTTCTTTGTAAACTGGGTAGTCACCCGAACATTATAAATCTTTTAGGAGCCTGTGAACATCGAGGTTAGTATAAATTAACCAATACTTCTATAATTTGTGTTTAATGTTCTCTCTTTATTGTAGTACTTCCAGGGCTCTCCTCTAAGGCCGGCTTCACACTACGGCTGGGATCCATTCCGTGGCTGTCCGCTTGAGTCAGACAGCCGCGGACTGGATCAGCACACAGACCGGAGGGCTAATTTGCCCTCCAGTCTGGTGTGCAGCCCCATGCAGCTGCCGCCGCTGATAGGTTCGGGGCCGCAGCTCGCGGGGAGCTAGCCGCGGTACTGAACTGTGAGCTTCAGCACCATGGAGCTGTCCCCTCTGGCAGATCAGGAACGTGGCTCGCTCATTGCGAGCCGCGGTCCCGAGTTATCAGCGGCGGCAGCTGCACCAGCTGCACACCGGACCGGAGGGCAAATTAGCCCTCCAGTTCTGTGTGCTGATCCAGTCCGCAGCTGTCTGCCTCAAGCAGACAGCCACGGATCAGATCCCAGCCGTAGTGTGAAGCCGGCCTAACTCTTCACTCAGTTGATAACTCATGAACAGCAATCAGTCAGTTTGTCTTCCTTAAAGGGAATCTATCAGGTCAAAAATCCAAATGTAACTATTATCATATTCTAATTTCTTTCTCTAAGCTCGCTCTATTGGTGTATTTCGTTTGTTATATTTCAGTCCTATCCACTGTAAACTTCAAATAATGAGATTAATTCCATCTGTCAATCACAGTGAGTGATCCACTTAGTTCTCTGCTGCCCACTCCCCATAAGATGAATATTCATGTCACATATTCACATCACATTATTGCACAGGAGATCAATAGGGGGGCTGTATCCTCTTCTCTGCTGTGTTTGCAGCCAAGCAAGAGGTCAAATAAAACACAGAATCTCTCACTGCACATCAGGTATACCTGCTTACAGAAACAAATGGAGTAGATACCTTATCTAGATCAGATAAGGCAGACCTGCAATAGCTATCTCCCTCTGTGTCCTCAACAGAACTTCCTAAAACTGAAACCTGGCACAGAGTAAAGTGAGGAAAGTGGAGGAAGGAGAGAGCTGCTGAGAAGGAGTGCTTAATAAATGAACAGTTTAACACAGCAGGACTAATTGTCTGTCAATATAATGGACAGGACTAATCCAGGAGCTCCCTGCAGGGTCTGAAAATGCTTATAACAAGGAAACTACAAAGGGTACAATAATTATTGTACATGATTTTAAAAGGTCTGCCCAGGCACTATTCAAGGGTAATATTAGCATCATACTGAAAAATGATCTGACAGTGTCCCTTTAATATCTTCATGTAATATAATTACCGTATATACTCGTGTATAAGCCGACCCATGTATAAGCCGACCCCCCTACTTTTGCCCCCCAAACCTGGGAAAACCTATTGACTCGTGTATAAGCCGAGGGTGGACCCCAGCGCAGGTATACAGGCCCCCCCAGTGGTATACAGGCCTCCCCATTGGTAGTATACAGCAGCCTCCGCAGTGGTAGTATACAGCAGTCTCCCCAGTGGTAGTATACAGCAGTCTCCCCAGTGGTAGTATACAGCAGTCTCCCCAGTGGTAGTATACAGAAGTCTCCCCCTGTGGTAGTATACAGCAGTCTCCCCCTGTGGTAGTATACAGCAGTCTCCCCCTGTGGTAGTATACAGCAGTCTCCCCCTATGGTAGTATACAGCAGTCTCCCCCTGTGGTAGTATACAGCAGCCCTTCCCCCTGTGGTATATACAGGCCCCCTGTGGTAGTATACAGCAGCCCTCCCCCCTGTGGTATATACAGGCCCCCTGTGGTAGTATACAGCAGCCCTCCCCCCTGTGGTATATACGGCCCCCTGTGGTAGTATACAGTGGCCCTTCCCCCTGTGGTATATACAGGCCCCCTGTGGTAGTATACAGCAGCCCCCAGCCCCCCCTGTGCTATATACAGGCCCCCCGTTGCTGCCGCCGCACACCTGTAAAAGAAGAGCTTTCATACTTACCCTCCTGTGACCGCGCGCGCATCCGCCGCTCTCCTTCCTGCTTCTACCCGGCGTCCATCCATATGACCGCGCACAAATAATTACGTCATTATAGGCGCGCGGTCACGTGGATGGACGCCGGGTAGAAACAGGAAGGAGAGAGGGGGATGCGCGCGCGCGGTCACAGGAGGGTAAGTATGAAAGCTCTTCTTTTACAGGTGTGCGGCGGCAGCAACGGGGGGCCTGTATATAGCACAGGGGGGGGCTGCTGTATACTAACACAGGGGGGGAGCCGTCACTGACTCGTGTATAAGCCGAGGGGGGCACTTTTCAGCACAATTTTTGTGCTGAAAAACTCGGCTTATACACGAGTATATACGGTAACAAACATTATAAAACTACAGTTGTGTTCAAAATAATAGCAGTGTGTTCAAAAACATGAATTAAGCCCAAAATCATTATAATAGTTTTTATTTTCATGCATTGAGAGCATTGCACACTGCTCTCTAAATCAAAATATGAAGAGAAATGTGTAAAATGTTTCACTACTTTACAGAAAATAAGAAAAAATTAACATTGGGCAGTTTAAAAATATTGCAGTGTCTGCATTTGTCTTTACAAATTCAAATTATGTACTCTTTTTTTTAATTTTTTTTTTAAGAATTAGAATTTCTGTGAATCAATAACCTAGTATTTAGTTGTATAACCACAGTTGTTTAGAACTGCTGTACATCTATGTTGCATGCAGTCAAACGTCTGGCAACTGTCAACTCATATTCCAGCTCAGGATGCTTTGATTACATCCCACAATTTACTTGTATTTGTTGGCTTTGCCTCAGAAACAGCATTTTTTATGTCACCCCATGTATTTTATCAGATTAAGATTCGGAGATTGGGTTTGCCACACAAGAACTTCAATTTTGTTGGACTGGAACCAAGATTTTGCTAATCTAGTGGTGTGTTAAGGGTAGTCGTCTTGTTGAAACACTCATTTCTTTGGTATTTCCTCTACAGCATTACGCAACATACTCTTCAAGTATTTTGATAAATGCAAACTGGTCCATGATCCCTGGTATGCGGTAAATAGGCCTGACACCATTACAAGAGAAACATGCCCATATCATGATGCTTGCATCACCATGCTTCACGGTCTTCAGAGTGTACAGTGGCTTGAATTCAGAGTTTGGGGGTCGTCTAATCAACTGTCTGCAACCATTGGACCCAAAAAGAACAATTTCATTTTTATCAGTCCACAAAATGTCTCTCCAGTTCTCTTTTGGCCAGTTGATGTGTTCTTTCGAAAACTGTATTGTAATGCTGGTGTGTTTGTGCCTTGTTTCCAGGCGTTATTGTGCATGTCAGTGCTCTTACCCAATGCTCCTTCCCCCTAACCAGCTGGGATACGGATCCCTGTTACCTGTATGATGCTGTGGAATTCCCTGCTATGCTACGTAGCCATAGATGTGTTGTAGAGTCATTGTTCCGCTGCGTGACAATCCGCGTGTGCGGTTCCTGGCTGCTGCTGTGGAAGCTATCCACAGGTTGTGAGGTCCTCTGCAGCTGGTGCATGACTTTCCACGTGTGTCCAGGCTTGCAGCTGCTGCCTGGTGTCCTAGACCTCAGTTCCTGTTATGGCCATGCTGCACTGGTTTCTGTCTGTGCTTAGGGTGCTTTTATTAGGATGAGTGTGTGTGCTTGAATTATTGTCCCCAGTCTATACCTGAGGGTCAGCTCTTATTTAAAGTTCCCTTTCCTTGTTGGGCGTCGCCAGAGCTTCTCCTTAGGTTGCAGAACGTATCCATGTGTGTTTGGTCCAGTATACTGCTCCTGTTCTGCCTGCTACCAGTTCTGAGAAAGCTGATGCCTTTGTCCCTGGACCTGTCCTGTCTATGTGTTGGTACCAAAGTCCTTGCTCTTGAATGTGGATTTCTGCTGTGCGATTTTCCTGAAGTCCTTCTGTGTCTTATACTATGTACCCAGTGACTGTGAGTTTCCTGTAACCATTGTCTCGTAAATAAACCTGTGTTCGTCTTTGAAGATGGAGTCTTGTGTTCCTGCTGAGTATCTACTACGCTGTGCTCATGCTACCATTCTGTGCTAGCTCCATGCAGCTCCAGTCCGATCCTGCGGTGCATGTGTTTCTCAACTCCGGTCCATGCTGGGTGTGCTTGCACTGTTCTGCTGTGCTTGCACTGCTTAGCTCTGGTCCACTTCTGTGGTGCCCATATCGTGCAGCTCCAGTCCGCACCTGAGGTGCTCACGCCATCTTGCTCAGATTCCTTTCCAGGTCGTGTCTGACATCCGGAGCCTGATGATCGCTGCCTGGTGTCCCTGATGGCCACTGCCTGGTGTCCTTGATGACTGCTGCCTGGTGTCCCTGATGACTGCTGTCAGTGTCCCTGATGACCACTGCCTGCTGTCCTTGATGTTCTGCCGGTGTCCCGATGTCCTGTGTCTTGATGTTCTGTGCCTGGAGCTGTGTCTGATTTCTGTAGTCCAGATGTCCTGCCTTTATCTTAGATGTCCAGCCTGTGTTCAGATGTCCAGTGCGTGGTCCTGGTGGTCCAGACCATGTTTCAGAGTCGGTCCTGCTCGTGTTCCTGGAAAGGTTCCTCCTCTGTGTTCCTAGGAAGTCTCCAGCCTTGTTTTCTAGTGATGGCTCTGCCTGTATATCCTGACCAGCTGATGTTCTAAACGTCCATGTCGGTGTTCCTGGACCTGTGCTGTCTGTGTTCTGCCTGTGTCCTGATGTTCAGTCAGTTCCCCGGGGTCCATCGTATGATGGCGTCTGTTCGAGTTCGGTGTCTGATGTTCTCCTGCTGAGCCAGCTCTACGCTTGAGAGAGAGATTCTCCTGATATGCACATGCCAGATTACCCTGGACTGCATCAACCCGTGATGACCTCTTACCGTCACGAGACGTCCGCCTACCTGAGATCTCCCTCATACTTGATGTGCGGAATCGGGAACCTGGCATTGTAATGTCTTGTTATCATGTACCTTGTAATGTGACTTTGTCTAGTAAAGTTTGTTTCTTCATACCTGAAGTGTGCGGTGTGATCTAGTCTTGTATGTTACCACCTTGCCCACATGTTCAGCTGCCACAGACCCCAATCGCTGCCCTTCCCTAGTCTGGGCAGGCCCAGGTCCCCCCTGTGATCCAGTGGGTCCACATACTATACCATCTGGGACGCATCCAAGCAAAGGAAAAAAGGGTTGTTTCCAGCAAGCGTTGAAGGTACAGTGATAGACTTTTTTTGCAAAAACTCTTCAATATTTAATGGATCCAAATATGTTACATGTGTATCAAAAAGAAATCCACCTCTCACCCCCCTAAAAACTATGCGTTTCGGTGGATGCCTTTATCAAGCTGTTGGGGATGCTTGCCCCACATCGCCGTGTCCTTGCGGCGTGGGAGTGTAAACTAAGCCAAGCTAAGCCCATGCCCCGTACATGTATCCACTTCAGTACATCTCTTTTTTTTAACAGTGGGACTTTGCGGGGACATCTTGCTAATAGATTAGCTTTCTCCAGGTATCTCCTAACTGTCACAGTACTTACAGGTAAGTGGAGACTGTCTTTGATCATCCTGGAGCTGATCATTGGCTGAGCCAATCCATTTGAATGGTAATTTTCTGATTTCTGCCACGTTTCTCTGGTTTTGATTTCTATTTTAAAGGGATCCTGTCACCTCCAAAACGCCTCCTAAGCTAGCAAAACATGTCTCTGCACCATCCCATCACTAATCTTACACTTCTTTTGTCTCCTAAAAGCTGCCTGTGAAAGTGCATAAAAACGTTTTATACTTACTCATTAGGGATTATAATTAGCAGGGGCTATATTCTTTAGTCATCAGGGCATGTTGTTTTGCAGCCTCGAGGATCCACCCTCTCTCTGTCTGTGCTGCTGTGATGTGGAGCTGAAGGCAGGACTAATGATTTGCATTCTGTGAGTGCTAGAGAGAGGGGAGGGCAAAGCCTGTACAAGCAGAGCAAACAGACAGAGAAGGGCTGGATCCTGGAGCCTGCAAAACAGCCCGCCCTGGTGACTAAAAAATATAGCTCCTGCTAATTATAATCACTAATGAGTAAGTATTAAAACGTTTTTATGCACTTTCACAGGATGCTTTTAGGAGACAAAAGGAGTGTAAGATTAGTGATGGGATGCTGCAGGGACATGTTTTGCTAGCTTAGGAGGCGTTCTGGAGGTGAGAGGATCCCTTTAAAGCATTGGAGATTTTTTTAGTTGAACAGCTTATCATTGTCTACACTTCTTTATAAGTTTTACCCTCTCCAATCAACTTTTTAATCAATATATGCTGTCATTCTGAACAATGTCTCGAACAACCCATATTTCACAGGCTTTCAAGGTGAAATTTATGTACAACATGTGCTGGCTTCACCCTTAAAGGGAACCTGTCACCAAGTTTTTGCTATCCCATCTGAGAGCAGCATAATGTAGAAATAGAGACCCTGATTCCAGCGATGTGTCATTTACTGAGCTGCTTCTGACATTTTGATAAAATTACTGTTTTCTCTGTTGCAGATTTAGCAGTCTGTGAATATGCCAGATTACTTGGCAATAGGCCAAGTAGACTGCTAATGATAATCTCCAGCAGATTACACAGTGATTTTATTAAAACTACACTGCGCAGCCCAGTAAGTGACACATTGCTAGAATCAGTATCTCAGGTCCTATATTATGCTATTCTCAGATTAGGTTGCAAAAATCTACTGCACCAACTGGTAAATTGTATGATATGTGGTAATATAATTATACCAGAAACACTGAATAATATGGTTAGTCATATTGGATTGCTATTATTTTGAACATATTATAGATAACCAAATCATTTTAAATTGTAATTCAGCATCTTTTTAAAAATTTCCCGCAAAAATTCAATACAAAAACACAATACTGAAAAGTCTTTAACTGCATGGGAATATATGTATAACACTCTGAGGTCTCATAGAACTTTATTTAACCACTTTTGAGCTCTTTAATGTAAAAGCAGCTTTAATAATATCAAAGTGACCTTAGTCTGTCTAAGGGAAAATGGATTGTAACTGGTGGTAACCAACAGCCTATGTAATACACCACAATATTAGACATGTTAGGCTACTTATATTGTAAAAATGGTTCAAATAGTATACCTTTATTAGGGAGCCAAAGCAGATATGTTGGTTTGAACATCAACTAATTCCTTCCTAACTAGTCGTGTAAAAAGTATCACTTTACAAGCATTTCTAAGTTTGTAATTCTCAAAATAATATAGGAATTTAAAAGGTTTTTATCAAGCTGTCCAAAAATTATCACTCTTCTAACAGAGGAACAGGTTAGCAATAGGTTGTCCACAAGCCTGTCAAAAATTAGCCCTATTTTGGGAGCTGTTTATGTTTGTGTACCCTCAAGCGACAACATATCCCAACATCAAGCACTATAAAACACAATTGCAGCCAGGGGATGTGTGGCTGGTGTGGCTGTTCAGTGGCATAATTAAAATTTCCTCATTTGCAATGTGTGAAGATTAAAAATACTGTTATTGAGGTGCTGTGAGCGCTATCACAGACCAATCAATTCAATCAATCACAGACCAATCAATTCAATAACATTTGTAACTTTTTAGAAATAAAGATAATATATTTTCTGCATCTGCTAGTATAGCTCAATAATGATGGGCTGAATGATGTTCGGGTTCAGCGGATCTGAACATAAATTCGGGACCAGACTTGACTAAGCACTTTAGTCCGAACCCCGACTTTAAAGTTATAAAATGGTGGCATGGGGGGCTGGACGGCTGTCTAAAGAAGCAAAACAGTGATTTAACAGCAGTGTGAATACTTACCGGGGTCTGTGGACTTGTACTTGAATGTATGTGCTGCTTCCAAGTTACAGCACTCGCTCCAACAACCAATCACAGATCCCCACTCTCTGTAACAGCATCTGTGATTGGCTTTTTCTCCCCTCACCCATTGTGCCAGTGATGCGG
Source organism: Allobates femoralis (assembly GCA_033576535.1). Classification (NCBI taxonomy): domain Eukaryota; kingdom Metazoa; phylum Chordata; class Amphibia; order Anura; family Aromobatidae; genus Allobates; species Allobates femoralis. The sequence continues at coordinate 504,765,354 of JARQOC010000003.1, forward strand.
TCTTGCGTACTGGTCGCTACAGAGGTACAGCACCTAAACCATAGGTGTGGTATCTCACTCCCAGGTAAGATGGGGACACAATACCGAGACACACACACACACCTTGCACCCAAAACCCATCCTGCAGGAGACAGAGGAACGAGGACCACCAATAGAGATGGAGTTCTAGGGGACCAGAGGGACCCCAAATCTACAAAAGGTAAAAGAACTTCACCCTTTGTGTCCTCCTGCTTATTTCCCACGCCATCTTTGCTGTATCCCACACCATATCTACCACCAACATCATTCCACAAAGACTCTTACATCAAACCCCAGGGGCCCACTCTACATCTATCCCCTGGGGGCTAATCTAAGCAGCGCTGGTCATCCTTGATCAGGCACCACAGGTGGCTTCACGTAAAGACATTATAATGCCCTGTAAATACCCCTTTATCTGCTTGGCCTGAGCCACGACTGCGACCATGACATCCCCCTGACTATACCTGGCTGGTTGAGTATACCAGACCCTTGAGGTTGTTGCATTTGGCGTCACAAACAGGATTTATGGACCCCTGTCAACCGGGTCCTGTGTGCCGCAGAGACTGTGTTTTGAAAGACTGTGTAATGGCGGCCGCCATAGTCTAGAGCAGGGCTCTCAAACACGCGGCCCGAGGGCCGCATGCGGCCCCTGGGGCTTTACTATGCGGCCCGCGGCACCTTGGACAACTTAATGACGCATCGCCCCAATGCAGGGGCCGCTACAGTCCCTGCTGTGTGAGGTCTTCAGTCCGCAGCTAACCAGCTCTGCCGCTCAGCAAGATCAATGCAAGCTGCCAGCCAATGAGAGGCCCACAGCTGACGGTGGAATATGGCGTCACCTGTGGGTCTCTGGTTGGCAGATTGCATTGACATTGCTGAGCAACAGAGCTTGTCTAAGCGACGGCTGGAGAAAGTCGTAGCACAGCGGAGGCCTGAAGTTAGCACAGCAGAGACTGCGGCGGCCCCCTGCACTGGAGCAATGCATCATTAAAGTGAGAAAAGTGTGAGTGTGTGTGAGGGTGTGTGTATGTGAGTAAGGATGTGTATAAGAAAGTGTGTGTGTGTGTGTGTGAGAGTATGTGTGTGATGGTGTGTGTGAGTGTGTAAAAAGAAGGTAAAACAGGATGGAGGGGCATCACTGTAAGATTAGATCAGGATGGGGAACATACCTAGAAAAGGGGATCAGGATGGAGGACATGCCTAGAAAAGGGGATCAGAATGGGGGACATACCTAGAAAAGGAGATCAGGATGGGGGACATACCTAGAAAAGGAGATCAGGATGGGGGACATACCTAGAAAAGGGGATCAGGATGCGGGACATCACTAGAAAAGGGAAGAGGGAGATCGCTACTAAAGGGGATCGGGATGGGGAACATCACTACAAAAGGGAATAGGGAAGAGAGACATCACTACTAAAGGGAATCGGGATGAGGACATCACTAGAAAAGGGGATCAGGATGGGGGACATCACTAGAAAAATGGATCAGGATGGGGGACATCAGTAGAAAAGGACATCACTACAGGATGGGGGACATTACTACAAGAAGAGGATCAGGATTTGTACTTTACTACATTGAGCAAAAAATCCTGGTATTACTAAAAATATCACTTAGTCCTACAAGGGATGCGGCCCCCGCTATAAATGTTTTTCTATGTGCGGCCCATCAACCCAGCCGAGTTTGAGAACCCTGGTCTAGAGCCATGTGTTGGCCAGGAGGAGTATCCAGCCCTCCCATCATGGGCCAGACTGGCGAGTGGTGCCAAAAGCAGCATCTGCACTCTGCATTGACTGTAGTCCATCATGAAACGCCCGTCAGCCAAACCGATCCACCCCCTGGTGTAACCGACAACACAGGGAGCAAGAAACGCCCACGAAGGAGTGGGAGAGAGAGAGGAGATGCTGCAGTAGGAATAGTAAATGGATATATGTCTATGATGGCGGATTGTTGCACAGCTTCTGGATACCTACCATTGCAGTAGAAACTTCACAGTACAGTTTACATGGGATAACAAGCTTTTACTTCTGAGAACATGAGGTAAATAAGAAATGCACAGTCACTCAATACTGCACCGGTAAGAAGTAACAAACAAAGTACAAGAGAGACTTTTTCATTTACACTATAGTAAGCAAGGAAACTTTACACAACATTGCCTTCTATTATCAGATCAGCATAAAGTTCTCCTTTACACAAACAAAGAAGTCTAAAACTGTTGCATATACCAACACCAATAAGGGTGGAAAACCACCACCTTTGAAGGGCACGAAGGCAAATATACCCACTTGCCCCTGGAAGACACCGGCACTTCTGCCACCTATGGACCCAGACCTCCTAAGCATGGAGGTGGAGGAACTGAGCCGGGAGCTTGTTTGTCTGCAATTGGAGGAAATAAGCAAGTGGCAGAGGGCCTTGAGGGAGAAAGCTGCCCAGATGCCAAATGCGCAAACCTCGGAACCACAAACACTGGGAGTGATTGACACCGAATCTGTTGCGGCTGATACAGGTATAGCCGTCGCCCCAACTGCCCCAGCTACCTTCGTGGGCCCCATGGATGTGCCTCTTGCGCTCAACCCCGGCAGGGCTACCTGAGTCTGAGAGATGGACTGGGAGAGTGGCGTGGCCCCAGAGTACAGATTACTGGCCCCGCTACGACCTGCACTCTCGCTCGAACCCAGAGCAGCTCAAGCTGAGACCGTCTACTTCCTTTGGGTACGGCGGGGAGATGATATGATGGGGTTCCCGGCAGACAGTCAAGCAACAGTTGGGGACTTCTTAGAAGTAATCCCCAAGGAGGAGTACTGTCACCCACAGCAAGCAGCAGATGAAGCCCGAGAGACGTAGGCCCAGGCTAGACGACAGGCTCAAAAGGATGCCGACCTAAAGGCCAAGGAAGAGGTTTGTAGTTCCCAGGCCACGGGACCGACAGATTGAAAAAGAGGTTCCGTCCTGGAGTTTAATTTGTACAACGAATGGGGCTTCATCAAAGAGCCCCACCTACTTAGTGACATTTTCGTGAACGCAGAGGGTCTCCTGGTCGAGACCTCTACCCAGGAGAGTGGATAGGGTATAGTCGCCACTTTGGGCAATGGGGAGGGTACGCCATAAATGTGCGGAAAAGAATGCCAGCAGTGGAGGTACAGAGTCCTGCATCATCTAACCTGGCAGCACCTTCACCCACAACAGCCCCGACTGTGGCATTGAATCCAACGACACCTGCTTATTTCCCCCCACCATAACTACCACCACCATCATTCCCCAAAGGCTCTTACATCAAACCACAGGGGCCCGCTCCGCCTGTGGGGAGTGTCACCATCCTGGCTGCCATTACATCTATCCCCTGGGGTTCATCTAAGCATCGCTGGTCGTCCTTGATAAAGTACCAAAGGAGGCATCACGTAAAGATATTATAATCCCCTGTAAATACCCCCTTTATCTGCTCGGCCAGGGCCACGACTGCCGGGACTGCCACCGTGACATCCCCCTGACAACGCCCGGCTGGTCGAATACCCCAAGCCCTTGAGGTCGTTGCACCAGTGTCTGTGATTGGTTGTCTTAGGCAATAAATTAGAGGTCATAATAGTGTAAAAATAAATAAATGTAAAAAATTACTTAGGGCTTCACTGTATTTTTGATTGAGTGCAGATAAAGCAGACAGCTATGGGCTGCCACCCAAGGTACCTGGCTTTACCTTGGCTTGTAGTCAAAAATACAGAGGAGCCCATTTTTTTTAACTATTTAAATAAATAATTTTTAAAAACTGTGGGGGCTTTGCCCTAATTCTGCTTACCAGCAAGGTAAAAACCAGGCAGCTGGAGGCAGGTATTCTGTGCGTCGCAAGTTCCATCATTATACAAGTTAAAGCATAGCAGCCCGCCACCACCCCAGAAATTGGCACATTCATTAGAGGTGGTAATTCCTGGCTACTTTACCCTACCTGGCTTTTCCTGATGCCCTGGTGCAGTGGCATGAGGTGATAGAAGGGGTTAATGACAGATAAGTATTGAAGCTTTTCTTTAAGCACCAGATTGATACTGTTCAAGTCTCTAGGAGACCCACCAATTATCAATCCTGTGAGTAAATAGTTAAAAAACATAACACATAGGGAAAAATCATTTATTTGAAATAAAATACAGACAAAAATCCTATATTTGAAATAAATCACACAGAGAAGCCTCAACAACTCAGTGAGTGACATTACCACTCCCCGAGCAGTTAGTGTGATCAAGAAACTGCAGCAAGAAGATGCTTGACCCGTCACTGCAGCCAGAGCGGTGTCAGTACCCGGCGCACCCGGGCAAATGCCGGGGCCTGGAGGTGCCTGGGGGGCCCACGCCATCTGCTGCAGGACAGCGTCCCTGCCCTGAATCTTCCAATGGCTGTGGGACAGTGGGCGCTATTTATGTGCCCCTGATAGTTGGTCCCCGGGAGCCCCCCTATGTGTTGCTGCGGCCCCCTCCCCTCTCACTCCTAACCTGTGTGCATCTGTGTGGCAGACACGATCATGTCCCATCTCTCTGCACTGAGCAGAACTCTATGATCTCTGAGGTGCTGGAGGTCCTGAGATCATAGACATCAGCTCCGACTAGGCAGATGGGCATGTGAAATCGTGCGGACTGGTCTATGATCTCCAGACTCGCACCTCAGATCATGATTTCTGCTCAGTGCAGGGATGGCATATCGTTCACACACGCTGACCAGTTTGGGTGAGAAGGAGGGAGAGGGAGGTGGCCGCAGCAAAGGATGGCCCATGTCGGAACAAATACACAGTGCCAGGGCCACAGCAGAGGACTAGGGCTCAGTGTCAGGCTCCTGTGTCAGGTCGCTGGTCATGTGTGTCGGCTGGTGCTGCTGGCTGGTGTTGGGGCTTGTGTCTGGACTGCATGTTCGGCTGCGCTGTTGCTGGCTCCTGTTATCTAGTCCCACGCTCTGTAGATCAGTATTGTGCCCAGTGCTCACATCGTCAGTTGTGTCATATGGCAGGGCTGCAGAGCATGCACCCACCACGCCTCCTGTGACATGCTGCTAGCTGAGCCAGTGTAATGAGGACTTGCTGCGCCGGTGGGCTGCTGTCTGGCCGCTATGTTCTTTGCTTCACTGTGTTGCTGTCAGTGGCTTGTTGTCTGCTTGTTCGTTCGTGTCAGTAGCTGCTGTCTGTCACTGCGTCGTGTTGTGTCACGAACAGAAAAATGGCTGTGCCAACTTTGCGTTTTTTTTTTTTTTTACTGTGGATAATGCATGTTTTTGTTTTAATTTCTGTTCCAGACTCTACCAAATTAATGTTTCTGGTAGAGAGAGAGATAGAGAGAGAGAGAAAAAAAGAGAGCAAGCGAGTGCACAGAAAGGAAGGAGATGGGGGAGAGAGACAGTGTACAAGGGGAAGACTGACACAGAGAGGGAAAACAGCGCACATGGGGGAGAGACATCATACAGGGAAAGACAGACGTAGAGAGAGACAGCGCACGGGAAAACAGGCACAGGAGGAAACAGGCACAGAGAGGGGAGACACAGCGCACAGGGGGAGACAGGCACAGAGAGGTGAGACAGCACACACGGGAAGAGAAATCATACAGGGAGAGACACAGCACAAGGGGGGAAGACAGGCACAGGGCGGGAAAACACAGTGCACAGGGGAAGACAGGGTCAGAGAGGGATTACATTTGTGGGGATATATATATATATATATGCAACCAGTATTTTTCATCTCTTAAACCCACCGCCGCCACTGCGGTGTAGCAACTGCCAGGCAATCGAATTTTTGTCACGGTTGCCTTGAAATTGCTACGAAGTTGCGGCATGTGATTTGGGAAAGTGATTGTGATTTTCACAGTTGCTCTGGTTGCAGTTTCAGAGCATTGTTCTAAAATCAGAGCCAACCCAGATGGTGAATTGCCCTGGTATTGGCGTGTAAACGGACGATAGGGATGGAATCTGCATCACCTAGTGATTTCCCAGAGGCGTGCCACAGCGTGCTGGATACCGCGCCCCATCAGCGATGATTGGTGGGGGCTACTGTGTTTACCATTGGCTGTCCCTTCACAGGGCGCCATATTTAAAGAGCTGTCCATTCACACTACACAATTGCAATGGCGTCATGTATTAGCCAGCCTTCCTGAGCAGGCTGGCCAATCATGATGCTATTGCGTTGTCCAATGAGCGTGTTAGCGTCACGGAATACACAAGTCTGTCACGCCTATGTTTTGGCGCCGCAGAACATGTACGCCCACATTCCCCTACTGATTGCGGCATGTGAAGGGGCGATGGGATTCAACGGATGTTTCCCGCAGGATTAGTTTCAACTTCCGGAGAACCACGTTCTCTTAGATTGAGGGCGCAATTGCAGCGTGTACATGCGGAATCGCGATCGCTAGCAATCGTTAAAAATGTGCACGCGCACGTACAGCTGCTACCGATCGCCAGTGATAGTTGCGGTGTAAAGGTACCCTTAGGTTGTAAATGGAACTCATTATATGATATCCTTGGAATATTGTCAGTACTTCTTAAGAAAATCAACCTTCTTTCTGAAAATATTGTACATACATTGTACTTTGCTAATCATAACATATTTTGACTGTATCACATTTTCTATCTTCTCTTTTGTACAGGTTACTTATATTTGGCTATAGAATATGCCCCCCATGGCAACCTCTTAGACTTTCTACGAAAAAGCAGGGTTTTGGAAACAGATCCAGCATTTGCCATAGCCAACAGCACAGCATCAACCTTGTCATCACAGCAGCTTCTACAATTTGCAGCAGATGTCGCTCGAGGCATGGATTACCTGAGCCAAAAACAGGTTGATATTCTTTATATTTTACTATGCCATAAAATACAAGAGTGTGATTTAATGTATGACATTTGTGAAATCTTGTCTGAATTACGACCCAGTTTGTACAGCAATTATAAATAGTCATAAAAGTAGTTTACAAATATATAAATATGTTGCAGCCACATCATTTACAAGATAAATTCTTTTACATAACATAGCAAAGCTGAAGTTTCTGGAAAATATTACAGATTTATATAAAGAGATGAAATTGGAAGCACCTTATAAATTACAGCTTGGCTATTTGAAGCTGTAGGCTAAAAAGTATTTTATTTTCAAGACTTTTTTACTTAAGCATTTAAAGCGGTTGTATGCAGCTTGACAGTGACCTATGCTGAACAAGAATATAAACACAACACTGTTCTTTTTGCTCCCAGTTTTCATGAGATAGAACAAGTCTTAGATCCTTGAGATTATGTACACAGAAGGGCATTTTCTCTCAAATATTGTTCACAAATGTGTCTAAGGCTGCGAGCACACAATCAGCAAAAGCAGTGTTTTGGACGCTGCATCCAAAACGCTGCATTGTACTGTACAAGCACAGTGGCTGGGATTTCTAGAAATCCCATGTCCACTGTGCTTCTCCCCTCCGCAGCGTTATTTCAACTGTGGTGCGGATTGCTGTGCTTCTATAGCTCTGCAGCATGTTAATTTAATCCTGCAGAGTTGGAATCAAGCTCCAGCGGGTGAATGCAGGGAAAAGCCACCCAGCACCCAACACAGATCATGGGCACAGGGTTGCTGCGCTCACCCTGCATTCGCCCACGGCTCCCAGCAGGTGCGGAAACACTATATCCAGGACGCAGTGCCTTCGGATCATGGGAACATACCCTAAATCAGTGTTGGTGAGCTTTTCCTCCTTTGACAAGATAATCCATCCACCTTACAGGTGTGGCATATCAAGATGATTTGATTTGGTTGCTTCTCTAATTAGTGCTCTTCTTGCATGGGATGTCAGTTTAGATGGGTGACTATGACTTGGTATGATGCAGTTATGTGATATTCCTCCCATTTTAGGACCTAACCCTAATTTACACTTCTTCAGAACTTTATCCCTGACCTGTCTGGTGTGTTCCTTGTTTTTCATGCTGCCATTTGATCCCAAATATTCTCAAATCTCTGAGACCTTCACAAGACAACTGTAGTTATACTACACACAGGTTAACTCAGTTTACTAATTACGTGACTTCTGCAGACAATTGGTCACTGATGATTTTATTTAGTGGTATCAGACTACAAATTCATGTCAAAATTTTCAGAGTTATTTTTTACAAATATTTAGAAAACGATGTACAATTTCCTTTACACTTCACTTCACAAACACTTGCTACTTTGTGTTGGTATTGTATACATATTGCCTGCAACATTTTCTGTGCGCTCAACTAAAGCACAGTCCGAGCAGCTTTGTGTGTTGCTGGTAACTATGGAACACATCGGTTTACCAAGGGCAGCATTCTCCCAAAGCGCATAGTGTTACCGCTATGCGCTTCTGGGAAAACTTCAAAGTTTTTTTTTTTTGTGGTAAATATATTATTATTAAAGTTTTTAACGTAAACATACATATAACGTATTGAGCAAAAGTTATTAAGCTCAGAGTATAACATATCAATATTACATCATAATATAGTTCAAATCAGGCTGAAGCCTCCTGGTGCAGTCGAAATGAACGATGTCACCATGGCTACTACAAACTTCACATCAAAGTAATAGGTGGGACCCCTCCCGGTTCCAAAGGGAACAGAACGGGGAGGTCCCTAGATCTCAACAGGAGATCAGAATGAAATAGTACTATAGTCTAATTACAGTAAATTAGATGAAACGGCTCCTGGCCGTCCACTGGGTGGTGGAAGAAAGTTGATCCAAAAAAATAAGATCTAGAGAAGAGAAAAGGCTTGAAAGTGAGAAAAGGGGATTGAGAGAAGTATAGAAGTGAGGAAGAAGAGCAGAGAAGACGAGAACTGTACGTCTGGGGAGTCGCAGGTTAGGAGAGTGAAACTAGCATATTTCAGGTAGTGCACAGGCGATTCACCCACAAGCGAACATATCTCTAAAATTAGGGGCATCTCTGAAGAGGATCCATTCCGTCCAAGTAGTTACATAGACAGATTGAGTTTGGGAGGACTCAGCTGAAAGCTCCTCAAATCTACGAAGGGTCTCCATTTCTGAGTACCACTCCAAAATCGTAGGGGGTGCCTGCTCCCTCCAATGACGAGGGATCACATTTCTTGCAGCACTGAGGCAGAACCAAAGGATATCCTTCTTTTGGGTCTTCCAGGATCCAGGGAGCAGAGAGAGTAAGGCCATTTCAGGAGACCCCTTTAAACTCCTACCTGTTACCATATTATAGTTCCGAAAAACTGCAGACCAGAATTCTTGGATCATTGGGCAGCTCCACCAAATATGGATCAAGGAACCAACCTCTGCGTCGCATCTCCAACAAAGGGGAGAGGTGGAGGAAGAAAACCGATGCAACCTGTCTGGTGTGAGGTACCACCTAAGGCGTATCTTGTAGCATTTTTCTAATGCCTCACATAACCCTGAGGATTTCCGAGCCATCAAAAAACACTTCTCCCAATCCTGTGTCGAGACAACCCTTCCGAGTTCCGACTCCCAGGCCCTCCTATATCCATGAGTTTCCGCGTCTGACGCCCCCGATAGAGTAGATAGCTGAAATCCCTCTATGGGGTGCTTGGGTGGCAGCAAAGATCGCCTCTAGGGGAGACAGGGCGACATCATGGCCTCTCTGGAGTGTCAGAGAGTTCATGTAAGACCTTAACTGAAGGTACTCCCACCACTTCAGTTTTACCTCCAGTGAAAACTTCAAAGTTTTAAGCGCATGCCATCAAAATAGGCAGAAAACGTCAGTCTGACTCCAGCCTAATATGGTCACTGTTAGGTTTTGGACAAACCCTTTAAATACCTTTCTTTTTATTCTACATCATATAAATGGAGGAGTTGTCCTATCAGGCCTGCCATTAACTGAAAAGACAAATGAAACAAGTTGCGCCACGACTGCTGAGCGGTTAAATGCGAGCGGTTACTATGTCAGAGTGCTCACCTGTTGAGGTTGTGCCCGGGTCGCACAACTGACTGGCAAGCGGGGAGGCAGCTTGTTGGAGCCTCTGGATCGGATGAGCCTGGGAAAGGAGATGGGAGGTGATCCGGGTCCGGTATGTGAGGGCTGGCTGCCGTGTGGTGAGAGGGCTGTTAAGGTCCTGATGTTAGGCGGGTCCGCTTCCCAGGATGTGCTGTAGTCCCCTGGCGTGCGAGCCGGCAGGTTCAGAGCACGAGGCTGAAGTATTAAGGCGAGCAGAATCCGGGAGCCGTGCTGCTCAGAGCCACGGTTCCCCGAGGGGAAGGCGTGGGGCGTGTGCAGTGAAGTAAACAATAGGTTAGCGCTCGGATTACCACCAGGACACTGCTCTCAGTATATTTACCTTTAGGCTTTATTCAAAGAGTGTGAAATTCCAATTCCTCCACAACGCGTTTCTGCGCTTAGTGCGCCTTTCTCAAGTGGTAACTGAAATTCTCATTCTGATTGTTTAAAAACATTACGTGACATAAGGGGGAGGGACAAATTAGGAAATTGTACCAGGGCATGTGGAAAAACAGATCTGGACATGTGGAAAAACAGATCTGGAACCTGGAAATGGTGTCCTGTCTAGTAATACATTCATGGTTCACCAAAAATCTGACCTATTAACAAAAGGCATAACCTATTTGCTATACTATATACTGCAATTGATCTAATAAAGTGATATTTTTAAAATACATTGAAGATAAAAATATATAATATAATAATATAAAATTAATAAAAATTATCACTTAATAAAAATCCATTAAATATAGGGACATGAGGGTATGGGGGAATAAAAAGGAGTTTAAATTCCTGAATATAGATGAATTTAAAACCCCTCATTTTTATTTTCTCCCAAAAATCCATAAATCTATTATTGATCCCCCTGGACGCCCCATTATTTCAGGAATCAACTCAATCACCAGCAATCTATCCCATTATATTGATCTTTTTTTACAACCATATAACATGGGGCTACCATCCTATCTAAAAGACTCCACTCAGTTAATAGGATTGATCACTGAACTACCTCCACTTCCAGGTATTCTATTAATCACGCTTGACGTCAATTCTTTATATTCTAACATTCCCCATGATAAAGGTCTAAGAGTTATAGACCGGATCCTTTCCAAGGATAATAATATACCCAGTCCACAGAGACAATTTTTATTACAGGGCATTGAGTTTATATTGCATAATAACGTGTTTGATGACCAAGGGAAACTGTATAGACAGATTAGGGGCTGTGCGATGGGCACTAGATTCGCACCCAGCTATGCGGGCCTCTACATGGGTGCGTTCGAGTCTGTGGCCATCGCACAGTCCCGAACAGGGATCAAGCACATTAAACTCTATAAGAGGTTTATAGATGACCTACTGATTCTATGGTCAGGCAGTGAAGATGAAGCAAGGGAATTTGTAGACTGTTTAAACAACAATAATTGGGGTTTGAGCTTCACAATGAGCATTTCCAATATCCAAATCCAGTATTTGGATTTATTGATCAAGATCAACCAAGAAGGGCATTGCAGCACGTCCACGTTTTTCAAAAAGGTGGACGTGAATAGCTATCTTGAATTCAACAGCAGCCACCTCCCTTCCTGGATAAGGAATATTCCATACGGGCAGTATCTCCGTGTCAGGAAGAACTGCACGAAAGATAGTGATTATTTTGCTGAAGCCAGAATCCTGAGAGAGAGGTTTAGAACTAAAAAATACCCTAGCTTATTGTTGAAGGATGCTTTTTCTAAATGCAAAAAACATGCACAAAAGGATTTTCTGGAAAATAAGGGTCAGAATAAGAAAGCTGACAAGGAGGCCACAAATGCCAATAACTGCAATCTCATAACAACTTTCAATAAATCACACAAAAATATTTATGCCCTGCTAAAGAAATATTGGTTCATTTTACAGGGGGACCCCATACTGTCTAAAATTCTTCCCAAACAACCTAAAATTATATATAGAAGAGGGAGGAACCTTCGTAGTATCCTGGCTCCAAGTAGAATCCGCTCCCTTAGTGAAAAAGGAACCCCAATTGGGATATCCTCAACTGTCCCCACATTTGGTTGTTTTAGGTGTAGAATACGCCGATGTAAATGTTGTACTACCATATCTGATGGAAGCACGAATTTCAAATCTAACACCACTAACTCAACATTTGAGATCAAACAACGGTTAGATTGCTCCTCACGTTGCGTTATCTACCTATTAGAGTGCCCGTGTGGTCAACAATACATAGGAAGAACCACACAAACAATGAGGGCAAGACTGAACAAACACCGACACAACATCAGCATAGGCTTTACTAAACATAGTGTTTCCAGACATTTTGATCTTGCCCACAATAGAGATCCTTCCAAACTGAAACTCCAGATAATAGAACAGATAAATGAAGATACCACTAACAGAATCAATACGTTGAATAAGAGAGAGTCTTATTGGATCTTCAAAATGGGCACCCTATCCCCAGAGGGACTCAATCTTATGCTTGAAAACACTAATTAATTAATTATTCTGGAAGAGTGTTAGGGGAATGCACGATTGAATTTTATTATAGGAACCAATCATCTTCTAGCATTTTTATCATAAACTTTATCATATGTTTTATGACAGGTTGTCTTTTTCTTGTCCCTTATTTCTTTCCCCCCCCCCCCCCCCCCCCTTCTTTTCCCTCCCCCATACCCTCATGTCCCTATATTTAATGGATTTTTATTAAGTGATAATTTTTATTAATTTTATATTATTATATTATATATTTTTATCTTCAATGTATTTTAAAAATATCACTTTATTAGATCAATTGCAGTATATAGTATAGCAAATAGGTTATGCCTTTTGTTAATAGGTCAGATTTTTGGTGAACCATGAATGTATTACTAGACAGGACACCATTTCCAGGTTCCAGATCTGTTTTTCCACATGTCCAGATCTGTTTTTCCACATGCCCTGGTACAATTTCCTAATTTGTCCCTCCCCCTTATGTCACGTAATGTTTTTAAACAATCAGAATGAGAATTTCAGTTACCACTTGAGAAAGGCGCACTAAGCGCAGAAACGCGTTGTGGAGGAATTGGAATTTCACACTCTTTGAATAAAGCCTAAAGGTAAATATACTGAGAGCAGTGTCCTGGTGGTAATCCGAGCGCTAACCTATTGTTTACTTCAGTTAACTGAAAAGGACATTTGGAAGTAATGTTGTGGGCTTCAGTTAGTTCAGGTTTTGCAGCTCTCTGTCCATGGGCATACCCAGGATCAAAACTGGGGGAGGGGGCAAGCCATGGTCGTTCAGGTGGTAAAATAGTCCCCATCACTGATATATTGCCCTGCATCACTGGTACATAGCCCCCCATTCTGGTAATCCTGGTATATAGCCCCCTACACTGATATAGCGTCCCCATCATTGGTTCATAGCCCCCATCACTGGTATACTCGCCCCCCCATCATCACAGTTTATGCCCCCATGCTTCCGCACAGAATAAAATAATAAACAATTGATCTCACCTTCCGTCGCTCTCCTACAGGCACCACGGCATCCTCCGGTCTTCCTGCTTGTCCACGGGGTCTCTTCATGTGATCGGCGTAGCAGCAATGATGTCATTGCTGGGCCGGTCCCAAGAAGAGAACCAGTGGTGCCTATAGGAGAGCGACGGAGGGTGAGATCAATTGTTTATTATTTTATGGTGTGCGGCAGCATGGGGGCATATACTGTGATGATGGAGGAGCGAATATACCAGCACGGTGGCTCAAGTGGTGTTGTACACGGCAACAAAATAGGACAATGTGTCCATGATTTCACTGCAACCAGCAAATTGCCAGTGAAATTGCATGCAATGTTGCGACGTGTAACTGTACCCTAATGGCCATTTTACACGTCCCAACATCGTTTCGATATTGTATCCAACGGCACGGGAGCGCACACTTTTTTGGCTAAAATCCAAGATCGCATAGAAGATGTCACACAGGAAGATATCGGCAGGCAACACAACTGCGATGTCTACGCCCCTTTGTACGAGCGACCCAGGAACGACCATTTAACATGGGAGTGAATAGGGGAAGTTGCTCTCCAAGTCAGTGTTGGGCTCTCACACAGCACGATCCTGCCAGATCGTCCATCCAATATCGGGCAGTTGGAGAGCCTGCACAATTCTTCCCCGATATCGTTTTGGCATCGTTCTTGCATTGCATTGCTCATTTACACCACACAACGCACGAACGATATCAGCGGCAACGCACTAACCACGTGACTTTTTGTCGAACTTGGATGACGATATGATTTATGGCTTCTTAGGCTTTGTACTGAGCTTGTACACTGCTCTGTACACACACTCATGCAAGGGCTGAGCACTTCGGCCTCCTTTTGCATGCTGAGCAAAGCACTTAAAGGGAATCTGTCAGGTCAAAAAGTCAATATGTAACTGGTATCATTTTCTAATTCCTCTCTAAGCTCTCTCTATTCATGTATTTTTATTATTTATACTTCTCTCCTATCCTCTGTAAATTTCAAATTAAAAAATTAATTCCGTCTGTCAATCACAGTGAGTTCTCTGCTGCCCACTCCCCAAGGAATGAATATACATGCGTCACTACAAAGCCCTGCCCTCCTGAGATCTGTTATGTTCTGTGACTCATTGCAGACAGAGAAAGGAGGGGGGAGGAGATGTGTTCTCTTGCTCTTAGCTGCAGCTCTTCTTGTCACTAGGTGTATCTGATCAATGTGTGAAGTGTGTGCAATCTGAGATATTTCTATGTGATTATAAGACCATTTGATTATTTGCTCAACAGATACACATATTATATGTATGCTGGAAAACCAACTTTCATATGATATAAATTTTACGGACACCACACAGTGCAGGACAAAACATCTTCCCCCTCCCAGCACAGAGGGGAGGAACAGAAACACCAGCTTGGGTGGGTGTGGATATTTAAATAACTCTTATATAGCCGGCCTATTCAGCTGTTAAAGTAATGGACAGGACTAATGCACCAGCTGCCTGCAAGGTGTGAAAATGCTTATAGGAAGGAAACTAGAAAGTGTACAATAATGATTTTACATGTTTTTAAAAGTTGTATGCAGGTCCCATAGAAGGGTAATATTAGTATCATACTGAAAAATGACCTGACAGAGTCCCTTTAACAGTATATTAAGGATTCGTGGGTGTCTCAGGACTAGGACCACTACCAATCTGCATGGGGTTCACTGACTACAACAAATAGAAAAACTTGGTACAGTACCGATACATTTTAAAGATATGTTCACACAGCATTTTTTGAGGACTCTTTTTATGTAAGTCGCTCTGAAGAATGCTTGAAAAATCACTCATAATATGCCTGAAAAACTTCTGATTTATTTATTTCTATTGTAATTTCTATTTACATTTTCAGGCTTCTGGGTATTTTTTAACGTGTTTCGCTATGTGCGCACGTTGAGTATTTGATTGCAGAAATTTCTGCACCAAATATGCATCACCTGGCAGAAATATGTGTGTTTTTGATGCACTTTTGGCAGGTTTTTTTTTCGTGTGCTTTCCATGCATTCTGGGGTGGAAATAGGCTGCAAAAACGCACCAAGAATTGACATGCTGCAGAATTATTTCTGCATGAAATCTGGAATGGAAAAGAAACTAACATGTGCACAAAACATTATACTTCTCATTTACTTATCTAGCATAAGGATTGGCATGCTGTTTTTTTTTTTTATAAAACTGCAGCAAAAAAACTCATCACAAATGCACTGTCATAGCCTTAGGCCCCTTTCACATCAGCGGATTTCGCCAATCGCGGCAGTTGCGGTTAAAAAATGGCAACTGCCGCGATTACCGCATAACCGCTGCACTTGCGGCACAGTTGCGACAAGCCCCATGCAATGTCTATGGGGCTTAAGTGTGCGGCAGGTGCGGCAAGTGCGGTTTCGGCACTTGCGGCAGGTGCGGCCGTGAAATAAACCGCGGTCAGTTGCGTTTTTTTCGCGGCCGCACCTGCCGAATGTGCCGTTACCGCACTTACCGCACCTGCCGCAAGCCTGCATAGACATTGTTTTTTCACCGCAACTGCCGCGATCGGCAAAAACCACTGATGTGAAAGCACCCTAATGGCCACTTTACACACACCAACTTATCTGTCCAACTTCTGAACAACTTACTGGTTGCAGTGAAATCATAGACACATTGTTCCATTTGTACACAGCCACAAAATGGAGCAATGTGTCCATGATTTCACTGCAACCAGTAAGTTGTTCAGAAGTTGGACAGATAAGTTGGTGTGTATAAAGTGGCCCTAAGGGATGCAAAGATGCCAAGATGTTTATGGAAGGCAGCTGACCATTCATCAGGCAGTAAAGCTGCTTTATACTTTACAATAGAAGTCAATAGAAGTCAATCCAAAGGTTAAAAATGCCCAAATGGAGCCTGGGTGTCTTTATGAGCACTTTGTCAGTGGTCTGTGCTAAAACAAAAAAAGCTAGCGTTCTATTCATTTCTCAATGGATGCAAACAAAACTTGTTCAAATCTCGTTCAAAAAAAGCTCTAAAATGCTAACCAAATAGGGAAAAAACAAGAAAAATTACCACAAAAAATATCCAAGAAATCATTAACAAAAAGCTTCAGGAATCGTTAACAAAACGTTAAATGGTGTACTCAGGCCAATGTATACGCGAACAGACAGATATATATATATATATATATATATATGCACTGTTGGTATATATATATATATATATATATATATATATATATATACATACAGTGCCTACAAGTAGTATTCAACCCCCTGCAGATTTAGCTGGTTTGATAAGATGCCAATAAGTTAGAGCCTTCAAACTGCAAACGAGAGTAGGATTTATTAACAGAAGCATAAATCTTACAAACCAAAAAGTTATGTTGCTCAGTTGAATTTTTATAAATTTTAAACATAAAAGTGTGGGTCAATTATTATTCAACCCCTATGTTTAATATTTTGTGGAATAACCCTTGTTTGCAATTACAGCTAATAATCGTCTTTTATAAGACCTGATCAGGCCGGCACATGTCTCTGGAGTTATCTTGGCCCACTCCTCCATGCAGATCTTCTCCAAGTTATCTAGGTTCTTTGGGTGTCTCATGTGGACTTTAATCTTGAGCTCCTTCCACAAGTTTTCAATTGGGTTAAGGTCAGGAGACTGACTAGGCCACTCCAACACCTTGATTTTTTCCCTCTAGAGCCAGGCCTTGGTTTTCTTGGCTGTGTGCTTTGGGTCGTTGTCTTGTTGGAAGATGAAATTACGACCCATCTTAAGATCCTTGATGGAGGAGCGGAGGTTCTTGGCCAAAATCTCCAGGTAGGCCGTGCTATCCATCTTCCCATGGATGCGGACCAGATGGCCAGGCCCCTTGGCTGAGAAACAGCCCCACAGCATGATGCTACCACCACCATGCTTGACTGTAGGGATGGTATTCTTGGGGTCTCCAAACGTCACGTGTGTGGTTGGCACCAAAGATCTCGATCTTGGTCTCATCAGACCATAGAAGTTTGAACCAGTCTGTCTCAGAGTCCTCCAAGTGATCATGAGCAAACTGTAGACGAGCCTTGACATGACGCTTTGAAAGTAAAGGAACCTTACGGGCTCATCTGGAACGGAGACCATTGCGGTGGAGTACGTTACTTATGGTATTGACTGAAACCAATGTCCCCACTGCCATGAGATCTTCCCGGAGCTCCTTCCTTATTGTCCTTGGGTTAGCCTTGACTCTTCGGACAAGCCTGGCCTCTGCACGGGAGGAAACTTTCAAAGGCTGTCCAGGCCGTAGAAGGCTAACAGTAGTTTCATAAGCCTTCCACTTCCGGATGATGCTCCCAACAGTGGAGACAGGTAGGCCCAACTCCTTGGAAAGGGTTTTGTACCCCTTGCCAGCCTTGTGACCCTCCACGATCTTGTCTCTGATGGCCTTGGAATGCTCTTTTGTCTTTCCCATGTTGACCATGTATGAGTGCTGTTCACAAGTTTGGGGAGGGTCTTAAATAGTCAGAAAAGGCTGGCAAAAGAGATAATTAATCCACACATGTGAAGCTTATTGTTATTTGTGCCTGAACTACTTCTTAATACTTTAGGGGAACCAAACAGAATTCTGGTGGTTTGAGGGGTTGAATAATAAAGTCCAAATGTCACAATGCCAAGTTAATTCCGCATGTGTCAACCAGCTAAATCTGCAGGGGGTTGAATACTATTTGTAGGCACTGTATATATGGTATATACAAACATATACCAAATAAACAGTGTACATTTCCCCTATGGGATTTAAAAGAAGGATATCATTTAAAAAAAGGTAATTTTAGGGGAAAAATATAAAAAATTAAACAAATAGTTTTTTTTTTTACAATATATTACTATAATTACCTTAACAATCTGCATTATAACTTCTAGTAGGATTTTTACTAAATGTCAAAAAATTAAAGAATCTATTTTTCTCTGTGCTTAATATAAATGAAATATTAATGTGTGGTACACAAAAAAATATATATAATGAGTTAAAGTTCAACTAGTCCTGGAAAAAACAAGCTTCATTTGGTTTTGATAAACAAAGAAACGAATTACAAGTTGTGTCTACCACAATGTGATGAAAAAAGCTCTGGTATTGACAGGCTGCTGTGTATACTTGCATACTAAAGGCCCCGTTACACCTTACATCATTGGCTGCTGTGTCAAAAGCGATGCCGCGGGTGCGAACTCGCTTCTGACATTGCAGCCTAGCTGTCACACAGCAAGATGTTGACGATGACTGCGCTGCGATGTTGCCACAGCGATCGCTCGCTGAGCTGGGATCAACCCAGCGAGCGATCCGCTGCAATGCAGCGAATAGGCTGGATCAGCCGTGACATCGCTATTGCGGTGTCACACCGAACAATGCCGCAGGTTGCTTAAGTTGAAGTTGACAGGAAAGCCTGTCAACTCGGCTTGAACAACTATCGTTGTTGAATCGTGCATTTACATGCAACGATGCAACAACAATGTTGTTTCAACATTGTTTCTGACGTCACTTTTGATCGATGTCGGAAACGATGTTGAAAGGTGTAACTGGGCCTTAAGAAGCCTGCCAAACCCTTCAAAGTGTAGTGCGGGAAGGTGGGAACCCAGCTCACGGATAAAACAGACTCATAGCTATGAGTAACACTGTATTCTTTCAGTGTTTCTATCAGCCAGATGGCACAACATTTTTAGGCCTATTAGCTCATAGGAGTACAGACTGTTATCTGTAATGTGCTGCCATTACATATCGCAGTATATTCAGGTGAAAGGTCCACAGTTATTTGTCTACCATTTCAAAGCTTGCAACTGACATTTGTAACTTCCTTATTGAGAATAAAAATATATTGAAGACTAAAAATTGAAATAATAATACTTATGTGCTTTTGTCTAGTTCATACATCGAGACTTGGCAGCAAGAAATATTTTGGTTGGTGAAAACTATCTTGCAAAAATTGCAGATTTTGGCTTATCAAGAGGACAGGAGGTTTACGTAAAAAAGACAATGGTAAGTATGTTAGTCTTCCATTATGGCATCAAACTCTTAGCACATGCAAAAAATACTGCAAAAAAGCCAGCACCACCAGAAGATAGCTTGCAATAAAAACTGCGCAAATGCAGGTATTCCTTCCAAACTAAATAATATTATAAAATGTAGATATTTGGCAAAATATTGATCAATCTTTTGAGTCACCCTGTCATTTCAAGGCAATCTCATAAGGGTGGTCCTACTCTACATATTTTTATTTTAGTTGTGCCATGCAGTCTCCAACATACACATAAAGCAGACCATTAAAAGCAGCATTTATCCTATGATGCCAGAATGGTGCATGTGAAAAAAGGTAAATCACGCCCCCACACAAGCAGCTGCTGCCACATATGTCTGGGCTTTCCACAATTATACCTCACAGCACCTGGCCAGCACCCATGAATAAAAGCGGGGCAGGCCCAAGCAAATGGAACTTGAAATACACTTAGCTTGACAGCTCAAAATATCATGTTGCAGAGTTCAGAGTTTTCGAAGGACAAATATTTCACATGCCAATCCTTTGGTACATTGATCAACTGATTCTACTGTACTCTGATTTCGTATGGTGCCACACAGGATTTTCCTGACGGATCTTGTACAAATCCAATTACAAAACACAAACTGTGCCATACACCAGTGGATTCTAGAAATAGACATAAAAACCCCATGTCAGTGACCATAAACCCAGCAACACAAGTGGTTAAAGCCGCAGAAAATTGTTAGTTTTGGAAAATGCAGTAATTAAAGCATATCCATATCCATGTTTAGGCATTTAATATTCTCAATTCATTATGTAAAACCTCTGTGTTGCCATTTTTCCAAGATTTGCATATGTGAACATGCCCTGAAATAGTACAATAATAAAACTGCTAATACATTTTTGCACTTATTTTTTCCCTTTAGCTGCCTTTATATGTTTATTATTGTTCTAAATATGTCTGCTGACAATTTTCTATGTGGTGTACTTTTCTGAAATAATGGATTTTTCTAGGGAAGACTTCCTGTTCGATGGATGGCAATTGAGTCCTTAAACTACAGTGTTTATACGTCAAACAGTGATGTGTAAGTACTGCTGCTATTTCTATTTCTTTACCTTGATGTGAAACTTCAGAGTACTCGAGTAGTATACTATACTGTACTATACTAATGAGAGAAGAATATGAATACCCAGCATAATCGTCAAAGGAAATATCATAAAAAAGATTTATTGAAGATCCATTAAAAAGGCAAGGTGAGTACAAAAAAATTGTTCCAAACACGTTATGCGTTTGGACACTATAGTCTCTAACATATTTGGAATCATTGGTACTCATCTTGTCTTTTTAATGGATCTTTAATAAATATTGTTCTTATGATATTTCCTTGAATGATGCTGAACATTTATTTTCTTCTTTGATTGCTGCCAACACACGTATTGCCGTACACCGCCTAGGATTATCGCTTCCATTTGAACCTCTATGGTGAGCTGGATATGTTTTTTCATTTTTGTAACAGACTAAAGGCCCTGTTACACACACAGATAATTGTGCAGAGATTGTTCATAGATCTCTGGTTGCAGTGAAATCATGGACACATTGTTACATTTGTACCCGGCCACAAAATGGAACAATGTGTCCATGATTTCACTGCAACCAGAGATCTGCGAACAATCTCTGCACAATTATCTGTGTGTGTAACTGGGCCTTAACCCCTTAGTGACTGAGCCAATTTCCACCTTAATGACCAGACCGTTTTTTGTAATTCTTACCATTGTCCCTTTATGAGGTTATATCTCTGGAACTCTTCAACGGATCCTAGCGATTCTGAGATTGTTTTTTCGTGACATATTGGGCTTCATGTTAGTGGTAAATTTAGGTTAATAATTTTTGCGTTTATTTGTGAAAAAATAAAAAATTTGGCGAAAATTTTGAAAATTTAGCAATTTTCAAATTTTGAATTTTTATTCTGGTAAACCAGAGAGTTATATGACACAAAATAGTTAATAAATAACATTTCCCACATGTCTACTTTACATTAGCACAATTTTGGAAAAAAAAAAAAAATTTGTTAGGAAGTTATAAGGGTTCAAAGTTCATCAGCAATTTTTCATTTTTCCAGCAAAATTTACAAAACCATTTTTTTTGTGACCACATCACATTTGAAGTCACTTTGAGGGGTGTACATGACAGAAAACACCCAAAAGTGACACCATTCCAAAAACTGCACCCCTCAAGCTACTCAAAACTACATTCAAGAAGATTATTAACCCTTCAGGTGCTTCACAGCAGCTAAAGCAAAGTGGAAATAAAAAATGGACATTTTAATTTTTCCAACAAAAATGTCCCTTTAGCCTAAATTTTTTCATTTTCACATGGGCAACAGGATAAAATGGATCCTAAAATTTGTTGGGCAATTTCTCCTGAGTACACCGATACATCATATGTGGTCATAAACCACTGTTTGGGCGCACGGCAGGGCTCAGAAGGGAGGGAGCGCAGTTTAACTTTTGGAGCTAATTTACCATTCAAAAAGTCAAATGGCGCTCCTTCCCTTCTGAGCCCTGCCGTGCGCCCAAACAGTGGTTTATGACTGCATATGAGGTATCGGTGTACTCAGGAGAAATTGCCCAACAAATTTTAGGATGAAATTTATCCTGTTGCTCATGTGAAAATGAAAAAATTGAGGACAAAAGAAAATTTTTGTGGAATAGAAAGTACTTTTTAAATTTTACGGATCAATTTGTAAAGCACCAGAAGGTTCAACGTGCTCACTATGCATCTAGATAGGTTCCTTGGGGGGTCTAGTTTCCAAAATGGGGTCACTTGGGGGAGCTCCAAAGTTTGGGCACACAGGGGCTCTCAAAACGCGACATGGTGTCCGCTAACAATTTGAATGGAAAATTAGCTCCAATTGTTAGCGGACACCAAGTCACGTATGGAGAGCCCCTGTGTGCCTAAACATTGGAGCTTCCCCACAAGTGACCCCATTTTGGAGACTAGACCCCCCAAGGAACTTATCTAGATGGGTGGTGAGCACTTTGAACCCCAAGGTGCTTCACAAATGAATCCGTAAAAATGAAAAAAGAACATTTTTGTGGAATAGAAAGTACTTTTTAAATTTTATGGACCAATTTGTAAAGCACCAGAAGGTTCAACGTGCTCACTATGCATCTAGATACGTTCCTTGAGGGGTCTAGTTTCCAAAATGGGGTCACTTGTGGGGGAGCTCCAATGTTTAGGCACACAGGGGCTCTCCAAACGCGACATGGTGTCCGCTAACAATTTGAATGGAAAATTAGCTCCAATTGTTAGCGGACACCAAGTCACGTATGGAGAGCCCCTGCGTGCCTAAACATTGGAGCTCCCCCACAAGTGACCCCATTTTGGAAACTGGACCCCCCAAGGAACTTATCTAGATGGGTGGTGAGCACTTTGAACCCCAAGGTGCTTCACAAATGAATCCGTAAAAATGAAAAAAGAACATTTTTGTGGAATAGAAAGTACTTTTTAAATTTTACAGATCAATTTGTAAAGCACCAGAGGGATCAACGTGCTCACTATGCATCTAGATACGTTCCTTGGGGGGTCTAATTTCCAAAATGGGGTCACTTGTGGGGGAGCTCCAATGGTTAGGCACACATGGGCTCTCCATAAGCGACATGGTGTCCACTAACAATTTGAATGGAAAATTAGCTCCAATTGTTAGCGGACACCAAGTCACGTATGGAGAGCCCCTGCGTGCCTAAACATTGGAGCTTCCCCACAAGTGACCCCATTTTGGAAACAAGACCCCCCAAGGAACATATCTAGATGCACAGTGAGCACTTTCAACCCCCTGGTGCTTCACAAATTAGTCCGTAAAAAGGAAAAAAAGATTTTTGTGAAAAAAAAAAAGTACTTTTTCATTTTTACGGATCAATTTGTGAAGCACCTGGGTTTCAAAGCGCTCACTATGCATCTGAATAAGTTCCTTGGGGGGTCTAGTTTCCAAAATGGGGTCACTTGTGCGGGAGCTCCAATGTTTAGGCACACAGGGGCTCTCCATACATGACATGGTATGCGCTTACAATTCCAATTGTTAGTTGACACCATGTCACGTATGAAGAGACTCTATGTGCCTAAACATTGGGGCTCCCCCACAAGTGACCCCATTTTGTAAACTAGACGCCCCAAGGAACTTATCTAGATGCATAGTGAGCATTTTGAACCCCCAGGTGCTTCACAAACTGATCCGTAAAAATGAAAAAGTACTTTTTTCCACAAAATCTTCTTTTTTTCCTTTTTACGGACTAATTTGTGAAGCACCTGGGGGTTGAAAGTGCTCATTATGCATCTAGATATGTTCCTTGGTGGGTCTAGTTTCCAAAATGGGGTCATTTGTGGGGAGCTCCAATGTTTAGGCACACAGGGGCTCTCCATATGCGGCATGGTGTCTGCTAACAATTTGTATGGAAAATTAGCTCCAATAGTTAGCGGACACCATGTCGCATATGGGGGGCTCCTATGTGCCTAAACATTGGAGCTTCCGCACAAGTCACCCCATTTTGGAAACTAGACGCCTCAAGGATTATATCTAGGAGTATAGTGAGCATTTAGAACTTACAGCTACTTCACAAAATTTGATAAAGTCATATTGAACATTTTCTTTTTTTCACACAATTTCTCACTTTTAGAGCATGTGCACAAGATACGGAGACACCGTGTCCTGGTCGTCTCCTCTCCTGCTTTTTTTTTAGTATTTCTTTATTACATTTAAAAAAAAAAACGACGTGGGGCTTCGCCATATTTTTGGTCCAGCCAGGTACAGCATGCAGCTACGGGCTGCCACCAACCCCTTCTGCCTAGTTTTACCTGGCTGGAAACCAAAAATATAGGGAAGCCCTATTGTTTTTTTAATTATTTCTTGAAATAATAAAAAAAAAAATGGCGTGGGCTTCGCCACATTTTTGGGCCAGCCAGGTACAACTAGGCAGCTGGGGGCTGGAATCCTCAGCGTAGGGAGGCCCAAGCTTTCTGGGCCCCCCCCGCTGCGAATTGCAGTCCGCAGCCGCCCCAGAAAATGGCGCATTCATAGAAGCGCCATTTTCTGGCGCTGTATCCAGCTCTTCCAGCTGCCGTGTAGCGGTGGCAGACTGGGTAATAAGGGGTTAATGCCAGCTTTTTTTGCAGCTGGTACTAAGCCCGAGATTCTTAATGTCTGGCCAATATTAGACCGGGCCATTAAGAATCCCTAGTAAATTGTAAAGAAGACACAAGACAGAAAAAAATATTTTTATTAGAAAAAACACACAGACACTATTTAGACCCCATCTTTATTATTCTTTGGCATCCGACGTAGTCCAGTAGGAAGGTCCGACGTAGTCCAGCAGGAAGGTCCGACGTAGTCCAGTGGGAGGTCCCTCGATGATTTTCAGTCTTTTACAGCATATGGGGGCGTCCCCCATATGCTATAAAATCTGGCATTCTTCCAGGAGAATGACAGGTCATGACCTCAGTAGGATGATATCAGGTCAGGATCCTTGGTTCACAAAGCGTCAATTGTAATCCCATCATGGGATCACAATTGACCCTTTGTGAACCAAGGATCCTGACCTGACATGACCTCACTGAGATCATGAGCTATCAGTCTATGCAGAGACTGCTCTGTCTGCTAACAGACTGACAGTTCATGACCTCAGTGAGGTCATGGCAGGTCAGGATCTTTGGTTCACACAGGGGTCAATTGTGGTCCCATCATGGGATCACAATTGACCCTTTGTGAAATAAGGATTCTGACCTGACATGACCTCACTGCGATCATGAGCTGTCAGTCTAATCACAGACAGTGCAGTCTCTGCATAGACTGACAGCTCATGATCGCAGTGAGGTCATGTCAGGTCAGGATCCTTTGTTCACAAAGGGTCAATTGTGATCCCATCATGAAATCACAATTGACCCTTTGTGAACAAAGGATCCTGACCTGACATGACCTCACTGCGATCATGAGCTGTCAGTCTATGCAGAGACTGCACTGTCTGTCATTAGACTGACAGCTCATGATCACAGTGAGGTCATGTCAGGTCAGGATCCTTTGTTCACAAAGGGTCAATTGTGATCCCATCATGGGATCAAAATTGACCCTTTGTGAACAAAGGATCCTGACCTGACATGACCTCACTGCGATCATGAGCTGTCAGTCTATGCAGAGACTGCACTGTCTGTGATTAGACTGACAGCTCATGATCTCAATGAGGTCATGTTAGGTCAGGATCCTTTGTTCACAAAGGGTCAATTGTGATCCCATCATGGGATCACAATTGACCCTTTGTGAACAAAGGATCCTGACCAGCCATGACCTCACTGAGGTCATGAACTGTCTATTAGCAGACAGAGCATTATCTGCTCTGTCTGCGCATGAAGCCGGCAGACAGCACAGGGAGCCAGGAGAAGAAGGAGCCGCTCCAGGGAGATGAAGACAGGTGAGATCGGGGGATGACCGGGGGGGGAGGGGGCTGTTAGAAACAGGGGGCAGGGGGCCAGGGTGCATTAGATCTCTCCCCGATGTGACATGTGTGACATGTCACATCGGGGAGGATTGTGCAGGAGGGGGCAGCCGGCGGTTCCTGAGCGCTGCGGCGCTGTTTTAGAGAGGGGGAGGAGGAGGAGGGAGGACGAAGGAGCGAGCTGGGCAGGAGGAACGTGGGGGGAACCGGAGGGGGCTGATGGGCACAGAATGAGGCTGATGGGCACAGGAGGAGGCTGTCGGGCACCAGCACTGACATTTCCATGCGATCTGACATGTATGACATGTCAGATCGCATGGAGATGCAGCAGCGGTGGCGGGTTTTAGCGCCCGCCGCCGCCATTTTGAGACAGATCGGGGGAGGGGTGGGGGTGGGAGGAAGATCCCCGGTACCGGGGGTCTTAGGACACTTAGGGGTTAATGCTTCACTGTCATCCGACGTGTGTTTTCACGTCGGATGAAAGTGAAAGCATTTTTTTACCGGCAGTCTCATTTTTTGTAATGTGATGACCGGTAAACGGTGCTTACCGGTCATCACATTACCGGTGATGTTAAAAAAGCCCCCGATTCATAATCTTGGGGGTCTCAGCTACCCCCGGTAGCTGAAACCCCGGAGATTTTTGACCACTGGGGGGCGCTAGAGCACTTTCCCTGGCCAACGTCTACAGACGTCGGCCAGGCATAAGTACCCATTTTTTCCGACGTCTCTGGGCGTTAGGCCGTCGTTATGGGGTTAAGGTATGACTGTGAACTATGTGGTCTATGTACAGTGCCTTGTGAAAGTATTTGGCCGTCTTGAACTTTTCAACCTTTTGCCACATTTCAAGCTTCAAACATATAGATATAAATTCTAATATTTTTGTGAAGAATCAACAACAAGTGGGACACAATCGTGAAGTGGAACAAAATTTATTGGATATTTTAAACTTTTTTAACAAATAAAAAACTGAAAAGTGGGGCGTGCAATATTATACGGACCCCTTGAGTTAATACTTTGTAGCTCCACCTTTTGCTGCGATTACAGCTGCAAGTCGCTTGGGGTATGACTCTATCAGTTTTGCACATCGAGAGACTGAAATTCTTGCCCATTCTTCCTTGCAAAACAGCTGGAGCTCAGTGAGGTTGGATGGAGAGCGTTTGTGAACAGCAGTTTTCAGCTCTTTCCACAGATTCTCGATTGGATTCAGGTCTGGACTGTGACTTGGCCATTCTAACACCTGGATACATTTATTTTTGAACCATTCCATTGTAGATTTTGCTTCATGTTTGGGATCATCGTCTTGTTGGAAGATAAATCTCCGTCCCAGTCTCAGGTTTTTTGCAGACTCCAACAGGTTTTCTTCCAGAATGGTCCTGTATTTGGTTCCGTCCATCTACCCATCAATTTTAACCATCTTCCCTGTCCCTGTTGAAGAAAAGCAGACCCAACCCATGATGCTGCCACCACCATGTTTGACAGTAGGGATGGTGTTTTGAGGGTGATGAGCTAAGTGGCTTTTACGCCAAATATATCGTTTTGTATTGTGGCCAAAAAGTTTGATTTTGGTTTCATCTGACCAGAGCACCTTATTTCACATGTTTGGTTTGTCTCCCAGGTGGCTTGTGGCAAACTTCAAACGAGTCTTTTTATGGATATCTTTGAGAAATGGCTTTCTTCTTGCCACTCTTCCATAAAGGCCAGATTTGTGCAGTGTATGACTGATTGTTGTTCTTTGGACTGACTCTCCCACCTCAGCTGTAGATCTCTGCAGTTCATCCAGAGTGATCATGGGCCTTTTGGCTGCATCTCTGATCAGTCTTCTCCTTGTTCAAGATGAACGTTTAGAGGGATGGCCGGGTCTTGGTAGATTTGCAGTTGTCTGATACTCCTTCCATTTCAATATGATCACTTGCACAGTGCTCCTTGAAATTTTTAAAACTTGGGAAATCTTTTTGTATCCAAAGCCGGCTTTAAACTTTGCCACAACAGTATCTCGGACCTGCCTGGTGTGTTCCTTGGTCTTCATGATGCTCTCTGCACTTAAAACAGGGCCCTGAGACTATCACAGAGCAGGTGCATTTACACGGAGACTTGATTATACACAAGTGGATTCTATTTATCATTACCATTCATTTAGGACAACATTGGATCATTCAGAGATCCTCAGTGAACTTCTGGAGTGAGTTTGCTGCACTGAAAGTAAAGGGGTCGAATAATATTGCACGCCCCACTTTTCAGTTTTTTATTTGTTAAAAAAGTTTAAAATACCCAATAAATTTCGTTCCACTTCACTATTGTGTCCCACTTGTTGTTAATTCTTCACAAAAAATATTAGAATTTAAATCTTTATGTTTGAAGCCTGAAATGCGGCAAAAGGTTGAAAAGTTAAAGGGGGCCAAATACTTTCACAAGGCACTGTAATGTTTATTCAAAGCTACCATTCAATAAAAGGCCAACATTCAAACACTACAAATATTTGATTGAAGGCTGGCTCTGCTAGTTCTGTAACACTTGCTTCGTGTTGTTGGTCAACTAGGCATTGCTCCCACCTAGCCAGAATCCTACGCCACACTGATGAGGGGCAACACCCCAAAACAGCTGTCTGTTGATGGATACCTGGCCTTGGTATTCCCTTGTCATATCTTTAAGCTTGTAAAGAGCTGGATATTGACTCAAAGGGCCACTTAATATGGTGGTTATGGTGATCTCCTCAAAGAGCCACCCTATGGCTCGGTTCTTCTCTGGAGGGATATCTGGCTAGTCCAGTGTTGTGACTCCTAAACGAGGCTCCACAGACTTTATTTGCAAGTTCTGTAACACTAAAGGTACCGTCACATGCGGCAATATTGCTTGCAATTTCACTGGCAATATGCTAGTTGCAGTGAAATCATGGACACATTGTTCCATTTGTACACGGCAACAAAATAGAACAATGTGTCCATGATTTCACTGCAACCAGCAAATTGCCAGTGAAATTGCAAGCAATATTGCTGCATGTGACGGTACCTTAACAGACTTCAATGAGGAGCTGCGGACCACTGTTCCCTTATGAGTGGGAGTTCCAAACGTTCCAGATTGACTACATATAAACACCTCTGACAAATGGGCAGTGGGTGAGGAATATAGAAAACTGGGCAATTTCCCAAGACATTCATTCCCAAAATGGCTTCAACCTGTCCAAAGCAGAAACTGCACTGATAATATCAGTCCTGCATTATTAGTGCAGTTTCCAAGGTTAGAAATACAGAAGGAGCTTTGATATAATTATGATCATTTGCCCATGATGTGACCAAAGCTCTTTCAATCTGAGGGAATATGGAAAACTGAAGAAAGAAGAGAGACTGGTAAGTTCCCTACAATGCGTGTGTGTACAAACTGTAGATGTGCTGCCAAAAATGCGATACTTTATGGAAACAGAGCCCCCTCCAATTTAAAAATATCTTCTCTATTTGAAGAGTTTTTTTTTGTTTTATTTCACATTGAGGGAGGCTGATGAACTATCCAGTCTGTGAGGAAGAATTTATTAACAAGTGCAGGAGGAAAATCTGTAATACTTTTATATTAGTGAGTGCCACAAGAAATTGATAACCTCATTAAGTATTGCAGTTGTATCTTACATTACATATATATTCTTTGCATCATAGATTTTTAGGTAGCTTTCATTTCTTATATAGGAGGCAATCATTTTTCATGTGTTTACTTTAGGTGGTCCTTTGGTGTTTTGCTATGGGAAATTGTCAGTTTGGGTAAGTATTACGTTTTTAATATGAGTAATAGATATTCCATTTAAGGCATTTTTTACATGAGACTGTGATACAATAACACATACTCTTATCATACAGTGCTGTGCAAATTAATTGGGACAAAGCAAGTGTTTACTTGTTTTTCTTGCATTAGTTTTACTATTTCTGATAAGTGTTTTATCAGTTCGTGGTGTCTTTCCTTTTTCTTCCACATTTCCCTTTTTTTTGGAGAAAAATGATCCAGTTTCATTGTGTGTGCGAATTATTCTTTACACGGTAGATTTTCCAATACCAACGGTGGAAGCGATTTCTCTTAAAGTCAGACTTGTATGTTCATTAAGAGTAAAAATTCTAGACCTCTTCCGTGGAGTAACATCCATTTTTACAGGCACGAATCACACTGAGAGAAAAAGTACACTAAACCACTCCTCACAGAAACAAGCTCTCAACTGAAGCTGAGGGGCAGCTAGCTGTTATTTTCTGACTAAAACCAGTCAAACCACATTTTGTTACTCAAGGTTGTACACTCACACCTGTTCAAAGCAGTTAAAACTGGTTTGAATCACTGAAATTTACGATTTTACTTAAAAAATGCTTTGTCCCAATTAATTTGCACAGCACTTGTATATAGAAATATGCAACTAAACATTGTGCTTCTCACTTGACTATGGATTTTTTAATACAAAATATAATATAATATAACATGTGGACAGTCTTAAATAGACATATACAGCCTGAAATTAATCTGTCAAAAATTAACTCCTTGTTTTTCCTCCCTCTCTTAACCTTCCTAAACCCAATATTGCCATTTCTGTGCGTGGTTTTAGCATTACTTCCCAGCAGCACACCCACTGTCTTGGGGTTATATTTGACTCATCTCTCTCCTTCATTCCCCACATCCGATCACTCTCTCTCTCATATCACCTACATCTCAAAATCATCTTTACAATTCAACCTTTTCTTACCTTTGACTCTGCAAAAATGTTTACTGTAGCTCCGATTCATTCTCATCTGGACTATTGCAATTCTCTACTTTTTTGTCTCCCAGTTACTAAACTCCCCTCTCTCCAATCCATTCTCAATGCAGCAGCCAGCATGTCATTCTTCTCCAACTGCTATACCAATAACTCTGCTCTGTGCCAGGTATTGCACTGGTTGACCATCCGCTACAGAGCTAAATAAAAACATATCACTCTCACACATACTCTCCACCATTCAGCACATCCCTCTATCTTCTCCCTGCCCTTTTTCTAATGACCTAAAGCTAGCATCAATAATCTATTCTTGTGTCTTAAGGCCCCGTTACACGGTACGATATTGTGAACGATATCGCTGAAACATCACGGGTTTGGAGTCAATGAAACGACATCGTTAGTACGTCGTTACGTGTGACACAGAGATACGACTACGATAAATCGTTGGATCGCTGATCGCAGATTTGAGAACATGTTCTCAAATCAGACGTTCTTTGATCATGTTCTCAACTCAGACGATCTTCGATCAGCCAACCTGCTGCATCGTTGTGTGTGACACCGCAATAACAATGTCGTTAACGACTTCGCCTATTCACAACAGTGAACAAGTATCGTTCGCTGGGTTGTGCAAACGATAGTTCCTTGCCACATCATTGGTGCGTCGTTCAAGATATCCAGACGTGTGACATCTCACCAACGATGTCAAAAAGATGTCCTAACGACCACGCTCCTGTGAGATCATTGGTGACATCTTAACGACATTGAAGTGTGTAACAGTACCTTAAGACTTCTCGAGAGCTGGGTCAATTCTCTGGAATATGATCAACTCCCAATTCTACTAATAAAAATAGAATAAAATGAAAGGATTCTTGACCGCTCTACAATTTAAACAATCAACATTGATGTTGATAAAATGTGATTTTTATTTTCCATGCGTTTCTGGCTCTCTGGCCCCTTCATCAGGAAATAAATCACAGATGTACATTTGTGATTTTCTTCCTGATGAAGGGGCCAGAGAGCCCAGAAACGCGTAAAAAATAAAAATCACATTTTATCAACATAAATATTGATTGTTTATATGGTAGAGCGGTCAAGAATCCCTTTAATTTTATTCTATTTTTATTGGTGCAATTTATTTGGGAAAACTGCAACAAACCTTCTTATACGCTGTTATAGTGGTTGTGGCTTGCACAACCAAGCCAGATGAGTGTAAACCTTCTGAACATCTCCAATTGTTATGCTGGTAACACCCTAGGGGGTAGCGCCTTATTTTTCCTTTCAAGCCTTCCTTCAACTCACAATTCTGACAGTTTTAACCATGCCCTAAAAACACATCTCTTTAGGGTACCTTTACACGCTGAAACCGCAGCGAGAAATGTGGCAGCAATATTACGACGTGGAAATATCGCTGCCACATTTCCACCCAATTGCCTCCTTATTGTGGCATGTAAAACGGGAATTTGGCAGCGATATTTCGCCTCGCTCCGGTCGCCCGGTTTCGGAGCACTGCTCCAAAATCGAAACCAGGCGACATTGGTTTTATCGCCGCCAAATTCCCTATTTACATGCCACTATAAGGAGGCAATTTGGCGGCGATACTTCCAGCGAGAAATATCACCTCCAAAAATGTCTCCCGCGGTTGTGGCGTGTAAAGGTACCCTCACCCTACCCTTTTGCCTCACCTCACATATTTAACTATTTCCATTTTGCACTTACAAACTTTTCTCCCAAATCCGGTCATTATTATCATCTGTTTACACACCCTCCATGCACTTAACAGCCCTTTAGCTGTACTTGTACAGATCTTGGCTGATGAATGGTTCATTCAGCATTATTCGAATAACCTATTTATTACAGTGAAGGCTGGACTCTGCTGTACAATAAAAGCATTTTTTATCATTCACCTTTTGTGCCTCCCCTATTTCCTCATAGATTGTAAGCTTGTGAGCAGGAACCTCACTCCTCTTTTTATCTGTTGAATTGTTTAACTCGCTAAAGTCCAATATTCTTTGTACAAGAACCCTCTGAATTGTTAAGTTTTGTGGAATATGTTGGCGCTATAGAAATAAAAATTATTTATTATTATTATTATTAAACTAGCTGGGTGCCCGATGCACATGCATCGGGATTCTAGAAGGGCGAGTCTCTGACTCGCAATGGCCGCTTCGCGGCCAATGCTTCGCACTGCTAAGGCGACTCGCCATGCCCGCTGCGCGGGCATAGCGAGTCGCCTTAGAACTGCTCGCAATGCGGCCAATGCTTCGGGCGTATCCACATGACCACGCTGACTCGCATTGCGAGTCGACTCAGAAGGGGCAAAAAACCCATTCGCAATCATATAATAGATGTTGTCTGACAAAGATAACATGACTCTGGTTGCATCAGTAAAATCAATGCCCCTAGAGGCACACCCTAATGGAGAAAATGTCCAAAATCAATCTGTTGCATAATTGATGCAAACCGAAACAGAGGGAAGGGACAAAACTGATCATTATGGGGTCAGTGTTTTTAGAATGGAAAAAAATTACATCATGCAGAACATATTTGTTTAAGGGTGAGTTCACATCTGCGCATATAAAATCGCCCAGAATCTCAGCCAGAAAAGTTGGCAAATCTCATGTAGTTTTTTCTTCACTTAGCAATCGCATGACATATGGATGTTATGTGAGTGTGCTTTTTTTATGTACGTGAGAAAAAAAATGCACTTTCATGACACAGATGCTAGGTGAGAGAAAAAAATGCACACTCACCTGACATACAGATGCTAGGTGAGAAAAAATATGCATTACACGCTCCTGACACTCGCCAACTTCTCTGGCTGAGAATTTGGGCGATTTTATGTAGAGATTTTATATATACAGATGTGAATGCACTCATATTCTACAAGTTGACATATTAGCCTGCCTGCACACTGCATAATTGTCACATCTGTGTGGTTTCTTAAATTTCATGAACCCTACGGACAGGCACACATCTGTGTCAACAGATACCAACTGATGCCAATGGAGAATTTTTTTTTGGATCCATCATCAATTAGCAGAGATTGGGGTAGGAGGAGCTGTACCTTGCTTCCTAACATGGTCAGTATACAGCAAAACGGATCCGTTTCACAGATCCATTTTTTTCATGGATCTGCATTTCATAGAAATCTGTGTTATTTGACATGGACAGCTAAGGATCCGTGTCTGTCCATTGTTGTCAGCAATTTTCAAGGCAGTCCAAAATCAGAGCAGTCTCCGATTCTGGGTGCATGAAAAAAACTGACATAAATAGATAAGTGAATAAACAGACACACACGAATCACATGGCCATATAGGACCAATCCGTGCCCATAGGGATACATGGGACGCCAAAACTGATCCGTAGCTATCTGTTTTAAAATGGATAGACACGGATCAGAAATTATGCGGTGTGAAGGCAGCCTTAGGCTAGGTTCACATTGCGTTTATGCTCTCCGTCTGGACGGATGTGCTTGTCATCATCATTAATGCATAGTGACGTCCGCGTTATCGCTGCCATAGCACTCCATTATTGAATGCATGGTGAACACCTCCAAACACCAGCAGAAAAGTGCTTGCATTTAAAAGTATGCATTTTTTAAGCGCACAGCTAAACGCTCCATGCCGGGGTTAGCTGTGCACTCAAAAAACGCATACTTTTAAATGCAAGCACTTTTCTGCTGGTGCTTGAATGTGTTCAACAATGCATTGCTATGGCAGCAGTAACGCAAGTGAACGCAGACATTACTATGCGTTAATGATGATGACAAACACATCCCTCCAGACAGAGAGTATAAACACAATGTGAACCTAGCCTTACCGAGCCCAGACAAAGCCCATAACAATCAATGGGGTCCCTTTTCTTCCGTTTGCATCAATTATGCAGGAATTTTGTACATTTATTCTACAGTCATATGAAAACGTTTGGGCACCCCTCTTAATCTTACTCATGTTTTTGGTTTAAAATTGAGTTTTTGCAACAGCTATTTCAGTGTGATATATGTAATAACAGATGGACACAGTAATATTTCAGGATTGAAATGAGGTTTACTGCACTAACCAAAAATGTGAAATATGCATTATTTCAAAATTTGACAGGTGCAAAAGTATGGGCACCCTTCTGATTTTCATGATTTGAATACTCCTAACTACTTTTTACTGACTTACTGAAGCACTAAATTGGTTTGGTAACCTCATTGAGCTTTGTACTTCATAGCCCGGTGTATCCAATCATGAGAAAAGCTGTTTCAGGTGTCCACTTGCAAGTTGTTCTCCTAGTTGCATCTTCTCTGAGGAGTGGCATCATAGGCTCCTCAAAACAGCTCTCAAATGATTTGAAAAAAAAGATTGTTCAACATAGTTGTTCAGGGGAACGATACAAAAAGTTGTCTCAGAGATTTAACCTGTCAGTTTCCACTGTAAGGAACATAGTAAGGAAATGGAAGACCACAGGGACAGTTCTTGTAAAGGCCAGAAGTGGCAGGCCAACAAAAATATCACAAAGGCAGAGAAGAGGAATGGTGAGAACAGTCAAGAACAATCCACAGACCACCTCCAAAGACCTGCAGCATCATCTTTCTGCAGATGGTGTCACTGTGCATCAAATCAACAATACAGTGCACACTGCACAAGGAGAAGCTGTATAGGAGAGTGATGCGAAAGAAGGCGTTTCTGCATGCACGCCACAAACAGTCGCCTGAGGTATGCAAAAGCACATTTGGACAAGCCAGTTTCATTTTGGAAGAAGGTCCTGTGGACTGATGAAACAAAGATTGAGTTGTTTGGTCATACAACAAGGCGTTATGCATGGTGCCACAAAAACACAGCATTCCAAGAAAAACACTTGCTACCCACTGTCAAATTTGGGGAGGGTCCATCATGCTTTGGGGCTGTGTGGCCAATGACGGCACCGGAAATCTTGTTAAAGTTGAGGGTCGCATGGATTCCACTCAGTATCAGCAGATTCTTGAGAATAATGTTCAAGAATCAGTGTCAAAGTTGAAGTTACGTCGGGGATGGATCTTTCAGCAAGACAATGATCCAAAACACCGTTCCAAATCTACTCAGGCATTCATGCAGAGGAACAATTACAATGTTCTGGAATGGCCATCCCAGTCCCCAGACCTGAATATCATTGAACATCTGTGGGATGTTTTGAAGCGGGCTGTCCATGCTCGGCGACCATCAAACTTAACTGCACTGGAATTATTTTGTAAAGAGGAATGGTCAAAAATACCTTCATCCAGGATCCAGGAACTCATTGACAGCTACAGGAAGCGACTAGAGGCTGTTATTTTTGCAAAAGGTGGATCTACTAAATATTAATGTCACTTTTCTGTTGAGGTGCCCATACTTTTGCACCTGTCAAATTTTGAAATAATGCATATTTCACATTTTTGGTTAGTACAATAAACCTCATTTCAATCCTGCAATATTACTGTGTCCATCAGTTATTACATACATCACACTGAAACAGCTGTTGCAAAAACCCAATTTTAAACATAAAAAAATGAGTAAGATTAAGACTGGTGCCCAAACTTTTTCATATGACTGTATATGTATTTTAAGACCCAGTTACACGGCACAACATCGTCAGCGACATCGCTGATACGTCACGGGTTTGGAGGCGTACCAGTTGTTGCGACCTCGTTGCGTGTGACACTGCCAAGTTGCAGCGATAAATCGTACGGGATCGTTTATGGGATTGTGCGAACGATACCTGCCTCACAACATCGCTGACGAGTTGCTGATGATATCTAGACGTGTGACATCTCTAAAGCAATCTTGGCAAAATTCCAAAAACGTGCGCGCTCGCGTGAAATCGCTGCCGCCATTGCTTCTACGTCGTGTTGTGTAACGGTACCCATTACACTGGGGAACAATTTGAAAAAAATATTCTGTTAGTTAGGTTTTTGAGCTGATTTACACTAAAATTGGCATGCTGATTCCAAAAATGTAGTCAGTTTTTTTCTAGCACGTCAAGTTTTTCCTCCACAACTTACCTGCCAGAGATGCACAATTGCACTGATATCTGTAATAAGACTTGTTATCTGATTACAATATATATATATATCCTTTGTAAAAAACATGATAGTGTTAAAAACCATATTTGTCATGCCTATTTCTTTTATATTTCATTTTTTGTTCATATTTGTACTATTTAAAAAAAACAAAACACTTTTTAGGTACAGTAGTTTACATATTTTTGAGAAGACAAAAATCCTATAGTTCAAAAACTTGACGTGATAGAGAAAAACTGAGATCATTTCTGGATTCAGCATCCAAAAATTTATTAAGAACAGTTGTCTGACCTAACTCCTAAAAAATTGTGTTCCCCAGTGTTATTCAAAACAGATTGTTCAAAAAGTTATTCAAAACAGAGTAGATAGGTACAATGTCTGAAACGAAGCATGTGCAAAGCCTCACACTAAATGTAAAGATGTGCCCACATAAATAAAGTAGTAATTGGGATTAAGAGTTTTGTAAAACTGTATAATACATTAATACAACTTTTAAGAAAAAAAACCCTGAATTTTGTAAAATACCAATAAAGCTTTATTATTGACTTAAAATTAGTAAGGACAATGAAACTTCATTTTGATTATAGGTGGGACTCCATATTGTGGTATGACTTGTGCAGAACTTTATGAGAAGCTACCACAAGGGTACAGACTTGAGAAACCACTAAACTGCGATGATGAAGTGTAAGTCATATTATTCTCCACAATCTCTTATATCAGTCAATAATGGAGGGTAGCATTTATACAAAATGACAAAAAGAGTATCTAGTTTTGGGCTCTTGCATAAATTTTGTTTGCGTCAGCTGTAGTAGCACTTACTGAATAGTACTCATGCTTTTTACTATTTATTTTATTTTCATTAGTCCAGAGATCTAGGATAGGCAAGTGACAGATTTTAGCTCTTCATTAACCCCATGTTGTGGCTGTAATCTATGTGTTTATTGATTTCCAGGTATGACCTTATGAGACAATGTTGGCGTGAAAAGCCATATGAGCGACCATCATTTGGGAAAATACTGGTTTCTCTAACACGAATGCTTGAGGAAAGGAAGGTGAGAATTGTAATATTGGTTTTTAAATAAAGAGGACCTGTCACCCCCTGGTGCGTGGCAAACTAAATGCAGCACTGAATGCAGCATGTCTGCTGCATTCAGGGAAGGGGACCCCATATCTCTAGCCCCACTGTAAGCTTTAAAAAAGACTTTTGAAACCTTACAGTAAAGAGGTCGTCTGGGTGGAATCTTATTAAGAGGTCATGGCTACTGGCACAGCCCTCCCTGCCTTCTCCTTGTGTGTTCCACCCCCTCTATGTGTCTGCCGCTGCCTCCTCTTCTGTTGGGTCTGCCCTCCTTTTCTGCTTCTGCTCTGTGTGACGCCAGGAGCAGAAAAAGAAGGCAGACCCAGAAGAAGTGGAGGAGGCAGCAGACACATAGAGTGCAGCAATGAGGAGAGCTGGAGCATGAAGTGCTCCATCCCTCATTCTCCCGCTGCCAGCTCTCTAATTCTCACTACATCGGGGATGATGTCACTACTATGCACCACTGCTCTGAGAATGAGCAGAGCATGAGACTTACTGGAGCAGCAGGGACCTAGGAGAGGTATTTATTCATTTATATTTAATTAGTGAGTACATAGTGGCCAGAGGGAGGTATATTGAGGCTACAGTATGCTATGTGGAATATAATAGAGGCCACAGTATTGATATAAGCCAGTATGCTTATGGATATAATAGAGGCCACAGTAGGCTGTATGGATAATATAGAGGCCACATATGCTTATAGAGGAATATGAGGGACTCACATATGCTATATGAGATATAGAGGCCACAGTATGCTATATGGAGGATAATAGAGGTTTATAGAGACTTCTTTATGCCATATGGAGGACTGTACAGGGCACAATATGGCATAAACAGGATTATAGAGACTACATTATGCTATATGAAGGTTTATAGAGGCTGCATTATGCTATATTATGGATTACAGCGATTATATTATACTATATGAAAAATAATAGAGGGTACATTATGCTATATGGAGGATTATAGGGGCTGCATTACGCTATATGGTGGATTATAGAGGCTGCATTATACTATATGGAGGATTATAAAGTCTATTATATGATATATGGTGAATTATAGAGACTACATGATACTATACCAGCTGTAGAACCGGTCATTGCCTAGTTCACAATAATAAATGGGGCATAATAAATGGTGCGGTGCTAACCAGAGGGGGTGGAGTCATATGCATACGGAGCATTATGAAGAGGGTGGGTCTAACAGGGATGGGGCAGAGCTGTATGCATTTGACACATTATGAAGGGGCAGGGCTAACTAAAAGGGTGAAGCCATATGCAATAAACACATTATGAAGGGGGTAGGGCTAACCAGAGGGGTGGAGCCATATTCATATGGCACATTATGAAGGGCAGGGCTAACCTGAGGGGCGGGGCAATGCACATCTGATGAATTGTGAAGGGGCGGGGCTATGTGTGGACATACATATACACTCAGCTTTGTATATTAGAGGATTATAGAGGTTACATTATGCTATATGGAGGATTATAGTGGCTACATTATGCTGTATGCATTACAGAGATCACATTATATTATACATAAAACTACAGAGGCTGCCTTATACTATATGGAGGATTATAGAGGTTATGAACTCCAAAGATGCTCAATTTATTGTAAACGGGTCTTATTCTAGCGTCGAAGCGCGTTGGCCTGTCATCACAGAGCATTGCCCTTTATTGGAAGTTTTTTTTATGAATTTATAATAAATTGAGCATTCTTGGAGCTCTTTTTGCTGGATCCTTGTCTTTCTCCTAATCATCCCAGCCTTGAACCAGGGCTGCATCCGCTGTGGAATTGACCCAAGGCAGCAGGTGATTTATTATCGGTGAGCTGCATTTTCCCCTTTCCCACAATTGATTATAGAGGTTATAGTATACTTTATGGAGGATTATAGAGGCTACATTATGATAGGTGGAGGATTAGAGAGACCACATTATACAAAGGTCTATAGAGGTTGCATTATGCTATATAACAGACTATAGAGGCTGCATTATACTATACGAAGGACTATAGAGGCTGCATTGTTTATATGAAGGACTATAGAGGTTGCATTATACTATGTTGAGAACTATGGAGGCTGTATTATATTACATGGAGAACTATAGAGGATGCATTATAATATATAGACGACTATGGAGAAGCATTCTACTTGGAAGGTAATGTGGGGCCCATAATACAATATGGAGGGTAATGTGGGTCCATTATAATATTTGGATGGCTATGAGGGAGTCATTATACATTATGGAGGCTATTTGAGGGCCTTTATACTATGTGCAAGCAATTATATAGTGTGAAGTTTTGTATGGAGTCCATCATACTGTGCGGAGGGCTGTGTGGGGGTCTCTAAAGTACTTGGAGTAAAATTAGGGACCATTATACTGTATGTAGGCCCATTATACTACATGAAGGGCTGTGTGGGGGTCACAGTTGGGGATTAAACTGTGCCAGGGTAATTGAGGGGATACAGTAGGGTCATCATACAGTGTGTGGAGGATACTATGCAGGAGGAGGATTATACAGTGCTTGTGGGGCACTTTTGTTGGCATCATACTTTATGACTACAATGGAAGGGGAATCTAGGGACTTCAATAGAAAGAAAATTACTTTGTAAGGTTGTGATATATGTTCTTATGTGACCCAGACAAATATTATTATTTACTTTTTCTTGGAGAAGCCCAATTCGAAATTCTGCTATGGGTCCCCATGATATCTATGTATGCCACTGGCCATCACACTAACATATGCTTTTGTTTTCTAGACCTATGTGAATACAACACTTTATGAGAAGTTTGCATATGCAGGTATTGACTGCTCAGCAGAAGAGGCGGCATGAAGTCCCATGTATTTCCTTAAAATGTGGTGCAGTATCATGTTTGAGAATGTCAGATTTTATTTTCATCTCCACATGTAAATGTTTATAGAACTATGTAAATACATTTTCTTCTATAATTTGGGGTTACCTTAGTTTTCAGTATTGATTTCTCGCATTAGTTGCATGAGCAGAATTTTTAATGTACCTGATTTTCTTTGCGTATCCTAACTGTAAAGCAATCCTATTAAACAAATTACAAAATCTACATTGTATATATGTTGTTGAGGCTCAGGGTTATGTAACGTCTGATAGGTCAGGACATGAAAATGATTCTGTATGCAAAAGGTTAGGCATTATGGCAATGAATATAAGAAGTGGTGCACATTGTATAGAGATAAAAATAAAACCTATGTGATTGATCTGAGTGGAGTATGTTGTAATAAACTATTTCATGTTATAAACAAACTGTGAAGTGTCTCATCTCTTCAGATCTTTTGAACTAGATACAGTCCCCCATACTTAATAGAATGATTGCCCTGCTTGGTTTGGCCAATGCAGATAATCACTCCTGGAAAAGCTGGGAAACCCCTATACACATTAGACAACCAATATCGTTGGGTTCAGGCAACTGTAGTCTAATGTGTAATGTAGAGGGAGCCTTTACTCTGAGATAAAATTATAAATTCATGAAAATATAGCTTAGATTAAGGGGTCTCCAACCTGTGACTAAGGAGACATAAGTGAGTCAGTCGACAGGGTAGGGGGTACCCAGATACTGGGACAGGTTGCTACTTCAGTGGGGATCACGGCTGGGCGGGTCCCGGTCCCTGGACACTCAATGGCTGAGGGGAAAACTATTTGGGATGGGGGATTATTATACGTGACTCCACTTGTGGTACCTAGTAATGTAGTTACCAGCGCTGCAGCCGGCCGTTGAGGTGATGGTAATGCAGCTTTGGCTAGTACAGCTCCCCACAGGCAGAGCTTTACCTCAGGCAGCGGGGTGGATGAGGGGAGTAGTAGTCTTTACCTTTCAGGTGGTGTTGAGATCTTTCAGGCAACAGATTAACTAAAGACAGAGTTCAGATCAGCTCAAACAGTTCTTTTTACTGGTACCAGGCAGATATTTAAGGTACACGGTACAATCCAGTTTCCAGGGGTTAGTTGCTACAGGCTTTGAGGTTCACCACAGTCTCTCTGAGATACCTTTCAACCCTTTCCTCGGTCCTGCTCTTAAGGGCTCTTTACTTCCCCACTCACAAGTCTAGTCTCTGATCCTCAGGGTCTGTTGCTTTAAGTCTCTTTTCACTTGTCAGCGTCTTGCACCCGGCTATGGGACAGATGTTTGACTTCTTGATGGGTGCTGTGACTCCTTCTTATCAGGATCACAGCCTGCCGGTCAGTGGTTTGGGATAAACCTGGCAAACAACCCCGATTCCGGTACACCGGTGGTGACCTGGACACTCCAGACAGCTGTCACCAAGTCTGGGGTGCCCCCTTTCTTGTCTGGGTGCCTCTTTAGGTTTGATGTGCCCTCCTGTCAGAGCTGCTGTCTCAGCTGCGTCCGTCCTCTTTCAGTTCCTCTCACCATCTGACTGCTCTTAACTGTCACTGACGTCACGTCTCCCGCGCAGCTAAGCTCCACTCCCCTGGGACCGACTGAATATACAGTCCCTGGTGCTAGGGTGTCTATAGCTGGGCTTGTTGTAGTTTTGTATACAGACTCTGCAGTTCCCCTCTCCACCAGTGACTATGGAAGCACCAGACCTTCTATTTGGGGTGTAGTACTTCCCTGTGGCGTCCCGCCAGAGGGTGCCACATATGGTTTGGGGATGTTTTTGTTATGCTTTGTGCATAAGACTAGCAAACAGCTATAAAGAGAACGTCTCCAGCGGGTGATTTTTGTGAGTAGCCCCACATAGAAGTGCAGATCAAAATGGGCGTAAGGTAGGAATTCCTGGATCTTGGTATACTGCCTCAGGCGGCCGACACACGCACAGATATCTCTAGCGATATTGTAAGCGATCACGTGCACGCGCAATCGCTTACAATATCGCTCACATCGCTGGTGAGCTGTCACACAGACAGACTCACCAGCGATGTGGATCCGCGATCTCGCTGGTAACTATGGTACACATCGGGTTACTAGGCGCCGCGCGTCGCTTAGTTACCCGACGTGTACCATAGTTACCATCTCCCAGCATAGGCTCTGCGCTGGGAGATCGTTCATCGTGGTGTTATACACCACGATGAAGCAGATCGTGGCATCGTTCATCGCTAGATCTGAGCTCCGGAGCTCAGATCAGCGATGTCACGATCAAGCGGTTTCACATCGTAAATCGCTTGATTACATTTAACGATTTCTTGCCCGATATCGCTTAAGCGATCAAAAAGGAGATCGCTTAAACGATATCGGGCAAGAAATCGTTGCGTGTGACGGCCGCCTCAGTGTGATTTCTGTGGAAAAGCTTTGACTGTCATTATACTAGTAACAGGAGCTCTGGGTGTGACTACTGTGGAGAAGCAAAATTTGAACGTGGTTTCTAAGGTCAAAATGTTTGGGTACCTCTGGATAAGATGATTTGAGCTGTGCTTCAAGGCTAGATACAGTTCTTTATCAAGATAACAAGAATGGCACTGTTTTTTATGTATCCTTATGAGATTTATGATCTTCATATAAGATTGGTGGGAATCCAAGACTTAAGGGGGTGTCACACGTGTCAATATCGCCTGCACGATATCGGCTGCACGTGACGTTGCAGCGATATTGACGCGTGTGACATACTGCATCAACCAGCGATAAATCGCTGGTTGATGATCGCCAGGTTTCAGAACCAGCTCTGAAACCTGGCGATTGTCGCCCGGTGGACACGCAGCATCGCTGCGTGTGACACCGGGACTAGCGATATTCCAGCTCCCAGCGCCTGTCACAAGCGCTGGGAGCTGGTATCCAAGGTACACTGCGGGTAACTAGGCAGCGCGCGCTGCCTAGATACCCGACTGTGTACCTTAGTTACCAGCCTCCTCCGCTCACCGGGTGAGCGGAGGAGGCTGGTAACTAAGGTACACATCGGGTATCTAGGCAGCGCGCGCTGCCTAGTTACCCGCAGTGTACCTTGGAGACCAGGCTGCTCCCGCTTCCAGCAGGCTGGCAGCGGGAGCAGGACATCGTGGAAACGATATTTAAATCGTTTCCATGATGTCACTGGTCAATTGATCGCTGGTGAGTCTGTCTGTGTGACAGCTCACCAGCAATCAGCCGTCAATGTCGTCAGCGATCATCTCGCTGACGACATTGACGCGTGTGACACCCCCTTTAGATGCTAGCTACCTGTTGATCAGTGGGATTATGAAGCTCCAACTAAAATGCTAATTATACATATACAGTAAAAAAAAAAAAAAGTCTTACTTAAGGCTCGCTCTGGAGCCAGAATCATATTTCAAAGCTAGTGTCTAAGCTCAATATTTTTTAATTACCTTTACAATCGTTTAACATGAATGTGAACATTGGACCATACAGTCAAAGTTGAATGTGGTGCTCTGGATACAGTTGTTTCAACTTCCACTTCTGGCAGATTATCTACAAGAACTGAAGCCTGTAACCGGTGATACAAAAAAGCTAAAGCAAAAGAGAAATGGAGCATGTGCCTAGGTCATTTATCTACATTTTTGTATTGGACAGGATTTTTATTTATTTACTAAGTAATTATGAGGAGTGGGACAACACAATATATAAAGAGTAAAAAATTGCACCCTTTTGATTCTTGAATCAACTAATTTTAACTTGACAAATATTTAACAAATGTAAAGGACATATCCTTATGAAGCCTTAAGGGCCCGTTACACGCTACAATATCGTTAACAATATCGCTGGTACGTCACAGCATTTGGGGTGGAGCAACAATGTCGTAACAACATCGTTGCGTGTGACACAGATACGATCAACGATTTATGATCACAACCTTAAATCAGTCGTTCATCGTCCATCCAACCTGCAGCATCGGTGTATGCAACACTTTGATAACGATGTCATTAATGACTTTGCCTGTTCAGAACTGAAGGATGTAGGCGATCAAATGACCGCAAGTGTCGTTCGCATGTTGCAGAATTGTTGCTGCGTCATTCACGTTATCTGTACGTGTGACACCTCACTAGCGATCAATTAATGATGTTCCAGGGATCTAGGTCAAGTCGGAGCGTTGGTCGTAGCGCTGGGACATTGAAGCGTGTAACCCGAGCTTTCTCCAAGACCTCGGCATCCTGCATGATTGATTGCAGCATTTTCTTTGCCTTAGTTTTAATACATATTCCTGTCTGATAACCAGGATCATTGTACTATTTTTCTGTACCTCCTCACAG
Organism: Allobates femoralis; assembly: GCA_033576535.1. Taxonomy (NCBI): domain Eukaryota; kingdom Metazoa; phylum Chordata; class Amphibia; order Anura; family Aromobatidae; genus Allobates; species Allobates femoralis. Next base: position 504,810,247 of record JARQOC010000003.1, read on the forward strand.
TGCAATTAGTTTACCTTGTATTTAAAATAAATACAAGATGTAGGATCACCTCCCAGCTTGTAAAATCAGTGACAGAAGTGTAAATAAATGGCAGGCGTAGACATCAATAATGATAAACAAGTGCAAAAGTGCCCTGTGCTCAATCATGCAGGTTGGACGCTCTGAGGTGTTTGACTCACGTAACAAGTATAACAGAAGTAAATTAATGATGAAGAGTCCAGCTCTCCACCCAACCAAAAACAGAGCATTTCCAGGAAAAAGTGGGCATGCTAACCTATCCTCACCTATCAGCAGCAGGAACTGCGTGCGGCTGCACACAGGATCGGAGGGCATAATAGCCCCCCAGTCCTGCGTGCTGATCCGGTCCACGGCTGTCTGCCTCAAGCGGACAGCCACATGCGGTTCTGGCACTTGCGGCAGGTGCGGCCGCGAAAAAAAACCGCAGCTGACAGCATTTTTTTTCGCAGTCGCACCTACCGCAAGTGCCAAAACCGCACTTGCCGCAAGTCCGCCTATACATTGTATGGCGTTTACCGCAACCGCGCCGCAAGTGCAGCCGGTATGCGGTAATCACGGCAGATGCGTTTTTTTCACCGCATCTGCCGCGATTTGAAAAACCCGCTGATGTGAAAGGGCCCTAACACTTGTGTCAAACGCCATACACTGTCTATGGGGCTTGTGGTAAGTGTGCGGCTAGTGCGGTTCCGGCAGTAGCGGTCAGCAGCAGTTTTTTTCAGATCTGCAACTGCCGGAACCGCACTTGCCGCACACTTACCGCAAGCCCATAGACAATGCATGGGGCTAGTTACAAGTGTGGCCGTTAGGCAGAAAATGCAGCAGATGCGTTTTTTTTTGTCCATATCTGCCGCATTTTAAAAAAAAAAATCCACCTATGTGAAATGTACCTTACATCACTGTTTTTAACAAATTACACTCAAACTTAAGAATGTGTATGGTGCTGTCCACATGTCCGATTTTTTCTTTGGACTTAATGGTCAGTGGAAAACAACAGACATGTCCAATATTAATCCAGGTGACAGATCCCAATGGGCACGCAAGTTTAGGAGGTCTGTGTATGGAGTGTGGGGAAGGAGAACTTGGATTCCATCTGTGAAAGAAAAAAAAAATTGTTGCTCTAGGCCACGTTACACACACAGATATCTGTGACCAACATCTGAACAGATCTCTGGTTGCAGTGAAATCATGGACACATTCCTCCATTTTGTACACACTCACAAAATTGAAGAATGTGTTCATGATTTCACTGCAACCAGAGATCTGTTCAGATGTTGGTCACAGATATCGGTGTGTGTAACGTGGCCTTCTGACACATGCAAAAAAAACTAGCTGATGAAAATCACTGATAAAACTTGGTCTATTTAAACTATCATCTGAATGATAAAAAAAATAATACTTATTTTTACCTTAGTAAAAAAAAAAAAAATACTCCTAATTGACAAAGCAGCATGAACAATTCTGATAATCTGCAAACTCGAGCTGTATTACTTCTGTTTGCACAATCATGGCGGGTTTACACGTTGCGATATCGGAGTCCGATTTCAATCAAAAGTCACGTGGTTCAATCGTTGGACCCGATTTCGTTCCTGCGTTGTATGGTGTGAACGTCCAATACGATGCAGGAACGATGTCAATGCGATATTGGGGATTGAATGAGCGTGCTATTCAATGCTCCGATATTGAATAGACATTGAAGCCGGATCGTGCTGTGTGACAGCCCAACTACGATGCGATTTGAAACGTCACCCATTCACTCCCATGTTAAATGATCGTTCCTGGGTTGGGGGGCGTAGACATCGCACGGACGTTGTATTCCAATATCGCAGCGTGTAAACATCCGATGCGGGAGAAACGTGCACTAAATGCGCGCTCCCGCGCCATTGAGTTGCGATATCGCAACGATATTGAAGCGTGTAAACCCACCTTCAAAGAACCAGAGAGTACTGAATTGTAAATAGGCAGCAGTCATGCAAACGATGCATGCTAGTGCCCGAAATTTCTGTTCTTGACAGTCTTAATGACATCAGCTTTGGGTGTCTTTTTCTGGAGCCTGTGCCTACATTTCTGTAAGGTATTGGTGAAGAGGAGACGGTGCTGATTTGATACTTTACCCTTATGAGAAACCTTTAAACAGAATCCTGGAGTTTGTATGCGTATAACCTTTTTAATTCATTTAAATATAACCTTTCACAGTACCACAACTACTCTGCTGCTGTAAGCAGGTTATTCCTGTAGCATTTTGGATAGGCAGCGTTTAGGCTGGCTTCACATTAGCGTTTGTGAGCGCACCGAATGCAGCCAACCGCTTGGGCACATTCCTATGTTTAACATGGGAACGCATGTGCCTGCGTTTGTCTGCATTCAGTTGCGCATAATTTTTGCGCACTCCAAACGCAGCATGTTGCATTTTTTGTGCGTTCACGGGCACTTGTTTTATCTGCAAGCGCAAAAAACATGCATTGAAGGTAATGGATCCACAGTGCCCTCCACATGACAGCGCAGCAGATCTCATTGAAATCTCTCCTGGTGGCCGTCGGGAGATCAGCTAGAGCCTCGGGGAGAAACAGCTGAGCTGACAAATGTTTTAATCTCCCGCGCCGACACCGAATAGCTGATGTCGGTGCGGGAGATTTGAAACAGCGATCAGCTGTTCCTCCTGCACCGATATCACCTATTCGGTGTCGGCGCGGGAGATTTCTTCAAATTTCCCGCGCTGACACCGGCGGGAGAGCAGCGGCGGCCGGGAGGAGATCTCCACCGCTGATCTCCTCCTCCAGCCGCCCCCTAGACAGCTGATTAGTATGTACCCGGGCTAGCCAATGTGAACGCATGCGGAGATTCTCCGCTGCGTTCACATCAGTATGGCTGCGTTTGCACTGCGTTTGCGTCTGCATGCCCTGCTCATGCAGACACAAACGTCAGTGTAAAGCCAGCCTAATATCTTATATTTCTCACACAGTAAATCCACACATGCTTAGGTTTTATTTATTTGGAAGTATTTAGGTTTACGTGAAGCATCTTGAGTAGCACAATTGTATTAGACATTGTTTTGCAAGATTACTTATATATTCTTTCCAATTAAATTATACAATTTAATTCTAAGTCAGAGAGGGTGTTAGAAAAAAAAAGTTACATATATGGTAAAGCTGGAAAAAAACCATGGACAGTAAGTACAGTATGGAAACAATTCACCAGAAACTAGGTGAAAGAGGGAAAAAAAAACAAAACTATTAAACAGTGATAGAAGCTTGTTTTAATAATGAAGGAAATCCTGAATATATAGTTTTATCTTCTGCCTTTGGTATCTTCTTTCACTTTCCAAATCATCAACTCCATACAGGCAGTAGCATCTTCACTTGAATCATGACCACCAACTAATTAGAAAATAGAAAAAGTATGGTAAATACAATTAACAATGAAGAACACCAGTCAGCTGATTGATGGATCCCAAACCACAGGTAGCATACATAACAGTCATTTGACACATGTATGCTTTAAACAGGAATTCTGGCACACTAAAGTGAAAAAAATAACATTTTAAACAATGGCAAGATACCTTATATGAAGATATCTGAGTCGACTTGTATGACAATCCTAATATATCTAGTCATAGGAAGACGTCAACTGAGAGGTGCACGGCAGGCATGCGCTACGAATTACTAGTCACAGAAGTATGGCTCCGCCCCTTTCACCTAGTTTCCAAGTCTCTCCATATTGCTCTGTATAGATAGGTTTCTTAGAAAAGGAGCATACTTTAAAATGCTACCGCGGATGAGGCGGGTTTGATTACAGAGTAAAACATGGACCTCTGATACAGGGTGTTCATAAATTAAGTATACAGTGGTTAACACTTGCAGAAGGTAATGTGTAAGCTAGAGGAGATACTGGAAGTGCTTCCCCTGGACGTGGAGACACAGGTTCTCACACACACACACACACACACACACACACACACACACACACAGGTTAGATTGCAGAACAGTTGAGAACTGTAGAAAACAGACCGGCAAGACAAATATACCGTATATTAGGACTTATAAGGGTACCTTTACACGCCGCAACAGCAGCGAGAAATATTGTCTGCAATATTGCGACCTGGAAATATTGCTGCCACATTGCCTCCTTATTGCGGCGTGTATTTCGGGAATTTAGTGTCGATAAGACAAATGTCGCCTGATTTCGATTTCACAGCAGTGTTGATTGTGGCGTGTAAAAGGTACCCCAACACCACCACACCACCCTGCACTGCATGGTTACTATATGAACACCCTGTATAAAGAAGCTGGCCTCTTGCTCATGAGATCCAAAGTAGAGATGAGCAATTCTTTTAAGGATCAGTTTAATTGATTGCCGAACGAACACACGGATGCTTGGGTTTGGTGGCGTTGTTTGGCATGCAATCTTGAACCTAGCCATCACTGATTGTATGTGGGCGGAGAGCCAAACAGCCAGAGAGCCATAAGCAAAACACTTCTGGGGCCAGGGGTAATATATAACATACACACACACACACACACACACATACAACAACACACACACACACACCCCTCTGATTTTACCCCCAGTGCGAGCCAATTACACACTGTAAGCAGTTCGCGCTGAGTTTGGCACCAAGCGTACCAGAGCTCAGTGCTGCACATTCCTGCACCCTGCACTTTGGATTAGAGATGAGTAAACCTGTTATGGGCTGTAGTTTGGGTGATTTGCATATCCAAACAACAGCCACAGCATGAACTGGGTTAGGGTGCCTTCACACTGCGGCGGATCGGTTGGGGCTGTCTGGGAGACCCTGACAGCGTGATGGATCAGCACAATGGAGGGCTATTTGCTCTGGTCCGGTTTGAGCCCCCACGCCCTCGTATGCGCTGCGTCCGACCTATCACGTGGGAGCTGCGTGCGCTGCACACCAGACCGGAGGGCAAATTAGCCCTCCGCACCTGTGTGCTGATCCAGTCGCAGCTGTCAGGGTCATCCGGACAGCCCGGACCGATCACGCCGCAGTGTGAAGCCGCCCTAAGGCTGGTTTCACACTGCAGTTCTTCCTTGATCAGGTTCCATCCAGTTGTGTGCCAAATCCAGGATCGTCTCCAAAACTCAGAACAGGTGTCAATCTTCAATTATAGTTTTCTCTCGCAGTTCTCTCCTGTTTTGACACCAAACCAGATGGAACCTGATCGGGAAAAACTGCAGTGTGAAACAGTCTATTTTCCATAAGCATGTGCACCTTTCGGATGCACAGCGGGTCGGCGCTGGGCGACCGACAGGAAGCTCTGCAGCTCCCGGCTTCCTGTCGGTATGTGCGCGCTGTGCCTCGGTTTCGGGGTGCACAGCGTGCGTTACGCCGGCGGTTGTGCAGCGCTGAAGCGCACATGATTTGCTTGCAGCCGCTGCAGAACCGGCCTTTATGGGACATGCTCATTCTTGCTAACCGCTGGAACCAGGTTTGCAACAGTGAGCATGTGGAAACGCCGTGTGTGCACATGGGTTCGTTTCCATAGTTTATATGTTACCCAAAGCCGCTTTTGATTAACATAAATTTACATAAACCTCATGGAAACCAACGGCGTTCGTGCTAAACTCAGTAACCTCCAAGTGTGCCATAGCCTTAAAGAGAACCTTGCAGCAGGTCTTTTACCCTTTAAAGATCTAATCTGTGTTCGGTGTGCAAATAAAGTCTACATTCAGACTATGCTTTTTTTTTTTTTTTATTTGTTTTATGCAATGCACTGCAAAAAATGGATCACTTAAATGAATTCCCAGCCAAGACGATGGGTTTTCACTTTTGGTCATTCAGACTGGTATGTCTTTTTGAGTGATCCGTTTTTATGCCTGGAGGACTGATCTGTTTTATTAAGTGCATGTTAGTTTCTATGGCATTTTTCTCCTCCATTTTTCCCATAGGGTACCATTCTAAATGGGAAAAAATAAACAGCAGAAAAAAATGGGGAAAAATGCACAGTGTGAAGGGGTGATGCGGTTTATTTGAAAATGGAACAATTCTGCTGAAAAATGGACCACAAAAGAAAAGGAAAAAAAAAACAAAACAAAAAAAACTGAATGTAACCTTACAATGACATTTTTATTTTTTTTAAGCCTTTATTGTATTCCAGAATAATCACTTATCAAACTTTTAAGCAATTGGGATGAAAGTACATCTGCATCCATCTCTACCTCTTACCCCACCATCTTTTGATCACTCTTCTTTGGAGAAACCCTTAACGGCTGGAGATCTCACACAAGTGTGGTCATTCTCTGGGGCAGAGCATGCAAAGATACATAGTTTGGCTCACACCGTGTTTTTGCGAGGATCCCTTTTTTGGTGCAGAAACTGCACCAAGAACGGATCCTCACAAAGCACAGCTATTTACTCAACTGCCTGCACTCCCACAGTGACTGCCCACAATGTCCCCTCATTCCCGAAGGCTGCAGCGTTCTGTGCATCTAGGACCTTGCAGTCTGCGCATGTGACTGAGTGATGTTGCTTTGGCGGCCGTCACACGCTACCATATAGATAACGATGTTAGAAACTATGTCGGATTTGCACATCGTCCGTATGATGTGTGTGATCGATCGTCGTTACGTTACACGCACAGACATCGCTCATACGACTCCGATGCATCGATCCAGCGGTCGAATGAGCGATCTACTTATCATCTGTGCACATCGTTAGCAAACAGTCACACAGAAGCCTTGTAAACGATGTAGGGGTAAATGTGGGCGTATTTGAAGCACATAGGCGAGCTACATGGTTTAGAAGCCGCGCCCCTCACTCCATCATTGGTGCCCAGTACTGCGTCCTCATTGGTCAGATGTCCTTGGAAACATGGCGGCCTCATTTACCGAATGTCCCGTGATGTGCATCGCAATGTACATGTGTAAACACGTACTGCTATCCTAAAAACCTTACATGTCACTACCGAAAGGTAGAAAGCGCCATCCCCTTGTGCGCCGTGCACAATCCGAACACTTCTGCGGCACCTACGGGACAAGAACCCGGGGGCGTGGCGTAACACCACGTTGTGCAATGCGTAACGCAAGATCGTTTGGGGCTATGACAGTGTGCAGACTACATAGGGTCCATACGAAGGCTTGAGTTTTTGAGCTTGGCGCACTTGTGTGTGTGCCCGTAATTTCAAAGCAACAATGCCTGATCAGCCAAACGGCACCTATGTGTAATAGTGCTGAAGTGACAGCTCCTCCAAAATGGCCCCTGTGAAGAAATAACCAATTGGAACGCAGGAGCTTCCACCAATAATAGCTGATGTGGCGCCAGCAATAGGAACGCATGAGGGTTAACGAATCACTACTGAGGAGGCGTGACACAGGTGAATACCCGACACGCCTACGTGTTATATTTCTGCATCGCTCAATTCACAGCTTTCAAACGATATCGTTCATTTAGACACGTCAATTGTGCTTCTTCAATGAGCCGATATCCTGGGATATGAGGTCCGGATCTCATATCTCGATCTAGCGATCTGATCATTTCTCGTTGGTCGTGTAGTCACACACATATACATCGTTCGAGCAATGTCTAATCAGGCGCGTTCAAGCGATATCTAGCCATATATCGTAGCATGTGACGGCCGCCTTAGGGCCACGTCACACACACAGATATCTGTGCAGATATTGTTCACAGATCTCTGGTTGCAGTGAAATCATGGACACATTGTTACATTTGTACACAGCCACAAAATGTAACAATATGTCCATGATTTCACTGCAACCAGAGATCTGTGAACAATATCTGCACAGATATCTGTGTGTGTGACGTGGCCCTTAGTCACGTGATGCAGTGCCAGGTCCTCTCACAGGTCCTGTGGCCTCGATATGAGGACTTTACAGGCGGTCACTGTGGGAACACAGGGAGGTTTGTAAATAGTGCATCTGAAAAGCTGAAAAATAATTGGATCAAGAACAGATCTGTAAAAAGTATGAGCATGTCAAAGAATGGAACTGTAAAAGGCACAGCGTGTGAATGCAAAAAGAATAAATAAATAACACACACACACGTATATATATTATATATATATATATATATGCCCAATAAAGGCAAGAGGTTACTAAAACAAGAGGAGTGCTGCAGTCGTTTGTTATTATATACATACATATAGATATACACACACATATTTACATTATATATATATATATATATACATATATATATATATACACACACACACACACACACACACACACACACACACACACACATATATATATATACATACACACACACACACACACACACACATATATATACATATATATATATATATACACACACACACACACACACACACACACATATATATAAATACACACACACACAACACACACACACATAAAAAGTATATATTGATAGATAAAACAAAACTGTAGAAGCACACTGTCAGTGCCAATACATTCTATGCATACCAAAGGTTGTATGTGATGTTAGTAGATGTAGTTTTTATGTTGTCTCAAGAAATTAAGATGGAAATAGAAAAAAAAAAAAAATGAATAATAATAATTCTCTTAAAATAAGGTTCTTCACAACTATTGGCTAATATGCCTACTCATCAACCGCACAAGGTGACCTTAATCTGATGGGTCCCTGACTACTCTGAAAACCTCTCTCGTACCTCTTAAGACCCAGTTACACACAGATAACTGTGGAGAGATTGTTCGCAGATCTCTGGTTGCAGTGAAATCATGGACACATTGTTACATTTGTACATGGCCACAAAATGGAACAATGTGTCCATGATTTCACTGCAACCAGAGATCTGCGATCAATCTCTCCACAATTATCTGTGTGTGTAACTGGGCCTTTAGGGTCTCCGTTACATGGGCAGCTGCAGGAGACTTGATACACCAGCTGGCACCCTGTGGCTTGATGTGGAAGACAGGAGTGCTAGTTCCAGCAATGGAAAGTGAACGCCACCTCCACACATACAATAAGGGAAAAAAAAAAAAAAAAACAGACCTCCTCTAAGCTTTTTGGCACATGTGCAAATCCACACAACCTGATCATAGAAATCACAACCTGACTCAAGAAATTACATCTACTAACATCACTTAAAACCTTTGGCATGCATGTATTGGCACTGACAGTGGGCTGCTACAATTTATTTTTTATCTATATGATCAGGTTATGTAGATTTGCACCTGTGCCGAAAAGCTTATAGGAGTGATGTCTGGTTTTCCATTATATATATACTAGCTGTAGTACCCGGCTACGCCCGAGTTAATAAATAACTGCTGTTACCTATAACATAATAGAATTTGAAGATATCATATTAATGACCTGTAGGAAAATAGAAGCTGAGCTGTGATTGGTTGCTATAGGCAGCCTAATAAATCTCCAGCCAACAGTAAACCCTTCCCCTGGCCGAGCAGTATGTGTTACCTCACACATACACATAATAGACAGCTCATGTGACTGACATCTGCCTTAATTCCCTATATGGCACATGTGTTGCACATTGGAAAATAAAGATAGCACACGTATGAGGCGAGTTGTGTGAAGTGATTTGTGCACATCTGTGTCTGTCTGTGTGGTGTGTGTGTCCTGGGGTGTGTGTCTTTGTGGTGTGTGTGCCCTGTGGGGTGAGTGCATGTGCCCCTATAGGATGTGTATGTGTGTGTCCCTGTGGAGGGGTCTGTGTGGTGTGTGTGTCCCTGTGGGGGTGTCTGTGGTGTGTGTGTGTGTCTCTGTGTTGTGTGTGTCTCTGAGGGGTGAGTGCATGTGTCCCTATAGGGTGTGTATGTGTGTGTGTCCCTGAGGGTGAGTGCATGTGTCCCTATAGGGTGTGTATGTGTGTGTGTCCCTGTGGGGGGGGTCTGTGTGTCTTTGTGGTGTGTGTGTCCTGTAGGGCGAGTGCATGTGTCCCTATAGGGTGGCTATGTGTGTGTGTCCCTGTGGGGGGGGGGGGGGGGGGGAGGGATCTGTGTTGTGTGTCTCTTTGTGGTGTGTGTGTGTCCCTGTATTGTGTGTGTCTCTTTGTGGTGTGTGTTTGTTCGGGTGCGTGGTGAGTATCCAATGTTGGGGCAGCACTTTAGCGACTATACACTTGCGGTTACTCTTTGTGTGCGTGTGGTGTGTATACATGTCCCCGTGTGTGGTGAATATCTCATGTTGTGGTCCCACCTTAGTGACTATATGCTGGTATGTGCTGTTAGTCTTTGGCGCTATCATTAAGCCCCTCTCATTCACAACTGTCAACTGGTAACTGTCACTTTTTCCCCATTAGGTAGATAGGGGCAAAATTGTTTGGTGAATTGGAATGCGCGGGTTAAAAATTTCACCTCACAACATAGCCTATGACGCTCCCGGTTCGAGACGTGTGACTGTGCAAAATTTTGTCTCTATAGCTGACAGCTGTCGATTTTCCTCCAACACTTTTCCATTCACTTTTTCCTCATTATGTAGATAGGGGCAAAATTGATTGGTGAACTGGAACGCGCAGGGTTAAAATTTTGCCTCACAACATAGCCTATGACGCTCCCGGGGTCCAGACGTGTGACTGCAAAATTTTGCGGCTGTAGTTGCAACGGTGTAGATGCCAATCCCGGATATACACACACACATTCAGCTTTATATATATTAGATTATTATATATTTATATTACACACATACGATGATGGCTTGTTTTGTGGGGCGATATCCATAAAAATGTAGTAACATATCAAGACAGATAAGACTTTTTCATCACTTATTCCAGCTTTTTCTCTTCTGGTATTGCAGTGACAACAAAAAGTTTATTTTTTGTGTGGTTGATTTTGTTTTGTGTTTACATATCTGGTGTTTATATTTTGATATATATTTTCTAAATGTAGTAATACTGTGTGTGTGTGTGTGTGTGTGTGTGTATGTGTGTGTGTATGTGTGTGTGTATATGTATGTGTGTATGTATGTGTGTATGTATGTATGTATATCCGGGATTGGCATCTACACCGTCGCAACTATAGCCACAAAAGTTTGCACAGTCACACGTCTGGACCCCGAGAGCGTCATAGGCTTTGTTGTGAGGCGAAATTTTAACCCCACGCGTTCCAGTTTACCAAACAATTTTGGCCCCATCTGCATAATGGAGAGAAAGTGACAGTTACCAGTTGACAGTTGTGAATGAGAGGGGCTTAATGACAGCACCAAAGACTAACAGCACTAAGGTGGGGCCCTGACATGGAATATTCACCACGCAGGGGGACATGTATACACACCACATGCACACAAAGAGTAACAGCTAAGGTGGAGCCCCAACATTGGATACTCACCACGCACCCGAACACACAAACACACACACCACAAAGAGAGACACACAACACAGACACCCCTCCCCCACAGGGATACACACACCCTATAGGGACACATGCACTCATCTCACAGGGACACACATACACACCCTACGGGACACAGACACACACACACCCCACAGGAACACACAGACCCCATAGGGACGGACACACACCACAGAGACCCCTCCCTCCACAAGAACACACACCACAGGGACCCCCCCACACCAATGGGACACCCACACACACCCCAGGGACACCCACACCACACAGACAGACACAGATGTGCACAAATCGCCTCACACAACTCGCCTCATACATCTGGTATCTTTAATTTCCAAAAATAAACATCTGATTAAAAACAGCCATTGTGCAACACATGTGCCATATAGGGAATTAAGACAGATTTCAGTCACATGAGCCGTCTGTTATGTGTGTGTGTGAGGTAATATACACTGGCTGGCCGGGGGGAGGGTTTACTGTTGGCTGGAGATTTATTAGGCTGCCTATAGCAATCAATCACAGCTCAGCTTCTATTTTCCTACAGGTCATTAATATGACATAATCAAATTCTATTTTGTTATAGCTAACAGCAGTTACTTATTAACCCGGGCGTAGCCGGTAGTACAGCTACTATATATATATATGCTGCTCAAAAAAAAAATTATAATATATATATTATATATTAGATATATTAGTAGTTTATATATATTTGACATGTATCGCACTGCTTTTGCCCTTTATGTGCCTATTAGCTGTAGAGTCAAGAGTTTATTTATTTGTATTTAACATTATATATATATATATATATATATATATAACATGTCATGGCACTCCGTCACATCATTCAAATATCTATTTAGTTGGAGCATGAATTTTAGGGGTGGTATTATTTGATCATATTTTTGGGACCAACATTTACCTTATCTTGGTACCTTTTGAGTGTGTTTACTATACACATTACATCCATGTGCTATATGTGTAGTCAAGTATTTTTGCCAGTATTGTACCATCTTTGTTTTTAATTCACCTATTTTTTGTAATTATTTGTTGTTTTGAATATGAATAAAATTTGTTTATTTTCCTATATGTCTGTGCGTTTCCAAACATAGGTAGCACATCTATTGCATCTCACGCACTATTATGTATTTGTTTCGACTGATTTATAGTATTTTATAAAACTAAGTCTGAAAACTGAGTCCCAACATCTGAAGCTCTTCTTGTTTTCATTGCTGGTTCAGAGGATGATGAGATGGAATGTTCGTGTCTGTTCTTGTTATGACATCACAGGTTGATGACATCAGCCGACCACAGCCCAGAACAGAAGTGAAAAAAGTTTAAGATGTAGTATATAAAGTTCAGCCGATGACTAAATAAAGGAGCCCCGCCCACTTGCCCATGTCATCGCTTTGTGATGACACAGTGATCAGCGGGTATAAAACACCGACCTGGCAGCTGCACAGCCATTTGTCAGTCTGCACTCTACAAGGAAGAAGATTGAGCACCATGAAGAAAGAAGAGTCATGGTCTTCACACTGTGGAGCCCCTGACTTTCTCTGATACTTTCAGGAGTGTCATGAGACACCTCTGATGCTCTTATGAGTGTCATGGGCACCTTATAATTGTATTGTTATTAACATGCACTTTTTTTTAGCAGGTTGAGAAGGTTTATATAAGTAATATGCGTTTGTGTTTTGAGGTTTATGTATATATGTATGCATGTATTTTCTTGTAATAAAGCATTTGTGTTTTGAGGTTTATGTATATATGTAATCATGTATTTTCTTGTAATATGCATTTGTGTTTTGAGGTTTATGTATATATGTAATCATGTATTTTCTTGTAATATGCATTTGTGTTTTGAGGTTTATGTATATATGTATGCATGTATTTTCTTGTAATATGCATTTGTGTTTTGAGGTTTATGTATATATGTAATCATGTATTTTCTTGTAATATGCATTTGTGTTTTGAGGTTTTTGTATTTATGTATGCATGTATGTATTTTCTTGCTGTAGAAGGTAGATGACGAATTGCGTATGAGGTCTGCCTCTACATTCTAAACAATGGTGAAGCAAAATTAAGAGCGAGGGCGACCCAATGACCACAAAGGTTTTGAGCAAGGAATGATTTTGCTGTACGCGTTCCTGAATTGTAGTAGAATGTAGAGGAAGACCTCATACCTGGGACGTTGATCCAGGGAACTAGTCTGATTGCCATAAGTGGAGTCGGGAAGGAATTTTCCCCCTAAAATGGACAAACTGGGTTCCATAGGGGGTTTTGCCTTCCTCTGGATCAACACTTTAGCTTTTAGGTTGAACTTGTTGGACTTGTTTGTGTCTTTCAGCCTTAAAACTATGAAACTGTCCCTGTATTGAGGTTTAAGGTTGTCGGCCAGGGCTTCTCTGGGATCAGCATGTCTGCACCAGGAAGATTTTTTGAGCCGACAGCCTTAGACTAAATCACAAAGGGGAAAATAAGCTTTAGTTAAATGGGGATAAATTAAAAGCAAAGTCACAGAAAAATCTCTTGTCCTTTTTTCTATAAACTTTGGAGGAAATTTAACTCCTTTTTCTGCTGTGACTTTGCTTTTAATTTTAGGATAGGGACTCGCAAGACTATGAGGACCCTTGACGCGGGTTGCGAGCTTTGTGTATTTTGGCCAAAACATCGACCAATGCCACATAAATGTGTTATATTTTTGCTTGTTATGTGTTTTTTTTCTATATTGACTTGAGAATTTTTGGGAAATTTGAGTTCCCTTTTTTGTGGCTTGGATTTTAATTTTGGTACAGAGACTTGAACTCTTGCATATTTTGGCCAAAATATCGACCAATACCTCATATTTATCATATATAGTTTTGCATGCTATGCTGGATTCAGCCTTTGCCTGACAAGATGCTTTTAACATCCATGTGATTATTTTAATAAAGGAATTCATCTTTTTATACTGGATTGGTTACTGACTTTCTACATTTCTCATCTATATTGGCCTTGTTATCTAGGGCACCTGTCCCGATGGGGGGCATTCATAATGTTGGGCAACATCCTGATCTAATAGTATGGGTGTCATTAATAGGCTGTAAGCCTACATATGTGTGACCAGGATACAAGCCTTATCCATGTGCAATATTTATACTGAGCCATCGCCCCTCCATGATCGTCTCATCAGTATTTTGCACCTGTGTTGCCTCCATTTTATACAAGGCAGATAAATACTCTTGCCCTCTTTTGCTATATTGAATTTAGATAGGGATAAATCAACCACTCCAGCATCCAGCTCACTCCCCCGGCCAGCAGCTACTCTGTAGTTACAACCCTGGGCCTGCGGCAAGCCTCTATCCCTGTACATGGGTATAATGGTGAAGGTAGAGATCCCTGACCTTGCGGTGAGTCTCTATCCCTGTACAAGGGGTATAATGGTGAAGGTAGATCTAGATCCCTGGGCCTATGGTAAGTCTCTATCCCTGTACAGGGGTATAATTGGTGAAGGTAGAGATCCCTGGGCCTATGATAAGTCTCTATCCCTGTACAGGGGTATAATGGTGAAGGTAGAGATCCCTGGGCCTATGGTTAGTCTCTATCCCTCCCTGTACAGGGGTATAATGGTGAAGGTAGAGATCCCTGGGTCTGTGTGTCGCAATAAATCTACAGGTTTTAATTTATCCTTTTTTATGGCACAAAAACAAGAGCTATGTGCAGTGGTAAAGCAGGGTACAGAAAACATCAAAAGCACATGAAGGACATAAAATCATAAAAAATCTTCAGAGCACACAAGTTACAACAGATTACAACAAATGCAGTGTCTCACATAAGTAAAATGCATACAATCAATTGGGGATAATAGGGGTGCCAGAATCAGACCTCCATACTTCACTAGTCTAATATATAAAGCTGAATGTGTGTGTGTGTGTATGTGTTTATTCGGGATTGGCGTCTACACCGTCGCAACTACAGCCACAAAATTTTGCACAGTCACACGTCTGGACCCAGAGAGCGTCATAGGCTATGTTGTGAGGCAAAATTTTAACCCTGCGCGTTCCAAACAATTTCGCCCCTATCTACATAATGGGGATAAAGTGATAGGAAAAGTGTTGGAGGCAAATTGACAGCTGCCAGATGTGAACAAGGGGGACTTAAAGAATGAGAGCGATGGCGCCAAAGAGTATATACCGTACAGTTGCTAAGGTGGGGCCCTGACATAGGATACTTACCACACACGGGGATATGAACACACACAAATTGTGCCACACACTACCACGTGCTTGAACACATATACCACCCTCAGCACACATTTCACCACACATACACTAAACTTGCGACATAATCACCCTAAAACACACACAAGTCTGGTATTATCCTTCAAAAATATAAATCTGATTAATAAGCAGCAAAACTACAAGAGAAACAAATGTACCATATCTAATATATAAAGCTGAATGTGTGGATGTGTGTGTGTAGGTCCGGGATTGGCATCTACACCGTCGCAACTACAGCCACAAAATTTTGCACAGTCACACGTCTGGACCCCGGGAGCGTCATAGGCTATGCTGTGAGGTGAAATTTTAACCCCGCGCGTTCCAATTCACCAAACAATTTTGTCCCTATCTACATAATGGAGAGAAAGTGAGAGTTGACAGTTGTGAATGAGAGGGGCTTTATGACAGTGCCAAAGACTAACAACATATAGTCACTAATGTGGGGCCCCGACATGGAATATTCATCACGCACGGGGACATGTATACACGCCACATGCACACAAAGAGTAACAGCTAAGGTGGAGCCCCAACATTGGATACTCATCACGCACCCGAACACAAACACACACACCACAAAGAGACACACACAACACAGAGACACACACCACACAGACAACACCCCCCCACAGGGACACACACACATACACACCCTATAGAGACACATGCACTCACCCCACAGGGACACACACACCACACAGACAGATACAGATGTGTACAAATCGCCTCACACAACTCGCCTCATACGTCTGGTATCTTTAATTTCCAAAAAATAAACATCTATTAAAAACAGCCAATGTGCAGCACATGTGCCATATAGGGAATTAAGGCAGATGTCAGTCACATGAGCTGTCTATTATGTGTATGTGTGAGGTAACATATACTGCCCGACCGGGGGGAGGGTTTACGGTTGGCTGGAGATTTATTAAGGCTGCCTAAAGCAACCAATCACAGCTCAGCTTCTATTTTCCTACATGTCATTAATATGACATATTCAAATTCTATTTTGTTATAGCTAACAGCAGTTATTTATTAACCCCCGGGAGAAGCCAGGTAGCACAGCTAATAATAATAATAATAATAATGCTTGTGAAGTGTTCCACTAGTGATTTAACCCCTTCCCGACATAGGACGTTGTACAACGTCCTGGCAGATTTGAGCTGCTGCAGCTCCTGTGAGTGGGGTCACTCAGGTGTCACCGATGCTGCTGCCCTGTGACAACCTGTAGATGTATTTCCCAGAATACCCCTTTAATGTAGAGTTAGGTCATTTTGCGGGAAGGAAATACATGAACTTTAAGGGCCTGAATGCAACATCAATGGGAAAATTGGTAAGGCTGGTGTTATATGCACCATTTTCTATAAAAATCCATTGGCCTGTACTTATCACTCTGTCTTAATCACCTATAGCAACTAATCAGAGGTTGATACCAAAGCTGTGATTGGTTATTATGGGCAAATCAAACATTTTTTGTTCTCAAACAGATCATTAAATGTTTATACCTGTTTTTTTTCGCAGAAAAATGCTGCTGACAGATTGGCTAGAACTGAACAGGGAAAGTATAATAACCACAAAATGAAAAGCATTGTAAGATGGAGCATTTTCTCACTTTGTATTTCTTGGGTAATTGGCAGTTTGTTTAAAAAAACAGCATGGTCTTGGTGTGGTGATTTTATTTTTCAACAAGTTAGGACTCTCCCATACGAATGTATTTGCCCGTCTGTGCAGTGTCCGCAATTAGAGACCAAAGCTTTGGTCCCTATTTGCGGACACTGCACAGACGGGCAAATACGCTTGTGTGGGCGAGCCTTAAATGTAATTTCTCCTATAGACCTCCATTGTTAGTGACCTAACAGCAGAAAAATATCTTAGTCCTCAGGTGGTTAAAACCCTGAGATGTGTGTATTTACAGATGTCCTCAGATGGTCATTGTTCATGAAACGGTCCTCACAAGGATAGTAAAAATCAGGTTCCTTATTTTAAGCAATATTGATTAGCTCAAGTGATAACTGTGGTTACACATTGCACTTGAATATTCCTATGTGATTGCCTTGTTAATATCACTGCAGGGAATGGTAGTCCCCACAATACATGTTCCAGTCAGGCGTCCCCCTAAAGCACTTAAACGTGTGTGTGTGTGTGTGTATGTGTGTGTATATGTATATATGTGTGTGTATATGTATGTATGTATGTATGTATGTATGTATGTATGTATGTATGTATGTGTGTGTGTGTGTGTGTGTGTGTGTGTGTATGTGTAGACACATATGCATGCACACATATATACATATACACATAGATATGTATACTTCTATAATATATTGTGTGTACATATATATATATGTGTGTTTGTGTATTACACACATGCATACACATCTTTTATGGCAGTATGATATATATATAATATAATCAATGAAACTGAAAGATCAGAGGTTTCCAGTTATGGTAAACTTCCTAAAACTAAACGAGCCACAAGTAACAATTCCTATTGTAATTATTCATTCATGAGCCTGAAATTCTCTATTATCACTATTCCCAGCTGCACTGTATGAGATAAACTACCTTTTTAATTCAATAGAGATAAAGAGACAGATAGCATTCACCGTTCTGAGCTTTGCTTTAGTTTATTTTCATGTTCAGGTGAAGATGCACATGGGGGAGGAAGGGTGAACTGAGACAAACGGACAACAGTGGCTGTTTCGCACTTGGTAGCACTTTATTACACAATAAAACAAAGCCCAGAATGGTGAGTGCCATCTGTCCATCTATTGACTCTTTTTGCTGGACTGTCAGACTGAGCACCTCCGAAGCTGCTTCTACTGTGCAACATTGTTTGCAGAAGAGCCTGTGATAAGCAGTGCCAAGATTTTCCTCTCCTTATTTATGATTCTGAACTTTAATTCACTCAAATTTTTAATTAATTTTATTTTGTTTACATACACAACTGATTCGCAGTGGATTAAGCAACAGTCTTACCTTCATCTTGGATGATACGAAGCAGGTGGTCTGCAATTAAACTTCTTAAAGCCCTTTTATATGGCAAACCTAATCTATGAGGAAATACTATTGATGTATCAACCACAGTGTCATGAATAAGCTGTAAAACAAAGAGGTAAAACTGAATTAAAGCTGAAAATATTTGATAGGCATATTCCCCCAAAACTGTCATCTATTTTTTTACAAACAGTAATCCTAATTAGTTTTAAACAGTGGCTCTTCAAACCAACTAAGCTTACAACTAAAAAGACATTTCCACAAAAAAAAAATGTATAATATATATATATATATTATATATATATTATATATATATATATATATATATATATATATATATATATATATATATATATATACATATATACACACACATATACATACATATACACACATAAGTCTACATCCTTTCTCAGGCGGTAGTCTCAGTGATCATGTGCACATATATATAAGGCCCACACGGGGGCAATTACATCCAATAGTGATTAAATCATTAAGAATAAAAACTGTTATTATACAGTAATAGTGAGAAAAAGGGTCACTAGGAAAAGCATTTTATTGTGTTTGAAACAGTGTAAAATATCTGTAAATTCTGGTGTTTTAATATCAATGCTAAAGATTAAAACCATATACAATCCTATAATAACACAGGTCAACAAAAAAAATTTTTTTTTCTGGTGCCCAAAATATTTTAATGAATTTGGGGTATTTTTGGGGTGCTGATTCTGAATATGCTATCAGTTTTGCCAGATTGGCTCAAGTTTTTGAGATTTTTGGTATCTTATTTATAGCACTTGTTGGTAAATGCGACGCATCATCTCATTAATTTCTTTGGATTAGTACTTGAACTGAGCAGTTCTCAATATAGTTTTGTGTTAATTAGTGTTCTAAAAGTTTGTTCATAGCTTGGTTTTTGGCACTAACTTTATGTTTGTTGTCTGTTGTCCAGTGAAAAGCATGAACTCATCAAGAAGAAGTTGTCTTAACGATCCAGACTCATTCTGTTACATTTGTGGTGAATATACACTGACAAAACACGTCTTTTTTGTTACACATTTTACGAAAAATCTCAAAAACTTGAGCCAATCTGGCAAAACTGATGACATATTCAGAATCAGCACCCCAAAGTTACCCTAAATTCAATGAAATATCTTTGGCACCAAAAATGCTGTTGACCAGTGTAATTGGTACCTATTAATCGCACCTGTATGCAATTGGCATTGATTACAATCATAATATAGCCTGCATATGGCTCTCACATACCATCACGTTGTACTTCATGTAATTCCATGTGGGACGCTTGTGCATGCCCAATTGCGCTCTCATCCCGATCTCGCGCATGCGCAATGCTTCAATAACAGGAATCTCGCACATCCAGCTCATACGTGATCCCGCGCATGCGCAGTGCAACTACGAGATTCTCGGCAGCCATTTTTGTCATAACAACGCCGTCAACAAACGTACTAATGCCATTAGAACAAAAAGAGCATCTTAGATCTCACAAAATATAATACTAATGCGGTAGGGAAACAGAGCCGCAGACTAGTGGAGAACAACCAGCTAGCAACTCGGAGGCTGCGGCACTTCCAAGGTAGAGCTCTTCAGACCACTGAGCAGTGTAGAGCTCTGATGGCTCAGATGGTGTTGGCCTGTCTCAGCAGCTGTGGCCCTGGCTTCCCATGGAAAGGGAGGTGCAGTATATACTGGGTGCAGAGTTTCTACACACACACATATACATACATACATACATACATACATACATACATACATACATACATATATATATATATATATATATATATATATATACATATATATACATACATATACATACACACACACACACACACACACACACACCCTTGAATACTTTATTTTTATTTATTTTGGGTATTTAACCGAGAGATTAAATCCTTGTTCTTGTCATCAAATATCCACCCAGAAACAAATTTGTCTTTTTCTTACCTTAAGTGCCAGCAAGTCATTTTCTAAACCGTGACCTATAAGAATAGTATCTGCACTGAATAAGTTGAGCATAATAGCCTGTACATCTCTAATGGATGTGGTTATATTCTTTAGATTTTCTTCTGTTACACCAGAAAACCTATGTATAAAGTTAAAATTGTGGTTCATGTAAGCGTTCTCAATATATCTTATATATTTAAGGAATTAGCAAGCTTATCAAAACAAAGAAACAGTGTCAAAACAAGACAAAGTAATTTTTTTCACAGATCTTAAAATTCTGTTCTCTAAAGACAACCAATTGTTATCTTTATTCTTTTCCTAGAATCCGTACAGTAGTTCCCTTCATACTTAGGAGATACATGTTGCATTTTATAATAGTTAAAACAAGCCCAGCTTTTAACTTAAAAGGGGCTCCACACGAACAACATTTAGGACTTGTTCACAGAACTGATGAGTGACTGATCTCTTCTGGTCCTATTAATTAATTGAATGGGGTTCTAATCCTTTGCAACTACAGTGTGGGGTACAATCAAATGGGGCAGAATGGACTAGCGCTCTACTCAAACTGACATTGTCAAGCACTGTAAACTACCTCAGGTGGCATGATCACACACCCAATAAAACAAAGGTTATTTGTTGTGCATTTAATCATGAGTGAGAAGTAAGACCATGAAGACCGCTTTTCCAGTAATTAGTGAAGTACAACCTACAACTCCATTAACTGCTTCCTGCCAAAACCTATTTTCACTTCCCTAATCAGGATAAATTGTTCAAGTCTAAGGCTGGTTTCACACTGCAGTTTTATCTTAATCAGGTTCGATCAGGTTTGTGTGTCATAACCAGGAGAGGAACTAGCAGAGAAAAACTATAATTGAAAGACTGACACCTGTTCTGAGTTTTGGAGACACTCCTGGTTTTGGCACACAAACCTGACTGTAGTTTTTTCCCTGATCAGGTTCAGTGTGAACCCAGCCTAACATGTGTCAGTTTGATAACTCAAGAATGGTTCTATACATCATATGGCGGTAACTGCCTTGTTAACCCAAGTGGCGATGAAGGTTTGGTACAGGGCAGAGTTTGCAGCTTCAAAAATGGACTTTACATGTCTGTCTGTAGTATCCCATAGAGACATAGGGAAGCTGCCATGATGGTTTATGGACCAAGTCAGAAACAGGCCAGATTGTGCAAATTTCAGATTAATAAAAACTCAGCCTATTCAAATTTTGTCCCAAAAAACAGCAGCCATGGGTTCTAAGCAGCTGTCTATGACTCCTATAGGGAACCCATCAGGTCGTTTATGCCCCCTCAGCTATCACTGTCTGTAGCTGTAAGATACCAAAAAGGAATGCAGCACTCTAAATCAAGTGGATTGCTGCATTGCTTTTTGGTATCATATCAATAGCAAAGAGAAGTATTGCTTGGATTGATTTGCACCCACTGCAGAAGCCGTGCTGCTCTTTTTATTAATGTCTGTAGCTTCATAGTACTATTCTAATCATCCGTGCCTGAGCTCATAGTGTAATGTTAAAGGTACAAAAAAAAAAAAAAAAAAAAAAAAGCATTTCTACACTTACATTTTCTGATGTACAAAAGGCAGTCAAACTACACCTTGGAGAATGTTGTCTTTCTGGCAGGTTAATAGTTAACTCTTTTCAAACTTCTCTGTATAAAAGGACCTGTGTGATGTTTCCTTCATGTGACCATAGTGGGCGGAGCTAGGCAAGCAAATCATATGCTGAGAATTCTTCGCTCTGCCTATTGTCACATGGTTGTGACATCACAGCAGGTCCCGCAGCATGTTCTTAAATTTGGCTTAAATGTTAACTATTAGCCTGCCAGAAAAACTGCATCCTCCAAGGTGTAGTCTGACTGCCTCATTTACATAAGAAAATGTAAGCTTACAAATGCTTTTCAAGTTGCCCTTTCCTCAGATTGAAATGTTATTAAGAAAAAGCAGTTAACAGGAACAGTGGGGGTCAAGATAAGGTCTGGAGTCTTTACGGATTTGTTTTAGGTTTCTTATTTGACATTTTTATGTCTTGTGCTGTCTATAAAATTTAATAAACATTTATTGGATTTAAAAAAAAAAAAAAAAAAAAGGTCTGGAGGACCAAGCAAAATTTCAGTGAGAGTTGCTTGTAGGATTGCTAAAGAGACAAATTAGAAACCCCACTTGACTGTAAAAGACTTCAGAAAGATTTAGCAGACTCCAAAGTTGTGGTACATTGTGCAGGTGTCTCTAAACAGTAGAAATATGGCATTTGTGGAAGAGTAACAGAACAAAAGCTCTCCTGCATCTTCACCATAAAATTCAGCTTCAGAAGTATGAAAAAGAACATCTAAACAAGCCTGATGCATTTTGGAAACAAGTCCCGTGGACTGATGAGGTTAAAATAGAACTCTTTGGCCACAATCAAGCAAGTCTTGTTTTGGCATCTTGTCAATTTCTTCTTGAATTTGATCATTCAATAGGTCAATGTCGTTATCCTTGGAATCTGCTGTTGGCGAGTATACTTGTATAGCTAAGACATGGATTGGCGCTCTTTAGAAGTAGTGAGATGATTATCACCGACTGCATTGTACTTCCGGACAGTGCTGGCCAATTTTTGGTTGAGTATAAAAAGTGACAGTTTCTCCTTCTGTTATCCTTGCCAGAATAGTAGAGCCAATGTTCGTTAGACTGGAAATGTCTAGATTAAGCCTATGCTAAGAGGAGCAGGGGTACACTTCCACAACATTCAAGCATTAATTTATTGCTTAACCGAGACGGACAACCATCTTTTAGCTTTAGTACTTGTACAAAATACAGATTAAAGTGAGCTGAAGCTAGGATCTTAGATTTATAGAGACTGCTCCTCAGTGGTGGGAAGGCAGACTGAGAAAGCATTCAGGGACAGATGGAGAGTGAGATAATGAGATTAGGAAGATGGACTAACCTGAGGCTGCTTAGACCACTTATGCAATCTGCTATGTTAGTGCCTTGTAGCTGTTGCAACCGACTCATTCTATTCAGTGGTCAGAGTTCCAGCAACAAGAGCGGCGATAGGTAGAGGTTCTTTGACTGTAACCCAGGCCTACAACACTTTTGTTCATTAACTCAATGATGGTTACACAGTCTATATAATGATGGAGGTGGTGGGAAGAAGCGAGGAGCATTCTTTTATTGTGGGCTGCTCCTGAGCAGGTGCGTGCCAGCAGTGCAGCTTATTATAGGTTGAACAGATATTTTACTTTTGCTTTTTTAAAAGCACAAATTTCTAAGTTACTAGGACAGGGTTAGCAGAATGGTGTGTAAAATCTTTTTGATATTTTTTTTTTTTTTTTTTTTTTTTTTATTTTAAAGATGGCAAAAAAACTCCAGTAAAATTGGGTTTTTTTTTCTGGTGTGCACTGTACAGGTTAGTGTCAGCTTTATAGACCAGTGAGGTGAAAATCACCTCATACTTTTATTTGAAGCTTTGAAATAATTGTTTATACATGAATATTTTGATTTAAAAAAAAAAAAATAAAAAATAGGCAGGAGTGCAAAAGTAAATGCAACAAGGTAACGAGAGCCGTTTTGACCCATCAAGGTCTTGATCACAGAGTCGCTTCCTAGGGCA